>CM033712.1:33249269-34617514 GCA_019671005.1 Hibiscus mutabilis | reverse complement strand
GTGTCTTACAATGATCCTAAAGATGCCTATTTATAGTAGAAGTAGGCAGAATATGAAAAGGTGTTACAAGAAAGATGAATGCTCATCTTAATGCACTTGAATACACATGAATGCTTTGTCCTTTCTTCTCATCTTCAAAGCTGATTAGTTTAGACAAATTGAGGTTGAATTTAGTCATATTTTCGTCCAAATTAAGAAGGACTCTTGGGCTGCCTTGTTTTGCTATCATATGAAGAGAAAGGGATGAATGTGGACAAGGATGAATGTAGACATCCTTGCTGTCCAGTTTAAGTGCAACTCTTCATCTTCCAAGCTGATTAATATGACTTGAATGTCATAAAAGGTGAGTTTCATCCAGCCTTCATTTCATGTCTCCTCAATGAATTTTGAAACCCCACTTGAATGGTGATAACATCAACCTTGAATGCCTTGAATTTGCTGAATTAAGATGGCCATCAATTGCTTGTCTCTTGGTAGAAGATGAAAGAACTCTTCCTTGGCTCAAATTCATTCAAATCATCCATGCATAAAATTCCCGTAATAAAAATTTCAGCCTGCACTGTCTTCAGTAAATTATTCGTATCTCAAGCTCCCGATATCGGATTGAGGTGATTCAAAAGGCATTGGAAAGCTAAGAGATGAAGGAATAACGTCCAATTGATTTCTGGATCCAAACACGTCTGTATCGCATCCAGAATTGGAAGACATTCTGCTGATATTCTTGCATCTGGTAAAACCGTTCATCTTCCCTCATGCACCTAGACACAAAGGTAAACTTTATTCAATCTTTAATTGAAAACATGCATGTAAACAATTAAGAGTTAGTTTAATAAATGAGCTAGTTTGATGAATGAACTAGTTTAATTAATGAACTAACTTTATTCAATGAACTAATAATCTTGAATGAACTAGTTTAATCAATGAACTACTTAGTTAAATGAAGTGTATAACTACTTAGTCCAATCTTTTTTGTTTTATCCTCTCACACTGTTTTTTTGCCTTCGCTATTTCTTCATCTACTTTTTCCGGCTCTATTGTAGCAAACGAGAGCTTCTGGCCTTGGTGCACAACCGAGTATCCATTTGTATTGATTCGATGGACAGCGCCACGATCATTTTTCCAAGGTCTTCCTAATAGCAAGTGGGTGAATTCCATAGGGACCACGTCACACCATACATCATCACAATAGCTTCCAAGAGTAAAAGAGATTAAACAACATTCGGTTACCTTCATATCCGGTCCGCTATTAAACCCTTGAAGATGATACGGCTTAGGGTGTTCTTGGCATGGTAGATCGAGTGCATCAACAATAAAGCTACTCACTAAGTTTACACGACTGTCACCATCAATAATTAAAGAACATAGATTACCTTGTATCTTACATCGTGACCGAAAAATATTTATTGGTATACGATAACGAGTGTTGAAAAGAGAATAAAACATCCTAATTGCTTTAAGAGTCCAAAGAAAAGGTTAGACACCAATAGAATTATAGTTGCAAGGAGAAAGAAGAGTATGCAACTTTTAGTCCTACTAACACAAGGAAACAAGAAGGTGTTAGAAGATGTGTAAGAAGCAATAAAAGCTAAAACAAACGAAAACTAATGGCTAAGAATGAAAGAAAATTAGAAAAACCCTAGAATTTTGCAGCAAATTGATCTACTTCGTTCGAGGTGTTCCAGGTGTCAAAAAAATCTGAAATTTTATGTGGTGACTCCTCCAAAGGTGTAGATCTGATCTGGAAATTTTCAGTTCAAAATTCGCTCGTTTGAATTTGACGAATTTTCCCTAATTTTCGAGTTTTTCACCCAAAAACTCCAAAATTCTTGTCAAGAATCGTCCCAAATCTGATACCAAATGATAGAGTAGCGCAAATTCGAATAAAGAGAAAAACAAAACAAACCAAAATAAAGAACAAATCTAAAAATTCAGATTTGCTTATGGTGGTGGCGTCAATGGAGGAAGCTTGAATATGTGGAGATGGCGTGATGAATTGATAGTTGTTGTTTTGTCCTCGGCACCCTCTTAGACGCAATTATCTAAGCATGCAACCTCAAGCGGCTCTAACCCACCCTCCTAAATGCAATTACCTAGGCAAGCAAGAGTGTGAAGATGATCTCCCTCACAAGAACTCGATGATCTTATGTTGAAGATGGCTTCTAGACAAGTTTATCGAACACTTGCAAACTCAATGAATACTAAAATCTCCAAAGAGAACTTTTTATTAATCAATGAAATCTGAATTACAATGTGGGTGAAGCCTCCTCTATATAGGCCATGGAGAAGTTTTAATCCTACTAAACTTAGGAATTAAATACAATAAATAAATGTTAAAATCTAATCTCCTAATTAGATAAGTAACTTCTAATAAAAAATAACTGCTAAAAAAAATCTTAATTAAATAAATCTGATCCTAATAGATATTGCATAATCCTATTTTGATTTAAATTACAAATAATCAAATAAAATCTTGAAAATTCGTAATTATCCAAAAATCCCGTATTAATCCCGTATAGGAATTTCTGCATGCGCTGTCTTCGCTAAAATAGACGTATCTTGAGATCCAGATGTCCGATTGAGGCGTTTCAAGATGCGTTGGAAAGCTAATTTGCAGCCGGACAAGTTTTAAGAAGACATGTTGACCCATAAATGCCTGGATCCCATCCAAAAAATTCGTCGCAAGTTAGCTGACTTTCCAGTCTTCACAAACAGATTCAGTTTCTTGTCCAAGATGCATCGTTTTTGACCTCCTATGCGTGCATTGTTTTGGCCATTATTGTTTGCATCGAACAAATTCAGCTTTTTTCCAATATGAGTAATTTAACCCCGCTCATGCATGTATCATTCCCCCACTCCTCAAAAGGATTCGTCCTCGAATCTAAATCGGCAATGAGAGAACAATCATCAACTTCAATTGAAAAGGCTTCTTTGTTGTATGTGGAGTGATCTAATTGAGCTCCTCTCAATGGTTCAACAAAATCCTGAAAAAATAAGACAACACTACTCGAACATTTGTAATGACTAGTCAAAACAAAATCACTCGTCGCGTTCTTTTTCTTTTGGGCTTTGTGTGACTTTTACCTCATATGTATTTTCACTCACCAAATTTGGGCCATTAATTTGACTTTTTTCACTCTCGGCCTCTTAACTCTCAGTCTTTTGTATCTCACATCCCATATCCCTCTCATAAAATTTATCATCAATGTACAATTTCTGTAGAGGAGAAAGTGTTTCTAACGGAATGGTAGGACAAGAATCAAATGAAGGGTTAGAATTACACTTACTTTCTTCGTGGGGAGGTGATGAGAGTATAGCAAGTGGACCTACTACTTCACACGAGGGATTATAAGCATTGTCATCTTGTCTAATGTGTTCACTATCACTATCCTTTTGTTTGGGAGATGGTTCTTCTCCAATATCAACATTTGCACAAATGCTAGAAGTAGAAGCACGAAGAGAATCATGTGTACCTTCTGGTTTTGGGATATCTTCATGGTTGGTTGCCTTTGTGTGGTCAATTGATTCAGCCTTTTGTGCTTCCAATCTTTTTTGTTTTATCCTCTCACACTGTTTTTTTGCCTTCGCTATTTCTTCATCTACTTTTTCCGGCTCTATTGTAGCAAACGAGAGCTTCTGGCCTTGGTGCACAACCGAGTATCCATTTGTATTGATTCGATGGACAGCGCCACGATCATTTTTCCAAGGTCTTCCTAATAGCAAGTGGGTGAATTCCATAGGGACCACGTCACACCATACATCATCACAATAGCTTCCAAGAGTAAAAGAGATTAAACAACATTCGGTTACCTTCATATCCGGTCCGCTATTAAACCCTTGAAGATGATACGGCTTAGGGTGTTCTTGGCATGGTAGATCGAGTGCATCAACAATGAAGCTACTCACTAAGTTTACACGACTGTCACCATCAATAATTAAAGAACATAGATTACCTTGTATCTTACATCGTGACCGAAAAATATTTATTGGTATACGATAACGAGTGTTGAAAAGAGAATAAAACATCCTAATTGCTTTAAGAGTCCAAAGAAAAGGTTAGACACCAATAGAATTATAGTTGCAAGGAGAAAGAAGAGTATGCAACTTTTAGTCCTACTAACACAAGGAAACAAGAAGGTGTTAGAAGATGTGTAAGAAGCAATAAAAGCTAAAACAAACGAAAACTAATGGCTAAGATTGAAAGAAAATTAGAAAAAAAACCCTAGAATTTTGCAGCAAATTGATCTACTTCGTTCGAGGTGTTCCAGGTGTCAAAAAAATCTGAAATTTTATGTGGTGACTCCTCCAAAGGTGTAGATCTGATCTGGAAATTTTCAGTTCAAAATTCGCTCGTTTGAATTTGACGAATTTTCCCTAATTTTCGAGTTTTTCACCCAAAAACTCCAAAATTCTTGTCAAGAATCGTCCCAAATCTGATACCAAATGATAGAGTAGCGCAAATTCGAATAAAGAGAAAAACAAAACAAACCAAAATAAAGAACAAATCTAAAAATTCAGATTTGCTTATGGTGGTGGCGTCAATGGAGGAAGCTTGAATATGTGGAGATGGCGTGATGAATTGATAGTTGTTGTTTTGTCCTCGGCACCCTCTTAGACGCAATTATCTAAGCATGCAACCTCAAGCGGCTCTAACACACCCTCCTAAATGCAATTACCTAGGCAAGCAAGAGTGTGAAGATGATCTCCCTCACAAGAACTCGATGATCTTATGTTGAAGATGGCTTCTAGACAAGTTTATCGAACACTTGCAAACTCAATGAATACTAAAATCTCCAAAGAGAACTTTTTATTAATCAATGAAATCTGAATTACAATGTGGGTGAAGCCTCCTCTATATAGGCCATGGAGAAGTTTTAATCCTACTAAACTTAGGAATTAAATACAATAAATAAATGTTAAAATCTAATCTCCTAATTAGATAAGTAACTTCTAATAAAAAATAACTGCTAAAAATAAAATCTTAATTAAATAAATCTGATCCTAATAGATATTGCATAATCCTATTTTGATTTAAATTACAAATAATCAAATAAAATCTTGAAAATTCGTAATTATCCAAAAATCCCGTATTAATCCCGTATAGGAATTTCTGCATGCGCTGTCTTCGCTAAAATAGACGTATCTTGAGATCCAGATGTCCGACTGAGGCGTTTCAAGATGCGTTGGAAAGCTAATTTGCAGCCGGACAAGTTTTAAGAAGACATGTTGACCCATAAATGCCTGGATCCCATCCAAAAAATTCGTCACAAGTTAGCTGACTTTCCAGTCTTCACAAACAGATTCAGTTTCTTGTCCAAGATGCATCGTTTTTTGACCTCCTATGCGTGCATTGTTTTGGCCATTATTGTTTGCATCGAACAAATTCAGCTTTTTTCCAATATGAGTAATTTAACCCCGCTCATGCATGTATCATTCCCCCACTCCTCAAAAGGATTCGTCCTCGAATCTAAATCGGCAATGAGAGAACAATCATCAACTTCAATTGAAAAGGCTTCTTTGTTGTATGTGGAGTGATCTAATTGAGCTCCTCTCAATGGTTCAACAAAATCCTGAAAAAAACAAGACAACACTACTCGAACATTTGTAATGACTAGTCAAAACAAAATCACTCGTCGCGTTCTTTTTCTTTTGGGCTTTGTGTGACTTTTACCTCATATGTATTTTCACTCACCAAATTTGGGCCATTAATTTGACTTTTTTCCCTCTCGGCCTCTTGACTCTCAGTCTTTTGTATCTCACATCCCATATCCCTCTCATAAAATTTATCATCAATGTACAATTTCTGTAGAGGAGAAAGTGTTTCTAACGGAATGATAGGACAAGAATCAAATGAAGGGTTAGAATTACACTTACTTTCTTCGTGGGGAGGTGATGAGAGTATAGCAAGTGGACCTACTACTTCACACGAGGGATTATAAGCATTGTCATCTTGTCTAATGTGTTCACTATCACTATCCTTTTGTTTGGGAGATGGTTCTTCTCCAATATCAACATTTGCACAAATGCTAGAAGTAGAAGTACGAAGAGAATCATGTGTACCTTATGGTTTTGGGATATCTTCATGGTTGGTTGCCTTTGTGTGGTCAATTGATTCAGCCTTTTGTGCTTCCAATCTTTTTCGTTTTATCCTCTCACACTGTTTTTTTGCCTTCGCTATTTCTTCATCTACTTTTTCCGGCTCTATTGTAGCAAACGAGAGCTTCTGGCCTTGGTGCACAACTGAGTATCCATTTGTATTGATTCGATGGACAGCGCCACGATCATTTTTCCAAGGTCTTCCTAATAGCAAGTGGGTGAATTCCATAGGGACCACGTCACACCATACATCATCACAATAGCTTCCAAGAGTAAAAGAGATTAAACAACGTTAAATTTACCTTCATATCCGGTCCGCTATTAAACCCTTGAAGATGATACGGCTTAGGGTGTTCTTGGCATGGTAGATCGAGTGCATCAACAATAAAGCTACTCACTAAGTTTACACGACTGTCACCATCAATAATTAAAGAACAAAGATTACCTTGTATCTTACATCGTGACCGAAAAATATTTATTGGTATACGATAACGAGTGTTGAAAAGAGAATAAAACATCCTAATTGCTTTAAGAGTCCAAAGAAAATGTTAGACACCAATAGAATTATAGTTGCAAGGAGAAATAAGAGTATGCAACTTTTAGTCCTACTAACACAAGGAAACAAGAAGGTGTTAGAAGATGTGTAAGAAGCAATAAAAGCTAAAGCAAACGAAAACTAATGGCTAAGAATGAAAGAAAATTAGAAAAACCCCGAAAACCCAAGAATTTTGCAGCAACTTGATCTACTTCGTTCGAGGTGTTCCAGGTGTCAAAAAAATCTGAAATTTTATGTGGTGACTCCTCCAAAGGTGTAGATCTGATCTGGAAATTTTCAGTTCAAAATTCGCTCGTTTGAATTTGACGAATTTTCCCTAATTTTCGAGTTTTTCACCCAAAAACTCCAAAATTCTTGTCAAGAATCGTCCCAAATCTGATACCAAATGATAGAGTAGCGCAAATTCGAATAAATAGAAAAACAAAACAAACCAAAATAAAGAACAAATCTAAAAATTCAGATTTGCTTATGGTGGTGGCGTCAATGGAGGAAGCTTGAATATGTGGAGATGGCGTGATGAATTGATAGTTGTTGTTTTGTCCTCGGCACCCTCTTAGACGCAATTATCTAAGCATGCAACCTCAAGCGGCTCTAACCCACCCTCCTAGATGCAATTACCTAGGCAAGCAAGAGTGTGAAGATGATCTCCCTCACAAGAACTCGATGATCTTATGTTGAAGATGGCTTCTAGACAAGTTTATCGAACACTTGCAAACTCAAAGAATACTAAAATCTCTAAAGAGAACTTTTTATTAATCAATGAAATCTGAATTACAATGTGGGTGAAGCCTCCTCTATATAGGCCATGGAGAAGTTTTAATCCTACTAAACTTAGGAATTAAATACAATAAATAAATGTTAAAATCTAATCTCCTAATTAGATAAGTAACTTCTAATATAAAATAAATGCTAAAAATAAAATATTAATTAAATAAATCTGATCCTAATAGATATTACATAATCCTATTTTGATTTAAATTACAAATAATCAAATAAAATCTTGAAAATTCGTAATTATCCAAAAATCCCGTATTAATCCCGTATAGGAATTTCTGCATGCGCTGTCTTCGCTAAAATAGACGTATCTTGAGATCCAGATGTCCGATTGAGGCGTTTCAAGATGCGTTGGAAAGCTAATTTGCAGCCGGACAAGTTTTAAGAAGACATGTTGACCCATAAATGCCTGGATCCCATCCAAAAAAATTCGTCGCAAGTTAGCTGACTTTCCAGTCTTCACAAACAGATTCAGTTTCTTGTCCAAGATGCATCGTTTTTGACCTCCTATGTGTGCATTGTTTTATCCATTATTGTTTGCATCGAACAAATTCAGCTTTTTTCCAATATGAGTAATTTAACCCCGCTCATGCATGTATCATGTAACCTGCCCATAATACTCTGTTCTGGGTAGTAACTTTGAAAAATTGCCATAAATTGTATAAATTGAATTTAATGCTGAAAATTTTATGGACAATTCCTTGACATGTATAAATTCATTAGGAGAAAACAGAAGTGAATTCTGGATTGTAGAATGAATTGTAGAGAAGAAACACTAGGGACAGTGCAAACGGTCCAGTGTTGTAAATTGCCCAGTCTTTAAGTTAAAAACTGTATTAATTGGCAAATAAATAAAATCCAAGGCCTATATGGTTAGAAAGAAAAATAATTTACCTTTCCAACGGTGTAAAGCAGTTGAAATTCTGACGTACGGAATGAAAGTTATGCATGTTTAAGTAAACAGAGTACATGCTGCCTAGTAACAACAGTCTAGGTAATTGTACACTGTTTTGTGGCAGTTTGTAAACTATTTTGTAAACAGTTTTGGGACATTGATTTCTGCCCTGATTTACATGAACTATAGTATAGATAAGTCTAGATTACAACTCTTGAGAGGATTAAGTTTGAAACAAATAGTAAAGCATAATTCTTTCTACTCCTTGCTTGCATCCCGATTCATTTTGTGTTAGTAGTTTGAGATTTGTAGACTTGTATTGTTTGATGATGCTAGGCTTTTAACTTGCTCACTAAGCATATGCTTACTTATTGTCTTCTCACTATATGACAGGTTAGATTTGAGGACTGTTTTTGCTTGGAGCTTGATCAAGTCATGTTAGCCATAACAAGCAGGTTTTGTGTTATTACAAGAACTCCTAGATGGTGGCATTTTGTTTGTAAATATGTTTATGTTCGATATTATGGCTTGTATAACTTAATTGAGGCCTATCGTTAGGAGGGTGATCCTTGTGGATATTTGTTAGTTTGTATGTTGGGTGACTTAGGTATATATATATATATATTTTATGCTATCTCTAGGTAATATTATGATATGTCTAGAAGGTTTGTCACATGATGAACATTTGAGAAATGTGTCTGTTTTCTATAAATGAACCTGACACATAGTAATTAGGTCTAATTCATATTGATAAAGCTTCCTATTCTAGTAGTTGTTCGAAACTTGAAATGATGATCTCTTAATTGACCTTATATGTATGTCGACGACACGGGTTGCTAATAACTTGTAATGCAAGAAAGCCTCAATCGAACTTCCATAGGTCGGTCCAGATTTCGCATCACCTTTGTTAGATTGAAAACATTTAGATAAGTAAATGGTGTGATGGATTTTATCTATGTCTTAAGTGAATCCTTGTTTCGATGTTGTCTTGAGTTTTAAGAAATATCATAAAATCTACCTTGTATGTTTGTTTCATGGCCATCTCCGAGTTTCTATATACTTCTTAATAGCAAGTTAGCTTTAGTTGCTTTTAGGCCTAGGTGGGGATGTTACATTTTGGTAATCAGAGCTAAGGTTGCATGATCCGAAGGCTATGTTGTAGTATTGTATTGTATTGCATTGTATTGATTGTTTTAATGCCACCTAGGAGTTAACCTATTGTGACTTATATCTGATCAAGATCATTCTCTTCTAATATTAGAAAGGATGAAACAAGGTTGGGAAAGGATAACGAATGCCCAACAGGCTCCTCCAATGAAGGGGGAAGCGTGAGGATGAATCAAGATCCTCCAAAAGTTGTTGAGCCTCAACAAGTTCAGCAAGAGGCTCCTAGTATTCATCCCGTTTAACGGGAATGTTTCTCCAGTTTAAAATAAATGATTGACCAAATGATCGTCTCTATGAGACAAAATCCTCTAACTCATCTTAATCCTCCGGTAATAGTACTGACAATAGCTCCAATCGACAAGTTAGCTCAACATCGACCTTACACTTTTACGGGAGCTAACGAAGAAAAACCTAAAGAAGCTAACTTTTGGTTAGAGTCTACAGTGAGTGATATGAACGTCAATGGCAAAGACCCAGAGAAGTACCCAGGTGGCCCCATTACTCGAGCAAGGGCCAAGGAGTTCCAAGCAGCCATGGAAAATATGTTTACATCAAGCTTGGGACGTGAGAAAGAAGAAATAATAAGGGAGGAACACTTTACTTTGCTTATGCATGAATTTGCATGAGTATTTAAAGTTTGCATAACATTCATTGCATTCAATAAACATGTTGTTCATTAAAGCATGCGTTGCATTTAAACATGTAGTTCATTTAGTTATACACTTCATTTAACTAAGTAGTTCATTGATTAAACTAGTTCATTCAAGATTATTAGTTCATTGAATAAAGTTAGTTCATTAATTAAACTAGTTCATTCATCAAACTAGCTCATTTATTAAACTAACTCTTAATTGTTTACATGCATGTTTTCAATTAAAGATTGAATAAAGTTTACCTTTGTGTCTAGGTGCATGAGGGAAGATGAGCGGTTTTACCAGATGCAAGAATATCAGCAGAATGTCTTCCAATTCTGGATGCGATACAGACGTGTTTGGATCCAGAAATCAATTGGACGTTATTCCTCCATCTCTTAGCTTTCCAATGCCTTTTGAATCACCTCAATCCGATATCGGGAGCTTGAGATACGAATGATTTACTGAAGACAGTGCAGGCTGAAATTTTTATTACAGGGAATTTTATGCATGGATGATTTGAATGAATTTGAGCCAAGGAAAAGTTCTTTCATCTTCTACCAAGAGACAAGCAATTGATGGCCATCTTAATTCAGCAAATTCAAGGCATTCAAGGTTGATGTTATCACCATTCAAGTGGGGTTTCAAAATTCATTGAGGAGACATGAAATGAAGGCTGGATGAAACTCACCTTTTTATGACATTCAAGTCATATTAATCAGCTTGGAAGATGAAGAGTTGCACTTAAGCTGGACAGCAAGGATGTCTACATTCATCCTTGTCCACATTCATCCCCTTTCTCTTCATATGATAGCAAAACAAGGCAGCCCAAGAGTCCTTCTTAATTTGGACGAAAATATGACTAAATTCAACCTCAATTTGTCTAAACTAATCAGCTTTGAAGATGAGAAGAAAGGACAAAGCATTCATGTGTATTCAAGTGCATTAAGATGAGCATTCATCTTTCTTGTAACACCTTTTCATATTCTGCCTACTTCTACTATAAATAGGCATCTTTAGGATCATTGTAAGACACACTTTGAATATATAAAACATCTTTGAAAGATTGCTTTCATTCTTGTTCTCTTGTGGAACTTTATCGGCTTCAAGTTAGTCTTGTAGTCTTCATCCATTTCCCTTTTGTTATAGCGTTGGTTCCTAGCTCATCTATAGCTAGTGGGTCACGTTCCATATCCTACCACTTCATTTCCACTTTATTATATTGCTGGTTCCTAACTCTTTATAGTTAGGGGTCACAATCCATCCTTTGAATTTCTTCATCTTAACGCCAACACCCCATCATCTTCACCTACATTTTCATCTTTTATTTTTTTTTTCTTTCTTCCATAATCACAACTATCACTCTTCCTACACCCCTTCTACATATCTTTCATCCCATTATTTCTATTTCTTATTTATCTATTTCTACTTACATTATTGTTTGAGTAATTTGAGAATACATTCAAAGCAACTGCAGAGTTCTTACTAGAATCACGATCGGGCATTCACATATATGATTCAAAACTCATAGTCGAGATCATATCATTTGGTATCAGAGCCTAGACGATTCAGTAAGCGTATTATTTTCTCTCTCCCGGGTTAGTAAAAAAAAAAAAAAAAAACAAAAATCAAAAAAAAATCTTAAAGAGGAGGGAGCAATCTATTCTTGTTTAAAAAAATTACAATACATCATTTCTTATTGCTGAATTACAAATTCCTTTACCTATTCTTAGTAATTCTTTCTTTTTTTTGAAGCCATTATCCTTTTATTATTCATCATTCTCCTACCAAGCTAGAATTGTTTCAGCCAAGTCCACGAGACACTTGTAAGCCTTGAGGAAGTTCCCAAAAGGACTTGAAAATAAAGCACAGTGGTAAAAGGCATGAGTGTGCATTAAGGGGAAAAGCCTAACCCGAGTGAAACACGAGTGTGAGTGCATTTTCTTTGGAGTGGAAAGGTGAGATTTTGTGTTAGTAAGGTTTAATTTCTTTTGTTTCTTTATCTAACATGTCACAAAGATCTGGTCATAGTGGTGAAGGAGTTCCCAATTTGCAAAATCAGGCTATGCTTCAAGCAATGGCCAAAATGATCCAAGAGCAATTGGAGCCCTAATTGAACGAATAGACCAGCTTGAAATTTCACAAGCTAATCAGGGTAATGAGGAGTATCCTGAAGAAGTTGAAGTAGATGATGTGCAAGATCAAGTATCCCAACATAGCATGGTACAACAAGGCCAGAGAGAGCTCGACCACGAGTAGACGATAATCTCAGCAACATCAAGATTACCATTCCTCCTTTTCAAGGAAGAACGGATCCTGAAACCTATCTTGCATGGGAAAAGAAGGTTGAGCACATTTTTGAGTGCCATAACTATTCAGAGCTTAAAAGGTAAAACTTCGCTGCCATTGAGTTTACGGATTATGCACTAATATGGTGGGATCAATTGACATCAAGTAGGAGACGCAATGGAGAACATCCTATCACTACATGGGATGAAATGAAAGCGGTGATGCGAAGCGATTCATTCCAACCCACTACCATCGAGTTATTCAACCGTCTTCAAAATCTTTCACAAGGTAACCGAAGTGTTGAAGATTACTACAAAGAGATGGAGGTGTCCATGATTCGAGCCAACATCGACGAGGATCGAGAAGCCACAATGGCAAGATTCCTAAGCGGGACTAAATCCGGACATTGCGAGCGTGGTCGAGTTGCAACATTATGTGGAGATGGAAGACATGGTGCATATGGCCATGAAAGTGGAAAAACAGCTCAAAAGAAAGGGTGCCACACGATCTTATGGGAGTTCAACATCAAAATGGGGGCAAAGTTCATACAAGAAGACTCCTCCAATACCGTCCCACGAAAAAAGGAGGACCACCGAAAGGAAGTAAGCCCATTGCGAAACCAGCAAGGGTAAGACTACCGCTACTCCAAATCGTTCCGTGACATACAATGTTTTAAGTGTTTGGGGCGTGGACACATTGCAAGCCAATGTCGAACCGCAACACCATGCTTCTTCGAGATGATGGAGAAGTTGAATCGGAACAAGAAGAGGATGAGAATGAAGATGTTGCCATCGAAGAAGAAGAATTAGAGTATGGCGTGGAAGGAGAGGTTCTTGTTGTCAAAAGAAGCCTAAGCGTACAATCCGTTGGAGGAAATGAACAACGAGAAAATATCTTCCATACTCGTTGCCATGTTGGAGGAAAGGTATGCTTTGTTATTATTGATGGTGGTAGTTGCACTAATGTTGCTAGTACCTTAATGGTAGATACACTTGGCTTGGCAACAACAAAGCATCCACAACCTTATAAGCTACAATGGCTCAACGATGGAGGAGAACTCAAGGTGACCAAACAAGTTCGAATTGTTTTCTCTATTGGGAAGTACAAAGACGAGGTATTATGCGATGTCGTTCCAATGCACGCAAGCCATTTATTACTTGGAAGGCCTTGGCAATTTGATAGGCGAGTGATCCATGACGGGTATACCAACCGGTATCGTTCACCCATGAAACAAAGAAGATCACTTTAGCCCCACTTTCTCCAAAACAAATACATGAAGACCAAATTTTATTGAGAGGAAAAATTGAAAAAGCCAAAGAGAGAGAGACCAAAATGGAGGTAAAAGCAAAGGAGTGTGATCAAAATGAGGAAGGAAAATCAGCATTCTTTCTAAAGAGAGAGTTGAAAAAGAGTTTAATGACAGCAAAGGAAGCACTTGTGCTCATGTACAAGGAAAATTTCTTGAATACTAACTACCTTGATCAAAATTTGCCTGCTTTTGTTGTGTCTTTATTGCAGGAGTTTGATGACCTATTTCGGAGGAAATACCAAGTGGGCTGCCACCTATTCGTGGCATAGAACATCAAATAGACTTTGTTCCCGGCCGTCATTCCAAACCGACCAGCGTGCGAAGCAACCCCAAGAAGAAACTAAGGAGTTGCAAAGGCAAGTATCTGAGTTGATGTCAAAAGGCTACGTGAGGGAAAGCCTTAGCCCATGTGCCGTGCGGTTCTACTTGTGCCAAAGAAGGATGGAACTTGGCGCATGTGTGTGGACTGCCGAGCGGTAAACAAAATTACGGTAAAATATCGTCACCCTATTCCTCGCTTAGATGACATGTTAGATGAGCTTAGTGGTTCTAACCTCTTTTCCAAGATTGATCTTAAAAGTGGTTACCACCAAATACGAATCTTGGGAAGGTGATGAGTGGAAAACAGCATTCAAAACTAAGCAAGGCCTTTATGAGTGGTTGGTTATGCCTTTTGGCTTAACTAATGCTCCAAGCACGTTTATGAGGTTAATGAATCATGTTCTTAGGCCATTCTTGGGTAAGTTTTGTGTGGTTTACTTTGATGACATTCTAATCTATAGTAAAACCATGGAAGAACATGTTCAACATTTAAGGTCAGTTTTGCTAGTTTTGAGGAAGGAAAAACTGTTTGCTAACTTACAAAAATGTACATTTTGTACTGACAGGGTTGTTTTCCTAGGTTTTCGTTGTGAGTTCTGAAGGCTTGGAGGTGGACAAAGAGAAGGTTAAAGCCATTGAAGAGTGGCCACGACCAGCAAGCATTTCTCAAGTTAGGAGCTTCCATGGACTTGCAAGTTTTTATCGAAGATTCGTCCCCAACTTCAGCACCATAGCCGCCCCACTAACAAGTGTTATTAAGAAGAATTCTAAATTCTTTTGGGGGGAAGATCAAGAGAAGTCCTTTAATAGCATTAAAGATTGTTTAATACATGCCCCTTTACTTGCTCTACCTGATTTTAATCTAACTTTTGAAATTGAATGTGATGCATCAGGTGTAGGAATTGGAGCAGTTTTGTCTCAAGGTGGACGTCCTATAGCCTATTTCAGTGAAAAATTAAGTGGAGCTACGCTTAATTACCCTACCTATGACAAGGAGATGTATGCTCTTGTGAGGGCAATGGAAACATGGCAACATTACCTTTGGCCTAAGGAGTTCATCATTCACACTGATCATGAGGCATTGAAACATATCCGGGGCAGCATAAACTCAACAAAAGGCATGCCAAATGGGTGGAGTTTCTTGAAACTTTCCCATATGTTATCAAGTACAAGAAAGGTAAGGAGAATATAGTTGCCGATGCATTGTCACGGAGGTATATTCTTTTAAACACTTTGGAATCTAAGTTATTGGGTTTTGTTTTTATTAAAGACTTATATGTCTCTGACTCTGATTTTGGAGAGATTTACAAAGCTTGTGAGAAAGGGTCAATTGAAAAATACTATAAGCATGATGGTTTCCTATTTAAGGAAGGAAGACTATGCATCCCTCAAGGTTCCATGCGTGAATTGCTAACTAAGGAAGCTCATGGAGGAGGATTAATGGGACATTTTGGGATAGCAAAGACTTTGGCTATACTTCAAGAGCACCTATATTGGCCTAAAATGAAACGAGATGTGGAGAGGTTGTGTGAGCGATGCATCACTTGCAGGAAGGCCAAATCTAAAGTCATGCCACATGGACTTTACACACCACTACCCATACCGGAAGCACCATGGATGGATATTTCAATGGATTTTGTGCTAGGGCTTCCACGTACCAAGAATAACAAAGATTCCATCTTTGTAGTTGTGAATAGATTCTCCAAAATGGCTCATTTCATTCCCTGTAACAAAACTAATGATGCCTCACATATTGCTACTTTGTTTTTCAGGGAAATCTTAAGGTTACATGGCATACCAAGAACTATTGTGTCTGATCGGGATGTGAAGTTCTTAAGTCACTTTTGGAGAGCCCTATGGAGTAAGATTGGTACTAAGTTACTATTCTCCACCACTTGCCACCCTCAAACGGATGGCCAAACTGAAGTGGTGAACCGAGTACTTTCTATGTTACTTGATCCATCATTAGGAAGAATTTGAAAACATGGGAGGAGAGTTTACCACATGTGGAGTTTGCATACAACCGTTCGATCCATAGTACTACAGGGCGCCGCGCTTTTGAAGTGGTGTATGGATTCAATCCATTAACACCGATAGACTTGTTACCATTACCCGCTGATCAAATTGTGAATAAAGATGGACTTAATAAAGCTGAATTTGTTAAGAAGCTTCATCAACAAGTCTTGGGAGAACATTGAAAAACGAACCAAGCAATATGAGCAGCAAGCAAATAAGGGTCGTGGCGAATTTCCTTTGAGCCAGGGGATTGGGTGTGGCTGCACATGAGGAAAGAAAGGTTCCCGGCTCAACGAAAGTCCAAATTAATGCCTCGGGAGATGGACCATTCCAAATAGTCAAGAAGATCAATGACAATGCCTATCAATTAGATCTTCCAGGTGAGTTTAATGTTAGTGCAACCTTCAATGTTGCTGACCTATCTCCTTATGATGTAGATGACGATTTGGGGACAAATCGCCTTAAAGAGGGAGGGACTGATATGAGCGTCAATGGCAAAGACCCAGAGAAGTACCCAGGTGGCCCCATTACTCGAGCAAGGGCCAAGGAGTTCCAAGCAGCCATGGAAAATATGTTTACATCAAGCTTGGGACGTGAGAAAGAAGAAATAATAAGGGAGGAACACTTTACTTTGCTTATGCATGAATTTGCATGAGTATTTAAAGTTTGCATAACATTCATTGCATTCAATAAACATGTTGTTCATTAAAGCATGCGTTGCATTTAAACATGTAGTTCATTTAGTTATACACTTCATTTAACTAAGTAGTTCATTGATTAAACTAGTTCATTCAAGATTATTAGTTCATTGAATAAAGTTAGTTCATTAATTAAACTAGTTCATTCATCAAACTAGCTCATTTATTAAACTAACTCTTAATTGTTTACATGCATGTTTTCAATTAAAGATTGAATAAAGTTTACCTTTGTGTCTAGGTGCATGAGGGAAGATGAACGGTTTTACCAGATGCAAGAATATCAGCAGAATGTCTTCCAATTCTGGATGCGATACAGACGTGTTTGGATCCAGAAATCAATTGGACGTTATTCCTCCATCTCTTAGCTTTCCAATGCCTTTTGAATCACCTCAATCCGATATCGGGAGCTTGAGATACGAATGATTTACTGAAGACAGTGCAGGCTGAAATTTTTATTACAGGAATTTTATGCATGGATGATTTGAATGAATTTGAGCCAAGGAAGAGTTCTTTCATCTTCTACCAAGAGACAAGCAATTGATGGCCATCTTAATTCAGCAAATTCAAGGCATTCAAGGTTGATGTTATCACCATTCAAGTGGGGTTTCAAAATTCATTGAGGAGACATGAAATGAAGGCTGGATGAAACTCACCTTTTATGACATTCAAGTCATATTAATCAGCTTGGAAGATGAAGAGTTGCACTTAAGCTGGACAGCAAGGATGTCTACATTCATCCTTGTCCACATTCATCCCCTTTCTCTTCATATGATAGCAAAACAAGGCAGCCCAAGAGTCCTTCTTAATTTGGACGAAAATATGACTAAATTCAACCTCAATTTGTCTAAACTAATCAGCTTTGAAGATGAGAAGAAAGGACAAAGCATTCATGTGTATTCAAGTGCATTAAGATGAGCATTCATCTTTCTTGTAACACCTTTTCATATTCTGCCTACTTCTACTATAAATAGGCATCTTTAGGATCATTGTAAGACACACTTTGAATATATAAAACATCTTTGAAAGATTGCTTTCATTCTTGTTCTCTTGTGGAACTTTATCGGCTTCAAGTTAGTCTTGTAGTCTTCATCCATTTCCCTTTTGTTATAGCGTTGGTTCCTAGCTCATCTATAGCTAGTGGGTCACGTTCCATATCCTACCACTTCATTTCCACTTTATTATATTGCTGGTTCCTAACTCTTTATAGTTAGGGGGTCACAATCCATCCTTTGAATTTCTTCATCTTAACGCCAACACCCCATCATCTTCACCTACATTTTCATCTTTTATTTTTTTTTTCTTCCATAATCACAACTATCACTCTTCCTACACCCCTTCTACATATCTTTCATCCCATTATTTCTATTTCTTATTTATCTATTTCTACTTACATTATTGTTTGAGTAATTTCAGAATACATTCAAAGCACTGCAGAGTTCTTACTAGAATCACGATCGGGCATTCACATATATGATTCAAAACTCATAGTCGAGATCATATCGGTGAGGATCTTGACTAAACAATTACAATGTTCAGACGAACACAAGTTGGAGTGTGCAGTAGCTTTTTTAGCTGAAGAAGCACTTAGCTGGTGGGAGACTACAATTCTTGTTGCTCCAATGGAAGAAGCCACTTGGGAGTTCTTAATCAAGGAGTTTGAAAAGAAGTATATTAGTGACCAATACCGTGCTATATGTAATAAGCGATTTTTGTATTTGAAATAAGGAGGTAAACCAGTTGAACAGTATGTCAGTGAATTTTGCAAGTATTGCAAGTATGGACTAGAATTCATTAAGAAAGAAGAAGACAAATGCCGAATGTTCTTCGATGGGCTCAACGATGAATTAAGACCAATGTTTACTGCTATCGGGATTACTGACTTCCAAGATCTGGTAAACCGAGTGATAGCTACAGAAGCTAAAATGAAAATCTCGGAGAAGAAGAAAGGGAATTCATCTAAGGGTGATAAAAGGCATCGGGATGACTATAAGCCATATTGACATAATTAAGAAGCAGAAGAGTTATGGAGGGAATTCTTCCAATTTTAGTAATTCTTCAAAGGGAAATTTTATATCCAAACCTCAATCTTTGGGTAAGGGTGAGGCACCAACTGCATCTATCAATAGCACTGGAAATAATGGGAGAGAATTTCAAGTCTCGACCTGCAACATATGTTAGAAGCATCATACGAGGGTATATAGAAAGCAATCCAACGCTTGTTATCTGTGTGGGAGATTACCTACTTTATCAAAGATTGTCCTCAAAATCCCAACAAGTTGCCTTCACACGTATCAAGGGGATCAAATTCGAATCCTTCTCATAGAGGAAAAGGGCAGAAACAAGCTCACTCGGGAAGCTATGGAAAGACCAAGGGCCAAGGATCTAATGCTACCTATTAAGAATGTCGAGCACCTACTAAAGTTTATCATATTCGAGGGCTTGAAGAAGAAGAGTCATCTGACGTAATTGTAGGTACAATACTCTTGGCTTCATATGCTGCTTATGCTATTTTTGATTCGGGTTCAACTCACTCTTTTATAAATACTTTTCTTATTGCAAAGCTTAGCCTAAAGATAGAACCTTTATTTGGTGAACTCTTAGCTACCAACCCGTTTGGTGATAAAGTAACCATAAATCAAATATGTAAAGGTTGTTCTTTGTTTATTCAAAACATACCATTTCGTGCTGACCTTTTGGTGTTACCCTTTTCTGACTTTGATCTTATTTTGGGGCTTGATTGGTTGGGTAAACACAGGGCTTGGTTAGATTGTACAAGAAGAGATTATAACTTCATACGTTTGGGAAAAATTCTGTTGCCTTGCTAAGCAAGGAACCATTCGAACAAGTGACCCTTTTTGCTTCGATACTCATTTGAATGAATCTAATGAGTCATTTGAATCAATTTTAACTGTATCCGAATTTCCTGATGTTTTTCATGAGGAATTGTCTGGTGTACCCCATACAAGAGAAGTGGAATTCAGAATCGATATTCAACCGGGATCGGCACTAGTCTCCATTGCACCCAATCGTATGGCTTCGATTGAACTTAGAAAGCTCAAAGATCAAATACAAGAGCAACAAGACAAGGGCTTCATTAGACCAAGCTATTCATCATGGGGAGCTCCAGTTTTATTTGTGAATAAGAAAGATGGTTCTATGAGGCTTTGCATTGATTATAGACAATTAAACCAGCTCACCATTAAGAACAAATATCCTTTGCCTAGAATAGAAGATTTGTTCGATCAATTAAAAGGTGCTACAGTGTTCTCAAAAATTGATCTACGTTCGGGATATTATCAGATGAAAGTCAAGGAAGCCTAATAGAGTAGTGCAAATTCGAATAAAGAGAAAAACAAAACAAACCAAAATAAAGAACAAATCCAAAAATTCAGATTTGCTTATGGTGGTGGCGTCAATGGAGGAAGCTTGAATATGTGGAGATGGCGTGATGAATTGATAGTTGTTGTTTTGTCCTCGGCACCCTCTTAGACGCAATTATCTAAGCAAGCAACCTCAAGCGGCTCTAACTCACCCTCCTAGATGCAATTACCTAGGCAAGCAAGAGTGTGAAGATGATCTCCCTCACAAGAACTCGATGATCTTATGTTGAAGATGGCTTCTAGACAAGTTTACCGAACACTTGCAAACTCAAAGAATACTAAAATCTCCAAAGAGAACTTTTTACAAATCAATGAAATCTGAATTACAATGTGGGTGAAGCCTCCTCTATATAGGCCATGGAGAAGTTTTAATCCTACTAAACTTAGGAATTAAATACAATAAATAAATGCTAAAATCTAATCTCCTAATTAGATAAGTAACTTCTAATAATAAATAAATGATAAAAATAAAATCTTAATTAAATAAATCTGATCCTAATAGATATTGCAGAATCCTATGTTGATTTAAATTACAAATAATCAAATAAAATCTTAAAAATTCGTAATTATCCAAAAATCCCGTATAGGAATTTCTGCATGCGCTGTCTTCGCTAAAATAGACGTATCTTGAGATCCAGATGTCCTATTGAGGCGTTTCAAGATGCGTTAGAAAGCTAATTTGCATCCGGAGAAGTTTTAAGAAGACATGTTGACCCATAAATGCCTGGATCCCATCCAAAAATTCGTCGCAAGTTAGCTGACTTTCCAGACTTCACAAACAGATTCAGTTTCTTGTCCAAGATGCATCGTTTTTGACCTCCTATGCGTGCATTGTTTTGGCCATTATTGTTTGCATTGAACAAATTCAGCTTCTTGTCAAATATGAGTAATTTAACCCCGCTCATGCATGTATCATTCCCCCACTCCTCAAAAGGATTCGTCCTCGAATCTAAATCGACAATGAGAGAACAATCATCAACCTCAATTGAAAAGGCTTCTTTGTTGTATGTGGAGTGATCTAATTGAGCTCCTGTCAATGGTTCAACAAAATCCTGAAAAAATAAGACAACACTACTCGAACATTTGTAATGACTAGTCAAAACAAAATCACTCATCGCGTTCTTTTTCTTGTCTTTTTCTTTTGGGCTTTGTGTGACTTTTACCTCATATGTATTTTCACTCACCAAATTTGGGCCATTAATTTGACTTTTTTCACTCTCGGCCTCTTTACTCTCAGTCTTTTGTATCTCACATCCCATATCCCTCTCATAAAATTTATCATCAATGTACAATTTCTGTAGAGGAGAATGATTTTCTAACGGAATGATAGGACAAGAATCAAATGAAGGGTTAGAATTACACTTGCTTTCTTCGTGGGGAGGTGATGAGAGTATAGCAAGTGGACCTACTACTTCACATGAGGGATTAGAAGCATTGTCATCTTGTCTATTGTGTTCACTATCACAATCCTTTTGTTTGGGAGATGGTTCTTCTCCAATATCAACATTTGCACAAATGCTAGAAGTAGAAGTACGAAGAGAATCATGTGTACCTTCTGGTTTTGGGATGTCTTAATGGTTGGTTGCCTTTGTGTGGTCAATTGATTCCGCCTTTTGCGCTTCTAATCTTTTTCGTTTTATCCTCTCACACTGTTTTTCTGCTTTTGCTATTTCTTCATCTACTTTTTCCGGCTCTATTGTAGCAAACGAGAGCTTCTGGCCTTGGTGCACAACCGAGTATCCATTTGTATTGATTCGATGGACAGCGCCCCGGTCATTTTTCCAAGGTCTTCCTAGTAGCAAGTGGTTGACTTCCACAGGAACCACGTCACACCATACATCATCACAATAGCTTCCAAGAGTAAAAGAGATTAAACAACGTTCGGTTACCTTCATATCTGGTCCGCTATTAAACCCTTGAAGATGATACGGCTTAGGGTGTTCTTGGCATGGTAGATCGAGTGCATCAACAATGAAGCTACTCACTAAGTTTACATGACTATCACCATCAATAATTAAAGAACATAGATTACCTTGTATCTTACATAATGACCGAAAAATATTTATTGGTATACGATAACGAGTGTTGAAAAGAGAATAAAACATCCTAATTGATTTAAGAATCCAAAGAAAAGGTTAGACACCAATAGAATTATAGTTGCATGGAGAAAGAAGAGTATGCAACTTTTAGTCCTACTAACACAAGGAAACAAGAAGGTGTTAGAAGATGTGTAAGAAGCAATAAAAGCTAAAACAAACGAAAACTAATGGCTAAGAATGAAAGAAAATTAGAAAAACCCCGAAAACCCTAGAATTTTTCACCAATTTGATCTACTTCGTTCGAGGTGTTCCAGATGTCAAAAAATTCTGAAATTTTATGTGGTTACTCCTCCAAAGGTATAGATCTGATCTGGAAATTTTCAACTCAAAATTTGCTCGTTTGAATTTGACGAATTTTCCCTAATTTTTGAGTTTTTCACCCAAAAACGCCAAAATTCTGGTCAAGAATCATCCCAAATCTGATACCAAATGATAGAGTAGCGCAAATTCGAATAAAGAGAAAAACAAAACAAACCAAAATAAATAACAAATCCAAAAATTCAGATTTGCTTATGGTGGTGGCGTCAATGGAGGAAGCTTGAATATGTGGAGATGGAGTGATGAATTGATAGTTGTTGTTTTGTCCTCGGCACCCTCTTAGACGCAATTATCTAAGCAAGCAACCTCAAGCGGCTCTAACTCACCCTCCTCTAGATGCAATTACCTAGGCAAGCAAGAGTGTGAAGATGATCTCCCTCACAAGAACTCGATGATCTTATGTTGAAGATGGCTTCTAGACAAGTTTACCGAACACTTGCAAACTCAAAGAATACTAAAATCTCCAAAGAGAACTTTTTACTAATCAATGAAATCTGAATTACAATGTGGGTGAAGCCTCATTTATATAGGCCATGGAGAAGTTTTAATCCTACTAAATTTAGGAATTAAATACAATAAATAAATGCTAAAATCTAATCTCCTAATTAGATAAGTAACTTCTAATAATAAATAAATGCTAAAAATAAAATCTTAATTAAATAAATCTGATCCTAATAGATATTGCAGAATCCTATGTTGATTTAAATTACAAATAATCAAATAAAATCTTAAAAATTTGTAATTATCCAAAAATCTCGTATTAATCCCGTATAGGAATTTCTGCATGCTCTGTTTTCGCTAAAATAGACGTATCTTGAGATCCAGATGTCCGATTGAGGCGTTTCAAGATGCGTTAGAAATCTAATTTGCATCCGGACAAGTTTTAAGAAGACATGTTGACCCATAAATGCCTGTATCCCATCCAAAAATTCGTCGCAAGTTAGCTGACTTTCCAGACTTCACAAACAGATTCAGTTTCTTGTCCAAGATGCATCGTTTTTGACCTCCTATGTGTGCATTGTTTTGGCCATTATTGTTTGCATCGAACAAATTCAGCTTCTTGTCAAATATGAGTAATTTAACCCCGCTCATGCATGTATCAAAGCCGATATACAAAAAATTGCTTTCTGAACTCATTATGGCCATTATGAATTCATAGTAATGCCTTTCGGTTAAACAAATGCTCCTGTAGCCTTTATGGATCTCATGAACCATGTTTTCAAACCCTATTTAGACAAGTTCGTTGTGGTTTTTATAGATGATATACTTGTATATTCAAAAAATAGCGAAGAACATTCAAATCATCTAAGAGTCATTTTGCAAACTCTTCAGGATAAACAATTATATGCCAAGTTTAACAAATGTGAATTTTGGCTTTCAGAAGTGACTTTTCTAGATCATGTAATTTCCGCATATGGTATAAATGTAACACCCCCTACCCTGGGCTAGTAGCAAACTGGCTTGGGAGCGTTTCTTAAGCATGGACAAGGCAAGGACAGCTAACAATACACGCAAACAAGGCATGATTTGATAACTCATCCCTATTAGATGAGTTACTTACCCAATAACCAACTAGGTATACTTACTTAACTAACAAGCAACCAAGCATTCATTTGATTTCAAGACATCATAGGCATTCGAATAAGTCACTAAATTGTTTCCTTTTATACTTACATTATAGGTTACTACATTATCAATACAATTTACTTCATTTTTTTCTTATCATTCGAATGAACTATGATAACAACCTAATTCCATTTCATTTCTTTGTACATTTTATCCAAGATCACTTATAGATGTACATTTTATCCTTAAATTACTAACATGATTCTTGAACATTCAAATTTCAGGAAAACTAGCTTCCATTCAAGCCATTCTCTATACCTAACCATTCAGCCATCATCATGCTAATACCAAAACACATACATCAAGGTATATATACACACACAAGTGACCATATAGTTCCCAAGGCATTCGATTGGAATACAAGCAAGCATGGTTCGATCATCCTATATTCAATTCAAGCAACACATGTACATAACAAAGCATTCGAATATTCCAAGGTAAACTAGATCAAACATTAGATCATTTCAATCTATCATCTTATGCGCAACAACATCATTTACATTACAAGTACTTTTAAGTTCATTACATGTTTCATAATGTCATCCAAGATCAAGACATAGTAGGCCCATACAAGAACAATATATACAAATACCAAAATGCATGATCAAGCTAACTATATACATTCTAGTGCCACCATTCTAGGAGATATACAAAACAAGTATGAAACCATACTTAGGCAAATCTTGTGTGACTTGCTTCTTGTAACACCCCCTACCCGGGTTAGTAGTAACTCGGTTCGGGAGCGTTACTTAGTAAGCAAGCAAGACAAGTACATAGACATGGCATTGCATTTGAACCAAGCAAGATCAAACAAGTAATCATAGAACAACAATGGATTCATACTTGCTTAGCTAACAAGAAAGCTCACACTAGACTTCAAGCCATCCTATCGTTCGAACAAGACCAAAGCAAGAGACATGGTAAGCCAAGCAATAGCAACCGATCATACATTTCTTTTCATGCAAGTAATCTCAAATGTAACTTAAATTTCATCCTAAGCATTCAACGGTACTTACAATACCATTAGACTAATTCCTTTCTTTGCTTACAATTCAAGTTACATCTTTATCATGTACATTTCACTTTATTGCTCCTTAGCTTGTATACCTTTAGACATCTTAATCCTATACTTACTAAGCATGATCACCTAAGCATTCATTAACATAGAATTTGTTCCTTACCAGCCTTACACTATCTCATACATTCAACCATTAACACTAATCATATATTACAAGGCATGAATACAAAATTGAATCATATACTTACCAAGGCCATTCGAATAGAGATTAAGCAACATGGTTCCTTATTTTCGAATCATAAATCAAGCATACACATGATCATTTCAAGCATTCACAAAAGCATGACAAGGTTATCAACTATTTCATAGCCAATTAGATCATCATATGATCATTCCATAACATCAAATATGCGCAGCATTCCATTCAACCATTACAAGTTATTTAAGTTCATTACAAACCTTAAACTATATACATGACATAGATAGGCCATCAACCATTATATACAATCTTTCAAAATGCATGTTCAAGCTATTTAGATACATCTAGTGCCACCATTCTAGGAGATTACAAGACAAGTATGGAATCATACTTTAACCAAGCTTGTGTGAAATGCTTCTTGCTCAAGGAATCAAGCTTCAAGATCAAGCAATGTTGAATCCTTTAACCTATAGGTTGGGAAGAATGAAACAAGAGTGATAAGTACAAAAATGTACTTAGTGAGACAGTAACTAGTCTATCCATTTTGTTATTCCGTGTTTCATGTCTTTTAGATCAAGTGTAGACCTACCTAAGGCTTCCAAGCATTAGAGTAGACTTAGCTAGTCTTTCAAACATCAAGAGTGACCTTATCTAGTCTTCTAAGCATCAAGATTATCCTATCTAGGATAGCAAGTATTAGGCCAACATGTAAAGGCATCTAGGAGTCATAATTCATAAATCAAGCAACATGCTTGCAAAACAAGAAACCAAGGAGTCAGGCTTTCAAGTCAAGTAACATACATTTCATGACATTCAAGACAAGTATCATGTACAGTTGAATTGTTATTTCATTTGTTAATTCATTAAACAACTCCCTTGGTACTTAGTTTGTATAGGTAATCGAGTCTTCAACCAACTGTCGCCACAATATGCACCGTAGTGCTGGTCAACCTTTCTACTGTCGCCAAAGACCACATACGTACCCTCCGTCTGTCGCCAAATAGGGGCCTTAGCCCTGGACCGTAGTCCACCCGTACACAATGAGCTCTAGACTCTAAGGTATGCCTTTCTACCTAATCCAACTAGCTACCAAGGTTGTTCAAATTACCATTTATTCAAGTTATCAAGTTCAAGATCATGTTCACGTCAATCAAGATCATTTCATGTTAAGCCCTTAGGCTATTGAGCCTTAGCTCACAAGTCAAGTGGTTTAAAGATCCATTTCATCAAAATGAGATAACATCATATCTCAAACAAGTCTTTAGCATACAATCATGTTGCATCATAGCACATACAAGCATCCAAACTATCACTAATCATGCATAAGCATTTCGAATAGACATGTATACAATACTAGGATCATGTTTCATGCGTTTCTTTAATCATCCTTCCCTTTTTAAGTCAAGTTCATGCTTAGATTCATTATCATGACAAGAATGTAACAAGAATGCAATGGTTAGGACCTAGTCCTAACCCTAGAGGTAACTACACTCACAATACAATCCAAGCAAGCTATCAATTGTCTTGTATAGCTATTCCTTTGTTCTTAGCCTTTGAATGATTTCCTTTTTCTCCTTCCTCCAAGTTCACTCCTTGCTCTAGCAAATTCATGATTAAACACATTCATCAATATGTATACACAAGACAATTCAACATGGCAACAAGGTTATTTCAATACATATAAACATATACATACAATTCTGTCATCATTTCATTAAACAAGACTAGGTAGAATCTAATTATCCCAAACTGTTACAAACAGTCCAATAAAACTGTGTACAAAACAGTTTCTAACTAGCTTAACTGCTGCTGCCAGGCAGCTTGCACACTACATGCTTAAACAGGCATATCTTTCAATTCCTACGTCGGAATTTTGATTAATTTATACCGTTGGAAAGCTAAGAAAATTGTCTTTAAGACCATAATAGGCTTTCATTTTATTTCTTATCTAATTAATACAGTTTATTGTTCAAAGACAGGGCATTTACACTGCCTGGACAGTTTGCACTGTCTAGCTATTTCTATTTACAGTTTCCAGTATAGGACTCAGTTTTCAGTTATGTTTTCTCCTAATGAAATTAGACATACTAAGGATCATTTCGTTAAAATTTCAGCCCTGAATTTGATCTCTACAATGTTTGGTGAATTTTCAAAGTGACTGCACATAACAGAGCATTCTGGGTAGATTACTCTAGGTTGCATTTCTAGTTCTTTATTTCATTCTAGCAAGGTCCTAATATGATAATTTCATTCATAATCATGTTCATACATATCTAGGCCATCTTAATTCACATAGAAATGTTCTCAAAATAGGGCATAGTCATGTTGAACCTAGTTTAATCCATTTGATCACAATTACACATCTATTCATCAACTAGGCAGTCCATTACCTAATTTAACTAGTTCAATTAGGTGTAGTCATTTTTCCAGAAAGTTACCAATTCAATTAAATCGCCAATTTACCTATCAACATGTTCAAAACAGAGTTCTAAGATCATTTAGCATGCTTACACAATTTTTCAATCAAAACAGTCCCCTAATCTAAACTCTTTTGAACCATGTTTATGTTTCTCAATTTTCCAGCAACACACGTGTTTCATTAGCAATTTGATTACTAGCAATCAATTTCCAGGTTCTAACCGCACATTGCATGACCTTAACACATAAAGAAATCATCTAATTCATCAATACAACCAAGAACATCATCAAACAATCATTCAATCAATCTATAACATGTTCATCACATTCTCCAGCATCTATCCACTTAAAATCACATTTCCATTTCAATTCAAACATGAAATTTACAAAAGAAACAAGTAATTACCTTAATCACTAAGCTATCTAGATTTAATTTGGAGCTAAAACAAGGTTGTAAGACATGGATTCAAGCTTTCTCCCTCAAGCTTCCTTTCTCTCTTTTCTTTCTCTTCCAATCGGCCAAACAAAGAGAAGTGAGGAAGATGAAAACACATAATCCAAGTTATTGGATTTGTGTAATGTCTAAAATATCCCTTAATTAATCCTTAATATTAACTTAATCAAGGGCATTTAGGGGAATTGAGGAATTTAACATGCATTCCTTGAAATTGCTAGAGTTTACAAGATGGTCATCTTAATTTGGTTACTTTGTTCTTTCATTCTTTCAATTAGACCCTTGACTAATCAATTTAGCTTAATTTCTAGATTCAATTAAGCTATCAACTTAAGCAATTGATTTCAATACTTCTAGGCTAGGATTTAGGGTGTTACAATTCTCCCCCCTTAAAATAAATTCGTCCTCGAATTTACCTGAATCAAATAGATGGGGATATTGCTTCTTCATGATTTCTTTAGATTCCCAAGTAGCTTCTTCTATCTCGTGGTTTCTCCACAAAACCTTGACAAGAGGAACAATCTTGTTCCTAAGCTTTCTTACTTCTCGATCAAGAATCTGAACAGGCTCTTCTTCATAGGACAAATCGAAATTCAATTCAACTTCTTCCGGTTCAAGAATATGAGATGGATCTAATTTGTATCTTCTGAGCATAGATACATGGAATACATTGCGGATTCTATCAAATTCTTTAGGGAGGGCTAATCGATAGGCCACTAGTCCAATTCTTTTAGTGATTTCGAATGGACCAATAAATCAGGGACTGAGTTTCCCTTTTCTTCCAAATCGAAGGACTTTCTTCCAAGGTGAGACCTTTAGGAAGACTTTTCCTCCAATAGTGATATGATCTCGACTATGAGTTTTGAATCATATATATGAATGCCCGATCGTGATTCTAGTAAGAACTCTGCAGTGCTTTGAATGTATTCTGAAATTACTCAAACAACAATGTAAGTAGAAATAGATAAATAAGAAATAGAAATAATGGGATGAAAGATATGTAGAAGGGGTGTAGGAAGAGTGATAGTTGTGATTATGGAAGAAAAAAAAATAAAAGATGAAAATGTAGGTGAAGATGATGGGGTGTTGGCGTTAAGATGAAGAAATTCAAAGGATGGATTGTGACCCCCTAACTATAAAGAGTTAGGAACCAGCAATATAATAAAGTGGAAATGAAGTGGTAGGATATGGAACGTGACCCACTAGCTATAGATGAGCTAGGAACCAACGCTATAACAAAAAAGGAAATGGATGAAGACTACAAGACTAACTTGAAGCCGATAAAGTTCCACAAGAGAACAAGAATGAAAGCAATCTTTCAAAGATGTTTTATATATTCAAAGTGTGTCTTACAATGATCCTAAAGATGCCTATTTATAGTAGAAGTAGGCAGAATATGAAAAGGTGTTACAAGAAAGATGAATGCTCATCTTAATGCACTTGAATACACATGAATGCTTTGTCCTTTCTTCTCATCTTCAAATCTGATTAGTTTAGACAAATTGAGGTTGAATTTAGTCATATTTTCGTCCAAATTAAGAAGGACTCTTGGTAGAAGATGAAAGAACTCTTCCTTGGCTCAAATTCATTCAAATCATCCATGCATAAAATTCCCGTAATAAAAATTTCAGCCTGCACTGTCTTCAGTAAATCATTCGTATCTCAAGCTCCCGATATCGGATTGAGGTGATTCAAAAGGCATTGGAAAGCTAAGAGATGGAGGAATAACGTCCAATTGATTTCTGGATCCAAACACGTCTGTATCGCATCCAGAATTGGAAGACATTCTGCTGATATTCTTGCATCTGGTAAAACCGTTCATCTTCCCTCATGCACCTAGACACAAAGGTAAACTTTATTCAATCTTTAATTGAAAACATGCATGTAAACAATTAAGAGTTAGTTTAATAAATGAGCTAGTTTGATGAATGAACTAGTTTAATTAATGAACTAACTTTATTCAATGAACTAATAATCTTGAATGAACTAGTTTAATCAATGAACTACTTAGTTAAATGAAGTGTATAACTAAATGAACTACATGTTTAAATGCAACGCATGCTTTAATGAACAACATGTTTATTGAATGCAATGAATGTTATGCAAACTTTAAATACTCATGCAAATTCATGCATAAGCAAAGTAAAGTGTTCCTCCCTTATTATTTCTTCTTTCTCACGTCCCAAGCTTGATGTAAACATATTTTCCATGGCTGCTTGGAACTCCTTGGCCCTTGCTCGAGTAATGGGGCCACCTGGGTACTTCTCTGGGTCTTTGCCATTGACGTTCATATCAAATAGCATACTGGATATCTCTCATTTTCAAGTTAGCATAGGCTTTCTGTCTATCGAAAGCTGCCTTCAGTCGATCATTAATGATCTTCACTTGTTCTTCGGTTTCCTGAAGCAATTGAGGCCCTAGCACTTTGTTTTCCCCTAATTCAGACCAACATAAGGGAGTTCTACACTTCATCCCATATAGAGCTTCGAATGGTGCCATCTGAATAGATGCTTGATAGCTATTGTTGTAGGCAAACTCTACAAGGGGTAGAGATTTCTCCCAGTTCTTCCCGAACTCCATAACATAAGCACGAAGCATGTCTTCTAGTACATGAATAATCCTTTCAGATTGTCCATCAGACTGAGGATGGAAAGTTGTACTTAGATTTACTTTGGTTCCAAGAGCTTTCTGTAGAGACTTCCAAAATCGCGAAGCAAATCTGGGGTCTCAATCAGAGATAATAGTTGTAGGTACACCGTGTAATCGAATCACTTCACGTATGTACAGCTCGGCTAAGGTTTCCAAGCTCATGTTCATTCGAACAAGATGAAATGAGTAGACTTTGTGAATCTATCAACAATCACCCATACAACATCGTTCTTTCTTAGAGTAGAAGGAAGTCCAGTAACGAAGTCCATTGTTATCCGATCCCATTTCCACTGAGGGAATTTGATAGGTTGGAGCAATCCAGTAGGAACTCGATGCTCGGCTTTAACTCTCTAACAAGTAAGGCACTTCGATACGAAGTCTATAATAGCTGATTTCGCACCCAACCACCAGTATAGTGGATTTAGATCCTTGTACATCTTAACAAATCCCTGGTGAATCGAGAATGAGCTTTGGTAAGCTTCTTGTAACATTTCTTGTCTTAGTTCCTTATTGTTAGGAACACATACTCTATCCTTAAATAGAGGAGTCCATTTGACTTAAGGGAGAAGTCAGAATTTGACTCAGAGTCTAACTTTGATATGATCTTCTAAAGATCTGAATCAGTTTGCTGGAGTTCTTTAATTCTCGATATTAAGCTGGATTGAACTTGAAGTTCATACAAGAATTTCCGTCCTTTGGGTAAACAGAAATGAGCATTGATAGCCGAGTAGCTACAAAGAATACATAGGATCATTAAGGAATATTTTGAGTGATTACTTGCAAAACAAGTAAGTGCTCGAATAGCTTTCATGTGATTCAAGTAAGCTCAAATTTGATTGAAATATGCTAGAATTTAGATTTGGGAGTTTACCCTAGTATGGTTTGCGACTAAGGGAATCAACAACCACGTTTGCTTTCCCCGGATGGTAGTCGATAACCAAACCGTAGTCTTTAAGCAATTCAAGCCATCTTCTTTGTCTCAAATTTAGATCTTTATGAGTCAGGAGATATTCGAGACTCTTGTGGTCTGTGAACAATTTACATTTCTCCCCGTACAAATAATGTCTCCATATTTTGAGAGCAAACACGATAGCTGCCAAATCTAGATCATGTGTTGGATAGTTTGAGTCGTGTGGTTTTAGTTGCCTTGAAGCATAAGCTACCACTTTTCCATCTTGTATTAGGACACATCCGAGTCCTAAATCAGATGCATCACTATAGACAATGAATTCTTTACCCAATTATGGTTGGATAAGAACCAGTGCATGAGTCAGGGCTTGTTTAAGTTGATCAAAGCTTCGTTGTTGGTTCTCCGACCAAACAAAAGGTGTATCATTCGGGTTAAACCTTGTCAAACTTGCGGCAGTGGATGAGAATCCTTTGATAAATCGCCGATAATATCTGACTAAACTGAGAAAGCTTCTAATTTCACTAACATTCCTCGGAGGTCTCCAATCCAAGATGGCTTGAATTTTCTTCGGGTCTACTTTAATCCCTTCTGTCGAGATGACATGGCCAAGGAAAGAGACTTCCGATAGCCAAAATTCACACTTAGAGAACTTTGCAAACAATTGACGTTCTCTAAGAGTTTGCAATACGATTATGAGATGTTCGAAATGTTCTTCTTTGTTCTGGGAGTAAACTAGGATGTCATCAATGAAGACGACCACGAACTTGTCGAGATAAGGCTTGAACACTCGATTCATGAGATCCATGAAAGCAGCTAGGGCATTCGTTAGCCTGAATGGCATTACAAGAAATTCATAGTGGTCATATCGAGTGTGAAAGACTGTCTTGGGAACGTCTTCTTCTTTTACCCTCATTTGATAGTATCCCGATCGAAGATCGATCTTTGAGAATACTGAAGCATCTTTGAGTTGATAGAAGAGATCTTCTATTCTAGGGAGAGGATATCGATTATCGATCGTAAGCTTATTCAATTGTTTGTAATCAATACAGAGTCTCATGATCACGTCTTTCTTCTTCACGAACAAGACTGGAGCACTGGTTAGCCTGAAGGGCATAACTAGGAACTCGTGGTGACCATAACGAGTCCTGAAAGCTGGTTTAGCTGACAATAATCGATGTATAGCCTCATCGATCTGTCGTTCTTCTTAAAGAACAATACGGGTGCTCCCTGGGGTGCAGAGATAGGCCGAATAAAGCCTTTATCTTGTAGCTCTTGGAGTTGCTTCTTGAGTTCTTTCAATTCAACAGGTGTCATTCGATAGGGTGTGATAGACACCGAAGTTGTTCCAGGTTGAACTTCAATCTCGAACTCTACTTCTCTAGTCAGAGGGACACCAGGGAGTTCCTTAGGGAAAACATCAGTGAATTCAGAAACAACAGGCATGCTAGGCAAACTGAATTCAATTTCATATTGGAGAATCATCTTAGCAAAGATTGAAGTTGGTTTCTTGTCTATTAAGAGAATAGATTCTTTCCCTAAACCCCAGAGATACAGTCTCTGATTTTGGCAATCTACCCAGGCCTTGTGTTTATTTAACCAATCTAACCCCAATATTAAGTCAAATTTAGAAAAAGGTAGAACATAAAGATCAATAGGAAAGGGTATGTTTCGAATGGTCAAGAAAGCTTGCTTGTGGTTTAAGTTAATGGGTGTTTTTCCCCCTAATGGATTCAAAACAACAAGACTTTATTTAATAATTTCTAGTTTTAATTTTAACTTGTTGATCAAGGCAGAACAAACAAATGAATGGGTAGACCCGAATCAATTAAAGCATATGCAGGACTGTAATTTAACTCAACGGTACCTGCAATAACATCAGGAGCTTCTTCATCATCTTTACCACGAATGTGGTACATACGAGCAGGGGCTCAGGATTCTTGGTGAGTTGGAGCATTCGAATGGTTCCCTCTGCCTCTCCCTTGATTTCTAGACTGGGCTTGTTTAGGACCCTTGTTTTGATTGGAGAGAGCTGAGCTTGCATTTCCAGGAGTTCGACTTGGAACCTTATTGGGATTCTAGGGACAATCCCGGATATAGTGATCTAAGGCTCCACATAAGAAATACAAGTTTTGTTGAGTTATGCTTTTCCCGGTGTGGTGCTTCTGATAGAACTTGTAGGTAGAATACTGTACAGCTTTACTAGAATTCCATGTACTATCAACTGAGATGATTGGGCTGAAGATTTCATTACCGATTAAGATTCTGGTATATAATTGCTCTTCTAGACATGAGTATAATTTGAAGGGTGATCTTTAGAGTGTTTAGCTTTCTTTGACTGCCAGTGTTGCTTGTTATTGTTTCTGGATCGTTTATCTTTCCAGGAGTTTCCACTCTTACGTTTCTCTGAGGCCTTCATCTTCTCCTCTGTAGTAATGCCCAGTTTACCAAGTTTTGGAAGTCGGTAATACCCAGAGCAGTGAATATAGGGCTTAATTCATCATTCAACCCGTCAATGAACATTCGGCACTTGTCGACCTCAGTTTTGATATATTCCGACCCGTATTTGCAATACTTGCAAAAGTTGCTCACATACTGTTCAATAGGTCGGCCCCTTGCTTGAGGTATAAGAAACATTTTCGGCGCTCAGCCAGATACTGTTCACTGATATACTTCTTCCTAAATTCATCAAGGAAGAATTTCCACATCACGGCTTCTGCAGGGGCAGTCAGTGTAGTAGCTTCCCACCAGCTTAAAGCTTCATCAGCTAACAAAGCTATAGCACATTCTAGTTTATGTTCATCGGGACAAGGTAGTTGCCTGGTTAGGATTTGAGTAGTGGCTTCTAGCTAGTACTCAGCTACTTCTGGGTTTGCTTCATCGGTGCTAGTGAAGGTATAAGCCCGATGTTGAGCCAGTTTATCAATTGGGGCTTGGTTTGGCACAACAACAGTAGGAGCAATAGGGTGATCTTATTTTCCAGCAGATACAAGATGATTGTACATATCCTTCATACTTAGAAGACATTCTTGCTGCACAGGATTGATAGCAGGAGCTTCCTGTTGAGCAGTAGCTTGAGCTCGATGTTGAGAAGGAATTTGTTCCATCCTCGCACTATCTCCTTCATTTGAGGGGCCTTCAGGACTTTCATTATCCTGACTGAGTCTTGTTTCAGACATTCTACATTCAAATAGAACAATTAGGAGTTCAGTTTAATAAGCAAGACACAAGCTATTCAATACAAGTCTCCTAGGTGGAACAAGTATCCTATATGATGCATGATAGACCGGTTTAGTCCTATAATCGACTAAACCTAAAGCTCTGATACCAATTAATATGTAACTCCCCCTACCAAGGTTAGTAGTAACTCGGCTCGGGAGAGTTACTTAGCAAGCAAGCAAGACAAGTACATAGACATGGCATTGCATTTGAACCAAGCAAGATCAAACAAGTAATCATAGAACAACAATGGATTCATACATACTTAGCTAACAAGAAAGCTCACACTAGACTTCAAGCCATCTTGTCATTCGAACAAGACCAAAGAAAGAGACATGGTAAGGCAAGCAATAGCAACCAATCATACATTTCTTTTTCATGCAAGTAATCTCAAATGTAACTTAAATTTCATCCTAAGCATTCGGCTATACTTACAATACCATTAGACTAATTCCTTTCTTTGCTTACAATTCAAGTTACATCTTTATCATGTACATTTTACTTCATTGCTCCTTAGCTTGTATACCTTTAGACATCTTAATCCTATACTTACTAAGCATGATCATCTAAGCATTCATTAACATAGAATTTGCTCCTTGCAAGCCTTACACTATCTCATACATTCAACCATTAACACTAATCATATATTACAAGGCATGAATACAAAATTGAATCATATACTTACCAAGGCCATTCAAATAGAGTTTAAGCAACATTGTTCCTCATTTTCAAATCACAAATCAAGCATACACATGATCATTTCAAGCATTCACAAAAGCATGACAAGGTTATCAACTATTTCATAGCCAATTAGATCATCATATGATCATTCAATAACATCAAAAAATACGCAGCAATCCATTCAACCATTACAAGTTATTTAAGTTCATTACAAACCTTAAACTATATACATGACATAGATAGGCCATCAAGCATTATATACAATCTTTCAAAATGCATGTTCAAGCTATTTAGATACATCTAGTGCCACCATTCTAGGAGATTACAAGACAAGTATGGAATCATACTTTAACCAAGCTTGTGTGAAATGCTTCTTGCTCAAGGAATCAAGCTTCAAGATCAAGCAATGTTGAATCCTTTAACCTGTAGGTTGGGAAGAATGAAACAAGAGTGATAAGTACAAAAATGTACTTAGTGAGATAGTAACTAGTCATCTGATACGAGCATGAGAGGGGTCAAAATAATCATCTTGGAAAAGAAGTTGAAATTGCTTTGCAAGTCAGAAACATCAGTCAACTTGCGAAGCATTTTTGGATGGGATCCAGGCATTTATGAGTCAACATGTCTTCTTAAAACTTGTCCGGCTGCAAATTAGCTTTCCAACGCATCTTGAAATGCCTCAATCGGACATCTGGATCTCAAGATACGTCTATTTTAGCGAAGACAGCGCATGCAGAAATTCCTATACGGGATTAATACGGGATTTTTGGATAATTACGAATTTTCAAGATTTTATTTGATTATTTGTAATTTAAATCAACATAGGATTCTGCAATATCTATTAGGATTAAATTTATTTAATTAAGATTTTATTTTTAGCATTTATTTATTATTAGAAGTTACTTATCTAATTAGGAGATTAGATTTTAACATTTATTTATTGTATTTAATTCCTAAGTTTAGTAGGATTAAAACTTCTCCATGGCCTATATAAAAGAGGCTTCACCCACATTGTAATTCAGATTTCATTGATTAGTAAAAATTTCTCTTTGGAGATTTTAGTATTCTTTGAGTTTGCAAGTGTTCGGTAAACTTGTCTAGAAGCCATCTTCAACATAAGATCATCGAGTTCTTGTGAGAGAGATCATCTTCACACTCTTGCTTGCCTAGGTAATTGCATCTAGGAGGGTGGGTTAGAGCCGCTTGAGGTTGCTTGCTTAGATAATTGAATCTAAGAGGGTGTCGAGGACAAAACAACAACTATCAATTCATCATGCCATCTCCACATATTCAAGCTTCCTCCATTGACGCCACCACCATAAGCAAATCTGAATTTTTAGATTTGTTCTTTATTTTGGTTTGTTTTGTTTTTCTCTTTATTCGAATTTGCGCTACTCTATCATTTGGTATCAGATTCAGGTCGTTCTTGAGGATGTCATTGAGCAACGTATTGGATTTTACCCTTTTTGGGGACTCGATGTCATTATTATTGTCGACTAGATCATTCAGGGTATGATTGTCCAGATAAGTTTTATTTTCAAGAAAAAATTTTGAGAGATATGTTGTCCAATTCATGTCTTCTAATGATATTGAAATTGTGATCCGAGCATGATCAAGAAATTTGTTCTTCTAAAGAACATGAGGAAGACGATACCATCGAGAGTTTAACCTTGCCTATTGATGAGGAAGAAATTATAAGTAGTGTGTTTGTTTCAAAGTGATTAACCTACTATTACGATTCAAGATGATCATCAAACGACAAACACCGACGAAGGTACCTTACAATCAAAAGGTATCATTGAATGTTTTCAGAATTCTATTTATGCTTATTCCTCTTTTAGCATTAATAACAATTTTGAAGATGAGAATGAATTACTTTGCGACCAAAAGAACAATCGTGATGATCCCACAATGAGAAGGAACTTGTAAATTACATTGCAAAAAGAGACTCTGCAAAAGGATCCTTCAAGACGTCTTCTCTTCTATGGTACTTTGATGAACTTCCTCCATTTACCGATCTAGATTCGAGGGCGAATCTTTTTGATGAGTGGGGGAATGATACGAGCATGAGAGGGGTCAAAATAATCATCTTGGAAAAGAAGTTGAAATTGCTTTGCAAGTCAGAAACATCAGTCAACTTGCGAAGCATTTTTGGATGGGATCCAGGCATTTATGAGTCAACATGTCTTCTTAAAACTTGTCCGTCTGCAAATTAGCTTTCCAACGCATCTTGAAACGCCTCAATCAGACATCTGGATCTCAAGATACGTCCATTTTAGCGAAGACAGCGCATGCAGAAATTCCTATACGGGATTAATACGGGATTTTTGGATAATTACGAATTTTCAAGATTTTATTTGATTATTTGTAATTTAAATCAACATAGGATTCTGCAATATCTATTAGAATTAAATTTATTTAATTAAGATTTTATTTTTAGCATTTATTTATTATTAGAAGTTACTTATCTAATTAGGAGATTAGATTTTAACATTTATTTATTGTATTTAATTCCTAAGTTTAGTAGGATTAAAACTTCTCCATGGCCTATATAAAAGAGGCTTCACCCACATTGTAATTCAGATTTCATTGATTAGTAAAAATTTCTCTTTGGAGATTTTAGTATTCTTTGAGTTTGCAAGTGTTCGGTACACTTGTCTAGAAGCCATCTTCAACATAAGATCATCGAGTTCTTTTGAGGGAGATCATCTTCACACTCTTGTTTGCCTAGGTAATTGCATCTAGGAGGGTGGGTTAGAGCCGCTTGAGGTTGCTTGCTTAGATAATTGCGTCTAAGAGGGTGCGGAGGACAAAACAACAACTATCAATTCATCACGCCATCTCCACATATTCAAGCTTCCTCCATTGACGCCACCACCATAAGCAAATCTGAATTTTTAGATTTGTTCTTTATTTTGGTTTGTTTTGTTTTTCTCTTTATTCGAATTTGCGCTACTCTATCACTTTCTATTTTGTTATTCCGTGTTTCATGTCTTTTAGATCAAGTGTAGACCTAGCTAAGGCTTCCAAGCATTAGAGTAGACTTAGCTAGTCTTTCAAACATCAAGAGTGACCTTATCTAGTCTTCCAAGCATCAAGATTATCCTATCTAGGATAGCAAGTATTCGGCCAACATGTAAAGGCATCTAGGAGTCATAATTCATAAATCAAGCAACATGCTTGCAAAACAAGAAACCAAGGAGTCCGGCTTTCAAGTCAAGTAACATACATTTCATGACATTCAAGACAAGTATCATGTATAGTTGAATTGTTATTTCATTTGTTAATTCATTAAACAACTCCCTTGGTACTTAGTTTGTATAGGTAATCGAGTCTTCAACCAACTGTCGCCACAATATGCACTGTAGTGCTGGTCAACCCTCCTATTGTAGCCAAAGACCACATACGTACCCTCTGTCTGTCACCAAATAGGGGCCTTAGCCCTGGACCGTAGTCCAGCCGTACACAATGAGCTCTAGACTCTAAGGCATGCCTTTCTACCTAATCCAACTAGCTACCAAGGTTGTTCAAATTTCCATTTATTCAAGTTATCAAGTTCAAGATCATGTTCATATTAATCAAGATCATTTCATGTTAAGCCCTTAGGCTATTGAGCCTTAGCTCACAAGTCACGTGGTTTCAAAATCCATTTCATCAAAATGAGATAACATCATATCTCAAACAAGTCTTTAGCATACGGTCATGTTGCATCATAGCACATACAAGCATCCAAACTATCACTAATCATGCATAAGCATTTCGAATAGACATGTATACAATACTAGGATCATGTTTCATGTGTTTCTTTAATCATCCTTCCCTTATTAAGTCAAGTTCATGCTTAGATTCATTATCATGACAAGAACGCAATGGTTAGGACCTAGTCTAACCCTAGAGGTAACTACACTCACAATACAATCCAAGCAAGCTAGCAATTGTCTTGTATGGCTATTGCTTTGTTCTTAGCCTTTGAATGATTTCCTTTTCTCCTTCCTCCAAGTTCACTCCTTGCTCTAGCAAATTCATGATTAAACACATTCATCAATATGTATACACAAGATAATTCAACATGGCAGCAAGGTTACTTCAATACAATTCTGTCATCATTTCAATAAACAAGACTAGGTAGAATCTAATCATCCCAAACTGTTACAAACAGTCCAATAAAACTGTGTACAAAACAGTTTCCAACTAGCTTAACTGTTGCTGCCTGGCAGCTTGCAAACTACATGCTTAAACAAGCATATCTTTCAATTCCTACTTCGGAATTTTGATTAACTTATACCTTTGGAAAGCTAACAAAATTGTATTTAAGACCATAATATGCTTGAATTTTATTTCTTAGCCAATTAATACAATTTATTGTTCAAAGACAGGGCATTTACACTGCCTAGACAGTTTGCACAGTCCAGCTATTTCTATTTACAGTTTCCAGTATAAGACCCAATTTTCAGTTCTGTTTTCTCTTAATGAAAGTAGACATACTAAGGATCGTGTCATTAAAATTTCAGCCTTGAATTTGATCTCTACAATATTTGGTAAATTTTCAAAGTGATTGCCCAGAACAGAGCATTCTGGGCAGCTTACTCTAGGTTGCATTTCTAGTTCTTTATTTCATTCTAGCAAGGTCCTAATATGACAATTTCATTCATAATAATGTTCATACATATCTAGACCATCTTAATTCACTTAACAATGTTCTCAAAACAGGGCATAGTCATGTTGAACCTAGTTTAATCCATTTGATCACAATTACACGTCTATTCATCAACAAGGCAGTCCATTACCTAATTTAACTAGTTCAATTAGGTGTAGTCATTTTTCCAAGCCTTACCATTCGGCATTTACCATACAAACACATAAAAACACCTACAACATGGTATATTCACACAAGTGACTATATAATTTCACGAGGCATTCGAATATAGCACAATAGGCTAGATCAATTACTTTGAAACATTCAATATATACACATATACGCATCAAACTACCTTTCCATTTCATATAACTTGAGTTCATTACATACTTTAGTCTTAACAACTATGTTCTTAACATGGAAGGCCTATACAAGAGCATAAATATACAAGTACTCAAAACATCAAGTAGCCATGTTCATGCATATATACAATCCTCCCAAAACAAAAAATATCCATGGTCTAGTCCTAGCTACATGTATATGTCTAGGTGCCACCAACTAGGAGAAATACATAACAAGTATGAAAACATACTTTAACTTTGCTTCTGCCTTGCTTTGAGCTCAAGAAATCAGGCTTCGGATCAAGCAACAATAGAATCCTTTATCCTGTGGTTGGGAAGTGATATGAACGTCAATGGCAAAGACCCAGAGAAGTACCCAGGTGGCCCCATTACTCGAGCAAGGGCCAAGGAGTTCCAAGCAGCCATGGAAAATATGTTTACATCAAGCTTGGGACGTGAGAAAGAAGAAATAATAAGGGAGGAACACTTTACTTTGCTTATGCATGAATTTGCATGAGTATTTAAAGTTTGCATAACATTCATTGCATTCAATAAACATGTTGTTCATTAAAGCATGCGTTGCATTTAAACATGTAGTTCATTTAACTAAGTAGTTCATTGATTAAACTAGTTCATTCAAGATTATTAGTTCATTGAATAAAGTTAGTTCATTAATTAAACTAGTTCATTCATCAAACTAGCTCATTTATTAAACTAACTCTTAATTGTTTACATGCATGTTTTCAATTAAAGATTGAATAAAGTTTACCTTTGTGTCTAGGTGCATGAGGGAAGATGAACGGTTTTACCAGATGCAAGAATATCAGCAGAATGTCTTCCAATTCTGGATGCGATACAGACGTGTTTGGATCCAGAAATCAATTGGACGTTATTCCTCCATCTCTTAGCTTTCCAATGCCTTTTGAATCACCTCAATCCGATATCGGGAGCTTGAGATACGAATGATTTACTGAAGACAGTGCAGGCTGAAATTTTTATTACGGGAATTTTATGCATGGATGATTTGAATGAATTTGAGCCAAGGAAGAGTTCTTTCATCTTCTACCAAGAGACAAGCAATTGATGGCCATCTTAATTCAGCAAATTCAAGGCATTCAAGGTTGATGTTATCACCATTCAAGTGGGGTTTCAAAATTCATTGAGGAGACATGAAATGAAGGCTGGATGAAACTCACCTTTTATGACATTCAAGTCATATTAATCAGCTTGGAAGATGAAGAGTTGCACTTAAACTGGACAGCAAGGATGTCTACATTCATCCTTGTCCACATTCATCCCCTTTCTCTTCATATGATAGCAAAACAAGGCAGCCCAAGAGTCCTTCTTAATTTGGACGAAAATATGACTAAATTCAACCTCAATTTGTCTAAACTAATCAGCTTTGAAGATGAGAAGAAAGGACAAAGCATTCATGTGTATTCAAGTGCATTAAGATGAGCATTCATCTTTCTTGTAACACCTTTTCATATTCAGCCTACTTCTACTATAAATAGGCATCTTTAGGATCATTGTAAGACACACTTTGAATATATAAAACATCTTTGAAAGATTGCTTTCATTCTTGTTCTCTTGTGGAACTTTATCGGCTTCAAGTTAGTCTTGTAGTCTTCATCCATTTCCCTTTTTATTATAGCGTTGGTTCCTAGCTCATCTATAGCTAGTGGGTCACGTTCCATATCCTACCACTTCATTTCCACTTTATTATATTGCTGGTTCCTAACTCTTTATAGTTAGGGGGTCACAATCCATCCTTTGAATTTCTTCATCTTAACGCCAACACCCCATCATCTTCACCTACATTTTCATCTTTTATTTTTTTTTTTTCTTCCATAATCACAACTATCACTCTTCCTACACCCCTTCTACATATCTTTCATCCCATTATTTCTATTTCTTATTTATCTATTTCTACTTACATTGTTGTTTGAGTAATTTCAGAATACATTCAAAGCACTGCAGAGTTCTTACTAGAATCACGATCGGGCATTCACATATATGATTCAAAACTCATAGTCGAGATCATATCATTTGGTATCAGAGCCTAGACGATTCAGTAAGCGTATTATTTTTCTCTCTCCCGGGTTAGTAAAAAAAAATCAAAAAAAAAAATCAAAAAAAAAATCTTAAAGAGGGAGGGAGCAATCTATTCTTGTTTAAAAAAAATTACAATACATCATTTCTTATTGCTGAATTACAAATTCCTTTACCTATTTTTAGTAATTCTTTCTTTTTGAAGCCATTATCCTTTTATTATTCATCATTCTCCTACCAAGCTAGAATTGTTTCAGCCGAAGTCCACGAGACACTTGTAAGCCTTGAGGAAGTTCCCAAAAGGACTTGAAAATAAAGCACGAGTGGTAAAAGGCATGAGTGTGCATTAAGGGGAAAAGCCTAACCCGAGTGAAACACGAGTGTGAGTGCATTTTCTTTGGAGTGGAAAGGTGAGATTTTGTGTTAGTAAGGTTTAATTTCTTTTGTTTCTTTATCTAACATGTCACAAAGATCTGGTCATAGTGGTGAAGGAGTTCCCAATTTGCAAAATCAGGCTATGCTTCAAGCAATGGCCAAAATGATCCAAGAGCAATTGGAGCCCCTAATTGAACGAATAGACCAGCTTGAAATTTCACAAGCTAATCAGGGTAATGAGGAGTATCCTGAAGAAGTTGAAGTAGATGATGTGCAAGATCAAGTATCCCAACATAGCATGGTACAACAAGGCCATAGAGCTCGACCACGAGTAGACGATAATCTCAGCAACATCAAGATTACCATTCCTCCTTTTCAAGGAAGAACGGATCCTGAAACCTATCTTGCATGGGAAAAGAAGGTTGAGCACATTTTTGAGTGCCATAACTATTCAGAGCTTAAAAAGGTAAAACTCGCTGCCATTGAGTTTACGGATTATGCACTAATATGGTGGGATCAATTGACATCAAGTAGGAGACGCAATGGAGAACATCCTATCACTACATGGGATGAAATGAAAGCGGTGATGCGAAGGCGATTCATTCCAACCCACTACCATCGAGAGTTATTCAACCGTCTTCAAAATCTTTCACAAGGTAACCGAAGTGTTGAAGATTACTACAAAGAGATGGAGGTGTCCATGATTCGAGCCAACATCGACGAGGATCGAGAAGCCACAATGGCAAGATTCCTAGCGGGACTAAATCCGGACATTGCGAACGTGGTCGAGTTGCAACATTATGTGGAGATGGAAGACATGGTGCATATGGCCATGAAAGTGGAAAAACAGCTCAAAAGAAAGGGTGCCACACGATCTTATGGGAGTTCAACATCAAAATGGGGGCAAAGTTCATACAAGAAGACTCCTCCAATACCGTCCCACGAAAAAGGAGGACCACCGAAAGGAAGTAAGCCCATTGCCGAAACCAGCAAGGGTAAGACTACCACTACTCCAAATCGTTCCCGTGACATACAATGTTTTAAGTGTTTGGGGCGTGGACACATTGCAAGCCAATGTCCGAACCGCAACACCATGCTTCTTCGAGATGATGGAGAAGTTGAATCGGAACAAGAAGAGGATGAGAATGAAGATGTTGCCATCGAAGAAGAAGAATTAGAGTATGGCGTGGAAGGAGAGGTTCTTGTTGTCAAAAGAAGCCTAAACGCATAATCCGTTGGAGGAAATGAACAACGAGAAAATATCTTCCATACTCGTTGCCATGTTGGAGGAAAGGTATGCTTTGTTATTATTGATGGTGGTAGTTGCACTAATGTTGCTAGTACCTTAATGGTAGATACACTTGGCTTGGCAACAACAAAGCATCCACAACCTTATAAGCTACAATGGCTCAACGATGGAGGAGAACTCAAGGTGACCAAACAAGTTCGAATTGTTTTCTCTATTGGGAAGTACAAAGACGAGGTATTATGCGATGTCGTTCCAATGCACGCAAGCCATTTATTACTTGGAAGGCCTTGGCAATTTGATAGGCGAGTGATCCATGACGGGTATACCAACCGGTATACGTTCACCCATGAAGCAAAGAAGATCACTTTAGCCCCACTTTCTCCAAAACAAATACATGAAGACCAAATTTTATTGAGAGGAAAAATTGAAAAAGCCAAAGAGAGAGAGACCAAAATGGAGGTAAAAGCAAAGGAGTGTGATCAAAATGAGGGAAGGAAAATCAGCATTCTTTCTAAAGAGAGAGTTGAAAAAGAGTTTAATGACAGCAAAGGAAGCACTTGTGCTCATGTACAAGGAAAATTTCTTGAATACTAACTACCTTGATCAAAATTTGCCTGCTTTTGTTGTGTCTTTATTGCAGGAGTTTGATGACCTATTTCGGAGGAAATACCAAGTGGACTGCCACCTATTCGTGGCATAGAACATCAAATAGACTTTGTTCCCGGAGCCGTCATTCCAAACCGACCAGCGTGCATCAAGCAACCCCAAGAAACTAAGGAGTTGCAAAGGCAAGTATCTGAGTTGATGTCAAAAGGCTACGTGAGGGAAAGCCTTAGCCCATGTGCCGTGCGGTTCTACTTGTGCCAAAGAAGGATGGAACTTGGCGCATGTGTGTGGACTGCCGAGCGGTAAACAAAATTACGGTAAAGTATCGTCACCCTATTCCTCGCTTAGATGACATGTTAGATGAGCTTAGTGGTTCTAACCTCTTTTCCAAGATTGATCTTAAAAGTGGTTACCACCAAATACGAATGCGGGAAGGTGATGAGTGGAAAACAGCATTCAAAACTAAGCAAGGCCTTTATGAGTGGTTGGTTATGCCTTTTGGCTTAACTAATGCTCCAAGCACGTTTATGAGGTTAATGAATCATGTTCTTAGGCCATTCTTGGGTAAGTTTTGTGTGGTTTAATTTGATGACATTCTAAATCTATAGTAAAACCATGGAAGAACATGTTCAACATTTAAGGTCAGTTTTGCTAGTTTTGAGGAAGGAAAAACTGTTTGCTAACTTACAAAAATGTACATTTTGTACTGACAGGGTTGTTTTCCTAGGTTTCGTTGTGAGTTCTGAAGGCTTGGAGGTGGACAAAGAAAAGGTTAAAGCCATTGAAGAGTGGCCACGACCAGCAAGCATTTCTCAAGTTAGGAGCTTCCATGGACTTGCAAGTTTTTATCGAAGATTCGTCCCCAACTTCAGCACCATAGCCGCCCCACTAACAAGTGTTATTAAGAAGAATTCTAAATTCTTTTGGGGGGAAGATCAAGAGAAGTCCTTTAATAGCATTAAAGATTGTTTAATACATGCCCCTTTACTTGCTCTACCTGATTTTAATCTAACTTTTGAAATTGAATGTGATGCATCAAGTGTAGGAATTGGAGCAGTTTTGTCTCAAGGTGGACGTCCTATAGCCTATTTCAGTGAAAAATTAAGTGGAGCTACGGTTAATTACCCTACCTATGACAAGGAGATGTATGCTCTTGTGAGGGCAATGGAAACATGGCAACATTACCTTTGGCCTAAGGAGTTCATCATTCACACTGATCATGAGGCATTGAAACATATCCGGGGGCAGCATAAACTCAACAAAAGGCATGCCAAATGGGTGGAGTTTCTTGAAACTTTCCCATATGTTATCAAGTACAAGAAAGGTAAGGAGAATATAGTTGCCAATGCATTGTCACGGAGGTATATTCTTTTAAACACTTTGGAATCTAGGTTATTGGGTTTTGTTTTTATTAAAGACTTATATGTCTCTGACTCTGATTTTGGAGAGATTTACAAAGCTTGTGAGAAAAGGTCAATTAAAAAATACTATAAGCATGATGGTTTCCTATTTAAGGAAGGAAGACTATGCATCCCTCAAGGTTCCATGCGTGAATTGCTAACTAAGGAAGCTCATGGAGGAGGATTAATGGGACATTTTGGGATAGCAAAGACTTTGGCTATACTTCAAGAGCACCTATATTGGCCTAAAATGAAACGAGATGTGGAGAGGTTGTGTGAGCGATGCATCACTTGCAGGAAGGCCAAATCTAAAGTCATGATACATGGACTTTACACACCACTACCCATACCGGAAGCACCATGGATGGATATTTCAATGGATTTTGTGCTAGGGCTTCCACGTACCAAGAATAACAAAGATTCCATCTTTGTAGTTGTGGATAGATTCTCCAAAATGGCTCATTTCATTCCCTGTAACAAAACTAATGATGCCTCACATATTGCTACTTTGTTTTTCAGGGAAATCTTAAGGTTACATGGCATACCAAGAACTATTGTGTCTGATCGGGATGTGAAGTTCTTAAGTCACTTTTGGAGAGCCCTATGGAGTAAGATTGGTACTAAGTTACTATTCTCCACCACTTGCCACCCTCAAACGGATGGCCAAACTAAAGTGGTGAACCGAGTACTTTCTATGTTACTTGATCCATCATTAGGAAGAATTTGAAAACATGGGAGGAGAGTTTACCACATGTGGAGTTTGCATACAACCGTTCGATCCATAGTACTACAGGGCGCACGCTTTTGAAATGGTGTATGGATTCAATCCATTAACACCGATAGACTTGTTACCATTACCCGCTGATCAAATTGTGAATAAAGATGGACTTAATAAAGCTGAATTTGTTAAGAAGCTTCATCAACAAGTGCGGGAGAACATTGAAAAACGAACCAAGCAATATGAGCAGCAAGCAAATAAGGGTCGTAAGCGAATTTCCTTTGAGCCAGGGGATTGGGTGTGGCTGCACATGAGGAAAGAAAGGTTCCCGGCTCAACGAAAGTCCAAATTAATGCCTCGGGAGATGGACCATTCCAAATAGTCAAGAAGATCAATGACAATGCCTATCAATTAGATCTTCCAGGTGAGTTTAATGTTAGTGCAACCTTCAATGTTGCTGACCTATCTCCTTATGATGTAGATGACGATTTGGGGACAAATCGCCTTAAAGAGGGAGGGACTGATATGAACGTCAATGGCAAAGACCCAGAGAAGTACCCAGGTGGCCCCATTACTCGAGCAAGGGCCAAGGAGTTCCAAGCAGCCATGGAAAATATGTTTACATCAAGCTTGGGACGTGAGAAAGAAGAAATAATAAGGGAGGAACACTTTACTTTGCTTATGCATGAATTTGCATGAGTATTTAAAGTTTGCATAACATTCATTGCATTCAATAAACATGTTGTTCATTAAAGCATGCGTTGCATTTAAACATGTAGTTCATTTAGTTATACACTTCATTTAACTAAGTAGTTCATTGATTAAACTAGTTCATTCAAGATTATTAGTTCATTGAATAAAGTTAGTTCATTAATTAAACTAGTTCATTCATCAAACTAGCTCATTTATTAAACTAACTCTTAATTGTTTACATGCATGTTTTCAATTAAAGATTGAATAAAGTTTACCTTTGTGTCTAGGTGCATGAGGGAAGATGAACGGTTTTACCAGATGCAAGAATATCAGCAGAATGTCTTCCAATTCTGGATGCGATACAGACGTGTTTGGATCCAGAAATCAATTGGACGTTATTCCTCCATCTCTTAGCTTTCCAATGCCTTTTGAATCACCTCAATCCGATATCGGGAGCTTGAGATACGAATGATTTACTGAAGACAGTGCAGGCTGAAATTTTTATTACGGGAATTTTATGCATGGATGATTTGAATGAATTTGAGCCAAGGAAGAGTTCTTTCATCTTCTACCAAGAGACAAGCAATTGATGGCCATCTTAATTCAGCAAATTCAAGGCATTCAAGGTTGATGTTATCACCATTCAAGTGGGGTTTCAAAATTCATTGAGGAGACATGAAATGAAGGCTGGATGAAACTCACCTTTTTATGACATTCAAGTCATATTAATCAGCTTGGAAGATGAAGAGTTGCACTTAAACTGGACAGCAAGGATGTCTACATTCATCCTTGTCCACATTCATCTCCTTTCTCTTCATATGATAGCAAAACAAGGCAGCCCAAGAGTCCTTCTTAATTTGGACGAAAATATGACTAAATTCAACCTCAATTTGTCTAAACTAATCAGCTTTGAAGATGAGAAGAAAGGACAAAGCATTCATGTGTATTCAAGTGCATTAAGATGAGCATTCATCTTTCTTGTAACACCTTTTCATATTCTGCCTACTTCTACTATAAATAGGTATCTTTAGGATCATTGTAAGACACACTTTGAATATATAAAACATCTTTGAAAGATTGCTTTCATTCTTGTTCTCTTGTGGAACTTTATCGGCTTCAAGTTAGTCTTGTAGTCTTCATCCATTTCCCTTTTGTTATAGCGTTGGTTCCTAGCTCATCTATAGCTAGTGGGTCACGTTCCATATCCTACCACTTCATTTCCACTTTATTATATTGCTGGTTCCTAACTCTTTATAGTTAGGGGGTCACAATCCATCCTTTGAATTTCTTCATCTTAACGCCAACACCCCATCATCTTCACCTACATTTTCATCTTTTATTATTATTTTTTTCTTCCATAATCACAACTATCACTCTTCCTACACCCCTTCTACATATCTTTCATCCCATTATTTCTATTTCTTATTTATCTATTTCTACTTACATTGTTGTTTGAGTAATTTCAGAATACATTCAAAGCACTGCAGAGTTCTTACTAGAATCATGATCGGGCATTCACATATATGATTCAAAACTCATAGTCGAGATCATATCATGTATGTTGTAAAAAGTTCTTCATTCTCAATAAAACACACTTAATTGTATTTAAACTTAATATTTAAAATAAATGTAGATATTTCTTTAGGGTTTAAACACTAAATTCTAAAAAAACAATAACACACCTAATCTTCTCTCTGGTTTGTTTTAAAAAGTGAAAACTTAATTAATGCGGTGTCTTATCAAACAGGAATGACGGGTTAGCGCCAGGAGTGTTGGCGGTGATTAAAGTTCATTTCCTGGGCGATAAGGCCGTTAAAATAGATTTACATTCACTTTGCGGACAAATAAATCAAAATTTTTGTGAACTTGCAAATCCCAGTTTTTAAAGCTTTTTGAAATCAATTAGGTACCAGTTCTTGGGCGTTGTGGGGGTGTTAATCCTTTCCCACACGTAACCGACCACCGAACCTGTTTTCTTTGTTTTTCGTAGACCAAAATGTTATTTTGATAAATAAAACGTTTTATCAAAACACCCTTGTTTTAAAAGTGATCCAATCACATTTTTTTCAAAAAGATTGGTGGCGACTCCGTGTTTTTTTATAAGGTTTTCCAAAACGTCAAAACTCCTAAAAAGGGTTGTGATAGTCTTCACGTGGGATTATTAATGGAATGATTGGTTAACTTAGAATTCTATGTGGTTAAAATTGCTTAATATGTTAATAGCCGAAGATGTAGAATATCTTGGAAAGGATCATTCTTGTATGTTATTGATGTTAGATCAAGTTCGATTTATTTATAGAAGAAGATGACCATAAAAAATTAATGCATATAATTCTTTAATTGACAAGCAATACAAGTTAATCAAACTAGGTCCACTTTGTAATGCTAGCAATGATTTATTTTTATTGATCAATACTAGTTTGGAAATGCTTGGCATGATGATCACTTGTTTGTTTGAGGATGGATCTGCTCGAATGGCATATATGATTGCATGATTCTTATTGTGTTGAGTTCATTATTTCTTGTTTGTAAAGCTTTTGGTTTATGTTTGCTTCTTGGGTAATTAACTCCACATACTTCGAATGCTCATCATCTTCTTAGACCTGATAATTCCTTATAGGCTAGGGGTGGGATATTACAATTTGGTAATCAAAGCTAAGGTTTAGTTGATCCTAGGACTAAACCAGTTTATGTTGTGTCATCTACTATATAAAGTGCCACCTAGGAGTTGAATAAATGTGCTTATGACCTTGTATGATTAAATATCCTTCAAATGTTAATTTCAGATGTCTGAGACATATTTGGCCCGGGATGGAAATAGCCCGGCTGGCTCCTCCAATAAAGAGGGGTGTTAGACTGAATTAGGGTCAAGTAGATCCTCAAAAGGCTGCAAAACCACAGCCTAAGGCTCCTCAGATAAATCAAATCCAAAAGGAATGTTTTCTCAACATGACTGAGATGTTTAATCAGTTCATCACTACTATGAAACAAAATGATCCTCCTGCACCTATAGTGAGTAAGTCAAAAGCTCCTATCGATAAATTGGCTCAGCATCGAGCCTATACATTTGCGAGATCCGATGAAGAAAACTTGGAAGCAACAGAATACTGGCTAGAAACTACCGTTAGGATCTTAACCAAACAACTCGAATGTCCTGATGCTCATAAATTGGAGTGTGCGTGATAGAGTAGCGCAATCTTGGATTTGGAAGCCTTCAATCAAGTTGTTGCAAGAACTAGGAGCTCTGAACTCAATCAAGGAAGTTTGGGCAGATCTGAAAATTCAAGAGAAAAGAGAAGGGATTTTCTTGAATTTTTCAGATTCAAGGCTGGAAATTTAAAGAAAGAAAGACGGGATGAAGGATTAGATGATAAGAAATAAGAATATAAATTAAAATATGAGAAAAGATTAAGAAGAAGATAGGTAAAACAAATCTGAAAATTCCAGTTTTGTTTATGGAATTATGGAAGATGGTGTGAAGGTTGAAGATGAAGATGGCTTGCGAATTGTTGATGTTGTTTTGTCCTCGGCACCCTCTTAGACTCAATTATCTAAGCAAGCAACCTCAAGCGGCTCTAACCCACCCTCCTAGACGTGATTATCTAGCCAAGCAAGAGTGTGAAGATGATCTCCCTCACAAGAACTCGTCGAACTTATGTTGAAGAAGACTTCGAAGGCACAAGTAATCAGCACTTGCAAAAACAAACTCACTAAATATTTCATAAATCAAAGAAAATCTGTCTTACAATGATGGAGGCTTCATCCTTTTATAGGTGAAGGATAGACAAAGTAATTTAACTTCTACTATAACAAGGAAAACCTAATCTAATTAAAAATAATAATAAAATAACAGCCTTTAAACTCCTTGTGCTTGTGTGGCAAGGGATAGGGTGATAAGGCAAGTTATAAGCTGATAAGGGCTTGTTGCTTGGGCAGCAAGTAAACTTGATGAAGGCTGGTTTGCTTGGGTATCAAGTAATGGGCTGATAAGAGCTGTTTTGATTGGGCAGCAAGTAAAAGTTGATAGGGCCTTTTGGACGAATTTAAGGGTATTTGGGCTGGTTTAGATGATAAGAAATTGGTTCTTGGGCAAGGAGGCATGTGTGAGCTGTTTAAAAAGCTAACTAGGCCTAAAAACACTTGTAAATCCTAATTTGGGCTAAAAATAAAAATTTGACCCAATCTTTTATAGTAACAAGTATTGGGTCTAATTACAATAAAAAGGGCTAATTAATGGATATCCATCTCCAAAGGTGCAGCAAGTTGAGTTTTTGTGACCCAATTATTCTTGAAGGATGTTAAGTGTGGACTTCCTTCAAGAAATTCTTCTTTCTTCATGGCAGCCTGTAATCCTTGGCTCACGAATACTTGGACGGTTGAATTCAGCTTGTCCTTGATTAGCTTAGACTTGGCTCGGGTTATTGGGCCAAGTGGAAAAGTAAGTCCATCTTGTTCTTGGAATTGCCTTGTGGTACATGTATCATCCCCTCCCTCCTCAAAAGGATTCGTCCACGAATCTGAAACATCAAAGGGAGAAAGATCAGAAACATTAAAAGTTGTACTCACATTATACTCACCTGGTAGATCAATTCGGTATGCATTGTTGTTGATCCTTTCAAGGACTTGGAACGGTCCATCTCCTCGTGGATCCAATTTGGATTTCCTATGGTTCGAAAATCTTTCTTTACGCATGTGCAACCAAACCCAACCTCCTGGTTCGAAGACAACTTGGCATCGGCCTTTGTTGACTTTGGCAGCAACGTTTTCATATGTTTTCTCCATTCTTTGCTTTGCCTTAGTGTGAATGGATTTAACTAACTCTGCTTTCTTTTCGCCATCTAAGCTGCTAATATTATTAATAGGTAAAGGAACAAGGTCTAATGTAGTTAAGGGGTTAAAACCATAAACTACTTCAAATGGAGAATAACCGGTGGATGAATGAATAGAACGGTTGTAGGCAAACTCTACAAAAGGTAGATATTCTTCCCAAGTTTTTGTGTTCTTACCGACAATAGTTCTGAGTAATGCACCTAAGATCCGATTTGTTACCTCGGTTTGTCCATCCGTCTGTGGGTGACAAGTAGTAGAATAAAGAAGTTTGGTACCTATCTTTCCCCACAAAACCTTCCAAAATGGCTTATGAACTTTACATCTCTATCGGAAATGATGGTGCGTGGAATTCCATGAAGTCGTACTACTTCTCTAAAGAAGAGATCGGCTACATGTGTTGCATCATCCATTTTATGGCATGGTATGAAGTGAGCCATCTTTGAAAACCTGTCGACCACAACAAAAATACTATCTCGACCCTTTTTGGTACGAGGTAATCCAAGAAAATAAAGTCCATAGTTAAATTGACCCAAGGGAAAGAAGGGATAGGAAGGGGTGTATATAAACTGTTAGGACTTACCTTGGATTTTGCTTGTTTACATACGATGCAAGATGCGCATACCTTTTCCACGATTTTCCTCATATGTGGCCAAAAAAATGCTCCATTACCATGTCTAACGTTTTGGAGATGCCAAAGTGCCCTATTAAGCCTCCGGAGTGTGATTCATGGACTAGCAATTCTCTAATGGAGCCTTGTGGTATACACAACCTGTTTATTCGAAAAAGAAACCCATTGATATGAACGTCAATGGCAAAGACCCAGAGAAGTACCCAGGTGGCCCCATTACTCGAGCAAGGGCCAAGGAGTTCCAAGCAGCCATGGAAAATATGTTTACATCAAGCTTGGGACGTGAGAAAGAAGAAATAATAAGGGAGGAACACTTTACTTTGCTTATGCATGAATTTGCATGAGTATTTAAAGTTTGCATAACATTCATTGCATTCAATAAACATGTTGTTCATTAAAGCATGCGTTGCATTTAAACATGTAGTTCATTTAGTTATACACTTCATTTAACTAAGTAGTTCATTGATTAAACTAGTTCATTCATCAAACTAGCTCATTTATTAAACTAACTCTTAATTGTTTACATGCATGTTTTCAATTAAAGATTGAATAAAGTTTACCTTTGTGTCTAGGTGCATGAGGGAAGATGAACGGTTTTACCAGATGCAAGAATATCAGCAGAATGTCTTCCAATTCTGGATGCGATACAGACGTGTTTGGATCCAGAAATCAATTGGACGTTATTCCTCCATCTCTTAGCTTTCCAATGCCTTTTGAATCACCTCAATTCGATATCGGGAGCTTGAGATACGAATGATTTACTGAAGACAGTGCAGGCTGAAATTTTTATTACGGAAATTTTATGCATGGATGATTTGAATGAATTTGAGCCAAGGAAGAGTTCTTTCATCTTCTACCAAGAGACAAGCAATTGATGGCCATCTTAATTCAGCAAATTCAAGGCATTCAAGGTTGATGTTATCACCATTCAAGTGGGGTTTCAAAATTCATTGAGGAGACATGAAATGAAGGCTGGATGAAACTCACCTTTTATGACATTCAAGTCATATTAATCAGCTGGAAGATGAAGAGTTGCACTTAAACTGGACAGCAAGGATGTCTACATTCATCCTTGTCCACATTCATCCCCTTTCTCTTCATATGATAGCAAAACAAGGCAGCCCAAGAGTCCTTCTTAATTTGGACGAAAATATGACTAAATTCAACCTCAATTTGTCTAAACTAATCAGCTTTGAAGATGAGAAGAAAGGACAAAGCATTCATGTGTATTCAAGTGCATTAAGATGAGCATTTATCTTTCTTGTAACACCTTTTCATATTCTGCCTACTTCTACTATAAATAGGCATCTTTAGGATCATTGTAAGACACACTTTGAATATATAAAACATCTTTGAAAGATTGCTTTCATTCTTGTTCTCTTGTGGAACTTTATCGGCTTCAAGTTAGTCTTGTAGTCTTCATCCATTTCCCTTTTGTTATAGCGTTGGTTCCTAGCTCATCTATAGCTAGTGGGTCACGTTCCATATCCTACCACTTCATTTCCACTTTATTATATTGCTGGTTCCTAACTCTTTATAGTTAGGGGGTCACAATCCATCCTTTGAATTTCTTCATCTTAACGCCAACACCCCATCATCTTCACCTACATTTTCATCTTTTATTTTTTTTCTTCCATAATCACAACTATCACTCTTCCTACACCCCTTCTACATATCTTTCATCCCATTATTTCTATTTCTTATTTATCTATTTCTACTTACATTGTTGTTTGAGTAATTTCAGAATACATTCAAAGCACTGCAGAGTTCTTACTAGAATCACGATCGGGCATTCATATATATGATTCAAAACTCATAGTCGAGATCATATCATTTGGTATCAGAGCCTAGACGATTCAGTAAGCGTATTATTTTTCTCTCTCCCGGGTTAGTAAAAAAATCAAAAAAAAATCAAAAAAAAAAAATCTTAAAGAGGGAGGGAGCAATCTATTCTTGTTTAAAAAAAATTACAATACATCATTTCTTATTGCTGAATTACAAATTCCTTTACCTATTCTTAGTAATTCTTTCTTTTTGAAGCCATTATCCTTTTATTATTCATCATTCTCCTACCAAGCTAGAATTGTTTCAGCCGAAGTCCACGAGACACTTGTAAGCCTTGAGGAAGTTCCCAAAAGGACTTGAAAATAAAGCACGAGTGGTAAAAGGCATGAGTGTGCATTAAGGGAAAAGCCTAACCCGAGTGAAACACGAGTGTGAGTGCATTTTCTTTGGAGTGGAAAGGTGAGATTTTGTGTTAGTAAGGTTTAATTTCTTTTGTTTCTTTATCTAACATGTCACAAAGATCTGGTCATAGTGGTGAAGGAGTTCCCAATTTGCAAAATCAGGCTATGCTTCAAGCAATGGCCAAAATGATCCAAGAGCAATTGGAGCCCCTAATTGAACGAATAGACCAGCTTGAAATTTCACAAGCTAATCAGGGTAATGAGGAGTATCCTGAAGAAGTTGAAGTAGATGATGTGCAAGATCAAGTATCCCAACATAGCATGGTACAACAAGGCCAGAGAGCTCGACCACGAGTAGACGATAATCTCAGCAACATCAAGATTACCATTCCTCCTTTTCAAGGAAGAACGGATCCTGAAACCTATCTTGCATGGGAAAAGAAGGTTGAGCACATTTTTGAGTGCCATAACTATTCAGAGCTTAAAAAGGTAAAACTCGCTGCCATTGAGTTTACGGATTATGCACTAATATGGTGGGATCAATTGACATCAAGTAGGAGACGCAATGGAGAACATCCTATCACTACATGGGATGAAATGAAAGCGGTGATGCGAAGGCGATTCATTCCAACCCACTACCATCGAGAGTTATTCAACCGTCTTCAAAATCTTTCACAAGGTAACCGAAGTGTTGAAGATTACTACAAAGAGATGGAGGTGTCCATGATTCGAGCCAACATCGACGAGGATCGAGAAGCCACAATGGCAAGATTCCTAGCGGGACTAAATCCGGACATTGCGAACGTGGTCGAGTTGCAACATTATGTGGAGATGGAAGACATGGTGCATATGGCCATGAAAGTGGAAAAACAGCTCAAAAGAAAGGGTGCCACACGATCTTATGGGAGTTCAACATCAAAATGGGGGCAAAGTTCATACAAGAAGACTCCTCCAATACCGTCCCACGAAAAAGGAGGACCACCGAAAGGAAGTAAGCCCATTGCCGAAACCAGCAAGGGTAAGACTACCGCTACTCCAAATCGTTCCCGTGACATACAATGTTTTAAGTGTTTGGGGCGTGGACACATTGCAAGCCAATGTCCGAACCGCAACACCATGCTTCTTCGAGATGATGGAGAAGTTGAATCGGAACAAGAAGAGGATGAGAATGAAGATGTTGCCATCGAAGAAGAAGAATTAGAGTATGGCGTGGAAGGAGAGGTTCTTGTTGTCAAAAGAAGCCTAAACGTACAATCCGTTGGAGGAAATGAACAACGAGAAAATATCTTCCATACTCGTTGCCATGTTGGAGGAAAGGTATGCTTTGTTATTATTGATGGTGGTAGTTGCACTAATGTTGCTAGTACCTTAATGGTAGATACACTTGGCTTGGCAACAACAAAGCATCCACAACCTTATAAGCTACAATGGCTCAACGATGGAGGAGAACTCAAGGTGACCAAACAAGTTCGAATTGTTTTCTCTATTGGGAAGTACAAAGACGAGGTATTATGCGATGTCGTTCCAATGCACGCAAAGCCATTTATTACTTGGAAGGCCTTGGCAATTTGATAGGCGAGTGATCCATGACGGGTATACCAACCGGTATACGTTCACCCATGAAACAAAGAAGATCACTTTAGCCCCACTTTCTCCAAAACAAATACATGAAGACCAAATTTTATTGAGAGGAAAAATTGAAAAAGCCAAAGAGAGAGAGACCAAAATGGAGGTAAAAGCAAAGGAGTGTGATCAAAATGAGGGAAGGAAAATCAGCATTCTTTCTAAAGAGAGAGAGTTGAAAAAGAGTTTAATGACAGCAAAGGAAGCACTTGTGCTCATGTACAAGGAAAATTTCTTGAATACTAACTACCTTGATCAAAATTTGCCTGCTTTTGTTGTGTCTTTATTGCAGGAGTTTGATGACCTATTTCGGAGGAAATACCAAGTGGGCTGCCACCTATTCGTGGCATAGAACATCAAATAGACTTTGTTCCCGGGCCGTCATTCCAAACCGACCAGCGTGCGAAGCAACCCCAAGAAACTAAGGAGTTGCAAAGGCAAGTATCTGAGTTGATGTCAAAAGGCTACGTGAGGGAAAGCTTTAGCCCATGTGCGTGCGGTTCTACTTGTGCCAAAGAAGGATGGAACTTGGCGCATGTGTGTGGACTGCCGAGCGGTAAACAAAATTACGGTAAAAATATCGTCACCCTATTCCTCGCTTAGATGACATGTTAGATGAGCTTAGTGGTTCTAACCTCTTTTCCAAGATTGATCTTAAAAGTGGTTACCACCAAATACGAATGCGGGAAGGTGATGAGTGGAAAACAGCATTCAAAACTAAGCAAGGCCTTTATGAGTGGTTGGTTATGCCTTTTGGCTTAACTAATGCTCCAAGCACGTTTATGAGGTTAATGAATCATGTTCTTAGGCCATTCTTGGGTAAGTTTTGTGTGGTTTACTTTGATGACATTCTAATCTATAGTAAAACCATGGAAGAACATGTTCAACATTTAAGGTCAGTTTTGCTAGTTTTGAGGAAGGAAAAACTGTTTGCTAACTTACAAAAATGTACATTTTGTACTGACAGGGTTGTTTTCCTAGGTTTCGTTGTGAGTTCTGAAGGCTTGGAGGTGGACAAAGAGAAGGTTAAAGCCATTGAAGAGTGGCCACGACCAGCAAGCATTTCTCAAGTTAGGAGCTTCCATGGACTTGCAAGTTTTTATCGAAGATTCGTCCCCAACTTCAGCACCATAGCCGCCCCACTAACAAGTGTTATTAAGAAGAATTCTAAATTCTTTTGGGGGGAAGATCAAGAGAAGTCCTTTAATAGCATTAAAGATTGTTTAATACATGCCCCTTTACTTGCTCTACCTGATTTTAATCTAACTTTTGAAATTGAATGTGATGCATCAGGTGTAGGAATTGGAGCAGTTTTGTCTCAAGGTGGACGTCCTATAGCCTATTTCAGTGAAAAATTAAGTGGAGCTACGCTTAATTACCCTACCTATGACAAGGAGATGTATGCTCTTGTGAGGGCAATGGAAACATGGCAACATTACCTTTGGCCTAAGGAGTTCATCATTCACACTGATCATGAGGCATTGAAACATATCCGGGGCAGCATAAACTCAACAAAAGGCATGCCAAATGGGTGGAGTTTCTTGAAACTTTCCCATATGTTATCAAGTACAAGAAAGGTAAGGAGAATATAGTTGCCGATGCATTGTCACGGAGGTATATTCTTTTAAACACTTTGGAATCTAAGTTATTGGGTTTTGTTTTTATTAAAGACTTATATGTCTCTGACTCTGATTTTGGAGAGATTTACAAAGCTTGTGAGAAAGGTCAATTGAAAAATACTATAAGCATGATGGTTTCCTATTTAAGGAAGGAAGACTATGCATCCCTCAAGGTTCCATGCGTGAATTGCTAACTAAGGAAGCTCATGGAGGAGGATTAATGGGACATTTTGGGATAGCAAAGACTTTGGCTATACTTCAAGAGCACCTATATTGGCCTAAAATGAAACGAGATGTGGAGAGGTTGTGTGAGCGATGCATCACTTGCAGGAAGGCCAAATCTAAAGTCATGCCACATGGACTTTACACACCACTACCCATACCGGAGCACCATGGATGGATATTTCAATGGATTTTGTGCTAGGGCTTCCACGTACCAAGAATAACAAAGATTCCATCTTTGTAGTTGTGAATAGATTCTCCAAAATGGCTCATTTCATTCCCTGTAACAAAACTAATGATGCCTCACATATTGCTACTTTGTTTTTCAGGGAAATCTTAAGGTTACATGGCATACCAAGAACTATTGTGTCTGATCGGGATGTGAAGTTCTTAAGTCACTTTTGGAGAGCCCTATGGAGTAAGATTGGTACTAAGTTACTATTCTCCACCACTTGCCACCCTCAAACGGATGGCCAAACTGAAGTGGTGAACCGAGTACTTTCTATGTTACTTCGATCCATCATTAGGAAGAATTTGAAAACATGGGAGGAGAGTTTACCACATGTGGAGTTTGCATACAACCGTTCGATCCATAGTACTACAGGGCGCACGCCTTTTGAAGTGGTGTATGGATTCAATCCATTAACACCGATAGACTTGTTACCATTACCCGCTGATCAAATTGTGAATAAAGATGGACTTAATAAAGCTGAATTTGTTAAGAAGCTTCATCAACAAGTGCGGGAGAACATTGAAAAACGAACCAAGCAATATGAGCAGCAAGCAAATAAGGGTCGTAAGCGAATTTCCTTTGAGCCAGGGGATTGGGTGTGGCTGCACATGAGGAAAGAAAGGTTCCCGGCTCAACGAAAGTCCAAATTAATGCCTCGGGAGATGGACCATTCCAAATAGTCAAGAAGATCAATGACAATGCCTATCAATTAGATCTTCCAGGTGAGTTTAATGTTAGTGCAACCTTCAATGTTGCTGACCTATCTCCTTATGATGTAGATGACGATTTGGGGACAAATCGCCTTAAAGAGGGAGGGACTGATATGAACGTCAATGGCAAAGACCCAGAGAAGTACCCAGGTGGCCCCATTACTCGAGCAAGGGCCAAGGAGTTCCAAGCAGCCATGGAAAATATGTTTACATCAAGCTTGGGACGTGAGAAAGAAGAAATAATAAGGGAGGAACACTTTACTTTGCTTATGCATGAATTTGCATGAGTATTTAAAGTTTGCATAACATTCATTGCATTCAATAAACATGTTGTTCATTAAAGCATGCGTTGCATTTAAACATGTAGTTCATTTAGTTATACACTTCATTTAACTAAGTAGTTCATTGATTAAACTAGTTCATTCAAGATTATTAGTTCATTGAATAAAGTTAGTTCATTAATTAAACTAGTTCATTCATCAAACTAGCTCATTTATTAAACTAACTCTTAATTGTTTACATGCATGTTTTCAATTAAAGATTGAATAAAGTTTACCTTTGTGTCTAGGTGCATGAGGGAAGATGAACGGTTTTACCAGATGCAAGAATATCAGCAGAATGTCTTCCAATTCTGGATGCGATACAGACGTGTTTGGATCCAGAAATCAATTGGACGTTATTCCTCCATCTCTTAGCTTTCCAATGCCTTTTGAATCACCTCAATCCGATATCGGGAGCTTGAGATACGAATGATTTACTGAAGACAGTGCAGGCTGAAATTTTTATTACGGGAATTTTATGCATGGATGATTTGAATGAATTTGAGCCAAGGAAGAGTTCTTTCATCTTCTACCAAGAGACAAGCAATTGATGGCCATCTTAATTCAGCAAATTCAAGGCATTCAAGGTTGATGTTATCACCATTCAAGTGGGGGTTTCAAAATTCATTGAGGAGACATGAAATGAAGGCTGGATGAAACTCACCTTTTTATGACATTCAAGTCATATTAATCAGCTTGGAAGATGAAGAGTTGCACTTAAACTGGACAGCAAGGATGTCTACATTCATCCTTGTCCACATTCATCCCCTTTCTTTCATATGATAGCAAAACAAGGCAGCCCAAGAGTCCTTCTTAATTTGGACGAAAATATGACTAAATTCAACCTCAATTTGTCTAAACTAATCAGCTTTGAAGATGAGAAGAAAGGACAAAGCATTCATGTGTATTCAAGTGCATTAAGATGAGCATTCATCTTTCTTGTAACACCTTTTCATATTCTGCCTACTTCTACTATAAATAGGCATCTTTAGGATCATTGTAAGACACACTTTGAATATATAAAACATCTTTGAAAGATTGCTTTCATTCTTGTTCTCTTGTGGAACTTTATCGGCTTCAAGTTAGTCTTGTAGTCTTCATCCATTTCCCTTTTTGTTATAGCGTTGGTTCCTAGCTCATCTATAGCTAGTGGGTCACGTTCCATATCCTACCACTTCATTTCCACTTTATTATATTGCTGGTTCCTAACTCTTTATAGTTAGGGGTCACAATCCATCCTTTGAATTTCTTCATCTTAACGCCAACACCCCATCATCTTCACCTACATTTTCATCTTTTATTTTTTTTTCTTCCATAATCACAACTATCACTCTTCCTACACCCCTTCTACATATCTTTCATCCCATTATTTCTATTTCTTATTTACCTATTTCTACTTACATTGTTGTTTGAGTAATTTCAGAATACATTCAAAGCACTGCAGAGTTCTTACTAGAATCACGATCGGGCATTCATATATATGATTCAAAATGATCCTAGCTAAGGATTTAAAGGCATTCGAATAGCATAAGAAACAAGAGACAATGAATCATAGTATCATGCTTATTCCATTTCAAGTAATCAAGCCATTCATGGTCACATATCAAGTAGTCAAGCAATTCATGCTTACATAACAAGAAATCAAGAAATTCATGCTTACATGACAAGTAATCAGGCTATTCATACTTACATAACAAGAAATCAAGCAAATCATGCTTACATGACAAGTAATCAAGCTATTCATGCTTATTAGCTCATTTATTATCTTTTAACACAATCCTTGGTTCACAGTTTGTCTAGGTAATCGAGTCTCCAACCAACTGTCACCACAAGATATACCGTAGTGCTGGTCAACCCTCCTACTGTCGCCAAAGACCACATACGTTCCCTCCGTCTGTCGCCAATTAGGGGCCTTGGCCCTAGACCGTAGTCCACCCTAACACAATGAGCTATAGACTCTAAGGCATGCCCTTCTACCTATTCAACTAGCAACCAAGGTTGTTTGATTATAATTCATTTATTCAAAGATTTCAAGCTTTTCAGGATCATGTATCATTCAAGTGTACAAGTTCATGTCAAGCATTATCTTTTTCAAGAGTCATTGCGAGTATTGCATGGCAATATTATACATGTATTAAGCCCATAGGCCAATAGAGCCATAACTCATCATTTCTAGTATTCATTACATCATCTAAGCTAGCATTTCAAGCATTCGGTTTAAGCAATTGGTCACAATACCATGTCATACATACAAGCATCAATGTTACCACATATACATGCTAGCATTCGATTTATACATCAATTCAAGGATGTAGTCAAGTTTCATGTATTATCTTAATTCATACTTCCCTTATTAGGTCAAGATCATATTAAGTCTAATTTAACAATACAAGAATTTAAACATGCTTGCTTTGGTTAGGACCTAGTCCTAACTCTAAAATAAACTACACTCACAACACTCCCCAAGCTAGCTAGTCTCGAAAGACTATTCCCTTTTGCTTGTCCTTTGAATGCTTGACTTTAGATCCTTCTCCAAAGTCCTATCCTTGCTCTAGTAAATCACATAGATAGAACAAGGTCAAAACATGAAATCACAAAATCCTTCAACATGGCAGCAAGGTTAATACATTATATACACAAAACAAATAACATATTCATATACACACCTTAATGCACATTAGCAAACTGCCTACATTCCCTATTAAGGCAAAACAAGGCAGCAATTAAACTGTCCCAAAACTATTTGCAAAACAGTTTACAAAACTACCATAATACCTAAACTGCTGCTACCAGGCAACATGTACTCCGCTCACTTAAACATGCATAACTTTCATTCTGTACGTCGGAATTTCACAATTCATTAATCAAGACATGATTATGCCATTCAAAGGTTAGGCTTATAGAGTCTCAGCTCCCAAGACAAGTTTATCCATGCCATTCGAATGGCATGAGCACAAGGTGGTACCATTGTTCATTTCATTTCAACCAATCATGCATATCAATCACAAACACATTCATATGTATGCAATGTGCATACCTTATTCTCCAAGCATGCATGCCATTTCTTACCTTTGTCATAAGCAATGCAACATGACAAACATTTCATTTCATTTGCTTAACAATCAAGTAAACAAGTAAAACATGGCATCAAACAAGTTGTCATTCATATCATTCTTCCCTTAATTAGGCAAATATATATTAGGTCATGTTACATGGCAATTTAGTTGAATTATTACAATAGCAAGGTTGGTTAGGATAGTTACACTAAACCCTAAACCCTAAGTCCTAACCCTAAGGATAGTTACACTCACAATACTACTAGCTAATCACTTGTCTTGTATCCAAATCCGTTTGCCTCTTGCTTTGGGATGTTCACTCTTTTCTTCCTCTTCCACAACTTGCTGCCCTTGGTCTAGCAAGCATAACACATGCAATTCATCAAAACAAGCACTTAATGTCACACATAAATAGTAGCAATGTTACCACATTTGTACTTAACATTTAGCTACTGTTTTTTATGCTTTCTTTTAAGCATTACTTATTTGTTCATCTTTATTTTGTTATTACCTCATTTTAGGACATAACTAGACAGATTACAATGTCCCAAAACATTTTGGAAACAGTTTGCTTCTAGGTGTAAAACAGTCCCAAACTGTCCAGGACACTGCTGCCTGGCAGTTTGCACATTGTCCTTTTAAATGGTCATATATTTTAATCCGTACGCCAAAATTTTGATTAATTTATACCGTTGGAAAGCTAAATTTTTTTTATTTATGACCATATAAAGCTTGCATTTTATTTCTTAGCCAATTAATACAGTTTATTGTTCAAAGACAGTGCATTTACACTGTCTGGACAGTTTGCACTATCCAGCTATTTCTAATTACAGTTTCCAGCATAGGACCCAAATTTCAGTTCTCTTTTCACCTCATGAATGTAGAAATACTAAGGATCATTTCACTAAAATTTCAGCCCTGAATTTGATCTATACAAAGTTTGGTGAATTTTCAAAGTTACTGCCCAGAACAGAGCAATTCTGGGCAAATTGCACCTATTCACATTTTAATTCCTTAAATTCATTTTAACCAATGTTTTGGCCCTATAATTCATTTCATATGAAATCCTAAACATGTTTAGTCAATTTTAATTCAAGGTGGCCAAAATATAGTAAGTTGGCTAAGTTGCTTAATTTTGCAAGTTTACACAATTTGTTCTTACTAAAACAGTTTCTAGGCTATATGACTTTGTTCATACTCTTATCTTTCTTTTCCAGCAATGGTTACTGACAATTTAGCTTGTTTAACACCATAATTACATTACCTAATCATGATCATGTTCAATTCATTAGTTCCATAGCTCAATTACATGTTATAACAATTCAATTCTTACAACATCTAATTTCAAATTTCCAGCAACCTAATTTTGTTATACCATCACTTACACATAAATTCCACTCTAATTCAAGTTATCCATGATATATACAAGTTCAATTTCATCATTCTCTTCATTTCAAACAACCTAACAACTCAGCTAAGCATTAAACATCATCTAAATCAGAATTTTAAGCATGAATCAGTTTGGACAGCATGAATTTACCTTAGTAATGCTGCCACCAAGTTCAATTTAGCTCAATTTCAACTTTGACACCATAAATCCAAGCTTTCTCTCACAAGAACCCTCTCTCCCTAATTACTTCTTGAATTTCGGCAACTAGGATAATGAAGAAGATGATAGCTATGTTTAATCCAAGTTAATGGATTTATGAAATGTCTAGAATGGCCTTTAATTAATCCTTATTCTTAACTTAATCAAGGGCATTAGGGGAAATGAGAAATTTATCATGCATTCCCCATATTTCCATGTTATTCGGTCCTTCTAAATTGGTCTCTTATTTCATTTAGTCTTTCAATTAAATCATTGACTAATCAAATTAGCTTAAATTCTAGGTTCAATTAAGCTATCAACTTATGCAATTGGTTTCAATACTTCTAGGCTAGGATTTAGGGTGTTAATTTTCCCCTCCGTAAAAGAAAAAATCCTCCTCGAATTTTTACCTGAATCGAATAGGTGAGGATATTGTCTCCTCATGACTTCTTCAGATTCCCAGGTAGCTTCTTCCACCTTATGGTTTCTCCATAAGATCTTGACAAGGGAACAATCTTGTTCCAAAGCTTCCTTACTTCCCGGTCAAGAATCTGAATAGGTTCTTCTTCGTAGGACAAATCATAATTCAATTCTACTTCTTCGAGCTCAAGGATGTGTGAAGGATCAGATCGATACCTTATGAGCATTGAAACGTGGAAGACATTGTGTATTATATCGAACTCTCTAGGAAGAGCTAGTCGATAGACCACTGGACTAATTCTTTCAACAACTTCAAATGGTCCGATGTATCGGGGACTGAGCTTCCCTTTTCTTCCAAATCTAAGCACTTTCTCCAAGGTATGACCTTTAGGAATACTTTGTCTCCAATAGCCTACTGGATATCTCTCCTTTTTAAGTCATCATACGCTTTTTGTCTATTCAAAGCCGCCTTCAATCGATCGTGAATGATCTTGATTTGTTCTTCAGTTTCCTGAAGAAATTGAGGTCCTAGAATCTTGTTCTCTCCCAATTCTGTCCAGCATAGAGGAGTTCTACATCTTCTACCATAAAGAGCTTCAAATGGTGCCATTTGAATAGAAGATTGATAGCTATTGTTGTAGGCAAACTCTACAAGAGGTAGGGATTTCTCGTAATTCTTCCCGAAGTCGATAACACAAGCTCGTAGCATATCTTCTAGGACTTGAATGATTCTCTCAGATTGGCCATCCGATTGAGGATGAAAGGTCGTACTAAGATGTACTTTAGCTCCTAGAGCTTTCTGCAGAGAATTCTAGAATCGAGAAGCGAATTGAGGGTCACGATCAGAGATGATTGTTGTAGGTACACCGTGTAACCGAATAACTTGACGGATGTACAGCTCGACAAGGGTTTCCAAGCTCATGTTCATACGAACAGGGATAAAGTGAGTAGATTTAGTGAATCTATCAACAATAACCCATACAACATCATTCTTTCTTGGAGTAGAAGGAAGACCGGTGACAAAGTCTATAGTAATTTGATCCCACTTTCATTGGGGAAGTTCAATAGGTTGGAGCAGTCCAGTAGGGACATGATGCTCGGCTTTGACTCTTTGACAAGTTAAGCACTTGGATACGAAGTCCTTGATTGCAGATTTCATGCCTGGCCACCAGTATAATGGTTTTAGGTCCTTATACATCTTAACCGATCCAAGGTGGATCGAGAAAGAACTTTGATGTGCTTCTTGCAACATTTCCCGCTTTAATTGTTCGTTGTTAGGAACACAAACTCTATCTTTGAAATAGAGGAGTCCATTTTACTTGAGGGATAAGTCAGAGCTAGACTCAGAAGTAAGCTTAGACAAGATCTTCTGAAGATCTGGATCAACTTGTTGATGTTCTTTGATCCTCGAGACTAGATTGGATTGAACTTGAAGTTCAGACAAGAATTTCTGGCCCTTGGATAGTCAAAAATGAGCATTTATAGAAGTAGTAGCTTCGAAAGAATTAACAAGATCATTAGAATGATTTTTAATAGATTTCTTGCAATACAAGACACTGTTCGAATTGTTACCTATATAACAAGGCATTGTTTCGAATTGTTTCTTGAAGAATAAGGCATTATTCGAATGCTTTCTTACAAGCTAAGAAAGACTCAGTTTTTAATGGTTACATGTATTTTAGGCACAATTCTTATTCGAATGGTAGTTTACTTTTCATGGAGTGTTCGAATGGTAACTTGTAGCTTAAGGAAGCTCTAGATTCATTGTTTGCAAAACAAGAGAAGGCACGGTTCAAATGAATTTAATCAAAATTCTAGATTTAGGAGTTACCCGAGCACGGTCTGCGACTAAGGCCGTCAGCAACTATGTTTGCTTTCCCCGGATGGTAGTCGATAACCAAGTCATAATCCTTAAGTAATTCGAGCTATCTCCCTTGCCTCATATTCAAGTCCTTATGAGTTAGGAGGTATTTGAGACTTTTGTGATCGGTAAATAGATTGCATTTCTCTCTGTATAGATAGTGTCTCCATATGTTGAGAACAAATACGATAGCTGCTATTTCCATATCGTGCATTGGATAATTAGACTCATGAGGCTTCAGTTGCCTTGAAGCATAAGCAATTACTTTCCCATCCTGCATTTGGACACAACCGAGTCCTAGATGAGAAGCTTCACTATAAACAGTGAATTCTTTGCCCGATTATGGTTGGATGAGTATCGGGGCATGAGTCAAAGCTTGCTTAAGTTGATCAAAGTTTCGTTGTTGGTTCTCCGACCAAACAAAAGGCGTATCTTTTTGGGTAAGCTTAGTAAGGCTTGCGGCAATGGAGGAAAAGCCCTTAAGAAACTTTATGTAATACCCGGCTAAACTGAGAAAGCTTTGGACCTCACTTACATTCTTCGGAGGTCTCCAATTTAGAATAGACTGAATCTTGCTTGGATCAACTTTGATTCCTTCAGCCGTAATAACGTGGCCGAGGAAAGAAACTTCTGGTAACCAGAATTCGCATTTGGAGAACTTGGCATACAATTGATGTTCTCATAGTGTTTGCAAGACAATTCGGTGGTGTTTAGCATGTTCGTCCTTATCTGAGAGTACACCAAGATGTCGTCGATGAAGACAACTATGAATTTGTCGAGATAGGGCTTGAATACCCGATTCATGAGATCCATGAAAGCAGTCGAAGCATTCGTTAACCCGAATGGCATTACGAGGAATTTGAAGTGGCCATATCGAGTACGAAAGGTTGTCTTGGGCATGTCTTGTTCTTTCACTTTCATTTGATAGTACCACGATCGAAGGTCGATCTTAGAGAATATGGAAGCATCCCTAAGTTGATCGAAAAGATCTTCGATTCTGGGCAGGGGATACCGGTTCTTGATAGTGAGCTTGTTTAACTGATGATAGTTAATACAAAGCCGCATAGTCCTGTCTTTCTTCTTTACAAACAAGACTGGAGCACCCCATGGAGAAGTGCTAGGCCGTATGAAGCCATTATCTTGCAACTCTTGAAGTTGCTTCTTTAATTCTTTCAACTCAACAGGTGTCATTCTATAGGGTGTAATGGACATCGGAGCTGTTCCAGGCTGAACTTCAATCCCGAACTCTACTTCTCTGGTTGGGGGGACACTAGGGAGTTCCTCGGGAAAAACATAAATGAATTCAGAAACAACAGGCATGCTAGGCAAACCGAATTCAATTTCATCTTGGAGAATCGTATTAGCAAAAATTGAGGTTGGTTTCTTGTCTATTAAGGGAATGGAATCTTTCCCTAAACCTCAGAGATATAGTCTCTGATTTTGGCAATCTACCCAGGCCTCGTGTTTACTTAACCAATCTAACCCCAATATCAAGTCAAATTCACAAAAAGGTAGAAAATATAGATCAATGGGAAAGGGGACATTTCGAATGGTCAAGGGAGCTTTCTTGTGGCAAAAGTTAATGGGTGTTTTCCCCCCTAATTGATTCGAAACTACAAGATTTGATTCAATAGTTTCGGTTTTTAATTTTAACTTGTTGATCAAGGCAAAACAAATAAATGAATGGGTAGACCCTGAATCAATTAAAGCATATGCAGGACTGGAATTTAACTCAATGGTACCTGCAATAACAACGGGAGCTTCTTCATCATCTTTACCATGAATGTGGTACATACGAGTAGGGGCTCGAGATTCTTGATGAGTCTGAGCATTCGAATAGGGGCTCTTTTGTTTCCCTTGATTCCCGGACTGAGCTTGTCTGGGTGCTTTGTTTCGGTTAGGAGGAGCTGAGCTAGCAATTGCAGAAGTTCGATTCGTAGCCTTGTTGGGATTCTTGGGACAATCCCAGATATAATGACCAGAGGCTCCACATGAGTAGCATAGATTATGTTGAGCTCTGCACTGCCAGTATGATGTTTCTGGTAGAACATGCAAAGAGGGTATTGGTTAGCTTTAGCCCGATTCCCCGTGCTATCAACAAAAACAACATGGGCTGAAGTCTTTATAACCGTTTGAGGTTTCGGTATGTAACTACTCTTCTGGTTAGGGGTATAGTTTGAAGAGTGTCCCTTGGAGTGTTTGGACTTCTTTGACTGCCAGTGTGGCTTGTTATCATTCCTGGGACGTTTGTCCTTCCAAGAGTGTCCACACTTGTGTCTTTCTGAGGCTTTCATCTTCGCCTCAATAGCCATGGCCCGGTTTACCAAATTTTGGAAGTCGGTGATACCCAGAGTAGTGAATATAGGGCTTAATTCATCATTTAACCCATTAATGAACATTTGACACTTGTCGCCTCAATTTTGATATATTCAGACCCATACTTGTAATACTTGCAAAAGTCGCTCACGTATTGCTCGATAGGTCGGCCAGCTTGTTTAAGATACAAGGATTGTTTTAGGTGCTCGGTCAGATATTGTTCGCTGATATATTTCTTCCTGAACTCATTAAGGAAGAACTTCCAAGTGATAGACTCTGCAAGAGCAGTCAGGGTAGTGGTTTCCCACCAGCTCAGTGCTTCGTCTGCCAATAGAGCGATGGCACACTCAAGTTTATGCTCCTCAGGACATGGAAATTGTTGTCAGAATGCGAGTAGTTGCCTCTAACCAATACTCAGCTACTTCAGGATTAGCCTCATCGGTGCCAGTGAAGGTATTGGCCCGATGTTGAGCCAACTTGTCAATCGGGGCTCGGTTTGGCACAGCAACAGCAGGAGCAATATGATGATCTTGTTTTAAGGCAATTACAAGATGATTGAACATCTCTTTCATACTTAGAAGACATTCTTGCTGCATAGGATTGATAGCATGAGCTTCCTATTGAGCAGCAGCTTGAGCTCGATGTTGAGCTTGTTGTTGAGGAGGATTATGCTCCATCCTCATGTTATCTCCTTCGTTAGAGGAACCTACGGGACTTTCATTATCCCGACCAAGTCTTGTTTTTGACATTCTAGTTCAATCAGAACAATAAGAGTTTTAGTTTTCACATTTAAGCAACAATACAAGCTTATATCAAGTCTCCTAGGTGGCACAATATCCTATATGATGCAAGTAAGCTTAGTTCAGTCCTAGAACCGACTAAAAAGCTCTGATTACCAATAAATGTAACACCCCATCCCTGAGTTAGCCGTAATCCGGTTCAGGAGTGTTACCAAAGCGAAAACAAAGCAAAAGATAGGTTACTTGTCAAACAAGTAACCTCGATATAGATAACTTGTGACGCAAGTCACCTAAACACAACCATACAAGACATACAAGTAATCCACATTAATCAAAACAAACACGCTTAACATGCTAATTTAGGTACTAATTTGTTTCATTTCATACTTATATCCTAAGTTACCACTTTTCATGCTTAATTAACAAACTTATTTACATCTCACATATACATTCATTAGCAAGAACTAAGCATAGCATTATTCTCTTAATTAGCTTACTTGCATTTCAAGATACTACTTATTTAACCATTCAACATGATTAATACAAGGATTCCTTATTCATTCGAATAGCTATAGCATATACAAGAATGGTTCATTTCATTTCATTTTCAAGCTAATCAATTAAGTAGCTTTTCTAGGCATCTTCAATTTCATGTAATTACGTATGCATGTTCAATACATACCTTAGCTCCAATCCAAGCATTGTCGAATCATACCAATGACAACAAGAACAATTATGCATGGACATGCATTTTGATCTGACATTCGAGTGATACAAGGTTCAACATTCATTGGATTACTTTCACAATATGCGCAGCATCTTACTCATTTATATACATATCAACACAATTATATACATAGATTAAAGTATCAAGGTTGGTTACATGATAGGCCCAACAAAACATTACATATACTAGTCATATATATACACCCAAAATGCATGTTCAAAGCTAACTATTACAAGTTCTAGTGCCACAAAACTAGGAGCATACAAAGAGTATGAAATCATACTTTCAAGCTTGCATCAAAACGTTACTTCGAGTTCAAGATATCCTCTTGAAAGTGTCTTTAATCTGTTATGGGAAGAATAAAGATTAGAGTGATAAGTACAAGTTATGTACTTAGTGAGGTAACACTAAGCTAACCAATTTCAAGTATACATATCCAAGATTACAAGTATTTCAAAGAATCAAGGTCATCACTACTGTCACATACTATTTGAATGAATAGGGTAAACATAGGCAAGCTTCACATATCACACATTCAACATTGCAACATCCATCATGTATCCATGACATACTATTCAAATTGTTGCTTAACAGACAAGCAATCAAAAAACCAAGTACCAAGTAGGCATTCTTGCACAATAACATTATCTATGCATTTCTTTCATGTGAAGTAAATAGTTATACAATCATTCATGTGTTATCTTTCAAAGCAAGGATGTTCATTCAAGAATCTTACAAAACAAGTAATGTTCACATCACACAACCAAGGCAAACAATGTTCATTTCAAGTTATTAGTTCATCTTATAACACCCTTGGTAAGTAGTTCACTAGATAATCAAATCTTCAACAATATGCACCCAAGTGCCAATATGCACCGTAGTGCCAAAATGTACCGTCGTGCCAATATGCACCGTAGTGCCAAAATGCACCATCGTGCCAATATGCAACGTAGTGCCAATATGAGCTCTAGATTCTAAGGCATGCCCTCCTATCTATCCAAACTAGCTACCAGGGTTGTTTGGTTATCAATTTCATTCAAGCTTTATAAAATTCATTAATCAAGACATGATTATGCCATTCAAAGGCCAAGCCCTTAGGCTTATAGAGTCTTAACTCCCAAGACAAGTTTATCCATGCCATTCGAATGGCATGAACACAAGGTGGTACAATTGTTCATTTTGTTTCAACCAATCATGCATATCAATCAGAAACACATTCGTATGTATGCAATGTGCGTACCTTATTCTCCAAGCAAGCATGCCATTTCTTACCTTTGGCATAAGCAATGCAACATGACAAGTATTTCATTTCATTTGCTTAACAATCAAGTAAACAAGTAAAACATGACATCAAACAAGTTGTCATTCATATCATTCTTCCCTTAATTAGCCAAATATATATTAGGTCATGTTACATGGCAATGTAATTGAATTATTACAATAGCATGGTTGGTTAGGACCTAAGTCCTAACCCTAAGGATAGTTACACTCACAATACTCCTAGCTAATCACTTGTCTTATATCTAAATCCCTTTGCCTCTTGCTTTGGGATGTTCACTCTTTTCTTTCTCTTCCACAACTTGCTGCCCTTGGTCTAGCAAGCATAACACATACAATTCATCAAAACAAGCACATAATGTCACACATATATAGTAGCAATGTTTCCACATTTGTACTTAACATTTAGCTATTGTTTTTATGCTTTCTTTTAAGCATTACTTATTTGTTCATCTTTATTTTATTATTACCTCATTTTAGGACATAACTAGACAAATTACAATGTCCCAAAACTGTTTTGGAAACAGTTTGCTTCTAGGTGTAAAAACAGTCCCAAACTGTCCAGGACACTGCTGCATGGCAGTTTTCACACTGTCCCTTTAAATGGTCATATCTTTTAATCCGTACGTTGGAATTTCGATTAATTTATACCGTTGGAAAGATAACAAAATTTTATTTTTGACCATATAAGGCATGCATTTTAGTTCTTAGCCAACTAATACAGTTTATTGTTCAAAGACAGGGCATTTACACTGTCTGGACAGTTTGCACTGTCCAGCTATTTCTATTTACAGTTTCCAGGATTAGGACCCAGATTTCAGTTCTGTTTTCACCTAATGAATGTAGACATACTAAGGATCATTTCACTAAAATTTCAGCCCTGAATTTGATCTATACAAATTTTGGTAATTTTCAAAGTTACTGCCTAGAACAAAGCAATTATGGGCAGATTGCACCTATTCACATTTTAATTCCTTAAATTCATTTTAACCAATGTTTTGGCCCTATAATTCATTTCATATGAAATCCTAAACATGTTTAGTAAATGTTAATTCATTTTTCAAGGTGGAAAAAACATAGTAAGTTGGTTAAGTTGCTTAATTTTGTATGTTTACACAATTTGTTCATACTAAAACAGTTTCTAGGCTATATGACTTTGTTCATACTTTTATCTTTCTTTTCCAGCATTGGTTACTAACAATTTAGCTTGTTTAACACTTTAATTACTTTACCTAATCATGATCATGTTCAATTCATTAGTTCCCTACCTCAATTACATGTTCTAACAACTCAACTCTTACAGCAACATCTAATTTCAAATTTCCAGCAACCTAATTTTGTTATACCATCACTTACACATAAATTCCACTCTAATTCAAGTTATCCATGATATATACAAGTTCAATTTCATCATTCTCTTCATTTCAAACAACCTCACAACTCAACTAAGCATTAAACATCATCTAAATCAGAATATTAAGCATGAATCAGTTCGGGCAGCATGAATTTACCTTAGTAATGCTGCCACCAAGTTGAATTAAGCTCAATTTCAAATTTGACACCATAAATCCAAGCTTTCTCTCACAAGAACCCTCTCTCCCTAATTTCTTCTTCAATTTCGACAACTAGGAGAATGAAGAAGATGATAGATATGTTTAATCAAGTTAATGGATTTATGAAATGTCCAAAATGGCCTTTAATTAATCTTTATTCTTAACTTAATCAAGGGAATTAGGGGAAATGAGAAATTTATCATGCATTCCCCATATTTTCCATGTTATCCGATTAAGTCCTTCTAAATTGTTCTCTTATTTCATTTAGTCTTTCAATTAGATCCTTGACTAATCAATTTAGCTTAAATTCTACATTCAAGTAAGCTATCAACTTATGCAATTGGTTTCAATACTTCTAGGCTAGGATTTAGGGTGTTACAATTCTCCCCTCCTTAAAAGAAAATTTTGTCCTCAAATTTTTACCGGAATCGAATAGGTGAGGATACTGTTTCCTCATGACTTCTTCAGATTCCCAGGTAGCTTCTTCCACGTTTATGGTTTCTCCATAAGATCTTAACAAGGGCAACAATCTTGTTCCGAAGCTTCCTTACTTCCCGGTCAAGAATCGAAATTCAATTCTACTTCTTCGGGCTCAAGGATGTGTGAAGGATCAAATCGATACCTTCTGAGCATTTAAACGTGGAAGACATTGTGTATTCTATCGAACTCTCTAGGAATAGCTAGTCGATAGGCCACTGGACCAATTCTTTCAACAACTTCAAATGGTCCGATGTATCAGGGACAGAGCTTCCATTTTCTTCCAAATCTAAGCACTTTCTTCCAAGGTGAGACCTTTAGGAAGACTTTGTCTCCAATAGCATACTGGATATCTCTCCTTTTTAAGTCAACATACGCTTTCTGTCTATTGAAGCTACCTTCAACCGATCATGAATGATCTTGATTTGTTCTTCAGTTTCCCAAAGCAATTGAGGTCCTAGAATCTTGTTCTCTCCCAATTCGGTCCAACATAGAGGAGTTCTACATCTTCTACCATAAAAAGCTTCGAATGGTGTCATTTGAATATAAGATTGATAGCTATTGTTGTAGGCAAACTCTACAAGAGGTAGGGATTTCTCCCAATTCTTCCTGAAGTCGATAACACAAGCTCGTAGCATATCTTCTAGCACTTGAATGATTTTCTCAGATTGACCATCCGATTGAGGATGAAAGGTCGTACTAAGATGTACTTTAGCTCCTAGAGCTCTCTACAGAGAATTCCAGAATCGAAAAGCAAATCGAGGGACACGATCGGAGATGATTGTCGTAGGTACACCGTGTAACCGAATCACTTGACGGATGTACATCTCGGCAAGGGTTTCCAAGCTCATGTTCATATGAACAGGGATGAGGTGAGTAGATTTAGTGAATCTATCAATAATAACCCATACAACATCATTCTTTCTTGGAGTAGAAGGAATACCAGTGACAAAGTCCATAGTAATTCGATCCCACCTCCATTGTGGAAGTTCAATAGGTTGGAGCAGTCCAGTAGGGACTTGATGCTCGGCTTTGACTCATTGACAAGTTAAGCACTTAGACCATCTTCAATTCATGTTTCTTAGACCATCTTCAATTCATGTTTCTTGTTGAGCTTTGATCAAATTAGCTAATGAAAAGGTAAATTGCTTGATTCCTCACTTCAATTACATGCTTGAATCTTGAATTAGTGATGTTCTTGTTGCCTAATTTGAATAGGATGATTGTTATGCACGTTAAGATGATGTTAGCTTCTAATGATCCTTGAAATTGTGAGTGTTAGTAGTCAAATTTCTAAGGAGAATGTGTATGGTTGCTGGAAATTGAGGATAGGGATCATAGTTGAAACTAGTTTTGATTAGGGACTGTTTTGCTAGTTGAAAATGTGTAAACCTGCTTGATTGTATATGCTGCCCTATTTTGATCACATTGCTAGATGAATTGAGACTTGAATAGAGTAAATAGCTTGCTGGAAATTGAATGCATATAATTGGATTAGTTAAAGCTAGATAATGGACTGCTCAAATGGTGAATTAAAGGAATGTTGTTGATCAAATGGATCAAATTGAACATAGCACTATAATGCCCTGTTATAATCAGATTGATAGGTAAATTGGACTGACCTAGACATGTAAAAACATGAACCTAAGTTGAATTACAATGTTAGAATCATGTTTAGATGAATTATGAAGCTAGAACCTAGTGTAATCTGCCCAGAATACTCTGTTCTGGGTAGTAACTTTGAAAAATCACCATAAATTGTATAAAGGGAATTTAAGGCTGAAATTTATATGGATGGTGCCTTAACATGTCTGAATTCATTAGGAGAAAACATAACTGAGTTCTGGATTGTAGAATGAATTGTAGAGAAGAAACACTAGGGATAGTGCAAACTGTCCAATGTTGTAAATTACCCTGTCTTTAATCTAAAAACTGTATTAATTGGCAAAGGATTAAAATGCAAGACCTATATGGTTAGAAAGAAAACTAAGTTAGCTTTCCAACGGTGTAAACTAATTCAAATTCCGATGTACGGAATGGAAGTTATGCATGTTTAAGTGAGCATAGTACATGCTGCATGGTAGTAGCAGTTTAGGTAATTGTGGCAGTTTTGTAAACTATTTTGCAAACAGTTTTGGGATAGTTTAATTGCTGCCCTGTTTTGCCTTAATATGGAATGTAGGCAGTTTGGTATTGTGCATTAAGGTGTGTACATAAGATCCTATCTGTTTTGTATATATAATGTATTAACCTTGCTGCCATGTTGAACGATTTTGTGATTTCATGTTTTGACCTTGTTCTCTCTATGTGATTTACTAGAGCAAGGAGAGGACTTTGGAGAAGGATCTAAAGTCGAGCATTCAAGGGACAAGCAAAAGGGAATAGTCTTTCGAGACTAGCTAGCTTGGGGAGTATTGTGAGTGTACATTATTCTAGAGTTAGGACTAGGTCCTAACAAAAGCAGGCATGCCTAAATACTTGTATTGATAAAATTGACTTAATATGATCTTGATCTAATAAGGGAAGTATGAAATAAGACTATACATGAAACATGACTACATACTTGAAGTGTTGTATAAAAAGAATGCTAGCATGTATATGTGGTAACATTGCTGCTTCTAAGCATGACATGGTATTGTGATCAATTGCTTAAACTTAATGCTTGAAATGCTAGCCTAGATGATGCAATGAACACTTGAAATGAAGAGTTATGGATCTAATGGCCTAGGGATTAATGCATGTAAACTTGCCATGCAATACTTGAAATTACTCTTGAAATAAAGATAATGCTTGACATGAACTTTTACACTTGAATGATACATGATCTTGAACTTGAAAAGCTTGAAATCCTTGAAAAAATGAAGTATAATCAAACAACCTTGGTTGCTAGTTGAATAGGTAGAAGGGCATGCCTTAGAGTCTAGAGCTCATTATGTAGGGTGGACTACGGTCTAGGGCTAAGGCCCCTAATCGGTGACAGACGGAGGGTACATATGTGGTCATTGGCGACAGTATGAGGGTTGACCAGTTCTACGGTACATCTTGTGGCGACAGTTGGTTGGAGACTCGATTACCTAGACAAACTATGAACCAAGGATTGTGTTGAAAAGATAATTAATGAGCTAATAAGCATGAATAGCTTGATTTCTTGTCATGTAAGCATGATTTGCTTGATTACTTGTCATGTAAGCATGATTTGCTTGATTTCTTGTTATGTAAGCATGAATTGGTTGTCTACTTGATATGTGACCATGAATAGCTTGATTATTTGAAATAGATAAAACATGAATTATGATTCATTGTCTCTTGCTTCTTATGCTATTCGAATGCCTTGAAATCCTTAGTTAGGATCATTCTTGACTAATTGACACTTAAATTGATATAACAATTGGTTAGAACTAGTTACTACCTCACTAAGTACATTATTGTACTTATCACTCTTGTTTTCATTCTTCCCAACTACATGATAAATGATTCGATTGTTGCTTGATCTTGAAGCCTAATTTCTTGAGCTCGAAGCATGACACAAGCATAGCTAAAGTATGGTTCATACTTGTTTTGTATTTCTCCTAGTTGGTGGCACCTAAACATATACATGTAGCTAGGACTAGACCATGCAACTTGTTTGTTTTGGGAAGATTGTGTATATGCATGAACATGACTACTTGATGTTTTGAATACTTGTGATAGAGTATGCTTTGGAACGTGGTAACCTTCAATTTGATGGCTTGAAATCAAATCTAGGGCTTTAGACTTGAACAAGGAAGTTAGGCGCAAATCTGAAAATTCAAGAGAAAAGAGAAGGGATTTTCTTGAAATTTTCAGATTCAAGGCTGGAAATTTAAAGAAAAAAAGACGAGATGAAGGATTAGATGATAAGAAATAAGAATATAAATAAAAAGATGAGAAAAGATTAAGAAGAAGATAGGTAAAACAAATCTAAAAATTCAGATTTGCTTATGGTGGTGGCGTCAATGGAGGAAGCTTGAATATGTGGAGATGGCGTGATGAATTGATAGTTGTTTTGTCCTCGGCACCCTCTTAGACGCAATTATCTAAGCAAGCAACCTCAAGCGGCTCTAACCCACCCTCCTAGATGCAATTACCTAGGCAAGCAAGAGTGTGAAGATGATCTCCCTCACAAGAACTCGATGATCTTATGTTGAAGATGGCTTCTAGACAAGTTTACCAAACACTTGCAAACTCAATGAATACTAAAATCTCCAAAGAGAACTTTTTATTAATCAATGAAATCTGAATTACAATGTGGGTGAAGCCTCCTTTATATAGGCCATGGAGAAGTTTTAATCCTACTAAACTTAGGAATTAAATACAATAAATAAATGTTAAAATCTAATCTCCTAATTAGATAAGTAACTTCTAATAATAAATAAATGCTAAAAATAAAATCTTAATTAAATAAATCTGATCCTAATAGATATTGCAGAATCCTATGTTGATTTAAATTACAAATAATCAAATAAAATCTTGAAAATTCGTAATTATCCAAAAATCCCGTATAGGAATTTCTGCATGCTCTGTCTTCGCTAAAATAGACGTATCTTGAGATCCAGATGTCCGATTGAGGCGTTTCAAGATGCGTTGGAAAGCTAATTTGCAGCCGGACAAGTTTTAAGAAGACATGTTGACCCATAAATTCCTGGATCCCATCCAAAAATGCTTCGCAAGTTGACTGATGTTTCTGACTTGCAAACCAGTTTCAACTTCTTTTCCAAGATGATTATTTTGACCCCTCTCATGCTCGTATCATGGCCGAGCACCGAAAGTGTTTTTTGTACCTAAAGCAAGGTGGCCGACCCATTGAACAGTACATGAGCGATTTTTGCAAGTTTTGCAAGTACAGGTCGAAATACGTCAAGACTGATGCTGACAAGTGTAGGATGTTTATCGATGGACTAAATGATGAACTGAGTCCAATACTCACTGCTTTGGGTATCACTGACTTCTAGAATTTGATGAACTGGGATATTGCAACTAAGGCGAAGATGAAGGCCTCTGAGAAACGCAAAAGTGGTAACTCCTGGAAAGACAAACGATCCAGGAATGATGAGAAGCCTCACTAGCAATCAAAGAAGTCTAAACACTCCAAAGAACACTCTTCGAATTACACTCCTGTTCAGAAGAGCAACTACATACCGAGACCTCAATCGGTATCCAAGCCTTCAGCCCCGATCATCTCTGTTGATAGTACGTGGAATTCTGGTAAAACTGCTCAATATCCTACTTGCAAGTTCTACCAGAAGCACCACACTGGCCAATATAGAACTCAACAGAATCTATGTTTCTTATGTGGAGCCTCCGATCACTATATTAGAGATTATCCTCAAAATCCTAACAAGGTTCCGAATCGAACTCCTGCAAATGCTAGCTCAGCTCCGTCTGGAAATCAGGAGAAGGGCAAAGGATAGCATTCGAACACCCTACTCACCATGAATCTTCAGGCTCCTGCTCGAAACTATCATATCCGGGGAAAAGAAGATGAAGAATCACCTGATGTCATAGCAGGTACCGTTGAGCTAAATTCAACTCATGTTTATGCTTTAATAGACTCGGGATCTACACATTCATTTGTATGCTCATCATTGATTGCAAAATTGAAGTTAAAACCTGAAATTGTAAAACAAAGCCTTGTAGTTTCGAACCCAATAGGGGGATTACAAACATAAGCCTTGTCTAAAGAAATTGTCCCCTATTCATTCAAAATGTACCCTTTCTTGTTGATCTATATGTCTTGCCGACTTGTGAGTTCGATCTAGTACTAGGACTAGATTGGTTAAGCAAGCATGAAGCCTGGGTAGATTGCCAAAATAGGAGACTTTATCTTCGAGGTTTAGGAAAGGAATCAATCCTTCTAATTGACAAGAAACTGACCTCAATCTTTGTTGCTATAGTCTTACAAGATGAACTTGAATTCGGCTTACCTAGTGTGCCTATTGTATCTAAATATCTTGATGTCTTTCCCGAGGAACTCCATGTTCTCCCTTCAACCAGAGAAATAGAGTTCGAGATCGATGTCCAACCTTGAACAACTCCGATGTCCATCACACCCTATCGAATGGCACCTGTTGAATTGAAATAACTCAAGAAGCAACTCCAAGAGCTACAAGACAAAGGCTTTATTCGTCCTAGCTCGTCTCCCTGGGGTACTGCAGTCTTGTTCGTGAAGAAGAAAGATGGGACTATGAGACTCCGTATTGATTACAGACAATTGAACAAGCTTACTATCAAGAATCGTATCCTCTCCCAAGGATTGAATATCTCTTCAATCAAATCAAGGATGCTTCGGTATTCTCAAAGATCGATCTTCAATCAGAATACTACCAGATGAGGGTAAAAGAAGAAGATGTACCCAAGACAGCCTTTCATACTCGATATGGCCACTTTGAATTCCTTGAATGCAATTCGGGTTAACAAATGCTCTGGTTGCTTTCATGGAACTCATGAACCGTGTATTCAAACCCAATCTTGACAAGTTTGCGGTCATCTTCATTGATGACATTCTGGTGTATTCTCATAATAAGGAACATTTTGAACACCTTCAAATTTTATTGCAAACTCTCCAAGAACGTCAATTGTTTACAAAGTTCTCTAAGTGTGAATTTTGGCTATTGGAAGTCTCGTTCCTTAGCCATGTCATCTCGACATAAGCGATTACAATAGACCCGAGCAAAATTTGATCCATCATGGATTGGAGACCTCAAAGGAATGTTGGTGAGGACAGAAGCTTTCTCAATTTAGCCGGGTATTATCGACGTTTTGTTAAGGGATTCTCATCCATTGCCGCAAGCTTGACTAAGCTAACCCATAAAGACACACCATTTGTATGGTTAAAGAATCAACAATGAAGCTTTGATCAGCTTAAACAAGCCCTGACTCATGCTCCGGTTCTCATCCAACCAGTATCTGGCAAGGAGTACACTGTTTACAGTGATGCATCTCATTTGGGACTAGGATGTGTCCTAATGGAAGATGGAAATGTGGTAGCTTACGCTTCAAGGCAACTAAAACCACACGAGTCAAATTACCCTACTCACAATCTAGAATTGGCAGCTATCGTGTTTACACTCAAAGTCTGGAGACATTACTTGTACGGGGAGAAATGCAACTTGTTCACAGACCACAAGAGTCTCAAATACCTCATAACTCAGAAAGACTTGAATTTGAGGCAAAGGAGATGGCTAGAGTTACTTAAAGACTATGATTTGGTTATCAACTACCATCCGGGGAAGCAAATATGGTTGCTGATGACCTTAGTCGCAGACCATACTCGGGTAACTCTTCGAAATCTAAATCTTACAATAATCCATTCGAATTAAACCTTTCTTGTCTTACAAGTAACCATTAAAAAATTTCCCTTAATGATATTGTTCATTCGTTTGTAGCTTCCTTGGCTATCAATGCTCGTTTCTGTTTATCCAAAGGACGGAAATTCTTGTCTGAACTTCAAGTTCAATCTAGTCTAATCTCAAGAATCAAAGAACTCCAACAAATTGATCCAGATCTTCAGAAGATCATGTCCAAGCTAGACTCTGTGATATGAACGTCAATGGCAAAGACCCAGAGAAGTACCCAGGTGGCCCCATTACTCGAGCAAGGGCCAAGGAGTTCCAAGCAGCCATGGAAAATATGTTTACATCAAGCTTGGGACGTGAGAAAGAAGAAATAATAAGGGAGGAACACTTTACTTTGCTTATGCATGAATTTGCATGAGTATTTAAAGTTTGCATAACATTCATTGCATTCAATAAACATGTTGTTCATTAAAGCATGCGTTGCATTTAAACATGTAGTTCATTTAGTTATACACTTCATTTAACTAAGTAGTTCATTGATTAAACTAGTTCATTCAAGATTATTAGTTCATTGAATAAAGTTAGTTCATTAATTAAACTAGTTCATTCATCAAACTAGCTCATTTATTAAACTAACTCTTAATTGTTTACATGCATGTTTTCAATTAAAGATTGAATAAAGTTTACCTTTGTGTCTAGGTGCATGAGGGAAGATGAACGGTTTTACCAGATGCAAGAATATCAGCAGAATGTCTTCCAATTCTAGATGCGATACAGACGTGTTTGGATCCAGAAATCAATTGGACGTTATTCCTCCATCTCTTAGCTTTCCAATGCCTTTTGAATCACCTCAATCCGATATCGGGAGCTTGAGATACGAATGATTTACTGAAGACAGTGCAGGCTGAAATTTTTATTACGGGAATTTTATGCATGGATGATTTGAATGAATTTGAGCCAAGGAAGAGTTCTTTCATCTTCTACCAAGAGACAAGCAATTGATGGCCATCTTAATTCAGCAAATTCAAGGCATTCAAGGTTGATGTTATCACCATTCAAGTGGGGTTTCAAAATTCATTGAGGAGACATGAAATGAAGGCTGGATGAAACTCACCTTTTATGACATTCAAGTCATATTAATCAGCTTGGAAGATGAAGAGTTGCACTTAAACTGGACAGCAAGGATGTCTACATTCATCCTTGTCCACATTCATCCCCTTTCTCTTCATATGATAGCAAAACAAGGCAGCCCAAGAGTCCTTCTTAATTTGGACGAAAATATGACTAAATTCAACCTCATTTTGTCTAAACTAATCAGCTTTGAAGATGAGAAGAAAGGACAAAGCATTCATGTGTATTCAAGTGCATTAAGATGAGCATTCATCTTTCTTGTAACACCTTTTCATATTCTGCCTACTTCTACTATAAATAGGCATCTTTAGGATCATTGTAAGACACACTTTGAATATATAAAACATCTTTGAAAGATTGCTTTCATTCTTGTTCTCTTGTGGAACTTTATCGGCTTCAAGTTAGTCTTGTAGTCTTCATCCATTTCCCTTTGTTATAGCGTTGGTTCCTAGCTCATCTATAGCTAGTGGGTCACGTTCCATATCCTACCACTTCATTTCCACTTTATTATATTGCTGGTTCCTAACTCTTTATAGTTAGGGGGTCACAATCCATCCTTTGAATTTCTTCATCTTAACGCCAACACCCCATCATCTTCACCTACATTTTCATCTTTTATTTTTTTTTCTTCCATAATCACAACTATCACTCTTCCTACACCCCTTCTACATATCTTTCATCCCATTATTTCTATTTCTTATTTATCTATTTCTACTTACATTGTTGTTTGAGTAATTTCAGAATACATTCAAAGCACTGCAGAGTTCTTACTAGAATCACGATCGGGCATTCATATATATGATTCAAAACTCATAGTCGAGATCATATCACTCTGAGTCTAATTCAAACTTCTCCCTCAAGTCGAATGGACTCCTCTATTTGAAAGATAGAGTATGTGTTCCTAACAATGAGGAATTAAAACAAGAGATGATGCAAGAAGCTCACCAAAGCTCTTTCTCGATTCACCTGGGATCGATTAAGATGTACAAGGACCTAAAGCCAGTATACTAGTGGCGAGGCATGAAATCGGCTATCACATACTTTGTTTCAAAGTGCCTAACTTGTCAAAGAGTTAAAGCCGAGCATCAAGTCCCCACTGGACTACTCCAACCAATCGAATTCCCTCAATGGAAATGGAACTGGATTACAATGGACTTTGTTACTGGTCTTCTTCCTTCAACCCCAAGAAAGAATGATGTTGTGTGGGTAATTGTTGATAGATTCACAAAGTCTACTCATTTCATCCTTGTTCGAATGAACATGAGCTTGGAAACCTTAGCCGAGCTATACATCCGTGAAGTGATTCGATTACACGCTGTACCTACAGCTTTAATCTTCGATCGAGACCCCATATTTGCTTCCCGATTCTGGAATTCCTTATAGAAGGCTCTAGGAGCTAAAGTGCACCTCAGTACATCCTTTTATCCTTAATCAGATGGACAATCTGAAAGAATCATCCAAGTGCTTGAAGACATACTACGTGCTTGTGTTATGGACTTCAGAAAGAACTGGGAGAAATCTCTACCCCTAGTAGAGTTTGCTTACAATAATAGCTACCAGACATCTATTCAGATGGCTTCCTTCGAAGCTCTATGTGGAAGGAAATGTAGAACTCCCCTGTGCTGGTCTGAACTGGGGGAAAACAAAATATTGGGACCTCAATTGCTCAGAGAAACCGAAGAACAAGTGAAGATCAATCACAATCGATTAAAAGCAGCCTTTGATAGGCATAAAGCATATGCAGACTTGAAAAGAAGAGACATCCAATATAATGTTGGAGACAAAGTCTTCCTCAAAGTATCTCCTTGGAAGTAAAGGGAAACTTAGTCCCCGATTCATTGGTCTGTTTGAAGTCATTGAAAGGATAGGGCCATTGGCCTATCGATTAGCTCTTCCCAGTGAATTTGACAAGATTCATAATGTCTTTCACGTATCTATGCTCAGAAGATATATATTTGATCCATCCCATGTCCTCGAGCCTGATTAAGTAGAATTGAATCCGGACTTGTCTTACGAAGAAGAACCAGTCCAGATTCTTAATCGTGAAGTTAGCTCAGGAACAAAACTATTCCTCTTGTCAAGGTCTTGTGGAGAAATCACAAGATAGAAGAGGCAACTTGGGAATCTGAAGAAATCATTAGGAAGCAATATCCTCACCTATTCGATTCAGGTAAATTCAAGGATTTATTTATTTTAAAGGGAGGAGAATTGTAACACCCTAAACTTGGCCTAGGAGGTTACCACTATCTAAGCTATTGACCAATTGAATTATGTGCTAATCAATTAAAGAGAAAAGAACATTAGCTATCTTTTAGCTCAAATAAGTGAAATTATAACCAAGCTGAACTGAAATTAAAACTTTAAGTCTTAAATGGAATGATGGAAATGTGAACATGAAAAGCTCTAGAGTTTTCATGTAAATTGAATTAAAATTTGAGGCCTAGGCACATGTTCTCATCAAATGAGAACATGTGCCTTCTAAGTGATAACTCACGGCAACTAGGTCAGAAAGATGAACAAAAATTGAGTCATCTTCTTCATTCACCATAGTCGAAATGTTGAGAGAGAAAGAAGGAGTAAAAGCTTCTTAGACCATCTTCAGTTCATGTTTCTTGTTGATCTTTGATCAAATTAGCTTAGGAGAAGGTAAATTGCTTGATTTCTCACTTCAATTACATGCTTAAATCTTGAATTAGTGATGTTCTTGTAACCTAATTTGAATAGGATGATTGTTATGCATGTTAAGATGATGTTAGCTTCTAATGATCCTTGAAATTATGAGTGTTAGTAGTCAAATTGCTAAGGAGAATGTGCATGGTTGCTGGAAATTGAGGATAGGGATCATAGTTGAAACTAGTTTTGATTAGGGACTGTTTTGCTAGTTGAAAATGTGTAAACATGCTTGATTGTATATGCTGCCCTGTTTTGATCGCATTGCTAAATGAATTGAGACTTGAATAGAGTGAATAGCTTGCTGGAAATTGAATGCATATAATTGAATTAGATAAAGCTAGGCAATGGACTGCTCAAATGGTGAATTAGAGGAATGTTGTTGATCAAATGGATCAAATTGAACTTAACATGATAATGCCCTGTTATAATCACATTGATAGGTGAATTGGACTGACCTAGACATGTAAGAACATGAAAATAAGTTGAATTACAATGTTAGAATCTTGTTTAGATGAATTATGAAGCTAGAATCTTAACCTAGTGTAATCTGCCCAGAATACTTTGTTCTGGGCAGTAACTTTGAAAAAACACCATAAATTGTATAAATGGAATTTAAGGCTGAAATTTATATAGATAGTGCCTTGACATGTCTAAATTCATTAGGAGAAAACATAACTGAATTCTGGATTGTATAATGAATTGTAGAGAAGAAACACTAGGGATAGTGCAAACTGTCCAGTGTTGTAAATTGCCCTGTCCTAAAGCTAAAAATTGTATTAATTGGCAAAGGATTAAAATTCAAGACCTATATGGTTAGGAATACAATTAAGTTAGATTTCCAACGGTGTAAACTAATTAAAATTCTGACGTTTGGAATAGAAGTTATGCATGTTTAAGTAAGCAGAGTACATGCTGGCTGGTAGTAGCAGTTTAGATAATTGTGGTAGTTTTGTTAACTATTTTGCAAATAGTTTTGGGACAGTTTAATTGCTGCCCCGTTTTGCCTTAATATGGAATGTAGGCAGTTTGGTAATGTGCATTAAGGTGTGTACATAAGATGCTATCTGTTTTGTATATATAATGTATTAACCTTGCTGCCATATTGAATGATTTTTTGATTTCATGTTTTGACCTTGTTCTATCTATGTGATTTACTAGAGTAAGAAGAGGACTTTGGAGAAGGACCTAAAGTCGAGCATTCAAGGGACAAGCAAAAGGGAATAGTCTTTCGAGACTAGGTCCTAACAAAAGCAAGCATGCCTAAATACTTGTATTGTTAAAATTGACTTAATATGATCTTGATCTAATAAGGGAAGTATGAAATAAGATTACACATGAAACTTGACTGCATCCTTGAAGTGTTGTGTAAATAGAATGCTAGCATGTATATGTGCTAACATTGATGCTTGTAAGCATGACATGATATTGTGATCAATTGCTTAAACTTAATGCTTGAAATACTATCCTAGATGATGCAATGAACACTTGAAATAAAGAGTTATGGCTCTAATGGCCTAAGGGCTTATTGCATGTATAAACTTGCCATGCAATACTTGAAATGACTCTTGAAATAAAGATAATGCTTGATATGAACTTGTACACTTGAATGATACGTGATCTTGAACTAAAGCTTGAAATCCTTAAAAAAATGAAGTGTAATCAAACAACCTGGGTTGCTAGTTAAATAGGTAGAAGGGCATGCCTTAGAGCCTAGAGCTCATTATGTCAGGGTAGACTATGGTCCAGGGCTAAGGCCCCTTAATTGGCGATAGACGAAGGGTCCGTATACGGTCTTTGGCAGCAATAGGAGGGTTAACCAGTACTATTGTACATCTTGTGGCGACAGTTGGTTGGAGACTCGATTACCTAGACAAACTGTGAACCAAGGATTGTGTTAAAAAGATAATAAATGAGCTAATAAGAATGAATAGCTTGATTTCTTGTCATGTAAATGATTTGCTTGATTACTTGTCATGTAAGCATGATTTGCTTGATTACTTGTCATGTAAGCATGATTTGCTTGATTTCTTATTATGTAAGCATGAATTACTTGTCTACTTGATATGTGACCATGAATAGCTTGATTACTTGAAATGGATAAAGCATGAATTATGATTCATTGTCTCTTGCTTCTTATGCTACTCAAATGCCTTGAAATCCTTAGCTAGGATCATTCTTGACTAATTGACACATAAATTGATATAACAATTGGTTAGAACTAGTTACTACCTCACTAAGTACATTCTTGTACTTATCATTCTTGTTTCATTCTTCCCAACTACCTGATAAAGGATTCGATTGTTGCTTGATCTTGAAGCCTAATTTCTTGGGCCCGAAGCAAGACACAAGCATAGCTAAAGTATGGTTCATACTTATTTTGTATTTCTCCTAGTTGGTGGCACCTAGACATATATGTAGCTAGGACTAGACCATGCATCTTGTTTGTTTTGGGAAGATTGTATATATGCATGAACATGACTACTTGATGTTTTGAATTCTTGTATATATATGCTCTTGTATGGGCCTTCCATGTTGTAAGTGTTTTTATGTGTTTGTATGGTGAATGCCGAATGGTATAGTTGTTTGGAGACAAGATACATGCAATTGCGTGTTCAAATGATCATGTTTAGTAATTTAGTATGAAATATTACATGTATCAATCTAAGGAACAATGAAATGAAATGGAAGCATGTTTGCATACTTAGGCCATTTGAATGATAGTGGTATGATGAAGTTAATTGAATTGTTGAAGTAGTAACCTATAATGACTTGTAAACAAAATACGAGATTGCTTGCTTGATAAGTTAAGTATTGCTTGCTTGCTTACTAGTTAAGTAACTCATCTAATAAGGATGAATTAACCTATTCTTGCCTTGTTCTTGCTTGTAATGTTCTTGCTTGGTAACGCTCTCGAGCCGGCTTACTACTAACCCGGGGTAAGGGGTGTTATATATGTCATGTTGATAACTTATATGATAAGTAACACATGCCTACAGAGGCTATGTGTAAGAAGTTAATGAAATTTACAAGCTAAAATAACGTATCATTTTGATAACTTGTACAACAAGTAATACTTGCTAGTAAGATGCTTGTGTATTTATAATGGAATTAAAAAGTGTTACCATGTTTGAAATCTTGTAGTTATAATGACTTAAATGCGAACAAGTCTAACACATAGATGGATTCGAATGACTTCGAATTAATGCTATGTTCGAACCGTATGAATAAGATAAGCTATGTCCAATTAAACTTGCTACTTACCTAGATCCAATATTGGAAGGAAGAATAGAGTTTTAAAATAGATCTTTTGATTCATGCTTTTAGCTATTTAAACTGCCTCACTTAGCAATTGCTTACTATATTCCTTCATTACATTTTAGGGTAAATATGCCTTCAGATTTCTCTTGAGCTTGGATGTGATCACAAGGATCTAAGTATGATTTGAATTAATATCCTTGGAACTCCTAGATGGTGGCACATAGTTGTTAAGTTTGCATAGTGCATTTAGATCCCATTCTGGCTATATATGTTTATAAATTCTATAAGTATTTGAGGCTTTGTAATGGGCCTTTATATGTCTCATGGTTGCCTGCTGCTTGATTTATTATAGTTATGATGTTGGTTTGGTAGATTATATATTTATATATGATTAAAGTAGTAGATTATCTTGTGATGTGCTTGTATGCGTACTTATATGTATCTTGTGTCATGTGTTAAATCCGAGCAAGATAGTGTAGCTTGAATGCTTGGTTTGATAGCCATGTAAATTAACTGGTGGTCTGATTATTAACGCACACAAGATATGGCTATGCGAATGAAACTAGATAGAAAATGAATGGTTTGAATAATAGGATAAGATTAAGTTTTTATATTTGACCTTGTGAAAATTTGGTACTAAACTGTGATAATTGTAAATGGCCTAACTAAATGCTTAATCATGCCTAAGTAGCTAATATTTGGTTTCAATGATTGTTAACGAAAGAGTTAAGGCTTTAGATGTTGGGTCGAAGTATATCTGGTTCAAATGAGTCTATTGTGTGTGTTTAAATGCTCGCCATGAACTTAATGTGGTTGTTTACATGTTTAAGAATATAGAATCCTTTATACGCTTAGTTCGAGTAGCATTATGTTCAAAGATGTGATCTATGGTTCTTCATTGAATTTAAAATACATGTTTTAAGTCTTTACCATGAACTCGAAAAGGTTGCTGGTGCGCATATGTATACAGTTATCTTTATCATGCCTAATTCAAACTTTGTAATGGAAAGATTAATGTATCATTAATCTGATTAAAATTTTAAAAGATATCTAGCTATAATCTTTATATCGAAATTGCTCATTGTAAAGGAACTAGGTTCCTACCTTTGTTTTAAGGTTAACTTATAATCCAGTAATAGTAAAGTATGATAATGAGCATTATAAAAGTCACTCAAATTCGAGCTATTTTTCTAATCAAAGGTTACAAATTAAGTTAAGGTCAAAATTTGATATCGATGGAAGAAAAGAAAAAAAATACTCTGAAGATTGTAAGGAATGTTTATGAATTCTTTGATATGCTTGTGTTCCTTTTCGTAACACTGGTTTGTTTGTTCTTGTTTACTTGAATGAACTGTGTCCTTTAGTTGATAAATTGTGCATCCTCATTACTCCTAATGTTTGATCTAGTAGCTTACAAGTTCATAAGCTATATCTTGTGTGTTTTGAAAAATTACCTAATTCGGTTTACTCCTAAGCCGGGTTAGGGGTGTTACAAAAACTCAAAACAAAAATCCACATCAAAACCAATCGCATTAAGCCTTGTACAACACCACGTCAACATTATAAACTTTCACAAACATGGAGTTTAGCAAATAACCCTCACAAACAACAACAATGAACCCCATTTCCATTATTACTATAAGTCTAGTTCGAAACCATACTTTCACATTATTCAAGTCCTTGGATTTTCCCTCTCTTGCTCACTGCCTCCAACCTTTAATTCTCTGCATTGATGGACAAAGAGAGTGTAAGCACACAAGGCTTAGTGAGGAGTGCTCAAACAACACCATCCATGCAATTGAAACCAGTTTTCCAACTCACAATGAGTTCATCATTTCAAACCACTTTTTAAACATTATTATGCCGTTTAACCCATGCACTTAACATTTCCAAAACATGCATATTAAACCATATACAACATGTATCAAGGATCAACAATAAAATTCCAATTGTTAACCCTCAACTTAATCTTTTCCATGCATAACAACCCACATGCAAGGCTTAAGGAGGAAACATGTATAAATCAACATTATACAGCATAATCCATTAACATGATACATCATCAATTATATTGGTTCGAGTGATCATGAACCAAGTTTCACTTTACAAAATATTACCTTGAAAACACAGATTCAACATGTGCCCTCTCAACACTTCATGCCATCTCAACCAGAATTCAAGGTACATTCACAACCTAATCATCGTTTTGCCGCATAATCCACTAACGGGAGTTTTCTGTACCAATAACCCCTCAACCGTTAGGGAATCCGTGGTGGAGTATTCGATACACATAAACCCCTCAACACCCGAGGCGACTTATTTATAGTGCACCATCAATCCTATGGCCGACCAACTATATCTGATAACATTTTAAAATATATCACTTGCCAATATAATTCATTATTAACCATGTACCCCACTATTTTTATATGCAACATCAAAACCATTTTCCAATGCATTAAACCATGCATTACAAGTATTCCACATACTTACATTGATCATTTACCAAATGCATCCATCATCAATATATGATCAAAAATAGTATAAATCATACTCAAATCTACATAAACAATAGGTACCTTGTAATTAAAAAACAATTGCATAAAATCAATTTCGCCAAAGCACGATCGAGGGAGAAATCTCTTTATACTTACTTATGAGTTTAAACCAGCGTTTCAAGCTTAATTTAAACTACCAAAATAATCTTTAAACAATTTCAAAGTTGAATTCCACGTTCTCACTCACCGACTTTGCAAAGCCTCATTCACCGATGCGAACTACTCCTAAGCTTCCATAACGGAGGCACAAGCTTGAGGATCAATTTCCCCTGATTTTATCGCACAAAAACAGAGGATCCAGTGCATCAAAATACATTTACAAACCCATCAACAACAATTCACAACAAATCTCCTCAAACACCAGCCGAAACCCCTCTACAACAACTGAAAACAACATCAAACACCTTCTAAACTTAACCTAGCCATAACCTAAAGGTTTAATCAATCAATTAACTTCAATTGACATCCAAAAACTATAATGCCCCAAATCATGGCCTAGTAACATGTCACAAGCTAATTAGAACTTAATTGTACAAACAATCTACAAATTATAAGAATTGATTAAATCTAGAGACCAAATTAGATTGATTTGATAATTAATGGTCGAATCATGAAGGATCAAATAGTAACAATGTTTAAATGTGGTTTTGCATGCAACTAGAATGAATAATTGAGGAGCTATGAAACAATTAGACCTTGAATAGCCATGTAGAGGCATTCGGCCAAGCCAAGTGATAACAACTTGGCTAGGTGTCCATCTTTCTATCATCTTCCCCACTCAACCTTTCTCCTACCTTGGCCGAAACTCTCTCAACTCCTTAGGGAAAGAAAAGCCACCATTGTAGATGATGGAAGCTTGCATGTGATCATATTTTTCATGTACTTTGATAGCTAGGAAGATTGTAAGTGATTTCTAAGTCCTTCATCCCTAGCAACTTGTTCGAATGAATGTTTGATGATTGAAATTGAACTTGAATTCATAGAATTTTATGTTAGATGTTATGCTTGAGACTACCTTGAATTGTAGCTTGAATATGGTTGAAATGCTATTCAAATTAGGATGAAATTATGCACATGAACGAGACTATTGTTTGATCGATCATGAAATTTGATAGGTAGTTCGAATTGTCCATGAATTAGGACTTGAATTGAGTAAAAAGCATGCTGGAAATTTAGAACATGTTAAATTGAGATGTTAATCAATTGAAAATCATGATTAGATAGTGAAAATTGAGCTTAAAGACGAAACTAGTCACATTTGATTGTTAAATGGCTAACTAGGGGCTGTTTTGAAAGAATTGATAAATGCTGGACTGTTTTGACAAAATTGAGGGCTGGAATTTATGAACATAAACAGGGGAAGGTCAATTTAAATGCTTGCTATATTGAATTGCTTGAATAATGATCAATTAGACTACTATAAGATGCTTGTTGAGATGTATGTGAAATAGGGACTAGAATCGAAACCTTGAATGATATAGGGACTGAATTGTATGAATTAGGGGCTGGAAATAGTGACTTTAAAACAGGGGAAGTTGATTAAAAATTTGTTAACATGAATTGTATGAAAAAAATCACAATTTGGATTGTTTTGCAGAACATATAGAAGGGTGTAATTGCAAACTATTTTAGTGGACTGTTTTAGCAAAACTTGGGACTGTTAGGGACTGTTTTGTATATGTAATATCCTCAAAAATAGTATAAAGAAGTTACTAAAATGCTTTCATTTGATCCCTAATTGATTGAAAGCAAGATACTAGATCTAGATAATAAGGAATAGAATGTTATAAATGAAAAAGTTGTAACTTATTGTGTAAGTGACCAAACCAAAACAAATGACAAATTGAAGGAATGCATGCAAAATTCTAACATTCCTAAAATACCCCTACACATGTCATTAATTAGGGGATAATTAAGGATGAATTAGTCATTTTAAAGGAGGAATTAAATGATGAATTATCATCATCTTCCTCATTGTGTTCGGGTAGGAGAAAGAAAGAAGAGAAAAAGGGGATTGAGTGAGAAAGCTTTATAACCATACATTAAAGCTTGAATTTGGAGAAATTGGAGTTGCTAACATTCATATAATCTTGATAGGTAGTTAAAATCTCTTCCTTAATGTGTTATAGATACAAATGATGCGTTTAGATTTAGGGTTCTTGCTTGAGTTACATAAAATTAATGAATAGATAGTGAATTGATGCTATGAACTAGTTAAGAAGTTCAATTGATTGATCAATCCATGAATTGATAGTGTCATTCGAATGAGTAGGAGAAATTGAGGTTGTCAATAGCTAAATTGATGGTGAAATGCTATGCTAGATGCTGGAAAATTTGGATGATGATTGGAATGTAAATTGAAATTGTAGATGCTGGAAATTCTAGTGGATTGATGTCCTAATGAATTAAATTGAAAATGTTGCTCAAAAGCCATGTTTTGATCATGTTGGTAGATGAATTGAGGATTGAATAGAGTAGATAACTTGCTGTAAAATGAATGCACCAAATTGGATTAGTTAAAACTAGGTAATGGACTGCTCAAATGGTGAATTGGATGAATGATGTTGATCAAATAGATCAAATTGAATTTAACATGATAATTCCCTGTTTTAAGTTCATTTATAGGTGAACTAGACTGACCTAGACATGTAAGAATATGAAAATGAATTGAATTACAATGATAGAACCTTCTTAAAACGAGTTATGAAACTAGAAACTCAACCTAGTGTAATATGCCCATAATACTCTGTTCTGGGCAGTGACTTTGAAAAATCACCATAAATTGAATAAAAGGAATTTAAGGCTGAAAATTTTATGGATAATGCCTTGACATGTCTAAATTCATTAGGAGAAAACATAACTGAATTCTGGATTGTAGAATGAATTGTAGAGAAGAAACACTAAGGACAGTGCAAACTGTCCAGTGTTGTAAATTACCCTGTCTTTAAGTTAAAATCTGTATTAATTGGCAAAGAACTAAAATGCAAGGTCTATATGGTTAGAAGGAATATTAAGTTAGCTTTCCAAAAGTGTAAACGGTTCGAAATTCCAACGTACGGAATAAAAGATATGAATATTTAAGTAAGCAGTGAACATGCTGCGAGGCAGCAACAGTCTAGATGTTTATATTGAATTGTATGCTTAAGTATGGAGTCACATAATGACTCAATTGATGTATGTATTGTATTTAATGCCCTATGTATTATATTAATGTTAGATCAAGTGGAAATCGAGGATAAAGGGGCTCACTTAGATCAACAAGCTAGTAGAGGAAAAGGGATTACAATCTGAGATCGACAATAGCTCGAAAAATTCCTGTGAGTGTAGTTTAAAGTTTGGAGAGTGCAGTAACCTCTCCAAGTCTGTTTTGATTTGTAATTTTTATTGAATCTTAAGTATAAATTGTATAATGAGCTTGCTATGGAGCATTAGCAAGGTAAGTACTCGTTTGAATGGTTAAATTTAGATTGCTACCTCACTAAGTACATCTTGTACTTATCACTCTTGTTTTCCATTCTTCCCAACCTATAGGATAAGGGATTCGAAGCAATCTCCCGATTTTGTAGCTTCTTTCTTGAGCCTGAAGCAAAGCACAAGCCAAGCTAGAGTATGGATCTATGCTTGTTTTGTAATACTCCTAGTTGGTGGCACCTAGGCTTGTATATAGTTAAACTAGGACATGCATTTTGCTACTTGAAAGTTTGTATATATATAAATGAACTTGTTTTGGCCTTAAATGTTAGGAAGGCTTAATGGCTAAACTTGAAGTGTGTAATGACAATATTATCATGTGAATGAAATGGATTAAGGTATGCATACATCTGATATTAGCTTGAATTGAAATGAAATTGTCCTAGTTATTGTATGCCATTTGAATACTATACATGATCATTTGATTAAGCACTTGGTAATCTTGAATGCAAATTGAAAATGATTAAGCAAAGTAGTATCCTATAATGAATAAGAAGCGAGCTCATGCTTATATGATTAAATGTGAATGATTAAGTGCCTTGTTAGTTCTCAACTCATCTAGTAGGGATGAGTTCTCGAAAGTTTTAAATGATTCATGTTTCCAGTGTTTCCAGTAACGCTCCCGAGCCGGTTTACTCCTAAACCGGGGTGGGGGTGTTACAGTACCGGTACGAGCTTGAACACTTGAATCTAATAATTTGTAAGTTATGCATAGCGTATGGATACAGATAGACACCATATCTATACGGGCTCATTGATTCTTAACCATTTTAACGGTCATGACACAGGCGTATCGGTACGGCTTTTCGAGTACCGATACCGATACAGGTAAATCAGTTATAAGTTAATGGAATAAGTTTGATGCATTGCATATTAATCACTGAATATTGATTGGTTCAATTGAAGAGATAAATGAATTCCGTTTGTTATGAAAATTTGTACGCTTGTTAATTAGGGACTGAATTTCATGATGGTAAGATTAATATCAGTGAATGGCCTTAAAAAATACTAAAATCAAAGATTTGTCCCTAAAACTTGTAAAAGTTTAAAATTGGTCATGAATTGATAAATGTAGCCTTATATAGATTGTCAATTTATCGATTATTGGTCACGAATCATTGTACCGATCGTCGTTTGTCTATCTGTAACATACTCTAACCCGGTTCTCTACCAGGCCGAGACGGGTGTATTACAGTACTTGAATGAGATAATTGATAGAATAGTTAATTTAATTGTTAGAATATATATTAATGTGCATTGTGAGTGTTTGAAGAAATGTACGTAAAGAATTAAAGGGGAAATATTCAGCCTGAGGCATCGCGCAAAACAGGTCTTGTCAGTTCTGTTTCTTGCGAGGAAATGAAATAATATAAAAAGGTGAACGAATCGAATAGTGCAAGCAGGGCAGTGGCACTGTCGTGGTTCCCTTGTGGACCTGCCTTGCGATTTTGGGTGTCAATTGATGCCAATTATGGTTGCAAGGGCTGATGATAATAATCTTAAAAAAAATAAAGGTGTTAAAAGTGGTTGAATGAGTTTTGGCAGAGGCGTAGGTTGCAAAGTGCGTTGTAACACCCCTTCTAGACTCCGATTATCAGAGTTAGTCAGGAATATCACAAAACCTAATACAATATAGACAATCAAATTTATTTGAAAATACTATAAAATTTTAAATCTTTGAAAAAATTTATATTGACTTGTACACAAAATCGGAGCTCATTTATTTTATGAAAAATAAATTAAACATTTGATAAATAACAAACTTTGAAACAAAATAGATAAATTTGTCTCATTTATACATGCCACTGAAATTAATTAAAAACCTCAAGTAGGATGTCATTATTGTGGTAGCTTGATGAGAATTTTCTGAACTTGATGCAACGCCTTACTTACACCGATGTCTCGGAGAATCTACGTGCGCACAAGCAAAACACACGCTATGTACGAACTTAGTGAGGTATTATAATGTAATCATAAAATAATTAAATAATTAACTTAATAATCATAGTATAGACAATTCTTATTCAAACCCATTTCAAACTGATATTGTTTTGAAGCAATGATGAATAATATTAAAAAATCATTTTGTAAAAGTCATTTTCACTAGCCCAAGACATACATGTGAGAGAAACTAAGTATGCGAGTCGTGTAGTCCCAAACTACTAGGTCATAAAGACCGATAAAAACTAGACAATAAAGGCCAATAATCAATAGACCATAAAGGTCGATAATCACTAGACACATAAAGTGTCAGGCACAGCTGCTAGACTCTATGACATGCCACTATACTTTAACTCGCAATAGTAATCTTGGGCAATAAAACAATATTATTACCTTTCCAATATATTATTATGTAGATCACAATTCACATCTTTAGCATCTTTTGACCATTCCAGCACCTCAAATTAAACATTAATTATATTATTCCAACATTTTCATTCATGAAAACTCCAAATTCAACTTGAATCCCTAAACTCCAGATTAAACCCTAATTAACCATATGGTATTCCATCAAGAATACATCAATTTCACTTCAATCAAGCATGGAAATGATAGACCATCACATAACAATCCTAATTCATTTGGATCCATGAACCCTAAATTATCACTCCTCAAAATTCAAGAGTTATCTTAAACTATTCTATGAATTTCTTATACCAAATGAAAGAGAATTCAACGGAGAACAAAATTGTATTTCATGCCATAACCCTAAATCCATGTATTTTGGGATGAAAATCAAAAATTGAAATTCTTACCTGATACATGTACCACAAGGCAATTCCAAGGACAAGATGGACTTACTTTTCCACTTGGCCCAATAACCCGAGCCAAGTCTAAGCTAATCAAGGACAAGCTGAATTCGACCGTCCAAGTATTCGCGAGCCAAGGATTACAAGCTGCCATGAAGAAAGAAGAATTTCTTGAAGGAAGTCCACACTTAACATCCTTCAAGAATAATTGGGTCACAAAAACTCAACTTGCTGCACCTTTGGAGATGGATATCCATGAGCCTTTAGATGTCCATTAATTAGCCCTTTTTATTGTAATTAGACCCAATACTTGTTACTATAAAAGATTGGGTCAGATTTTTATTTTTAGCCCAAATTAGGATTTACAAGTGTTTTTAGGCCTAGTTAGCTTTTTAAACAGCCCACACATGCCTACTTGCCCAAGAACCAATTTCTTATCATCTAAACCAGCCCAAATACCCTTAAATTCGTCCAAATAAAGGCCTTATCAACTTTTACTTGCTGCCCAATCAAAACAGCTCTTATCAGCCCATTACTTGATACCCAAGCAAACCAGCCTTCATCAAGTTTACTTGCTGCCCAAGCAACCAGCCCTTATCAGCTTATAACTTGCCTTATCACCCTATCCCTTGCCACACAAGCACAAGGAGTTTAAAGGCTGTTATTTTATTATTATTTTTAATTAGATTAGGTTTTCCTTGTTTTAGTAGAAGTTAAATTACTTTGTCTATCCTTCACCTATAAAAGGATGAAGCCTCCATCATTGTAAGACAGATTTTCTTTGATTTATGAAATATTTAGTGAGCTTGTTTTTGCAAGTGCTGATTACTTGTGCCTTCGAAGTCTTCTTCAACATAAGTCTTCTTGTGAGGGAGATCATCTTCACACTCTTGCTTGCCTAGATAATCGCGTCTAGGAGGGTGGTTAGAGCCGCTTGAGGTTGCTTGCTTAGATAATTGAGTCTAAGACGGTGCCGAGGACAAAACAACATCAACAATTCGCAAGCCATCTTCATCTTCAACCTTCACACCATCTTCCATAATTCCATAAACAAAATTGGAATTTTCAGATTTGTTTTACCTATCTTCTTCTTAATCTTTTCTCATCTTTTTATTTATATTCTTATTTCTTATCATCTAATCCTTCATCTCGTCTTTCTTTCTTTAAATTTCCAGCCTTGAATCTGAAAAATTCAAGAAAATCCCTTCTCTTTTCTCTTGAATTTTCAGATCTGCCCAAACTTCCTTGATTGAGTCTAGAGCTCCTAGTTCTTGCAACAACTTGATTGAAGGCTTCCAAATCAAAGATTGCGCTACTCTATCACTTGCTATTGTATAAATTCAATGATATTGCCATGTAACATGACCTAATACATATTTGGCTAATTAAGGGAAGAATGATATGAGTGACAACTTGTTTGATGCCATGATCTATTTGTTTACTTGAGTGTTAAGCAATTAAAATGAAATGCTTGTCATGTTGCATTGCTTATGCCAAAGGTAAGAAATGACATGCTTGCTTGGAGAATAAGGTACGCACATTGCATACATATGCATGTGTTTGTGATTGATATACATGGTTGGTTGAAATGAAATGAACAATGGTACCACTTTGTATATATGCCATTCGAATGGCATGGATAGATTTGTCTTGGGAGTTAAGACTCCATAAGCCTAAGGGCTTGGCCTTTGAATGGCATAATCATGTATTGAATAATGAATTGTATAAAGCTTGAATGAAATGGATAATCAACAACCTTGGTAGCTAGTTTGGTTAGATATGAGGGCATGCCTTAGAATCTAGAGCTCATATTGGCACTACAGTGCATATTGGCACTACGGTGCATATTGACACTACGATGCATTTTGGCACTTCGGTGCATTTTGTTGAGGATTTAATTATTTATTGAACTAAATACCAAGGGTGTTATAAGATGAATTAATCACTTGAAATGAACATCGTTTGCTTTGGTTGTGTGATGTGAACATTACTTGTTTTGTAAGATTCTTGAATGAACATCCTTGCCTTGAAAGATAACACATGAATGATTGTATAACTAGTTACTTCACATGAAAGTTATGCATAATTGGTACTTGGTGTATATGGTTGCTTGTCTTCTAAGCAAGATATTTGAATAGTATGTTATGGATATATGATGGATGTTACAATGTTGAAAGTGTGATATGTGAAGTTTGCCTATGTTTACCCTATTCATTCGAATAGCATGTGTCATGTAGTGATGATCTTGATTCTTTGAAATACATGAAAATTTGGATATATATGCTTTGAAATTGGCTAGACTTAGTGTTACCTCACTAAGTACATAACTTGTACTTACCACTGTACTCTTCATTCTTCCCATAATAGATCAAAATGACTCTTTCAAGAAGATATCTTGAACTGGAAGCAACGTTTTGAAGCAACCTTGAAATTATGATTTCATACCCTTTGTATGCTCCTAGTTTGGTGGCACTAGAACTTGTAATAGTTAGTTATTGAACATGCATTTTGGGTGTATGTTATGACTAGTAATGTAATCTTTTGTTGGGCCTATCATGTAACCAACTTTGATGACTTAAACTATGTATATGAACTATGTTGATATGTATCTAAATAAGTTTGATGCTGCGCATAATGTGAAAGTAATCCATTGAATGTTGAATCGTTTTTTCATTCGAACAATAGATCAATGTTGTATGATCATGCATTTGTTCCTATGGCCATTGATATGATTCGACAATGTTGAGATTGAAGCCAAGGTATGTACAAGCATGCATTAACAATGTTACTAGTCAAGGATGTAAAACCCCCTACCCGGCTAGTAGTAACTCGGTTCGGGAGCATTACTTAGCAAGCAAGCCAGGACAAGACAAGGCATGGCATTCGAACCAAGCAAGAACAATCAAGTAATCATAGAACAACAATGCAATCAAACTTACTTAGTTAACAAGTAAGTTCACATTAGACTTTAAATCATCTTATACCATTCGAACAAGACCCAAGCAAGAGACATGGCAAGGCAAGCATTAACAATCAATCATACACTACTTCTATAATCATCCAAGCATTCGGCAATTATCAACCAAGAAGAAACAATCATTTAAAAAAGAAATAGACAACCCTCCATACATTTCTTATTAGGCAAGCAACCTATTGTGTAACTTCTTTTCATCTAAGGCAATCGGCTATTTCACAATATCATTAGATTAAATTGCTTTCATGCTTACACTACAAGTTACTACTTTCATGGTTCGTTTTATAACACTTGCACATTGTTACTTATCCTATTTGAACTACTTAGTATTACATGCTTCCAATTCAATTTGGTGTTCCTTATCTAGTATACATTTTAGTCATTTCACTCCTTCACTTACTAAGCATAATTATCTAACCTTTGATAGCTTGTATCTAGTTCCATTCAAGTCTATTTCAATAGATTACCATTCGACCATTTACACCAAACATATACAAAGCATGAAACTAGATCAATCCAACCTTATTCTACTACTATGCATTCGACAATCACAACCACAAGCATACATCTCACTCAAAGCAAGCATTTCAAGTGACCCTATATGTCAAAGCAATTCGATTAGGGTACAAGAAAGCATCATTGCTCATCATCCTACTTTCTATTTAAGCAATCCATATACAAGATCATAGCATTCGAAAGTCATCAAGATAGCTAGAATAACATTAAGTCATTCCATCAACATATGCGCAGCAACATTCAACCATTACAAGTTAACTAAGTTCATTACAAACCTTAAACTATATACATAACAAAGATAGGCCCATCAAGCATTATATACATTCTTTCAAAATGCATGTTCAAGCTATTTAGATACATCTAGTGCCACCATTCTAGGAGAATACAAAACAAGTATGGAATCATACTTTAACCAAGCTTGTGTAGGAAGCTTCTTGCTCAAGGAATCAAGCTCAAGATCAAGCAATGTTGAATCCTTTAACCTGTAGGTTGGGAAGAATGAAACAAGTGTGATAAGTACAAAAATGTACTTAGTGAGGTAGTAACTAGTCTATCCATTTTGTTATTTCATGTCTTTTAGGTCAAGTGTAGACCTAGCTAAGGCTTCCAAGCACTAGAGTAGACTTAGCTAGTCTTTCAAACATCAAGAGTGACCTTATCTAGTCTTCCAAGCATCAAGATTATCCTATCTAGGATAGCAAGTATTCGACCAACATGTAAAGGAATCTAGGAGTCATAATTCATAAATCAAGCAACATGTTTGCAAAACAAGAAACCAAGGAGTCATGCTTTCAAGTCAAGTAACATACATTTCATGGCATTCAAGACAAGTATCATATACAATTGAATTGTTATTTCATTTGTTAATTCATTAAACAACCCCCTTAGTACTTAGTTTATTTAGGTAATCGAGTCTCCAACCAACTGTCACCACAATATGCACCGTAGTGCTGGTTAACCATCCTACTGTCGCCAAAGACCACATACGTACCCTTCGTATGTCGCCAAATAGGGGCTTTAGCCCTGGACCGTAGTCCACCCATACACAATGAGCTCTAAACTCTAAGGCATGCCCTTCTACCTAATCCAACTAGCTACCAAGGTTGTTCGAATTACCATTTATTCAAGTTATCAAGTTTAAGATAATGTTCAAGTCAATCAAAATCATTTCATGTTGAGCCCTTAGGCTATTGAGCCTTAGCTCACAAGTCAAGTGGTTTCAAGATCCATTTCATCAAGATGAGATAACATCATATCTCAAACAAGTCTTTACCATACAATCATGTTCCATCATAGCACATACAAGCATCCAAACTATCACTAATCATGCATAAGCATTTAGAATAGACATGTATACAATACTAGGATCATGTTTCATTAGTTTCTTTAATCATCATTCCCTTATTAAGTCAAATTCAAGATTAGATTCATTTACATGTCAAGATTGTAACAAGAATGCAATGGTTAGGACCTAGTCCTAACCCTAGAGATAACTACACTCACAATACAATCCAAGCAAGCTAGCAATTGTCTTGTATAGCTATTCCTTTGTTCTTAGCCTTTGAATGATTTCCTTTTTCTCCTTCCTCCAAGTTCACTCCTTGCTCTAGCAAATTCATGATTAAACACATTCATCAACATGTATACACAAGACAATTCAACATGGCAGCAAGGTTATTTCAATACATATAAACATATACATACAATTTTGTCAACACTTCAATAAACAAGTCTAGGTAGGATCTAATTATCCCAAACTGTTACAAACAGTCCAATAAAACTGTGTACAAAACAGTTTCTAACTAGCTTAAGTGTTGTTACCCGGCAGCTTGCACACTACATGCTTAAACAGGCATATCTTTCAATTCCTACGTTGGAATTTCGATTAATTTATATCATTGGAAAGATAAAAATTTGTCTTTAAAAACATAATATTCTTGCATTTTAGTTCTTAGCCAATTAATACAATTTATTGTTCAAAGACAGGGCATTTACACTGCCTGGATAGTTTGCACTATCCAGCTATTTCTATTTACAATTTCTAGTATACGACCCAATTTTCAGTTCTATTTTCTCCTACTGAAAGTAGACATACTAAGGATCATGTCATTAAAATTTAAGCCCTGAATTTGATCTCTACAATATTTGGTGAATTTTCAAATTGACTGCCAGAACAGAACAATTTTGGGCAGCTTACACTAGGTTACAATTCTAGTTCTTTATTTCATTTTAGCAAGGTCTTAACATGCCAATTTCATTCATGATCATGTTCATACATATCTAAGCCATCACAATGCATGATACATGTATGGGGGGCTAAAATGATACTTTGTAGCCAAAGAGTTGAAGCTGTTTTATAAGTCTGGAAATTCAGCCGACTTGCATCGAATTTTCGGATGGGATCCGGGCACTTCTGAGTCTACATGTCTTCTTCAAACATATTCGTCTGTCTCTTAGCTTTCCAACGCATCTTGAAACACATCAATCCGACATCGGGAGCTCAAGTTATGTCCATTTTAGTGAAGACTGTGCGAGCAGAAATCTCTATACGGTTTTATCACGGGAAATATTATTTATTACGAATTTTCAATAATTTTATTGATTATTTGTACTTAAATTTAATCTAGGATTCTTTATGAAGATATTTAGATGATTTAGGATTAGATTTTTTATTTATTTATTAGTTTTTTAGGTTAGATAAAATATGTTTATTTATTTTATTATTATCTTTACTTTTCCTAATTTAAGTTGAACTCTTCATTGTAGCCTATTTAAAGGCATATTTGCTTCATTAATAAGAACAACATCATGAATTTATGAGTTGCAAAAACCTTTGGCCATGGGCCATTTTATTTTCAAGGTAGATAGATTTGCCTTGTTATTTTTCGTATCAGAAGTCTTCTTCAACGTAAGTTCGTCAAGTTCTTGTAATGGAGATCATCTTCACACTCTTGCTTGCCTAGGTAATTGCATCTAGGAGGGTGTGTTAGAGCCGCTTGAGGTTGCTTGCTTAGATAATCGCGTCTAAGAAGGTGCCGAGGACAAAATATCCTACAACATCTATCTCGTCATCATCCATTCATCGGAGAGATTCGTGCCGTTTGCTTAGATTCAATTGCGATTAGGAGGGTGCCAAGGACAAATCTATCCAACACCGCCACCGTCAAATTCATCCTATCTCGTTTTCTACATCAAGATCATGTTTTATTATCAGTTTGCTAAACGTGGAGTTTGGGGTTTTCTCTGATCATATTAGTGAGTTTGCTAGATTAATTGTGATCTAGAGGGTTCCTAGATTTTGAGGTAATTCTTGGATCCTAGATTCCGTATCAATAGGCAAGGTTAAACTCTCGATAGTATCATCTTCCTCATGTTCTTTAGAAGAACAAATTTCTTGATCATGCTCCGGACCACGAATTTCAATATCATTAGAAGACATGAATTTAGACAATATATCTCTCAAAAAATTTTCTTGAAAATAAAACTTATCTGGACAATCATACCCTGAATGATCTAGTCGACAACAATAATGACATCGAGTCCCCAAAAGGGTAAAATCCAATACGTTGCTCTGATACCAAATGATAGAGTAGTGCAATCTTGGATTTGGAAGACTTCAATCAAGTTGTTGCAAGAACTAGGAGCTCTAGACCCAATCAAGGAAGTTTGGGCAGATCTGAAAATTCAAGAGAAAAGAGAAGAGATTTTCTTGAATTTTTTCAGATTCAAGGCTGGAAATTTAAATAAAGAAAGACGAGATGAAGGATTAGATGATAAAAAATAAGAATATAAATAAAAAGATGAGAAAAAAATTAAGAAGAAGATAGGTAAAACAAATCTGAAAATTCCAGCTTTGTTTATGGAATTATTGAAGATGGTGTGAAGGTTGAAGATGAAGATGACTTGCGAATTGTTGATGTTGTTTTGTCCTCGGCACCCTCTTAGACTCAATTATCTAAGCAAGCAACCTCAAGCGGCTCTAACTCACCCTCCTAGACGCGATTATCTAGGCAAGCAAGAGTGTGAAGATGATCTCCCTCACAAGAACTCGTTGAACTTATGTTGAAGAAGACTTCGAAGGCCCAAGTAATCAGCACTTGCAAAAACAAACTCACTAAATATTTCATAAATCAAAGAAAATCTGAATTACAATGTGGGTGAAGCCTCCTTTATATAGGCCATGGAGAAGTTTTAATCCTACTAAACTTAAGAATTAAATACAATAAATAAATGCTAAAATCTAATCTCCTAATTAGATAAGTAACTTCTAATAATAAATAAATGCTAAAAATAAAATCCTAGTCAAATAAATCTGATCCTAATAGATATTGCAGAATCCTATATTGATTTAAATTACAAATAATCAAATAAAATCTTAAAAATTCGTAATTATCCAAAAATCCCGTATTAATCCCGTATAGGAATTTCTGCATGCGTTATCTTCGCTAAAATAGACGTATCTTGAGATCCAGATGTCCGATCGAGGCGTTTCAAGATGCGTTGGAAAGTTAATTTGCAGCCGGACAAGTTTTAAGAAGACATGTTGACCCACAAATGCCTGGATCCCATCTAAAAAATCGTCGCAAGTTAGCTGACTTTTCAGACTTCACAAACAGATTCAGTTTCTTCTCCAAGATGCATCGTTTTTGACCTCCTATGCGTGCATTGTTTTGGCCATTATTGTTTGCATCGAACAAATTCAGCTTCTTGTCCAATATGAGTAATTTAACCCCGCTCATGCATGTATCAAGTACCGTATGGGCATGTGAAGGTTTTCTTTTAAACCATGTTCATGTTTCTAAATTTTCCAGCAACTACACATGAGTTTCATTAGCCATTTGATTAGTAGCAATCAATTTCCAGGTTCTAATTGCACATAGCATGACCTTAACACATAAAGAAATCATCTAACTCATCAATACAACCAAGAACATCATCAAACAATCATTCAATCAATCTATAACATGTTCACCACATTTTCCAGCATCTATCCACTTCAAACATGAAATTTACAAGAGAAGCAAGTAATTACCTTAATCACTAAGCTATCTAGATTTAATTTGGAGCTAATTCAAGGTTGTAGGGTATGGATTCAAGCTTTCCCCTTCACTTTCTTTTTCTCTCTATTTTCTTCCTCATTTTCGGCCAAATGGGGAAATGAAGAAGATGATAGCTATGGTTAATCCAAGTTATTGGATTTGTGTAATGTCTAAAATGTCCCTTAATTAATTCTTAATATTAACTTAATCCGGGCATTAAGTGAAACAAGGAATTTAGCATGCATTCCTTGAAATTGCTAGAGTTTACAAGTTGGTCATCTTAATTTGGTCAATTTGTTCTTTCATTCATTCAATTAGACCCTTGACTAATCAATTTAGCTTAATTTCTATATTCAATTAAGCTATCAACTTAAGCAATTGATTTCAATACTTCTAGGCTAGGATTTAGGGTGTTACAAAGGATGCCATGAAATAGTATGACTTGATTGAAAAAGAAACAATTGAAATGTACTAAGTGAACACCTAGCTATTCCAATAGGGTGTATGAACATGCAATAAGAATGTAAGTTGGATGCCTTGTATTGATTATGTTAATTGGTTGAATAAGTAGTATCTTGAGATGCAAGTAAGCTAATTGAAATGTGCTAAGTGACCACATTGTATCATTCGAATAGGGTACATGAATTTGTAATAAGAATGAAAGTTGAATCATGTCTAATAGTAATCTATTGTGAAGTATGCCACACTTTTTATTGTTGTTTGAATGATGTATGTGTATTGAATGGAATGGTAAGTTGAAATATGTTAGTGGTAACATAGAAAATAAGTATGAAATGAAATAAATTAGTACCCAAATTAGCATGCTAAGAATGTTTGTTTTGATTAATGTGGATTACTTGTATGACTTGTAATGTTTAGTTTAGGTTACTTGCATTGCAAGTTATGTATACCGAGGTTACTTGTTCAACAAAACTAGAATACTTTATTAAGGTTATATAAAGGTTTAAACCATTTGTATCTAGATCCATATAATTTTGTAACATAAAACCCTATATAGATTCGTTGATATACTACTAAATGTTCATTTTAACCATCAAACCTATTATCTATTTTACGATACCTATTAGGATTTAGCATACGCCTATGAAAAAAAGGTGATCTAACTTTTTATAAAACAAGCAGATATCTAACAACCATGCAAGCATGCCAAAAATTTAACTTAAAAAACAAGCAACCAAGAATAATTAAAGGCCTTTTTACAACACCTTATAAACAAATAAGACTTATACACACATGTAAACAAAAAAAAGGAGTCCAAATGCTCAATGCTGTAATCCGGTTCAGGATTACCAAAGCGAAAACAAATAAGACTTATACACACATGTTACCAAAGCGAAAACAAAGTAAGAGATAGGTTACTTGTTTGACAAGTAACCTCGATATACATGACATGCAACGCAAGTAACCTAAACTAAACATTACAAGTCATACAAGTAATCTACATTAATCAAAACAAACATTCTTAACATGCTAATTTAGGTACTAATTTATTCCATTTCATACTTATTTTCTAAGTTACCACTAACATATTTCAACTTACCATTCCATTCAATACACATACATCATTCAAACAACAATAAAAAGTGTGGCATACTTCACAATAGATTACTATTAGACATGATTCAACTTTCATTCTTATTACAAATTCATGTACCCTATTCGAATGATACAATGTGGTCACTTAGCACATTTCAATTAGCTTACTTGCATCTCAAGATACTACTTATTCAACCAATTAACATAATCAATACAAGGCATCCAACTTACATTCTTATTGCATGTTCATACACCCTATTCAAATATCTAGGTGTTCACTTAGTACATTTCAATTATTTCTTTTTCAATCAAGTCATACAATTTCATGCCATACTTGCCTAGTACATTATTAATGCATGCTTGTACATACCTTAGCTCCAATCCAAGTAATGCCGAATCATACCAATAGCCACATGAATGAATGCATGATCATACAACATTGGTCTATTGTTCGAATGAAACAAGGATTCAATAATCATTGTATAATTTTCACAATTTGCGTAGCATCTACTTATATATATACATATCAACATAGTTCATATACATAGTTCAAGTCATCAAAGTTGGTTACATGATAGGCCCAACAAAACATTACATATACTAGTCTTAAACACACAACAAAATGCATGATCAAGGTTACCTATTACAAGTTTGCTTCAGAACGTCGCTTCGAGCTCAAGATATCCTCTTGAAAGTGTCCTTAATCTGTTATGGGAAGAATGAAGAGTATAGCGGTAAGTACAAGTTATGTACTTAGTGAGGTAACACTAAGTCTAGCCAATTTCAAAGCATACATATCCAAGTTTACATGTATTTCAAAGAATCAAAATTATCTCTACATGACATACATCATTCGAATACATGGTGTAATCATAGGCAAGCTTCACATACCACATATTCAACATAGCAACATCCATCATATATCCATAGCATACTATATGAATATCTTGCTTAGAAGACAAGTGATACGGAAGCTAGGATCCAAGAATTACCTCAAAATCTAAGAACCCTCTAGATCACAATTAATCTAGCAAACTCATTAATATGATCCGAGAAAACCCCAAACTCCAAGTTCAACAAACCGATAATAAAGCATGATCTTGATGTAGAAAACGAGATAGGATGAATTTGATGGTGGCGGTGTTGGATAGATTTGTCCTTGGCACCCTCCTAATCGCAATTGAATAGGCAAACACCTGCAAACGGCACGAATCTCTCCGATGAATGGATGATGACAAGATAGATGTTGTAGGATATTTTGTCCTCGGCACCCTCTTAGATGCGATTATCTAAGCATGCAACCTCAAGCGGCTCTAACCCACCCTCCTAGACGCAATTACCTAGGCAAGCAAGAGATTTCTGCTCGCATAGTCTTCACTAAAACGGACATAACTTGAGCTCCTGACGTCGAATTGATGCGTTTCAAGATGCGTTGGAAAGCTAAGAGACATATGAATATGTTTGAAGAAGACATGTAGACTCAGAAGTGCCCAGATCCCATCCGAAAATTCGATGCAAGTCGGCTGAAATTCCAGACTTATAAAACAGCTTCAACTCTTTGGCTACAATGCATCATTTTAGCCCCCCATACATGTATCAACAAGCAACCAAAAACACCAAGTACCAAGTAGGCATTCTTACACAAAAACATCATCTATGCATTTCTTTCATGAGAAGTAACTAGTTATGCAACCATTCATGTGTCATCTTTCAAGGCGAGGATGTTCATTCAAGAATCTCACAAAACAAGTAATGTTCACATCACACATCCAAGGCAAACAATGTTCATTTCAAGTTATTAAGTCATCTTACAACACCCTTGGTATATAGTTCACTAGATAATCAAATCTTCAACAATATGCACCGAAGTGCCAATATGCACCGTAGTGCCAATATGCACCGTTGTGCCAATATGCACCGTAGTGCCAATATTTACCGTCGTACCAATATGCACCGTAGTGCCAATATGCACCGTAGTGCCAATATGAGCTCAAGATTATAAGGCATGCCCTCCTATCTATCCAAACTAGCCACCGAGGTTGTTTGATTATCAATTTCATTCAAGCTTTATACAATTCATTAATCAAGACATGATTATGCCATTCAAAGGCCAAGCCCTTAGGCTTATGGAGTTTTGACTCCCAAGACAAGTCTATCATGCCATTCAAATGGCATGAATACAATGTGGTACCATTGTTCATTTCATTTCAACCAGCCATGTATATCAATCACAAACACATGCGTATGTATGCAATGTGCGTACCTTATTCTCCAAGCAGGCATGCCATTTCTTACCTTTGGCATAAGCAATGCAACATGTCAAGCATTACATTTCATTTGCTTAGCACTCAAGTAAACAAATAGATCATGGCATCAAACAAGTTGTCATTCATATCATTCTTCCCTTAATTAGCCAAATATGTATTAGGTCATGTTACATGGCAATTTCATTGAATTAACATAATATCAAGATTGGTTAGGACCTAAGTCCCAACCCTAAGGGTGGTTACACTCACAATACTCCTAGCTAATCACTTGTCTTGTATCCAAAACCCTTTGCCTCTTGCTTTGGTATGTCCACTCTTATCTTCCTCTTCCACAACTTGCCGCCCTTGGTCTAGCAAGCATAACACATACAATTCATCAAAACAAGCACATAATGTCACACATGTATAGTAGCAATGTTACCACATTTGTACCTAACATTTAGCTAATGTTTTTATGCCTTCTTTTAAGCATTTCTTGGTAGTTCATCTCTAAATTGTTATTACCTCATTTTAAGGCATAACTGGACAGATTACAATGTCCCAAAATTGTTTTGGAAACAGTTTACTTCTAGGTGCAAAAACAGTCCCAAACAGTCCCATGCTACCCAGGACACTGTTTTGGAAATTCGTACGTCAGAATTTCGATTAATTTATATCGTTGGAAAGATAACAAAATTGTCTATATGATCATATAATTCTTGTATTTTAGTTCTTAGCCAATTAATACAGTTTATTGTTTAAAGACAGTGCATTTACACTGTCTAGACAGTTTGCACTGTCCAGCTATTTCTATTTACAGTTTCCAGCATAGGACCCAGTTTTCAGTTCTGTTTTCACCTAATGAAAGTAGACATACTAAGTATCATGTCACTAGAATTTCAGACCTGAATTTGATCTATACAAATTTTGGTGAATTTTCAAAGTTACTGCCCAGAACAGAGCAATTCTGGGCAGATTGTACCTATTCACATTTTAATTCCTTAAATTCATTTTAACCAATGTTTGGCCCTATAATTCATTTCATATTAAATACTAAATATGTTTAGTCAATGTTAATTCATTATTCAAGGCAGCCAAAATAGAGTGACTTGGTTACAAAGCTTAATTTTGAATGTTTACACAATAGGTTCTTACTAAAACAGTTTCTATGTTATATGACTATGTTCATACTTTTATCTTTCATTTCCAGCATTGGTTACTAACAATTCAGCTTGTTTAACACCTTAATTACATTATCTAATTATGGTCATGTTCGATTCATTAATTCCATAGCTCAATTACAAGTTCTAACCATTCAATTCTTACATCAACATCTAATTTCAAATTTCCAGCAACCTAGTTTTGTTACACCATTCCTTAAACATGAATTATACTCTAATCCAAGTCATCCATGATATATACATGTTCAATTTCATCATTCTCTTCATTTCAACAACCTAATAACTCAACTAAGCATTTTAACATCATCTAAATCAGAATTTCAAGCATAAATCAGTTTGGACAACATGAATTTACCTTAGTAATGCTGCCAACAAGTTGAATTTAGCTCAAATTCAAGCTTACACCGTAGATTTCAAGCTTTCTCTCACGAGAATCCTCTTTCCCTATTTTCTTCTTCAAATTCGGCCAAACGAGGAATGAAGAAGATGATGGCTATGATTAATCCAAGTGATTGGATTTATGAATTGTCTAAAATGGCCTTTAATTAATCCTTATCTTAACTTAATCAAGGGCATTTGGGGAAACAAGGATTTTAGCATGCATTCCCCATCTTTCTCATTTAATTCAATGTAGTCACTTTAAATTGATTACTTATTTCATTCATTCTTTCAATTAGATCCTTGACTAATCAATTTAGCTTAAATTCTAGGTTCAATTAAGCTACCAACTTATGCGATTGGTTTCAATACTTCTAGGCTAGGATTTAGGGTGTTATAAGTTTCTCTATCACATTTCCATAAAGGGTTTAGTATGATTTATGACTTATTCGTTGATTATGGTAAACTAGTATGGCATTCGAACGACATATGATGTTAGAATATGTTTGACAAAATGTGGGTTGACTCTTGATTAAGGTTCATGATTTCTTTGACATGTATGAATGCTTTGTGTAAGACTAAAGGTTGCAATTTGGAATAATCTTGATTATATGAACCATGGGTGACTAAATCTCTTAAGTGGTATTTGTCTAATATCCTAGTAATCAAAACAAGGATTCTCAGTTGATTAAAGTCTTGAATGAATCGTAACTTGAAATGAATCTAGCTATATGAACCATGTTCGTCTTAATCTATGAAATAAAAAGTTTTAAATTTGCCATGATCTCTGGTTGGTTGCTTGATTAAGAAGAAACATGTTAATGGAAATTGTTTGCTTTTGTTTGGTAACACTTCTTAATCTGGTATAACTCTTAGACCGGGTAGGGAGTGTTACAATTCACATCTGGGTAACTTTGCATACAACTACCTTTCCTAAAAGGCTTGTAGCACTATTCTTAAATGTTTATCATAATCTTCTTTCATATTACACTTTTGATGAATCCATCTTTATACTCGATTGATAACTGCTATTATAAGAAATTTCATCTAGTGGCACATACTTTTCCCATGAGCCTTCACACTCAATCAAATAGAAACAATACATACCATTCAAAATCTGAATTAACCTTTCATATTGTTCATTATTCTATAGATGCAAAGTAGTGTTGAAAGTAAGCCGAGTCCTTAATGCCTTGTGCAAGGAACTCCAAATCTTGAAATAACCTTGTATGTCAATCACACACAATGGAAATAGGTACATCACTTAACATTTCAATATTTCAAATGTATAGCTCAGCATACTTATTCATTAAGTAATTAGTCTAAACTAGAATGAAAGTGTATAACTTGATCATATTGTATTTGCAACCACCTAAATCGAAACCTTCTAGCATCATTTCTATATTTATTAAACCAATAGTCTATCGATATTGGTTTTCCATCAATACCCCTGAAGTCCAACACTTCAAGATTTCCCAGCTCTCTAGCAATAAAACTCTAAGGAACTTGGGGTTGGATTTCATCTAAAATCATATCCAAGGTTCGAAATAACAAACCTTGGTTTAGCTAGGCATTTCCAACTTCACCAGAAAATTAACATCACATTGAGAGGAAAACGATTAATGATTAACCTTGTTACTACTTTTATGGGTCTCATTCTTACCCAACTATATTTAATCGCTCGACGCGATCTCTTAACTTCGGACATCTATAACTTTATACAATCAATTCAATAAGCAGTTGCATCAAGTCAATTGATACATGCATGAGCGGGGTCAAATTACTAATATTGGACAAGAAGCTGAATTTGTTCGATGCAAACAATAAAAGCCAAAACAATGCATGCATGGGAGGTCAAAAATTTTGGTATCATTTGGTATCAGGTTTGGGACGATTCTTGGCAAGAATTTTGGCATTTTTGGGGAAAAAAACTCGAAAATTAGGGAAAATTCGTCAAAACCAAACGAGTGAATTTTGAGCTGAAAATTTCCAGATCAGATCTACACCATTGAAGGAGTCACCACACAAAATTTCAGAATTTTTGGACTTCGGGAACACCTCGAACGAAGTGGATAAAGTTTCAGCAAAATTAGGGTTTCCCCCCTACTTTAACCCTATTTTCATTATTTTTTCTTCAATTTTCGTTATTTTCAGTTTATTTATTTACCTTGTAAAAGAAAAAAAAAGAGAAAAAAAAGAAAAAAAAGAAAAGAATAAAAAGAGAAAGAAAAGTGAAGAAAAGTGAGAAAGCTCATACCTAGCCACAAACCACCATCAAGAATCATCAAGATCACCATCATCAACCACCACAAGCATCACATTGAAGTGGATTCAACATTGGATTTCTTCCTTCAAGTTGTTTCTGGGTTTTGGGGTTATCATCTTTCTCTACTAATTTTTTCCTACTCTTAGTTTCTTAAGTTCCTTTGTTTTGCTTTTCTTTCTTCTATTACGCAATTTAACACCTTCTCTTTTCTGGTGTGAGTAGGACTAAAAGTTGCATTACAATCCTTCTTTCTTGCAACTATATTCAATTGGTCTCAAGCCTTTCATTGGACTCCTAGTACAATTAGGACTCATTGTTAGGATTAAATTCCGATTGTAACTTGTTGACTTGTGGCAGGAAGGTCTTTAAAGAGCACGCGATCGGTTTACTTGCCTCGCTAAATATTTATTCCTTGGAGTGTTTAGTGAGATTTCTAGTTTTCTTTTGCTTTTTACCTTTTAAATTTGAGTGTTTCAGGATGTCAGAAACGAGTAACGACGAAGAACCACATGAAGTGACTCTTCAAGAAGTTTCAGATACTCTCAATAAACTTGAACGGACTGTAACCTCATTGGCAACCAAGCTTGAGCACACCGATACAGCCGTAACTGCAATCACTCAAACCATTGGTGATACATGTACCACAAGGCAATTCCAAGGACAAGATGGACTTACTTTTCCACTTGTCCCAATAACCCGAGCCAAGTCTAAGCTAATCAAGGACAAGCTAAATTCGACCGTCCAAGTATTCGTGAGCCAAGGATTACAAGCTGCCATGAAGAAAGAAGAATTTCTTGAAGGAAGTCCACACTTAACATCCTTCAAGAATAATTGGGTCACAAAAACTCAACTTGCTGCACCTTTGGAGATGGATATCCATGAGCCTTTAGATGTCCATTAATTAGCCCTTTTTATTGTAATTAGACCCAATACTTGTTACTATAAAAGATTGAGTCAGATTTTTATTTTTAGCCCAAATTAGGATTTACAAGTGTTTTTAGGCCTAGTTAGCTTTTTAAACAGCCCACACATGCCTCCTTGACCAAGAACCAATTTCTTATCATCTAAGCCAGCCCAAATACCCTTAAATTCGTCCAAATATCCTTCACCTATAAAAGGATGAAGCCTCCATCATTGTAAGACAGATTTTCTTTGATTTATGAAATATTTAGTGAGCTTGTTTTTGCAAGTGCTGATTACTTGTGCCTTCGAAGTCTTCTTCAACATAAGTCTTCTTGTGAGGGAGATCATCTTCACACTCTTGCTTGCCTAGATAATCGCGTCTAGGAGGGTGGGTTAGAGCCGCTTGAGGTTGCTTGCTTAGATAATTGCATCTAAGAGGGTGCCGAGGACAAAACAACAACAACAATTCACAAGCCATCTTCATCTTCAACCTTCACACCATCTTCCATAATTCCATAAACAAAGCTGGAATTTCCAGATTTGTTTTACCTATCTTCTTCTTAATCTTTTCTCATCTTTTTATTTATATTCTTATTTCTTATCATCTCGTCTTTCTTTCTTTAAATTTCCAGCCTTGAATCTGAAAAATTCAAGAAAATCCCTTCTCTTTTCTCTTGAATTTTCAGATCTGCCCAAACTTCCTTGATTGAGTCTAGAGCTCCTAGTTCTTGCAACAACTTGATTGAAGGCTTCCAAATCCAAGATTGCGCTACTCTATCATTTGGTATCAGATTTGGGACGATTCTTGGCAAGAATTTTGGCGTTTTTGGAAAAAAAAACTCGAAAATTAGGGAAAATTCGTCAAAACCAAAAACGAGTGAATTTTGAGCTGAAACTTTACAGATCAGATCTACAGCATTGGTGGAGTCACCACAAAAAATTTCAGAATTTTTGGAGTTTGGGAACACCTCGAACGAAGTGGATAAAGTTTCAGCCAAATTAGGGTTTTCCCCCTACTTTAACCGTATTTTCATTATTTTTTTTCTTCAATTTTCGTTATTTTCAGTTTATTTACCTTGTAAAAAGAAAAAAGAGAAAAAATAAAAATAAATAAAAAATAAAAGAAAGAAAAGAAAGAAATGTGAGAAAGCTTATACCTAGCCACCAACCACCATCAAGAATCATCAAGATCACCACATCAACCACCACAAGCATCACATTGAAGTGGATTCAACATTGGATTTCTTCCTTCAAGTTGTTTCTGGGTTTTGGGGTTATCATCTTTCTCTACTAATTGCCTTCAATCAAGTTGTTGCAAGAACTAGGAGCTCTAGACTCAATCAAGGAAGTTTGGGCAGATCTGAAAATTCAAGAGAAAAGAAAGGGATTTTCTTGAATTTTTCAGATTCAAGGCTGGAAATTTAAAGAAAGAAAGACGAGATGATAAGAAATAAGAATATAAATAAAAAGATGAGAAAAGATTAAGAAGAAGATAGGTAAAACAAATCTGGAAATTCCAGCTTTGTTTATGGAATTATGGAAGATGGTGTGAAGGTTGAAGATGAAGATGGCTTGTGAATTGTTGTTGTTGTTTTGTCCTCGGCACCCTCTTAGATGCAATTATCTAAGCAAGCAACCTCAAGCGGCTCTAACCCACCCTCCTAGACGCGATTATCTAGGCAAGCAAGAGTGCGAAGATGATCTCCCTCACAAGAACTCGTCGAACTTATGTTGAAGAAGACTTCGAAGGCACAAGTAATCAGCACTTGCAAAAACAAACTCACTAAATATTTCATAAATCAAAGAAAATTTGTCTTACAATGATGGAGGCTTCATCCTTTTATAGGTGAAGGATAGACAAAGTAATTTAACTTCTACTAAAACAAGGAAAACCTAATCTAATTAAAAATAATAATAAAATAACAGCCTTTAAACTCCTTGTGCTTGTGTGGCAAGGGATAGGGTGATAAGGCAAGTTATAAGCTGATAAGGGGTGGTTACTTGAGCAGCAAGTAAACTTGATGAAGGCTGGTTTGCTTGGGTATCAAGTAATGGGCTGATAAGAGCTATTTTGATTGGGCAGCGAGTAAAAGTTGATAGGGCCTTTATTTGGATGAATTTAAGGGTATTTGGGCTGGTTTAGATGATAAGAAATTGGTTCTTGAGCAAGGAGGCATGTGCGGGCTGTTTAAAAAGCTAACTAGGCCTAAAAACACTTGTAAATCCTAATTTGGGCTAAAAATAAAAATCTGACCCAATCTTTTATAGTAACAAGTATTGGGTCTAATTACAATAAAAAGGGCTAATTAATGGACATCTAAAGGCTCATGGATATCCATCTCCAAAGGTGCAGCAAGTTGAGTTTTTGTGACCCAATTATTCTTGAAGGATGTTAAGTGTGGACTTCCTTCAAGAAATTCTTCTTTCTTCATGGCAGCCTGTAATCCTTGGCTCACAAATACTTGGACGGTCGAATTTAGCTTGTCCTTGATTAGCTTAGACTTGGCTCGGGTTATTGGGACAAGTGGAAAAGTAAGTCCATCTTATCCTTGGAATTGCCTTGTGGTACATGTATCAATTGGGAGATTAGAAACCGCTGCTATTGCAAGCGATACTGAAGAGCCTAGGCGTCCAAATCTTGTTCCCATTCAGAATAGACGCCAAAACCCCCTACATAGGCATAATCCTCGCACAGAGCAGACGAGCAACAAACACCTTAGCCAAACCGAAGATCACTGTACCACCTTTTCAAGGAAGGTATGACCCTGATGCTTATTGTGACTGGGAAAATCAAGTTGATCTTCTATTCGAGCATTATCAATGTCCCGAAGAGGATCAAGTTCCACTGTTGACTCTCGAATTCACTAAATATGCATCCATTTGGTGGTCCCAATTGGTCCGCAATCGGCGTCTCAATAGAGAAGCCAAGATTACCTCATGGGGAGAACTTAAAAAAGTCATGCGAGAACGATTTGTTCCCCCATTATATCAACGAGAGATCAAACAAAAGTTACAAAGGATCCGACAAGGCTGCAGAACTGTTGATGAGTATCTCAAAGAGATGGAATCATTGATGCAAAAAGCCGACATACAAGAGGATGAAGAGGATACAATGACTAGGTTTGTTATCGAACTCAATGACAATATTCTTGAGGTACTTAAACTCAAAACCTACTACACCCTTCAAGAGGCATTCCAATTCGCCATGACAATCAAAAAGCGCATCAAAGATCGACAACGATATCGACAGAAGAATTATCACTCTGACAGAGGTACCACTCAACCTTTATCTCATTCTAATTCTTCTAAACCTTTGCTCGACTCAAGTAGACCAAAGCAGAAAATTGAAACATCCAAGTCACTGGACAAAACCAAGACAAAAATCCCCATGTTGACGGAAAACACACAAACACTCAAACAAGAGGATAGTGATAATGAAGATATTAGACAAGATGACAATGCTTCTAATCCCTCATGTGAAGTAGTAGGTCCACTTGCTATACTCTCATCACCTCCCCACAAAGAAAGTAAGTGTAATCCTAACCCTTCATTTGATTCTTGTCCTATCATTCAGTTAGAAACACTTTCTCCTCTACAGAAATTGTACATTGTTGATAATTTTTGTGAGACGGATATGGGATGTGAGATACAAAAAACTGAGAGTAAAGAGGCCGAGAGTCAAAAAAAGTCAAATTAACGGCCCAATTTGGTGAGTGAAAATACATGAGGTAAAACTCACACAAAGCCCAAAAGAAAAAGACAAGAAAAAGAATGCGACGAGTGATTTCGTTTTGACTAATCCTTACAAATGTTCGAGTAGTGCTGTCTTATTTTTTCAGGATTTTGTTGAACCATTGAGAGGAGCTCAATTAGATCACTCCACATACAACAAAGAAGCATTTTCAATTGAAGTTGATGATTGTTCTCTCATTGCCGATTTAGATTCGAGGACGAATCTTTTGAGGAGTGGGGGAATGATACATGCATGAGCGGGGTCAAATTACTAATATTGGACAAGAAGCTGAATTTGTTCGATGCAAACAATAAAAGCCAAAACAATGCACGCATAGGAGGTCAAAAATGATGCATCTTGGACAAGAAATTGAATCTGTTTGTAAAGTCTGGAAAGTCATCCAACTTGCGACGAGTTTTTGGATGGGATCCAGGAATTTCTGAGTCAAGTTGTCTTCTAACAAATTGTTCGTCATTCAGTTACCTTTCCAACGCATCTTAAAACGCATCAATCGGACATCAGGAACTCAAGATACGTCCAATTTACTGAAGACTGCGCATGCAGAAAACTGGATACGGGATTTTGTAAAATTCAGCCCAAAAGCTTAAATATAAGGCTTTGGACGAATTAAACTTAGCCCAATGTATTTATTATCATTTAAATTGATGTTTTTAGGGTTTTATATACTTTAGGAACCAGCCACCCAGCCCTTATCAGCTTATAACTTGCCTTATCACCCTATTCCTTGCCACACAAGCACAAGGGGTTTAAAGGCTGTTATTTTATTATTATTTTTAATTAGATTAGGTTTTCCTTGTTTTAGTAGAAGTTAAATTACTTTTTCTATCATTCACCTATAAAAGGATGAAGCCTCCATCATTGTAAAATAGATTTTCTTTGATTTATGAAATATTTAGTGAGTTTGTTTTAGCAAGTACTGATTACTTGTGCCTTCGAAGTCTTCTCCAACATAAGTTCGACGAGTTCTTGTGAGGGAGATCATCTTCACACTCTTGCTTGCCGAGATAATCGCGTCTAGGAGGGTGGGTTAGAGCCGCTTGAGGTTGCTTGCTTAGATAATTGAGTCTAAGAGGGTGCCGAGGACAAAACAACATCAACAATTCGCAAGCCATCTTCATCTTCAACCTTCACACCATCTTCCATAATTCCATAAACAAAACTGGAATTTTTAGATTTGTTTTACCTATCTTCTTCTTAATCTTTTCTCATCTTTTTATTTATATTCTTATTTCTTATCATCTAATCCTTCATCTCGTCTTTCTTTCTTTAAATTTCCAGCCTTGAATCTGAAAAATTCAAGAAAATCCCTTCTCTTTTCTCTTGAATTTTCAGATCTGCCCAAACTTCCTTGATTGAGTCTAGAGCTCCTAGTTCTTGCAACAACTTGATTGAAGGCTTCCAAATCCAAGATTGCGCTACTCTATCATCAATCAAACATAAATATAGTAATTATGACATCCTAGTGGCATGTATACACTTACTGACTGATAACAAGCTCGGTTTGGATCCAGAATTAGCTAAACCTATAGCTCTGATACCACTAAATGTAAGACCCATTCTCGACTCAAATCATCAGAGTCAAGTTGGGAATATCACAAAACCTAAATATAGTACAGACAATGAAATTTATTCGAAAAAACAATAAAATTTAAAACCTTTGAAAATATTTATATTGACTTGTACACAAAATCGGAGCTCCTTTAATTTATGAAAAATAAATTAACCGTTTGATAAATAACAGACTCTGAACCAAAATAGACAAATTTATCTCATTTATACATGCCATTAAAATTAATTAAAAACCTCAAGTAGGATGTCATTATTGTGGTAGCTTGATGAGAAATTTTTGAACTTGATGCAACGCCTTACTTACACTAATGTCTTGGACCACCTAAGTGTGCACATGCAAAAAACACGATAAGTACGAACTTAGTGGGAAATTATAATGTAATCATTAAATCATTAAGTAATTAACTTTAGAAACATAGTATAGACAATTCTTATTCAAACCAATTTCAAATCGATATTGCTTTGAAGCAAGGATGAATAATATTAAAAAATCATTTTGTGAAAGTCCTTTTCATTAGCCTAAGAATATGTGAGAGAAACTAAGTATGCGAGTCGTGTATTCCTAGACTACTTGGCCATAAAACTGATAAACACTAGACCATAAAGGGCGATAATTGCTAGAACATAAAGTGACGATAATCACTAGACACAAAGTGTCGGGCCCAGCTGCTAGACTCTATGGCTTCCCGCTATAGTTTAACTCTCAATTGTAATCCTGGGAAATAAAACAATATCATTATCTTTCCAATATATCATTTTGTTGATGGTAAATAATTCATCATCGATAAATCAAAATAATGGAGCAGTTCATACTGCATTATACCATAAATCATTCTATAACATATCATCGATATACGATAGTAAAATTATCATAAACAAAACACAATAGGGCAATTCATACCCCATTATGTATAAAACCTTTACTTTATGCCTGCGAAAATATCATATTTCATATGAAAATCAATATTATCAATTCGATAAAATCATATAGGTCGACTTATCGCAAGTCTTCCTAAATATATTTTAAAACATATAAATGGACTCACCTTGACCCTTCTTATCCCAAACTAAATTGAATAACTTCAGAGAACTCCAAGCTTGATCCTTTGCCTTATCTACTAAATTCCCTATTTCTCGTTTTTACTTGAGTGCTTCTCATTCATCCCTTACATGCACAAATTAATAACACCAATAAAGTACTCATTTTATAATTAGTCAGTATGCGCTACCTTCAAAAAAATATTTCTATAAAATAATCTACAACTCGTAATTCAATTTTGTTTTATTTGAAATAAACTAGATTCGATAAGCTTTTCAACCATATAGACTAATAGCCCAAATACAACTCCTACGATTTATGACAAATTTTCGAAGTCAAATTCCAGTGCGAAATTTTGAAGTAGACTACTACTCTGTTTTCGGACCTTTCATCACTTAAAAATTCATATCTTTTGATATACAAATCAAAATTAGTCACCATTTCTTTTAAACGAAAATAGACTGAACCAGAAATAAAATGGCATTTGGATCACTTTCTAATCATTTTTATGGAATTTTTTATGTATTTCCAAATTCTCTTCCAAAGACTAAAATTCTGGGCAAATTTTATAGTTCACATCTTTAGCATCCTTTGACCATTCCAACACCTCAAATTAACCTTTAATTATATTATTCCAACATTTTCTTTCATGAAAACTCCAAATTCAACTTGAATCCTTATGCCCCAAATTAAACCCTAATTAACCAAATGGTATTCCATCAACAATACATCAATTTCACTTCAATCAACCATGGAAATGATAGAACATCACATAACAATCCTAATTCATTTGGATCCATAAACCCTAAATTATCTATCCTAAAAATTTAAGAGTTATATTCAACTATTCTATGAATTTCTTATACCAAATGAAAGAGAATTCAATGGAGAACAAAATTGTATTTCATGTCATAACCTTAAATGTCACATCCCGAAAACCAGCCTAGTCAGAAGTAGGTTCCGTTGATCATAAATTTTGAATCCGATATGTTACATGTTTGTAATAGTTGACTTTTGTACCCATCTTTTTTAATGAAATCTCAATTTGGTCCCATTTGAGTGAATGAACTTCCCTGTACGAAATTCAGAGCCAAGATAAAAATTCTGAGCTAGGCGTATCGATACAGTCAAGACAGTATCGATACGGCCCAACTGCCATTAACTAACTTATCTATTTGGGCATAAGCGTATCGATACGGTCACGAGCATATTGATATGGTCCCCCTATTTTGAATCTGTTCGAGGTCAAAATCTAAAGGAAAGTAAGCTAGGTGGTGAGTCACCTTTATGCTTGTCCCTTCCCACGTGAAGTCCATCAGAAAACATGACCAAATTTGGTCATTAGCCAACTTGAAAGGAGTTATCAATCCTTGGGTTTAGAAAACCATTTGTTGGAGGAAAGGTTCTTATTGGTCCATGTATTGGTGGGATATCATTAAGGTTATAAGACTCTTTTTATATCAAAAAAAAGAAAGCACTTCTTCATTTGTTCAATCCCTCGTAAGAAAATATCAATCTTGTCTTCCATCAAGCTAACACCTCCATTGTTATCCCCTACCTCATTCTTAAGCACAAACTGTAACATCCCAAATCCTAGCCTAGAAGTATTGGAACTAAATTGTATAAGTTGATAGCTTAATTAAATTTAGAATTAAGCTAAATTGATTAGTTAGGGATCTATTTGAAATAATGTATAAAATAAGTGATCAAATTATAAGGATCAATTTGAATTAAAGGAGAAAGATGAGGTTTGCATGATAAACTTCATGGTTCTCTTATTTGCCCTTGACTAATTACATGATTAGTAACTAATTAAGGGATAGTTTAGTAACTTCATAAATCCACTACTGTGGATAACCACATTGTCATCATCTTCTTCATTTCATTTAGCTTCAATTCAGAGAAGAAATAGTGAGAGAGAAAGCTTGGAAAATTCAGCCATTGAAGAAGGAATTAAGCTTGCATGTGTAGGAATTTTTCATTGAAATTAGGCTAGAAGCAAAGTAAGTATAATTCTTCTTGTGTTCAATTGAATAGGCAAATATGATTGTTGTATTGGACTGTTTTGATGATTATAGATGGGATTGGCTATTGAATATGTTGTTAGATGATTAAATGGTTGTAGAATCATACAAAATTGAAGATTGAACACTAGTACAATGCTGGAAATTATGTGATTATGCTAGTGTAATAAGCTAGGTTGCTGGAAAATTGAATTGTGATATTGAAGTGGGAATTGAATGATTATAACTTAAAATTGAGTTATTGAATTAATGAATTGATGATGAGAATGATTAGGTAATGTAAAGAAGATGTTAAACAAATTGAATTATTAGCAAACAATGCTGGAAATGAAGGATAAGAGTATGTACATAGTTACATAACATAGAAACTGTTTTGTGGAATTGAAATTGAGTAAACATGCAAGATTAGGCATTGTAACCAATTTGCTCTATTTTGACAGCTTGAATAATGGATTAACATTGACTCAACAAGTCTAGGATATCATATGAAATGAATTATAGGGCCAAAAATTTGGTTAAAATGAATTTAAGGCATTAAAATGTGAATAGGTACAATATGCCTAGAATTGCTCTGTTCTGGGCAGTCATTTGAAAATTCACCAAAAATTGTATAGATAAAATTCAGGGCTGAAATTTTAATGGCATGATCCTTAGAGTGTCTATTTTCATTAGGTGAATACAGACTTGAAAACTGGGTCCTATGCTAGAAACTGTAAATAGGAATTGCTGGACAGTGCAAACTGTCCAGGCAGTGTAAATGCCCTATACAGCAACCGCAATTCCGACGTACAGATTAAAACATATAGAAATCGTAGTCCTATGCAAGTCTTACATGGTATTATAGACAATTTTGTTAGCTTTCCAACGGTGTATAGCAATCGAAATTCCGACGTACGGATTAAAAGATATGGCCATTTAAAGGGACAATGTGGAAACTGCCTGGCAGCAGTGTCCTAGACAGTTTGGGACTATTTTTGCACCTAAATGCAAACTGTTCCCAAAACAATTTTGGGACTTTGTAATCTGTCCAATTATGTTTTAAAATGAAGTAATAACAATATGGAAATGAACTAGTAAGAAATGCTTAAAAGGAAGCATAAAAACAATATTTAAATGTTAGGTACAAATGTAGTAACATTGCTACTATGATTGTGTGATATATTTGTCTTGTTTTGATGGAATGTGTATGTATTATGCTTGCTAGACCAAGGGCAGCAATTTGGGGAAGAAGAGGATAGGAGTGGACATCCCAAAGCTAGAGGCAAAGGGATTTGGATTCAAGACACTTGAATTGCTAGGAGTATTGTGAGTGTAACTATCCCTAGGGTTGGGACTTAGGTCCTAACCAACCTTGTTATTGCCTAAATGAAATGTCAATGCCATGTAACATGACTTAAAGTATATTTGGCTAATTAAGGGAATAATGAAATGTATAACAACTTGATTGATGCCATGATCTTTGTGTTAACTTGGGTGTTAAGCAAATGAAATGAAATGTATGTCATGTTCCATTGCTTATGCCTAAGGTATGAAATGGCATGCTTGCTTGGAGAATAAGGTATGCACAATGTATACATATGCTTGTGTTTGTGAATGTTATGCATGGCTGATTGTAATGAATTGAACAAGGATACTACTTTGTATTCATGCTATTCGAATGACATGGATAGTTTTGTACTGGGAGTTAAGACTCCATAAGCCCAAGGGCTTGGCCTTTGAATGGCATAATGATGTATTGAATCATGAAATGTATAAAGCTTAAATGAATTGGATAATCAACAACCTTGGTAGCTAGTTTGATAGATAAGAGGGCATGCCTTAGAATCTTGAGCTCATATTGGCACTACGGTGCATATTGGCACTACGGTGCATATTGGCACTACGGTGCATATTGGCACTTCGGTGCATATTGTTAATATTTGATTATCTAGTAAGCTACTTACCAAGGATGTTGAAAGATGACTTAATAATTCAAATGATCATTGCTTGTATTGTAAGAAACTTGTATGAACTTCCTTGCTTTGAAAGAAGACACATGAATGGATGTATAACTAGTTACTTCTCATGAAAGAAATGTATATATGATGACTTTGTCTATGAATACCTTCTTGGTAAATGAAATATTGGTTGCTTGTCTTCTAAGCAAGGTGTTCGAATGGTTTGCTATGTTCATATGGTGGATGATGCTATAATTGATTGTGTGATATGTGAAACTCGCCCATGTTTTCCTCTATACAATTCGAATGGTACATGATTTATGGTGATGGTCTTGATTATTTGGATTACATGTAAACTTGGACATATATGCTTTGAAATTGACTAGATTTAGTGTTACCTCACTAAGTACACAACTTGTACTTACCTCTCTACTCTTCATTCTTCCCATAACAGATTAAAGATTACTTCAAGAGGATATCTTGGGTTTGAAGAAGCACTTGAGGCAAGCTTGAATGTATGAATTCATACTCTTTGTATACTCCTAGTTTGGTGGCACTAGATTTTGTAATAGTTAGCCTTGATCATGCATTTGGGTATGTGCTTAAGACTAGTATGTGTATTGTTTTGATGGGCCTAAAATGTAACCAATTTGGATGATTCAAACTATGTATATGACTTGGTAGAAATGTATATATATGTTAGTATAATGCTGCGCATAATATGATAGATTTGTAATGCTTGTTGAACCTTGTATGAATCGAATGCTAGACAAGAATGGTATGATCATGCATTTGTTCTTATGGCTCTTGGAATGATTCGGCTATGTGTAGATTGGATCTAAGGCACGTTTAAGCATGCATTATCAATGTATTAGCCAAGTATACTTTGAAATGTGATGACTTGATTGAAAAGAAACAAATGAAACGTGTTTAGGTTTCATCTAGTTATTCGAATGGGATGCTTGAACATGTAAAGAATGTAAGATGGATGCTTGTAATGATCATGTTAATGGGTTGAATAAGTAGTTTCTTGAGATGCAAGTATGCTAGTTAAGACATGCTTGGTGACCACCTAGTGTATTCGAATATGGCATTGGAATTATAGTAAGAATGAAAGTTGAAACATGTTAAATAGTAACTTAAAGTGAAGTATGCCATACTTGTGTTTGTTGTTTGAATGATGTATGTAATTTGAATGGAATGGTAACATGATATTGGTAACTTAGATTATAAGTATGAAATGGAACAAAATGGCACCTAAAATAGTATGCTATGTATGATGGTTGTTGTTTAATGCGGATTGCTTGAATGTAATGTTTGTATTGAAAGGTTTAGTTTAGGTTACTTGCGCATCAAGGCAAGTATTCCGAGGTTACTTGTTTGACAAGTAACCTATCCTTTGCTTAGCTTCTATTTTGGTAATGCTTCAGAACTGGGTTACGGCTAACCCGGGGATGGGGTGTTACATTTATTGGTATCAGAGCTTTTTGGTTGATTCTATAAGCTCACTTGCATCATATATGATATTGTGCCTCCTAGGAGATTTGATATAAGCTTGTGTTTGTTGCATAAATGTGTAAATGTGATAACTAAGACTCTATTTGTTCTGATTGAACTAGAATGTCAGAAACAAGATTGTGTCGGTATAATGAAAGTCCCATAGGTTCCTCGAATGAAGGAGATAGTGTGAGGATGGAACATAATCCTCCTCAACATTGAGCTCAAGCTGTTGCTCAACAGGAAGCTCCTACTATCAATCCTGTGCAATAAGAATGTCTTACAAGTATGAAAGAGATGTTCAATCATCTCGTAACTGCCCTAAAGCAAGATCACCCTATTGTTCCTAATGTTACTGTGCCAAACTGAGCCCCTATTGATAAGCTGGCTCAGCATCGGGCCTACACCTTTACTGGCACCGATGAGGCTAACCTGGAAGTAGTAGAGTATTGGTTAGAGGCCACTACTTGCATTCTGACAAAATAATTGACATGTCCTGACGAGCATAAACTCGAGTGTGCCATCACTCTGTTGGCAGACGAAGCACTAAGCTGGTGGGAAATCACTACTCTGACTGCTCCGGTAGAGTCTATTACTTGGAAGTTCTTCCTCGATGAGTTCAGGAAGAAGTATATCAGCGAACAATATCTGGCCGAGCGCCGAAAATGATTTCTATATCTTAAACAAGCTGGCCAACCTATCGAGCAATATGTGAGTGACTTTTGCAAGTATTGCAAGTATGGGTCAGAATATATCAAAACTGAGGCCGACAAGTGCTGAATGTTCATCGACGGATTAAATGATGAATTAAGCCTGATATTCACTACCTTGAGTGTTACCGACTTCTAAACTTGGTAAACCGGGTCATTGCTACTGAGGCGAAGATGAAATCCTCGAAAAGACGTAAGAGTGAACACTCATAGAAAGACAAACGACCCAGAAACGATGATAAGCCACATTGGCAATCAAAGAAGTCCAAACATTCCAAGGGACACTCTTCGAACTATACCCCTAATCGAAAGAGTAGTTACATTCCAAAACCTCAGACGCTTATAAAGACTTCAGCCCCTGTTGTTTATGTTGATAGCACGGGGAATCAGGCTAAAGCTACTCAATATCCTCTTTGCAAGTTCTGTCACAAACATCATGCTGGCCAGTACAGAGTTCAACATAATTTATGCTTTTCATGTGGAGCCTCTAATCGTTATATTCGGGATCGTCCCCAGAATCCCAACAAGGCTTCGAATTAAGCCTATGCAATTGCTAGCTCGGCTCCTCCTAACTGAAACAAAGCACCCAGACAAGCTCAGTTCAGGAATCAGGGGAAACATAAAGGCCCCTATTTGAATGCTCAGACTCATCAGGAATCTCGAGCCCCTACTCGTATGTACCATATGCGTGGTAAGGATGATAAAGAAGTTCCCGATGTTATTGCAAGTACCGTTGAGTTAAATTCCAGTTCTGCTTATACTTTAATTGATTCGGGGTCTACCCACTCATTTGCTTGTTATGCCTTGATCAACAAGTTAAGATTGAGCCAAAATTATTGAATCAAATCTTGTAGCTTCAAATCCATTAGGGGGAAAACACCCATTAACTTGTGCCACAAGCAAGCTCCCTTGACCATTAGAAACATGCCCTTTCCCATTGATTTTTATGTATTACCATATTATGAATTTGACTTGATTTTGGGGTTAGAATGGTTAAGTAAACATGAGGCCTGGGTAGATTGCCAAAATCGAAGACTGTATCTCCGGGGTTTAGGAAAAAATCCATTCTCTTAATAGACAAGAAACCAACCTCAATTTTTGCTAATATGATCCTTCAAGATGAAATTGAAATTGGTTTGCCTAGCATGCCTGTTGTTTTTGAATTCACTGATGTTTTTCCCGAGGAACTCCCTAGTTGTCCCTCCGACCAGAGAAGTAGGGTTTGGGATAGAAGTTCAGCTTGGAACAGCTCCAGTGTCCATTACACCCTCTAGAATGGCACTTGTTGAGTTGAAAGAATTAAAGAAGCAACTTTAGGAGTTGCAAGATAAAGGTTTCATACGGCCTAGCACTTCTCTTTGGGGTGCATCGGTTTTGTTTGTAAAGAAGAAAAACCAGACTATGCAGCTTTGTATTGACTATCGTTAGTTAAACAAGCTCACTATCATGAATTGGTATCCTCTGCACAGAATATAAGATCTTTTTGATCAACTCAGGGATGCTTCCATATTCTCTAAGATTGACCTTCAATCGGGGTACTATCAAATGAAAGTGAAACAACAAGATGTACCTAAGACAGCCTTTCATACTAGATATGGCCACTTCAAATTCCTCGTAATGCCCTATCTTGTCAAGTTCGTCGTTGTCTTCATCGACGACATTTTGGTGTACTCTCAGAATAAGGAGGAACATGCTGAACACCTCCTAATTGTCTTGCAAACACTCCGAGAACATCAATTGTATGCCAGGTTCTCCAAATGTGAATTATGGTTACTAGAAGTTTCTTTCCTTGACCATGTTATCTCGGCTGAAAGAATCAAAGTCGATCCAAGAAAGATTCAGTCTATTCTAGATTGGAGACCTCCGAAGAATGTAAGTGAGGTCTGAAGCTTTCTCGGTTTAGCCAGGTAATACAGAAGATTTGTTAAGGGCTTTTCCTCTATTGCCCGCAAGTCTTACTAAGCTTACTAAAAAAGATACGCCTTTCGTTTGGTCGAAGAACCAACAACGAAGCTTCGATCACTTAAGCAAGATTTGACTCATGCCCCGATACTCATCCAACCAGAATCGGGCAAAGAATTTACTGTTTACAGTGATGCTTCTCATCTACGAGTCAGTTGTATCCTGATGCAAGATGGGAAAGTAATTGCTTACGCTTCAAGGCAACTGAAGCCACACGAGTCTAATTATCCAACACACGATCTAGAACTAGCAGCTATCGTGTTTGCTATCAAGATATGGAGACACTATCTATACGGAGAGAAATACAATCTATTTATCGATCACAAAAGTCTCAAATACCTCCTAACTCAGAAGGATTTGAATATGAGGCAAAGGAGATGGCTCTAATTGCTCAAGGACTACAATTTGGTTATTGACTACCATCAGGGGAAAGCAAACGTAGTTGCTGATGCCCTTAGTCGCAGACCATACTCGAGTAACTCCTAAATCTAGAATTTTGATTAAATTCATTTGAATCATGCCTTCTATTGTTTTGCAAACAATGAATTTAGAGTTTCCTTAAGATACAAGTTACTATTCGAACATTTCTTGAAATACAAGTAACATATTCGAATAAGAATTGAGCTAAAATACTTGTAACCATTGAAATCGAATCTTTCTTAGCTTGTAAGAAAGCATTCGAACAATGCCTTGTTCTTTAAGGAACAATTCAAACAATGCCTTGCATTGCAAGAAATCTATTGGAAATCATTCTAGTGACTTTGTTAATGCTTTCGTAGCTACTACGGCTATTAATGCTCATTTTCGACTATCCAAGAGCCGAAATTTTTTGTCTGAACTTCAAGTTCAATCCGATTTCATCTCGAGAATTAAAGAACTCCAACAAGTTGATCCACATCTTCAGAAGATCATATCTAAGCTTACTTCTAAGTCTAGCTCTGACTTATCCCTAAAGCCAAATGGACTCCTCTATTTCAAGGATAGAGTTTGTGTTCCTAACAATAAGGAACTAAGACAAGAAATGTTACAAGAAGCTCACCGAAGTTCTTTCTCGATCCACCCTGGATCGGTTAAGATGTATAAGGACCTAAAGTCCCTATACTGGTGGCTAGGCATGAAATCTGCAACTACGGACTTCGTATCCAAGTGCTTAACATGTCAAAGAGTCAAAATCGAGCATCAAGTCCCTACTGGATTGCTACAACCTATTAAACTTCCCTAGTGGAAGTGGGATCGAATTACTATGGACTTTGTCACCGGTCTTCCTTCTACTCCAAGAAAGAACGATGTTGTATTGGTGATTGTTGATAGATTCACTAAATCTACTCAGTTCATCCCTATTCATACGAACATGAGCTTGGAAACCATTGCCGAGCTATACATTCGTGAAGTGATTCGGTTACACAGTGTACCTACAACAATTTATCTCTGATCGTGATCCTCGATTCGCTTCTCGATTCTAGAATTCTCTATAGAATGCTCTAGGAGCTAAAGTACATCTTAGTACGGCCTTTCATCCTTAATCGGATGGCCAATCTGAGAGAATCATTCAAGTACTAGAAGATATGTTACGAGCTTGTGTTGTTGACTTCGGGAAGAATTGGGAGAAATCCCTACCTCTTTTAGAGTTTGCCTACAACAATAGCTATCAATCTTCTATTCAAATGGCACCATTTGAAGCTCTATATGGTAGAAGATGTAGAACTCCCTTATGCTGGTCTGAATTGGGAGAAAACAAAGTATTGGGACCTCAAATGCTTCGGGAAACTGAAGAATAAATCAAGATCATTCACGATCGATTAAAGGCAGCTTTCGATAGACAGAAAGCGTATGCTGACTTGAAAAGAAGAGATATCCAATATGCTATTGGAGACAAAGTCTTCCAAAAAGGTCTCACCTTGGACGAAAGTGCTCAGATTTGGAAGAAAAGGGAAGCTCGGTCCCCGATACATCGGACCATTTGAAGTTATTGAAAGAATTGGTCCAGTGGCCTATCGATTAGCTCTTCCTAGAGAATTCGATAGAATACATAATGTCTTCCATGTTTCAATTCTCAGAAGGTATCGATCTAATCCTTCACACATTCTTGAGCCATAAGAAGTTGAATTGAATCCCAATTTTTCCTAAGAAGAAGAACCTACTCAGATTCTTGACCGGGAAGAAAGGAAGCTTCGAAACAAGATTGTTCCTCTTGTTAAGATCTTATGGAGAAATCATATGGTGGAAGAAGCTACCAGGGAATCTAAAGAAGTCATGAGGAAGCAGTATCCTCACCTATTCGATTCAGGTAAATTCGAGGACGAATTTAATTAAGGGGGGAGAATTGTAATACCCCAAATCCTAGCCTAGAAGCATTGGAACTAAATTGTATAAGTTGATAGCTTAATTAAATTTAGAATTAAGCTAATTTGATTAGTTAAGGATCTAACTGAAAAAATGTATGAAATAAGTGATCAAATTATAAGGATCAATTTGAATTAAAGGAGAAAGATGAGTTTTGCATGATAAACTTCATGTTTCTCTTATTTTCCCTTGACTAATTACATGATTAGTAACTAATTAAGGGATAGTTTAGTAACTTCATAAATCATCTAATGTGGATAACCATATTGTCATCATCTTCTTCATTTCGTTTAGCCGAAATTGAGGGAAGAAATAGTGAGAGAGAAAGCTTGGAAAATTCAGCCATTGAAGAAGGAATTAAGCTTGCATGTATAGGAATTTTTCATTGAAATTAAGCTAGAAGCAAAGTAAGTATAATTTTTCTTGTGTTCAATTGTATAGGCAACTATGATTGTTGTATTGGACTGTTTTGATGATTATATATGGGATTGGCTATTGAATATGTTGTTAGATGATTAAATGGTTGTAGAATCATACAAAATTGAAGATTGAACACTAGGTACTATGCTGGAAATTATGTGATTATGCTAGTGTAATAAGCTAGGTTGCTGGAAAATTGAATTGTGATATTGAAGTGGGAATTGAATGATTAAAACTTAAAATTGAGCTATGGAATTAATGAATTGATGATGAGCATGAATAGGTAATGTAAAGAAGATGTTAAACAAATTGAATTGTTAGCAAACAATGCTGTAAATGAAGGATAAGAGTATGTACATAGTTACATAACATAGGAACTGTTTTGTGGAATTGAAATTGAGTAAACATGCAAGATTAGGCATTGTAACCAATTTGCTCTGTTTTGACCCTTGAATATTGGATTAAAATTGACTCATCATGTCTATGATATCATATGAAATGAATTATAGGGCCAAAACATTGGTTAAAATGAATTTAAGGCAATAAAATGTGAATAGGTACAATATGCCCAGAATTGCTCTGTTCTGGGCAGTCACTTTGAAAATTCACCAAAAATTGTATAGATCAAATTCAGGGCTGAAATTTTAATGACATGATCCTTAGAGTGTCTATTTTCATTAGGTGAAAACATACATGAAAACTGGGTCCTATGCTGGAAATTGTAAATAGGAATTGCTGGACAGTGCAAACTGTCTAGGCAGTGTAAATGCCCTGTCTTTTGACAATAAACTGTATTAATTGGATAAGAACTAAAATGCAAGTATTACATGGTCTTATAGAAAACTTTGTTAGCTTTCTAACGGTGTATATAAATCGAAATTCCGACGTACGGATTAAAATATATGGCCATTTAAAGGGACAGTGTGCAAACTACCAGACAGCAGTGTCCGGACAGTTTGGGACTGTTTTTGCACCTAAATGCAAACTATTTCCAAAACAGTTTTGGTACATTGTGATTTGTCCAATTATGTATTAAAATGAAGCAATAACAATATGGAAATGAACTAGTAAGAAATGCTTAAAAGGAAGCATAAAAACAGTAACTAAACGTTAGGTACAAATGTAGTAACATTGCTACTATGATTGTGTGATATATTGTGCTTGTTTTGATAGAATGTGTATGTGTTATGCTTGCTAGACCAAGGGCAGCAAATTGGGGAAGAAGAGGATAGGAGTGGACATCCCAAAGATAGAGGCAAAGGGATTTGGATTCAAGACACTTGAATTGCTAGGAGTATTGTGAGTGTAACTATCCCTAGGGTTGGGACTTAGGTCCTAACAAACCTTGTTTATTGCCTAAATGAAATGTCAATGCCATGTAACATGACTTAAAGTATATTTGGCTAATTAAGGGAAGAATGAAATGTATAACAACTTGATTGATGCCGTGATCTTTGTGTTAACTTGGGTGTTAAGCAAATGAAATGAAATGTATGTCATGTTGCATTGCTTATGCCTAAGGTATGAAATGACATGCTTGCTTGGAGAATAAGGTACGCACAATGCATACATATGCTTGTGTTTGTGAATGTTATGCATGGCTGATTGTAATGAATTAAACAAGGATACTACTTTGTATTCATGCTATTCGAATGGCATGGATAGTTTTGTATTTTGAGTTAAGACTCCATAAGCCTAAGGGCTTGGCCTTTGAATGGCATAATGATGTATTGAATCATGAAATGTATAAAGCTTAAATGAATTGGATAATCAACAACTTTGGTAGCTAGTTTGATAGATAGGAGGGCATGCCTTAGAATCTTGAGCACATATTGGCACTACAGTGCATATTGGCACTACGGTGCATATTTGCACGACGGTGCATATTGGCACTTCGGTGCATATTGTTAATATTTGATTATCTAGTAAGCTACTTACCAAGGATGTTGAAAGATGACTTAATAATTCAAATGGTCATTGCTTGTATCGTAAGAAACTTGTATGAACTTCCTTGCTTTTAAAGAAGACACATGAATGGATGTATAACTAGTTACTTCTCATGAAAGAAATGTATAAATGATGACTTTGTGTATGAATACCTTCTTGGTAAATGAAATATTGGTTGTTTGTCTTCTAAGCATGGTGTTCGAATGGTGTGCTATGATCATATGGTGGATGATGCTATAATTGATTGTCTGATATGTGAAACTTGCCTATGTTTACCTCCATACAATTCGAATGGTACATGATTTATGGTGATGGTCTTGATTCTTTGGATTACATGTAAACTTGGACATATATGCTTTGAAATTGACTATATTAAGTGTTACCTCACTAAGTACATAACTTGTACTTACCACTCTACTCTTCATTCTTCCCATAACATATTAAAGATTACTTCAAGAGGATATCTTGGGTTTGAAGCAACACTTGAGGCAAGCTTGAAAGTATGAATTCATACTCTTTGTATACTCCTAGTTTGATGGCACTAGATTTTGTAATAGTTAGCCTTGATCATGCATTTGGGTATGTGTTTAAGACTAGTATGTTCATTGTTTTGATGGGCCTAAAATGCAACCAATTTGGATGATTCAAACTATGTATATGATTGGGTGGAAATGTATATATATGTTGGTATAATGCTGTGCATAATATGATAGATTTGTAATGCTTGTTGAACCTTGTATAAATCGAATGCTACACTAGAATGGTATGATCATGCATTTGTTCTTATGGCTCTTGGAATGATTCGGCTATGTGGAGATTGGATCTAAGGTACGTTTAAGCATGCATTATCAATGTATTAGCCAAGTATGTTATGAAATGTGAAGACTTGATTGAAAAGAAACAAAAGAAATATGTTTAGGTTTCATCTAGTTATTCAAATAGGATGCTTGAACATGTAAAGAATGTAAGTTGGATGCTTGTAATGATCATGTTAATGGGTTGAATAAGCCGTTTCTTGAGATGCAAGTAAGCTAGTTAAGACATGCTTGGTGACCACCTAGTGTATTCGAATATGGCATTGGAATTATAGTAAGAATGAAAGTTGAAACATGTTGAATAGTAACTTAAAGTGAAGTATGCCATACTTGTGTTTGTTTTTTGAATGATATATGTAATTTGAATGGAATGGTGACATGATATTGGTAACTTAGGTTATAAGTATGAAATGGAACAAAATGGTACCTAAAATAGTATGTTATGTATGTTGGTTGTTGTTTAATGTGGATTGCTTGAATGTAATGTTTGTATTGAAAGGTTTAGTTTAGGTTACTTGTGTGTCAAGGCAAGTATATTATGAGGTTACTTGTCGAACAAGTAACCTATCCTTTGCTTAGCTTCCGTTCTGGTAACGCTTCAGAACTGGGTTACGGCTAACCCGTTGATGGGGTGTTACACACACCTCCTTTCTTGTTCATCTTAAGCTCAACTTCTCTTCAATTTGAAGACACCATAGCAAAGACATCACTTGGGTAAAGCAAAGCCCTCTATCTATTGTCAAATTCTATGTAAGATTGGAGTTTAATTTCGAACTCAAATCCTAAGCCATTCTTGTATGTCTACTTTCATTAGGAGAAAACAGAACTGAAAACTGGATCCTATACTGGAAACTGTAAATAGAAATAGCTGGACAGTGCAAATTGTCTAGGTAGTGTAAATGCCCTCTCTTTGAGCAATAAACTGTATTAATTGGCTAAGAACTAAAAATGCAAGCCTATTATGGTCTTAAAGGAAATTTTGTTAGATTTCCAACGGTATAAAGTAATTGAAATTCTGATGTAGGAATTGAAAGATATGCATGTTTAAGCATGTATTGCAAGTTGCCAGGCAGCAGCAGTTAAGCTAGTTAAAAACTCTTTTGTGTACAGTTTTATTGGACTGTTTGTAACAGTTTTGGATAAATGAATTCTACCTAGCTTTTTTTATTGAAATGATGGCTGAATTGTACTTATATAAACATAACCTTGCTGCCAGAATTGTGTATGATGAGTACTAGTGATATTGCCTTGCTTGAATGGTCATGTGAGACTTGTTTTAATATGCATATGCTTGTATAATGTTTTAGAACCAGGCTTGAACTTGGTGGAGGAAGAAAAAGGAAATCATTCAAGGGCTAAGAACAAGGGGATAGCCATACAAGACAATTGCTAGCTTGCTTGGATTGTTTTGTGAGTGTAGTTACCTCTAGGGTTAGGACTAGGTCCTAACCAATGTATTTGTTACATTCTTGTTATGATAATAAATCTAAGCATGAATTTGACTTAATAAGGGAAGAATGAATAAAGAGACACATGAAAAATGATCATAGTATTGAATACATGTCTATTCGAAATGCTTATGCATGATTAGTGATAGTTTGGATGCTTGTGTGTGCTATGATGCAACATGATTGTATGTTAAAGACTTGTTTGAGATATGATCTTATCTCATCTTGATGAAATGGATCTTCAAACCACTTGACTTGTGAGATAAGGCTCAATAGCCTAAGGGCTTATCATGAAATGATCTTGATTGACATGAACATGATCTTGAACTTGATAACTTGAATAAATGGTAATTCGAACAACCTTGGCAGCTAGTTGGATTAGGTAGAAAGACATGCCTTAGAGTCTAGAGCTCATTGTGTATGGGTGGACTACGGTCCAGGGCTAAGGCCCCTATTTGGCGACATACAAAGGGTACGTATGTGGTCTTTGACAATAGTAGGAGGGTTGACCAGCACTACAGTGCATATTGTGGCGACAGTTGGTTGGAGACTCGATTACCTATACAAACTAAGTACCAAGGGGTTGTTTAATGAAATAACAAATGAATTAAGATTCAATTATACATGATACTTGTCTTGTATGCCATGAAATGTATGTTGCTTGATTTGAAAGCATGACTCCTTGGTTACTTGTTTTGCAAGCATGTTGCTTGATTCATGAATTATGATTTCTTGATGCCTTACCTTGATGGCTGAATACATGCTATCCTAGATAGGATATTCTTGATGTTTGAAAGACTAGATAAGGTCACTCTTGATACTTGACAGACTAGATAAGGTCACTCTTGATACTTGAAAGACTAGCAAAGTCTACTCTAATGCTTGGAAGCCTTAGCTAGGTCTACACTTGATCTAAAAGACATGAAACATGAAATAACAAAATGGATAGACTAGTTACTACCTCACTAAGTACATTTTTGTACTTATCACTCTTCTTTCATTCTTCCCAACCTACAGGTTAAAGGATTCAACATTGCTTGATCTTGAAGCTTGATTCCTTGAGCAAGAAGCATCCTACACAAGCTTTGTTAAAGTATGATTCCATACTTGTTTTGTATTCTCCTAGAATGGTGGCAGTAGTTGTATCTAAGTAGCTTGAACATGCATTTTGAAGGGATGTATATAATGCTTGATAGTCTATCTATGATTTGTATATAGTTTAAGGTTTGTAATGAACTTAGATGATTTGATATAGTTGAATGTTTTGCTGCGCATATTTGGATGTTATGGAATGATCTTATGATGACCTAATTGGCTTTGAAATAGTTGATAACCGTGTCATGCTTTTGTGAATGCTTGAAATTATCATATGTATGTGATACATGTATGGGGGGCTAAAATGATGCATTGTAGCCAAAGAGTTGAAGCTGTTTTATAAGTCTGTAATTTCAGCCGACTTGCATCGAATTTTCGGATGGGATCCGGGCACTTCTGAGTCTACATATCTTCTTCAAACATATTCCTCTGTCTCTTAGCTTTCCAACGCATCTTGAAACGCATGAATCCGACATCGGGATCTCAAGTTATGTCCATTTTAGTGAAGACGGTGCGAGCAGAAATCTCTATACGATTTTATCACGGGAAATATTATTTATTACGAATTTTCAATAATTTTATTGATTATTTGTACTTAAATTTAATCTAGGATTCTTTATGAAGATATTTAGATGATTTAGGATTAGATTTGTTATTTATTTATTTATTAGTTTTTTAGGTTAGATAAAATATGTTTATTTATTTTATTATTATCTTTACTTTTCCTAATTTAAGTTGAACTCTTCATTTGTAGCCTATTTAAAGGCATATTTGCTTCACTAATAAGAACAACATCATGAATTTATGAGTTACAAAAACCTTTGGCCATGGGCCATTTTATTTTCAAGGTAGATAGATTTGCCTTGTTATTTTTCGTATCAGAAGTCTTCTTCAACGTAAGTTCGTCAAGTTCTTGTAATGGAGATCATCTTCACACTCTTGCTTGCCTAGATAATCGCGTCTAGGAGGGTGGGTTAGAGCCGCTTGAGGTTGCTTGCTTAGATAATTGAGTCTAAGAGGGTGCCGAGGACAAAACAACATCAACAATTCGCAAGCCATCTTCATCTTCAACCTTCACTCGATCTTCCATAATTCCATAAACAAAGCTGGAATTTTCATATTTGTTTTACTTATCTCTTTCTCAATCTTTTTTAATCTTCTTATTTCTTATCATATAATCCTTCATCTTATCTTTCTTTTTTTAAATTTCCAGCCTTGAATCTGAAAATTTCAAGAAAACCCATTCTCTTTTCTCTTGAATTTTCATATTTGCCCAAACTTCCTTGATTGAGTCTAGAGCTCCTAGTTCTTGCAACAACTTGATTGAAGGCTTCCAAATCCAAGATTGCGCTACTCTATCAGTATGCTTGATTTATGATTCGAAAATGATGAACCATGTTGTTAAACCCTATTCGAATGACCTTGGTATGTATACGATTAAATTTTGTGTTCATTCCTTGATTACATGAGTATGGTGCACTTGTTTGATGCATGGTCGAATGGTCTTAGGTTGTTAATTCATGTTTCTGAATGTATGGTAGTAGGATGAGGTTGGTATGATCTAGCTTTGTGCTTTGTATATGTTTGGTATAATTTTCCGAATAGTAGTCTCTTGAATTAGGCTTGAATGGAACAAGTTATAAGCTATTAAAGGTTAGATAACTATGCTTTGTAATTGAAGGAATGAAATGACTAATTGTGTACTAGATAAGGAACACCAAATTGAATTGGAAGCACGTGATACTAAGTAGTTCAAATAGGATAGGCAATAATGTATAAGTGTTATAAAATGAGCCATGAAAGTAGTAACTTGAAGTGTAAGAAAGAAAGAAATGAATCTAGAGGCATTGTGTTAATAGCCAAATAGTTTAGGTTGAAAAATAACTAGGAATGCTTGCATGATATTGTAGTTTGAATGCCTTTGATGATTGATGCCTAAGTATGAGTTGCTTGCCTGAAAAGAAATACATGAATGGTTGCTTATGCCTTGTTTGAATGCATGCTTCCTCGTTGCTTGCTTAGTTCGAATGTTAGGATGATTTAGGAGTCATGTGTGAGCTTTCTTGTTAGTTAAGTAAACAAGTATAAATGATTGTTTCTTCTTGGATGTTGAATGCCGAATGCAATGATTGAATATTGAATCAAGTTTGAATGTGTAATGTATGTAATGTCCTTGTCATACCTTGTCTTGTCTTTGCTTGCTTGCTAAGTAACGCTCCTGAACTGAGTTACTACTAACCCGGGTAGGGGTGTTACATACAAATTGGTAATCAGAGCTTTAGGTTTAGTCGATTATTGGACTAAACTGGGCTATCATGCATCAAATAGGATACTTGTGCCATCTAGGAGACTTGAATTGAATAGCTTGTGTCTTGCTCATTAAACTGAACCCTTAACTGTTCTATTTGAACGTAGAATGTCTGAAACGAGACTCGGTCAGGATAATGAAAGTCCTGAAGGCTCCTTGAACGAAGGAGACAGTGTGAGGATGGAACAAATTCATCTTCAACATCAAGCTCAACATAGAGCTCAAGCTGCTGCTCAACAGGAAGTTCCTTCTATCAATCTTGGGTAGCAAGAATGTCTTCTAAGTATGATGGAAATGTACAATCATCTTGTATATGCTTTAAAACAAGATCATCCAATTGCTCCTACAGTTGTTGTGCCAAACTGAGCCCCGATTGACAAACTTGCTCAACATCGGGCTTATACCTTCACTGGCACCGATGAAGCAAACCCAGAAGTAGCTGAGTACTGGCTTGAAGCCACTACTTGAATCCTTACCAAGCAACTACCTTGTCTAGATGAGCACAAACTCGAATGTGCTATAGCTTTGTTAGCTGATGAAGCCTTAAGCTTGTGGGAAATTACTACGTTAATTGCCCCTACAGAAGCTGTGACGTGGAAATTCTACCTCAATGAATTCAGGAAGAAGTATATTAGTGATCAGTATCTGGCCGAGTGCCAGAAATGTTTCTTGTACCTCAAGCAAGTGGGTCGACCTATTGAACAGTATGTAGGCGACTTCTGCAAATATTTTAAATATGGGTCAGAATATATCAAAATCGAGGCCGACAAATACCGAATGTTCATTAACGGGTTAAATGATGAATTAAGCCCTATATTCACTGCTCTTGGTATTATCGACTTCCAAAACTTGGTAAACCGAGTCATTGCTACAGAGGCGAAGATGAAGGCCTCAGAGAAGCGTAAGGGTGGAAACTCCTGGAAAGATAAACGATCCAGAAATGATGACAAGCCACACTGGCAGTCAGAGAAAGCTAAGCATTCTAAAGACCACTCTTCAAATTATACTCATGTCTAGAAGAGCAATTATATACCGAAACTTCAATCGGTAATCAAATCCTCAGCCCCGATGATCTTAAATGATAGTACGGGAATTCTGGTAAAGCTGTTCAGTATTCTACTTGCAAGTTCTGTCAGAAGCACCACACCGGGCAAATGCATAACTCAACAAAACTTGTGCTTCTTATGTGGAGCCTCAGATCACTATATCTAGGATTGCCCTCAGAATCCCAAAAAGGTTCCAAGTCGAACTCCTGGAAATGCAAGCTCAGCTCTTTCCAATCGAAACAAGGGTCCTAAACAAGCCCAGTATGGAAATCAGGGGAGAGGCAGAGGGAACCATTCGAATGCTCCTACTCACCAGGAATCCTGAACCCCTGCTCGTGTGTACCATATTCATGGTAAAGATGATGAAGAAGCTCCTAATGTTATTGTAGGTATCGTTGAGTTAAATTCTAGTCCTGCTTATGCTTTAATTGATTCGGGGTCTACCCATTCATTTGTTTGTTATGCCTTGATCAATAAGTTAAAATTGAAACCCAAAATTATTGAATCTAATCTTGTAGTTTCGAATCCATTAGGGGGAAAAACACCCATTAACTTGCGCCACAAGCAAGCTTCCTTGACCGTTCGAAACATACCCTTTCCTATTGATCTTTATGTTCTACCTTTTTGTGAAATTGATTTGATATTGGGGTCAGATTGGTTAAGTAAACACGAGGCCTAGGTAGATTGCCAAAATCGGAGACTGTATCTCCGGGGTTTAGGGAAAGAATCCATTCTCTTAATAGACAAGAAACCAACCTCAATCTTTGCTAATCTGATCTTTCAAGATGCAATTAAATTTGGCTTACCTAGTATGCCAATTTTATCTAAATTCATTGATGTTTTTTCTGAGGAACTCCCTGGTGTCCCTCCAACCAGAGAAGCACCCCAAGGAGAAGTGCTAGGCCGTATGAAGCCTTTATCTTGCAACTCTTGAAGTTGCTTCTTCAATTCTTTCAACTCAACAGGTGCCATTCTATAGGGTGTAATGGACACCGGAGCTATTCCAGGTTGAACTTCAATATTCTCAAAGATGCTTCTTCAATTCTTTCAACTCTTGAAGTTTCTTCTTCAATTCTTTCAACTTCAATATCCTCTTCCTTAGAATAGAAGATCTCTTTGATCAACTCAAGGATGCTTCGATATTCTCAAAGATCGATCTTTGATCGTGATACTATCAAATGAGGGTAAAAGAAGAAGATGTTCCCAAGACAACCTTTCGTACTCGATATGGCCACTATGAATTTCTCGTAATGCCAGGGCTAACGAATGCTCTGGCTGCTTTCATAGACCTCATGAATCGAGTGTTCAAGCTTTATCTTGACAAGTTTGTGGTCGTCTTCATTGATGACATTCTAGTTTACTCTCGGAACAAGGAAGAACACTCCGAACATCTCAGGATTATATTACAAACTCTTTGAGAATATCAATTGTTCGCAAAGTTATCTAAGTGTGAATTTTGGCTATCGGAAGTCTCGTTCCTTGGCCATGTCATCTCAACAGAAGGGATTAAAGTAGACCTGAAGAAAATTCAATCCATCCTGGATTGGAGACCTCCGAGGAATGTTAGTGAAATCATAAGCTTTCTCGGTTTAGCCGGGTATTATCGGCGATTTGTTAAAGGATTCTCATCCATTGCCGCAAGTTTGACAAGGGTAACCTGAAAGGATATACCTTTTTTTTGGTCGGAGAACCAACAACGAAGCTTCGATCAACTTAAACAAGCCCTGACTCATGCACCGGTCCTTATCCAACCAGAATCGGTAAAGAATTCAGTGTCTATAGTGATGCATCTCATTTAGGACTCAGATTTGTCCTAATGCAAGATGGAAAGTGGTAGCTTATGCTTCATGACACTAAAACCACACGAGTCAAACAATCCAACATACAATCTAGAATTGGCAGCTATCGTGTTTGCTCTCAACATATGGAGACATTACTTGTACGAGGAGAAATGTAATTTGTTCGTAGACCACAAGAGTCTCAAATATCTCCTGACTCAGAAAGATTTGAATCTGAGACAAAGAAGATGGCTAGAATTTCTTAAAGACTACGATTTGGTTATCGACTACCATCCGGGCAAAGCAAACGTGGTTCCTGATGCCCTTAGTTGCAAACCATACTCGGGTAAACTCCCAAATCTAAATTCTAGTATATTTCAATCAAATTTGAACTTACTTGAATCACAAGAAAACTATTCGAACTAGCTTGTTTTTCAAGTAATCACTCGAAATTTTCCTTAATGATCCTATGTATTCTTTGTAGCTACTCTACCTATCAATGCTCATTTTCGTTTATCCAAAGGACGGAAATTCTTGTATGAACTTCAAGTTCAATCTAGCTTAATCTCGAAAATTAAAGAACTCCAGCAAACTGATTCAGATCTTTAGAAGATCATATCCAAGTTAGACTCCGAGTCAAATTCTAACTTTTCACTTAAGTCAAATGGACTTCTCTATCTTAAGGATAGAGTGTGTGTTCCTAACAATGAGGAACTATGACAAGAAATGTTACAAGAAGCTCACCAAAGCTCATTTTCGATTCACCCGGGATCTACTAAGATGTACAAGGATCTTAAGCCACTATAATGGTGGTCGGGTATGAAATCGGCTATCATAGACTTTGTATCGAAGTGCCTAACTTGTTAGAAAGTTAAAGCCGAGCATCAAGTTCCTACTGGATTACTTCAACCAATCGAATTCCTTAGTGGAAATGGGATCATATTACAATGGATTTTGTTACTGGTCTTCATTCCACTCCAAGAAAGAACGATGTTGTATGGGTGATTGTTGATAGATTCACAAAGTCTACTCACTTCATCCATGTTCGAATGAACATGAGCTTGGAAATCTTAGCTGATCTATACATTCGTGAAGTGATTCGATTACACGGTGTACCTACAGCAATAATCTCTTATCGTGATCCTAGATTTGCTTCTCGATTTTGGAAGTCTCTATAGAAAGCTCTTGGGACCAAAGTAAATCTAAGTACAGCTTTCCATCCTCAGTCTGATGGACAATCTGAAAGGATTATTCAAGTAAAAGAAGACATGCTTCATGCTTGTGTTATAGAGTTCGGGAAGAACTAAGAGAAATCTCTACCCATTGTAGAGTTTGCCTACAACAATAGCTATCAAACATCTATTCATATGGCACCATTTGAAGCTCTATACGGGAGGAGATGTAGAACTCCCTTATGCTGGTCTGAATTGGGGGGAAACAAAGTGCTAGGACCTCAATTGCTTCTGGAAACCGAAGAACAAGTGAAGATCATTCATGATAGATTAAAGGCAGTTTCAATAGACAGAAAACATATGCTGACTTGAAAAGAACAGATATCCAGTATGATATTGGAGACAAAGTCTTCCTGAAGGTCTCACCTTGGAAGAAAGTCCTTCGATTTGGAAGAAAAGGGAAACTCAATCCCTGATTCATTGGTCCATTCAAAATCACTGAAAGAATTGGACCGATGGCCTATCGATTAGCTCTCCCTGAAGAATTCGATAGAATCCACAATGTATTCCATGTATCTATGCTCAGAAGATACAGATCAAATCCATCCCATATTCTTGAACCGGAAGAAGTTGAGTTAAACCCTGACTTGTCCTATAAAGAAGAGACTGTTTAGATTCTTGATCGGGAAGTAAGAAAGCTTAGGAACAAGATTGTTCCTCTTGTCAAGGTTTTGTGGAGAAACCACAAGATAGAAGATGCTACTTGGGAATCTAAAGAAACCATGAAGAAACAATATCTCCATCTATTTGATTCAGGTAAATTCGAGGACGTATTTATTTTAAGGGGGGAGAATTGTAACACCCTAAATCCTAGCCTAGAAGTATTGAAATCAAATGCTTAAGTTGATAGCTTAATTGAATCTAGAAATTAAGCTAAATTGATTAGACAAGGGTCTAATTGAATGAATGAAAGAACAAGTGACCAAATTAAGATGACCAACTTGTAAACTCTAACAATTCCAAGGAATGCATGCTAAAATTCCTACATCTCTTAAATGACCTTGATTAAATTAATATTAAGAATTAATTAAGGGACATTTTAGACTTTGCACAAATCCAATAACATGGATTAGATTGTTGTCATCTTCTCCATTATTCAATCTAGCCGAATAGAAGAGAGAAAAAGAGAGAAAGAAAAGCTTGAGGGAGAAAGCTTGAATCCATGCCCTACAATCTTGAATTAGCTTCAAATTAAATCTAGATAGCTTAGTGATTAAGGTAATTACTTGTTTCTCATGTAAATTTCATGTTTGAATTGAAATGGAAATGTGAATTGAATTGGATAGATGCTGGAAAATGTGATGAACATGTTATAGCTTGATTGAATGATTGTTTGATGATGTTCTTGGTTGTATTGATGAATTAGATGATTCCTTTATGTGTTAGGGTAATGCTATGTGCAATTGGAACCTGGAAATTGATTGCTAGTAATCAAATGGCTAATGAAACTCAAGTGTAATTGCTGGAAAATTGAGAAACATGAACATGGTTCAAAACAGTTTAAATTAGGGGACTGTTTTGATTGTAAAATTATGTGAGCATGCTAAATGAGCTTAAAACTCTGTTTTGAACATGTTGATAGGTAAAATGGAGATTTAATTGAATTGGTAACTTTCTGGAAAAATGACTACACCTAATTGAACTAGTTAAAATAGGAAATGGACGACCTAGTTGATGAATAGATGTGTAATTGTGATCAAATGGATTAAACTAGGTTCAACATGACTATGCCCTGTTTTGAGAACTTTGTTAAGCGAATTAAGATGGACTAAATATGTATGAACATGATTATGAATGAAATTGTCATTTTAGGACCTTGCTTGAATGAAATAAAGAACAAGAAATGCAACCTAGAGTAAACTACCCAGAATGCTCTGTTCTGGGCAGTCACTTTGAAAATTCACCAAAATTGTATAGATCAAATTCAGAGATGAAATTTTAATGACATGATCCTTTGTATGTCTACTTATATTAGGAGAAAACATAACTGAAAACTGGATCCTATACTGGAAACTGTAAATAGAAATAGCTGGACAGTGCAAACGGTCCAGGCAGTGTAAATGCCCTATCTTTGAGAACTAAACTGTATTAATTGCCTAAGAACTAAAATGTAAGACTATTATGGTCTTAAAGGAAATTTTGTTAGATTTCCAATGGTATAAAGTAATCGAAATTCCGACGTAGGAATTGAAAGATATGCATGTTTAAGCATGTATTGTGCAAGCTGCCAAGCAGCAGTTAAGCTAGTTAAAAACTTTTTGTGCACAGTTTTATTGGACTGTTTGTAACAGTTTTGGATAAATGAATTATGCCTAGCTTTGTTTATTGAAATGACGGCTGAATTGTACTTATATGAACATAACCTTGCTCCCAGAATTGTGTATGATAAGTACTAGTGATATTGCCTTGCTTGAATGGTCATGTGAGACTTGTTTTAATATGCATCTGCTTGTATAATGTTTTAGAACCAGCCTTGAACTTGGTGGAGGAAGAAAAAGGAAATCATTCAAGGGCTAAGAACAAGGGGATAGCCATAGCTTGGATTGTTTTGTGAGTGTAGTTACCTCTAGGGTTAGGACCTAACCAATGTATTTGTTACATTCTTGTTATGATAATAAATCTAAGCATGAATTTTACTTAATAAGGGAGGAATGAATAAAGAAACACATGAAACATGATCCTAGTATTGAATACATGTTTATTCGAAATGCTTATGCATGATTAGTGATAGTTTGGATGCCTGTATGTGCTATGATGAAACATGATTGTACGTTAAAGACTTGTTTGAGATATGATGTTATCTGATCTTGATGAAATGGATCTTGAAACCACTTGACTTGTGAGCTAAGGCTCAATAGCCTAAGGGCTTATCTTGAAATGAACTTGATTGACATGAACATGATCTTGAACTTGATAACTTGAATAAATGACAATTCGAACAACCTTTGTAGCTAGTTGGATTAGGTAGAAAGGCATGACTTAGAGTCTAGAGCTCATTGTGTACGAGTGGACTACTGTGCAGGGTTAAGGCCCATATTTGGTGACAGACGGAGGGTACATATGTGGTCTTTGGCGACATTAGGAGGGTTGACCAACACTACGGTGCTTATTGTGGCGACAGTTGGTTGGAGACTCGATTACCTTTACAAACTAAGTACCAAGGGGGTTGTTTAATGAAATAACAAATGAAATAAGATTCAATTATACGTGATACTTGCTTTGTATGCCATGAAATGTATGTTGCTTGATTTGAAAGCATGACTCCTTTGTTAGTTGTTTTGCAATCATGTTGCTTGATTAATGAATTGTGATTTCTTGATGCCTAACCTTGATGGCCGAATACATGCTATCCTATATAGGATATTCTTGATGTTTGAAAGACTATATAAGGTCACTCTTGATACTTGAAAGACTAGCTAAGTCTACTCTAATGCTTGGAAGCCTGAGCTAGGTCTACACTTGATCTAAAAGTCATGAAACATGAAATAACAAAATGGATAGACTAGTTACTACCTCACTAAGTACATTTTTGTACTCATCACTCTTTTTCATTCTTCCCAACCTACAGGTTAAAGGATTCAACATTGCTTGATATTGAAGCTTGATTCCTTGAGCAAGAAGCATCCTACACAAGCTTTGTTAAAGTATGATTCCATACTTGTTTTGTATTCTCCTAGAATGGTGGCACTAGTTGTATCTAATTAGCTTGAACATGCATTTTGAAGGGTTGTATATAATGCTTGATAACCTATATATGATTTGTATATAGTTTAAGGTTGGTAAAGAACTTAGATAATTTGATATGGTTGAATGTTTTGCTGCGCATATTTGGATGTTATGGAATGATCTTATGATGACCTAATTGGCTTTGAAATAGTTGATAATTGTGTCATGCTTTTGTGAATGCTTGAAATGATCATATGTATGCTTGATTTATGATTCAAAAATGAGGAACCATGTTGTTAAACCCTATTCGAATGACCTTGGTATGTATATGATTCAATTTTATGTTCATGCCTTGATTACATGAGTATAGTGCACTTGTTTGATGCATGGCCGAATGGTCTTAGGTGGTTAATTCATGTTGCCGAATGCATGGTAGTAGGATGAGGTTGGTATGATCTAGCTTTATGCTTTGTATATGTTTGGTATAATTGGCCGAATTGTAGTCTCTTGATTTAGGCTTGAATGGAACAAGTTATAAGCTATTAAAGGTTAGATAACTATGCTTAGTAATTGAAGGAATGAAATGACTAATTATTTACTAGATAAGGAACACCAAATTGAATTGGAAGCATGTAATACTAAGTAGTTCAAATAGGATAGGTAATAATGTCTAAGTGTTATAAAATGAGCCATGAAAGTAGTAACTTGAAGTGTAAGCAAGAAAGAAATGAATCTAGAGGCATTGTGTTAATAGTCGAATAGTTTAGGTGGAAAAATAACTATGAATGCTTGCTTGATATTTTAGTTTGAATGCCTTTGATGATTGATGCCTAAGTATGAGTTGCTTGCATGAAAAGAAATACATGAATGGTTGCTTATGCCTTGTTTGAATGCACGCTTCCTCCTTGCTTGCTTAGTTCGAATGTTAGGATGATTTAGGAGTCAAGTGTGAGCTTTCTTGTTAGTTAAGTAAACAAGTATGAATGATTGTTTCTTCTTGGATGTTGAATGCCGAATGCAATGCTTGACTATTGAATCAAGTTTGAATGTGTAATGTATGTAATGTCTTTTCCATGCATTATCTTGTCTTTGTTTGCTTGCTAAGTAACGCTTCTAAACCGAGTTACTGCTAACCCGGGTAGGGTGTGTTACATATAAACCATGTATGTCTAAAGATATGAAAATCAAACTGTCATGTTGTTGTGAAATCGTTTGAGCTCGGTGTTAGGTTTCGGTTAAGTTTGAGTCATAGGTAAAACTAGTTTTTTTATGATCCAATAAAATTGGAAGGTAAGCAAAAGGCAAATTTGTATGTTTCTACTTATCTTGTACTATTTGCTAGTTCTGAATATTAAGGGGTAGCTCGTGTGCTTAAGTTATGAAAATATAATAATAAGTTTCTTGCTACATTAGTAACTTAATGTTTATGAAAGTGTAAAGGTTATTCTTATAGTATCACTTGCTGGAATATGGAATTAAAGAAATGTCCAAATAACTAGTGAACTTATAAGTTACTTTTGAAGTATGTTGTATGCTTATCTCGCTAATCTTATTATTTCTTGTTCGAATGGTTCACCATACCTTGTGTAATGTCATAGTTTGCTTAAGACCTTTAAAACTGATGTTGTGTAGTAAAAGTATACATGTTTGGAACTAGGATTAAATTCTTAATATGCTTAATCTGAACTGTATTGTGTCGTAAGATGTGAACTTTTGTCATTTAGGTGTTGGAGATACTTGTTGTGAGATAAGGGTTCATAAGTGATAGAGTATATGAATGTGCTGTGGAGTAGTTTAAAGTTTGTTGCTTATGGAATGGCCATTTGTGGCATGTGGTTTTGATTTGATAATTGATCTATGAATATTATAAAAGAAAAAGTTTTTAAATTACTTTACCTTTCAAAGAAATGTGTGGGCATGCTCAGTTGATTGAATTGAATCTATCAAGACACTTGTTTGTATTGCTTGAAACCCTTGCTAATTTTGGTTTACTTCTAAGCCGGGTTAGGGGTGTTATAATTTGGTATCAGAGCCTAGTTTAGTCGATTCTCGGACTAAATCGGGACTCATTGCATCTTCATAAGTCATAGTGTCACCTAAGAGTTAAAATTTACATGTCTTTGTTATCTGCGTCTGAATAAAGCTCCTGATTATACTAATAGTTAGTAGGAATGTCTAAAACACTTTTGATCTGGGATAATGAGATCCCGACTGGATCTTTTGTTGAGTGAGGTAGAGTAAGGAAGAATCGGGAATGACAAAATCTTCTAAATATTACCGGCTAGGTAATCATTATATCCAGGAAGATTATTATAAGGAAAGATCATACTCTATGGATTAGTGAAGGAATCCACATTCTTGTTAGACAAGAAACCCTCTGAATTAAGTTTTGTAGGCAAATTTGAGGATGAATTTCTTTTAAAGGGGAGGAGAATTGTAATATCCCAAACTTTGGCTTAGAAGTATGAGACATTGATCAAAAGCTAAGCTTGCTATAATTCGGTCTTCTATTGGTCTAATTAAGTGATCTAGGACCATTTTGAAGAGAAGTAGAATTGGATAACCATAATAGAAAGGGGTTGAACCGAACATCTTGATAAAATAAAGGTTGTATGCTAAAAGGAATCAAACCTAAGGGCTTATACACATATTAACTTTTGGTCAAGGCATGTGTTGATGCCTCGGTATTGGAAAAAATGGTCTAGCATCATCTCCTTCCTCCTTCATTGAACCAAATTTCATGTTGAGAGAGAGAGAGTAGAGAAGGTACATGAAATTTCTTCATTTTGGATTCATTCTTAAGAATATAAATGAGGAGCTTAAGGAAAAGGGTAATGATTCTCTTTATCTCATTTGATTCAATGTTCCCGTTGTTTCGTTGGTTCAAAATCTCTTAAGATACTATGTAAAATTTGATTGTGGAAAGAAAATGCATGATAAGGAAATTCTTGAAGGATATTAGAATAGATTATATGATAAGTTACCATGTTTCTTAAGTTGTATGATAGCTTCAAGATTCCAGTCGGTTTAATGAAATACCTTATAATGCTTAGGATATATTGAATTGTTGACTAACCATATTCAAAATGTGAATTGCTTGATTTACCCGAATGAACCTGCATGAGTGAATTGTCATACTTTGTGATTTTTGCAACATAAATAAAATGTGCAACCTTTTAATAATGAATCTTAATGTTGTTAAAATAAGATGGTTATTTGAGTGGATTTTTATTGGTGGTGTAGCGAGTGTTTGAACTTGAGTTTGGTCAATACTTGCTAGAATTTAATTAGGGACAGTTTTGAGGAAATGGACTGTTTGGAGACTGTTTTAATAAACCAAGAAGGGTTGATTTGAGAATTTGAATTATGATTGGTTAATATACTGTTGGGACTAATTTGGTTTTAAGAGGATTGTTTTAAAAACTATTTTGGTTGGTGAAATGGAGGAAGTGATAGTTAAAGGGCTGTTTTTGTAACACCCCTAAACCCGGCTTAGGAGTAAACCGAGTTAGGAAGTGTTTGACAGACAAACACTAAGAACTTTATTAGGATGCTTGCACATCAAAATATAATCTCTTCAAGAATTGAGGTAATTTAAAACTTTTAACCCATTACACTTATTTAGTTTTGACCAAAAACAATGAATAAATAGACCTTCACACAAATCAATACATGCCAACAATTAAGATCATGATATACTCATGCGAATTATCACAAGACATTATTTATCTTTTAATCTTTTAACATGATTATACTTTGATTCTACTTAAGTACTAACATTTGGTCATGCCACTAGTTTACATCGATGAATAAATTCAGAGACTTTTACAAGCACTACCAAGATAATGACGAATAGCATTAAATGTGTGTATACTAGCTGCTCCATTCTAGCTAATCAAAATGATAACATGCAACTCAATTCGATTCAAGTAATATCTAGAACCACCTAAAGTTACAAGCAGATTAAGCTAAGCATGATTCGATTCCAACCTTAACCTTCACGTACCTAAATCCAAGTCTGCTACTTGTTTAAGGGATACACAAAAAGACTATTTAGTATCAATTTTGCTTTTTAAATAGTTCTTTGTGAAAAACTATAATTACTAAGTTATCCTTTAATCACGCTTATGTATTTTTTAAGGTATCAACATGTATACTTTCTCATTCAACGTCTATCTAGGTTATAGTATGAATAGCTAAAGTATGAAACCTCTAAATTACCAAGACCCTTGAATTACATGTAAACTTGGATATGTATACTTGAAATTGGCTAGACTTAGTGCTACTTCACTATGTACATAACTTGTACTTACCACTCTACTCTTCATTCTTCCCATAACAGATTAAAGACATTATCAAGAGGATATCTTGAGATCGAAGCAACATCTTGAAGCAAGCTTGAAAGTATGATTTCATACTATTTGTATACTCCTAGTTTGGTGGCACTAGAATTTGTAATAGGTAGCCTTGATCATGCATTGTGTGGTGTGTTTAAGACTAGTATATGTAATGTTTTGTTGGGCCTATCATGTAACCAACTTTGATGACTTTAAGTTATGTATATAACTATGTTGGTATGTATATATAAGTATATGCTGTGCAAATTGTAAAAATTATACAATGATGGTTGAATCCTTGTTTCATTCAATCAATAGACCAATGTTGTATGATCATGCATTCATTTTTATGGCTATTGACATGATTCGGCATTGCTTGGATAGAAGCCAAGGTATGTACAAGCATGCATTAATAATGTACTAGCCAAGTATGCCATGACATAGTATGTCTTGATTGAAAAAGAAACAAATGAAATGTGATTAGGTATCACCTTACAGTTTGAATAAGTGTATGAACATGTAAAAGAATGTAAGTTGGATACCTTGTATTGATCATGTTAATTGGTTGAATAAGTAGCTTCTTGAGATGCAAGTAAGCTAGTTGAAATGTGTTTAGTGATCGCCTAGTATCATTCGATTAGGGTACATGGAATTGTAATAAGAATGAAAATTGAATCATGTTTAATAGTAACCTATTGTGAAGTATGTCACACTTGTTGACTGTTGTTGAATGATGTATGTGAATTGAATGGATTGGTAATATGATAATGGTAACTTAGTAAATAAGTATGAAATGAAACAAATTAGTACCTAAATTAGCATGCAATGTATGTTGGGCTTGTTTAATGTGGACTACTTGTATGTATTGTATGACTTGTAATGTTTAGTCTGGTTTACTTGCGCCGCAAGTCATGTATTCTGAGGTTACTTGTTCGACAAGTAAACTATCTTTTGCTTTGTTATCGCTTTGGTAACGCTCATGAACCAGATTACGGCTAACCCATGGAGAGTTTTTAGTCGGTTCTAGGCAAAATTAAGTTCACTTGCATCATATAGGATATTGTGCCACCTAGGAGACTTGATATAAGCTTGTATTGTTGCTTAAATGTGTAAATGTGTAAACTAAAACTCTTATTGTTATGATTGAACTAGAATGTCAGAAACAAGACTTGGACGGGATAATGAAAGTCCCGTAGGCTCCCCGAATGAAGGAGATAATCTTTCAAGATTAAACCTAAAATTGTAAAGCAAAATCTTGTAGTTTCGAATCCAATAGGGGAAAACACCCATTAACTTGTGCCACAAGCAAGCTCCTTTGACTATTCGAAATATCCCATTTCCCATTGATCTTTATGTCTTACCATTTAGTAAATTTGACTTGATATTGGGGTTAGATTGGTTAAGTAAACACGAGGCCTGGGTAGATTGCCAAAATCGGAGACTGTATCTTTGGGGTTTAGGGAAAGAATCCATTCTCTTAATAGACAAGAAACCAACTTCAACATTTGCTAAGATGATTCTCCAAGATGAAATTGAATTCGGTTTGCCTAGCATTCCTGTTGTTTCTGAATTCATTGATGTTTTTCCCGAAGAACTCCCCGGTGTCCCTCCGACCAGAGAAGTAGAGTTCGGGATTGAAGTTCAGCCTGGAACAGCTCCGGTGTCTATTACACCCTATAGAATGGCACCTATCGAGTTGAAAGAATTAAAGAAGCAACTTCAGGAGTTGCAAGAAAAGGGTTTCATACGGCCTAACACTTCTCCATGGGGTGCTCCAGTCCTGTTCGTGAAGAAGAAAGATAGGAGTATGCGACTTTGTATTGACTATCGTAAGCTAAACAAGCTCACTATCAAGAATCGGTATCCCTTACCTAGAATTGAAGATCTTTTTGATCAACTCATGGATGCGTTCGTATTTTTTAAGATCGACCTTCGATCGGGGTACTATCAAATGAAAGTGAAAGAACAAGACGTGCCCAAGACAGCCTTTCATACTCGATATGGCCACTTCGAATTCCTCGTAATGCCATTCGTGTTAACGAATACTCCAGCTTCTTTCATAGATCTCATGAATCAGGTATTCAAGCCCTATCTCGATAAATTCATAGTTGTCTTCATCGACGACATCGTAGTGTACTCTCGGAATAAGGAGGAACATGCTGAACACCTCTGAATTGTCTTGCAAACACTCCGAGAACATCAATTGTATGCCAAGTTCTCCAAATGTGAATTCTGGTTATCAAAAGTTTCTTTCCTCGCCACGTTATCTCGGTTGAACGAATCAAAGTCGATCCAAGCAAGATTCAGTCTATTCTAAATTGGAGACGTCCAAAGAATGTAAGCGAGGTCCGAAGCTTTCTCGGTTTAGTCGGGTCTTACAGAAAGTTTGTTAAGGGCTTTTCCTCCATTACCGCAAGCCTTACTAAGCTTACCCGCAAAGATACGCCTTTCATTTGGTCGAAGAACCAACAACGAAGCTTTGATCAACTTAAGCAAGCTCTGACTCATGCCCCAGTACTCATCCAACCAGAACCGGGCAAAAAATTCACTCTTTACAGTGATGATTGTCATCTAGGACTCGGTTGTGTCCTGATGCAAGATGGGAACGTAATTGCTTACGCTTCAAGGCAACTGAAGCCACACGAGTTCAATTATCCAACACACGATCTAGAACTAGCAGCTACCATGTTTGCTCTCAAGATATGGAGACACTATCTATACGGAGAGAAATGTAATATATTTACCGATCACAAAAGTCTCAAATACCTCCTAACTCAGAAGGACTTGAATTTGAGGCAAAGGAGATGGCTCAAATTACTTAAGGATTACGACTTGGTTATCGACTACCATCCGAGGAAAGCAAACGTAGTTGCTGACGCCCTTAGTCGCAGACCATACTCGGGTAATTCCTAAATCCAAAATTCTAAGTGAATTCATTCAATTTAGTAATCCTTCTTGTTTGATAAGTAACAACTTGAAATCTTCCTTGAAATACAGGTAACTCATTCGAATAAGAATTGTATCTAAAATACTTGTAACCATTGAAATTGAGTCTTTCTTAGCTTGTAAGAAAGAATTCAAACAATGGCTTATTCTTCAAGAAACAATTCGAACAGTGCCTTGCTTTGCAAGAAATCTATTGAAAATCATTCTAATGACATTGTTAATTCTTTCGTAGCTACTATGGCTATCAATGCTCATTTCCAACTATCGAAGGGCCGGAAATTCTTGTCTGAACTTTAAGTTCAACCCAATCTAGTCTCGAGGGTCAAAGAACTTCAACAAGTTGATCCAGATCTTTAGAAGATTATATCTAAGCTTACTTCTGAGTCTAGCTTTGACTTCTCCCTCAAGTCAAATGGAGTCCTCTATTTCAAGGATAGAGTGTGTGTTGCTAACAATAAGGAACTAAGACAAGAAATGTTAAAAGAAGCACATTAAAGTTCTTTTTCGATCCACCCTGGATCAGTTAAGATGTATAAGGACCTTAAGCCACTATACTGGTGGCCAGGCATGAAATCTGCAATCACGGACTTCGTATCCAAGTGCTTAACGTGTCAAAGCCGAGCATCAAGTCCCTACTGGACTGCTCCAACCTATTGAACTTCCCCAATGGAAGTGGGATCAAATTACTATAGACTGTCACTGGTCTTCCTTCTACTCCAATAAATAATGATGTTGTATGGGTGATTGTTGATAGATTCACTAAATCTACTCACTTCATCCTTGTTCGTATGAACATGAGTTTGGATACCCTTGCCGAGCTGTACATTCGTGAAGTGATTCGGTTACACGGTGTACCTACAACAATCATCTCCAATCGTGACCCTCGATTCGCTTCTCGATTCTAGAATTCTCTGCAGAAAGCTCTGGGAGCTAAAGTACATCTTAGTACGACCTTTCATCCTCAATCGGATGGCCAATCTGAGAGAATTATTCAAGTATTAGAAGATATGCTACGAGCTTATGTTATCGACTTTGGGAAGAATTGAGAGAAATCCCTACCTTTTGTCGAGTTTGCCTACAACAATAGCTATCAATCTTCTATTCAAATGGCACCATTTGAAGCTCTATATGGTAGAAGATGTAGAACTCCTCAATACTGGTCAGAATTGGGAGAAAACAAAGTATTGGGATATCAATTGCTTCAGGAAACCGAAGAACAAGTGAAGATCATTCATGATCGATTGAAGGTAGCTTTCGATAGACGTAAAGCGTATGTTGATTTGAAAAGAAGAGATATTCAGTATGCTATTGGAGACAAAGTATTCCTAAAGGTCCCTTTTTTGGATAAAGTGCTCAGATTTGGAAGAAAATGGAAGCTCAGTCCCCGATACATCGTACCATTTGAAGTTATTGAAAGAATTGGTCCAATGGCCTATCGACTAGCTCTTCCGAGAGAGTTTGATAGAATACATAATGTCTTCCATGTTTCAATTCTCAGAAGGTATCGATATGATCCTTCACACATTCTTGAGCTCGAAGAAGTAGAACTGAATCATGATTTGTCCTACGAAGAAGAACCTATTCAGATTCTTGACCGGGAAGTAAGAAAACTTCGGAACAAGATTGTTCCCCTTGTTAAGATATTATGGAGAAACCATAAGGTGGATGAGTCTACCTGGGAATCTGAAGAAGTCATGAGGAAGTAGTATTCTCACCTATTCGATTCAGGTAAATTCGAGGATGAATTTAATTTAAGGGGGGAGAATTGTAACACCCCAAATCTCAACCTAGAAGTATTGGAACCAATTTGCATAAGTTGATAGCTTAATTGAATCTAGAATTTAAGCTAAATTGATTAGTCAAGGGTCTACTAATTGAAAGAATGAACGAAATAAGTGACCAAAAGTGACTACATTGAGTTAAATGAGAAAGATGGGGAATGCATGTTAAATTCCTTGTTTCCCCTAATGCCCTTGATTAAGTTAATAATAAGGATTAATTAAGGGACAATTTGGACAATTCACAAATCCAATAACTTGGATTAGATGTTTTCATCATCTTCTTCATTTCTTTTTGTTGGCCGAATAGAAGAGGGAAATTTGAGAGAAAGAAAGCTTGAGAAATCAGCCATTGATGAAGGAAAAATTTAACTTGCATGTATAATATTTTGTAAGGAAATTAAAGCTAGAAGCAAAGTAAGTATGAATCTACTCTTGTTCAGTCGAATAGACAACTATACTTGTTGAATTGGACTGTTTTGATGATTATAGATAAGATTAAATATTGAATATGTTGTTAGATAAAGAATGGTTGTAGAATTATGCAAATTTGAAGAATTAACACTAGGTATTATGCTGGAAATTATGTGTTTGTGATAGTGTAACAAAGTTAGGTTACTAGAAAATTGAAATGAGATGTTGATGTAAGAATTGAATGGTTAAAACTTGTAATTGAGCTATGGAATTAATGAATTGAATATGATCATGATTAGATAATGTAATTAAGGTGTTAAACAAGCTAAATTGTTAGTAACCAATGCTAGAAATGAAAGATAAAAGTACAAACATAGTCATATAACATAGAAACTGTTTTGTTGAATTGAAATTGTGTAAACATGCAAAATTAAGCATTGTAATCAACTTACTCTGTTTTGGCTGCCTCGAATAATGAATTAACATTGAATAAACATGTTTAGGATGTCATATGAAATGAATTATAGGGCCAAAACATTGGTTAAAATGAATTTAAGGAATTAAAATGTTAATAGGTGCAATCTGCCCATAATTGCTCTGTTTTGGGTAGTAACTTTGAAAATTCACCAAACGTTGTATAGAACAAATTCAGGGCTGAAATTTTAGTGACATGATTCTTGGTATGTATACTTTCATTAGGTGAAAACAGAACTGAAAACTGGGTCCTATGCTGGAAACTGTAAATAGAAATAGCTGGACAGTGCAAACTGTACAGGCAATGTAAATGCCCTGTCTTTGAACAATAAATTGTATTAATTGGATAAGAACTAAAATGCAATTCTAATATGGTCTTAAAGACAATTTTGTTAGCATTTCAGCAGTGTATAGTAATCGAAATTTCGACGTACGGATTAAAAGATATGACCATTTAAAGGGACTGTGTGCAAACTGTCAGGCATCAGTGTCCTGGGCAGTTTTTGGACTGTTTTTGCACCTAGTAGCAAATTGTTTCCAAAACAGTTTTGGGACATTGTAACCTGTCCAGTTATGTCTTAAAATGAGGTAATAACAATATGGAGATGAACTAGTAAGAAATGCTTAAAAGAAAGCATAAAAACATTAGCTAAATGTTAGGTACAAATGTGGTAACATTGCTACTATAATTGTGTGACATTATGTGCTTGTTTTGATGAAATGTATGTGTTATGCTTGCTAGACCAAGGGCAGCAAGTTGGGGAAGAGGAAGATAAGAGTGGACATCCCAAAGCTAGAGGCAAAGGGATTTGGATACAAGACAATTGATTTGCTAGGAGTATTGTGAGTGTAACTATCCTTAGGGTTGGGACTTAGGTCCTAACCAACCTTGTTATTGTCTTAATTCAATGTCATTGCCATGTAACATGATCTAATACATATTTGGCTAATTAAGGGAAGAATGACATGTACGGCAACTTGTTTGATGCCATGATCTATTTGTTTACTTGGGTGTTAAGCAAATGAAATAAAATGCTTGACATGTTGCATTGCTTATGCCAAAGGTAAGAAATGGCATGCTTGCTTGGAGAATAAGGTACGCACATTGCATACATATGCATGTGTTTGTGATTGTTATACATGGCTGATTGAAATGAAATGAACAATGGTACCACTTTGTATTCATGCCATTTGAATGGCATGGATAGTTTGTCTTGGGAGTCAAGACTCCATAAGCCTAAGGGCTTGGCCTTTGAATGACTTGTATTGAATAATGAATTGTATAAAGCTTGAATGAAAAGGATAATCAACAACCTTGGTAGCTAGTTTGGATAGATAGGAAGGCATGCCTTAGAATCTCGAGCTCATATTGGCACTACGGTGCATATTGGCACTACTGTAACACCGTAAATGCTAGCCTAGAAGTATTGAAACCAATTGCTTAAGTTGATAGGTTAATTGAACCTAGAATTTAAGCTAAGTTGATTAGTCAAGGATCTAATTGAAAGAATGAAAGAACAAAGTGACCAAATTAAGGTAACCAACTTGTAAACTCTAGCAGTTTTAAAGAATGCATGCTAAAGTTTCAATATTCCATAGTTTCCCTTGTTTAAGTTAATATTAAGGATAAATTAAGGGACATATTGGATATTTCACAAATCCAATAACTTGGATTAGATGATTGTCATCATCTTCTTCATTACACTAGTGCCGAATTGAAGAAGAGAAAAAGAGAGAAAGGAAAGCTTGAGGGAGAAAGCTTGAATCCATGCCCTACAACCTTGATTTAGCTCCAAATTATGTCTAGATAGCTTAGTGAGTAAGGTAATTACTTGTTTCTCTTGTAAATTTCATGTTTGAATTGAAATGGAAATGTGATTTGAGTGTATAGATACTGGAAATGTGATGAACATGTAATAGACTTGTGTATAATTGTTGAATTGATCTCAAAATTGTTAGATGACATGATAGGTTGCATTATATGTTGAATTGTTGTTGTTTTATGCTGGAAATTGTGTAAGGAATGGTGTAACAAAACTAGGTTGTTGGAAATTTGAAATTGGATGTTAATGTAAGAATTGAATGGTTAGAACATGTAATTGAGCTATGGAATTAATGAATTGATCATGATCATGTTTAGATAATGTGAATTGGATGTTAAACAAGCTAAATTGTTAGCAACCAATGCTGGAAATGAAAGATAAAAGTATGAATATAGTCATATAGCCTAGAAACTGTTTTAGTAAGAACTTATTGTGTAAAAATGCAAAATTAAGCTTTGTAACCAAGTTGCTCTGTTTTGGCTGCCTTGATTAAAGAATTAAAATTGACTAAACATGTTTAGGATGTCATACAAAATGAATTATAGGGCCAAAACATTGGTTAAAATGAATTTAAGGAGTTAAAATGCGGATAGGTGCAATCTGCTCAGAATTGCCCTGTTCTGGGCAGTCACTTTGAAAATTCACTAAAATTTGTATAGATCAAATTCAGGGCTAAAATTTTAATGACATGATCCTTAGTATGTATACTTTCATAAGGTGAAAATAGAACTGAAAACTGGGTCCTATACTGGAAACTGTAAATAGAAATAGCTAGTTTAAGCATGTAGTGTGCAAGCTAGTTGGAAGATATGTTTGTTTAAGCATGTAGTGTGCAAGCTGTCAGGCAGCAACAGTTAAGGTAGTTGGAAACTATTTTGTACACAGTTTTATTAGACTATTTTGTAACAGTTTGGGATAATTAGATCCTGCCTAGTCTTGTTTATTGAAATGTTGACAGAATTGCATGTATATGTTTATATGTATTGCAATAACCTTGCTGCCATGTTGAATTGTCTTGTGTATACATATTGATGAGTGTGTTTAATCATGAATTTGCCAGAGCAAGGAGTGAACTTGGTGGAAGGAGAAAAGGGAAATCATCCAAAGGCTAAGAACAATGGAATAGCTATACAAGACAATTGCTAGCTTGCTTGGATTGTATTGTGAGTATAGTTACCTCTAGGGTTAGGACTAGGTCCTAACCAATGTATTTTATTACATTCTTGACATGATAATGAATCTAAACATGAACTTGACATAATAAGGGAAGGATGATTAAAGAAACACATGAAACTTGATCCTAGTATTGAATACATGTCTATTTCAAAATGTTTATGCATGATTAGTGATAGCTTGGATGCTTGTACGTGCTATGATGCAACATGATTGAATGCTAAAGACTTGTTTGAGATATGATGTTATCTCATTTTGATGAAATGGATCGTGAAACCACTTGACTTGTGAGATAAGGCTCAATAGCCTAAGGTCTTAACATGAAATGATCTTGCTTGATATGAATATGACCTTGAACTTGATAACTTGAATAAATGGTAAATCGAACAACCTTGGTAGGTAGTTGGACTAGGTAGAAGGGCATCTCTTAGAGTCTAGAGCTCATTGTGTACGGGTGGACTATGGTCTAGTGCTAAGGCCCCTATTTGGTGATTGACAGAGGGTACGTATGTGGTCTTTGGAGACAGTAGGAGGGTTGACCAGCACTACGGTGCATCTTGTGGCGACAGTTGGTTAGAGACTCGATTACCTATATAAACTAAGTACCAAGTGGGTTGTTTAATGAAATAACAAATGTAATAACAATTCAGATATACATGATACTTGTCTTGAATGCCATGAAATGTATGTTACTTGAATTGAAAGCACGACTCCTTGGTTTTTTGTCTTGCAAGCATGTTGCTTGATTTATGAATTATGACTTCTTGATGCTTATACTTGTTGGCCGATTGCTTGCTATCCTAGATAGGATAATCCTGATGCTTGAAAGACTAGATAAGGTCACTCTTGATGGTTGAAAGACTAGCTAAGACTACTCTAATGTTTGGAAGCCTTAGCTAAGTTTACACTTGATTTTAAAGACATGAAACATGAAATAACAAAATGGATAGAGCAGTTACTACCTCACTAAGTACAATTTTGTACGTATCACTCTTGTTTCATTCTTCCCAAACTATAGGTTAAAGGATTCAGTCGTTACTTGATCTTAAAGCTTGATTCCTTGAGCAAGAAGCATCTCACACAAGCTTGGTTAAAGTATGATTCCATACTTATTTTGTATCTCCTAGAAAGGTGGCACTAGATGTATTTAAATAGCTTGAACATGCATTTTGAAAGTTTGTATATAATGTTTGATGGGCCTACCATGTTATGTATATAGTATCATGTATGCGATGAACCTTGATAACATGTGATGGTTGATGTGTTGCTGCGCATAAGATGATTTAAATGAAATGACTTAATGTTAATCTAGTTATCTTGATGACTTTCGAATGCTATGACCTTGTATATGGGATTGCTTGAATGAAAAGGAGGATGATGAGCCATGATGCTTGGTTGTACCCTAATCGAATTGCCTTGACATATAGGGTCACTTGAATGTAACAATACTTGTTTTGAGTGAGATGTATGCTTGTGGATGTGATTGCTGAATGCATGGGATGAAATTAAGCTTGAATGTAACTAGATACATGCCTTGTGTTTGCTTTTGGTGACATGGCCGAATGGTAGGATTTGAAATAGGCTTAAATGGAACTAACTTCATGAAATATTGGATGTTCAAGAAACATGTTAGAAACCTAAGGATAAAATGTACATATAATAAGCTAGAAAACAATTGAATCGAATTGGAAGCATGTAATACTAAAGTAATTCGAATAGGATAGGTAACAAAGTTAAATGTTGTAATATGAATCATGTTAGTAATAGCTAGTAATGTATGCATGAAAGAAGAAAAATTTAAAGGCCATGCTCGAATGAATGTTGTATGAGTATGAAGCAATTATATGTTACTTGTATGCTGAGAAATGTATGTTTGGTTGCTTTGCTAGCCTTGTTCATTGTTTGTTTTGTTTTAGTTTGAATGATTGTTTCTTCTTGCTTGATAATTGCCGAATACTTTGGATGATTATTGAAGTCAAGTATAAGTGTGTAATGCTTGTATTGTTCTTGCCTTGTCTATGTCTTGCTTGGTTCAAATGTCATACCTTGTCTTATCCTTGCTTCCTTGCTAAGTAACGCTCCCGACGGTGTTACAGTACATATTGGTATGACCGTACATATTGGCACTATGGTGCATATTGGCACGACGGTGCATATTGGCACTTCGGTGCATATTGTTGAAGATTTTATTATCTAGTAAACTACTTACCAAGGGTGTTATAAGATGACTTAATAACTTGAAATGAACATTGTTTGCTTTGGTGGTGTGATATGAACATTGCTTGAATTGCAAGATTCTTGAATGACCTTCATTGCCTTGAAAGATAAAAACATGAATGGTTGTATAACTAGTTACTTCTCATGAAAGAAATATATAGATGATGACTTTGTGTAAGAATGCCTACTTGGTAAATGGAGTATTTGGTTGCTTGTCTACTAAGCATGATATTTGAATAGCATATGGGTATTATGATGGATGTTGCTATGCTGATTTTGTAATCAGAGCTTTAGGTTTAGTCAATTCTAGGACTAAACCGGGCTATCATGCATCATATAGGATACTTGTGCCACCTAGGAGACTTGTATTGAATAGCTTGTGTCTTGCTTATTAAACCAAACCCCTAATTGTTCTATTTGAACATAGAATATCTGAAACAAGACTCGGTCGGGATAATGAAAGTCCTGAAGGCTCCTCAAATGAAGCGGATAGGGTGAGGATGGAGCAGAATCCTCCTCAACAACAAGCTCAAAACCGAGCTCAAGTAGTTGCTCAACAGGAAGCTCCTGCTATCAATCATGTGTTGCAAGAATGTCTTTTAAGTATGAAAGAGATGTTCAATCATCTTGTATATGCTTTAAAACAAGATCATCCTATTACTCCTACTCTTGATGTGCCAAACCGAGCCCTAATTGACAAACTGGCTCAACATCGGGCTTATACCTTCACTGGCTCCGATGAAGCGAACCCAGAAGTAGTTGAGTATTGGCTAGAAGCCACTACTCGAATCCTTACCAAGCAATTACATTTTCTCAATGAGCACAAGCTCGAATGTGCTATAGCTTTATTGGCAGACGAAGCTTTAAGCTAGTGGGAAACTACTACACTAACTGCCCTTGCAGAAGCTGTGACGTGGAAATTCTTCCTTGATGAATTCAGGAAGAAGTATATCAGTGAACAGTATCTGGCCAAGCACCAGGAACGTTTCTTGTACCTCAGGCAAGGGGGCCGACCTATTGAACAGTACGTGAGTGACTTCTACAAGTATTGCAAATATGGGTCGGAATATATCAAAACTGAAGCTGATAAATGTCGGATGTTTATTGATGGATTGAATGATGAATTAAGTCCTATGTTCACTACCCTGGGTATCATCGACTTCTAGAATTTGGTGAACCGGGTTATAGTAACCGAGGCAAAGATGAAGGCCTTAGAGAAACGTAAGAGTAGAAATATGACAAACCACATTGGCAGTCAAAGAAAGCTAAACACTCTAAAGATCACTCTTCAAATTATACTAATGTCAAGAAGAGCAATTATATACCGAAACCTCAATCGGTAATCAAATCCTCAGTCCCGATTATCTCTGTTGATAGTACGGAGAATTCTGGTAAAGCTGTTCAGTATTCTACCTGCAAGTTCTGTCAGAAGCACTACACCAGGCAGTGCAGAACACAATCCAATATGTGTTTCTTATGTGGAGCCTCAGATCATTATATTCAGGATTGTCCCCAGAATCCTAATAAGGTTCCAAGTCGAACTCTTGGAAATGCTAGCTCAGCTCTCTCCAATCGAAACAAGGGTCCTAAACAAGCCCAATATGGAAATCAAGGGAGAGGCAAGGGGAACCATTCTAATGCCCCTACTCACCAAGAATCTCGAGCCCCTGCTCGAATCTATCATATCCGAGGATTAGAAGATGAAGAAGCACCTGATGTTATAGCAGGTACCGTTGAGCTAAATTCAACTCATGTTTATGCTTTAATAGACTCGGGATCCACTCATTCTTTTATATGCTTATCTTTAATTTTCAAAATGAACTTGAAGCCTGAAATTGTAAAACAAAGCCTTGTAGTATCGAATCCAATAGAGGGAATTACAAATATCAGTCTAATATGTAAAGAATGCCCTTTGTACATTCGAAACATACCCTTTTTTTGTTGATCTATATGTACTCCCAACATTCGATCTACTGCTAGGACTAGATTGGTTAAGCAAACATGAAGCCTGGGTAGATTGCTTAAATAGGGGACTGTATCTCCGGGGTTTAGGAAAAGAATCAATCCTCCTAATTAATAGAAAACCAACTTCAATCTTTGTTGTTTTGGCATTATGAGATGAATTTGAATTCGGCTTACCTAGTATGCCAATCGTGTCTGAATTTATTGATGTTTTCCCGAGGAATTCCCTGGTCTCCTCCAATCAGAGAAGTAGAGTTCGGGATTAAAGTTCCACCTAGAGCAACTCCGGTGTCCATCACTCCATATCAAATGACACATGTTGAGTTGAAGGAACTCAAGAACCAACTCCAAGAGCTACAAGATAAAGGCTTTATTCAGCCTAGCTCATTTCCTTGGGGTGCACCAGTCCTGTTCGTGAAGAAGAAAGACGGTACCATGAGACTTTGTATCGATTACAAACAATTGAACAAGCTTACGATTGAGAATCGATATCCTCTTCCTAGAATAGAAAATCTCTTCGATCAGATAAAAGATGCTTCGGTATTCTCTAAGATCGACCTTTGATCAAGATACTATCAAATGAGGGTAAAGGAAGAAGATGTGCCCAAAACAGACTTTCGTACTCGATATGGTCACTATGAATTTCTCGTAATGCCTTTCGGACTAACGAATGCTCCGTCTGCTTTCATGGATCTCATGAATCAAGTGTTTCAGCCCTATCTCCAAAGGTTCGTGGTCGTCTTCATTGATGACATCCTAGTTTACTCCCGGAATAATGAAGAACACTCTGAATATCTCAGAATCGTATTGCAAACTCTTCGAGAATGTCAATTGTTTGAAAAGTTCTCTAAATGTGAATTCTGGCTAAACAAAGTCTCTTTCTTTGGCCATGTCATCTCGGCAGAAGGAATTAAAGTAGACCTGAAGAAAATTCAATCCATCCTAGATTGGAGACCTCCGAGGAATGTTAGTGAAATCAAAAGCTTTCTCGGTTTAGCCGGTTATTATCAGTGATTTGTCAAAGGATTCTCATCCATTGCCGCAAGTTTGACAAAGTTAGCCCAAAAGGATACACCTTATGTTTGGCCGGAAAGCTAACAACGAAGCTTCGATCAACTTAAGTAAGCCGTAGCTCAAGCTCTGGTTCTTATCCAACCAGAATCGGGCAAGGAGTACACTGTTTATAGTGATGCATCTCATCTAGGGCTAGGATGTGTTCTAATGCAAGATAGAAAAGTGGTTGCTTATGCTTCATGGCAACTAAAACCACACGAGTCAAACTATCAAACACACGATCTAGAATTGGCAGCTATCGTATTCGCACTCAAAGTCTAGAGACATTACTTGTACGGGGAGAAATGTAACATGTTCACAGACCACAAGAGTCTAAAATATCTCCTGACTCAGAAAGATTTGAATCTGAGACAAAGAAGATGGCTAGAATTGCTTAAAGACTAGGATTTGGTTATCGACTACCATCTAGGGAAAGCAAACATGGTTGTTGATGCCCTTAGTCGCAAACCATACTCGGGTAAACCCATAAATCTAAATTCTAGTATATTTCAATAAAATTTGAACTTACTTGAATCACAAGTAACCATTCGAGCACCTTACTTGTTTTGCAAGTAACTACTTGAAATTTTCCTTAATGATCTTGTGTATTCTTTGTAGCTACTCCAGCTATCAATGCTTATTTCCGTTTATCCAAAGGACAAAAATTCTTGTTTGAACTTCAAGTTCAATCCATCTTAATCTCGAGAATTAAAGAGCTCCAGCAAACTGATCCTGGTCTTTAGAAGATCATTTCCAAGTTAGACTCTGAGTCAAATTCTGACTTCTCCCTTAAGTCAAATGGACTCCTCTATTTCATGGATAGAGTGTGTGTCTAACAATGAGGAACTAAGACAAGAAATGTTACAAGAAGCTCACCAAAGGTCATTCTCGATTCACCTGGGATATATTAAGATATACAAGGATCTAAAGTCGTTATACTGGTGGCCAGGTATGAAATATGCTATCATAGACTTCGTATCGAAGTGCTTGACTTGTCAAGGAGTTAAAGATGAACATCGAGTTCTTACTGGATTACTTCAGCCAATCAAATTCCCTCAGTGGAAATGGGATCGTATTACAATGGATTTCGTTACTAGTCTTCCTTCTACTCCAAGAAAGAACGATGTTGTATGGGTGATTGTTGATAGATTCACAAAGTCTACTCATTTCATCCCTGTTCGAAAGAACATGAGCTTGGATACCTTAGCTGAGCTATATATCCGTGAAGTGATTCGATTACATGGTGTACCTATAGCTATCATCTCCAATCGAGATCCCAGATTTGCTTCGCGATTTTGGAAGTCTCTACAGAAAGATCTTGGGACCAAAGTAAATCTAAGTACAGCTTTCCATACTCAGTCTGATGGACAATCTGAAAGGATTATTCAAGTACTAGAAGACATGCTTCGTGTTTGTGTTATAGAGTTCGGGAAGAACTGGGAGAAATCTCTACCCAGTAGAGTTTGCTTACAACAATAGCTATCAAGCATCTATTCAAATGGCACCATTCAAAGCTCTATACGGGAGGAAGTGTATAACTCCCTTATGTTGGTCTGAATTGGGGGAAAACAAAGTGCTAAGGCCTCAATTGCTTCGAGAAACCGAAGAGCAAGTGAAAATCATTCATGATCTATTGAAGGCAACCTTCGATAGACAAAAGGCGTATGCAGATTTAAAACGGAGAGAAATTCAACATAATGTTGAAGACAAGGTTTTTCTCAAAGTCTCCCCTTGGAAGAAAGTCCTTCGATTTGGAAGAAAAGGGAAACTCAGTCCCCGATTCAATGGTCCATTTGAAATCACTAAAAGAATTAGACCGGTGGCCTATCGATTAGCTCTCCCTGGAGAATTTGATAGAATCCACAATGTATTCCATGTATCTATACTCAGAAGATACAGATCAGATCCATCCCATATCCTTGAACCGAAAGAAGTTGAGTTGAACCCTGACTTGTCATACGAAGAAGAGCCTGTCCAGATTCTTGATCGGGAAGTAAGAAAGCTTAGGAACAAGATTGTTCCTCTTGTCAAGGTCTTGTGGAGAAACCACAAGATAGAAGAAGCTACTTGGGAATTTGAAGAAATCATGAAGAAGCAATATCCCCATCTATTCGATTCAGGTAAATTTGAGGACGAATTTTTTTAAGGGGGGAGAATTGTAACACCCTAAATCCTAGCCTAGAAGTATTGAAACCAATTGCTTAAGTTGATAGGTTAATTGAACCTAGAATTTAAGCTAAATTGATTAGTCAAGGATCTAATTGAAAGAATGAAAGATCAAAGTGACCAAATTAAGGTGACCAACTTGTAACCTCTAGTAATTTGAAAGAATGCATGCAAAAGTTTCAATATTCCATAGTTGCGCTTATTAAGTTAATATTAAAGATAAATTAAGGGACATATTGGATATTTCACAAATCCAATAACTTGGATTAGATGATTGTCATTATCTTCTTCATTACACTAGTGCCGAATTGAAGAAGACAAAAAGAGAGAAAGGAAAGCTTGAGGGAGAAAGCTTGAATCCATGCCCTATAACCTTGATTTTGCTCCAAATTAAGTTTAGATATCTTAGGGAGTAAGGTAATTACTTGTTTCTCTTGTAAATTTCATGTTTGAATTGAAATGGAAATGTGATTTGAGTGTATAGATGTTGGAAATGTGATGAACATGTAATAGACTCATGTATAATTGTTGGAATTGATCTCAAAATTGTTAGATGACATGATAGGTTGCATTACACGTTGAATTGTTGTGGTTTTATGCTGGAAATTATGTGTAAGGAATGGTGTAACAAAACTAGGTTGCTGGAAATTTGAAATTGGATGTTGATGTAAGAATTGAATGATTAGAACATGTAATTGAGCTATGGAATTAATGAATTGATCATGATCATGTTTATATAATGTAAATTGGATGTTAAACAAGCTAAATTGTTAGCAACCAATGCTGGAAATGAAGGATAAAAGTATGGACATAGTCATATAGCCTAGAAACTGTTTTAGTAAGAACCTATTGTGTAAACATGCAAAATTAAGCTTTGTAACCAAGTTGCTATGTTTTGGCTGCCTTGATTAATGAATTAACATTGACTAAACATGTTTAGTATGCCATATGAAATGAATTATAGGGCCAAAACATTGGTTAAAATGTGGATAGGTGCAATATGCCCAGAATTGCTCTGTTATGGGTAGTCACTTTGAAAATTCACTAAAATTTGTATAGATTAAATTCAGGGCTGAAATTTTAATGACATGATCCATAGTATGTCTACTTTCATAAGGTGAAAACAGAACTTAAAACTGGGTCCTATGCTGGAAACTGTAAATAGAAATAGCTGGACAGTGCAAACTATCCAGGCAGTGTAAATGCCCTGTCTTTGAACAATAAACTGTATTAATTGGCTAAGAACTAAAATGAAAGTATATTATGGTCTTAAAGACAATTTTGTTAGCTTTCCAACAGAACAAATTAATTGAAATTCCGACGTATGAATTGAAAGATATGCATGTTTAAGCATGTAGTGTGCAAGCTCCCAGGCAGCAGCAGTTAAGCTAGTTGGAAATTGTTTTGTACACAGTTTTACTGGACTGTTTCGTAACAGTTTGGGATAATTAGATCCTGCCTAGTCTTGTTTATTGAAATGTTGACATAATTGTATGTATATGTTTATATGTATTGAAATAATCTTGCTGCCATGTTGAATTGCCTTGTGTATACATATTGATGAGTGTGTTTAATCATGAATTTTCTAGAGCAAGGAGTGAACTTGGTAGAAGGAGAAAAGGGAAATCATCCAAAGGCTAAGAACAATGGAATAACTATACAATACAATTGCTAGCTTGCTTGGATTGTATTGTGAGTGTAGTTACCTCTAGGGTTAGGACTAGGTCCAAACCAATGTATTTTATTTTATTATTGACATGATAATGAATCTATGCATGAACTTGACATAATAAGGGAAGGATGATTAAAGAAACACATGAAACTTGATCCTAGTATTGAATACATGTCTATTTCAAAATCTTTATGCATGATTAGTGATAACTTGGATGCTTGTATGTGCTATGATGCATGATTAGTGATAGCTTGGATACTTGTTTGAGATATGATGTTATCTCATTTTGATGAAACAGATCGTGAAACCACTTGACTTGTGAGCTAAGGCTCAATAGCCTAAGGGCTTAACATGAAATGATCTTGCTTGATATGAATATGACCTTGAACTTGATAACTTGAATAAATGGTAAATCGAACAACCTTGGTAGCTAGTTGGACTAGGTAGAAGTGCATCTCTTAGAGTCTAGAGCTCATTGTGTACGGGTGGACTACTGTCCAGGGCTAAGGTCCCTATTTGGCAACAGAAGGAGGGTACGCATGTGGTCATTGGCGACAGTAGGAGGGTTGACCAGCACTATGGTGCATCTTGTGGCGACAATTGGTTGGAGACTCGATTACCTATATAAACTAAGTACCAAGTGGGTTGTTTAATGAAATAACAAATGTAATAACAATTCAAATATACATGATACTTGTCTTGAATGCCATGAAATGTATGTTACTTGACTTGAAAGCATGACTCCTTGGTTTCTTGTCTTGCAAGCATGTTGCTTGATTTATGAATTATGACTTCTTGATGCTTATAATTGTTGGTCGAATGCTTGCTATCCTAGATAGGATAATCATGATGCTTAAAAGACTAGATAAGGTCACTCTTGATGGTTGAAAGACTGGCTAAGACTACTCTAATGCTTGGAAGCCTTAGCTAAGTTTACACTTGATTTTAAAGACATGAAACATGAAATAACAAAATGGATAGACTAGTTACTACCTCACTAAGTACATTTTTGTACTTATCACTCTTGTTTCATTCTTCCCAACCTACTGCTTAAAGGATTCAAATGTTGCTTGATCATGAATCTTGATTCCTTGAGCAAGAAGCATCTGACACAAGCTTGGTTAAAGTATGATTCCATACTTGTTTTGTATCTCCTAGAATGGTGGCACTAGATGTATTTAAATAGCTTGAACATGCATTTGGAAAGTTTGTATATAATGTTTGATGGGCCTACCATGTTATGTATATAGTATCATGTATGTGATGAACCTTGATAACATGTGATGGTTGATGTGTTGCTGCGCATAAGATGATTTAAAGGGAATGACTTAATGTTAATCTAGTTATCTTGATGACTTTCGAATGCTATGACCTTGTATATGGGATTGCTTGAATGGAAAGTAGGATGATGAGCCATGATGCTTGCTTTTACCATAATCGAATTGCCTTGACATATAGAGTCACTTGAATGTAACAATACTTGTTTTGAGTGAGATGTATGCTTGTGGATGTGATTGCTGATTGCATGGGATGGAATTATGATAGAGTAGCGCAATCTTGGATTTGGAAGCCTTCAATCAAGTAGTTGCAAGAACTAGGAGCTCTGATACCAAATGATAGAGTATGCTTTGGCACGTGGTAACCTTCAATTTGATGGCTTGGAAGCAAACCTAGGGCTTTAGACTCGAAGAAGTTAGGCGCAAATCTGAAAATTCAATTAAAACTAGTTGGGGGTTTCTTGAAAATTTCAGATTCAAGGCTGGAAATTTAAAGAAAGAAAGACGAGATGAAGTATTAGATGATAAGAAATAAGAATATAAGAAAAAAGATGAGAAAAGATTAAGAAGAAGATAGGTAAAACAAATCTGAAAATTTCAGCTTTGTTTATGGAATTATGGAAGATGGTGTGAAGGTTGAAGATGAAGATGGCTTGCGAGTTGTTGATGTTGTTTTGTCATCGGCACCCTCTTAGACGCAATTATCTAAGAAAGCAACCTCAAGATGCTCTAACCCACCCTCATAGATGCAATTACCTAGGCAAGCAAGAGTGTGAAGATGATCTCCCTCACAAGAACTCGATGATCTTATGTTGAAGATGGCTTCTAGACAAGTTTACCGAACACTTGCAAACTCAAAGAATACTAAAATCTCCAAAGAGAACTTTTTATTAACCAATGAAATCTGAATTACAATGTGGGTGAAGCCTCCTTTATATAGGTCATGGAGAAGTTTTAATCCTACTAAACTTAGGAATCAAATACAATAAATAAATGCTAAAATCTAATCTCCTAATTAGATAAGTAACTTCTATTAATAAATAAATGCTAAAAATAAAATCCTAGTCAAATAAATCTGATCCTAATAGATATTGCAGAATCCTATATTGATTTAAATTACAAATAATCAAATAAAATCTTGAAAATTCGTAATTATCCAAAAATCTCGTATTAATCCCGTATAGGAATTTCTGCATGCGCTGTCTTTGCTAAAATAGACGTATCTTGAGATACAGATTTCCGATTGAGGCGTTTCAAGATGCGTTGGAAAGCTAATTTGCAACCGGACAAGTTTTAAGAAGACATGTTGACCCATAAATGCCTGGATCCCATCCAAAAATTCGTCGCAAGTTAGCTGACTTTGCAGACTTCACAAACAGATTCAGTTTCTTGTCCAAGATGCATCGTTTTTGACCTCCTATGTGTGCATTGTTTTGGCCATTATTGTTTGCATCGAACAAATTCAGATTCTTGTCCAATATGAGTAATTTAACCCCGCTCATGCATGTATCATTCCCCCACTCCTTAAAAGGATTCGTCCTCGAATCTAAATCGGCAATGAGAGAATAATCATCAACTTCAATTGAAAAGGCTTCTTTGTTGTATGTGGAGTGATCTAATTGAGCTCCTCTCAATGGTTCAACAAAATCCTAAAAAAATAAGACAACACTACTAGAACATTTGTAATGACTAGTCAAAACAAAATCACTTGTCAAGTTCTTTTTCTTGTCCTTTTCTTTTGGGCTTTGTTTGACTTTTACCTCATATGTATTTTCACTCAACAAATTTGGGCCATTAATTTGACTTTTTTCACTCTCGGCCTCTTTACTCTTAGTCTTTTGTATCTCACATCCCATATCCCTCTCATAAAATTTATCATCAATATACAATTTCTGTAGAGGAGAAAGTGTTTCTAATGGAATGATAGGACAATAATCATATGAAGGGTTAGAATTACACTTACTTTCTTCGTGGGGAGGTGATGAGAGTATAGCAAGTGGACCTACTACTTCACACGAGGGATTATAAGCATTGTCATCTTGTCTAATGTGTTCACTATCACTATCCTTTTGTTTGGGAGATGGTTCTTCTCCAATATCAACATTTGCACAAATGCTAAAAGTAGAAGTACGAAGAGAATCATGTGTACCTTCTGGTTTTGGGATGTCTTCATGGTTGGTTGCCTTTGTGTGGTCAATTGATTCAGCCTTTTGCGCTTCCAATCTTTTTCGTTTTATCCTCTCACACTGTTTTTTTGCTTTTGCTATTTCTTCATCTACTTTTTCCGGCTCTATTGTAGCAAACGAGAGCTTCTGGCCTTGGTGCACAACCGAGTATCCATTTGTATTGATTCGATGGACAGCGCCCCGATCATTTTTCCAAGGTCTTCCTAATAGCAAGTGGGTGACTTCCATAGGAACCACGTCACACCATACATCATCACAATAGCTTCCAAGAGTAAAAGAGATTAAACAACGTTCGGTTACCTTCATATCCGGTCCGCTATTAAACCCTTGAAGATGATAGGGCTTAGGGTGTTCTTGGCATGGTAGATTGAGTGCATCAACAATGAAGCTACTCACTAAGTTTACACGACTATCACCATCAATAATTAAAGAACATAGATTACCTTGTATCTTACAACGTGACCGAAAAATATTTATTGGTATACGACAACGAGTGTTGAAAAGAGAATAAAACATCCTAATTGCTTTAAGAATCCAAAGAAAAGGTTAGACACCAATAGAATTATAGTTGCAAGGAGAAAGAAGAGTATGCAACTTTTAGTCCTACTAACACAAGGAAACAACAAGGTGTTAGAAGATGTGTAAGAAGCAATAAAAGCTAAAACTAACGAAAACTAATGGCTAAGAATGAAAGAAAATTAGAAAAACCCGGAAAACCCTAGAATTTTGCAGCAACTTGATCTACTTCGTTCGAGGTGTTCCCGATGTCAAATAATTCTGAAATTTTATGTGGTGACTCCTCCAAAGTTGTAGATCTGATCTGGAAATTTTCAACTCAAAATTCGCTCGTTTGAATTTGGCGAATTTTCCCTAATTTTTGAGTTTTTCACCCAAAAACACCAAAATTCTTGTCAAGAATCGTCCCAAATCTGAAAATTCAATTGAAACTAGTTGGGGGTTTCTTGAAAATTTCTGATTCAAAGCTGGAAATTTAAAGAAAGAAAGACGAGATGAAGGATTAGATGATAAGAAATAAGAATATAAGTAAAAAGATGAGAAAAGATTAAGAAGAAGATAGGTAAAACAAATCTGAAAATTCCAGCTTTGTTTATGGAATTATGGAAGATGGTGTGAAGGTTGAAGATGAAGATGGCTTGCGAATTGTTGATGTTGTTTTGTCCTCGGCACCCTCTTAGACGCAATTATCTAAGCAAGCAACCTCAAGTGGCTCTAACCCACCCTCCTAGATGCAATTACCTAGGCAAGCAAGAGTGTGAAGATGATCTCCCTCACAAGAACTCGATGATCTTATGTTGAAGATGGCTTCTAGACAAGTTTACCGAACACTTGCAAACTCAAAGAATACTAAAATCTCCAAAGAGAACTTTTTATTAATCAATGAAATCTGAATTACAATGTGGGTGAAGCCTCCTTTATATAGGCCATGGAGAAGTTTTAATCCTACTAAACTTAGGAATTAAATACAATAAATAAATGCTAAAATCTAATCTCCTAATTAGATAAGTAACTTCTAATAATAAATAAATGCTAAAAATAAAATCCTAGTCAAATAAATCTGATCCTAATAGATATTGCAGAATCCTATATTGATTTAAATTACAAATAATCAAATAAAATCTTGAAAATTCGTAATTATCCAAAAATCTCGTATTAATCCCGTATAGGAATTTCTTCATGCGCTGTCTTCGCTAAAATAGACGTATCTTGAGATCCAGATGTCCGATTGAGGCGTTTCAAGATGCGTTGGAAAGCTAATTTGCAGCGGGACAAGTTTTAAGAAGACATGTTGACCCATAAATGCCTGGATCCCATCCAAAAATTCGTCGTAAGTTAGCTGACTTTCCAGACTTCACAAACAGATTCAGTTTCTTGTCCAAGATGCATCGTTTTTGACCTCCTATGCGTGCATTGTTTTGGCCATTATTGTTTGCATCAAACAAATTCAGCTTCTTGTCCAATATGAGTAATTTAACCCCGCTCATGCATGTATCAAATTAAGCTTCAATGTAACTAGATACATGCCTTGTGTTTGCTTTTGGTGATATGGTCGAATGGTAGGATTTGAAATAGGCTTGAATGGAACTAACTTCATGAAATATTGGATGTTCAAGAAACATGTTAGAAACCTAAGGATAAAATGTACATATAATAAGCTAGAAAACAATTGAATCGAATTGGAAGCATGTAATACTAAGGTAATTCGAATAGGATAGGTAACAAAGGTTAAATGTTGTAATATGAATCATGTTAATAATAGCTAGTAATGTATGCATGAAAGAAGAAAAATTTAAAGGCCATGCTCGAATAGATGTTGTATGAGTATGAAGCATTGTATGTTACTTGTATGCTAAGAAATGTTTGTTTGGTTGCATTGCTACCTTTGTTCATTGTTTGTTTTGTTTTAGTTTGAATGATTGTTTCTTCTTGCTTGATAAATGCTGAATACTTTGGATGATTATTGAAGTCAAGTATGATTGTGTAATGCTTGTATTTTCCTTGCCTTGTCTATGTCTTGCTTGGTTCGAATGTCATACCTTGTCTTATCCTTGCTTCCTTGCTAAGTAACGCTCCCGACGGTGTTACAGTACATATTGGTATGACCGTACATATTGGCACTATGGTGCATATTGGCACGACGGTGCATATTGGCACTTCGGTGCATATTGGCACTTCGATGCATATTGTTGAAGATTTTATTATCTAGTAAACTACTTACCAAGGGTGTTATAAGATGACTTAATAACTTAAAATGAACATTGTTTGTTTTGGTGGTGTGATATGAACATTGCTTGAATTGCAAGATTCTTGAATGACCTTCATTGCCTTGAAAGATAAAAACATGAATGGTTGTATAACTAGTTACTTCTCATGAAAGAAATATATAAATGATGACTTTGTGTAAGAATGCCTACTTGGTAAATGGAGTATTTGGTTGCTTGTCTACTAAGCATGATATTTGAATAGCATATGGGTATTATGATGGATGTTGCTATGCTGATTTTGTGATATGTGAAGATTGCCTATGTTACTCCTTGAATTCGAATGGTATGTGTGTCATGTAGAGATGATCTTGATTCCTTCAATTACATGTAAAGTTGGATATGTATACTTGAAATTGGCTAGACTTAGTGTTACCTCACTAAGTATATAACTTGTACTTTCCACTCTACTCTTTATTCTTCCCATAACAGATTAAAGACATTATCAAGAGGATATCTTGAGATCGAAGCAACATCTTGAAGCAAGCTTGAAAGTATGTTTTCATACTCTTGGTATACTCCTAGTTTGGTGGCACTAGAATTTGTAATAGGTAGCCTTGATCATGCATTGTGTGGTGTGTTTAAGACTAGTATATGTAATGTTTTGTTGGGCCTATCATGTAACCAACTGTGATGACTTTAAGCTATGTATATAACTATGTTGGTATGTATATATAAGTATATGCTGCGCAAATTGTGAAAATTATACAATGATGGTTGAATCCTTGTTTCATTCAAACAATAGACCAATGTTGTATGATCATGCATTCATTCTTACGGCTAATGACATGATTCGACATTTCTTGGATAGAAGCCAAGGTATGTACAAGCATTCATTAATAATGTACTAGCCAAGTATGCCATGACATAGTATGTCTTGATTGAAAAAGAAACAAATCAAATGTGATTAGGTATCACCTTATAGTTCGAATAGGTGTATGAACATGTAAAAGAATGTAAGTTGGATGCCTTGTATTGATCATGTTGATTGGTTGAATAAGTAGTTTCTTGAGATGCAAGTAAGCTAGTTGAAATGTGTTTAGTGATCACCTAGTATCATTCGAATAGGGTACATGGAGTTGTAATAAGAATGAAAGTTGAATCATGTTTAATAGTAACCTATTGTGAAGTATGCCACGCTTGTTGATTGTTGTTGAATGATGTATGTGAATTGAATGGATTGGTAATATGATAATGGTAACTTAGGATATAAGTATGAAATGAAACAAATTAGTACCTAAATTAGCATGCTATGTATGTTGGGTTTGTTTAATGTGGACTACTTTTATGTATTGTATGACTTGTAATGCTTAGTTTGGTTTACTTGCATCGCAAGTCATGTATTCCAAGGTTACTTGCTCAACAAGTAACCTATCTTTTGCTTTGTTCTCGCTTTAGTAACGCTCCTGAACCGAATTACGGTTAACCCAGGGATGGGGTGTTACAAGAGTGGTAAGTACAACTTATGTACTTAGTGAGGTAACACTAAGCTAACCAATTTAAAGTGTAACACCCCAAATCCTAGCCTAGAAGTATTGAAGTCAATTGCTTAAGTGATAGCTTAATTGAATCTAGAAATTAAGCTAAATTGATTAGTCAAGGATCTAATTGAAAGAATGAACGAATTAAGAGATCAATTTAAAGTGACTACATTGAATTAAATGAGAAAGAAAGGGAATGCATGCTAAATTCATTGTTTCCCTTAATGCCCTTAATTAAGTTAATATTAAGGATTAATCAAGGGACATTTTAGACAATTCACAAATCCAATAACTTGGATTAAGTGTCATCATCTTCTTCACTTTCTCTTTGTTGGCCGAATTGAAGAGAGAAAGGAAAGCTTGAGGGAGAAAGCTCGAATCCATGCCTTACAACCTTGATTTAGCTCCAATATAAGTCTATATAGCTTAGTTATTAAGGTAATTATTTGTTTCTCTTGTTAATTTCATGTTTGAATTGTTTGAACTGAAATGGAAATGTGATTTGAGTGTATAGATGCTGGAAATGTGATGAACATGTAATAGACTCATGTATAATTGTTGGAATTGATCTCAAAATTGTTAGATGACATGTTAGGTTGCATTACATGTTGAATTGTTGTGGTTATATACTGAAAATTATGTGAAAGGAATGGTAAAACAAAACTAGGTTGCTGGAAATTTGAAATTAGATGTTGATGTAAGAATTGAATGGTTATAACTTGTAATTGAGCTATGGAATTAATGAATTGAACATGATCATGATTAGATAATGTAAATTGGATGTTAAACAAGCTGAATTGTTAGCAACCAATGCTGGAAATGAAAGATAAAAGAATGAACATAGTCATATAGCGTAGAAACTATTTTAGTAAGTACCTATTGTGTAAACATGCAAAATTAAGCTTTGTAACCAAGTTACTCTGTTTTGGCTGCCTTGATTAATGAATTAACATTAACTAAACATGTTTAGTATGCCATATGAAATGAATTATAGGGCCAAAACATTGGTTAAAATGAATTTAAGGAGTTAAAATGTTAGTAGGTGCAATCTGCCCATAATTGCTTTGTTCTTGGCAGTCACTTTGAAAATTCACAAAAAATTGTATAAATCAAATTCAGGGCTAAAATTTTAATGACATGATCCTTAGTAAGTCTACTTTCATTAGGTGAAAACAGAACTGAAAACTGGGTCCTATGCTGGAAACTGTAAATAGAAATAGCTGGAGAGTGCAAACTGTCCAGGCAGTGTAAATGCCCTGTCTTTGAACAATAAACTGTATTAATTGGCTAAGAACTAAAATGCAAGTCTATTATGGTCTTAAAGACAATATCATTAGCTTTCCAACGGTATAAATTAACTGAAATTCCGACGTAAGAATTGAAAGATATACATGTTTAAGCATGTAGTGTGCAAGCTGCCAGGCAGCAGCAGTTAAGCTAGTTGGAAACTGTTTTGTACAGAGTTTTATTGGATTGTTTTGTAACAGTTTGGGATAATTAGATCCTACCTGTCTTGTTTATTGAAATGTTGTCAGAATTGTATATATATGCCTATATGTATTGAAGTAACCTTGATGTCATGTTGAATTGTCTTGTGTATACATATTGATGAATGTGTTTAATCATGAATTTGCTAGAGCAAGGAGTGAACTTGGTGGAAGGAGAAAAGGGAAATCATCCAAAGGCTAAGAACAAAGGAATAGCTATACAAGACAATTGCTAGCTTGCTTGGATTGTATTGTGAGTGTAGTTACCTCTGGGGTCAGGACTAGGTCCTAACCAATGTATTTTGTTACATTCTTGATATGATAATGAATCTAAGCATGAACTTGACCTAATAAGGGAAGGATGATTAAAGAAACAAATGAAACTTGATCCTAGTCTTGAATACATGTTTATTTCGAAATGCTTATGCATGATTAGTGATAGCCTGGATGCTTGTATGTGCTATGATGCAACATGATTGAATGCTAAAGACTTATTTGAGATATGATGTTATCTCATTTTGATGAAATGGATATTGAAACTACTTGACATGTGAACTAAGGCTCAATGGCCTAAGGGCCTAACATGAAATGATCTTGCTTGACATGAACATGATCTTGAACTTGATAAATTTGATAAATAGTAAATCAAACACCCTTGGTAGCTAGTTGGATTAGGTAGAAGGGAATGCCTTAGAGTCTAGAGCTCATTGTGTACGGGTGGACTACGGTCTAGGGCTAAGGCCCCTATTTGGCGATAGACGAACGGTACGTATGTGGTCTTTGGCAATAGTAGGAGGGTTGACCAGCACTACGGTGCATCTTGTGGCGACAATTGGTTGGAGACTCGATCACCTATACAAACTAAGTACCAAGGGGGTTGTTTAATGAAATAACAAATATAATAACAATTCAATTATACATGATACTTGTCTTGAATGCCATGAGATGTATGTTACTTGACTTGAAAGCATGACTCCTTGGTTTCTTGTTTCGCAAGCATGTTGCTTGATTCATGAATTATGACTTCTTGATGTTATTCTTGTTGGCCGAATGTATGCCATCCTAGATGGGATATTCTTGATGCTTGAAAGACTAGCTAAGATCACTCATGATGCTTGAAAGCCTTATCTAGGTCTACACTTGATTTAAAAGACATGAAACTTGAAATAACAAATGGTTAGGCTAGTTACTACCTCACTAGGTACATTTTTGTACTTATCACTCTTGTTTCATTCTTCCCAACCTACAGGTTAAAGGATCGAAACATTGCTTGATCTTAAAGCTTGATTCTTTGAGCAAGAAGCATCTCACACAAGCTTGGTTAAAGTATGATTCCATACTTGTTTTGTATCTCCTAGAATGGTGGCACTAGATGTATTTAAATAGCTTGAACATTCATTTTGAAAGATTGTATATAATGCTTGATGGGCCTATCTATGTTATGTATATAGTATAAGGTATGTAATGAACTTAGATAACTTGTAATGGTTGAATGTTGCTGAGCATTTGTTGCTGATATGGAATGATCATATGATGATCTAATTGGCTATGAAATAGTTTGATAACCTTGTCATGCTCTTGTGTATGCTCAAAATGAATGTAGATTGAGATGAACCATTTTGTATGACCAACCATTAGAATGCTTCATGTCTTGTATGAAATTACCATGTTGAAAGTATTGTTGCGTGATTGTTTTGAGGTATGGCTGAATGGTTTCATGTGGTTATTTCATGTTTGCCGAATGCATGGTAGTTGAATAAGATTGGAATGAACTAGTTTCATGCTCTGTATTGTGTTTGGTGTTATGGCGGAATAGTTAGGTATTGATATAGGCTTGAATGGAACTAGATACATGCTATTAAAGGTTAGATAATTATGCATAGTAAGTGTAGGAATGAAATGACTAAATATGTACAAGATAAGGAACACAAAGTGAATTGAAAGCATGTAACACTAAGGTAGTTCAAATAGGATAGGTAACATTGTATAAGTGTTATAAAATGAACTAACAAAGTAGTAACTTGTAATGTAAGCATGAAATGAGTTAAAATTGGTGACCTATTCAAATGGATAGTTTGGATTAAGATACAATTTGTGGTTACTTGCATGATAAGTAATGTATGAATGGTTGCCTATGCCTTGTTCGAATGATTGTTTCTTCTTGCTTGCTTAGTTCGAATGCTTTGGATGATTAAGAGTCAAATGTGCATTGCTTGCCTATGTTAGATTGTTTGTATGATTCGAATGCCTTGTTACTTTCCATGTCTTGTATTGTCCTTGCTTGCTTGGTAAGTAATGCTCCTGAATCGGGTTACTACTAGCCCGGGTTGGGGTGTAACATATTTAATGGTATTAGAGCTTTAGGTTTAGTCGATTCTTGGACTAAACTGAGCTATCATGCATCATATAGGATACTTGTGCCACCTAGGAGACTTGTATGGAATAGCTTGTGTCTTGCTTATTAAACCGAACCCCTAATTGTTCTATTTGAACGTAGAATGTCTGAAACAAGACTCGGTCGGGATAATGAAAGTCCTGAAGGCTTCTCGAATGAAGGAGATAGTGTGAGGATGGAGCAAAATCCTCCACAACAACAAGATCAACATCGAGCTCAAGCTGCTGCTCAACAGGAAACTCATGCTATCAATCCTGTGTAGCAAGAATGTCTTCTAAGTATGAGGGAGATGTTCAATCATCTTGTATCTGCTTTAAAAGAAGATCATCCTATTGCTCCTACTGTTGTTGTGCCAAACCGAGCCCTGATTGACAAACTGGCTCAACATCGGGCTTATACCTTCACTAGCACCGATGAAGCTAACCCTGAAGTAGCTTAGTACTGGTTAGAGGCCACTACTCGAATCCTTACCAAGCAATTACCTTGTCCCAATGAACACAAACTAGAATGTGCTATAGCTTTGTTAGCTGGTGAAGCTTTAAGCTAGTGGGAAACTACTACATTGACTGCCCCTGCAGAAGCTGTGACATGGAAATTCTTCCTTGATGAATTCAGGAAGAAGTACATCAGTGAAAAGTATTTGGCCGAGCACCGGAAATGTTTCTTGTACCTCAAGCAAGGGGTCGACCTATTGAACAATATGTGAGCGACTTTTGCAAGTATTGCAAATACGGGTCAGAATATATCAAAACTGAGGCCGACAAGTGCTGAATGTTCATTGACGGGTTAAATGATGAATTAAGCCTTATATTCACTACCCTGGGTATCACCGACTTCCAAAATTTGGTGAACCAGGTTGTAGCAACTGAGGCAAAGATGAAGGCCTCAGAGAAACGTAAGAGCGGAAACTCTTGGAAAGATAAACGATCCAGAAATGATGACAAGCCACACTGGCAATCAAAGAAAGCTAAACACTCTAAAGATCACTCTTCAAATTATACTCATGTCTAGAAGAGCACTTATATACTGAAACCTCAATCGGTAATCAAATCCTCAGCCCTGATGATACATGCATAAGCGGGGTTAAATTACTCATATTGGACAAAAAGCTGAATTTGTTCGATGCAAACAATAATGGCCAAAACAATGCACGCATAGGAGGTCAAAAACGATGCATCTTGGACAAGAAACTGAATCTATTTGTGAAGTCTGGAAAGTCAGCTAACTTGCGACGAATTTTTGGATGGGATCCAGGCATTTATGGGTCAATCAACATGTCTTCTTAAAACTTGTCCGGCTGCAAATTAGCTTTTCAACGCATCTTGAAACGCTTTAATCGGACATCTGGATCTCAAGATACGTCTATTTTAGCGAAGACAACGCATGCAGAAATTCCTATACGGGATTTTTGGATAATTACGAATTTTCAAGATTTTATTTGATTATTTGTAATTTAAATCAATATAGGATTCTGCAATATCTATTAGGATCAGATTTATTTGACTAGGATTTTATTTTTAGCATTTATTTATTATTAGAAGTTACTTATCTAATTAGGAGATTAGATTTTAGCATTTATTTATTGTATTTAATTCCTAAGTTTAGTAGGATTAAAACTTCTCCATGGCCTATGTAAAGGAGGCTTCACCCACATTGTAATTCAGATTTCATCGATTAATAAAAGTTCTCTTTGGAGATTTTAGTATTCTTTGAGTTTGCAAGTGTTCGGTAAACTTGTCTAGAAGCCATCTTCAACATAAGATCATCGAGTTCTTGTGAGGGAGGTCATCTTCACACTCTTGCTTGCCTAGGTAATTGCATCTAGGAGGGTGCGTTAGAGCCGCTTGAGGTTGCTTGCTTAGATAATTGCGTCTAAGAGGGTGCCGAGGACAAAACAACATCAACAATTCACAAGCCATCTTCATCTTCAACCATCACACCATCGTCCATAATTCCATAAACAAAGCTGGAATTTTCAGATTTGTTTTACCTATCTTCTTCTTAATCTTTTCTCATATTTTTATTTATATTCTTATTTCTTATCATCTAATCCTTCATCTCGTCTTTCTTTCTTTAAATTTCCAGCCTTGAATCTGAAAAATTCAAGAAAATCCCTTCTCTTTTCTCTTGAATTTTCAGATCTTCCCAAACTTCCTTGATTGAGTCTAGAGCTTCTAGTTCTTGCAATAACTTGATTGAAGGCTTCCAAATCCAAGATTGCGCTACTCTATCATTTGGTATCAGATTTGGGATGATTCTTGACAAGAATTTTGGCGTTTTTGGGTGAAAAACTCAAAAATTAGGGAAAATTCGTCAAATTCAAACGAGCGAATTTTGAGCTGAAAATTTCCAGATCCGATATATACCTTTGGAGGAGTTACCACATAAAATTTCAGAATTTTGTGACATCGGGAACACCTCGAACGAAGTAGATCAAGTTGCTGCAAAATTCTAGGGTTTTCGGGGTTTTTCTAATTTTCTTTCATTCTTAGCCATTAGTTTTCGTTTGTTTTAGCTTTTATTGCTTCTTACACATCTTCTAACACCTTCTTGTTTCCTTGTGTTAGTAGGACTAAAAGTTGCATACTCTTCTTTCTCCTTGCAACTATAATTCTATTGGTGTCTAACCTTTTCTTTGGATTCTTAAAGCAATTAGGATGTTTTATTCTCTTTTCAACACTCGTTATCGTATACCAATAAATATTTTTCGGTCACGATGTAAGATACAAGGTAATCTATGTTCTTTAATTATTGATGGTGATAGTCGTAAACTTAGTGAGTAGTTTCATTGTTGACGACTTCGATCTACCATGCCAAGAACACCCTAAGCCGTATCATCTTCAAGGGTTTAATAGCGGACCGGATATGAAGGTAACCGAACGTTGTTTAATCTCTTTTACTCATGGAAGCTATTGTGATGATGTATGGTGTGACGTGGTTCCTATGGAAGTCACCCACTTGCTATTAGGAAGACCTTGGAAAAATGATCGGGGCGCTGTCCATCGAATCAATACAAATGGATACTCAGTTGTGCACCAAGGCCAGAAGCTCTCGTTTGCTACAATAGAGCCGGAAAAAGTAGATGAAGAAATAGCAAAAGCAAAAAAACAGTGTGAGAGGATAAAACGAAAAACATTGGAAGCGCAAAAGGCTGAATCAATTGACCACACAAAGGCCACCAACCATGAAGACATCCCAAAACCAGAAGGTACACATGATTATCTTCGTACTTCTACTTCTAGCATTTGTGCAAATGTTGATATTGGAGAAGAACCATCTCCCAAACAAAAGGATAGTGATAGTGAACACATTAGACAAGATGACAGTGCTTATAATCCCTCGTGTGAAGTAGTAGGTCCACTTGCTATACTCTCATCACCTCCCCACGAAGAAAGTAAGTGTAATTCTAACCCTTCATTTGATTCTTGTCCTATCATTTCGTTAGAAACACTTTCTCCTCTACAGAAATTGTACATTGATGATAAATTTTATGAGAGGGATATGAGATGTGAGATACAAAAGACTGAGAGTAAAGAGGCCGAGAGTGAAAAAAGTCAAATTAATGGCCCAAATTTGACGAGTGAAAATACATGAGGTAAAAGTCACACAAAGCCCAAAAGAAAAAGACAAGAAAAGAACTCGACGAGTGATTTTGTTTTGACTAGTCATTACAAATGTTCGAGTAGTGTTGTCTTATTTTTTCAGGATTTTGTTGAACCATTGAGAGGAGCTCAACTAGATCACTCCACATACAACAAAGAAGCCTTTTCAATTGAAGTTGATGATTGTTCTCTCATTGCCGATTTAGATTCGAGGACGAATCCTTTTGAGGAGTGGGGGAATGATACATGCATGAGCAGGGTTAAATTACTCATATTGGACAAAAAGCTGAATTTGTTCGATGCAAACAATAATGGCCAAAACAATGCACGCATAGGAGGTCAAAAATGATGCATCTTGGACAAGAAACTGAATCTGTTTGTGAAGTCTGGAAAGTCAGCTAACTTGCGACGAATTTTTGGATGGGATCCAGGCATTTATGGGCCAGTCAACATGTCTTCTTAAAACTTGTCCGGCTGCAAATTAGCTTTTGAACGCATCTTGAATCGCTTCAATTGGACATCTGGATCTCAAGATACGTCTATTTTAGCGAATACAGCGCATGCAGAAATTCCTATACGGGATTTTTGGATAATTACGAATTTTCAAGATTTTATTTGATTATTTGTAATTTAAATCAATATAGGATTCTGCAATATCTATTAGGATCAGATTTATTTGACTAGGATTTTATTTTTAGCATTTATTTATTATTAGAAGTTACTTATCTAATTAGGAGATTAGATTTTAGCATTTATTTATTGTATTTAATTCCTAAGTTTAGTAGGATTAAAACTTCTCCATGGCCTATATAAAGGAGGCTTCACCCACATTGTAATTCAGATTTCATTGATTAATAAAAGTTCTCTTTGGAGATTTTAGTATTCTTTGAGTTTGCAAGTGTTTGGTAAACTTGTCTAGAAGCCATCTTCAACATAAGATCATCGAGTTCTTGTGAGGGAGATCATCTTCACACTCTTGCTTGCCTAGGTAATTGCATCTAGGAGGGGTGGGTTAGAGCCGCTTGAGGTTGCTTGCTTAGATAATTGCGTCTAAGAGGGTGCCGAGGACAAAACAACATCAACAATTCACAAGCCATCTTCATCTTCAACCTTCACACCATCTTCCATAATTCCATAAACAAAGCTGGAATTTTCAGATTTGTTTTACCTATCTTCTTCTTAATCTTTTCTCATATTTTTATTTATATTCTTATTTCTTATCATCTAATCCTTCATCTCGTCTTTCTTTCTTTAAATTTCCAGCCTTGAATCTGAAAAATTCAAGAAAATCCCTTCTCTTTTCTCTTGAATTTTCAGATCTGCCCAAACTTCCTTGATTGAGTCTAGAGCTCCTAGTTCTTGCAATAACTTGATTGAAGACTTCCAAATCCAAGATTGCGCTACTCTATCACCCGATCGTCTCAGTTGATAGTACGAGGAATTATGGTAAAGTTGTTCAGTATTCTACCTGCACTTTCTGTTAGAAGCACCACACCAGGCAAAGCAAAACTCAACAAAACTTATGTTTCTTATGTGGATCCTCAGATCACTATATCCAGGATTGTCCCCAGAATCCCAATAAGGTTCCAAGTCGAACTCCTGGAAATGCTAGCTCAGCTCTCTCCAATCGAAACAAGGGTCCTAAACAAGCCCAGTATGGAAATCAAGGGATAGGCAAGGGGAACCATTCGAATGCCCCTACTCACCAAGAATCTCGAGCCCTTGCTTGTAACTATCATATATGAGGATTGGAAGGTGAAGAAGCACCCAATCTCGAGCCCTTTGTACATTCGAAACATTCCCTTTTATGTTGATCTATATGTACTCCCAACATGCGAATTTGATCTAGTGCTAGGACTAGATTGGTCAAGTAAACATGTGGCCTGAGTAGATTGCCAAAGTAAGAGACCGTATCTCCAGAGTTTAGGAAAGGAATCAATCCTCCTAATTGATAGAAAACCGACCTCAATCTTCGCTGCCATGACTATGCAAGATGAATTTGAATTCGGCTTACCTAGTATGCCAATTGTGTCTGAATTCATTGATGTTTTTCCTGAAGAACTCCATGGTCTCCCTCCAAATAGAGAAGTAGAGTTCGAGATTGAAGTTCCACCTGGAACAACTCCGGTGTCCATCACACCTTATCGAATAACACCTGTTGAATTGAAGGAACTCCAAGAGCTACAAGATAAAGGCTTTATTCATCCTAGATCATCTCCTTGGGGTGCTCTAGTCCTGTTCGTAAAAAAGAAAGACGGGACCATGAGACTCTGTATTGATTATATAGATAATAGAACAAGCTTACGATCAAGAATTGATATCTTCTTCCTAGAATAAAATATCTCTTCGATCAGCTCAAAGATGCTTCGATATTCTCTAAAATCAACCTTCGATCAGGATACTATCAAATGAGGGTAAAGGAAGAAGATGTACCCAAGACAGCCTTTTGTACTTGATATGGCCACTTCGAATTTCTCATAATGCCATTCGGGTTGACGAATGCTCCGGCTGCTTTCAAGGATCTCATGAACTGTGTATTCAAGCCCTATCTTGACAAGTTTATGGTCGTCTTCATCGATGACATTCTGGTGTATTCTCAGAATAAAGAAAAACACTCTGAACACCTACAAATTGTATTGCAAACTCTCCAAGAACGTCAATTGTTCGCAAAGTTTTCCAAGTGTGAATTTTGGCTATCAGAAGCCTCGTTCCTTGGCCATGTTATCTCGGCATAAGGGATTAAAGTAGACCCGAGCAAAATTCGATCCATCATGGATTAGAGACCTCTGAAGAATGTTGGTGAGGTCAGAAGCTTTCTCGGTTTAGCAGGGTATTATAGGTGATTTTTCAAAGGACTCTCATCCATTTCCGCAAGTTTGACAAAGTTAACTCGCAAAGATACGCCTTTCGTTTGGTCGGAGAACCAACAACGAAGCTTCGATCAACTTAAGCAAGCCCTTACTCGTGCACTGGTTCTTATCTAACCAGAATGGGGTAAAGAATTCACTGTCTATAGTGATGCATCTCATTTAGGACTAGGATGTGTCCTAATGCAAGAAGGAAAAGTGGTATCTTATGCTTCAAGGCAACTGAAAACCACATGAGTCAAACTATCCAACACACGATCTACAATTGGCAGCTATCGAGTTTGCTCTAAAAATATGGAGACATTACTTGTATGGGGAGAAATGTAACCTGTTCACACACCACAAGAAAGCTATTCAATCACTTACTTGTATGAAGATCTAGAATTGCTTAAAGACTATGATTTGGTCATCGACTACCATATGGGGAAAGCAAACGTGGTTGTTGATGCCCTTAGTCGCAAACCATACTCGGGAAAACTCCTAAATCTAAATTATAGTATATTTTCAATCGAATTTGAACTTTCTTGGGTCACAAGAAAGCTATTCGATCACTTACTTGTTTTGCAAGTAACCACTCGAAATTATCTCTTAATGATATTATTCTTCCCTTTGTAGCTTCCTTAGCTATCAATGCTCATTTCCATGTATCCAAAGGACAAAAATTCTTGTTTGAACTTCAAGTTCAATCCAGCTTAATCTCGAGAATTAAAGAACTCCAACAAATTGATCCAGATCTTCATAAGATCATATCCAAGCTTGCTTCTGAGCCTAATTCTGACTTCTCCTTTAAGTCAAATGGACTCATCTATTTCAAGGATAGAGTGTGTGTTCCTAACAATGAGGAACTAAGACAAAAAATGTTGCAAGAAGCTCACCAAAACTCATTCTCGATTCACTCGAGATCGGTTAAGATGTACAAGGATCTTCAGCCACTATACTGGTGGCCGGGTATGAAATCAGCTATCACAGACTTCGTATCGAAGTGCCTAACTTGTCAAAGAGTTAAAGCCGATCATCGAGTTCCTACTAGATTTCTCCAACCTATCAAATTCCCTCAGTGGAAATGGGATTGAATTACAATGGATTTCGTTACTAGTATTTCTTCTCCACTCCAAGAAAGAACGATGTTGTATGGGTGATTGTTGATAGATTCACAAAGTGTACTCACTTCATCCCTGTTCGAATGGACATGAGCTTGGATACCTTAGCCGAGCTATACATCTGTAAAGTGATTCGATTACACGGTCTACCTACAGCTATCATCTCCGATCGAGACCCTAGATTCGCTTCACGATTCTGGAAGTCTCTACAGAAAGCTCTTGGAACCAAAGTAAATCTAAGTACAACTTTCCATCCTCAGTCTAATGGACAATTTGGAAGAATTATCCAAGTAGTAGAAGACATGCTCCGTGCTTGTGTTATAGAGTTCGGGAAAAACTGGGAGAAATCTCTACCCCTAATAGAGTTTGCTTACAACAATAGCTACCAAGCATCTATTCAAACGGCACAATTCGAAGCTCTATACGGGAGAAATTGTAGAACTCCCTTATGCTGGTCTAAATTTGGGGAAAACAAAGTGCTTGGGCCTTAATTGCTTCAGGAAACCGAAGAGCAAGTGAAGATCATTCATGATCGATTGAAGACAGTTTTCGATAGACAGAAAGCATATGCTGACATGAAAATGAGAGATATTCAGTATGCTATTGGAGACAAAGTCTTCCTAAAGGTCTCCCCTTGGAAGAAAGTCCTTCGATTTGGAGGAAAAGGGAAGCTCAGTCCCCGGTTCATTGGTCCATTCGAAATCACTGAAAGAATTGGTCCAGTGGCCTATCGACTAGCTCTTCCTAGAGAGTTTGATAGAATACAAAATGTCTTCCACGCTTCGATGATCAGAAGGTATCGATCTGATCCTTCACATTCTTGAGCCCGAAGAAGTATACTTGAATCCTGATTTGTCCTACGAAAAAGAACCTATTCAGATTCTTGATCGGGAAGTAAGAAAGCTTAGGAACAAGATTGGTCCTCTTGTCAAGGTTTTGTGGAGAAACCACAAGATAGAAGAAGCTACTTGGGAATCTGAAGAAATCATGAATAAACAATATCCCCATCTATTTAATTCAGGTAAATTCGAGAACGAATTTAATTTAAGGGGGGAGAATTGTAACACCCCAAATCCTAGCCTAGAAGTATTGAAGTCAATTGCTTAAGTGATAGCTTAATTGAATCTAGAAATTAAGCTAAATTGATTAGTCAAGGACCTAACTGAAAGAATGAATGAATTAAGTGATCAATTTAAAGTGACTACATTGAATTAAATGAGAAAGATGGGGAATGCATGCTAAATTCCTTGTTTCACTTAATTCCCTTAATTAAGTTAATATGAAGGATTAATCAAGGGACATTTTAGACAATTCACAAATCCAATAACTTTGATTAAGTGTCGTCATCTTCTTCACTTTCTATTTGTTGGCTGAATTGAAGAGAGAAAAGAGAGAAAGGAAAGGTTGAGGGAGAAAACTTGAATCCATGCCCTACAACCTTGATTTAGCTCCAAATTAAGTCTAGATAGATTAGTGATTAAGGTAATTACTTGTTTCTCTTGTTAATTTCATGTTTGAATTGTTTGAATTGAAATGGAAATGTGATTTGAGTGTATAGATGTTGGAAATGTGATGAACATGTAATAGACTCATGTATAAATGTTGGAATTGATCTAAAAATTGTTAGATGACATGTTAGGTTGCATTACATGTTGAATTGTTGTGGTTATATACTGGAAATTATGTGGAAGGAATGGTATAACAAAACTAGGTTGCTGGAAATTTGAAATTGGATGTTGATGTAAGAATTGAATGGTTAGAACTTGTAATTGAGCTATGGAATTAATGAATTGAACATGATCATGATTAGATAATGTAAATTGGATGTTAAATAAGCTAAATTGTTAGTAACCAATGCTGGAAATGAAAGATAAAAGAATGAACATAGTCATATAGCCTAGAAACTATTTTAGTAAGAACATATTGTGTAAACATGCAAAATTAAGCATTGTAACCAAGTTGCTCTATTTTGGATGCCTTGGTTAATGAATTAACATTGACTAAATATGTTTAGGATTTCATATGAAATGAATTATAGGGCCAAAACATTGGTTAAAATGAATTTAAGGAGTTAAAATGCGAGTATGTGCAATCTGCCCATAATTGCTCTGTTCTCGGCAGTCACTTTGAAAATTCAAAAAAATTTGTATAAATCAAATTCAGGGCTAAAATTTTAATGACATGATCCTTAGTATGTCTACTTTCATTAGGTGAAAACAGAACTGAAAACTGGGTCCTATGCTGGAAACTATAAATAGAAATAAATGGACAATGCAAACTGTATTAATTAATTGAAATTCTGACGTAGGAATTGAAAGATATGCATGCTTAAGCATGTAGTATTCAAGCTGCCAGACTGTAGCAGTTAAGCTAGTTGGAAACTATTTTGTACACAGTTTTATTAGACTATTTTGTAACAATTTGGGATAATTAGATCCTACTTAGTCTTGTTTATTGAAATGTTGGCAGAATTGTATATATATACCTATATGTATTGAAATAACCTTGCTTCCATGTTGAATTGTCTTGTGTATACATACTGATGAATGTGGTTAATCATGAGTTTGCTAGAGCAAGGAGTGAACTTGGTGGAAGGAGAAAAGGGAAATCATCCAAAGGCTAAGAACAAAGGAATAGCTATACAAGACAGTTGCTAGCTTGCTTGGATTGTATTGTGAGTGTAGTTACCTCTAGGGTTAGGACTAGGTCCTAACCAATGTATTTTGTTACATTCTTGATATGATAATGAATCAAAGCATGAACTTGATCTAATAAGGGGAGGATGATTAAAGAAACACATGAAACTTGATCCTAGTCTTGAATACATGTTTATTTCGAAATGCTTACGCATGATTAGTGATAGATTGGATGCTTGTATGTGTTATGATGCAACATGATTGAATGCTAAAGACTTGTTTGAGATATGATGTTATCTCATTTTGATGAAATGGATATTGAAACTACTTGACATGTGAGCTAAGGCTCAATGGCCTAAGGGCCTAAAATGAAATGATCTTGCTTGACATGAACATGATCTTGAACTTGATAAACTTGATAAATGGTAAATCGAACAAATTTGGTAGCTAGATGGATTAGGTAGAAGGGCATGCCGCAGAGTCTAGAGCTCATTGTGTACAGGTGGACTACAGTCAAAGGCTAAGGCTCATATTTGGCGACAGACGGAGGGTACGTATTTGGTCTTTGGCGACAGTAGGAGGGTTGACCAGCACTACGGTGCATATTGTGGTGATAATTGGTTGGAGACTCGATTACCTATACAAACTAAGTACCAAGGGGGTTGTTTAATGAAATAACAAATGTAAGAACAATTCAATTATACATGATACTTGTCTTAAATGCCATGAGATGTATGTTACTTGACTTGAAAGCATGACTCCTTGGTTTCTTGTTTTGCAAGCATGTTGCTTGATTCATGAATTTGACTTCTTGATGCTTATTCTTGTTGGCCGAATGTATGCCTTCCTAGATGGGATATTCTTCATGCTTGAAAGACTAGCTATGATCACTCTTGATTCTTGAAAGCCTTAGCTAGGTCTACACTTGATTTAAAAGACATGAAACTTGAAATAACAAATGGTTAGACTAGTTACTATCTCACTAAGTACATTTTTGTACTTATCACTCTTGTTTCATTTAGGTTAAAGGATTCAAACGTTGCTTGATCTTAAAGCTTGATTCTTTGAGCAAGAAGCATCTCACACAAGCTTGGTTAAAGTATGATTCCATACTTGTTTTGTATCTCCTAGAATCGTGGCACTAAATGTATTTAAATAGCTTGAACATGCATTTTGAAAGATTGTATATAATGCTTGATGGGCCTATCTATGTTATGTATATAGTATAAGGTATGTAATGAAATTAGATAACTTGTAATGGTTGAATGTTGCTGCGCATTTGTTGATGATATGGAATGATCATATGATAATCTAATTGGCTATGAAATAGTTTGATAATAACCTTGTCATGCTCTTGTGTATGCTTGAAATGAATGTAGATTGAGATGAACCATGTTGTATGACCAACCATTAGAATGCTTCTTGTCTTGTATGAAATTACTATGTTGAAAGTATTGTTGTCTGATTGTTTTGAGGTATGGCCAAATGGTTTCATGTGGTTATTTCATGTTTGCCGAATGCATGGTAGTAGAATAAGATTGGAATGAACTAGTTTCATGCTTTGTATTGTGTTTGGTGTTATGGCCGAATGGTTAGGTATTGATTTAGGCTTGAATGGAACTAGATACATGCTATTAAAGGTTAGATAATTATGCTTAGTAAGTATAGGAATGAAATGACTAAATATGTACAAGATAAGGAACACAAAGTGAATTGAAAGCATGTAACACTAAGGTAGTTCAAATAGGATAGGTAACATTGTATAAGTGTTATAAAATGAACCATCAAAGTAGTAACTTGTAATGTAAGCATGAAATGAGTTAAAGTTGGTGACCTATTCGAATGGATTGTTTGGATTAAGATTCAATTTTGTGGTTACTTACATGATAAGTAATGTATGAATGGTTGCCTATGCCTTGTTCGAATGATTGTTTCTTCTTGCTTGCTTAGTTTGAATGCTTTGGATGATTAAGAGCCAAATGTGCATTGCTTGTATGTTAAGGAAGATGAATGTTAGATTGTTTGTATGATTCGAATGCCTTGTTGCTTGCCATGACTTGTATTGTCCTTGCTTGCTTGCTAAGTAACGCTCCCGAATTGAGTTACTACTAGCCCGGGTTGGGGTGTAACGTCAAGTATACATATCCAAGTTTACAAGTATTTCAAAGAATCAAGATCATCACTGCATGTCATATACTATTCGAATGCATGGGGTAAACACTGACAGGCTTCACGTATCACACATTCAACATAGCAACATCCATCATGTATACATATCATGCTATTCGAGTTATTGCTTAGAAGACAAGCAATCAAAAACACCAAGTACCAAGTAGACATTCTTGCACAATAACATCATCTATGCATTTCTTTCATGGAAAGTAATAAGTTATACAATCATTCATGTGTTATCTTTCAAGACAAGGATGTTCATTCAAGAATCTTACAAGACAAGTAATGTTCACATCACACATCCAAGACAAACAATGTTCATTTCAAGTTATTAATTCATCTTACAACACCCTTGGTAATTAGTTCACTAGATAATCAAATCTTCAACAATATGCACCGAAGTGCCAATATGCACTGTAGTGCCAATATGAGCTCTAGATTCTAAGGCATGCCCTCCTATCTATCCAAACTAGCTACCAAGGTTGTTTGATTATCAATTTCATTCAAGCTTTATACAATTCATTAATCAATACCTGATTATGTCATTCAAAGGCTAAGCCCTTAGGCTTATGGAGTCTTAACTTCCAAGACAAGTTTATCCATGCCATTCGAATGGCATGAACACAAGGTGGTATCATTGTTCATTTCATTTCAAACAATTCATGCATATCAATCACAAACACATTCATATGTATGGAATGTGCATACCTTATTATCCAAGCAAGCATGCCAGTTCTTACCTTTGGCATAAGCAATGCAACATGACAAGCATTTCATTTCATTTGCTTAACAATCAAGCAAACAAGTAGAACATGGCAACACACAAGTTGTCATTCATATCATTCTTCCCTTAATTAGCCAAATATATATTAGGTCATGTTACATGGCAATGTCATTGAATTAACATAATAGCAAGATTGGTTAGGACCTAAGTCCTAACCCTAAGGAAGGTTACACTCACAATACTCCTAGCTAATCACTTGTCTTGTATCCAAATCCCCTTGCCTCTTGCTTTGGGATGTTCACTCTTTTCTTTCTCTTCCACAACTTGCTGCCCTTGGTCTAGCAAGCTTAACACATACAATTCATCAAAACATGCACATAATGTCACACATATATAGTAATAATGTTACCACATTTGTACTTAACATTTAACTACTGTTTTTATGCTTTCTTTTAAGCATTTCTTACTTGATCATCTCTATATTGTTATTACCTCATTTTAAGACATAATTGGACAGATTACAATGTCCCAAAACTGTTTTGGAAACAGTTTGCTTCTAGGTGTAAAAACAGTTCCAAACTGCCTAGGACACTGCTGCCTGGCAGTTTGCACACTGTCCCTTTAAATGGTCATATCTTTTAATCCGTACGTCAGAATTTCGATTACTTTACACAGTTGGAAATCTAACAAAATTTTATTTATGACCATATAAGGCTTGCATTTTAGTTCTTAGCCAATTAATACAGTTTTTTACTCAAAGACAGGGCATCCTGCTTTACTGGGCAGTTTGCACTGTCTCTAGTATTTCTACTCTGCATTTCAGTACACAACCCAGAGTTTATCTCTGTTTTCTCCTAGTGAATTTAGACATTCCAAGGTGTTGTCCATAAAAATTTCATTCATAAATTCACTATATACAATTTTTAGTAATTTTTCAAAGTCACTGCCCAGAACAGAGCATTCTGAGCATATTACACTAGGTTGGATTTCTAGCTTCTTAACTCATTTTAGCAAGGTCCTATCATGGCAATTTCATTCATGATCATGTTCATACGGCTATCATAATTTACCTAGCAATATTATTAAAACAAAGGGATAATCATGTTAATCCTAGTTTAATCCTTTTGATCACAATTACACATTAATTCATCAACTAGGCAGTCCATTACCTAATTTATCTAGTTGAATTAGGTGTAGTCACATTTCCAGCAACAAATGTATTCAATTCAATCTTCTCTTTACCTAGTAACATGATCAAAACAGAGTTCTAAGTTCATCTAACATGTTTGCTCAATTTCTATAACCAAAACAGTCCCTAACAAGACTGTTTTCCATCATGTTCATATTTCCCAGATTTTCCAGCACTGGTTACTAATAATTTAGCTTGTTTAACACCTTAATTACATTAACTAATCATGATTATGTTCAATTCATTAGTTCCATAGCTCAATTACATGTTCTAACAATTCAATTCTTACAACAACTGATATGATCTCGACTATGAGTTTTGAATCATATATGTGAATGCCCGATCGTGATTCTAGTAAGAACTCTGCAGTGCTTTGAATGTATTCTGAAATTACTCAAACAACAATGTAAGTAGAAATAGATAAATAAGAAATAGAAATAATGGGATGAAAGATATGTAGAAGGGGTGTAGGAAGAGTGATAGTTGTGATTATGGAAGAAAAAAAAATAAAAGATGAAAATGTAGGTGAAGATGATGGGGTGTTGGCGTTAAGATGAAGAAATTCAAAGGATGGATTGTGACCCCCTAACTATAAAGAGTTAGGAACCAGCAATATAATAAAGTGGAAATGAAGTGGTAGGATATGGAACGTGACCCACTAGCTATAGATGAGCTAGGAACCAACGCTATAACAAAAGGGAAATGGATGAAGACTACAAGACTAACTTGAAGCCGATAAAGTTCCACAAGAGAACAAGAATGAAAGCAATCTTTCAAAGATGTTTTATATATTCAAAGTGTGTCTTACAATGATCCTAAAGATGCCTATTTATAGTAGAAGTAGGCAGAATATGAAAAGGTGTTACAAGAAAGATGAATGCTCATCTTAATGCACTTGAATACACATGAATGCTTTGTCCTTTCTTCTCATCTTCAAAGCTGATTAGTTTAGACAAATTGAGGTTGAATTTAGTCATATTTTCGTCCAAATTAAGAAGGACTCTTGGGCTGCCTTGTTTTGCTATCATATGAAGAGAAAGGGGATGAATGTGGACAAGGATGAATGTAGACATCCTTGCTGTCCAGCTTAAGTGCAACTCTTCATCTTCCAAGCTGATTAATATGACTTGAATGTCATAAAAGGTGAGTTTCATCCAGCCTTCATTTCATGTCTCCTCAATGAATTTTGAAACCCCCACTTGAATGGTGATAACATCAACCTTGAATGCCTTGAATTTGCTGAATTAAGATGGCCATCAATTGCTTGTCTCTTGGTAGAAGATGAAAGAACTCTTCCTTGGCTCAAATTCATTCAAATCATCCATGCATAAAATTCCCGTAATAAAAATTTCAGCCTGCACTGTCTTCAGTAAATCATTCGTATCTCAAGCTCCCGATATCGGATTGAGGTGATTCAAAAGGCATTGGAAAGCTAAGAGATGGAGGAATAACGTCCAATTGATTTCTGGATCCAAACACGTCTGTATCGCATCCAGAATTGGAAGACATTCTGGTGATATTCTTGCATCTGGTAAAACCGTTCATCTTCCCTCATGCACCTAGACACAAAGGTAAACTTTATTCAATCTTTAATTGAAAACATGCATGTAAACAATTAAGAGTTAGTTTAATAAATGAGCTAGTTTGATGAATGAACTAGTTTAATTAATGAACTAACTTTATTCAATGAACTAATAATCTTGAATGAACTAGTTTAATCAATGAACTACTTAGTTAAATGAAGTGTATAACTAAATGAACTACATGTTTAAATGCAACGCATGCTTTAATGAACAACATGTTTATTGAATGCAATGAATGTTATGCAAACTTTAAATACTCATGCAAATTCATGCATAAGCAAAGTAAAGTGTTCCTCCCTTATTATTTCTTCTTTCTCACGTCCCAAGCTTGATGTAAACATATTTTCCATGGCTGCTTGGAACTCCTTGGCCCTTGCTCGAGTAATGGGGCCACCTGGGTACTTCTCTGGGTCTTTGCCATTGACGTTCATATCAGTCCCTCCCTCTTTTTAAGGCGATTTGTCCCCAAATCGTCATCTACATCATAAGGAGATAGGTCAGCAACATTGAAGGTTGCACTAACATTAAACTCACGTGGAAGATCTAATTGATAGGCATTGTCATTGATCTTCTTGACTATTTGGAATGGTCCATCTCCCGAGGCATTAATTTGGACTTTCGTTGAGCCGGGAACCTTTCTTTCCTCATGTGCAGCCACACCCAATCCCCTGGCTCAAAGGAAATTCGCTTCGACCCTTATTTGCTTGCTGCTCATATTGCTTGGTTCGTTTTTCAATGTTCTCCCGCACTTGTTGATGAAGCTTCTTAACAAATTCAGCTTTATTAAGTCCATCTTTATTCACAATTTGATCAGCGGGTAATGGTAACAAGTCTATCGGTGTTAATGGATTGAATCCATACACCACTTCAAAAGGCATGCCCTGTAGTACTATGGATCGAACGGTTGTATTCAAACTCCACATGTGGTAAACTCTCCTCCCATTTTTTCAAATTCTTCCTAATGATGGATCAAGTAACATAGAAAGTACTCGGTTCACCACTTCAGTTTGGCCATCCGTTTGAGGGTGGCAAGTGGTGGAGAATAGTAACTTAGTACCAATCTTACTCCATAGGGCTCTCCAAAAGTGACTTAAGAACTTCACATCCCGATCAGACACAATAGTTCTTGGTATGCCATGTAACCTTAAGATTTCCCTGAAAAACAAAGTAGCAATATGTGAGGCATCATTAGTTTTGTTACAGGGAATGAAATGAGCCATTTTGGAGAATCTATCCACAACTACAAAGATGGAATCTTTGTTATTCTTGGTACGTGGAAGCCCTAGCACAAAATCCATTGAAATATCCATCCATGGTGCTTCCGGTATGGGTAGTGGTGTGTAAAGCCCATGTGGCATGACTTTAGATTTGGCCTTCCTGCAAGTGATGCATCGCTCACACAACCTCTCCACATCTCGTTTCATTTTAGGCCAATATAGGTGCTCTTGAAGTATAGCCAAAGTCTTTGCTATCCCAAAATGTCCCATTAATCCTCCTCCATGAGCTTCCTTAGTTAGCAATTCACGCATGGAACCTTGAGGGATGCATAGTCTTCCTTCCTTAAATAGGAAACCATCATGCTTATAGTATTTTTCAATTGACCCTTTCTCACAAGCTTTGTAAATCTCTCCAAAATCAGAGTCAGAGACATATAAGTCTTTAATAAAAACAAAACCCAATAACTTAGATTCCAAAGTGTTTAAAAGAATATACCTCCGTGACAATGCATCGGCAACTATATTCTCCTTACCTTTCTTGTACTTGATAACATATGGGAAAGTTTCAAGAAACTCCACCCATTTGGCATGCCTTTTGTTGAGTTTATGCTGCCCCGGATATGTTTCAATGCCTCATGATCAGTGTGAATGATGAACTCCTTAGGCCAAAGGTAATGTTGCCATGTTTCCATTGCCCTCACAAGAGCATACATCTCCTTGTCATAGGTAGGGTAATTAAGCGTAGCTCCACTTAATTTTTCACCGAAATAGGCTATAGGACGTCCACCTTGAGACAAAACTGCTCCAATTCCTACACCTGATGCATCACATTCAATTTCAAAAGTTAGATTAAAATCAGGTAGAGCAAGTAAAGGGGCATGTATTAAACAATCTTTAATGCTATTAAAGGACTTCTCTTGATCTTCCCCCAAAAGAATTTAGAATTCTTCTTAATAACACTTGTTAGTGGGGCGGCTATGGTGCTGAAGTTGGGGACGAATCTTCGATAAAAACTTGCAAGTCCATGGAAGCTCCTAACTTGAGAAATGCTTGCTGGTCGTGGCCACTCTTCAATGGCTTTAACCTTCTCTTTGTCCACCTCCAAGCCTTCAGAACTCACAACGAAACCTAGGAAAACAACCCTGTCAAGACAAAATGTACATTTTTGTAAGTTAGCAAACAGTTTTTCCTTCCTCAAAACTAGCAAAACTGACCTTAAATGTTGAACATGTTCTTCCATGGTTTTACTATAGATTAGAATGTCATCAAAGTAAACCACACAAAACTTACCCAAGAATGGCCTAAGAACATGATTCATTAACCTCATAAACGTGCTTGGAGCATTAGTTAAGCCAAAAGGCATAACCAACCACTCATAAAGGCCTTGCTTAGTTTTGAATGCTGTTTTCCACTCATCACCTTCCCGATTCGTATTTGGTGGTAACCACTTTTAAGATCAATCTTGGAAAAGAGGTTAGAACCACTAAGCTCATCTAACATGTCATCTAAGCGAGGAATAGGGTGACGATACTTTACCGTAATTTTGTTTACCGCTCGGCAGTCCACACACATGCGCCAAGTTCCATCCTTCTTTGGCACAAGTAGAACCGCACGGCACATGGGCTAAGGCTTTCCCTCACGTAGCCTTTTGACATCAACTCAGATACTTGCCTTTGCAACTCCTTAGTTTCTTCGGGGTTGCTTCGATGCGCTGGTCGGTTTGGAATGACGGCTCGGGAACAAAGTCTATTTGATGTTCTATGCCACGAATAGGTGGCAGCCCACTTGGTATTTCCTCCGGAAATAGGTCATCAAACTCCTGCAATAAAGACACAACAAAAGCAGGCAAATTTTGATCAAGGTAGTTAGTATTCAAGAAATTTTCCTTGTACATGAGCACAAGTGCTTCCTTTGCTGTCATTAAACTCTTTTTCAACTCTCTCTTTTTAGAAAGAATGCTGATTTTCCTTCCCTCATTTTGATCACACTCCTTTGCTTTTACCTCCATTTTGGTCTCTCTCTTTTGGCTTTTTCAATTTTTCCTCTCAATAAAATTTGGTCTTCATGTATTTGTTTTGGAGAAAGTGGGGCTAAAGTGATCTTCTTTGCTTCATGGGTGAACGTATACGGTTGGTATACCCGTCATGGATCACTCGCCTATCAAATTGCCAAGGCCTTCCAAGTAATAAATGGCTTGCGTGCATTGGAACGACATCGCATAATACCTCATCTTTGTACTTCCCAATAGAGAAAACAATTCGAACTTGTTTGGTCACCTTGAGTTCTCCTCCATCGTTGAGCCATTGTAGCTTATAAGGTTGTGGATGCTTTGTTGTTGCCAAGCCAAGTGTATCTACCATTAAGGTACTAGCAACATTAGTGCAACTACCACCATCAATAATAACAAAGCATACCTTTCCTCCAACATGGCAACGAGTATGGAAGATATTTTCTCGTTGTTCATTTCCTCCAACGGATTGTACGTTTAGGCTTCTTTTGACAACAAGAACCTCTCCTTCCACGCCATACTCTAATTCTTCTTCTTCGATGGCAACATCTTCATTCTCATCCTCTTCTTGTTCCGATTCAACTTCTCCATCATCTCGAAGAAGCATGGTGTTGCGGTTCGGACATTGGCTTGCAATGTGTCCACGCCCCAAACACTTAAAACATTGTATGTCACGGGAACGATTTGGAGTAGCGGTAGTCTTACCCTTGCTGGTTTCGCAATGGGCTTACTTCCTTCGGTGGTCCTCCTTTTTCGTGGGACGGTAATGGAGGAGTCTTCTTGTATGAACTTTGCCCCCATTTTGATGTTGAACTCCCATAAGATCGTGTGGCACCCTTTCTTTTGAGCTGTTTTTCCACTTTCATGGCCATATGCACCATGTCTTCCATCTCCACATAATGTTGCAACTCGACCACGTTCGCAATGTCCGGATTTAGTCCCGCTAGGAATCTTACCATTGTGGCTTCTCGATCCTCGTCGATGTTGGCTCGAATCATGGACACCTCCATCTCTTTGTAGTAATCTTCAACACTTCGGTTACCTTGTGAAAGATTTTGAAGACGGTTGAATAACTCTCGATGATGGTAGTGGGTTGGAATGAATCGCCTTCGCATCACCGCTTTCATTTCATCCCATGTAGTGATAGGATGTTCTCCATTGCGTCTCCTACTTGATGTCAATTGATCCCACCATATTAGTGCATAATCCGTAAACTCAATGGCAGCGTTCTAGTAAGAACTCTGCAGTGCTTTGAATGTATTCTGAAATTACTCAAACAACAATGTAAGTAGAAATAGATAAATAAGAAATAGAAATAATGGGAAGAAAGATATGTAGAAGGGGTGTAGGAAGAGTGATAGTTGTGATTATGGAAGAAAAGAAAAAAAAAAGATGAAAATGTAGGTGAAGATGATGGGGTGTTGGCGTTAAGATGAAGAAATTCAAAGGATGGATTGTGACCCCCTAACTATAAAGAGTTAGGAACCAGCAATATAATAAAGTGGAAATGAAGTGGTAGGATATGGAACGTGACCCACTAGCTATAGATGAGCTAGGAACCAACGCTATAACAAAAGGGAAATGGATGAAGACTACAAGACTAACTTGAAGCCGATAAAGTTCCACAAGAGAACAAGAATGAAAGCAATCTTTCAAAGATGTTTTATATATTCAAAGTGTGTCTTACAATGATCCTAAAGATGCCTATTTATAGTAGAAGTAGGCAGAATATGAAAAGGTGTTACAAGAAAGATGAATGCTCATCTTAATGCACTTGAATACACATGAATGCTTTGTCCTTTCTTCTCATCTTCAAAGCTGATTAGTTTAGACAAATTGAGGTTGAATTTAGTCATATTTTCGTCCAAATTAAGAAGGACTCTTGGGCTGCCTTGTTTTGCTATCATATGAAGAGAAAGGGGATGAATGTGGACAAGGATGAATGTAGACATCCTTGCTGTCCAGCTTAAGTGCAACTCTTCATCTTCCAAGCTGATTAATATGACTTGAATGTCATAAAAAGGTGAGTTTCATCCAGCCTTCATTTCATGTCTCCTCAATGAATTTTGAAACCCCCACTTGAATGGTGATAACATCAACCTTGAATGCCTTGAATTTGCTGAATTAAGATGGCCATCAATTGCTTGTCTCTTGGTAGAAGATGAAAGAACTCTTCCTTGGCTCAAATTCATTCAAATCATCCATGCATAAAATTCCCGTAATAAAAATTTCAGCCTGCACTGTCTTCAGTAAATCATTCGTATCTCAAGCTCCCGATATCGGATTGAGGTGATTCAAAAGGCATTGGAAAGCTAAGAGATGGAGGAATAACGTCCAATTGATTTCTGGATCCAAACACGTCTGTATCGCATCCAGAATTGGAAGACATTCTGCTGATATTCTTGCATCTGGTAAAACCGTTCATCTTCCCTCATGCACCTAGACACAAAGGTAAACTTTATTCAATCTTTAATTGAAAACATGCATGTAAACAATTAAGAGTTAGTTTAATAAATGAGCTAGTTTGATGAATGAACTAGTTTAATTAATGAACTAACTTTATTCAATGAACTAATAATCTTGAATGAACTAGTTTAATCAATGAACTACTTAGTTAAATGAAGTGTATAACTAAATGAACTACATGTTTAAATGCAACGCATGCTTTAATGAACAACATGTTTATTGAATGCAATGAATGTTATGCAAACTTTAAATACTCATGCAAATTCATGCATAAGCAAAGTAAAGTGTTCCTCCCTTATTATTTCTTCTTTCTCACGTCCCAAGCTTGATGTAAACATATTTTCCATGGCTGCTTGGAACTCCTTGGCCCTTGCTCGAGTAATGGGGCCACCTGGGTACTTCTCTGGGTCTTTGCCATTGACGTTCATATCAGTCCCTCCCTCTTTAAGGCGATTTGTCCCCAAATCGTCATCTACATCATAAGGAGATAGGTCAGCAACATTGAAGGTTGCACTAACATTAAACTCACCTGGAAGATCTAATTGATAGGCATTGTCATTGATCTTCTTGACTATTTGGAATGGTCCATCTCCCGAGGCATTAATTTGGACTTTCGTTGAGCCGGAACCTTTCTTTCCTCATGTGCAGCCACACCCAATCCCCTGGCTCAAAGGAAATTCGCTTACGACCCTTATTTGCTTGCTGCTCATATTGCTTGGTTCGTTTTTCAATGTTCTCCCGCACTTGTTGATGAAGCTTCTTAACAAATTCAGCTTTATTAAGTCCATCTTTATTCACAATTTGATCAGCGGGTAATGGTAACAAGTCTATCGGTGTTAATGGATTGAATCCATACACCACTTCAAAAGGCGTGCGCCCTGTAGTACTATGGATCGAACGGTTGTATGCAAACTCCACATGTGGTAAACTCTCCTCCCATGTTTTCAAATTCTTCCTAATGATGGATCAAGTAACATAGAAAGTACTCGGTTCACCACTTCAGTTTGGCCATCCGTTTGAGGGTGGCAAGTGGTGGAGAATAGTAACTTAGTACCAATCTTACTCCATAGGGCTCTCCAAAAGTGACTTAAGAACTTCACATCCCGATCAGACACAATAGTTCTTGGTATGCCATGTAACCTTAAGATTTCCCTGAAAAACAAAGTAGCAATATGTGAGGCATCATTAGTTTTGTTACAGGGAATGAAATGAGCCATTTTGGAGAATCTATCCACAACTACAAAGATGGAATCTTTGTTATTCTTAATACGTGGAAGCCCTAGCACAAAATCCATTGAAATATCCATCCATGGTGCTTCCGGTATGGGTAGTGGTGTGTAAAGTCCATGTGGCATGACTTTAGATTTGGCCTTCCTGCAAGTGATGCATCGCTCACACAACCTCTCCACATCTCGTTTCATTTTAGGCCAATATAGGTGCTCTTGAAGTATAGCCAAAGTCTTTGCTATCCCAAAATGTCCCATTAATCCTCCTCCATGAGCTTCCTTAGTTAGCAATTCACGCATGGAACCTTGAGGGATGCATAGTCTTCCTTCCTTAAATAGGAAACCATCATGCTTATAGTATTTTTCAATTGACCCTTTCTCACAAGCTTTGTAAATCTCTCCAAAATCAGAGTCAGAGACATATAAGTCTTTAATAAAAACAAAACCCAATAACTTAGATTCCAAAGTGTTTAAAAGAATATACCTCCGTGACAATGCATCGGCAACTATATTCTCCTTACCTTTCTTGTACTTGATAACATATGGGAAAGTTTCAAGAAACTCCACCCATTTGGCATGCCTTTTGTTGAGTTTATGCTGCCCCCGGATATGTTTCAATGCCTCATGATCAGTGTGAATGATGAACTCCTTAGGCCAAAGGTAATGTTGCCATGTTTCCATTGCCCTCACAAGAGCATACATCTCCTTGTCATAGGTAGGGTAATTAAGCGTAGCTCCACTTAATTTTTCACTGAAATAGGCTATAGGACGTCCACCTTGAGACAAAACTGCTCCAATTCCTACACCTGATGCATCACATTCAATTTCAAAAGTTAGATTAAAATCAGGTAGAGCAAGTAAAGGGGCATGTATTAAACAATCTTTAATGCTATTAAAGGACTTCTCTTGATCTTCCCCCCAAAAGAATTTAGAATTCTTCTTAATAACACTTGTTAGTGGGGCGGCTATGGTGCTGAAGTTGGGGACGAATCTTGATAAAAACTTGCAAGTCCATGGAAGCTCCTAACTTGAGAAATGCTTGCTGGTCGTGGCCACTCTTCAATGGCTTTAACCTTCTCTTTGTCCACCTCAAGCCTTCAAAACTCACAACGAAACCTAGGAAAACAACCTGTCAGTACAAAATGTACATTTTTGTAAGTTAGCAAACAGTTTTTCCTTCCTCAAAACTAGCAAAACTGACCTTAAATGTTGAACATGTTCTTCCATGGTTTTACTATAGATTAGAATGTCATCAAAGTAAACCACACAAAACTTACCCAAGAATGGCCTAAGAACATGATTCATTAACCTCATAAACGTGCTTGGAGCATTAGTTAAGCCAAAAGGCATAACCAACCACTCATAAAGGCCTTGCTTAGTTTTGAATGCTGTTTTCCACTCATCACCTTCCCGCATTCGTATTTGGTGGTAACCACTTTTAAGATCAATCTTGGAAAAGAGGTTAGAACCACTAAGCTCATCTAACATGTCATCTAAGCGAGGAATAGGGTGACGATACTTTACCGTAATTTTGTTTACCGCTCGGCAGTCCACACACATGCGCCAAGTTCCATCCTTCTTTGGCACAAGTAGAACCGCACGGCACATGGGCTAAGGCTTTCCCTCACGTAGCCTTTTGACATCAACTCAGATACTTGCCTTTGCAACTCCTTAGTTTCTTCGGGGTTGCTTCGGTACGCTGGTCGGTTTGGAATGACGGCTCCGGGAACAAAGTCTATTTGATGTTCTATGCCACGAATAGGTGGCAGCCCACTTGGTATTTCCTCCGGAAATAGGTCATCAAACTCCTGCAATAAAGACACAACAAAAGCAGGCAAATTTTGATCAAGGTAGTTAGTATTCAAGAAATTTTCCTTGTACATGAGCACAAGTGCTTCCTTTGCTGTCATTAAACTCTTTTTCAACTCTCTCTCTTTAGAAAGAATGCTGATTTTCCTTCCCTCATTTTGATCACACTCCTTTGCTTTTACCTCCATTTTGGTCTCTCTCTCTTTGGCTTTTTCAATTTTTTCCTCTCAATAAAATTTGGTCTTCATGTATTTGTTTTGGAGAAAGTGGGGCTAAAGTGATCTTCTTTGCTTCATGGGTGAACGTATACGGTTGGTATACCCGTCATGGATCACTCGCCTATCAAATTGCCAAGGCCTTCCAAGTAATAAATGGCTTGCGTGCATTGGAACGACATCGCATAATACCTCGTCTTTGTACTTCCCAATAGAAAAACAATTCGAACTTGTTTGGTCACCTTGAGTTCTCCTCCATCGTTGAGCCATTGTAGCTTATAAGGTTGTGGATGCTTTGTTGTTGCCAAGCCAAGTGTATCTACCATTAAGGTACTAGCAACATTAGTGCAACTACCACCATCAATAATAACAAAGCATACCTTTCCTCCAACATGGCAACGAGTATGGAAGATATTTTCTCGTTGTTCATTTCCTCCAACGGTTATGCGTTTAGGCTTCTTTTGACAACAAGAACCTCTCCTTCCACGCCATACTCTAATTCTTCTTCTTCGATGGCAACATCTTCATTCTCATCCTCTTCTTGTTCCGATTCAACTTCTCCATCATCTCGAAGAAGCATGGTGTTGCGGTTCGGACATTGGCTTGCAATGTGTCCACGCCCCAAACACTTAAAACATTGTATGTCACGGGAACGATTTGGAGTAGCGGTAGTCTTACCCTTGCTGGTTTCGGCAATGGGCTTACTTCCTTTCGGTGGTCCTCCTTTTTCGTGGGGCGGTAATGGAGGAGTCTTCTTGTATGAACTTTGCCCCCATTTTGATGTTGAACTCCCATAAGATCGTGTGGCACCCTTTCTTTTGAGCTGTTTTTCCACTTTCATGGCCATATGCACCATGTCTTCCATCTCCACATAATGTTGCAACTCGACCACGTTCGCAATGTCCGGATTTAGTCCCGCTAGGAATCTTGCCATTGTGGCTTCTCGATCCTCGTCGATGTTGGCTCGAATCATGGACACCTCCATCTCTTTGTAGTAATCTTCAACACTTCGGTTACCTTGTGAAAGATTTTGAAGACGGTTGAATAACTCGATGGTAGTGGGTTGGAATGAATCGCCTTCGCATCACCGCTTTCATTTCATCCCATGTATGTAGTGATAGGATGTTCTCCATTCGTCTCCTACTTGATGTCAATTGATCCCACCATATTAGTGCATAATCCGTAAACTCAATGGCAGCGAGTTTTACCTTTTAAGCTCTGAATAGTTATGGCACTCAAAAATGTGCTCAACCTTCTTTTCCCATGCAAGATAGGTTTCAGGATCCGTTCTTCCTTGAAAAGGAGGAATGGTAATCTTGATGTTGCTGAGATTATCGTCTACTCGTGGTCGAGCTCTCTGGCCTTGTTGTACCATGCTATGTTGGGATACTTGATCTTGCACATCATCTACTTCAACTTCTTCAGGATACTCCTCATTACCCTGATTAGCTTGTGAAATTTCAAGCTGGTCTATTCGTTCAATTAGGGGCTCCAATTGCTCTTGGATCATTTTGGCCATTGCTTGAAGCATAGCCTGATTTTGCAAATTGGGAACTCCTTCACCACTATGACCAGATCTTTGTGACATGTTAGATAAAGAAACAAAAGAAATTAAACCTTACTAACACAAAATCTCACCTTTCCACTCCAAAGAAAATGCACTCACACTCGTGTTTCACTCGGGTTAGGCTTTTCCCCTTAATGCACACTCATGCCTTTTACCACTCGTGCTTTATTTTCAAGTCCTTTTGGGAACTTCCTCAAGGCTTACAAGTGTCTCGTGGACTTGGCTGAAACAATTCTAGCTTGGTAGGAGAATGATGAATAATAAAAGGATAATGGCTTCAAAAAGAAAGAATTACTAAGAATAGGTAAAGGAATTTATAATTCAGCAATAAGAAATGATGTATTGTAATTTTTTTAAACAAGAATAGATTGCTCCTCCCTCTTTAAGATTTTTTTGATTTTTTTTTTTTTTTACTAACCCGGGAGAGAAAAAATAATACGCTTACTGAATCGTCTAGGCTCTGATACCAAATGATATGATCTCGACTATGAGTTTTGAATCATATATGTGAATGCCCGATCGTGATTCTAGTAAGAACTCTGCAGATGCTTTGAATGTATTACTGAAATTACTCAAACAACAATGTAAGTAGAAATAGATAAATAAGAAATAGAAATAATGGGATGAAAGATATGTAGAAGGGGTGTAGGAAGAAACATAGTTGTGATTATGGAAGAAAAAAAAATAAAACATGTGAAAATGTTGGTGAAGATGATGGGGTGTTGGTTCGTTAAGATGAAGAAATTCAAAGGATGGATTGTGACCCCTAACTATAAAGAGTTAGGAACCAGCAATATAATAAAGTGGAAATGAAGTGGTAGGATATGGAACGTGACCCACTAGCTATAGATGAGCTAGGAACCAACGCTATAACAAAATTTCTACTTACAATGGATGAAGACTACAAGACTAACTTGAAAGCCGATAAAGTTCCACAAGAGAACAAGAATGAAAGCAATCTTTCAAAGATGTTTTATATATTCAAAGTGTGTCTTACAATGATCCTAAAGATGCCTATTTATAGTAGAAGTAGGCAGAATATGAAAAGGTGTTACAAGAAAGATGAATGCTCATCTTAATGCACTTGAATACACATGAATGCTTTGTCCTTTCTTCTCATCTTCAAAGCTGATTAGTTTAGACAAATTGAGGTTGAATTTAGTCATATTTTCGTCCAAATTAAGAAGGACTCTTGGGCTGCCTTGTTTTGCTATCATATGAAGAAAAGGGGATGAATGTGGACAAGGATGAATGTAGACATCCTTGCTGTCCAGCTTAAGTGCAACTCTTCATCTTCCAAGCTGATTAATATGACTTGAATGTCATAAAAGGTGAGTTTCATCCAGCCTTCATTTCATGTCTCCTCAATGAATTTTGAAACCCCCACTTGAATGGTGATAACATCAACCTTGAATGCCTTGAATTTGCTGAATTAAGATGGCCATCAATTGCTTGTCTCTTGGTAGAAGATGAAAGAACTCTTCCTTGGCTCAAATTCATTCAAATCATCCATGCATAAAATTCCCGTAATAAAAATTTCAGCCTGCACTGTCTTGTCTTTTATGTAAATCATTCGTATCTCAAGCTCCCGATATCGGATTGAGGTGATTCAAAAGGCATTGGAAAGCTAAGAGATGGAGGAATAACGTCAATTGATTTCTGGATCCAAACACGTCTGTATCGCATCCAGAATTGGAAGACATTCTGGTGATATTCTTGCATCTGGTAAAACCGTTCATCTTCCCTCATGCACCTAGACACAAAGGTAAACTTTATTCAATCTTTAATTGAAAACATGCATGTAAACAATTAAGAGTTAGTTTAATAAATGAGCTAGTTTGATGAATGAACTAGTTTAATTAATGAACTAACTTTATTCAATGAACTAATAATCTTGAATGAACTAGTTTAATCAATGAACTACTTAGTTAAATGAAGTGTATAACTAAATGAACTACATGTTTAAATGCAACACATGCTTTAATGAACAACATGTTTATTGAATGCAATGAATGTTATGCAAACTTTAAATACTCATGCAAATTCATGCATAAGCAAAGTAAAGTGTTCCTCCCTTATTATTTCTTCTTTCTCACGTCCCAAGCTTGATGTAAACATATTTTCCATGGCTGCTTGGAACTCCTTGGCCCTTGCTCGAGTAATGGGGCCACCTGGGTACTTCTCTGGGTCTTTGCCATTGACGTTCATATCATTAGTTGAGAACAAATTCAATTCAAATTTCTTTTGCTTGAGCCTTGAATCAAATTAGCATACAAGAAGGTAATTTCTTAGCCCTTTTCTATGTTCGAATGAAGACTATGTTTTGGTTGTGGACAGTTTTGTGATTATGAAAGTGGTTTTGTATTAGAGTTTTCGAATATACATATAGAAATGAATTAGATTAGATCATAGTTTGTTTGTGATTTGGTGATTAGGGCTAGTTTGTAACTTAAACACATGTATATAAACAGTTTCGTAGATTGAAGACTGCTATAGAGTAGTCGAATTGCCTATGAATTGAGACTTGAATTGATACATGCATGAGCAGGGTTAAATTACTCATATTGGACAAGAAGCTTAATTTGTTCGATGCAAACAATAATGGCCAAAACAATGCACGCATAGGAGGTCAAAAACGATGCATCTTGGACAAGAAACTGAATCTGTTTGTGAAGTCTGGAAAGTCAGCTAACTTGCGACGAATTTTTGGATGGGATCCAGGCATTTATGGGTCAACATGTCTTCTTAAAACTTGTCCGGCTGCACATTAGCTTTCCAACGCATCTTGAAACGCCTCAATCGGACATCTGGATCTCAAGATACATCTATTTTAGAGAAAACAGAGCATGCAGAAATTCCTATACGGGATTTTTGGATAATTACGAATTTTCAAGATTTTATTTGATTATTTGTAATTTAAATCAATATAGGATTCTGCAATATCTATTAGGATCAGATTTATTTGACTAGGATTTTATTTTTAGCGTTTATTTATTATTAGAAGTTACTTGTCTAATTAGGAGATTGGATTTTAGCATTTATTTATTGTATTTAATTCCTAAGTTTAGTAGGATTAAAACTTCTCCATGGCCTATATAAAGGAGGCTTCACCCACATTGTAATTCAGATTTCATTGATTAATAAAAAGTTCTCTTTGGAGATTTTAGTATTCTTTGAGTTTGCAAGTGTTGATTAACTTGTCTAGAAGCCATCTTCAACATAAGATCATCGAGTTCTTGTGAGGGAGATCATCTTCACACTCTTGCTTGCCTAGGTAATTGCATCTAGGAGGGTGGGTTAGAGCCACTTGATGTTGCTTGCTTAGATAATTGAGTCTAAGAGGGTGCCGAGGACAAAACAAACAATTCATCAATTCATCACACCATCTCCACATATTCCATAAAGCTTCCTTCCATTGACGTTTTACCACCTTCTTCAAATCTTTTTCATTTTTTATTTAGATTTGTTTTTATTTCTAATTTGTTTGGTTTTTTTAATTTTCTTTTATTGAAATTTTCAAGAAACCCCAACTAGTTTCTCTTGAATTTTTAGATTTAAAGTCTAAAGCCTTAGGTTTGCTTCTCAAATCATTTGGTATCAGATTTGGTATCAGATTTGGGACAATTATTGAAAAAATTTTGGCGTTTTTGGGTGAAAAACTCAAAAATTAGGGAAAATTCGTAAAATTCAAACGAGATAATTTTGAGCTGAAAATTTCCAGATCAGATCTACACCTTTGGAGGAGTCACCACATAAAATTTCAGAATTTTTTGACATCGGGAACACCTCGAACGAAGTAGATCAAGTTGCTGCAAAATCTAGGGTTTTTGGGGTTTTTCTAATTTTCTTTCATTCTTAGCCATTAGTTTTCGTTTGTTTTAGCTTTTATTGCTTCTTACACATCTTCTAACACCTTCTTGTTTCCTTGTGTTAGTAGGACTAAAAGTTGCATACTCTTCTTTCTCCTTGCAACTATAATTCTATTGGCGTCTAACCTTTTCTTTGGATTCTTAATGCAATTAGGATGTTTTATTCTCTTTTCAACACTCGTTATCGTATACCAATAAATATTTTTCGGTCAAGATGTAAGATACAAGGTAATCTATGTTCTTTAATTATTGATGGTGATAGTCATGTAAACTTAGTGAGTAGCTTCATTGTTGATGCACTCGATCTACCATGCCAAGAACACCTTAAGCCGTATCATCTTCAAGGGTTTAATAGCGGACCGGATATGAAGGTAACCGAACGTTGTTTAATCTCTTTTACTCTTGGAAGCTATTGTGATGATGTATGGTGTGACGTGGTTCCTATGGAAGTCACCCACTTGCTATTAGGAAGACCTTGGAAAAATGATCGGGGCGCTGTCCATCGAATCAATACAAATGGATACTCGGTTGTGCACCAAGGCCAGAAGCTCTCGTTTGCTACAATAGAGCCGGAAAAAGTAGATGAAGAAATAGCAAAAGCAAAAAAACAGTGTGAGAGGATAAAACGAAAAAGATTGGAAGCACAAAAGGCTGAATCAATTGACCACACAAACGCAACCAACCATTAAGACATCCCAAAACCAGAAGGTACACATGATTCTCTTCATACTTCTACTTCTAGCATTTGTGCAAATGTTGATATTGGAGAAGAACCATCTCCCAAACAAAAGGATAGTGATAGTGAACACATTAGACAAGATGACAATGCTTATAATCCCTCATGTGAAGTAGTAGGTCCACTTGCTATACTCTCATCACCTCCCCACGAAGAAAGTAAGCGTAATTCTAACCCTTCATTTGATTCTTGCCCTATCATTCCGTTAGAAACACTTTCTCCTCTACATAAATTGTACATTGATGATAAATTTTATGAGAGGGATATGGGATGTGAGATACAAAAGACTGGGAGTAAAGAGGCCGAGAGTGAAAAAAGTCAAATTAATGGCCCAAATTTGGTGAGTGAAAATACATACGAGGTAAAAGTCACACAAAGCCCAAAAGAAAATGACAAGAAAAAGAACGTGACGAGTGATTTTGTTTTGACTAGTCATTACAAATGTTCGAGTAGTGTTGTCTTATTTTTTTAGGATTTTGTTGAACCATTGAGAGGAGCTCAATTAGATCACTCCACATACAACAAAGAAGCCTTTTCAATTGAAGTTGATGATTGTTCTCTCATTGCCGATTTAGATTCGAGGACGAATCCTTTTTAGGAGTGGGGGAATGATACATGCATGAGCAGGGTTAAATTACTCATATTGGACAAGAAGCTGAATTTTTTCGATGCAAACAATAATGGCCAAAACAATGCACGCATAGGAGGTCAAAAACGATGCATCTTGGACAAGAAATTGAATCTGTTTGTGAAGTCTGGAAAGTCAGCTAACTTGCGACGAATTTTTGGATGAGATAGATACAGGCATTTATGTGTCAACATGTCTTCTTAAAACTTGTCTGGATGCAAATTAGCTTTCCAACGCATCTTGAAACGCCTCAATCGGACATCTGGATCTCAAGATACGTCTATTTTAGCGAAAACAGAGCATGCAGAAATTCCTATACGGGATTTTTGGATAATTACGAATTTTCAAGATTTTATTTGATTATTTGTAATTTAAATCAATATAGGATTCTGCAATATCTATTAGGATCATATTTATTTGACTAGGATTTTATTTTTAGCATTTATTTATTATTAGAAGTTACTTATCTAATTAGGAGATTAGATTTTAGCATTTATTTATTGTACTTAATTCCTAAGTTTAGTAGGATTAAAACTTCTCCATGGCCTATATAAAGGAGGCTTCACCCACATTGTAATTCAGATTTCATTGATTAATAAAAAGTTCTCTTTGGAGATTTTAGTATTCTTTGAGTTTGCAAGTGTTCGGTAAACTTGTCTAGAAGCCATCTTCAACATAAGATCATCGAGTTCTTGTGAGGGAGATCATCTTCACACTCTTGCTTGCCTAGGTAATTGCATCTAGGAGGGTGGGTTAGAGCCGCTTGAGGTTGCTTGCTTAGAAAATTGCGTCTAAGAGGGTGTCGAGGACAAAACAACTATCAATTCATCACGCCATCTCCACATATTCAAGCTTCCTCCATTGACGCCACCACCATAAGCAAATCTGAATTTTTAGATTTGTTCTTTATTTTGGTTTGTTTGGTTTTTCTCTTTATTCAAATTTGCGCTACTCTATCATGAATAGAGTAAATAGCTACTGTAAAAATGAATGCATATAGTTGGATTGGTTAAAGCTAGGTAATGGACTGCTCAAATGGTGAATTAGAGGAATGTTGTTGATCAAATGGATCAAATTGAACATAGTACTATAATGCCCTATTTTGATCACATTGAGGTAAATTGAACTGACCTAGACATGTAAGAACATGAAAATAAGTTGAATTACAATGTTAGAATCTTGTTTAGATGAATTATGAAGCTAGAAGCTTAACCTAGTGTAATCTACCCAGAATACTCTGTTTTGGGCAGTAACTTTGAAAAATCACCATAAATTGTATAAAAGGAATTTAAGGCTAAAAATTTTATGGATAGTGCCTTAACATGTCTAAATTAATTAGGAGAAAACAAAATTGAATTTTGGATTGTAGAATGAATTGTAGAGAAGGAACACTAGGGACAGTGCAAATTGTCCAGTGTTGTAAATTGTCCTATCATTAAGCTAAAAACTGTATTAATTGGCATAGAATTAAAATGCTAGGACTATATGGTTAGAAAGACAATTAAGTTAGCTTTCCAAAAATGTAAACCAATTGAGATTCTGACGTATGGAATGAAAGTTATGCATATGTTTAAGTGAATCGAGTACATGTTGCCTGATAGCAGCAGTTTAGGTAATTGTACACAGTTTTGTATACAGCTTGGTAAACTGTTTTGCAAACAGTTTTGGGACAGTTTAATTCAGCCATGTTTTATGTATGTGTATAAAGGTGTGTATATGAATGTGCTGTCTATTTTATGTATGTAATGTATTAATATTGTTGCAATGATAAGTAATTGTGTAAATATATTGGACTGCTTGAGATAGATAATTATCATACCCAATGTACCTTGTTTAACATGTGTTCACTTGTATGGATTGTTAGAGCAAGGAGTAAACCTTGTGGAGGAAGAAAGGAGTGGCTAATCTTGTGGCAAACAAAAAGGAAGTTGGATCCAAGACAAATAAACTTGCTTGGAGTATTGTGAGTGTAGTTATTGTGGAATTAGGACTTAGGTCCTAACCATATATGTATATATATATATATATATATATATATATATATTTCTTGCTACTGATATACCATGATAATGAGTTTAATTTAAATTGAATATGAATAACAAGGGAAGATTTGACTAAACTGAAGTTGTGTTTAAGTGATAGCATGAAAATTGATAAATTAATTAGAAAGAAAAGTGAACAAATGTAAGAATTCATGCCTTGGATTGACCTAATCGAATGCTTACTACTTGAAATGCTTGAAATGCTTGCTACTTGAAAAGCTTGTCACTTGAAGTGCTTGAAATGCTTGTTAATTGAAATGCTTGAATCCTTGTACTTGGAATGTAATCTAATTGAAATGCTTGAATCCTTGTACTTGAAACGTGTCCTATTCGAAATGCTTGATTCCGTGTCTTGGATGTACTTATTCAAATTTCTTGCTTGCAATTGCTCTTATGATATAAATACTTGTAAAAGTGATATAAACCATGAATATAAAGACATGACTAGATGCCTAAAAATGGCATATAATTAGAATTGCTTACTTAAATAACAAGTAAACTTGTGAAATGAAGAGGTAAGGCTCAACTAGCCTAAGGGCTAAGCTTGATCTTCAAATACTTGCTTGAATATAATCCTTGAACATGAATTGTCTTGCCTTGAACATGAAAGCAAGAATCATAAGAAACAACAACAAATCTTAAAGTATAAAATACACTCCAACTTTCAAATAGGAACTAAAATACTTAAGTTGCCTACAATGGAAGTCCTTGGATACAATGGTATGATGCATGGTATACTTGGGACTACGGTCCATGAGCCATGGCTCGGGGGGGCGCCCCATTACATGAAATATGTTATTGGCGACAGTTGAAGGTAATAGGGGAGTTGTACGGAGATTGGCGACAGTTGGTTGGATACTGAGAAGTATAGGATTACATGTTCCCGATATTAGCCATTGCTATGTGCTTTGAGCTAGGTATCTCTTGGACCTTTATGGTCAAACACGGACCAATGTTATTCATGACCAATTGTGATCCAAGGCAAACAAGTTAAAAAGATATGAGTCTTATTGAGAAATTGAATAAGAAATTCAAAAGGAAATCTTGAATACTTGAATTATATCTTGAAATACTTAAATGACTTGACAAGAAATCTTGAACACTTGAATCACTTAACATGAATTATTGAAATACTCGAATTGCTTGACATGTAATGCTTGATTCTTGACATGAAATTCTTGAAATGATAATTGCCTATGCTTGGACCTTGTATTGTATGATTGTTACTTGAAAAAGATCTCGATCTTACTTGAATTAATGAGTGTTGCTGCCATGTACATCTTGTACATGAAAGTATGGATTGTTTTGGCATTGTGAATTAAATGTGCATGTTATATGACTGAGTTGGCTAGACTAAATGAAAATATGACTGTTTTGGCATTGTGAATTATATGTACATGTTATATGATTGGATTGGCTAGACTAAATGAAAATATGGACTATTTTGGAAATGAAAATATGGACTGTTTTGGCATTGTGAATTTTGTGTACCTGTTATACGACTGAATTGGCTATACTAAATGAAAATATGGACTGTTTTGGCATTATGAATTATGTATACATGTTATACGACTGAATTGGCTAGACTAAATGAAAATATGGACTTTTTGGCATTGTGAATTATGTGTACATGTTATATGACTAATTGGCTAGACTAAATGAAAATATGGACTATTTTGGCATGTAAATTAACTGTACATGTTATATGACTGAGTTGGATAGACTAAATGAAAATATGGATTGTTTTGGCATTGTGAATTATGTGTACATGTTATATGACTGAATTGGCTAGACTAAATGAAAATATGGACTATTTTGGCATTGTGAATTATGTGTACATGTTATATGACTGAATTGGCTAGACTAAATGAAAATATGGACTGTTTTGGCATTGTGAATTAAATGTGCATGTCATATGACTAAGTTGGCTAGACTAAATGAAAATATTGACTGTTTTGGCATTGTGAATTAAATGTACATGTTATATGACTGAGTTGGCTAGACTAAATAAAAATATGGACTGTTTTGGCATTGTGAATTATGTGTACATGTTATATGACTGAATTGGCTAGACTAAATGAAAATATGGACTGTTTTGGCATTGTGAATTATGTGTACATGTGTAACACCCCCAACTCGGGCTAGTAGTAACCCAGTTCGGGAGCGTTACTTAGCAAGCAAGCAAGGACAATACAACACATGGCAAGCAACAAGGCATTCGAACCATACAAACAATCTAACATTCATGCTTCCTTAACATACAAGCAATGAACATTTGACTCTTAATCATCCAAAGCATTCGTACTAAGCAAGCAAGAAGAAACAATCATTTGAACAAGGCATAGGCAACCATTCATATATTACTTATCATGCAAGTAACCACAAAATTGAATCTTAATCCAAACTATCCATTCGAATAGGTCACCAATTTTAACTCATTTCATGCTTACATTACAAGTTACTACTTTGTTGGTTCATTTTATAACACTTATACAATGTTACTTATCCTATTTGAACTACCTTAGTGTTACATGCTTTCAATTCACTTTGTGTACCTTATCTTGTACATATTTAGTCATTTCATTCCTACATTTACTAAGCATAATTATCTAACCTTTAATAGCATATTTCTAGTTCCATTCAAGCCTATATCAATGCCTAACCATTCGGCCATAACACCAAACGCAATACAAAGCATGAAACTAGTTCATTCCAATCTTATTCTACTACCATGCATTCGGAAAACATGAAATAACCACATGAAAACCATTTAGCCATACCTCAAAACAATCACACAACAATACTTTCAACATGGTAATTTCATACAAGACATGAAACATTCTAATGGTTGATCATGCAACATGGTTCATCTCAATCTACATTCATTTCGACCATACACAAGAGCATGACAAGGTTATCAAACTATTTCATAGCCAATTAGATCATCATATGATCATTCCATATCACCAACAAATGCGCAGCAACATTCAACCATTACAAGTTGTCTAAGTTCATTACATACCTTATACTATATACATAACATAGATAGGCCCATCAAGCATTATATACAATCTTTCAAAATGCATGTTCAAGCTATTTAAATACATCTAGTGCCACCATTCTAGGAGATACAAAACAAGTATGGAATCATACTTTAACCAAGCTTGTGTGAGATGTTTCTTGCTCAAGGAATCAAGCTTTAAGATGAAGCAACGTTTGAATCCTTTAACCTGTAGGTTGGGAAGAATGAGACAAGAGTGATAAGTACAAAAATGTACTTAGTGAGGTAGTAACTAGTCTAACCATTTGTTATTTCAAGTTTCATGTCTTTTAAATAAAGTGTAGACCTAGCTAAGGCTTTCAAGCACTAAGAGTGATCTTAGCTAGTCTTTCAAGCGTCAAGAATATCCCTTCTAGGATGGCATGCATTCGGCCAACAAGAATAAGCATCAAGAAGTCATAATTCATGAATCAAGCAACATGCTTGCAAAACAAGAAACCAAGGAGTCATGCTTTCAAGTCAAGTAACATACATCTCATGGCATTCAAGATAAGTATCATGTATAATTGAATTGTTATTACATTTGTTATTTCATTAAACAACCCCCTTGGTACTTAGTTTGTATAGGTAATCGAGTCTCCAACTAACTGTCGCCACAAGATGCATCGTAGTGCTGGTCAACCCTCATACAGTCGCCAAAGACCACATACGTACCCTCCGTCTGTCACCAAATAGGGGCCTTAGCCCTGGACCGTAGTCCACCCGTACACAATGAGCTCTAGACTCTAAGGCATGCCCTTTTACCTAATCCAACTAGCTACCAAGGTTGTTCGATTTACCATTTATCAAGTTTATCAAGTTTAAGATCATGTTCATGTCAAGCAAGATCATTTCATGTTAAGCTCTTAGGCTATTGAGCCTTAGCTCACAAGTTAAGTGGTTTCAAGATCCATTTCATCAAAATGAGATAACATCATATCTCAAACAAGTCTTTAGCATACAATCATGTTGCATCATAGCACATACAAGCATCCAAGCATTCGCTAATCATGCATAAGCATTTCGATATATACATGTATTCAATACTAGGATCAAGTTTCATGTGTTTCTTTAATCATCCTTCCCTTATTAAGTCAAGTTCATGCTTAGATTCATTATCATGTCAAGAATGTAATAAAATACATTGGTTAGGACCTAGTCCTAACCCTAGAGGTAACTACATTCACAATACAATCCAAGCAAGCTAGAAATTGTCTTGTATAGCTATTCCTTTGTTATTAGCCTTTGGATGATTTCCCTTTTCTCCTTCCACCAGGTTCACTCCTTGCTCTAGCAAATTCATGCTTAAACACATTCATCAATATGTATACACAAGACAATTCAACATGGCAGCAAGGTTATTTCAATACATATAAACATATTCATACAATTCTGTCAACATTTCAATAAAAAGACTAGGTAGGATCTAATTATCCCAAATTGTTACAAAACAGTCCAATAAAACTGTGTACAAAACAGTTTCCAACTAGCTTAACTGTTGCTGCCTGGCAGCTTGCACACTACATGCTTAAACAGGCATATCTTTCAATTCCTACGTCGAAATTTTGATTAATTTATATCATTGGAAAGATAACAAAATTTTATTTAAGACCATAATATACTTGCATTTTAGTTCTTAGCCAATTAATACAGTTTATTGTTCAAAGATAGGGCATTTACACTGCCTTGACAGTTTGCACTGTCCAACTATTTCTATTTACAGTTACCAACATAGGGCCCAGTTTTCAATTCTGTTTTCACCTAATAAAAGTAGACATACTAAGGATAATGTCATTAAAATTTCATCTAATAAAATTTCACCTAATAAAATTAGACATACTAAGGATAATGTCATTAAAATTTCATCCCTGAATTTGATCTATACAATTTTTGGTGAATTTTCAAAGTGACTGCCCATAACAGAGCAATTCTGGGCAGATTGCACCTACTCACGTTTTAACTCCTTAAATTCATTTTAACCAATGTTTTGGCCCTATATTTCATTTCATATGACATCCTAAACATATTTAGTCTATGTTAATTCATTAATCAAGGCAGACAAAACAGAGCAACTTGGTTACAAAGCTTAATTTTGCATGTTTACACAATAGGTTCATACTAAAACAGTTTCTAGGCTATATGACTATGTTCATTCTTTTATCTTTCATTTCCAGCATTGGTTACTAACAATTCAGCTTGTTTAACATCCAATCTAAATTTTCTAATCATGATCATGTTCAATTCATTAATTCCATAGCTCAATTACAAGTTCTAACCATTCAATTCTTATATCAACATCTAATTTCAAATTTCCAGCAACCTAGTTTTGTTATACCATTCCTTTCACATAATTTCCAGTATATAACCACAACAATTCAACATGTAATGCAACCTAACATGTCTTCTATCAATTTTGAGATCAATTCCAACAATTATACATGAGTCTATTACATGTTCATCACATTTCCAGCATATATACACTCAAATCACATTTCCATTTCAATTCAAACAATTAAAACATGAAATTAACAAGAGAAACAAGTAATTACCTTAGTCACTAAGCTATCTGATACATGCATGAGCGGGGTCAAATTACTAATATTGGACAAGAAGCTGAATTTGTTCGATGCAAACAATAAAAGCCAAAACAGTGCACGCATAGGAGGTCAAAAATGATGCGTCTTGGATAAGAAATTGAATCTGTTTGTAAAGTCTGGAAAGTCAGCCAACTTGCTACGAGTTTTTGGATGAGATCCGGGCATTTCTGAGTCAAGTTGTCTTCTAAAACATTGTCCACCATTCCGTTACCTTTCCAACGCATCTTGAAACGCATCAATCAGACATCAGTAACTCAAGATACGTCCAATTTACTGAAGACTGCGCATGCAGAAAACTGGATACGGGATTTTGTAAAATTCAGCCCAAAAGCTAACATATAAGGCTTTGGACGAATTAAACTTAGCCCACTATATTTATTATCATTTAAATTGATGTTTTTAGGGTTTTATATACTTTAGGAACCAGCCACCCAGCCCTTATCAGCTTATCACTTGCCTTATCACCCTATTCATTGCCACACAAACACAAGGAGTTTAAAGGCTGTTATTTTTTATTATTTTTAATTGGATTAGGTTTTCCTTGTTTTAGTAGAAGTTAAATTACTTTGTCTATCCTTCACCTATAAAACCATCATTGTAAAATAGATTTTCTTTGATTTATGAAATATTTAGTGAGTTTGTTTTTGCAAGTGCTGATTACTTGTGCCTTCGAAGTCTTCTTCAACATAAGTTCGACGAGCTCTTATGAGGGAGATCATCTTCACACTCTTGCTTGCCTAGATAATCGCGTCTAGGAGGGTGGGCTAGAGCCGCTTGAGGTTGCTTGCTTAGATAATTGAGTCTAAGAGGGTGCCGAGGACAAAACAACATCAACAATTCACAAGCCATCTTCATCTTCAACCTTCACACCATCTTCCATAATTCCATAAACAAAGCTGGAATTTTCAGATTTGTTTTACCTATCTTCTTCTTAATCTTTTCTCATCTTTTTATTTATATTCTTATTTCTTATCATCTAATCCTTCATCTCGTCTTTCTTTCTTTAAATTTCCAGCCTTGAATCTGAAAAATTCAAGAAAATCCCTTCTCTTTTCTCTTGAATTTTCAGATCTGCCCAAACTTCCTTGATTGAGTCTGGAGCTCCTAATTCTTGCAACAACTTGATTGAAGGCTTCCAAATCCAAGATTGCGCTACTCTATCATTTGGTATCAGATTTGGGATGATTCTTGACAAGAATTTTGGCGTTTTTGGGTGAAAAACTCAAAAATTAGGGAAAATTCGTCAAATTCAAACGAGCGAATTTTGAGCGGAAAATTTACAAATCAGATATACACCTTTGGAGGAGTCACCACATAAAAATTCAGAATTGTTTGACATTGGGAACACCTCGAACGAAGTAGATCAAGTTGCTGCAAAATTTTAGGGTTTTCGGGGTTTTTCTAATTTTCTTTCATTCTTAGCCATTAGTTTTCGTTTGTTTTAGCTTTTATTTCTTCTTACACATCTTCTAACACCTTCTTGTTTCCTTGTGTTAGTAGGACTAAAAGTTGCATACTCTTCTTTCTCCTTGCAACTATAATTCTATTGGTGTCTAACATTTTCTTTGGATTCTTAAAGCAATTAGGATGTTTTATTCTCTTTTCAACACTCGTTATCGTATACCAATAAATATTTTTCGGTCACGGTGTAAGATACAAGGTAATTTATGTTCTTTAATTATTGATGGTAATAGTCGTGTGAGTAGCTTCATTGTTGATGCACTCGATCTACCATGCCAAGAACACCCTAAGCCGTATCATCTTCAAGGGTTTAATAACGGACCGGATATGAAGGTAACCGAACGTTGTTTAATCTCTTTTACTCTTGGAAGCTATTGTGATGATGTATTGTGTGACGTGGTTCCTATGGAAGTCACCCACTTGCTATTAGGAAGACCTTGGAAAAATGATCGGGGCGCTGTCCATCGAATCAATACAAATGGATACTCGGTTGTGCACCAAGGACAGAAGCTCTCGTTTGCTACAATAGAGCCGGAAAAAGTAGATGAAGAAATAGCAAAAGCAAAAAAACAGTGAGAGAGGATAAAACGAAAAAGATTGGAAGCGCAAAAGGCTGAATCAATTGACCACACAAAGGCAACCAACCATGAAGACATCCCAAAACCAGAAGGTACACATGATTCTCTTCGTACTTCTACTTCTAGCATTTGTGCAAATGTTGATATTGGAGAAGAAGCATCTCCCAAACAAAAGGATAGTGATAGTGAACACATTAGACAAGATGACAATGCTTATAATCCCTCGTGTGAAGTAGTAGGTCCACTTGCTATACTCTCATCACCTCCCCACGAAGAAAGTAAGTGTAATTCTAACCCTTCATTTGATTCTTGTCTTATCATTCCGTTAGAAACACTTTCTCCTCTACAGAAATTGTACATTGATGATAATTTTTATGAGAGGGATATGGGATGTGAGATACAAAAGACTGAGAGTAAAGAGGCCGAGAGTGAAAAAAGTCAAATTAACGACCCAAATTTGGTGAGTGAAAATACATATGAGGTAAAAGTCACACAAAGCCCAAAAGAAAAAGACAAGAAAAAGAACGCGATGAGTGATTTTGTTTTGACTAATCCTTACAAATGTTCGAGTAGTGTTGTCTTATTATTTCAGGATTTTATTGAACCATTGAGAGGAGCTCAATTAGATCACTCCACATACAACAAAGAAGACTTTTCAATTGAAGTTGATGATTGTTTTCTCATTGGCGATTTAGATTCGAGGACGAATCCTTTTGAGGAGTGGGGGAATGAGGAGCGGGGTCAAATTACTAATATTGGACAAGAAGCTGAATTTGTTCGATGCAAACAATAAAAGCCAAAACAGTGCACGCATTGGAGGTCAAAAACGATGCATCTTGGACAAGAAATTGAATCTGTTTGTAAAGTCTGGAAAGTCAGCCAACTTGCTACGAGTTTTTGGATGGGATCCGGGCATTTCTGAGTCAAGTTGTCTTCTAAAAAATTGTCCGCCATTCAGTTACCTTTCCAACGCATCTTGAAACGCGTCAATCGGACATCCGTAACTCAAGATACCTCCAATTTACTGAAGACTGCGCATGCAGAAAACTGGGTACGGGATTATTACGGGATTTTGTAAAATTCAGCCCAAAAGCTAACATATAAGGCTTTGGACGAATTAAACTTAGCCCACTATATTTATTATCATTTAAATTGATGTTTTTAGGGTTTTATATACTTTAGGAACCAGCCACCCAGCCCTTATCAGCTTATCACTTGCCTTATCACCCTATTCCTTGCCACACAAGCACAAGGAGTTTAAAGGCTGTTATTTTTTATTATTTTTAATTGGATTAGGTTTTCCTTGTTTTAGTAGAAGTTAAATTACTTTGTCTATCCTTCACCTATAAAACCATCATTGTAAAATAGATTTTCTTTGATTTATGAAATATTTAGTGAGTTTGTTTTTGCAAGTGCTGATTACTTGTGCCTTCGAAGTCTTCTTCAACATAAGTTCGACGAGCTCTTATGAGGGAGATCATCTTCACACTCTTGCTTGCCTAGATAATCGCGTCTAGGAGGGTGGGTTAGAGCCGCTTGAGGTTGCTTGCTTAGATAATTGAGTCTAAGAGGGTGCCGAGGACAAAACAACATCAACAATTCACAAGCCATCTTCATCTTCAACCTTCACACCATCTTCCATAATTCCATAAACAAAGCTGGAATTTTCAGATTTGTTTTACCTATCTTCTTCTTAATCTTTTCTCATCTTTTTATTTATATTCTTATTTCTTATCATCTAATCCTTCATCTCGTCTTTCTTTCTTTAAATTTCCAGCCTTGAATCTGAAAAATTCAAGAAAATCCCTTCTCTTTTCTCTTGAATTTTCAGATCTGCCCAAACTTCCTTGATTGAGTCTAGAGCTCCTAGTTCTTGCAACAACTTGATTGAAGGCTTCCAAATCCAAGATTGCGCTACTCTATCATTTGGTATGAGATTTGGGATGATTCTTGACAAGAATTTTGGCGTTTTTGGGTGAAAAACTCAAAAATTAGGGAAAATTCGTCAAATTCAAACGAGCGAATTTTGAGCGGAAAATTTACAAATCAGATATACACCTTTGGAGGAGTCACCACATAAAAATTCAGAATTTTTTGACATTGGGAACACCTCGAACGAAGTAGATCAAGTTGCTGCAAAATTCTAGGGTTTTCGGGGTTTTTCTAATTTTCTTTCATTCTTAGCCATTAGTTTTCGTTTGTTTTAGCTTTTATTTCTTCTTACACATCTTCTAACACCTTCTTGTTTCCTTGTGTTAGTAGGACTAAAAGTTGCATACTCTTCTTTCTCCTTGCAACTATAATTCTATTGGTGTCTAACATTTTCTTTGGATTCTTAAAGCAATTAGGATGTTTTATTCTCTTTTCAACACTCGTTATCGTATACCAATAAATATTTTTCGGTCACGGTGTAAGATACAAGGTAATTTATGTTCTTTAATTATTGATGGTAATAGTCGTGTGAGTAGCTTCATTGTTGATGCACTCGATCTACCATGCCAAGAACACCCTAAGCCGTATCATCTTCAAGGGTTTAATAGCGGACCGGATATGAAGGTAACCGAACGTTGTTTAATCTCTTTTACTCTTGGAAGCTATTGTGATGATGTATTGTGTGACGTGGTTCCTATGGAAGTCACCCACTTGCTATTAGGAAGACCTTGGAAAAATGATCGGGGCGCTGTCCATCGAATCAATACAAATGGATACTCGGTTGTGCACCAAGGACAGAAGCTCTCGTTTGCTACAATAGACCCGAAAAAAGTAGATGAAGAAATAGCAAAAGCAAAAAAACAGTGAGAGAGGATAAAACGAAAAAGATTGGAAGCGCAAAAGGCTGAATCAATTGACCACACAAAGGCAACCAACCATGAAGACATCCCAAAACCAGAAGGTACACATGATTCTCTTCGTACTTCTACTTTTAGCATTTGTGCAAATGTTGATATTGGAGAAGAAGCATCTCCCAAACAAAAGGATAGTGATAGTGAACACATTAGACAAGATGACAATGCTTATAATCCCTCGTGTGAAGTAGTAGGTCCACTTGCTATACTCTCATCACCTCCCCACGAAGAAAGTAAGTGTAATTCTAACCCTTCATTTGATTCTTGTCTTATCATTCCGTTAGAAACACTTTCTCCTCTACAGAAATTGTACATTGATGATAAATTTTATGAGAGGGATATGGGATGTGAGATACAAAAGACTGAGAGTAAAGAGGCCGAGAGTGAAAAAAGTCAAATTAACGACCCAAATTTGGTGAGTGAAAATACATATGAGGTAAAAGTCACACAAAGCCCAAAAGAAAAAGACAAGAAAAAGAACGCGATGAGTGATTTTGTTTTGACTAATCCTTAAAAATGTTCGAGTAGTGTTGTCTTATTATTTCAGGATTTTGCTGAACCATTGAGAGGAGCTCAATTAGATCACTCCACATACAACAAAGAAGACTTTTCAATTGAAGTTGATGATTGTTCTCTCATTGGCGATTTAGATTCGAGGACGAATCCTTTTGAGGAGTGGGGGAATGATAAGCGGGGTCAAATTACTAATATTGGACAAGAAGCTGAATTTGTTCGATGCAAACAATAAAAGCCAAAACAGTGCACGCATAGGAGGTCAAAAACGATGCATCTTGGACAAGAAATTGAATCTGTTTGTAAAGTCTGGAAAGTCAGCCAACTTGCTACGAGTTTTTGGATGGGATCCGGGCATTTCTGAGTCAAGTTGTCTTCTAAAAAATTGTCCGCCATTCAGTTACCTTTCCAACGCATCTTGAAACGCGTCAACCGGACATCCGTAACTCAAGATACGTCCAATTTACTGAAGACTGCGCATGCAGAAAACTGGGTACGGGATTATTACGGGATTTTGTAAAATTCAGCCCAAAAGCTAACATATAAGGCTTTGGACGAATTAAACTTAGCCCACTATATTTATTATCATTTAAATTGATGTTTTTAGGGTTTTATATACTTTAGGAACCAGCCACCCAGCCCTTATCAGCTTATCACTTGCCTTATCACCCTATTCCTTGCCACACAAGCACAAGAAGTTTAAAGGCTGTTATTTTTTATTATTTTTAATTGGATTAGGTTTTCCTTGTTTTAGTAGAAGTTAAATTACTTTGTCTATCCTTCACCTATAAAACCGTCATTGTAAAATAGATTTTCTTTGATTTATGAAATATTTAGTGAGTTTGTTTTTGCAAGTGCTGATTACTTGTGCCTTCGAAGTCTTCTTCAACATAAGTTCGACGAGCTCTTATGAGGGAGATCATCTTCACACTCTTGCTTGCCTAGATAATCGCGTCTAGGAGGGTGGGTTAGAGCCGCTTGAGGTTGCTTGCTTAGATAATTGAGTCTAAGAGGGTGCCGAGGACAAAACAACATCAACAATTCACAAGCCATCTTCATCTTCAACCTTCACACCATCTTCCATAATTCCATAAACAAAGCTGGAATTTTCAGATTTGTTTTACCTATCTTCTTCTTAATCTTTTCTCATCTTTTTATTTATATTCTTATTTCTTATCATCTAATCCTTCATCTCGTATTTCTTTCTTTAAATTTCCAGCCTTGAATCTGAAAAATTCAAGAAAATCCCTTATCTTTTCTCTTGAATTTTCAGATCTGCCCAAACTTCCTTGATTGAGTCTAGAGCTCCTAGTTCTTGCAACAACTTGATTGAAGGCTTCCAAATCCAAGATTGCGCTACCCTATCACTATCTAGACTTAATTTGGAGCTAAATCAAAGTTGCAGGGCATGGATTCAAGCTTTCTCCCTCAAGCTTTCCTTTCTCTAAAGTCTCTCTTCAATTTGGCAAACAAAGAGAAAGTGAAGAAGATGATGACACTTAATCCAAGTTATTGGATTTGTGAATTGTCTAAAATGCCCCTTGATTAATCCTTAATATTAACTTAATTAAGGGCATTAAGGGAAACAAAGAATTTAGCATGCATTCCCCATCTTTCTCATTTAATTCCATGTAGTCACTTTAAATTGATCACTTAATTCATTCATTCTTTAAATTAGATCCTCGATTAATCAATTTAGCTTAATTTCTAGATTCAATTAAGCTATCACTTAAGCAATTGGCTTCAATACTTCTAGGCTAGGATTTGGGGTGTTACAACATGTTATATGTCTGAGTTGGCTAGACTAAATGAAAATATGGACTGTTTTTGCATTGTGAATTATATGTACATGTTATATAACTGAATTGGCTAGACTAAATGAAAATATGGATTGTTTTGCATTGCAGGAATGTATAAACATGTATAATGGACAACTAAGTAATAAGGCTTAAATTAAAGAAAGTAAACAAGAAATAATTAAGGCTTACATGCTACTTAAAATGTATACATGTACACTTGATATACTTGTCACATGAAATGCTACTCGAAATGGGCTTATACTCTCACTTGAATCAATGTGTATAACTTGTGAACATATCTTGAGTGATAAGATTAAAACAAATTGTGATTATGTTACTTGACTTGGAAATGTTGTGATTGCTTAAACATGCTATCGATTGACTTGAAATGATTGAAGATTGAATTGTGATCTACGATTTTGCTTGTCATGCTATCTTGCTATTCGAATGATACTAGAGAATGTCTTCTTGATAATTACTCGATAAGCTTACCATGCTACTTGATTTGCTTGACAAAATGGTCTCTTAAGATTTGCTTGCCTTGATATTTGATTGCCATAAGTATGATGATACATGAGTTCATGATTTTTGTTTGATTTGGAATGCTATAAACCTTAATAGCCTACTTGACTAATGGAGACATGACATAATAATTGGTTAGAACTAGTACTACCTCACTAAGTACATGTCGTACTTATCACTCTCGTTTCCTCTCTTCCCAAACCACAGGTTAGGTGCTTCAAGGTGAATTACTTGATCCCGAAGTCATATTTATTGAGCTTGAAGTAAGATACAAGCAAAAGCATAAGTATGAATCCATACTTGTTTGTAATGCTCCTAGTAGTTGGTGACACCTAGTCTTGTATATAGTAAACTAGGACATGCATTATGTTACTAGAAAGTTTTATATACGAACTTGATTTGGCCTATAATGTTACGAAGGCTTAAATGCTAAACTTGGAGTATGTAATGACATAATTCTCATGTGGATTAAATGGATTAAGTTGCGCATAAGTTATGAGCTTGAATTGAGTATGTCCTAGTCAAGTATGCTAGTCGAATGCCTTGTATGAACATATAAATGCTTGAATAAATATTATGAATAATTCATGTATACATGAATTTGAATTGTCAAATGTGTAAAGAATGAAACCATGCATGCTACTTGAAGTATGATTCGAATAAATGTTCATATGAACTTGATTTGCTGCATGTATATGGAAAATGAAATGAAATGAACACATTTTTACCTAATGCTATACATGACATTAAGACTCGATGTATGAGGAAACTATTTTATGATATGCTAGAACCTGCTATTGCCGAATAGGAAGGGATCAAATGTACATGCATTGTTTGTTCACATGCCTAAATAGTAGTTAACCTTGAATGAACAATTGAAGGTAACCAATCACATGAATGACCTATAATGTCTATGAAACATGATATGCTTGTTTGAGATATGTTCGATTACATGTACATATGATTGTGTTTAGTTAAACTTATATGAAATATTTACATGTCTTGGATGTAATGAGATTGAGTTAAAATGAAACGTGTGTAACACCCTAAATTTCAGTTATTAAAGTGATGCCTTAGAACATTGAGGGATTACAATAGTGATTAAAATGAAGATTTAAGTTTTAATTTGTTTAGGACCAAAATCTAAAATTTTAGACTTGAGTGACTAGTTCTTAATGACTTAACCGAAATGTTAATAAAGGAAATGGATTGCATGCTAATGTTTAAGCAAATAAAGGGCTTGTCCATGTGTCATTTGATGAAGGAACTAAGGGAGGGGTATACGGTTGGATTGGAAAGAGAACAATCATCTTCATCCTTTGCCTATTCCGATTGTTTGAGAGAATTTCACCATGGCTCAAACTCGTTAGGGAATTGGATGACCCTAGTGTTTGATTTTGAATTATGTGTTAAGCATGTAAGTTTCCTTTCAAGAACTCTCCCTAATTTCGAAACATTGGAATGTTATTGAAATGCTAGATTGAACTTTGCATGTAGATAGAGAATTCCATGGATGCATTGTAGACATAGATTTGAGTTTGAAGTGAATTGAAGCTCAATTGATAGTTTATGAGTTAATCTCGAGAGATGGAGAACATAGCTATGAGTAAGTACTTGCTGGAAATTACATTACAATTTATGCCATGCTAAATAAAGGATTTATAGAGAATTCAAAAACTGTTTGTTCAACTATAACTATGAATGGGACTGTTTTAACAAATTGGGAATCCTTGGACTGTTTAAGCTTAGATTTGATGTTAAAGTAATGGTGGTAAGATGCTACGAGAATGTTGTAATTAAGGCTAAAACAAAGGAATAGGCAGATTGAGTTTTTATTGAGTATTAAATGAATGTAATAGGAGTTAGAGGCTGCCCTGTTTCGGGCAGCACCTTGCGGGGTTGCTAGAGGGGAGGATTAATCCACTAAACATAGTATAAAGCCAAGATAGGCACTAAATTATAACTTGATTCCTGATAGGTAGTTAAGTAACAGTTATATATATATACGTGATTGATAAAAGGCTTTTTAAGTGTTTCTAAGAGTATAGTAGAACGGTGGACAGTTTTAAATTGTATATGTTAAGAGGATAAGCTGTTTGGTACGAATATGATATGCCTCATGTTTGCAATATATTAATTATGGAATAATTAAATGTAAACATTAGAAATTCAAGTTTAGGGACCAGTTCAAGCATGCATTTGATAGATAGGTAAAAGGTTAAGTATGAAATGTTTTTTTAATACACTATTAAATTGTTATTGAAAATAGACAAGAAAGGAGTTGAGTAAGAGGACGAAAAGTTGAAGGGAGTTGTGATCCACGACCAAGGATAGCTCAGTGTATCTGTGTGTGCTATGTTTAAATTAAGCATAGATGATTGACTTAGTTATGTTATTCGATTGTATTATAAAGCATGCAATGCCTATGCTAGTTTCGGTCACCAATGCTTAGGGTGGTGAATATGCCAGGTATGTATGTATGAATGATTGTTTCGTAGTTATGAATATAAACATGTTTTGGTTGCTCATGATGCTTAATGTAACATCTTGCGCATGTGATGGAGTACTAGAATAGTTTAGGAGTAAATAGAAAGTATAATTGAAAAGATTGTATGATCCATTGGTACAAGTTACCAACGCCTGATATTGTTTATTCAAAAGGGATATATGATTCAATGGTATATGTTACCATTGCTTGATGATGTTTAATTGGAGAGAGTACATGTTCCAATGGCACATGTTGCCATTGCCTGATAATGTCTAATTGAATGGATTATATGTTTCAATGGTACATGTTAACATTGCCTGGAAATGTCTGATTGGATGGATTATATGTTCCAATGGTACATGTTACCATTGCCTGATAGTGTTGGGTAATTATGTTCTTCTGGATTTCCTAACTAGTTATAATCGGATTATATATCTTAGAATACATACAATAGACTGGTTATTAAAATGAACAACTTTAACAGTTGCTTGATGTTGAAGTCTTATTAGAACCTTGTTAATGCTGCGTTATATTTATACCTGAGATAAGTTTATTGCTTTGTAATGTTGGGAGCGTGTTTTTACCTTCTTGTTGTTTAAGTTTCGAGACTAGTAACCTGATCACTCACCCTGATAATTGTACAGGAGGAGCTGATTGTTGATCAAGCTTGGGAAAGGTTTTGCAATGTCACTCAAGGCAACATAAGCATGTTACGGTTTGTTTATGTAAACTCCTAAAAGGTGGCACTAACTTGGAGTCTAGGCTTATGAACCATTAGGATGTTATGGTGGGATGTAATTATACTATAGCAAGACTTTTATATATATATATATATATATATATACTTTGTGTAAGTTTGATGTTTGGAAAATTGTTGTTTTGGCTAGAATAGATATGGATGAATATTCGAATGTTATAGTCTCATGCTAAGGATTGTTTTAATTTCTTGTAAGTCATATAGAAAGTTCTGATCATGTTTATAGCATACAATTAGATGATCGAATGACCTAAGTAGATAATTGCAAGATTATAGACAAAAAAATGATCTACTTATGCGCTAAAGTGGTTTATTGAGTTCATGTCTTGTAGAAACTTGGAACTTTGCATAGTCTTTATTTAGTCTCATAGATAACCTCCTAAAAATGCAAATTCATAACGGTTAATTGAGTGAATATGATAACCTTCACTACCTGAATGATCCTATAACTATCTTCTATAATTTGTAGTAAAGATGCCTTGTATCATATGTATGTAACTTGGCATTTCTTTGATGCTTTGTAGATTGTATTTAATGCTTGTTTCTGAAAGGCTCACCTTGAGTCCTCCTCTTAAAGTACTAACTTGATCTGTAACACCCTCAACCCGGTTTAGTAGTAAACCGGCTCGGGAGCGTTACGAGAACACTGGAAACATGAGTCAATTTAAAATTTTTCGAACTCATCTCTATTAGATGAGTTGAGTGACTAGTAAGCAATAGAAATACATACCTTATTTCATAAGCAAGCACATATTTGTTTTACACAAGTAATCACATGTCATTATAAGTTACCACCTTCATTTACTATTGCATTTTCATTCAAGTTATCACATAGCATTCAAATGGTCATACAACCAAGCATGCTTCTTTCAATCCAATTTCCATTTCATTCATGACAATATCCATATATATATACTCATTAACAATCATACAATCGTGATCATACTTCTTTACATTATAGATTACCATAGTTGTTAACCACTTTCAAGTTTCATGCATTTAAGATTGACTACTATTAAATCAGGTAGGCATGTAAGGAAATCACTTTGTATGCATAGGCTAACAAGTGTACATTTCCATCCAAGCATCATATTATAGATTACCATAGTTCTTATTCACACTAGGTCACCACTTTGGTTATTTTATTTTGAAGATAAATTCAAGATGTTTACTACTCCTCCAGCCAATTAAGACATTCAAACAACGTACTAGGCTAGGATATAGTCATTTCCAGATTTACATTCAAAATTGTCTTGCTACTTAATCATGTAGACATGTGAGGCACTCGATTAGTATACATATACTAGCAAGCTTTTATTTCGATCCAGAGTTCACGCATATATGCGCAGCTAATCAAGTTATAACAACCAAGTTTGATAACATTAGAGGCCAAATCATGTATACATATATACAAACCAAATGCATGATCTAGCATGACTATATACAAGACTAGGTGCCACCAACTACTAGGAGTAATACAGAACAAGTATGAATTACTTTAGCCCTTGCTTGTAACTTACTTCAAGTTCAAGGAATCTGACTTCAAAATCAAGCAATCTCCTTAAGCACTCTAAACTTGTGGTTTGGGAAGAGAGGAAAAGAGAGTGATAAGTACAATTATGTACTTAGTGAGGTAGCCCTAGTTCTAACCATTTTTTTATATCAAGTCTTAATTAGTCAAGTAGAATAGCTTCTGGACTTGCAGCAATGCAAAACTTGGTTATTCTGGCACTGCAATAATATCTCGGGTATGCCTGTTCTTTTGGGGATTTGAGAGGCTTATCTTAGATGTGGTCCTTAGAATATTTTTCACTTCTGGATATAAATTATGCCATCATTTTATATACCTATCTTGTATTTCATTAGGACCTAGTGGCCCTTTCTCAAACAAGTAATCACTATTTTTATGTCATTGAGGTTTATTCTTACAATTGCTTCAGCTGGATTTTATATCTGTTAACGTAATACTCTTATTTGCTAGTTTCATAGGTTTGCAATCTATTCCTTAAGTCTGATTGATTGTCTTGTACATTAAAACCGAATTATTGCCCATGGAATTAGCAGATTATTACTTTAAAGAACACAATATCAATGTTTTGTTTATAGCAACCCTTCAGATTCTAATGATGAAATGGGACTTTAAAACATGATACAGGAAACTATCTAGAAGGTGAAGAGTAATCAAACTTGATTTTATCAATTTAGCAAGCCTTTATCAAGGGAATTCATTTCAATCTTATGCTTTCCTTGGTTACTGGAATTTTTGTCTGTCCATGTTAACTGTACAGTTGTGAGGAGCTTGACCTTTCAAAATTCAAGTATCAACTATCAAGTTTGCCGTTTTCATTACCTTGCTGTTAAAAATTATTGGTTTTCTGACAGATAAAGCCACTTTCAGTCAGATATGGCCTAGGCATATCAGATCATGATAGTGAAGGACGGGTTGTGACAGCAGGGTTCGACTCTTTTTATTTGTTAAGCGTCTATGTTCCCAATTCTGGGGATGGCTTGAGAAGGCTGGTAATGGGCTTTAATCACCTTTCCTATGTTACTTGCCAACTTCGTTGAAGTTTTTCATTTTTGTATTTGATTTTTCAACTTTTAGACTGAAGCATTTTATTTCTATTCCAGACATACAGGACTACAGAATGGGATCCATCTCTTAGCAATTACATAAAAGTAAGCATGTCTACGTTTCCCTATTTCATTTACCCTTAATTTTTCTGACTTATTTAATTATTTTTGTTTTCCAATTTGTGCTCTATGCTGGCAAGTTTAATGACACCCCCTCCCCGGTCTTGCTTTCTCCTTTACAGCTTTTCACTTGTGATTCAGATTAGGTATAATTTGTCTTGTAAATTTATGGGATACATTTGATATGCATATTTTGATTTAAGGAAATGGAGCACCCGAGCATTTGGCTCAGAAGTTGGTGCATGCATGTATGCACCCGAGCATTTGGCTCAGAAGTTGGTGCATGCATGTATCTTCCCCTGCTCAGGGAGTTGAGTTCATGCCGCCCTTCTACCTAATTATAATAATATTCGACATATCACTTGTACATTTGGATACATATGGAACAAATTGTTGTATTTTTCCATGTTTGTTTCTTGTTAGTAATTGTATTTTTTTCATTCGGTAATTATACCGAAGTCTTTCAGCCAGGGACTGAGCCAGAGTTAAGGGGGAAAATTCATTATTAATCCATTTTTTAGAAAAAAATTATATTAATTAAAGGTAAAAAAATTGGTGGGGGGGGGGCAAGGGGCCCTCTCACTATTAACGTAGCTCTGTCCCTGTTTTCAGCTGTACCCTATCACCTTTTCCAAGCTTGTGCTTTAGTTAAATTATGATTCATTTTTGTAGTTTTTAAAATCTATTTAATTTTATTAGTTCTCTAGGTATTTTAGGTCTTTATATTGAATAAAGTTGCTTTTACATAGTGTAGTTAAGCTAATTTCAGATTACTTTGGCATATGCCAACACCAAATTGTATACTGCTGAGACTTATTTCCATATCTTTCTCACTATTATTCCTCTTCTTAACTCTCTTTCCAGTAGCACCCCTATTTCCCTGTGATTTCTCTCGAATCTCCATTCTGTCTTTGCCTTGTCTTTCTCCCAGCCTATTCAGTCCCTCCTTTTGTTTTGTATGACAAAGATTCTCTGTAATAGGACAGCTCCTTATTACCATATTGTAGCTATAGTAAATTTGTAATTATCCTTTAAGGGAGTTTCTGTTAATTCTTTCATGATAGAACCAAAATTGGTTTTGCAACATTTTTTATTTTTGCTTTCCCTTGTTAGGAGGTTTGAAGCTTCAGCTACTTCCCTTGTACGATGCAGGAACTAGAAAAGTCAAAGCCAGTCATTTTGACAGGGGATTTGAATTGTGCACATGAAGAGATAGACATTTATAATCCGGCTGTAAGTCGATCAAGATTTTGATGTTTCCGTGATCCTTGTATTTTATTTGACTTGTAGCTTAACCAATGTAAGCAAATATATTTTAAGCAACCACAGCAATATTTCATTGACAAGCATTACAAGTTCCTTCTGTCTTATGACTACAGAGCCGGTGTTGATTAATAAGGTTGACTTGACACCCCTTATCCAGGGGACAACGGACTTGTCTAAAAATTATGAAATTACCTCTCTTTTCCTTGATTTTACATTTAATTCGGAATTATCCAAACCCAGAAACACTTCGGGTGAGACAAGCCATCTCTTACCTTCAAATTATTAAGTAATTCATTTCCAAGAGAAAAAACAATGCAATACAAAAGAGCTTTCTCTGTCTAAACTGCTATATTGGTGATCATAACAGTATAGGAAGGTTCCTCAATGTATCAGGATTATGAGTGTCTGAAATATTCTAAATTCAGACTCATCTATAACTGTATCACGATGCTTGCTATGCCTATTGCAAATCAGAGCTGCATCTAATTTTTTCATTGAAGTGTTGTAATAACTGTTTGAAAATTTTGAACATAGGGAAACAAAATAAGTGCTGGGTTTACAATTGAAGAAAGGCAATCTTTTGGCACAAACTTCTTATCCAGGGGCTTTGTTGACACCTTTAGAAAGCAGCATCCAGGTGTTGTTGGGTATACTTATTGGGGTTATCGGCATGGTGGGCGCAAAACTAACAAAGGTGAGACATCCTATATTAACCTCATATTCTTTTATCTTTATTAATTTATAAGATCATTTTTGTGTCATTTTTTCACCTATAAGAGGTCATTTCAAGTATTTAGGACTTGAATGTACACTTCTTATACCTCTGATCATCTAGTATTTATTTATTTATTGATTGATTTTGTGCTGGAAGTTTTGAAGTTGCATCTAGACATATTACAAATATTTTTTAGGGCGATTAATGCAACTGTTACCAGTGATCAGCTTCCATCACCTACTTAGTTAAAATATTTATTTCTCGGAACAGGATGGAGGCTTGACTACTTCCTAGTCTCAGAAGCCATAGCCGATGACGTTCATGATTCCTACATTCTCCCTGATGTTGTCGGTAGTGATCACTGCCCTATCGGCATTGTACTCAAGCTCTAGTCTCTCACCCACCAACTGTGGATCAATTGGTCGGCTGCTATTTTGATGGGACAAGTGCAACACTTTCTCAACCAAAACCGAACTTGCAAGAAAGTTTGAAGGTTTTGGGAGTTGAAAGAAAATGGAGTTCCGTTGGTACAATAATAGCTGTTGTGCTACTGGCTCTGCCGAAATTGATCATATCTTAAGCTGTTGTGTCGTCTTTGTTTAGTTTTTGGTTGATGGGTGATCTTTGCAGAGGTTGGGCAGAAAATATCGGACGAGGGTGGAAACTCAAAAGCCATTGAAACTTATATAAGATTTTCTTGTTAAAATGTATGGCTTTTGTAGAGCTGGTACAATCTCATTTTTCCCTGTTCGTATGAACATTTTGTAGGTAGTTAAAGAATGTAGAAACTAGGACTTTTGGAACAGAAAACAATTCTAGTTTTCTGATATTTTATTTCGACATAAGGTACCTATTTATAATAGGTAGATAGCAACAGCAGAGTTCTATTCTGATTTACAATCGCCTAAAACTCGATTCAACAAAATCAAATTTTTTTACTCTCTGACTTGAAAAAAATTTGGCTTAAATACATAATAAGTGTTTAAAGTATACATTTTTTGAACTTTAAGTGTTTAAAGTATTTTTTGCTAAGTTGCAAGTTTAGGTGTCTGAATTTGAAAAATTGTTAGTTAAGAATTTGAAAAATTGTTAACCAATCTTCACATGTGACAATAATTTGATATTTTTAATCATTTAAAGAAAAATCTCAAAATTTTCAGTTTTTGAAAAAATTTCAAATTTTTTTAATTTTTACAAAACACACCCCAAATACTTTAAAATTTTCCAAACACAAATTTTCAAATTGTCACAACTTCTGCATTCATTTATCCCAGCACGACGTCGTTGGAAACGTTGAACGACGTGTTAGTTGAACGTCGAACGCGAAATTGACGTTCGGCGGCACGTTGTTCAATGTTTCTAGCGACGTCATGTTGGGGAAAATGACCGTTTAGATATGGTGACCAAAAGGGTGTGCTCAAGGTCGGCGACGAAAGCGGTGGCGATTTGAGAGATTGGGTTTAGGAAATTTTAAGGATGTGGTGATTGTTTTGTAAAAATTGAAAATTATCGGGATTTTTTGAAAAAAAATACTTTTTTGTGTAAAACAATTGTTTTAAGTTTTTAATTTTGAAAAAAATCATACCACGTGTCATGTTTTGATTAGTTAACGATTTTTTAACGGCAATTAAATTATCAAGCACCTGAAATTTTAACGGTGTAAATTTTAGACACATATTTTTAACAAAAAATACTTTAGGCACTTAAAGTTCAAATGATATATACTTTGGCCATTTATTTTTCATTTAAGCAAAAAAAATTCAGATAAAGTTTGTGTTATAAAATGAGACTTTGAATAACTCAAAATTTTTAATAATTATTGATTAGTTTTCAAGATTATATCAGATATAAAATATATGAATAAAAAATATATGTATATCGTATATGATTATAGAAAGTCGTTTAAATTAGAACCAATTACTATCATAACATTATAAATGTCTACAATTAAACTTGAACAAAAGCTCAAACAACTTGACTCGAATTCGAAAAAATTTCAAATAAAGTTTTGAGTTATAAAATATGACTCATTAACTCAACTAACTAAAAAATTTCTGACTCAATTCAATTCTATCGAACGCTCACTCCTATTTACAATATAATTCTACAATATATTAGACTTCTATTATACGTAAAACTATGGAGTCAACCGATTACAAGACTTAGGGTACATGTTAAATACTAAAATAAACTACTAATGCATAATAATTAAACCAGTGAATGTTGTTTATTGTATATGACTACAATCTATACCTTTCCTCAAACTGGTCGGTATCCATTGTAGAGTCTCAGCTTAGATGTAAGCACACCGAAATTGACTCTGAGAAGAGTCTTGTTGAGAATATCAGCAAGTTATTTCTATGTGTGGATAAAATTGAGTTTCACTACACTACGACTTGGATTTTTACAATGTTAATGACAAATTGGGTGTCACTTTGCAACTCATATTGTTCATTCATATCTAACTTTAGTTCTCCAGCAGCCTTTGTAACCACATTCCCAAATCCTAAGGACAAGTGTACGATATTCAGTTTTGATAGTGCTTGACACCATCGATTACTTGATGATTCGTGTAATTAGATTCTCTTCTCCCACACGAATGAACATAACCACTTATAGATCTTCTATCAGTTAATTTTTCAGTCCAACTAGTATTGAACAAAATCTACTTTTCTGTTGTCACTTCTCCGAAAATCAAACAATGCCTAGATGTTATTTTGAGGTATCTCAAAATTTTGTTCATTGTTTCAATATGTTCTTTTCTAAAATCATTGATGTTTTAACTCGCAATATCTATTGAGAAGGTAATATCAGGTCGAGTTAGTGACAAATAGATTAATTTCCCAATCACCCTTTGATAATGTTCTATGTTCACTGAGATTCTCATGTCAACATTCATTACTTTTATATTAGCTTCCATAGGGAATCTCGACCTGTTTGCATCCTAGCATATTAATTTCAGAAAGAACGGTTAATATTTATTTTCTCGAGAGATTAAAATTTTACCGTGCGATCTTGCAAACTTGTTGATTTCTCTAGTTTCATCCCATGTTATGATGATATCATTCGTATGAACTATGAGAATATTTTTTAGGAGACAGTTTAACATACAAGGTGTGATCAAGCTGACATTATTTGTAGTCATGTTTGATGATAACTTTGTTAAATCTATCAAATGATTGGTTCAAACCATACACAAACTTTCATAGTTTGCATACCTTGTACTGCTATTGAGAATTTATCAAGTCTAAAGGAATTTTCATTCACAGCTTGTGACAATATTAAGTTTAGCCACTAGTGCAAAGGTCTCTTGGTAGTTGATTTCACGTGGTTGAGTAAATCTTTTTGCTGATAGTCTTGTTTTGAATCTTTCAACACTTTTATCAGTAATATTTGAATGTAAACAACCATTTGTAGCATATTATCATATTTTCTTGAGGTAGTTTAGTAATGACCCAAGTGTCATTGTTTTTTAGTGTCTTAACATATTCTTCTGTTGTCTTCATTCATTTAGGGTCCTTTAGGTTTCATGTACGGTCTTTAGAATTTGAATTTTGTCAAGTGTCACCGTGAATGTTCTGAATGAAGACAACAACTTCACATATGTAACATTCGTCTAAATAGGATGATAGAGTAGCGCAATCTTGGATTTGGAAGCCTTCAATCAAGTTGTTGCAAGAACTAGGAGCTCTAGACTCAATCAAGGAAGTTTGGGCAGATCTAAAAATTCAAGAGAAAAGAGAAGGGATTTTCTTGAATTTTTCAGATTCAATGCTGGAAATTTAAAGAAAGAAAGACGAGATGAAGGATTAGATGATAAGAAATAAGAATATAAATAAAAAGATGAGAAAAGATTAAGAAGAAGATAGGTAAAACAAATCTGGAAATTCCAGCTTTGTTTATGGAATTATGGAAGATGATGTGAAGGTTGAAGATGAAGATGGCTTGTGAATTGTTGCTGTTGTTTTGTCCTCGGCACCCTCTTAGACGCAATTATCTAAGAAAGCAACCTCAAGCGGCTCTAACCCACCCTCCTAGATGCGATTATCTAGGCAAGCAAGAGTGTGAAGATGATCTCCCTCACAAGAACTCGTCGAACTTATGTTGAAAAAGACTTCGAAGGCACAAGTAATCAGCACTTGCAAAAACAAATTCAATAAATATTTCATAAATCAAAGAAAATATGTCTTACAATGATGGAGGCTTCATCCTTTTATAGGTGAAGGATAGACAAAGTAATTTAACTTCTACTAAAACAAGGAAAACCTAATCTAATTAAAAAAAATAATAAAATAACATCCTTTAAACTCCCTGTGCTTGTGTGGCAAGGGATAATAGGGTGATAAGGCAAGTTATAAGCTGATAAGGGCTGGTTGCTTGGGCAGCAAGCAAACTTGATGAAGGCTGGTTTGCTTGAGTATCAAGTAATGGGCTGATAAGAGCTGTTTTGATTGGGCAGCAAGTAAAAGTTGATAGGGCCTTTATTTGGACGAATTTAAGGGTATTTGGGCTGGTTTAGATGATAAGAAATTGGTTCTTGGGCAAGGAGGCATGTGTGGGCTATTTAAAAAGCTAACTAGGCCTAAAAACACTTGTAAATCCTAATTTGGGCTAAAAATAAAAATTTGACCCAATCTTTTATAGTAACAAGTATTGGGTCTAATTACAATAAAAGGGCTAATTAATGGACATCTAAAGGCTCATGGATATCCATCTCCAAAGGTGCAGCAAGTTGAGTTTTTGTGACCCAATTATTCTTGAAGGATGTTAAGTGTGGACTTCCTTCAAGAAATTCTTCTTTCTTCATGGCAGCTTGTAATCCTTGGCTCACGAATACTTGGACGGTCGAATTCAGCTTGTCCTTGATTAGCTTAGACTTGGCTCGGGTTATTGGGCCAAGTGGAAAAGTAAGTCCATCTTGTCCTTCGAATTGCGTTGTGGTACATGTATCATCCCCTCCCTCCTCAAAAGGATTCGTCCACGAATCTGAAACATCAAAGGGAGAAAGATCAGAAACATTAAAAGTTGTACTCACATTATACTCACATGGTAGATCAATTCGGTATGCATTGTTGTTGATCCTTTCAAGTACTTGGAATGGTCCATCTCCTCGTGGATCCAATTTGGATTTCCTATGGTTCGGAAATTTTTCTTTACGCATGTGCAACCAAACCCAATCTCCTGGTTCAAAGACAACTTGGCGTCGGCCGTTGTTGACTTTGGCAGCAATATTTTCATATGTTTTCTCCATTCTTTGCTTTGCCTTAGTGTGAATCGATTTAACTAACTCCGCTTTCTTTTCGCCATCTAAGTTGCTAATATTATTAATAGGTAAAGGAACAAGGTCTAATGTAGTTAAGAGGTTAAAACCATAAAATACTTCAAATGGAGAATAACCGGTGGATGAATGAATAGAACGGTTGTAGGCAAACTCTACAAAAGGTAGATATTCTTCCCAAGTTTTTGTGTTCTTACCGACAACAGTTCTGAGTAATGCACCTAAGATCCGATTTGTTACCTCGGTTTGTCCATCCGTCTGTGGGTGACAAGTAGTAGAATAAAGAAGTTTGGTACCTATCTTTCCCCATTAAACCTTCCAAAAATGGCTTATGAACTTTACATCTCTATCGGAAATGATGGTGCGTGGAATTCCATGAAGTCGTACTACTTCTCTAAAGAAGAGATCGGCTACATGTGTTGCACCATCCTTTTTATGGCATGGTATGAAGTGAGCCATCTTTGAAAACCTATGGACCACAACAAAAATACTATTCGACCCTTTTTGGTACGAGGTAATCAAAGAATAAAGTACATAGATAAATCGACCCAATGGAAAAAGGGGATAGGAAGGGGTGTATATAATCCGTTAGAACTTACATTGGATTTTGCTTGTTTAGATACGATTCAAGATGCGCATACCTTTTCCACGGTTTTTCTCATATGTGGCCAAAATAATGCTCCATTACCATGTCTAACGTTTTGGAGATGCCAAAGTGCCTCATTAAGCCTCCAGAGTGTGATTCATGGACTAGCAATTCTCTAATGGAGCCTTGTGGTATACACAATCTGTTTATTCGGAAAAGAAACCCATCTACAAGATAAAACTTGTTAAAAGCACCTTTTAAACAATGAGTATAAATTTCCTTGAAATCTGGATCATTAGGATACAATTGCTTTATATGTTCGAATCCCAATATAGTAGCATGCATTTGAGTAATTAGGGTATACCTTCTAGATAGTGCATCTGCTACTACATTATCCTTACCTTTTTTGTACTTGATCACATAAGGGAATGTTTCAATAAACTCCACCCACCGAGCATGTCTCTTGCTCAAATTACCTTGGCCGTTAAGCCACTTCAATGATTCGTGGTCGGTGTGTATGATGAACTCCTTTGGAAGAAGGTAGTGTTGTCAAACTTCAAGTGCACGAACTAATGCAAGGAGCTCTTTATCATAAGTTGAGTAGTTCAAATGTGCTCCTTTTAACTTCCCGCTAAAGTAAGCGATTGGTTGTTTTTATTGTAAAAGAACTGCGCCTATGCCTATACCGGAGGCATCACATTCTAACTCAAAAGTTTTAGAAAAATCGGGAAGACGAAGAATTGGGGCAGTACAAAGTTTACCTTTTAGTGTTTGGAAGGCTTGTTCTTGTGCCTCACCCCAATGAAAACCTACCGTTTTTTTGATGATATCTGTCAATGGTGCGGAAATGGTAGAGAAATCCTTGACAAAGCGACGGTAGAAGCTTGCTAGGCCATGGAAGGATCTCACCTCGGTTATGGATGATGGCGTGGGCCATTCTTGAATTGCTTTGACTTTTTCATTCTCAACATGGATACCCTGTGCACTTACTATAAAGCCTAGAAAACTAAGACTTTCACTACAAAACACACACTTTTCCATGTTAGCATATAATTGTTCTCTTTGGAGAACTTCGAAGACCGATCTCACATGAAAGATATGTAAATCAAAAGAAGAAGAGTAGATAAGAATATCATCGAAATAAACAACAACAAACTTACCTCTAAACTCCCGAAGGACATGGTTCATCAATCTCATGAATGTGGTAGGGGCATTGGTCAAACCAAATGGCATAACTGTCCATTCATATAAACCGAACTTTGTCTTGAAAGTGGTTTTCCATTGTCCTTATTTCATTCGAATTTGATGATAACCACTCTTCAAATCAATCTTGGTGAAGATGCATGCACCGTAGAGTTCATCAAGCATGTCATATAATCGTGGAATAGGATGCCTATACTTGATTGTTATTCGGTTGATCGGTCGACAATCGACACACATTCTATATGAACCATCTTTCTTTGGCACCAAAAGTACTGGAACGGCACAAGTCTTAAACTCTCACGAATGTAGCCTTTGTTGAGTAGTTCTTCCACTTGCTTTTCTAACTCCTTGGTTTCGTCGGGATTACATCTATATGCTGGTCTATTTGGAATAGAAGAACCCGAAATTAGGTTAATTTGATGTTCAATTCCTCTTAAGGGTGGCAAACCGTCAGGTGGATCACCTAAAACATCATTGAAGTCCCGCAAAAGAGAAACAAACACACTAGGCAAACTTTTGTTATTGTTAGTGATAGAAAAAAAATTGTTCCCTAAAGCGAATGAGGATGCAAGGCTGTTTAAGGAAGGGGTCTTGCCTCACTTCTTTTTCTCTCGCATAAATATTTTGAGACACTATTTTTTTCTCACATTTAGGATCACTCACCACCCTGGGCCTATACTTATTTGGCTTTTATCACTACTGGCCTCTTTTGTATTTGCCTTTTGTTTTTCATTCTTTTTTTCTTTTTCATCTTTTTTTATTCCCATCTCCTCACAAAACTTCTTCATTCGCATCTGATCTTTGTACACCTCTTTTGGATCGAGTGGAGCCAAGGTATACTTTTTGCCATGGTATACAAAGGAATACTTATTTAACTTACCATGGTGAGTCACATCACGGTCATACTGCCACGGTCATCCTAAAAGTAAGTGAGATGCTTGCATAGGGATAACATCACACCAAACGTCATCACAATATTTACCCATAGTAAAAGTGATTAAGGCACGTTTGTTTACCTTTAATTCTGACCCTTCATGAAGCCATTGGAGATAATATGGCTTTGGATGGCGTTGACAAGGTAGGTCAAGTGCATCAACTAGATAGCTGCTCACCATATTCGCACAACTTCCGCTATCAATGATGATAGAATATAGTTTGCCTCTGATCAAACATCTTGTGTGGAAAATATTTGTTCTTTGCATCTCCATATCGTCGATTGCTTGGATATTAAGTGAACGTTGAATCACCAAGCTTTTAGGATCAGGTTCATCACTGGAGTAACCACCGGCGATGAATTCATTGTCGACAATTCCTCCTCCGACTGGATGAGTAGCTTCCATCTTCTCGAATAAGAAAGAGTCTTGTATTCGGGCAGTCTCTTTTATAGTGTCCATGACCGTTGCACTTGAAGCATACAATCTCCCGAGTTTGTTTGAGTGTTTGTGTGTTTTCCGCCAACATTGTGGGTTTTTGTCTTGGTTTTGTCCAGTGACTTGGGTGTTTCAATTTTCTGCGTTGGTCTACTTGAGTCGAGCAAAGGCTTAGAAGAATTAGAATGAGATAAAGGTTGAGTGATACCTTTGTCATAGTGATAATTCTTTTGTCGATATCGTTGTCGATCTTTGATGCGTTTTTCAATTGTCATGGCGAATTGGAATGCCTCTTGAAGGGTGTAGTAGGTTTTGAGTTCAAGTACCTCAAGAATGTTGTCATTGAGTCCGACAACAAACCTAGTCATTGTATCCTCTTCATCCTCTTGGATATCGGCTCTTTGCATCAATGATTCCATCTTTTTGAGATACTCATCAATAGTCCTGTAGCCTTGTCGGATTCTTTGTAACTTTTGTTTGATCTCTCGCCGATATAATGGGGGAACGAATCAATCTCGCATGACTTCTTTAAGTTCTCTCCATGAGGTTATCTTGGCTTCTCCATTGAGACACCGATTGCGAACCAATTGGGACCACCAAATGGATGCGTATTCAGTGAATTCGAGAGTCAACAGTGGAACTTGATCCTCTTCGGGGCATTGATAATACTCGAATAGAAGATCAACTCAATTTTCCCAGTCACAATAAGCATCAGGGTCATACCTTCCTTGAAAAGGTGGTACAATGATTTTTGGTTTGGCTAAGGTGTTTGTTGCTCGTCTCGGCTCTATGCGAGGATTGTGCCCATGCAGGGGGTTTTGGCGTCTATTCTGAATGGGAACAAGATTTGGATGCCTAGGCTCTTCAGTATTGCTTGCAATTGCAGTGGTTTCTAATCTCCCAATGGTTTGAGTGATTGCGGTTACGACTGTATCAATGTGCTCAAGCTTGGCTGCCAAAGAGGTTACAATCCGTTCAAGTTTATTGAGAGTATTCGAAACTTCTTAAAGAGTCACTTCATGTGGTTCTTCGTCGTTACTCGTTTCTGACATCCTGAAACACTTAGATTTAAAAAGGTGAAAAGCAAAAGAAAACTAGAAATCTCACTAAACACTCAAAGGAATAAATATTTAGCGAGGCAAGTAAACCGATCTCGTGCTCTTTAAAGACCTTCCTGCCACAAGTCAACAAGTTACAACCAGAGTTTAATCCTAACAATGAGTCCTAATTGTACTAGGAGTCCAATGAAAGGCTTGACACCAACTGAATATAGTTGCAAGAAAGAATGATTGGAATGCAACTTTTAGTCCTACTCACACCAGAAAAGAGAAGGTGTTAAATTGCGTAATAGAAGAAAGAAAAAGCAAAACAAAGGAACTTAAGAAACTAAGAGTAGAAAAAAAATTAGTAGAGAAAGATGATAACCCCAAAACCCAGAAACAGCTTGAAGGAAGAAATCCAATGTTGAATCCACTTCAATGTGATGCTTGTGGTGGTTGATGATGGTGATCTTGATGATTCTTGATGGTGGTTGGTGGCTAGGTATAAGCTTTCTCACTTTTCTTTTCTTTTTTCTTTTTTTCTTTTTTTCTTTTTACAAGGTAAATAAACTGAAAATAACGAAAATTGAAGAAAAAATAATGAAAATAGGGTTGAAGAAGGGGGAAAACCCTAATTTGGTTTTGACGAATTTTCCCTAATTTTCGAGTTTTTTTTCCCAAAAACGCCAAAACTCTTGCCAAGAATCATCCCAAATCTGATACCAAATGATAGAGTAGCACAATCTTGGATTTGGAAGCCTTCAATCAAGTTGTTGCAAGAACTAGGAGCTCTAGACTCAATCAAGGAAGTTTGGGCAGATCTGAAAATTCAAGAGAAAAGAGAAGGGATTTTCTTGAATTTTCAGATTCAAGGCTGGAACTTTAAAGAAAGAAAGACGAGATAAAGGATTAGATGATAAGAAATAAGAATATAAATAAAAAGATGAGAAAAGATTAAGAAGAAGATAGGTAAAACAAATCTGGAAATTCCAGCTTTGTTTATGGAATTATGGAAGATGGTGTGAAGGTTGAAGATGGCTTGTGAATTGTTGTTGTTGTTTTATCCTCGGCACCCTCTTAGACGCAATTATCTAAGCAAGCAACCTCAAGCGGCTCTAACCTACCCTCCTAGACGCGACTATCTAGACAAGTAAGAGTGTGAAGATGATCTCCCTCACAAGAACTCGTCGAACTTATGTTGAAGAAGACTTCGAAGGCACAAGTAATCAGCACTTGCATAAAGAAACTCACTAAATATTTCATAAATCAAAGAAAATCTGTCTTACAATGATGGAGGCTTCATCCTTTTATAGGTGAAGGATAGACAAAGTAATTTAACTTCTACTAAAACAAGGAAAACCTAATCTAATTAAAAATAATAATAAAATAACAGCCTTTAAACTCCTTGTGCTTGTGTGGCAAGGGATAGGGTGATAAGGCAAGTTATAAGCTGATAAGGGCTGGTTGCTTGGGCAGCAAGTAAACTTGATGAAGGCTGGTTTGCTTGGGTATCAAGTAATGGGCTGATAAGAGCTGTTTTGATTGGGCAGCAAGTAAAAGTTGATAGGGCCTTTATTTGGACGAATTTAAGGGTATTTGGGCTGGTTTAGATGATAAGAAATTGGTTATTGGGCAAGGAGGCATGTGTGGGTTGTTTAAAAAGCTAACTAGGCCTAAAAACACTTGTAATTCCTAATTTGGGCAAAAAATAAAAATATGACCCAATCTTTTATAGTAACAAGTATTGGGTCTAATTACAATAAAAAAGGTTAATTAATGGACATCTAAAGGCTCATGGATATCCATCTCCAAAGGTGCGGCAAGTTGAGTTTTTGTGACCCAATTATTCTTGAAGGATGTTAAGTGTGGACTTCCTTCAAGAAATTCTTCTTTCTTCATGGCAGCTTGTAATCCTTGGCTCACGAATACTTGGACGGTCGAATTTAGCTTGTCCTTGATTAGCTTAGACTTGGCTCGGGTTATTGGGCCAAGTGGAAAAGTAAGTCCATCTTGTCCTTGGAATTGCCTTGTGGTACAGGTATCATCCCCTCCCTCCTCAAAAGGATTCGTCCATGAATCTGAAACATCAAAGGGAGAAAAATCAGAAACATTAAAAGTTGTACTCACATTATACTCACCTGGTAGATCAATTCGGTATGCATTGTTGTTGATCCTTTCAAGGACTTGGAATGGTCCATCTCCTCGTGGATCCAATTTGGATTTCCTATGGTTCGAAAATCTTTCTTTACACATGTGCAACCAAGCCCAATCTCCTGGTTCAAAGACAACTTGGCGTCGGCCTTTCTTGACTTTGGCAGTAATATTTTCATATGTTTTCTCCATTCTTTGCTTTGCCTTAGTGTGAATGGATTTAACTAACTCCGCTTTCTTTTCGCCATCTAAGCTGCTAATATTATTAATAGGTAAAGGAACAAGGTCTAATGTAGTTAAGGGGTTAAAACCATAAACTACTTCAAATGGAGAATAACCGGTGGATGAATGAATAGAATGGTTGTAGGCAAACTCTACAAAAGGTAGATATTCTTCCCAAGTTTTTGTGTTCTTACCGACAACAGTTCTGAGTAATGCACCTAAGATCCGATTTGTTACCTCGGTTTGTCCATCCGTCTGTGGGTGACAAGTAGTAGAATAAAGAAGTTTGGTACCTATCTTTCCCCTTAAACCTTCCAAAAATGGCTTATGAACTTTACATCTCTATCAGAAATGATGGTGCGTGGAATTCCATGAAGTCGTACTACTTCTCTAAAGAAGAGATCGGCTACATGTGTTGCATCATCCGTTTTATGGCATGGTATGAAGTGAGCCATCTTTGAAAACCTGTCGACCACAACAAAAATACTATCTCGACCCTTTTTGGTACGAGGTAATCCAAGAATAAAGTCCATAGATAAATCGACCCAAGGGAAAGAAGGGATAGGAAGGGGTGTATATAAACCGTTAGGACTTACCTTGGATTTTGCTTGTTTACATACGATTCAAGATACGCATACCTTTTCCACGGTTTTCCTTATATGTGGCCAAAAAAATGCTCCATTACCATGTCTAACGTTTTGGAGATGCCAAAGTGCCTCATTAAGCCTCCGGAGTGTGATTCATGGACTAGCAATTCTCTAATGGAGCCTTGTGGTATACACAACCTGTTTATTCGGAAAAGAAACCCATCTACAAGATAAAACTTGTTAAAAGCACCTTTTAAACAATGAGTATAAATTTCATTGAAATCTGGATCATTAGGATACAATTGCTTTATATGTTCGAATCCCAATATAGTAGCATGCATTTGAGTAATTAGGGTATACCTTATAGATAGTGCATCTGCTACTACATTATCCTTACCTTTTTTTTGTACTTGATCACATAAGGGAATGTTTCAATAAACTCCACCCACCGAGCATGTCTCTTGCTCAAATTAACTTGGCCGTTAAGCCACTTCAATGATTCGTGGTCGGTGTGTATGATGAACTCCTTTGGAAGAAGGTAGTGTTGCCAAACTTCAAGTGCACGAACTAATGCAAGGAGCTCTTTATCATAAGTTGAGTAGTTCAAATGTGCTCCTTTTAACTTCTCGCTAAAGTAAGCAATTGGTTGTTTTTCTTGTAAAAGAACTGTGCCTATGCCTATACCGGAGGCATCACATTCTAACTCAAAAGTTTTAGAAAAATCGGGAAGACGAAGAATTGGTGCAGTACAAAGTTTACCTTTTAGTGTTTGGAAGGCTTGTTCTTGTGCCTCACCCCAATGAAAACCTACCGTTTTTTTGATGATATCTGTCAATGGTAGAGAAATCCTTGACAAAGCGACGGTAGAAGCTTGCTAGGCCATGGAAGGATCTCACCTCGGTTATGGATGATGGCGTGGGCCATTCTTGAATTGCTTTGACTTTTTCATTGTCAACATGGATACCCTGTGCACTTACTATAAAGCCTAGAAAACTAAGACTTTCACTACAAAACACGCACTTTTCCATGTTAGCATATAATTGTTCTCTTCGGAGAACTTCGAAGACCGATCTCACATGAAAGATATGTAAATCAAAAGAAGAAGAGTAGATAAGAATATCATCGAAATAAACAACAACAAACTTACCTCTAAACTCCCGAAGGACATGGTTCATCAATCTCATGAATGTGCTAGGGCATTGGTCAAACCAAATGGCATAACCGTCCATTCATATAAACCGAACTTTGTCTTGAAAGCGGTTTTCCATTGTCCTTCTTTCATTCGAATTTGATGATAACCAATCTTCAAATCAATCTTGGTGAAGATGCATGCATCGTAGAGTTCATCAAGCATGTCATATAATCGTGGAATAGGATGCCTATACTTGATTGTTATTCGGTTGATCGGCCGACAATCGACACACATTCTATATGAACCATCTTTCTTTGGCACCAAAAGTACTGGAACTGCACAAGGGCTTAAACTCTCACGAATGTAGCCTTTGTTGAGTAGTTCTTCCACTTGCTTTTCTAGCTCCTTGGTTTCGTGAGGATTACATCTATTTGCTGGTCTATTTGGAATAGAAGAACCCAGAATTAGGTCAATTTGATGTTCAATTCCTCTTAAGGGTGGCAAACCGTCAGGTGGATCACCTAAAACATCATTGAAGTCCTGCAAAAGAGAAACAAACACACTAGGCAAACTTTTGTTATTGTTAGTGATAGAAAAAAATTGTTCCCTAAAGCAAATTAGGATGCAAGGCTGTTTAAGGAAGGGGGCTTGCCTCACTTCTTTTTCTCTCGCATAAATATTTTGAGACACTATTTTTTCCCACATTTAGGATCACTCACCACCCCTGGGCCTATACTTATTTGGCTTTTATCACTACTGGCCTCTTTTGTATTTGCCTTTTGTTTTTCATTCTTTTTTTCTTTTTCATCTTTTTTTATTCCCATCTCCTCACAAAACTTCTTCATTCGCATCTGATCTTTGTACACCTCTTTTGGATCGAGTGGAGCCAAGGTATACTTTTTGCCATGGTATACAAAGGAATACTTATTTAACTTACCATGGTGAGTCACATCACGGTCATACTGCCACGGTCATCCTAAAAGTAAGTGAGATGCTTGCATAGGGATAACATCACACCAAACGTCATCACAATATTTACCCATAGTAAAAGTGATTAAGGCACGTTTGTTTACCTTTAATTCTGACCCTTCATGAAGCCATTGGAGATAATATGGCTTTGGATGGCGTTGACAAGGTAGGTCAAGTGCATCAACTAGATAGCTGCTCACCATATTCGCACAACTTCCGCTATCAATGATGATAGAATATAGTTTGCCTCTGATCAAACATCTTGTGTGGAAAATATTTGTTCTTTGCATCTCCATATCGTCGATTGCTTGGATATTAAGTGAACGTTGAATCACCAAGCTTTTAGGATCAGGTTCATCACTGGAGTAACCACCGGCGATGAATTCATTGTCAGACAATTCCTCCTCCGACTCGGATGAGTAGCTTCCATCTTCTCGAATAAGAAAGAGTCTTGTATTCGGGCAGTCTCTTTTATAGTGTCCATGACCGTTGCACTTGAAGCATACAATCTCCCGAGTTTGTTTGAGTGTTTGTGTGTTTTCCGCCAACATTGTGGGTTTTTGTCTTGGTTTTGTCCAGTGACTTGGGTGTTTCAATTTTCTGCGTTGGTCTACTTGAGTCGAGCAAAGGCTTAGAAGAATTAGAATGAGATAAAGGTTGAGTGATACCTTTGTCATAGTGATAGTTCTTTTGTCGATATCGTTGTCGATCTTTGATGCGTTTTTCAATTGTCATGGCGAATTGGAATGCCTCTTGAAGGGTGTAGTAGGTTTTGAGTTCAAGTACCTCAAGAATGTTGTCATTGAGTCCGACAACAAACCTAGTCATTGTATCCTCTTCATCCTCTTGGATATCGGCTCTTTGCATCAATGATTCCATCTCTGTGAGATACTCATCAATAGTCCTGTAGCCTTGTCGGATTCTTTGTAACTTTTGTTTGATCTTTCGCCGATATAATGGGGGAACGAATCATTCTCGCATGACTTCTTTAAGTTCTCCCCATGAGGTTATCTTGGCTTCTCCATTGAGACGCCGATTGCGAACCAATTGGGACCTCCAAATGGATGCGTATTCAGTGAATTCGAGAGTCAACAGTGGAACTTGATCCTCTTCGGGGCATTGATAATACTCGAATAGAAGATCAACTCGATTTTCCCAGTCACAATAAGCATCAGGGTCATACCTTCCTTGAAAAGGTGGTATAGTGATTTTTGGTTTGGCTAAGGTGTTTGTTGCTCGTCTCGGCTCTATGCGAGCATTGTGCCCCCTGGTTTTGGCGTCTATTCTGAATGGGAACAAGATTTGGACGCCTAGGCTCTTCAGTATCGCTTGCAATTGCAGTGGTTTCTAATCTCCCAATGGTTTGAGTGATTGCGGTTACGACTGTATCATTGTGCTCAAGCTTGGCTGCCAAAGAGGTTACAATCCGTTCAAGTTTATTGAGAGTATTCGAAACTTCTTGAAGAGTCACTTCATGTGGTTCTTCGTCGTTACTCGTTTCTGACATCCTGAAACACTCAGATTTAAAAAGGTGAAAATAAAAAAAGAAAACTAGAAATCTAACTAAACACTCAAAGGAATAAATATTTAGCGAGGCAAGTAAATCGATCTCGTGCTCTTTAAAGACCTTCCTGCCACAAGTCAACAAGTTACAATCAGAGTTTAATCCTAACAATGAGTCCTAATTGTACTAGGAGTCCAATGAAAGGCTTGACACCAATTGAATATAGTTGCAAGAAAGAATGATTGGAATGAAACTTTTAGTCCTACTCACACCAGAAAAGAGAAGGTGTTAAATTGCGTAATAGAAGAAAGAAAAAGCAAAACAAAGGAACTTAAGAAACTAAGAGTAGAAAAAAAATAGTAGAGAAAGATGATAACCTCAAAACCCAGAAACAACTTGAAGGAAGAAATCCAATGTTGAATCCACTTCAATGTGATGCTTGTGGTGGTTGATGATGGTGATCTTATGATTCTTGATGGTGGTTGGTGGCTAGGTATAACTTTCTCACTTTTCTTTCTTTTCTTTTCTTTTTCTTTTCTTTTTCTTTTTTTTATTTTTTTCTTTTTACAAGGTAAATAAACTGAAAATAACGAAAATTGAAGAAAAAATAATGAAAATAGGGTTAAAGAAGGGGGAAAACCCTAATTTGGCTGAAACTTTATCCACTTCGTTCGAGGTGTTCCCGAACTCCAAAAATTCTGAAATTTTGTGTGGTGACTCCACCAATGGTGTATATCTGATCTGGAAAGTTTTAGCTCAAAATTCACTCGTTTGGTTTTGACGAATTTTCCCTAATTTTCGAGTTTTTTTCCCAAAAACGCCAAAATTCTTGCCAAGAATCGTCCCAAATCTGATACCAAATGATAGAGTAGCGCAATCTTGGATTTTGAAGCCTTCAATCAAGTTGTTGCAAGAACTAGGAGCTCTAGACTCAATCAAGGAAGTTTGGGCAGATCTGAAAATTCAAGAGAAAAGAGAAGGGATTTTCTTGAATTTTTCAGATTCAAGGCTGGAAATTTAAAGAAAGAAAGACGAGATAAAGGATTAGATGATAAGAAATAAGAATATAAATAAAAAGATGAGAAAAGATTAAGAAGAAGATAGGTAAAACAAATCTGGAAATTCCAGCTTTGTTTATGGAATTATGGAAGATGGTGTGAAGGTTGAAGATGAAGATGGCTTGTGAATTGTTGTTGTTGTTTTATCCTCGGCACCCTCTTAGACGCAATTATCTAAGCAAGCAACCTCAAGCGGCTCTAACCCACCCTCCTAGACGCGATTATCTAGGCAAGCAAGAGTGTGAAGATGATCTCCCTCACAAGAACTCGTCGAACTTATGTTGAAGAAGACTTCGAAGGCACAAGTAATCAGCACTTGCAAAAACAAACTCACTAAATATTTCATAAATCAAAGAAAATATGTCTTACAATGATGGAGGCTTCATCCTTTTATAGGTGAAGGATAGACAAAGTAATTTAACTTCTACTAAAACAAGGAAAACCTAATCTAATTAAAAATAATAATAAAATAATAGCCTTTAAACTTCTTGTGCTTGTGTGGCAAGGGATAGGGTGATAAGGCAAGTTATAAGCTGATAAGGGTTGGTTGCTTGGGCAGCAAGTAAACTTGATGAAGGCTGGTTTGCTTGGGTATCAAGTAATGGGCTGATAAGAGCTGTTTTGATTGGGCAGCAAGTAAAAGTTGATAGGGCCTTTATTTGGACGAGTTTAAGGGTATTTGGGCTGGTTTAGATGATAAGAAATTGGTTCTTGGGCAAGGAGGCATGTGTGGGCTATTTAAAAAGCTAACTAGGCCTAAAAACACTTGTAAATCCTAATTTGGGCAAAAAATAAAAATATGACCCAATCTTTTATAGTAACAAGTATTGGGTCTAATTACAATAAAAAGGGCTAATTAATGGACATCTAAAGGCTCATGGATATCCATCTCCAAAGGTGCAGCAAGTTGAGTTTTTGTGACCCAATTATTCTTGAAGGATGTTAAGTGTGGACTTCCTTCAAGAAATTATTCTTTCTTCATGGCAGCTTGTAATCCTTGGCTCACGAATACTTGGACGGTCGAATTCAGCTTGTCCTTGATTAGCTTAGACTTGGCTCGGGTTATTGGGCCAAGTGGAAAAGTAAGTCCATATTGTCCTTGGAATTGCCTTGTGGTACATGTATCATAGGATGACTTGTGCATTTCTTAACTCATCTCTTTTGAGTAGCATGCGTATCAAAAATACCAATAAAAGGAATAGAAACTTCATTGCATGAGGATTCCATACATTTTTCACTTTTTGAGATGGAATGAGACAATTCTAGATCCTGACAAGTCCAAAGTTGTGTGATTTCATTTGGATTAGGTTGTTCTTTCTTGTATAAACATAAAGTTCTTTTCTTTCAAGTTAGACTTCTATTGAAATTTGCTGTTTTTTTTTGTAAATTTTTTATGGTGTTTAGGTTCTTTGTGGAGTTCTTATAAGAAAAGGCAAAGTAACTAGTGAAGGTGTGAGTATGTAAGTTCTTTGGTGTAGAAATAACGAGTTAAATTTGTTTGGGGTTGTTCTAAAGATGAAATTCATCTTAATTCTATCTCTGAATTTTAAATTTAGAGAAGGAAGGCTTATGTTAAAAATTGTTACATCCATTAAGGTGTAAAATATTCTGATAATAGGAGAGTATATTTTAACCATTCTTTGTAGATGAGTAACATAGAAAAATACATTTAATAAATTTAGGATCAAGTTTGGTTCTAAACCAGTGGTCAACATGTACAAAGGTTTGCAACCAAATATTTTTAATGGAAGATCAGAATAAAAAGAATTGTAATGTGAGAAGTTTTGAAAGACATCACAAGATCTTTTACATTGTAACACTCTTCTAAGAATCCTATTGAAAAGGTATATATGTGACAATGAGCCAATGAGAATTGATTTTTCCAAACAATATTTAGGGATACTAAGTGAAAAACATTAAGGACGTTGTTACTTCTAAAAGATGTATTTTTTTTTTGTTATTACATTTTGTTGTGGTATGTTAACACAATAAATAACAGGCATGTAGTATTTTATTTTCTTTAAAGTATGAACCTAATTGATGAAATCCTCATTTTCATTAACTCTTAAATTAACTTTCAATTATAGTGTAAAAAGTTTTGAATTTTTTTCCAGTTCCATCATTTACTTCCATTCAGATTGTCTAAATGATCTTAGAGTGATCATCTATAAAAGATATAAATCAACAAGATCCATTAATATTTTGAATTTTTAAAAGAACCCCAAATATCATTATGAATAATAAAAAATGGATGTGAGGGTTTATATTGTGATTTTAGATATGTTATTTCGGTATGTTTGAAAAACTAAAATATTTCTCAGAAAAAATATTGATTTTTTTGAGAAATAAATTAGGAAATAATTTAACAAGATATGAGAAATTAGGATGTGCTAAACCTTAAATGTCATAAAATAATTTTTCTGGGTGAAAAATTGCAACTAATGAGGATATTGAAATAGACTGGGACGTGCAACTTAAGGGAACTTGTCTTTTAGGAGGAGGTTGTCATTTGAGTATGTATAGTCCACCACACAACTCAACATTGCCAATCACCTTTCTTGAATTTATTGTCTGAAATTCACAAAGATTTGAATTGAATTAGTGGAGAAATTTAAATCATAAGACAATTTACTAATAGATAAAATATTACATGCCAAAAGAGAAACATGAAGGAAAAATATAATACACAGATCCTTAATTATTTGTATGATGTCAATTCTCTCAATCTTTACAAGAGATACATCTTTGTTTTTACGTTGGAGGGTGTGTAATGTTTGGAAGCCATGAAACATTGTGATATCATTTGTCATGTGGTCAGATGTCCTAAAATTTATTTATCAAAATGATGAATTTTTTTATGTCAATAATATGGACAAAAAAGGCACTACCTTGATGAGCTACATATATTGTGTTCTAATCATTAGATGCGATCATGTCTAAATATATTATGTAGTTCTTCAACATGTTCTTTACCTAATTTGTTGTTATTGCACTTAGTTGTAGTCTTTGTCATGTTTGCTTGATTTCCTTATTATAATTTTATTTGGTTTTCGTTATATATGTTTTACATGTAACCTGCAACATGTTTCTTCAAATGACCAGACTTTCTGTAGTGATCACATCATAGTATTCATCTCCTTTATTTGTTGCCCTAATTTGATGAGTACAAAGTAGAACCATCAATAACTAATGGTGTTGTCATCATCAATGCCCTTTTACTTCCTTATGAATTTTAGAGAATGCATATCTAATGAAGGACAGGGGAGTCAGGTACTGATGATGGTGGTTTGAGAATATGTTCAAATCTTGAACTGATTTCTGATGAAGATTGAGTGTTCATCGAGGGAAGTTTTTTTGTCAAGAAAACCTATCTTGACACCATGTAAAAACTATGACTTTTAGCACAGAAAGTGGTTTCAGTTTTCTAATATTTTATTTTGATAGATGGTACCTATTTATAATGGGTAGATTACAACAAATTACAACAACAAAGTTCTATTTTGATTGTATTTACAATAGAGTTATAATTCTACAATATATTAAGTAACTATTAAGTAATTTGAATAGAAGACTTAAAGTTTAAATTAAGGGGTAAGGGATAATTTTGCTCATGTAACAATCCAAAATCAACAATGTAGTTCATGCAGTCTTCTAAAATTAGCAATGTTGTACCTCATTTTTTTAATTTCACCAATTTAGCCCTCAAACTCCTAAATTGCATTAATCTCGCCCTTTGACTATCGTTGACTAACAAAACCATTATTACCAATTTCCCTCTTAGGTTGAAGCCGAAACTAACCTAAAAGGGAAATTCATGTACAACTCTTCATGATTTGTTATCATGTAAATTAGATAACTTTTCAGATTCAAACCTAAAACCTTACCATTGGGAGTATGTTTTATTCAATTGAGAAACTCATGTAATATTCTCGGTTGTAATAAAAAATCTTACTAATAGTGCAACTTCTTAGAGTGTACAAGGTAAAATTTTAGGTTAAACCCGAAAATATTACATTCTTCATACCAAATCATGTAAATCAGACAACTTTTCCAGCTAAAACCTAAAAGGTTAGCATTAGGGATAAATTTTATTTAACTAAGAAACTCATGTAACATTCTCAGTTAAAACTGAAATTATTACCAATTGTGTAACTTTCTAGAGTGTATTGCGTAACATTTCAGGTTACAAACTAAAAAGTTATAGTCAAGGATAAGTTTTATTCAATCGAGAAACTCTTATAGCATTCTCGGCCGTAAGAGAAATTATTACAAATTATATAACCTTTTAGAGTACACATAAGATTTTAGGTTAAAACCGAGAATATTACATTGTTCATACCATATAACGTAAGTAAGATAACTTTTCAGGCTAAAACCTAAAAAGTTACCATCAAATATAAGTTTTATTCAATTGAAAAACTCATGTAAGATTCTCAGTTGTAATCAGAATTATTACAAATTGTATAACTTTTTAGAGTATGTTGTGTAACATTTTAGGTTCAAAATGTAAATATTATGTTCTCCATAACAAATCATGCAAATTGAATTCCTATTCAGGTTACAGCCTAAAAAGTTATAGTCATGAATAAGTTTTATTCAATCGAGAAACTCATGTAACATTCTCAGTTGTAAGCGAAATTATTACCAATTGTGTAAGATTTTAGAGTAGACAATGTAACATTTTAGGTTAAAACGGAGAATATTATGTTGTACATATCATATCATGTAAATTAGATAACTTTTCAGGTTAAAACCTAAAATGTTACCATCATGGGTAAGTTTTTATTCAAATGAGAAACTCATGTAACAATACGAAAGACTTAACAAGTGTTTAACTTTTTACAGTAAACTGGGTCACATTTTAGGTTGGAACCGATAATATTAAGTTGTTTATACCAAATTATGTACATTGGGTAACTATTCAGGTTGCAACTTGAAAAGTTACCATTAGAGATAAGTTTTATTTGATTAAGAAAATCATGTAACATTCTCGGTTCTAACCGGAATTCTTACCGATTGTGTAACTTTTTAGAATGTAGAGGGTAACATTTACGGTTTGAACCGAAAATAATACATTCTCAATAAAAAAAAAATGTAAATCTGATAAGTTTTTAGATTTAAACTTAAAATGTTATTGTCTAGGGTAAGTTTTATTCAATTAAGAAAAGTATATCTTAAATTATCCTTAGTTTGTATTTAGCGCCAAATACGATTTTTAATATTAAAATTGGGATATTTGAGGAGAATTCGATTTTTCCTAGCCATTGGATAAATCAAAATCTCTCAAATTACCCCAGATTTATTTATTTATTTATTTATAGTATTAGATAAAGCCTATTAGAGTTGTTGGGAACTCTAATGTTTGTAAATAGGATTAGATAACTTTAAATTTTAGGATTTTGTAGTGTTTGTGAATTTATTTTTATTTCTCATTATTTTAATTTATTAGCATCACACACATTTTCGTCATTTTCATGGCATCATAATAAACGAGATATTGTCTCGTGTGAAATGAAATCTTAATATTCTTCTAACTATCGAAGGATATTAAGATTATTTTACATAAAATTTTATCTTTTTTAATGAATTCTTCGAACTTTAAAGAATACATTCTGATTTTCTTGGCAAATAGGGAATTCATGATTATTTTAAAGAGTTTTGGATTTTCACTTTTTAGCATTTCCATAAAATAAGACATTTTTCTTGAGTCTGATTAATTCTCGACGTTTTCCATAGTTGTTGGGAAAATGCTCGAAATTTCTCGCTAAACAATATGTTTTCGGATTTTAATAGATTAAAGCATTAATTCTTAAAGTGTTCGAGCTTGGTCCTGATTCTCTTAGCTGTTAGAGAATTGAAGTTATTTTGGATATTTAAGAATTTCATATTAATCTAGAAAACATTAATTGCGTGCACACATGCAGATTCATTGAAACATAATATTAGTGATCAAGTTAGTGTTGTTTTTATGAGCGTTGTGAAGGTGTTAATTCTTCCTCACAGGTAACCATGTTCCGGAACTCAACTTTAATTTTTGTTGACTAAACATTTTTGGTGACCTAATCACACTCAAGATGATTGGTGATGATTCCTTTTTTTAAAGAAGAAAATTTTGTCGAGTTTAAGAATCGTTTTGACATCATTTATTGAGCAATTATCTAAAGTCAATGGATATATCTTATTATCAATATTCCAATCCATCAAGCTTTGAGAAAAATTTCAGAAATCACTCGCATACATGACACATATATCAACCTAATAAAATAAAATACAAAATAAAGTTGAAGTCCTAGATGTAGTTATTAAATAATTACATAGTTGACAATTTAACTACACATTTTAAGCAACAATAAAAGGTAAGTTTCTATAAAGTTACCTAATAATTCGGCTTCGTAAAATTCATGAATCATCAATGAAATGTGATATTATCGTCATAAATCTTTTTTTTAGTGTGTTGACGTCGACATGTCAATGGTGATAACAAAGTTACTATCATTATTTTGAAGTGTATTGATTATCTTTTTCTTCTTATTCTCATCAGCCTTGATTATGCCACTTTTAGTTACATCCCGAGTATATTCCTTAAATTTTGGACAAGCTATTTTTACAAACTCTACAAAATGAATAATGTTTCACCATGGTCAATGGGTATTCATAGAAGACGACCATACAAGTAATCTCTTTTCTTAGAAGTTTTAGATCATACTTCTAATTTACAAGTGTTTTCCCTTTTATCATCTATTTTGGCTCCTAATAAACTTTGTTTTATGTCTTTAGTTTTTATCAATAGACATATTTTAAAATGATTATGCAAATAATAAGTGATTTCATCTTTTAACACTCCACCAAGTTTCTTTTAACAAGTACATATCGTCTTTCACTTCTCACCAATTTTTTGTCTCTTATAGTGATTCCACACATTTGATTTTTGACCTCGTTTGATTTTTGAGCTTGTTTCTTCTATACAAGGTTTAATTGGATTATAATCATTTGGTGACATCTCTTGTTCGACCATCTTTTCTTTTCAGTAATAAATTTTTGAAAGCTACTAGTATTTCAATAATAGTAATATTTGTTGTTGAATAAATGTTATCCTACTTATTCATAATTCACCTACACCAATAATTAAAAGTTAAAGAAAATCTACTAAAAGAGATAAAATAGGATTGTTAAGGGAAGTTTTTTGTGCGACTGGGTTGGAGAAAAAGTTAAAGTTCATAAAATTCTTTCCATTGAAATTTATCTAAAATTTAAATTTAACATTTTATTAATCGTTAAACTCGGTTAATCTAATGATGCCAAATCAATATAACACTAAATAATTTTATATTGTATAAATGGGCTCTACTATTAATATATTAAAAATATTTTTAAAAAACAAATGTATCTATCATTAATACAAAATATTATGCATATAACAATATATATAGATATATGAGTTAGCATATATATATATATATATATATTATTTGAAAAGAGGTGTCTATAGCCCGCCCCATCCAAATTATATATGTTTAATTTTAAAATAATAAAAAATAATTTATTAATATTTATATATTTTATGATTAAATTTAAATAAAACTATACTTTCAGTTTACTTAAATTATATTAAGACCATATTAGATGAGTAGTGTAGTCCATGAGTAAGTCTGATTTGGAATGATTAAGTTAACATAACAATAAAATTTAAGGATAAACTGCTCCCAAGGTCGTGTTTGTTTTTGGTTCGTCTTATTTCGGTTATTGATTCTAAAAAAAAGTTATGTTTCAATTACTTAATTTATTATATTTTGGTCACTAGGAGTGGAAGTTAATTTTAGACATAGAACATGGTCAAAAAGATTTATTTTAAATTTAACATTTAGATAAAATATGAATTTAACCTTGATCACTTTTTTTCCTCTTCTTCTCTCATGTTCTGCCTCTCTCTCTTTTTCATCTCCCTTAAAGAAAAACAGAGAACAAAATATTTATTCTTCCCACTAAACATTTTTTTCCTATGAATGTAAGTTTCTACCCAAGATCAATGACTGGGCCTAAGTTTCTTGATCTACAATTCATTTATAACAGTAGGTGGAGAAAATATGTGGGTCTAAACGGATTATAGAACTTACGATATTTCAAAGCATGCTATAAACGAAGTTTTCTATGCATTATTACTGTGTTGTTTCAATATATTGATTGTGTGTACATCATATATGTTGATAGAAGACAACTCCTAGAGAAATATTCGATGTATAAACAAGCAAACCCTGAAGCCATCAGAGTTTGAAAGTTGTAACACCTAATATATTCCCTTACTTTCTCTGAAAATGGCTTCTCAACGCTGAACACCCATTTCCCTTATCCATCACTGAATACGAGTCAGAGGTATCACAAGAAATTCGTAAAACCCCCTACATTTATAATTCGATAAAATTTTGTTTATTTAAAAATATTACAACGTATTTCGTTTTAATTTACAAATCTAGTTATTCGATTGAAATTTAAAAATAATATTTTTATCTTCAAATCGAGTTTATTTTCAAGCAGCAACTTATTAATTTAAGTTGTCTTGATATAATTAATAAAACTGCCTAAAAACTGCCTGATTTAAAATTCATCCAGATACCAAATAAAATACAAATTCTATCAGAGCAGACATATCCTTTTAATATACATGCCAACTAGTAAATATCAAACAGTATCAAAAGATATCTTACTGATACTGATGTACCTATTATTAATTGATGATGTCCGTATATGCTCCTTACTCCAGCCATTTCTTCTTTCCTACGTGTAAAACAATTACACGCTAAGTATTTACTTAGTGAGGCAATAATTCAAATTCAAGTGCAATAGTCATAATATCAGTATTAATGATTAACAATGCATATGATCACTTTACCATTACATGCTTGTTAACATAAATAAAATATGTATATCAAAGTGATAAGATTAGATCTTACCAATACCGTTGCCATTTCCATCTGTAAGCTTTCAATGCTTACCAATACCTTTTTTCCATTTCTATCTGCAAGCTTTCAAGCTTATCTTCCCGTTTCTTTTTAATTCTTTTCAATTTATTTAGCCCAAGGTATCGAATTTAAGAGATTCTATGTACACGAGTCATCCCTCATACCCAACCTTTCTTGAGTATGTATATTATTTGCACCGTAGTGCTTAGCACCCTAAGTGCTTCAGTATACCCAAACCTTGCATGAGTATACCCTCATAGAGTATTAATAAAATTGCACCGTAGTGCTTAACACCCTAAGTGTTTCCGTATACCCAAACCTTGCATGAGTATACCCTCAATGAGTATTTATGAATATTGCACCGAAGTGTTTAGAATATTTATATAGCTGTTTATGACTCTATGGCTAGCCAACTATACCTTTGAACCTCTAAATCATACAATGGGCTTTATTTCATCATTTAGTCATCAATGGCAACATATATCAACATTTAACAGTTCATAACCAAAATAACATTCATATTATACCATCATTAATAACTAGTGATCAATGCATTTATTTTCAACGTTTGACATATTTAAAATATGTCAAATATATGATCAATGACATAATTATTATGACAATATATAAACCAGGTAGACTCATCGCAAGTCCTACCGGTGATGTATGAAACATCCATGTATAATGTTATGTATGCATTGCACTCACATGGGCCATGTATTAGTATGCCTCACCAAGTCCTTTTTGATCATTTCCTTCATTGTACCTCGAACCTCCCTTGATTCGAACTTAACTTCATAATTCAAATAAGTAAAATATTTGTTAGATTCCAATCTAACAATATTTTAGACATATTTTCCAATATAATCATTTGAGCACAAAATCTCCAAACATTTTCTTTTCTTCCTTGTATTGTTCAAAAACTCATTATGGTCCTTAGTGACCAATTTGAACTTCCATTAACCCTTTTCAAGCCTACTAATCAACCTTAGATACAAAGTATATCAATTCTCATTTTCTGCTAGTTTGCAGTACCTCCAAAGAAATATTTCTATAAAATAATCTACAACTCGGAATTCGATTCCGTTTATTATGATAGAAACTAGATTCAATAAGATTTTCAACCATATAAATTAATAGCCCAAATTCAACTTGTACGATTTATGGGGAATTTTCAAAGTCAATTTCCAGTATTGAATTTCGGAACAGCCTGCTATACTGTTTTCTGACCTTTCACCACTTAAAAATTCATATCTTTTTACTCAGAACTAGAAATCAGTTTCCGTTCGTAGGACACGAAACTAGACGAACAAATATTTACATCGGTATAAAATTCTCCTTCTAATCATTTTTGTAGAATTTATGGTGAATTTTCAAAGTTACTGCCATAAACCAGTTTTCCTACACAAATTCCATAAACAACTTCAACTTTTATACTATCTTCTCCTTATTTCTCTACTTTTCAATTTAGTCCAATCACTTGCTTTAAACCACCAACTCATCACATTCTTCAACAAATAATTATTCACAATAATTCTCCCTAATTTTCCTTATTTACCGAAATAGTCACTAAATGCAAAGATAAGGATTCAAGCTTCTTAACTTTGCAATTTAGTCCTCAATTCAACATTACTACCTTAATTCCATCATTACAACTAAAAATCAGATTTAACCCCCATACAAAACTTCAATTTCGATTTGGTCACTTAACTTTGACAAATTGTCAAAATGGTCACTAATTCAATTCAACCTCAATTTGGCATTCTAACTTCATTTTCTTATCTCTAACATCATTAATAACACAAATACACTACAAATTCTAAAAATTCAGATTTGGTCCTTCAACTTTTCAAGTTGCCGAAATGGTCCCTACATAATTTAACTTAGGGTTTTGCTTCTAAACAACAATTCAAGCTTACTAGATCATTATTTCAACATCACAAACCCTAAATTAAACTTGAATCCATAAAACCTAATCATCTTCATAATAATCAAAACATGTAAAACTTAAATTCCAACTCAATATCATGATTTTTAACATCATACTAGCTTGATTTCAACTTGAATTCAATCATGGAATCATAAAATCTCAAAAGCCCCATTTTGATCCATAAACCCTAATTTCTTTCTCATGTAAATCTCATCAATCAAGCATGGATTCCATCAATTATTTATATCAAAAGATAGAGCTTGTAGAGTAGAACAACTTTGTAGGTGAAGAGATAACTGAAAACTGAGTTTTGAGGCTTGAATCGAGCTTGGAAATTTTTCTCTTTCGTTCCCTAGACCTCACTTTTGTTGCTGTAAAAGATGAACATCTTGTTCATCTTTTTACCATTACTTTACACATATATCTATTAAATGAATATTAAATTCATTTAATAGTGAAATTACAATTTTGCCCTTTTTATCCAAGGGTTGAGATTGATTTTATCATCAATCAAGGACCAAGATTTAATCTTCCATTTTCTCTTTCCAAAATTGCCCTTATAACTTTTTAAATATTTCAAAATTGCCATTGGGGCCAAATGACCAATTTGCCCTCCAACTAGTCTTTATTTACTAGTTTGCCATTCTTGTAAAAATTCAACTAAATCTAGTTGGAATCCAACCAACTATAATAAAATATTCATAAAGTAATATTTTATGAATTTTTCCATATCTTTTGGATTAGTCTCCAAAATTTCCATTCGATCCAATATACTGATAAATAATCCTTTACTCGAAAATAAACCGTAGGATTCATCTTGAATCGAACTAAAAATATTTCCAACACTTGGAAATGACTTTTATAACCTTTATCTATCATATGGTAAAATTTCAAAATTTTCCAGTTCGATCCGGGTATACGAATTCCACTTAAACTTTAACTGCGATTTTCCTAATAATCGAAGTATCAGATCGAACAAAAAATTCCACATTCGATTCACACCCTTAGGTGATCTATTTATTTATGAAATAAAAACCCTCAACTTTTGGGAAATTACAACTTTAGTCCCCAAACTTTTCCAAAGTTTATTCTTTAGCCATAAAATTTTCAAATTTTACATTTTGGTCACTACATTTTTAAACTTCAATTCCCATTTCAATTTTCCTTGGAATTCAACCAAACTTTAAGAATACCTTATTCAATTCACTATCTATCACATGATACCTTTAAACCTTATAAATTTCCTTTCCAAAACCCATAATTAAAGAAATCCCAACTTTCGCATTTTTGTCATTTTAGTCACTAAGTTAGCTTTTAAGCTATTATCTTAGTACTAAATGACCCTTAATCAACTTAGTAAATTTTGGGGTATTACGCGTGCAACACGCTATTTTTTCTACGAACGTATCTTCGCACAATTAGTCTTCTATTGTTACTTCTCTGTCATCATCCCTGATCATATCCGTAACAGACAAATGATCCTCCGAAATAGGAAGTACCATAGCTCTTCAGAGTAACTTCATTGAGATCCTCAACTATAGTTTTAGTTTTGTAGACACATATACTGAAGAAATATCGTGTAGAGTATCAAGAACCTCAACTATTATTCTATTGTTGTACATCCCTTCACTCCACAAGTGACGAGCGTTAAGATCCTCCACCCTAAAAGGCGCCGAGATGTCTCCACATCACCACTAAGAGCATTGAGATATCCTCACTGAAAAAAAAATCAAAGAATTCACAAGAGCATTGAAAAAATCTTAGCGTCAAAATATCTTCGCTGATGATACATAAAAAACATTGAGTTACCTCGGCTCTAAAGAAAACACAAAGAACTTTGAGTAACCTCCTCTCAAACTCATTCATTTTCATAAGAGTGTCAAGTTATCTCTACTTTAGCTCACCATTTTCACAAATGAGTGTGGAGTCACCTCTGCTTCGAAAAATTCTTTTCCCAAGAGCTTCGAGTTACCTCGACCCCGATTCATTCTCACCAAAAGCGATGAGTAACCTTCTCTTCAAATCATTCATTTTCATAAGAGCGTCGAGATATCTCTGCTCCAAACATAACAAGTTTCACAAGAGTGTTGAGCTACCTTTCCTCCAAACATATCAAGTTTTACAAGAGGGTCGAGTTACCTCCGTTATGGTTTATTCTCACCAAAAGCGTCGAGTAACTTCCGCTCCAACTTATTTATTTTCATAAGAGCTTTGAGTTATCTCCACTCTAGATCACTCATTTCCCAAAAAGAGTGTCGAGTCACCTATGTTCCATAACATTATTTTTCCAAGAGCAATGAGAACTCAAACACCAACATAAAAAGAGCACAACGAGACTTCATTCGTAAGTCTCGAATCATATCACTTTATGACATTCTCTCAAATTGGGCAATTGTTACACCCAATAAATTTCCTCACATTCTTCGTCAATGTCTTCCCACACGTAACACGTTATTTTTTCCCGCACAACATATCTCCACACAATTAGTCTTATAAGAGTACTTCTTCGCCATCACCCCTAACCATACCCATAGCAAACAAATTATCCTCCTTAGTAGGAAATACTGAAGCTCTCTAGAGTAACGTCACTAAGAGGTTACATCTTCACTGATAAGACAAATGTCGAATCAGTGTGACCAACCAGCTAAGCCTAATAATTAAGAAACAAGGCTATATTGCATCAACCATCATTTCCTACAAAGCCTAGACTTGACAAGCCCGTCAGGCATCCCCCAATATAACCACAAGGGGACCTGTTGATATATTTGATTTTGATATAACTTAAATGAAAAATGTTTTTGGACTTAAACAAATTTACAAAAATATTTCAAAACTCCATCAACTTGAAAAATATATTTGAAATGTTTTCAAAAGGTTTTTGACATGTTTAAAATGTTTTTAAATAGACAAAGTGTCAAAAACATGTTGTGAGTACCAATACCCTTTCCCAGGTATAGATACCCAGTCATAAGTACTAGTACACTATGTGGTTGTACTGATAGGCCCCTTTGTCCCGAGTTCTAAAAAATTCCAGTAGCCAAAATGGGTATCAATACAGCTTAAATCGTACCGATATGGAAGGGTATGTACAGATACGCATGTATCGAGTACCAATACCTAATGTAAAATTGCCCAATGACTCTTTCTATTTCGAGGCAGGTATCGATATCTGAAGCCCGTGTGCCGATACGCCCTGCACTAGACCGTATTTATTACTGTAATTAAAGTCCTTAATGGCTCTAAATCAACCCCAACGAATAGTACCGACCATAAACTCATTTGAGGGATTAAAAGACTCAATCAAGTAGTCATGCAATATGTCACACGCTGAAAACCAGTCTAGTCGGGATTAGGTTCTGGTGATCAAATATTTTGTACCGGTTACGTAATTTGCTCGATCTTGTACCTAGTTTGAAGTAATAAAGATTATTTGGGCTAATTGTAACAGTCTATTGTTATTAAAAAAAATGGTGATGACATTGAGTGGGGGACCCATGGCTAATTCCTTCAATTTGAAGGAAATGGCCGTGAATTCCCCACGTTTGGGGATGATGCAACACAAGGTGGCCATAAGCCATATTTGCCTTCCACCACGTGGGCACAAGGTGGACATAGGCCTTGTTACCTCCCACCACGTGGGCATGGGGGGAGAATTATTCCCCAAAAATATGCCATGGCTCCAACCTTCGTGGAGCATGGAGAAAGCATTTGAGGGCCGACAATTTGAGTATAAATAGGGGGTGTGCGCAAGAAAGATAGAGGAAAGTAAGGAACAAAGAAACGATTCAGTGATAAGGTGGTAAGCTTGAGTTTTTCGGTTCAACAAATTCGAATCCTCGCTATCGATTGACTCAAGAGGTTGATAAAGAACAACTGTCATCTCTTCCGAAAGCCAAGGATAAAGGCGTTGCTATTCGGGAGCCTTAAACGCATCGGGTTGTCGAGGTAAGTGTAGTTGTGTCGGGGGATAGGTTCGGTGCCATCCTGTTGCATTATTTTGTGACTATGTTTGTATTTGTTTAAGGGCTCACGTAGAGCAACTATGTCGAATTTGATTGGCAAATCCGGTAAGTACCTTGCATTACTTTGATAGGTGCAAATATGACTATGATATGACTTAAAAGATATGGACTATGTGAACTTGTGTAATTATGGACATTGGATACAATTGGCATGCCATAGGATTATTGAGCTCGGTTAAGTAAGAGAGGACTATAGTCTAGGGCTACGGCCTATATGTGGGGGAAATAAGGTCGGCTGTGTAAGGGATATATCTCTGAAGCTACGACTGAAGGGCTACGACCTACTCTCTATTATATGTATCGGTGTACAGGGGAATCTATGTATCCAATAGTAACTAATGTGATATGTGCTTATAAATTGTGCTATGACAATATGAATTACGATATGAATATGGGAAATGTATATGTAAATATGAAAGCATGAAAATAGGTGAAACAAGCATGAATTTTGTGTAGTGTAATATGACCACTTGTATATTTAATCATCATGTCATTCATAGTGTTGATCATTTATTTTAGTTGTTATAACTACCTCACTATGCCACGTAAGCCTAACATGTGTGTCTCATGCATTTTCAAGACCTTGAGCAATTCCGAGCCTTGATCGTGTTGTTGCGGTTGCAAGTCACATCATATATATATATATGTATGTTTATCTTTCGCCTTGAAACTCCTAATAAGGTGGAATAGGACCTAAAGATATTTAACCTACCCATTTTGTCATGTGTATATTGTCTACGGTTTGTAATAACCTTAAAGAGGTTTAAATGATATGTTAGATAAGGTTAAAAATGGTTAAAATGGGCATGTTTAGCTTAAAATGGTGAATACTAAATGGGTTTGAAGTATTCTAAAATTTAGTATGCTATTAGAGTTACTGATTATTAGTTTGCTGGTAAAATCTAGTAAGGTTTGGAAATCACTTGATAGGTTAATCCGAATAAAAATAGTTTTGAACAGTTTACAAAATGGTCACTAAATATCGTATCGTCTAATCATATAGGTAAATGACCTCCGTTAGTAATGAAATTTCACAGGCTAATAATTAGTAAGTTTAATTTTAGTATGATAACCTGAATTTTGGCTAAGGACCCTTAATTTGTAAAATTTACAATTTGGTCCCTAAAATCCAAAAAGTTTAAAATTGACCCCAATTTGAGTAAGTAGTTAGTAAGTTAGTGTAAAAAGCGAATAATGGTTAATTTGAAAAAGTTTCTGAACTGTGATTTAGCTTCCGATTTCCGAACATATTTTCCGGTAACACCTTCAGATCTAGTTCTCTACCAGGCTGAGGAAGGGGTGTTACAAATGTGGTATTAGAGCCTAGGTTTAGTCAATTATAGGACTAACCAAGCATCCGTTTTGAGTCTGTGTCTGCATATTCCACTTAGGAGTTATTTATATACGTTATCTGTGACTTGCAACTTACACGTAATTAGATTCAAAATGTTTGGTCCTACCGATAGAAGGATAGTGAACAAACCTCATTCGGGATCATCCTCAACTCAGGGGGATAACCTAAAACCTAAAATCCAACCCGAGCGTGTGGGATAGAATGACCCACCTCACCCTCCATCAATGCCACCCGCTCAGCAGGCGTATCTGATGTCCATGGCGGACATGATTAAACAGGTGGTGGTGTCTCTCTAGTAAGAACCACCTCCCCCACCTGTTGAGGCTTCTCTGCCTGCTTCGAGAGTCCTTATTGACAATCTCAAGCAATATCCTGTCTACACATTCACCGGAAAAGACCTGGATAATCCCGAGATCGCGAAATACTGACTGAATAACACTCTAAAAGTGCTGAACAAGCAAATGAAGTGTCCTGAGGAGCATAAACTTGAATGTGCTCTGGCCTTGATAGCTGAAGAGGCCCAAAGCTGGTGATACGGTGACCCTCACTGTTTCTAAACATCATGTCATGTGGGACTTCTTTCTTTAGGAGTATCGTAAGAAGTACATCAGCGAGCACTACATTGCAGAAAGACGCAATAAATTTCTCTATCTAAGGCAAGGGGAAGACTAGTAGAGCAGTACATCCATAATTTCTGTAAGTATGTAAGATATGTCACCAAAATCATCCGTATCGAGAAGGAAAAATGTAGCATGTTTATAGACGACCTTTATGATGAACTTCGTCCTCTCTTCGTTGCTCTGGAGATCGAGGACTTTCAGACCCTTATCAATCGGGCCATCGCATCCAAAACTTTACAAAGAGCCTCTGAGAAGAGAAAAGGGAACTAGACTCGACCTGATAAGAGGTTCTGAGATGATTCTAAGTCACCCATGTCCCAGAAGAAGGGAAGACAATGGGACCAAAAGTCTGCTACCTACCAACAGTTGCCTCGATCTGGTTATGCACCTCAGTCCCAGTCTACCAGAACAATTGTTACCCGCACAGCTTCAGTGGATAGCACGGGCGGTTCCACAAAGGGTTCCCAGATTCCCTTATGCAACTTCTGCCAAAAGAGGCACTCGGGACAGTGCCGTAGGTAATCCAGTTCTTGTTACCTTTGTAGAGAGTCTGACCACTTCATCCGTCAGTTCCCATAGAACCACCCTCAAGCTCCTACATCTGTAGCTTCTCATAACAATCCTAACAAGGGGAGAGGAGCAAAGCCAGTGCCATCCGGATTCGCAAGTAGACCCCGCAACAACAATACTCCTCCAGCTGGCTGGGACCCTTAGGCTTTAGCCCAAATGTACCACGTTCGAGGTCGCGAGCAAGAGGATGATCCTGATGTGATTGTAGGTATGGTGGAGTTATGTTCTGAACTTGTTTGTGCTTTGATAGATCCAGGCTCCACACATCCCTTTATTAGTGAACCCTTGATTGAAAAGTATGCTCAAGAATGTGAACCTATTGCTTCCGAGATAGTTGTTTCCAATCCTTTAGGGGATAGTGTGACCATTCAAATGATCTGTAAAGCCCGCCCTCTAAAGATCCGAGGGATCCCATTTCTGGCCGATTTGGTAGCTTTGCCTTTCCATGAGTTCGATCTTATCCTTGGCCTTGATTGGCTAGCTGAACAACAAGCTTGGGTAGATTGTTCAAAGAAGATACTATACCTCCGTGGACTCAACAAGGAGAGCATAACATTGATGAAGCCCGAACCTGAGCCTAAAAAGAGCCTCGTGTATGCCATGGAGTCTAAAAAGGATTTGAAGCTCGAAGATGTATTAGTTGTGATAGAATTTCCTGATGTTTTCCCCGATGAACTTTCGGGACTCCCTCCCACCCGTAAAGTAGAATTCGGGATAAAAGTGCAACCTAAAACTACTCCGGTCTCTATTACTCCATATATAATGGCTTCGGTAGAGTTATAAGAACTAAAAGCTCAAATCCAAGACCTCCAAGATAAGAGATTCATTCGACCAAGTTCCTCACCTTAGGGAGCACCAGTTTTGTTCGTCAAGAAGAAGGATAGATCAATGCATCTATGCATTAATTATCATCAATTGAATAAAGTGATGATCAAGAACAAGTACCCACTTCTGAGGATCGATGACTTCTTTGATCAGATGAAGATTGCTTCCATATTCTCCAAGATAGATCTTCGATCTGGATACCACCAAATGCTGGTAAAGGAGTCTGACGTTCCAAAGAGTGTCTAGATATGGTCACTATGAATTTTTGGTGATGCCTTTTAGGCTCACGAATGCACCTGCAGCCTTTATGGATATGATGAATCGTGTATTTTGGCCCTATCTAGATAAGTTTGTGGTTGTCTTTATAGATGATATTCTGATCTATTCCAAAGACTCTGTTTCTCGTGAAGAACATATTTGGATTGTGCTTCAGACTCTCTGGGAGAAACAACTCTATGCTAAGTTCAGTAAATGTGAATTCTGGTTATCTGAAGTATCCTTTCTTGGTCATGTGATCTCTTCGGCTGAAATTCAAGTGGACCCAAAGAAGATCCAAGCAATTCCTGATTGGATTTCTCCGAAAAATGTGGGAGAAGTTCGTAGTTTTCTGGTCCTTGTAGGCTACTACCACAGATTCATTAAGGGATTCTCTTTGATTGTTGCACCCTTGACGAAGCTCCTTCGTAACGACACTCCTTTTGTGTGGACTGTTGATCAGCAACGAAGTTCTACTTCCACTACGTTAGCTATCCATACTAAGGACTTTCCACAAATCTACTAATTTGTCTTTCCTTTTTCTGGGATCAAGGAGATAACCCTCACAACCAAGACTTATTCTTCAAAGTCTTGAAACACTCTCTTACGAAGAGAATAAAAATTAGCAAACAATGAAAAACCTTATTAGGCAAATGTGTTTTCAATTTAAGCACTCACTCAAAACCTAACACTTGATAAAATATAAAAATTAAGCTCACAAGTGTGTTATACAAAGAAAATTGACAAAAATAAGCATTAGAACAATTTCTCTATCATTGAATATTGGTGGTTGGTTTCTTGGTATTGTGTAACACCCTTTCCCCGGCCTGGTAGAAAACCAGATCCGAATGTGTTACCAGAAAACATGTTTGGAGATCAAAAGCTAAATTGGAGTTCAGAAACTTGTTCGAACTGACCATTATTCTCTTTTTACACTAACTTATTAACTACTTACTCACATTGGGGTCAATTTTAAACTTTTCGGATTTTAGGGACCAAATTGTAAATTTTACAAATTAAGGGTCCTTAGCCGAAATTCAGGTAATCATACTAAAATTAAACTTAGTAATTATTAGCCTGTGAAATTTCATTACTAACGGAGGTTATTTACCTATCTGATTAGACAATACGATATTTAGTGACCATTTTGTAAACTGTTCAAAACTATTTTTATTTGGATTAACCTATCAAGTGATTTCCAAACCTTACCAGATTTTACCAGCAAACTAATAATCAGTAACTCTAATAGCATACCAAATTTTAGAATATTTCAAACCCATTTAGTATTCACAATCTTAAGCTAAACATGCCCATTTTAACTATTTTTAACCTTATCTAACTTATCATTTAAACCCCTTTAAGGTTATTACAAACCGTAGACAATATACACATGAAAAAATGGGTAGGTTAAACATCTTTAGGTCATATGCCACTTTATTAGGAGTTTCAAGGCGAAAGATAAACATATATATATATATATATATATATATATATGATGTGACTTGCGACCACAACAACAAGATCAAGGCTCATAATTGCTCAAGGTCCTAAAAATTCATGAGACACACATGTTAGGCTTACGTAGCCTAGTGAGGTAGTTATAACAACTACAATAAATGATCAACACTATGAATGACATGATGATTAAATATACAAGTAGTCATATTACACTACACAAAATTCTTGCTTGTTTCACCTATTTTCATGCTTTCATATTCACATATACATTTCCCATATTCATATCGTAATTCATATTGTCATAGCACAATTTATAAGAACATACCACATTAGGTACTATTGAATACACGTATTCCCCTCTACACCGATACATATAACGGAGAGTAGGTCGTAGCCCTTGAGTCGTAGCTCCAAAGATATATCCCTTACACAATTGACCTTATTTCCCTCACATATAGGCTATAGCCCTAGACCGTAGTCCTCCCTTACTTAACTGAGCTCAATAATCCTATGGCATGCCAATTGTATCCAATGTCCATAATTACACAAGTTCACATAGTCTATATCTTTTAAGTCATATCATAGTCATATTTGCACCTATCAAAGTAATGCAAGGCACTTACCGGATTTGCCAATCGAATTCGACATAGTTGCTCTACGTGAGCCCTTAAACAAATACAAACATAATCACAAAATAATGCAATGGGATGGCACCGAGCCTATCCCCCGACACAACTATACTCACCTCGACAACCTGTTGCGTTTAAGGCTCCCGAATAGCAACGCCTCTACCTTTGGCTTTCGAAAGAGATGACGGTTGTTCTTTATCAACCTCTTGAGTCAATCGATAGTGAGGATTCGAATTTGTTGAACCGAAAAACTCAAGCTTACCACCTTATCACTGATTCGTTTCTTTGTTCCTTACTTTCCTCTATCTTTCTTACGCACACCCCCTATTTATACTTAAATTGCCAGCCCGCAAATGCTTTCTCCATGCTCCATGAAGGCTGAAGTCATGTCACATTTTTGGGGAATAATTCTCCCTCCATGCCCACGTGGTGGGAGGCAACAAGGACTTTGGCCACCTTGTGTCCACGTGGTGGAAGGCAAATATGGCCTATGGCCACCTTGTGTTGCATTATCCCCAAACGTGGGGAATTCACAACCATTTTATTCAAGTTGAGGGAATTAGCCGTGGGTTCCCTACTCAACGTCATCACCATTTTTTTAATAATGATAAACTGTTACATTTAGCCCAAATAACATTCATTGCTTCAAACTAGGTACAAGATAGAGCAAATTACGTAATCGGTACAAAATATTAGATCACCAGAACCTAATTCTGACTAGACCAGTTTTCGGGGTGTGACAACTTCCCCTTAAGAAAATTCATCCTTGAATTTTTGCTTCAGGCGAACAGATGAGGATACTGTTTCTGCATAGTCTCCTCGGGTTCCCATGTTGCCTCTTCAACAAAGTGGCTTCTCCATAGGACCTTGACTATTGGCACGGACTTGTTACAAAGCCGTTTAACTTCTCCTACGAGGATCTGAACATGTTCTTCCTCGTATGTCAGGTTGGATTGGATCTTTACAGATTTCGGTTCAATCACATGGGAAGGATCTGTCCGGTACTTACGTAGCATAGATACATAGAAGACGTTGTGAATCCGACTTAACTTCTCGGGAGAGCTAATCGATAGGGAACAAGTCTAACCTTTTTAATCACCTCGAATGGACCAATGAAGTGAGGACTTAGCTTTCCTTTCTTTCTGAAACGAAGAATCTTCTTCTGCGGAGATTCTTTGAGGAAGGCCTTCTCACCAACCTTATACTGAATATCTCTCATGCCCAGATTGGCATAGGACTTGTGTCGATCGAAGGCAACCTTAAGTTGATCATGGATAATGGTTGTCCTTTCTTCAGTTTCCCGAAGTAAGTCAGGACCTAGCATCTTGCCTTCACCGAGTTCAGTCCAACAAAGAGGAGTTCTACACCTCCTTCCATAGAGAGCTTCATACGGAGTCATTTGAATTGAAGCCTGGTAACTGTTGTTGTAAGCAAACTCGACCAAGGGTAGGGATTTCTCCCACGTATTCCCAAAGTCAATGACACAGGCTCGGAGTATATCTTCCAGGATCTGAATAACCTTTTTAGATTGGCCATCGGTTTGAGGATGGAAAGTAGTGCTTAAGTGCACCTTAGATCCCAAAGCCTCTTGTAAGGTTCTCCAAAATTGAGACACAAAACGTGGATCATGATCGGGGATGATAGATACCGAAATTCTATGCAAATGAATGACTTCATGGATGTACAGTTCTGTGAGCTTAGGTAGACTGAAATCCATTCTCACCGGAAGGAAATGAGCTGACTTGGTGAATCGGTCCACAATGACCCAAATAGAATCATTATTTTTCGGAGTTATAGGTAAGCCACTCACAAAATCCATCGTGATGCATTCCCATTTCCATTGTGGTAGTTCAATAGGCTGTAGAAGACCAGTAGGCACTTTGTGCTCAGCTTTGACCCATTTGCAAGTCAGACACCTAGCCACAAAATCTGTGACTTCATTCATCATACCGGACCACCAATATAATTCCTTCAAATCTTTGTACATTTTGATTGCGCCCCGATTATAACACCCTCAATTTTTTTAATAATTTATTTATGTGATAATTATAAGAGAAAAGAATTTGGTAATCAAATCAAGGTTGTTGAGGGCCGAATTAAAAAGAGTTAGAAACTAAGGAACATTTGTGAAGTGACTAAAAAGAAAAGTTATGAAACTTTAACATTGCATGTTAAATTAAATCCTATCATAGGAATGTGGGGCATGAATCAGTCACCTTGAGACATGTGGATTGAATTCTTTAAACATAGCTTAAACAAGAACCATCTCTTTCTCTTCTTTTAATACTTCATCACCGAAAACTTGCTTAAGGAAAATATGGGAGAATTGCTTGAGAATCGGTGCTTGATAACAAAGAATTGGAGTTAGATTAAATCTTGCATGTGTTAAGAAGTAAGTTCCCTGTTATTTACTTGTTGATAATCTTGGTTTTGAAATTGTAGTTGCAATTGATAATTGTGGATTGAATTGGTTGAGCTAAATTAGTTGAATTAAATGGATAGGATCTTGACTACAATTGTGTATGGAGCAGGTAGTATATAAGAATTGTAAAGAAGCTACTATAAGCATGCTAGGGAATCGATATCAATACCTTTTTAACCATGTTATGCTTAAATTCTAAAATTTCAAGAAGGAACATAGGTGACTAGATTGATTGCTGAAACTGTTATTGCCCTGGATTAAAATGAGGGAAACTGTTTAGGTTTATTAAGGTCTAAGGGGTCTGTTTTAATTGGAAATTTGGTAAATTAGATTTGAAATTATCAAGGAAAATTGTCTTAATGAATATTATGATGAAATAGACACAAAATTGAATTAGATGGACTGATTGTTCTAATGTGTTGGACTGGGTGCGAGCTGTTCTGTTTCGGACAGTTTAGGAGAAATGAGCGATTATAGAGATTAAGTGTTTAAAATACTTGTTTAAGGCATACAAAGTAGAAATCGATATTGGTATGCATAAATTTCATTTAGGATGATTGAAATAAGTATTTGGGATAGGAAATGTTGTTGATTAATGTCTTGGGCTGTTCGAATAGAAGGATTAATTGATCATGAACCGGTTCTAATGCTTCCTCGAATTTTTTTATCATATAGACAAGAAGGAAGTCGATCTAAAGGACGAGAGATTGAAAGGGGCGGCGATTCCTGACCAAGAATAAGTCAACATACCTGTGAGTGTAAATTTTAATGGTTTAGTTAAATTATTACAAAACGAATGGTAAACCAAATTGATGATTAAGGCCTAAATGCCTACGTATGTGTTATGGATGATTTTCTATTCAAGGTAAGAACATCCATGTGAGTAGTAATGGTTTGCTAGCCTCGATTTTGATTTAGTATGAGATCTTGGTGGCATCAATTATTGACTTAGTAGTTACAATTGATTATTTGCAAGCTTTGATAATAAGATAATAAAGTGGAAATGATCCTAAATTCCTTGATTAGTACTTAAACCTAGCTTGTTTGGCATGCCAAAATTCCTGAGCTCAGCTTGATACGGACTACGGTCCCTTGTCGGTACTACAGTACCCTTGAATATATTTGATTCTATGGACATTTTAATGGTAAAAACATACCATTGCTTGTTAACTACCTATTGAGAAGATTGTTCCTAGGCAAGTACCTATTCAAGGCCTCTAAAATAACTGTTGGTTGCTTTTTCTAAAAGGTTTGTTGAATGCTTAATTACATGTGTATTTACATGATTGGATGGTAGATAGTTGAATACTCTTTGTGAGTACATACCATAGTCGATCTCTTGGAAGATAAGAGATGATTGCATTACCTTTTAGTAAAGAGAGCTTGAAATTTATTGTTTGGCTTACACTCATATAGTCGATTGTTTGCTATAGCTGAAAACTCTAACTACTCATATTGATTCCTTTCCAGAAAGAAAGAGATCTAGGTTGATATTGGGGAGCTGCGCAAGTCATAAGGAAACTTTGAAAGTATGTTTTGTGTGTTATATTCGACTCCTAGGAATGGTGGCACTAGAATGTAATTAACATTTTAATACTTTGGAACTTTTGTAGAGGCTTGTAAGGTCTCTAAATTTCTAAATATACATAATGTTTTTTGCTAGAATACTTTGGTGAATTTATGTGATATGTTGTCTATGATTGACTAGTATGCATATTAGGCTCTTGTATGGATTATTGCTTGTTTGTTAAAACTTTTAAAGTATGATCATTTGGTTGAGAAAGGTCTAGATGTTCTTTGTATATAGTTAATCCCTAGTGTATAAACATTTCGGTACACTTCTAATATCTTGATAATGAATAGCTTGATCATCTACAATTCTATGAACTTGGAACAATTTCTCCCTTAACACTTAGTCAAATTGATATTGATAGATCATGTTGATGTTTTAAATCACTCATTCGATTTGGGATATTGGAATCCTTCTTTCGAATGCTTACTTGTGGGGTAAGCTAGTTTTCCATGATCTCTTAGTTGGGTAATACTTTAGGTAATATCTTTTAGGGATCTTAATATAATACAATAGAGATATTTTGTTTGACCTGATCCATAGATACAGGGTTGATAGAAATTTTCTGTTTAACAATTAATCCAGCCGAACCAATTCTATGTAGGTATATGTGTGTCAATTGGTAGACTTATCAATTGAAAAGAAGAAATGGTTATCATGTGAAAAACTTAAGTGGTCAATATCGCCTTCATGCAAGTCATTTTGTAAGAGCTTTATTTCGAAAAGTTTAGTGATTCTTTTCCTTGGGGTTTCATAACTTGCGGTTTAATCTATTAATTAATTGGCTATAAGATAGTTCTTTAACACATTTAGCATGTTATGTTTCTAAATCATGTGTTTATTGTGTTGTTCAATTGCATGCTTACCATTCAAGAAAGATTCTAAATTCATTGGGATACATGTTTCGAATTATGAATCCTAGATATTGTATTTTACTCTTTCATCAAATGCATATTTCTCCTAAATCAATGTAGGTTGTTACACGAATGAGCAGAAAAAATGCTAGAATGAGCTTCACTTAGGATTTGGTTCTGAAGAACTTCATCATCGGGAACACAGATGCGATTACGAAAACACAATAAGCCTTTGGAATTTATAGCAAAATCGAGATCCAGATTATCTTTGATCTTAGCAATGATAGGTCGCAACTCCTCATCGGTTTCTTGGAGTGCTCTGATTCGAGATACAATTGTCAAATGAACTTTTAACTCGGCTAGCAATTCACCATGCTTCTTGAGCCAGAAGTGAGCATTCAAGCATTTCAAGGAAGAAGTGGGTTTCCGGCTAAGAGCATCAGCTACCACATTGGCATTACCAGGATGGTAGTCAATAACTAGATCATAATCTTTCAACAATTCCATCCATCGGCGCTGACGAAGATTTAACTCTTTCTGGGTCAGGAGGTACTTCAGGCTTTTGTGATCAGTGTATAGGTAACACTTCTCACCATATAGATAATGCATCCAAATTTTCAAAGCAAACACAACTGCAGCAAGTTCTAGATCATGAGTCGGATAGTTCAACTCGTGAAGCTTGAGTTGACATGAGGTATAAGCTATGACTTTGCCTTCTTGCATCAGAACACAGCCTAATCCCAGGTGGGATGCATCACTATACACTATGAAGTCTTTACTTGACTCGGGTTGCACCAAGACAGGAGCATGAGTAAGGACTTGCTTGAGCTGATCAAAACCACTATAAATATTTGTGTCCTAATTTTTATTACTTAGTCATCTATCCACCAAAGCAAAAATTCAATTCACCACCTTTTGGCATTCAGTTGATCGTACGAGCCTCCCAGTAATTGGTATCAGAGCTTTGTCTCTACATCAGATTAACATCCTAGAGTTGATCCTTGATGTGCTCCATCGATAAGTTTTCTTACTTCAACAGTGCCAACTACTCCTATTGGAAGAATAGGATGATGTTTTTTATGAAAGACATAGACTATCATCTTTGGGATATCGTTCTTGATGGCTCGTTCATCCCATAAAGAAGCAAGGTGGAATGGAATGTAGAAGACCGCAAGAAAATAGAGCTCAATGCAAAGGATTTGAACATTCTCTTTTGTGCACTTGGTCTGGAAGAATATTCAAAAGTTTCTTATTGTGAAAATGCCAATGAAGTATGGGACAAACTTGAAGTCACATATGAAGGTACAAATGAGGTGAAGGAAACCAAGATTAGACTTCTCAACCTCAACTATGAGAACTTCAAGATGGACCCAGAAGAAGACATCAAAATTATGTTGGATCGGTTCTCCACCATAGTCAACGAGCTTAAAAGATTTGGAGAGATGATCCCGGAGGACAATCTTGCAAGGAAGTTGATTTACTCACATACCAATTCATGGGATACCAAGAAGACGACAATCGTTGAAGCAAAGAATTTGAAGGAGCTCAAGCTTGATGAGCTTGTGGGATCATTATTAACCCATGAAATGATGATTTCAAAGAGGAATAAAAAGATAGTAGAGCAAGGCATTGAATTGAATGTTGCTCTTAAATCCTCCATAAGCCAACAAGAAGATTATAGTGGAGAGGATATTAAAGAAGAAGAGATGGTCAAGCTCTTCAAGAAATTCACCCTATTCATGAAGAAACAAAAGGAAGAATCATGGCGTGAATCAAAAATAAAGATGAGGGATCCCATTATATGCTTTGAATGCAAGAAACCGGGGCACATCAAATATTATTTCCCACGTGAGTCAAAAAACATATCATAGCTAAAATAATTGAAGCCCAATGTTTTTTAAGCCCAAGTTCATTACAAGCTTGAAATTTTACAAAGCCCATTTTGGGCCCAATATAACAAAACCCTAAGCCCTAAATCTAATCACCCCTTATTCTCTTGCAACTGCCTAATCTAGGCTATTGGATCAAATTTTGATCCAACGGCTGGGATTTAGTAAAAGAGACCCGTCAGATTTCGCATGCGCCTCTATGCGCCGACTGTCCAGCTTTTCATGCGCTAGTGAAGCTCACGCGCCAACCGTCTAGCTCCCCTCGCGCGCGTGTGATGCACGCCCCAGCTGTTCAGCCTCCCTACGCACCCACGCGCCTGCACCGTTTCGTCTCCCCTGTCCGCGTGGCCACATCACTAGAAATTCCGCTGCCACCGTACGACGACCACTGGCTCTCCAACTACCGAGCAGGCCGAAAAAACATAAAAAAACAAAGTACATCAGAATCATCATCATCCACAGTAATCTCATTGAAGTTTTGCTAAAACATGTAAACAATAGCATAGGTAAGCAATGAGTGATCTGAGAAGCATATAAGCAATGTAAACAACCACTTGTAACCCTAAGTTTTCGGACGAGGGAAAATATTCAGAATCAATACAAAAAATAAAAGCCTTTGAAGGTACTTTTTCTCTTCTTTTTTCTAATCTGTTGCTCTGCCGTTAATAAGCCCCGGCCTCCTTGAGGCCAAACATTTTAAAACGGTGCGAGTATATGGTGGCAGAAACCCTATTTCTAGCCTCGGTTTCTGGGTTTTAATGGGAAAAGGGGGTTGATTTTGAAAAAAACCAAGTGTAGATCGAGGCTTAGCGTGACAAGAGGGAGATTTTGGTGGGTTTAAAGGTTCACCGGCCTCCATCAAACGGTAGCCGATGCGGCAGCCACCGGCCGGATTCTAAGTTTCTCCCTGGCGAACGACAACGTTCGGCCGAGGTTGGGAGAGGGTTTGAGATCCTTTGAGGGATGGTTTTTGCTAAAAGAACTGAAAATGGGATTAAATCCCCTATTTATAGTGTTTTAAGGTTTTAAAATTGGTTTAATCATATTTTTAATCCCTCATTCATAAAATAATTACGCTCGCGGTTCTTCCGCATGGGAAAATAGCAACTCTAGTCCCCCCGCCCCATTTAATCACGGGCCCAAGCCATTCCGCTTTTTAAAATCCCTTTCCAAGTTCCTGGAGTTTTTAAAATCCCTTCAATTTCGTCCCTTTCGTTCCTTTCAATTTGGTTTTCAAAAATCTTGTTTTATTCAATTTGGCCTCTTTTCCAAAGTTCAAAATTACCCCTATTTTTCTTTTTTTCATGCATCTTTAATTCAAATCTTGCACATTTATTTCCTGTAAATTTCAGTTTAATTCGTATGTTAATATTGCATGTTTGTGATTGTTGTTTTCTGGTTGAAAATTAATTTGAACAATAAATATTTGTGATTTAACATGCATATAGTTTTAGTATAAGATAGGAATTTGTAAAAATGTAATATATATAATTTTGATATCTAATATCTATGTTTTTTAGGTATAAAATAGAAATTTGTAAAAATGAAATATATATATATGTATATATTTTCAACCTATAATATATATGTTTTTAGTATAAAATAGAAATTTGTAAAATGTAATATATGTTTGTTAATATACAATGTATATATTTTTTAAGTATATAATAGAATTTTGTAAAATGTAACATAAATATTTTTAATATATAGTTCTTAAAGTATATAGTATAATTTGGTAAAATGTAATATATATATGGTATATAATATATAGTTTTTAAAGTATATAGTAGAAATTTGCAAAATGTATAATGTATGTTTTTGTATATAATATATATCGTTTTAAAGTCTATCCATTATTTTCTTTAAATAGTATACAATATTTAGTTATGTTTACATTTACTTGTAAATGTTTTTGATTTAGGCTTAGTGTGATAGTATAGACCTTGGGTTGTTAAGTTAGTTTTAGATTAGAACTAGACATATTAATTAAATTAGTTTAGGATTGTGTGCTCGTCTCATAGGGGCACAATCCTTAAATTAATTAGATTAATCTTAGGATTAGGGTCTTTAGAGCCTTAGTTAGTTAGGGTTCGAATTAATTTAGTAAATTTAAATTTACCATTGGTTATTGGAGTAAATGTTAAATTCATTAAATTAATTGAACATTTTTTAATTATTTTTAGGATAAAATTAATTTCAAGTTTAGATTGGCATTAAATTACAAATTAATCATCATAATTTGTTAGGGTTTCTCATCTTTTAGGGCTAATTAATTTAGGATTAAGTATTATAATCATTTAGATAATAATTAGGTCACTATTTGGATTTCTAATAATTCGGGCCTTCATAGGTTAGGTCTTGGGTTAGGCCTTCCTTTTGTGTGTTTATATTCGTGCCTTTGATTGTCCTGCCTTAATTGTCATTCATGTGACTTTTAATGTTTTGATTGCATGTTAATTAACATAAATCATAAAAAAGGGTATCATTAATCCCGATATTCGTGTCATAACAGTCCTACCTCAATGGATGTTGACCAAATATTTGAATTAATCTTTATCGTCCCGGGGTAAATAATGATTAAAATGAACAAGACCATTTCATCATATAATAACTGTTTGCACCATGCATGAAGGTGACGTACGAGATCCGAACCATAAACTAACACGGCAGTTAGTCTTATACGATGTCGGTTTAGTCTATGGCCCGGTGTATCGTCATCGTTATTAATTAAGTGTCTAATTAATTTAAACCCACCAATTTGATAAAGCCCATGCAATTAAGGTCGATTTTCAATTAAGAATGCGAAATTAAAGTTCATTCAAATTTCAACAAATTCCATCAATTTTAAAGGCAACAAATATTATGGTACCGATATCTGGGTGTGTTGGGGGTGCTAATACTTCCCCACATGTAACAAACTCCCGAACCCTTTCATAATGAATCTCCAGTTTACTTTGGTGTCCAGCCTACCTTATCCAAGTGGGCGGTGGCGACTCCAAGTTTTTATCAATTTTTAAAAGAAAAAGAATCTTTAAACGAAATCCCCATTTTTAAACCAAGATTTTCAAAAATGATGTAGGGGATAATTCATAGCGCTGATTTACATACGATCCACCTTATTGTTTTGAAAAAGGTCGCTACAGGGATCAAGCCATAAGAAAAAAGCATTTGTGGCTACATGGAGCGATGAAGAGGACTCCACCTATGATGAGGTAGCCAACCTATGTCAGATGGCCATCCAAGATGAAGAGGTAACTTCTAACTCATTAGATTTAAATTCCTATATTTTTGATGAGTTACAAGATGCCTACGATGATTTAGTTTTGGAGTTTAAAGCTTTATTTTTTAAAAACAAAAATTTGGTTTCAAAATAAAAAATAAAAAAATGAATTGCTTTCCAAAACTAATTTAGAACTTGAAAGTAAACTTGATCAAATGCAAGTTATTTTTAAGGAATTTGAAGTGAAATTTTCAAACTTGCAAAATTTGCTTTCTAAAGTTCAAGAAGATCATCAAATGAGTTAGATGATCTTAAAAATGAAAAAGTTTTGATTTACAAAAATCTTAAAAGGGAAAATAGAGAATGCTCCAAAAATAATTTTGTAAAATCAAACTTTTATCAAAGCCAATCTAGTTCCCCTAGATTTTTTTAAAGGCAAAACAGTTAAGAACATTTGGATCCCTAAGGGACTAATTTGTTCAAACAAAAAAAGGAAGATATTGAACAATGGATTCCTAAGGGGATTAAAATTTTTGGAACTATTGCCATTGGATCTAAAGCAATTTGGATACCCAAAATTACTTGATTGTCTACTTGTAGGTGTGCTTGAGTCATTGATGATCAAAGTTGAAATTTTGGAAGCTCATGACACACAAAAGAATACGAAATGTACAAAGAAAAAACCTACAATTCAATAAAATTGATAGCTTAATATCATATTTTTCTTCTCTACCCAACCTTTATTTTTCTTTTTCTTTTTACTTTATTGTCGACAACACTAGTTTTAGTGCTAGTTACCGACAGCCGGTACTTCTTGTTTTCCTTTGCTTGCTTATTTTCCTTCTTTGCTTTTTCTTTTTTTTCATAAGAATAACTCTGCCTTTATGGCACATTTTCCTCTACCTCTATGCCACGTTTTCCTATGCTTTTGTGGCACATTTTTATTCTCTGTCATCAGTCGTTTGATCGTATTTTTTGTTTCTTTTTTAAGGTTGTGTTTGATGTCCCCTCGACTGATCAAGATGGTGCTAATTTATTATCATGATGATCTTTCTTGCTTTGGACCCTCGGATTGGATTTGGATATGCAGCTCGAGTTTGTGGATAGCTTTCTCACCACGCTCGGCTCTGATTTGCGATTGCAAGTGGTCTTTCAATAGTTTGATCCCATTTTGTGGTTTGTTTTCTAATGCAATCAGATCTGTTCATATCTATTTTTTGTTCGAGTCATTTGGTTCGGTTTTTCTAACCTTTTCATTGTATGGTCTTCGTATGATCTCACGTGGCTAGTTTCTTTTGAGTTAAAGGAAAATGTCTAAAATTATATGTTTAGCTTACGATTATGGTTGTAAAACCTCTTTTTAATCTTGTATATTTTCCTCTTTTTAATAAAACTAGCGGCTTTTATAAAAAAAGGTAATTTACATTTTAGATCATTGAACTTAACATCTACTTTTATGTACATCACAAAACCTTTAATTTAATCAAATCACACCATTCAACTTTTATTCTTAATAAACTAAGTCACTTATATTAACATTGTTAAATAATTCTAATGAAAAAAATAAAGTTAACACTTTTATATAACATATTTTTCACATATTATCATCTAATAATGTTTATTTGATAATTTTTATAATTTTTCTGTAAGAATTTTTTAAAAGCTTTTATTGAAATAAATTCAAAGGAAAAAACTATTTTTTTATAAATTATAACAAAAATTATTTAAATTACAAATTAAACATTATTTATTGATGATATGTGAAAAATATGTTAAATAAAAGTGTCAATTTTAGTTTTTTCCAGTATAATTATTTAATAGTGCAATATAAATGACTTAATTTATAAATAATAAAATTTGAATGATGTAATTTGATTAAGGCATAATGCCAAAAAAAATGCCCCTAATGTTTGACTAAATAGTCGCTTTTCTCCTATTCTCTTTTTTGAAGCAATTTAGCCCTCACCGTTTCATTTTGGGTCAAAATGGCCCCTCTGCAGATGAAAACTATTAGTCAACTGATGGTAAACAACTTTAAATGACTTGAAATAATGCCACCTCAAAAGAAAAATATATATTTTTGATTTAGGCTTAGTGAGATAGTATAGACCTTGAGTTGTTAAGTTAGTTTTAGATTAGAATTAGGCAAATTAATTAAATTAGTTTAGGATTATGTGCTCGTCTCATATGGGCACAATCCTTAAATTAATTAGATTAATTTTAGGATTAGGGTCTTTAGAGCCTTAGTTAGATTATGGTTCGAATTAATTTAGTGAATTTAAATTTACCCTTGGCTTATTGGAGTAAATGTTAAAATCATTAAATTAATTGAACATTTCTTAATTACTTTTAGGATAAAATTAATTTCAAGTTTAGATTGGCATTAAATTACAAATTAATCATCATAATTTGTTAGGGTTTCTCGTCTTTTAGGGCTAATTAATTTAGGGTTAAGTATTAGAATCATTTAGATAATAATTAGGTCACTATTTGGATTTCTAATAATTTGGGCCTTCATAGGTTAGGTCTTGGGTTAGGCCTTCCTTTTGTGTGTTTATATTCATGCTTTTGATTGTCATGCCTTAATTGTCATTCATATGACTTTTAATGTTTTGATTGCATGTTAAATAACATAAATCATAAAAGAGCGATATTCATTAATCCTGATATTCGCGTCGTAACAGTCTTGCCTCAATGAATGTTGACCGAATATTTAGATTAATCTTTACCATCCCGGGGTAAATAATGATTAAAATGAACAAGACCATTTCATCGTATAATAACTGTTTGCACCATGCATGAAGGTGACGTACGGGATCCGAACCATAAACTAACACGGTTGTCAGTCTTATACGATGTCAGTTTAGTCTATGGTCTGGTGTATCGTCATCCTTATTAATTAAGTGTCTAATTAACTTAAACCCACCAATTTGATAAAGCTCATGAAATTAAGGTCGATTTTCAATTAAGAACGCCAAATTAAAGTTCATTCAAATTTTAACAAATTCCATCAATTTTAAAGGCAACAAATATTATGGTACCGATATCCGAGCGTGTTGGGGGTGCTAATCTTTCCCCATATTTAACCAACTCCCGGACCCTTTCATAATGAATCTCTGGTTTACTTTGGTGTCTGACCTACCTTATCCAAGTGGCCGGTGGCGACTCCAAGTTTTCATCAATTTTTAAAAGAAAAAGAATCTTTAAACGAAATCCCCATTTTTAAACCAAGATTTTCAAAAATGATTTAGGGGATAATTCGTAGCGCTGAATTTACATACAATCCACCCGATTGTTTAGAAAAAGGTCGCTACAGCTTGGCGACTCCGCTGTGGGAAAATTGTTTTTGTTTTTACAAAACAAAAAGAGAGTTAGGCCAATATATATATATATATATATGTTGCCTTTAAATGATGAAAAATTGTTGGAATTTCAATTAATTTTAACGAGTTTGATTCTTTCATAAAAGTGTGACTAAGATCGCACGGGCTTTGATAATTGGTGGTCTTTGAATTAATTATTCATTTAATTTATAAGGAATCACCGACATATGTTGCATCATATCATCAGGCTCTATACCCGAGCTCCGTCCCCTAAGTGGAATTGAAACGCCCATACCCACGTGAGCAACCCTCCACGGGTCGGTAATTCACTTCCAAAATCCAGACCTTTTGGCATGTGAGCAACCCTCCACGTTACTAGGTCGTGCTTTCCCTCGAACCAAAACCAATTCGCAAGCTTGTAATGGGCCAGAATTGGAGTTCTCATTGCCTTAGTAGGTAATAAGATAGGTTCAGGTACCCTTAATTAGAACCGAACCCATGTGTAAGAATCTAAGAAACCCACCCCGTTAGAGCCATGCAGATAACCTTAGTGAACTAGATTTAATACATTTAGGTTTTTTTATATGCATGCCTTTTGTTTAATTTCCTCGCATTTATCTTTTTTGCCTTTGAATTTATTATTCATAACTTGACTAACACTTTTTATTGTCTTTTTCCTTTTGTACCTTTTTGTTTTGCAGATATTATCTTATCATGAAGAGAACATTGAGTTGGAAATAGTTTGAAGTTAAAGACTAGATCAATGAGAGACTTAGTCTGTAGCAATGACGAGAAGAATTATGATGTTTAGAGATGGTCAGAAGGGGAGCAACAACATGATGGATATAGCATTTCTGTCGGGTTTAGGTCAGCAATGGCAAACGAGACATTCATGAACATGAAGTTAAATGATGTATCTAAATTGAAGTCGGTTTGGAATAGTTGGGATTTCAAAACAAAGAATACTTTCATAGAAGAGTATGGCGACATTGCGTATTTGCTAGAGATCCCAGTTGATCAGGAACTGTTACAAGCTTTGGCGGGTTTTTGGAACTCTGCCTACAGTTGCTTCACATTTGGTAAATTTGATTTAACTCCAATAATCGAGGAATACCAGGACCTTGTATATTGCAAGAAGATTGACACGGATTGGGTATATTCCAAACGAAGTAAGAACAAAGTTTTCTGAGGGAAGTTAGCAAAATTCTCAGAAATGTTGTTATCTTGGGTCGAGCATCAAGTCACTACTTGGAACAATAAAGAGTATCTTAAGTGGGAAGGGATCCTAGCCTTAGCTTCTGTGCATCCCGTGGGCCGAGTTTAGTGGAATCTCTTTGCTTTGTTGATTTATGGATTGGTACTCTTTCCTCGGGCGTCTAGACTCATTGATCCATCAGTCTTGGACCTATTTGATCGTTTGAACGATGGGACTAATCCGATACCTGTAATTTTGGCTGAGTATCCGATCTTTGAGGTTCTGTCGGGAGCATAATGGAGGTTACTTCCAAGGATGCCCACAGCTCTTTACTGTTTGGTTCTATACCTTTTGGACCAATCCTGGTTTCTCAAGGCCCCTTTACAATGGAAAGTTCTCGCCCTTGGAGGAGTTCTTACGGAAGGATGATTGGCCAACCCGAAGATCTGAGGAAGTCTGGCTAGATGTCCTCCAAAATTTTGAGGAGGGAGACATAGTTTGGAGAACACTGTGGCTGTTGGCAAAGAACATCCTCTATAGATGTGGGGAGCATACATGGGTACCACTACTGGGTCTTTGGGGGCATAGCGCGTATGCACCTCTTCTAGTTCTGAGGCAGTATGGTTCGAAACAATTTGTGCCGACCATTAAAGGTCTAAATGAGTTCAAAGTGGATTATGCGAACAATAAAGGCTACAAAGAAAAAGTCTACGAAGCTTCTTCAACTTGGAACAATGCAAGGTGGGTTAGAATCATGAAAGCTACTTACATGGTCACCCTCGAGTACGAGGCATAGAGACTTAATCGTGTCAATGACAACATTCCTCAATTAAGCACCGACAATAGAAGAACCATAGAAGAAAGGTTGGCCACACTTCCTACCGAGGCTGAGATGATGAGAAAATAGCTTGAAGAGGAGCAAATGAGGTACCTCAAGCTCGAGGGGAAAGCCCACCAGGAAAAATTTGACTTTGAATTAGAGAAGGCTCAGTTTGAATGAACGATTAAAGGTCTACAAAGGAGAAAGGATGAGTTGGAACTCGAGCTCAAGTTGGAAAAATAGGAGATCCAGAAACTCAAGAGGCTAAACAAGAACAAAAGAGTTGCTGAAGGCGAACCAAGTGAAGGTTGGGAGCATCAACTCAAGGAGGAGAGAGCGAGAGCTGAGAACTACAAAAGGGTGTACCATGAGCACAAGGATCAAGTGCTCGCTCTAACCTAAGAGATGAAGAATCTTCACACCTCTAACTCAAGAGAACTCGAAAAGGAACAACGCTGAAGTGAGGCCTTAGAAGATAAGGTGAAATATTGGGAGAAGTCCATTTTCAAGCACTAAGGTTTGACTAGCAAGCTCAAAGCTAGTAACTCGAAAAACCACACTTTAGGAGCTCGTATCAAAAAGTTGGAAACCGAGGTTCAGTGGCTCAAATACACATAGCAAGCTTTAGGGGCAATTCAGGTGCGCCCATGCCGAGTTTGGAACAACTACACTTCACGGCCTACACCATTTGGAGGCAAGAACGAGAGTTGGTGCAATGGACGATTCAGATGCAAGGAGTTGCCCAGAAGATACAGCTTATGGCAGAAGACGCTAATGAGCTTCATAATCGTATAAATGATAAATCCAAAGAAGGAGAAAGGGTTGTGTGGATCCTAAGAGAGATTACCGACTTAGATGTTGCCCTGAAGCCATATTTGTAGTTGGTTTACTTCAAGTCGTTGCAGCAAGACAATGTTTCCATTAATAAAAGTCGTTTAATGATGATATTTGCTAAACTCAGTGTTGCTCTTTGCATTCATGTTGCATTTATATGCATTCTTTATTAAAATGCCAGCAATTAATTGAATGTTTTATTTGCATTCCTTGATTAATTGCTAATAATTAACTAAAAAACTTCTTGTTTTAGAAAGATTGTATTTTGGGTCTCTAAAATTACCATCATTCCACATCCATATCATACTCGTTTACGAACGAAGCGAATGGAGGAAGGTTTTGCAAATTTGAAAGCCGATCTGCGTGGTCAAATGGAATGGACCTAACAAGAATTAAGGGAAACCATCCTCAAGTCCTAGTAAGACATGATGAAGGAAATATCTCAACTGTTGTAAGTCGGCTAGGATAGGGTACCGTCGAGAGTCCTACCCAAAACTCGGGGGATCGCCCTTATGCCAAGAATTCTCTGCTTGTTGACCCTTCACCAAATCCTACACAAGGTGCACCTTCCTCTCATGCTGTTGCAGCTGCTCAAACTCAACTAGGGGTGACCTTCGAGAATCCCGAGATTATCGGGGACAACATCCCAAACTTTGATAAGTTGGAGAAGTTGAACCAAATGAAAGCGGAGTTCGCTAAGCAATTGGAGGACACTCGAAAAGACCTAGAACAAAAGTTTTGGGTAAAAGAAGATGAGGATGGCTCCTATGGTTTAAATGCCAGAGAACTTAGTCTGGTTCCTGACGTGGAAATCTTGTATAAATTTAAAACCCCAGAATTTGAGAAGTTTGATGGAACTACCTGCCCTACTGCTTATATAGTGATGTTTTACTGAAAGATGGTCGGGTTTACTAATAACGAGAAGCTCTTGATTCACTGCTTTCAGGACAGCTTAGTGGGGTCTATTTCAAAATGGTACAATCAACTAACAAGGGCCCAGATTAAGTCATAGAAGGATCTAGCAAAAGCTTCTAATGACTAGTATAAGCATATAACCAACATGGTTCCCAACCGACTACTATTACAAGGAATGGAACAAAGACGCAATGAGACCCTTCGAGAATATGCTCAAAGGTGGCGTGATGTGTTAACCCAAGTCCAACCACCGCTTCACGAGCATGAGATATCTCCAATGTTTGTATATACGCTAAAAGGGACGCTATACGATCGTTTGATCAACAACCCCATTAGCAACTTTGCAGAAATGGTCATGACTGGAGAACGCATTGAAGCCACCATAAAGAGTGAAAGGATTGATGGAGGGGACCATTCACGTAAGCAGTATAAGAAGAAGGATCATGAAGTGAACAACACCAACACTTTTGAGGTGACTAAGAATTTCACTATCTCTCAACCCCAAGCCACGACGGGAAATGCTCGAAGTTTCAACAAAAAGGAAGAGAAAGGACCTAAGAAGGAAATGGGTGATAGATCTTTCACACCTTTGCCAATTACCTATAAAGAACTCTACTTGCAGTTGTACAAGGCTGATCTAGTCCGAACATACGACGTTACTCCTTACAACCCACCTTACCCAGCTTGGTATAACCCTAAAGAACACTGTGAGTACCATGCCGATGTCCCGGGACATTCAATCGAAAACTGTATAGCATTTAAGAAGTTCGTTCAGAATCTAATTCGAACTGGGGTGCTACAGTTGGGAGAACCAAGAACAACCAACAGCCACCTACCAAGTCATAGAGGTCAAGGCGTGAATGTTATTGAAGATAAGAATGGCAAAAAAACTAGGGAGAGCGTGTCTGAGGTTCGGTCACCATTAAGGTGGGTTTTCCAACAGTTATGTAGGGCACGCCTTATTGACCGGAGAATGGTGATTGTGCAAGAAGGTTGTGGCCCGTATTGTGAATACCACCAATCAGAAGATCATGAGATTCAAGGTTGTGAGGAGTTCCGTCAGCTGGTACAAGTTATGACGGATAACAAAGAGATTGAGTTTTTTGAAAAAGAGAAAAAAGGGAAAGAATTAGAAGTTTGTCCATCAGAGAGTCAAGAAACCAAATATAGTGCAAATAGACCACGTGTCCTCGGTCTCAAGCCAAGCGAGGCAAGTGCCCTAAAAGCGGTTCCCAAAATTATAATTGCTACCCCAAAGTCTTTTCCTTTCAAGGATACAAAGATGGTCCCGTGGAATTACGCCACGAACGTCATGAATCCGGGCTCGTCCAGTGCACAAGAGGAAAATAAGATAATGGAGACAAATCCTGCTCAACCGAATATTGGAGAAGTAAATGATGTGGGGCATCTCATGAGGAGTAGTCAATGCTACGCTCCAGAAAACCTAAGGGATCCAAAGGAGAAAAGTAAAGAGGTTGGAGTAGAACCCGAGAAGTTGTTCGGAGAAAACCCACCCTCAAATCTCAAGGAGCTTATCACAAAAACTCAAGCATAAGAGTTTTTGAAATTTTTGAAGTACAGTGAGTACAATGTTGTCGATCAACTTCAGAAACAACCAGCTCGTATTTTAGTAATTTATCTATTACTAAACTCAGAAAAACACCGTGATGCATTGTTGAAGGTTTTGAATGAGACCTTTGTTACAAAAGATATCTCTGTTGGGAGATTGGATTAGGTTATTAATCACATCACCAACATCAATCACATTACTTTCATTGATGATGAAATTCCAGGGGAAGGTACGGGGTCAGTCAAGGCCCTAAACATCACCACTCATTGCAAAGGTTATGTGCTACCAGGCGTTTTGATTGATAATGGCTCTGCATTGAATGTTATGTCGTTAGCCACACTACAACGACTACCAATAGACAGCTTGCATATGAAACCATGTCATAATTCGATGCGAGCCTTCGACGGGACTCAAAGAGATATGGTCAGGAAAATATAAGTACCCTTGCTCATTGGTCCCACCGAATATGTGGTTGATTTCATGGTCATGGATATTTAGCCATCTTACAACTGTCTGTTAGGTAGGCCGTGGATACACTCGGCCGATGTCGTTCCGTCCTCACTCCATCAAAAGTTAAAGTTTATCACCGAGGGGAAGTTAGTAACAGTGAATGCCGAAGAGGACATCATCGCTTCAGTGACTCCAGATACACCATACATCCCTACTAATAGAGAAGCAATGGAGTGTGACTTTAGAGCCTTAGAACTTGTCAATGCTATTTTTTTGCTGAAGGGAGCAAGGTTCCATGCCCTAAACTGTCAAATTGCACTAAGATAATGGTACTAGAAACCCTGGGAAGAGGAGCAAGAAATAATAAAGGTTTGGGGAGGAATCTACAAGGGTGTCTTTGTCCCATTAGTGTGATTCATAAGGTGGACCATTTTGGGCTTGGTTATAAGCCCAATTTTCTGTAAAAAAGACGAGTGAAAAAAGAGACAAGAATAGTGGAAGGTCAGGTTGAGAGGTGAGGACATTCCCTGGGCTCCCATAACCTGCACAAACTTCAAAGGTATCTTCATATATGGGGGATTCGAAATCCGAAGAAGGATATCCAAGAGGCAAACCAGGGGGTGAAAGGCGCCTCCAAGAAGAGTTGATTAGTGAGGCTTTAGAAGAAATGAATGTGAACTTGATTGGCGATGAAAGCAAGGCTAATCGGTTTCTGGCTAGAATTCGCCCGTGCCTCCCAAGAGAGGAGCTCAACAACTAGACTTTCAGGGTCATGCCAGCATTCTATAGGAAAAAATCAAAATAATGCCTAGAACCATTCCGTTACTTTAGCCTGAAAGTAACGGGCATCTTTTGTAAAGAAGGGCAACTATGTCATATTCATCTGCTTTAAATAAAATAGACTATGTCTACCTTTTCTTTCTCAAATGGCAAACATGGCATTCATTCCATTCCATTTCATTCATTATTTATTTATTTATTTACCTATTCATTTATTTAATTATTTATTCATGCCATAAGCTATACCTTTCCTTTCCCAATACACACTTTCAAAATCGTGCAGGCCTCTTAATATAAACCGTATGAACAATGTGGAACCTAATCCTGAAGTAGACTTTGAACGACCCACGTACTAGGTAGAGATAGGGGAAGAAGATAATGAGATTCCCGATGAGCTGCTAAGAATGATGGCCAATGAGGAGAGGCAAATCCTTCTGCACCAAGAAAAGATAGAGATCCTAAATTTGGGGACAAACGAAGAAAGGAAAGAAGTAAAGATCAGAGGTATCCTATCACAAGAAATCAGACAGAGGTTAGTGGAACTGCTTGTAGAATTTAGAGACATGTTCACATGGTCATACCAAGATATGCCGAGCTTAAACACGGACATTGTAACGCACAAGCTTCCCATTAGGTATGAATGCAAGCCCGTCCAGCAAAAGCTTCGAAGAATAAGAACTGACATGTTACTAAAAATTAGGGAAGAGGTGAAGAAACAGCTCGAGGCTGGATTTTTGGAAGTTTCTAAGTACCCAGAATGGGTAGCCAATATCGTACCAGTACCCGAAAAGGATAGGAAGATGCGTATATGTGTAGATTATAGGGACCTTAATAAGGCGAGCCCCAAAGATAACTTCCCTTTACCCCATATTGATACTTTAGTGGACAATACTGTAGGGCATGCTTGGTTCTCATTAATGGTTGGCTTTTCGGGGTACAACCATATCAAAATGTACCCTGAGGACATGGAGAAAACAACTTTTGTGACCACGTGGGGCACATTTTGTTACAAAGTGATGCCCTTCGAATTAAAAAATGCCGGGGCAACTTACCAAAGGGCCATGGTAACCTTGTTTCATGACATGATGCATAAGGAAATTGAGGTATACGTGGATGACATGATAGCCAAATCTAAGACCGAGGAGGAGCACATCCAAAACTTGCGAAAACTCTTCCGAAGGCTAAGAAAGTATTAGTTGAAGCTCAAACAAACCAAATGCACCTTCGCAGTTACATTAGGGAAGCTTTTGGGCTTTGTGGTAAGTCAGAAAGGCATCGAGATCAACTCTAACAAGATGAAAGCAATTCAAGATCTTCCACCACCACAAACACAAAAGGAGGTCTGAGGATTTTTGGGGAGGTTAAACTACATCTCCCGGTTCATATCTCATTTAACTAATAAGTGTAACCCCATCTTCAGACTACTATGAAAGAATAATCTAGGGGTCTGGGAGGAAAATTGTCAAGAGGCGCTAGAAAAGATAAAGAAGTATTTGACCGATCCCCTAATTCTAGTAGCACCAGTGCCGAATAGACCGTTGATCCTGTACCTGACAATCTTTGAAAATTCTATGGGGGTGTGTACTTGGACAACACGATGACTCAGGCAAGAAGGAAAGGTCAATCTACTATTTGAGCAAGAAGTTCACCGATTGCGAAATGCAGTACCCGCCAATTCAGAAATTATATTGTGCCTTAGTATGGGCTACTAAACGGCTACGACAATACATGTTGTATCATACCACTTGTTTAATTTACTGAATGGATCTGCTAAAATTTATGATGGAAGCACTAGCATTGACTGGGAAGATGGCCCGTTGGCAAATGCTCTTGTCAGAGTTCAACATCGTTTATGTGAACCAGAAGGGAGGCCTATTGTCGAGAAAGAGGGATGGAGGCTCTATTTTGACGGGGCATCGAATGCCCTAGGCCATGGAATAGGGGCAGTATTAATTTCCCCTAAAGATGACTACTACCCTGTCATAAGTAGGTTGGAATTCTTCTGCACCAATAATATAGCTGAGTATGAAGCCTGCATCATGGGACTCTAAACGGCTATTGAGAAGAATATCAAAGTGCTCCGGGTTTTTGGAGACTCTTCTTTGGTAATCTACCAACTTCTAAAAGAGTGGGAAATGAGAGATCCGAAGCTAATCAAATACCACGATTTCATCCAAGATTCGGTCAGAAATTTTGAAGAAGTCAATTTCGCCTACTTTCCAAGCGAGGATAATCAAATGGCCGACACTCTAGCCACTTTGGTCTTCATGTTCAAAGTAAATAGGACGACCAAGATAAAGCCAATCGAGATGTAAACTTTTGAGGTGTCGGCCCAATGCTATAGTTTGGAAGAGGAAGAAGATGACAATCCCTAGTATTACGACATCCTTCAATACATCAGATACCATACTTACCCAAAAGGCACCAATGACAATGACACAAGAACTATCCGAAGGTTGGCATCGGGGTACATCCTCGATGGAGAGGTTCTATACAAAAGAAGCAAAGATCAGATATTGTTGAGATGTGTCAATGACTGAGAGGCTGAAACTATTTTAGCAGAGGTCCATGGTGGTTTATGCGAAACGCACTCTAGCAGATTCTTGATGGCTAGGAAAATCATGAGATACGACTACTTCTGGTCAACAATAGAAGGAGATTACATCAATTATGCAAAGAAATGCCATAAATGCCAAATCTACACCGATAAGATACATTCCCCACCAGTACCGCTTCACGTCATGAGCTCACCATAGCCTTTTGCTGCCTAGGGAATGGACGTCATTGGTCAGATACACCCAAAGGCTTCTAATAGGCATCGCTTCATCTTAGTAGCTATCGATTACTTCACCAAATGGGAAAAAGCTGCTTTATATGCCAACATCACAAGAATGACAGTTTGCAAGTTCCTTAAGAAGAAAATTATATGTCGTTATGGTCTGCCCAAAAGAATCATCACCGATAATGCTTCGAACTTAAATAACAAAATAATGACCGAGGTGTACGAGCAGTTCAAGATTGTGCACCATAACTCCACTGTTTATCACCCTAAGATGAACGAGACAGTAGAAACGACAAATAAGAATATCAGGAAGATCATAGCAAAAACCACGAAAAGTTTCAAGGATTGGCATGAAAAGCTCCCGTTTTCCTTTTTTGCCTATCAGACCTCTGTGAGAACCTAAACCGGGACAACGCCGTACTCTTTTGTATACGGCACAGAAGCGGTATTACCCATCGAGGTGGAGATTCCATCCCTTCAAATCTTAAACAAGGTAAAATTGGATGAGGCTGAATGGATGTAAGCCAGGATTGATCAGTTGAACCTCATTGAAGACAAAAGGTTGAAGGCCATTTGTCATAGTTAAATGTATCAGAAAAGGATGATGCGAGCCTATAACAAAAAAGTTCACCCAAGGGAGTTTCAAGAGGGGGATCTGGTGCTTAAAAAGATCTTACTTAACCAAAGAGACTTTCGAGGGAAGTGGGTGCCCAATTGGGAAGGTCCTTATATCGTAAAGAAGGCATTCTCTGAAGGAGCATTAATCCTAGCAGAGATGGATGGGAAAGAGTTGAGTAACCCTATAAACTCAAACTCTGTAAAAAAGTATTATGCCTAAAATTAAGAGAAAAAAGAAGAAAAAAAGAAGAAAAAATAAAAAAAAGGAAAAGGAAAAAGGAGGGTTTAAGGCGAAAACCCAAAGATGGGCGTCTTAAAACCAAGGGGTGATCTGAATTGAAAATCCGAACAGGACGGTTTAGATATACTTGAATTTTGGCATTTGATTGGCAAACTTTGTTTCAGTTGAAGAACGGTGCTTCAATCCTTAGGTCGTCAAGAATTGTAACCAAAGATGGCGAATGAAATGTCTACTAAGGTTGATGGGTTCTCACTATTCATACAGTCGATATTATCTATATCTTTTTCCTCATGTTTGCCATGACTTTCAAAATTATGATAATATTTCTTTAAGTATTAATAAAATATTATTCTCATTTCTGTTGTCCATCTTATAATCATCGCGCACATGAATTGGCATATATTATGAAAAAGCAAAGGATTTCTTGGAATTACTATGATTTAACCTATTAAGTGTAGGTTATTCCAAGGTAGAAATGAATTCGTCAAAATTGAGACAAGAAGACACCGAGGGTAAAATTGACGAGATTCACCGAAGAAAGACAATGGGTACCTCACATATTGAAATCCTAAGGGCTAAAGGCAAAAATTTGGAAGGGCGCCCAAAAAAACAAAAAAAGAAGAAAAAGAGAAAAAAAAGAAAAAAAGGAAAAAGGAAAAACTCTAAAGTGAAAACCCATAAAGGGCGCTTTGGGGAAAGACAAGTCTAAAGTAAAAACCTGAAAGGGCACTTTAGAGCAAGAGGTTTAGGAGTTTAAGAGAAAATGAGCATAAAGGGTGAACCCGAGTGAAAGATGGGGCACCGTCGTTACAAAGAAGAGAAGAAGAAAGTGAGAGAAGATCAAAATCAAGGGACCAAGAAGAAAAGTGTCTGAGTGAATTATTGTCATTCATGCATCATACTTAGTGAGACATTCCTAGGTTAGGAGCATGCTAACTCATATCATCATAGCATTTCATCTCTGTTCACATGTATTTGAAAGATAAATCAAGTACCTCCTAAGAAGAGAAGTAAACGACGAAGCAAAATTTTGAAAGGGATTTTTAGGCAAAGAATTTCAAACTCGCCACCTCTTGGCGAAAGAAACAAGACAATAAAACCTTTCATAAAAGGGAGGAAACAAAATGGCCTATCCAATCAGGCCCAAGAAAAATGAAACCGCTATTTGAAGAATCGCTATTTGTTCATTGCCACTTCGGAGGAACAAGCTGGCTTTGTATAGTTTCGTTTCTACCACTTCGGAAAATACGTCCATCTACCATTCGAGGATATTTGATTTGGTCGTCGCTTCAGAGGAACAAGCCGTCTTTGTCTGGTTTTGTCTGCTGCCATTTCGGAAGGACGTCCCAACGCCACTAAGTTTGCTTTCTACCACTTTGGATTCTTTCAAGAATCTTTTCTATTGAAATCTCTTTTATTTTTCAATTCTTTGACTCCATAAGCCATGATCTTTGCTGGTTCCGCTTCATAAGTGAAATCTAATTGAATCTCAACCCTTTTTTGGTACTATGATATGTGAAGACATTATGGATTTTAATTCTTTTTTAGAACCTAATATAGGTCAGTGAATCTTAGGCTAAGCTTTACTTCTCGTTCGAACCATAACACCTTCTTCCAAGCTGAAACTTTTAAGGAATACTTTATCCTTAACTTCATATTAAATATCTTTTCTTTCAAGATCAACATATAATTTTCATCATTCTAAAGCAATTCTAAAATTGATTCGAACCATTCTTACTTTATTCTCCACATCCTGAATTGAATCAGGTCCAATCACCTTTTAGTTCTAATTTTAACCCATTATCATCAGGAATATAAATTATCCCTTGATAATATGAACATCCTTTAGACTTAACATCAAATTCTTTAATTTTCCCTTTTCACCTTATTGAATTCTTTCCAAGCATATCGTATCTTTCATCTGTAAATCTTTGATCCGATTTGTCAAAGTAGACTTGAGATGAAGCTGCGTAATCAATACACTATTTTCTTCCAAAGATAATTGGGCATTTAATGCTTATAAGGCAAAGAATGACTTTTGGCTAAATATATCAGCCACTACTTTATCCTCGTTACATCAATACACATCCCAACCTATTATGGAACGTGTCATTAAATAACATGGAAATCCTTATTAACTTATGATTGTATTAATATTGGTGTTACCATCTTAACTTTCTTAGGATCTACTCAGATCCTCTTTGTTGAGACAATGTGACCATGAAATGCAACTTGAATTAATCAAATTCACATTTGAGTACCTTTGCATACAACTACCATTCCTACAAGGCTTGTAGCACTATTCGTAACTATTTATCATAATCTTCTTTCATATTACACTTTTAATGAAGCCATCTTTTTACTCGATTGATAACTGTTATTATAAGAAATTTATCTAGTGGCACATGGTTTTCCCATGAACCTTCAAAATTAATCAAATAGAAATTAACCTTTCAGATTTTAAGATATCTTATTGCATCTTGGACATGTCATCATTGGATTAAGGTCTGCTTCAGTAAGAAGTTATTATTTCCATTCATTATCATCAAAGACATAAGTCTCCCTCGACATTACAAACATCCATCAGACTTAACTTCAAATTCTTTGGTTTCACCATTTTAAATTTGTTTAATTCTATTCCGAAATTTCTCATCTTTCAATTGGCGATCTTTAGTCTAACATAACTGAGTGGGTTTAAGCTAAAGTTCGGTAATTAACCAACCATTCCTTTTCAATTACAGTTGCACATTCATTACTCTTAAAGTAGATAATATCTTTCAACTAAGTGCATTAGCTACTATATTGGTCTTTCCAAGATAGTAGCCAATCACAACATCATAACCCTTGAGGAGTTCTTTCTACCTTCTCTACTGTATGTTCAGATCTTTTTGGGTTATTGAGCATTTTTTAGAATTTTATAATCATGAAGACATAACAACGCTCACCATACAAACGATGCCACCAAATTTTCAAAGCAAAATATTACTGCACCAAACTCCAGATCATGAGTTGAGTAATTTCTCTCGTGAGTCTTGATTTCTCGTCATGCATATGTAACTGATTTACCCTTTTGCATTTATATGTATCCCAATTCATTATAAAAAACATTATTGAAGAGTGTAGAAACTTTCTGTACCAATACTGGAGATTCTATCATATTCTCTCTCTCTTTTTTAAATCCAATCGATTCCATCGAGCCATACAATATAGCCTAATAAAACAACTTCAGATATCCAAAATTCATATTTGGACAACCTTTCATATAATTTCTTTTTCACAGAATTTGAAGTACTACCCGAGGGTGTGAACCATAATCTTCTCTAGTCTTTGAGTGTAACCCCTTTCACCTGGTCTAGATGCAAGACTGAACCAAGCGAGCTACATTGGGTTTGCCCAAACAAACTCTTAAAGATTTAACTCGAATTACATTTATTTTTTCTCTTTTCTTATCTAGATGCAACTTTATAACCTACAGTGTGTATTCTGGCAGCAGGTGAAATATTAACTCAATTGGGAGTCGAATCGACATCTAATTACACGCAATTGCAATTTAGGGACCAAATTGCAATTCTATAAAATTATAGGGATTTATTCCTATTTAAGTTACCAATACTTAAATAGCCAAGTTTCATGCTCACATGTCAAAAACCCAGCTTCAAACGACCATCCAAACTCATCCAATTGCATATACAACAATCAAGGATTAAACGAAGAATCTAAAACCTTTAATATCAAATAATAACATACATAACGATTAGGCTTACAAATACGGTCACAAAGTGTACAGATACGTAGGGGCGTATCGATATGGCCCCTAGGCGTATCGAAACGCGGGTTACAAACCATTTTCCCAGAATTCCAGTAGCTCAAAACCATATCGATACACCTCTACCCGTACTGATACTCAGGCCAAAATATACTTACCCGTATCGATATACCTCTACCTATACCGATACACCTGGACCTAAAATGTCCAATTTTGCTAATTTTGCATACAATAAAGGATCCAAACATGCTTTATCAAACCCCAAACATATACACAACAATTCTAAAGATCAAATGATGCTAAAACATCGCAGAGACATGATCAAATCAAGGTATCATACTTCAAATGGAAATCTAGAGGCATGTTTCCTAGAAAACAACCAACCACCATACGAAAAACAAATCTAAAGCAATAACCAAACATATAAGGCCAATTACAACTCCAAAACAACATAACAAACTTGCTCAAACAGGGAGTTTAGCATAAACCCTCCCAAAATCACAGTGAACCCCATTACCTTTATTACTACTAGTCTAGTTTGAAACCATACTTTTGAATAGCCGAAGTCATTGGAATTCCTTTGCTTGCTCGTCGCCTCCAACCTTTAATTCTCTGCATTGATGGACAAAGAGAGTGTAAACACACTAGGCTTAGTGAGGAGTGCTCAAACAACACACCATCAATGCATTTTAAAACTATTTTCCAAAACCACATTGAAATCACCATTTCAATCATCTTATAACACATCATGCCTTGAAAGCCATGCACTTAACACTTTCAAAAACTAGCATATTAAACCATATGCAGCATGTATCATGGATCAACAATAAATCCCATTGCTAACCCTCAAGTCATGCCTTCCCATGCATAATCATCCATATGCAAAGCTTAAAGAGTAAACATGTATAAACCAACATTATACACCAACATCCATCAACATGATACATTAACAATTATATTGGCTTTCAAGTGATCATAAACCAAGTTCCACTTTACAAAATATTACATTGGATACATGGATTCAACAAGTGTCATCTCAATACTTCATGCAATCTCAACTAGAATTAAGGTACGCTCACAATAGGGTACCATCACAACCCATCTCATCGGTTAGACGCATAATCCACTAACGGGAGTTTTCGGTACAATATATCCCCTCAACCGTTAGGGTACTCATGGTAGAGTATTCGGTACACATAAGCCCCTCAACACTTAAGGTAACTTATTTATGGTGCACTATCAATCATATGGTCGGTCAACTATATCCAATAACATTTTAAATCACATTACTTGCCAATATAATTCCTTATTAACCATGTACCTCACTATTTTTATATGCAACATTTCAAAACCATTTCCAATGCATTAACCCAATGCATTCACAAGTATTTCTCATACTTACATGGATGATTTACCAATGCATCCATCATCAAAATATGATAAAAAATAGTATATCACATACTTTAAAGCATGCTTAAACTGTAGGTACAATGTCATTCAAAACAAGTGCGTAAAACCAATTTGATTAAAGCACGAACGAGGGAGAAATCTCTTTATACTTACTTTCGAGTTTAGACCAGCGTTTCAAGCTAAGTTTAAATTCCCAATGTCACTTTTTAAACATTTCAAAGCTGAAATCTGTAACACCCCAAATTACGGCTTAGAAGAATGTTATCATTTGAATGTGATTTAAATGGATTTAAGATCTCAATGTCCCAACTTAGTGTGGATTTATGCTATATATTTTGGTCACAATTAATTTTGTAAGGAATTTGTTATTTACTAGAGTAAGTTTGTGATAATAGGGGATCAAATTTAAAGTAATGCAAAATGGGTGACCAAATCCTTATGGGTTAAATTGAATTCCAAGCATGAACAAAGAGTTGCATGGTAAACAAATAATGAATTGGAGACTTGAACACATGTCTATCTAAAGTAAAAACAAGTGTTGGGGAGTAAGGAAAGAATCAGACAATTGGTGTTTTGAACCAAACTTCTATCTTTCCTTTTCTAATTGCCGAAATCCTAAATGGAGAAAATATGATCTTACCACCATGGAAGAAGCTAGAAAATTGAACTTAGTTAAATGAGAATTCATGAGTCTTTGTTCGACCTTTCAAAGGGAAATGGGTAAGTATCCTGCTTTTCTTTTCGATTAGGAGTTAATCTAAGGATTAGGCTTAGATTTACTGTATCCTTGGTGCTAGCTGGATTGTTAGAGAGATAAATGCTTGATGAGAACCAAATTCTTGAACAATTGAGTAATTCATGTACTAATTTAAGCCACAAGTGTAGCTTGTGGGCAGAAAGCTATGAATTCAAAAGCTGAACAAGGCCCTAGAGGGCAATCGAATGGTATTGAAAGGCTAATTATACATGATAAATCTTGAGTCTCTATGCTGTTCTGGATATAAATATATATATGTATGTACATGAATAGGAGATTTGAATGGTCTATTGATACTGTGAGAAATGTAATTAGAATCAACTTGTTAAACATTGCTTGATAGAAAGATTAGAGGATAATATATATACATGTGTTGTAAAGGAACAATGGAGAATTGCCCTGTTTCGCCTATGTACTTTGGAATGAGACTATTCCAATGTGATAAATTAGATAGATATATGTTTCAAAACTATTTTTCTATATGAATATAAACCAGAAACTATTTTCTTTATATATGAAAATCTAGACTGTATTGGATTAAGTGAAAGATTGGGACAATTTGCACTATTTTGGAACATAGGAGAAGCTGATAATACCCTTAAATGGTTACTTTAAGTGGAAAAAATTTTATGTTAAAAGTTGTCGCATGTCAATGCAAACACTGTGGACTGTTTGGTGAATATATGAGTAGATTCATGCACTTTAGAAACTGTTTTGTGTTAATATGAATATATGTTTAGTTTGATAAGGAATCTGTAACACCCCTTTCCAGCCTAGTTGAGAACGGGGTCAGAGTGTGCTATCGGTGAACAGTCCGGTGATATGTGCGATAAAATTTCAATAATGATTAACACTTAATCAATGTTACACTTTTCAAACATTACCAAGATAAATATTAGCTCAATTTATCCGATATGGAGCAATAATTAATGAATTAGGACCAAATCTTAACTCCTACAAGTTTTAGGGACTAAACTATAGATTCAATAATTTATAAGTTCTTTAATGCAATTAACTATACAACATTGAAGTTCAATACCATGATAGTAAGCTTGTAAATTGTTATGTCATTCCGATATCATTTACCTGTTCAATTAGACTATGCAATAATCAATGACCATTCGGTAAACTATTCAAAACTGTGTTCAATGTCTTTTAATGGAATTAACTACCACCGTACCGAAACACCTTTATGTCGTATCGGTATAGGTGTATATGAATTTAAGCTCCAAATGAAACTATCCAAACACGTATCGATACGGTCGAGGACCGTATCGGTACTGCATGCAAGGGTGACAACCCAATTCCCAGCAATTCAAGAACTCATTTCGGTACAGCTTGACATGTATCAATACACGTTGACTAATGTTGACTTTGACTATGACCCGTTATGATACACTCCAAGACCGTATCGATACATTTAAATTCCCAAACCTTACTGCCAAAACCTGTATCGTTACACTTTAGACCTGTATCGATACGCTATAGTTAACTCAAGCTTTCTCAGGCCAAATATGCAAGGCTGTATCGATACAGTTTGTCCTGTATCGATACACCCTTCACTGTAATGTCAAATTTTATATAGTTTTTAATCGAATTAACCTGTTTAATGATGTCCAAATGTAATAAGATTTTATCAGAAATACTCAATCACTATAATCTACTAGCATGTCAAATTTTAGGGTCGTTTGAATCCGTTTACTAGGTTTTCACCTATTAGTGCCAAATATGTCATTTTAACCAATTTTAGGCCATTCCAAATGGCCATTTAGTGCTTTAGGCATCCTTACACCACAACCATAAAACATACATATCAAAAGGACCATACATAACTATTCTAAGTACTTTGCCACCCTAGATTAACATTACATACAGGATTGTGACTTGCTTCAAAACGCTCCTTGCTCCGATACTTGATCCAACTATGCTTTAACCTGAAAATGCATGGAAATGAGATGCTTTAGGCTTACTTAGCCTAGTGAGGTTGTCATAATCAATAAAATGAACATCAATGGAAGCAATGGCATGTGTATCAATGTAAATGCATCCCAAATCACATTCTAACAATACTTGTAGTGCTTAATCACTTATTTTTCCTTGGATTGACATGTAACGTGGATATGCGAATTCCCATCCAACATTGCCAATAAGACCAACACAATCACATCCCGCCAACATCGCCTAATAGAGCCCTAGCTCACGGACCGTAGTCCACTCCATACCAATGAGCTCATGAATTCTGTGGCATGCCAATTGTATCCCATGTCCATTTGTATCCAAGGATTCAATACTTATCAATGTCAATGACAATAACAATAAGGATGACAATAAAAATACGGTAACAATGACAATAATCACATAACATATTCGATTTACCCTTTTTCAATGCTTAATAATATAAAAAATCGTATAAAAATTTCACAATCAACTTGACAATATATTGAGCTTACCCAAGCTTACCGGTGGTACCTCCTACGAGGTTTCAATGCAAACATACCTTGGTCAATGATGTTCATGCAATAATTCAATATCAACAAATTCGAGAAAGGCACCTAGCCAATCCCTTGACTTCGACTACAGTTGCACATATTAAGTGCTTCGTAATTGGTGCAAGTGTACACGTAGCAAGTTATAGTATAGTATAGATATCGTTTCCATAGGGATTAGTGTTACTTTGGGAATCTAACTTCTTGCACTGAAAGTAAAAACACAATTTGGTGATTGTAGGAGTTCTAATTAACAAGAAAATAAAAGAGCAATTAAATAAAAAGAAAATGTAATCAAGTAAGAGAGAGTAAGCCGGGTTATCGTGAGTTGTGGAGTGATAGTTGAATGGACCATCGTGTTAATTGAGTGCTAGAGTCACTCAATTGCTTTAGCAATTGAATCCAGTCGGATTGCCTAGGCAATTCTGCGATTGCTTGGGCAGTTCTGCGATTGCCTTGGCAATTGGGACTGGAGTGATTGCCTGGGCAACTGGGCGACAACCATCAAAGTTCGGCGAAGCGTTCTTCAATTGTTTCTCGTTATCCCTAACTTGAAACACTGTAATTGTACATGCCTTGATAATACATCCCTGTGTGAACCAAGGGTGGACAACGACCTATCTTGCGATCCTTTTAGCCATTGAAATTTGCAACTTATCCCTAAGTTGAATTAGTCTTCACCATCGATTGATTGAATAAATACCATGCTCATTCATTTCTTGAATCTAACTCTCCCGATATTAGATAAATGGATGAATTCACGAGATCCTCTCCCAATTCACTCGCAAAATTTAAGAACCAAGAATGAACAAACTTTGAAGTAAAATTGCAAACTCAATACCTAAACAAATCCAATCGTTCTCACAACCACAAAAACACAATAACCCAAGCCAAATAAGTTTAGTTCATGGCTGGGCAGAAAATAAACTCAAGAATAAAATCCCTAAACATGAATCGAATAAAAACAAAGAAGGAAAAATAAGAAGATGTCGATCAACCCTAGTTTTCTCTCCTAATCGCACCTCCCCTTGAAGTAGGCATGTAGGTCTGTTATTTATAGGAGTTTGCTAGGTCAAAGTCTTTCTTGAGGAGGAAGTTAAGTTGGAATTAAATAGAATAAAAGAAATAGATCTCTTTTATTATATATTAATTCCTCCAAAAACTTTTCCTAAAACTCTTGGAATTTAATCTCCCTTTGATATCCAATAACTCCTCATAAATCTAAATTTAAATCTTCATTAAATGCTTCATGGAAATCCAAATCTTTGGGGATTTATCTCTTGCTTTTCATGCTTATCCCTAATGAACTGGATTTGTCCTGACATGCTTCAGCAATCTGCTCGGCATGGCATGTAGAAGACAACTTCGATTGCCTTGGTAGACCTTCCAGTTTGGCATTTGGAAGACAACTTCAATTGCCTTAGTAGATCCTTTAGTTTCCTTCCTTCGTCTCCACGGCAATTCCTGATTGCCATGACAGTCCAGTCCTGCACAAAATAACGTACAACGACAGTACCTTTTTCCACAAAATTAACTAAATTATGAAATCAAGCATGACAGTGAAGGAAATCATGAAAACATGCATGAATGCCTAATAATGCAACTAAAATGAGCCTAAGTCTAACAATAATATGAGTAAAAGGGTTATAAAATAGTACCTTTGAACACTTAACATATCCCCGAACTCGAACTATTGCTTGTCCTCAAGCAATGCAAACTAACAATTACCTGCCAAGACTTTAATCATCAAAGACATGCTTCAAACTTGAATTCAAACTTTAGAACCGTGGCACAAAGTATGATCACCTTTTAATTTTTTCGGATAATACAAAAAATTTCCCGGAACCTAACTATAATGCTTGTGACAATATGTGTGCGTAGTTGTGTACAAGTTGATTTTCAAGATTCTATGTGAATAATAGGCTTTTATCAATTTAATTACCAGGGTATTTATTTTTCTTTCTTTTTACTAGAGCCAATTTCGGGCACCTCTAGTAAAGCAATCAATTTCTTTTTTTTTAATTTTTGTCGACTTGAGCCAATTTCGGGCACCTCTAGTGATATCTTTAATTTGCAGCTACTAGAGCCAGTTTTGGGCACCTCTAGCAAGAAATTAACTTTTAATTTTTCAATTTAAATTTACCCAAATTTTAAGCAACCCGAGTTCACTAAGTTTCTTTCAATCAACTAGCCACAACCGTGTTCATAATATTTAGCATCATAGTAAAATTCTAAGTTCTTTTCATGCAATCCTAAAATTTAAAGGTTCTTTCAATTAAGTGCAGTGGCAAAAATTCATCATTAGATCTTCAACAAGTTCTAGCAATTAAATCCAATCAAAGGCATGGAAAGTAACATATGCAACCTATATGCTATTACTAAGATGAATACAACTAAACATGAAACTGACTAGAAACCAATATCCCCCAAACTAGAGAGAAGCATTGTCCTCAATGCATGCAAAAATTAAAATAAAATGCAAATAAGTTAGTTAGAAAGGTCGTCACCTTGAATGATGTGTTTCCTTCGTGCCAATTGCTTGGTTTGTTTGCCAATTTGTGATGGTTGAGTGTGTGTGGCTGGTGTTGCCTCTTGTGAGGCAGTTGCCATGGCATCCTCAGTTGCCGAAGTAGGGTTCAGCTACCTGGGCATCAGGACTTACCGAGGCATCGAGAATTGTTGAGGCAATTTTGGTTGCCCGGGCAAGCTTCGCTGTTGGGGCTTTCTTTGGCACTTCTTGTTCCTTAGCTGGTGAGGTATTGTCTGGATGTTCTTGGCCATGGTGATTGTGGTTGTGGAATCAAAAACAAAGAAAAAAAGAAAATGTGGAAAGATAAAGAAAAAGAATAAAAATTAAACTAAAAACATACTTTAATCCAAAAAATAAATCCCAAAATAAAATAAGTCTAAAACTATAAAACTAAAAACACTAAAGGAGAGCATGATCATGCTTCTCCTAAAGTAACTACTTCCTTGTCGTGCTCAACATGGTTGCCGGCATAGTGCTTTAATCTTTGTTCGTTAACTTTGAACTCATGCCCGTCAATGGTGGACTTGATTATCACGATACCATAGGAGAAAGGTTTGACGACTTCAAAAGGCCCAGACCATCTCGATTTCAATTTTCCTAGAAAGAGTTTTAACCGAGAATTGAAGAGAAGAACTAATTATCCGGGCAAAAATTACTGCGGCAATAGCTTCTTGTCATGCCAACGCTTCATTTTCTCCTTGTAGATTCTCGGGTTGTCGTAAGCTAAGGCACAAAATTCTTCAATTTTGTTAAGGTCTAGTAGTCGCTTTTGTCTAGCACTCTCCCAATCCATGTTGACAGTTTTGATCGTCTAATAAGCCTTGTGTTCGATCTCTACCGGTAGGTGGCAAGTCTTGCCGTAAACAAGTCTGTAGGGCGACATGCCTAAAGGTGTCTTGAATGCTATTCGATAGGCCTATAGTGCTTCATCAATTCTTGCCGACCAATCCTTTCGAGAAGGATTGACAAATTTTTCAAGGATAACCTTCAATTCATGATTGGAAATTTCGGCTTGCCCGTTTGTATGTGGATGATACGACGTGGCAATTTTGTGCGTCACTCCAAATCGCTCCAGCATTTTGGCAATTAGCCTATTGTCGAAGTGGGTGCCTACATCACTGATAATTGCCCTTGGTGTTCCAAATCGTGTGAATATGTTTTTCTGCAAGAATTTTTGCACAGTCTTGGAATCGTTGCTGGGAACTGCAGCTACTTGTACCCATTTAGACACGTAGTCCATGATAAGTAGGATGTATACATTGCCAAACGAGGAGGGGAAGGGTCCCATGAAATCGGTCCCCCATACATCCAATAGCTCGACTTCTAGGATTTTCTGTAATGGCATCTCATGTCGCCTAGAGATATTGCCCGTTCGTTGACATCGGTCACATTGCTTGTAGAATTCTTGAGCATCTTTGTAAAGTGTTGGCCAATAAAAACCAAATTGCAAGACTTTGGCCACGGTGTGAATGCCTCCAAAATGACCTCCATAGGGTGATGAATGGCATTGTTGGAGCACGTTTTGCTGCTCTTCCTCGGGGATGCATCGCCTAATAACCTGGTCTACACATTGTTTAAATAAAATAGGCTCGTCCCAATAATAATGCTTAGCATCATGTCGGAACCACTTCTTTCCCTGGTGAGTAAGATCATGAGGTAAAATACCACTAACAAAGAAATTCACTAAGTCTGCATACCATGGAATTACCGAGGTAATTGTTGCTGCTGTTGCCATGGGTATTGCCGAGGTAATCCTTACTACGGTTGTCTGGGAATCACTAGTTGGGGTTGCTTGGGCAATTAACAACTGCTCATCCTAGAATGCATCATGGATTTCCACGTTTTTGTCATTGTCTTTTCCTCATTCTAGGCGTGACAAATGATCGGTGACTTGGTTCTCGGTACCCTTCCTATCCTTAATTTCAACGTCAAACTCTTGTAAAAGTAAAATCCAACGAATTAAACGAGGTTTGACATCTTTCTTGGCAAAAAGGTACTTAATTGTCGAATGGTCAGTATGAACAAGTACCTTGGTCCTGATCAAGTATGAACGAAATTTATCAAAAGCGAAAATTACAGCTAGTAACTCTTTCTCCGTAGTGGTGTAGTTCACTTGAGCTTCATTAAGAGTTTTACTAGCATAGTAAATCACATAAAAGATTTTACCTATTCGTTGACCTAGTACTACTCCTATTGCAAAGTCGCTTGCGTCACACATAAGTTTAAAGGGTAATGTCCAATCCGGTGGTACAATAATAGACGCTGATGCAAGCTGCTTCTTTAAGGTTTCGAATGCTTGGACACGTGATTCATCAAAATTAAAAGCTTTGTCCTCTTCAAGCAAGTTACAAAAAGGTTTAGAGATTTTAGAAAAATTATAAACAAACCTTCTATAAAAACCTGGATGACCGAGAAAGCTTCGAATTCCTTTGACCAAATTTACTGGTGGTAATTTTTCGATCACTTCCACCTTGGCTCTATCGACTTCAATTCCTTTGGATGAGATCTTGTGACCGAGCAATATGCCTTCATCTACCATAAAGTGGCACTTCTCCCAATTGAGCGCTAGATTGGATTCTTTACATCTTGTTAACACTTTCTCCAAATTATCGAGGCAATTGTCGAAGTTGTCGCCGAATACCGAAAAATCATCCATGAAGATTTCCAGGAAATCTTCCACCATGTCCGAGAAAATTGCCATCATACATCTCTAGAAAGTTGCCGGAGCATTACATAATCCAAACGGCATCCTTCGAAAAGCGTAGGTACCATACGGGTATGTGAAGGTGATATTTGCCTGATCATCCGATGCTATGGCAGTTTGGTTATAACCTAAGTAACCATCAAGAAAACAATAAAAAGATTTACCTGCAAGTCGGTCAAGCATTTGGTCAATAAATGGCAAAAGAAAGTGATCTTTCCTAGTGGCTTTATTTAACTTGCGATAGTCCATACAAACCCTCCAACCGGTTAGAGTCCTAGTTGGGATTAGTTCATTGCTTTCGTTTCTTACCATGGTTATACCTCCCTTTTCGGTACACATTGTACCAGGCTTACCCATGTACTATCAAAGATAGGATATATGATTCCGACATCAAGCCATTTGATGATTTCCTTCCTCACGACTTCCTGCATAGCAGGGTTAAGCCTCCTTTGTGCCTCAATTGTCGGTTTATGATCATCCTCCAATAGAATTTTGTGCATACACACTGTCGGGCTAATTCCCTTCAAGTAAGAAATTATCCATCCTATTGCCTTTTTGTGCAATGCCAACATATCGATCAACCTCTTTTCCTATTCAGGCTGTAACTTAGAAGAAATTATCAGAGGCAAAGTGTTATTGTTCCCCAAGTAGGCATATTTCAATTTCCTTGGCAATGGTTTCAATTCAAGAATAGGAGGTTGCTCAATAGAGGGTTTTTCAATTTTACCCTCCTTACCTGAGTGGTTCAAATACTTACCTGGACTACTTACCATCCAATTGGCTTCCTCAGGTTCGGTATCGTTCAGCTCTTCAAGCTCCTCAAGTTCAATTGCCTGGGCAATGTCATTGCTGAGGCAATTCTCCTTGGCAATGTTATTACCGAGGCAATGTTTTTCCACGTCAAAATCAAATTCGGTTGTAGCGTACTAAAAAAAACCATTTTCTAGCAAATCATTTATTAAAAAAATCAAAAAGCTTAATACAAAAGCCGAGAAAGAAATAATAATAACTTGGTCTAGAGCATCTACCATTATACCCACAATAATCAGCCATACGATCTCTATCCATAATGGAAAAGAGCATTTGCCTATTTATATAACGGATCGTATGGTAGGACATAAATTGGGAGAATTCGTCCCTACTATAAATTTTCGTAGACACGTAAAAAATGATAATAAATCTCGTTGTTAAGTTAATAAATAAATAGCGGGTTCCATCATTTATATGGTTACTTCTTAAACGGTGAGGCCCTCTCTATACACCAGAGCTCATTCCTTCATTTAATTGGTAACTTGTACAGTTCACACTCTTCGGCTCTACTCATAAATTTTCCAGTAATAGATCTTCCACAACGAGATCTATCTTATACAGTAACGATATGTAAGTATGAGGATTAATTGGGTAGCTGACCCTGTTAGTCCGTTCTTTGCAAGAGTTTAAGCATAATCTTTTTGCTTTTTAAATAAGATTTTCCCCGCTTAATGGATAAGCATTTGCTACCAATGAGGAATTTTTTTCTCATCTTAAATCCCAAGATTGGATTTGCACCAACGGAAACCATAAATTTCATACACAATAGAAGGATATGGTAGATCTATCTTTTTAGATAGTGAACGGAAGAACCCCATTCTATTCACCGGTACTGATCGTTGATACTGAAAAAATTATTTCTTTTTTCTCAGCCCATGATCTGAACAAGTCACACATACACCCTAGTACATGTTCCTCGACGCTGAGGACATCCCCCAAGAGCAGGGGATTTTGTGACATTTCTAATTGGCTGTCTTGCGTTTCTAATAAGTTGTTTAATAGCTGGCATACTGAATCATATACATAATAGACTGGTTTAGATCGATCCTAACCAGATGATTCTGAATTACTTCTTTTAATTCTATTTAAAAGATTAATAAAATATTAGCCCCTTAGGCTTAAGTTAAGAAGGAAAGGAATAAGAGGGATTAAATCAATCTTAATTAAATTTTGGATTGGTGTTAAATAATTGCTGTTCGTTATGTAACCGCTACATGATCCACAATTCCATGAGCTTGGGCTTCTGTTGCTGACATAAAAACATCTCTTTCCATGTCTTCGGATAGAACCCATAGGGGCTTGCCCGTTCTTTGTACATAAACCCTTGTGAAAATAAAAAAAGTAAATGAAATCATAGCAAAAAGACGTGGTATTAGGTCATTTGTCCTATATGCGCAAATCAAAATCGGGCAGATTTTTCCTCGGAGTAGAGCATAAACCTAAAAAAAATTGAATAAAAAATTTATGAAACCCATTCAGGAACAAGAAAATGACATCGTGATTTGGATTGAATTCCAATGAAAAAAATAGATCAATGAAAAGTTTGTGCGATAAGTTTAGCAAATTTTTTCTATATTTCTATATTATAGGAAAACAAGCCAAAACTCATCTTTCTTTAATTTCATTTTGAATTTCATTTGATTTAAAAAATGTAAGAAAAAGCCCCATCATTAGAAATTATAAGTTAGAGAAATTAGAAGTTAGAAAAGGCCCACTAGAAAAACGAAGGATGGTTGGAATCTACACATTGATTTTTTTCGCAATTTTTGTTGAACCGTATGCATCAAAAGATGCTGTACGGCTACTAAGGGATACAATTTTATACTAATCAATTGACTTTATCGAGAAAGATTGCTTTTTTAGGCCAAGAGGTTGATAGTTAAATCTCGAATCAACTTATTGGTCTTATGGTATACCTCAGTATAGAGAATGATACCAAAGATCTGTTTTTGTTTATAAACTCTCATGGCAGATGGGTTCCATCGTTTGAGCGAAATACGACAAAAAGAAGGAAAATCCATGGACCAACCCCATCATCTCTACCCCATAGAAACTACGATATCACCCAATGGAAGCCTTTGGTATCCATGGGTCGCAGACCGACCATAGAACCCTATTCAATAAGTGGAATGCATTAGCTGCCCGCTCTCAGGATTGGCAGTAAGGGTCGGAGAAGGGAAATTACTCATTCTTAAAACCAACATTCTTAAGACCAAAGAGTTGGAGGGGGGAAAGCTCTCAGTTCCTGGTTCTCCTGTAGCTGGATCCTATGGAACCACAAGAATCCTTAGTTAGAATGGGATTCCAACTCAACACCTTTTGAGATTTTGAGAAGAGTTGCTCTTTGGAGAGAACAGTACGATGAAAGTTGTAAGCTGTGTTCGGGGGGTGTTATTGTCTATCGTTGGCCTCTATGGTAGAATCAGTCGGGGGCCTGAGAAGCAGTGGTTGCTACTTCTTCTAAAGTACGCCTCGTTCGCTCCGCTCGCAATAATCCAATCAGTTCCCCGGGTAAAAAAACATTAGACATTCCATCTTCTAAAACTAATACTTTTGAAGTTATTTGACGTACAATAATTTCTATGTGCCTATTATGGACTTGTACCCCTGAGATCAATAAACCTTTTGGATCTTATTAACCAAAGAGAGACGGCTTTGCACTATAGTTAGCTCGGTACCAATCACGAATCCCCAAGGAATTCTTGTTATACATTCGTTCCAACCCTCAACTCTCTTTTCTAGGTTCATCGATATTGAATCAATTGAACACACTTCTAACACTTGTTCCACTTTTGGAAGACCCTGCGTTATATCACCAGACCTCGATTTTTCATATATAAATGTAACTAACGTATCTCCTTGGTAAAGGATTTCTCCATAATGCCCATGGATAGTTGCTCCCGGAGTCGCCAAATAAGGCTTAGCCGATCTTATTACTATAGAATCAACTTGAACAATAAAAACTTGACCCGATTTTAGGTGTGGTCCGCTTTTGGTTATACATACATTTTCACAAATAAACTGCCCAAGACTAATTATTGTGGACGTTTCTTCATAATAATTATGATGATAATGATGATGGGGGAAAATACCAATTCAAATTGACTACATTCAAAACGATGTTACGGCATGGATCGAAATTATAAATTCTCCCATTTTCAGCTATTAAATAATAGTTCAGTACTTGAAAAGTCTGTTTTAAATTGTCAAGCTGCAAATATTTTGCTACCGAGGTCTGATTATGAGTTATTAAAGGGAAAATGATGAATAAAAAATCGAAATTTGAGGGGCTATTCCTAAAGGACCCAATAAATTCTTAATTGGAATTATAAGATCTTTTTTAATTGATTGTTTTATCACATTGTGATATTTTACATCGTTGAATGTGCCCATGCAAAAACAATTAGATGATGACAAAATTATCAAAGATTTGGATTCCTTATTTTTGTTCAAGAGCGTATGGATAGTTACATGATTTTGGCTAAATGATTGTTGAATCCTTTCATTGGAATAAATGGAATAAAATGGATTTTTATTGGTATGATATGACCTATTATTCGAAATCAATCCTGAACCTGACGAATCATTTCTTTTTCTGCTATACAAAATATGGGATTTCACTAAGTCAATTTTTAGGAAATCTCTAATCAGACCGTTTGTCCTTACTTCAACAAAGGAAGCACAGACCTCTTCGGCGGAAGAACTTTTGTTGTCTTGGTCCCAATACAACACTAAACAAGTCCCAACTAGTTGAATACTTGTGTCAGAAATTCTTCGAGTCAGTTTGCCATTTCCATAAATGATATAATTAACAACTCGAAGTTGCATATTATCTTTTTCCCGAAACAGGATCCTGGGGAAAAGTGTTGCTAAATTTATACCGTCCGATATTTTATTTGGGGTTACAAGTCGAACCAAAACAAAATACTTTTTCTTGGTAGGTGTGATCCGTTGGACATAGATCCAATTTTTCCATTTTTTTGATTCCTTAGAGTTTGTTTTGCCCGTTCTTGGTGGTATCAAGATGCTACTGTGTCGAGATATCTTATCTCTTTCTCCGGGAAAATAGATATTACCAGAAAAATTTTCAATTCAATCCTTTTTTTTTCTCTCCACTCGGACCAATCCACCCTCTTTGCTTCTTGTATTTAAAGTGATTTGGGTATCTTTTCCAATGATACTATTGTTCCGTACCATTATGGAAGAAGATTCAGATAAAATATGCACTTTCTCAGGAATGAAAAAAAATCGATCTACGTTTATTTTGTATTTTGGCTTAACCTTTTTGACCCATTGATACTCAATCACATCCTCCTTTTTGACGATTGAATGCACCCCTATAGTCCCATATTTAGTAATTCTTGAACCCTTTCTTCTGTATCGAGGATCATCAAAAAAAGCCAGAATACTTTTTCTACGGAAAATACCATTTATGGGTATTTCCATCGAGATACCTGAATGTGAATGCAGCATTAGTTCTTTCTCTTTCTCTTGGTCTTGAATCAATTGAAATGGAATAATAAATCTATTTCTTCATCTTTTTGCCAATAAATTAGCATTCTCTTGGAGAATAGCAGAATATATGAAATTGCAATGCCCAATACCTACGATTCGATTAATTATAAATAATCGTAAATCCTATCTTCTTTTTTATCAGAAAAATCCGAACTAAATAAGTTGTATCTCGCTTGATCACTATTCACTGAGAATCTAGCAATATATCTTCGTTCGACAGAAAGATAATGAATGTTTATTTGATCTTGATCCTTGTGGAGTGAAAAAGGAACTACAATGAATTTGCACGAACCCCTGATAATATCCACAAATGGCTTGTTTTTGGTAAGAGATGGAAATTACTATCTGTAAATTCGGGTGAATGGTACACATGGGTACTCCAGTGCATTTCACCCTCTGAGTCAGAATAAATATGTTTTGAACCCTCTCTTTAAAATTTAAAGTGTATGTTCCCGCGCGAATCTCAACAATCACTTGTTCAGATTCTACATATTGATTGTTTTGAACTAAAAGAAAACTTTTTGATGGAACAGTCACCTTATGTATAATATCTTCGCTCTCAATAATTACATACAAGTCCATATAACATAAAAAACAGGATGCCCGTGACGTGTGCGTGTAGGATGAACCAAATCCTCATTGAATTTTATTTTTCCATTAAAAGGGGCTCGTACATGTTCTGCAGTACCCTTTGTAAATACTCCGCCGGTATGAAAAGTTCTTAATGTTAGTTGAGTTCCTGGTTCTCCAATGGATTGCCCCGCAATAATACCTACAGCTTCCCCCAATTCAACCAGGCCACCATGAGTGGGGCTCCGACCATAACATAATCGACAAATCCAAGATGTACTCCTACAAGTAAAGGGAATTTGAATAGATATTGGTTGTGTTTGAAAGGCTCTGAATCGATCGACAAGCCCAAGCCCAATATATTGATTTCAAATAGCAATGCACCGCGTACCCATATTTATATCATCCGATAATACACGACCAATTAATGTTTGGATAAAAATTCTTTCTGGAAGCGTCCTCTTTTGAGGACTCACGGAAATCCCTCGGGTGGTGCCACAATCTGTTCTACGTACAACAATGTGTTGAACTACTTCAACAAGTCCGCGCATAAGATATCCAGCATCCTATGTTCGTACTGCGGTATCCATAACCCCTTTTCGGGCTCTGTAGCAAGAAATGATATATTATGTTAAAGACAATCCTTCGCGTAAATTGCTTTGAATGGGTAAATCGATCATTTGTCCTTGGGGATCCGACATTAATCCTCTCATACCGACTAATTGGTGCACTTGAGATGCATTTCCTCTAGCTCCTGAAAAAGACATTATAAGGACTGGGTTAAACGAGCCAGTCATCCTAAAATTAGGATTCATTTCTTGTCGCAAATATTCACTTGTAGCATACCATATCTCAATAGATTGCCATAATTTTTCTACCGCGTGTACATTCCCAAAATGATGGTGTTTTTCCAAAATCAAACTTTGTTGTTCAGCATCTTGGACTAGCCATCCCTTAGAAGGTATCGTTAAAAGGTCATCAATTCCTAATGAAATGGATGTAGCAGTGGCTTGCTGGAAACCCAGAGTTTTTACTTGATCCAGGATATGGGATGTATATGCTATTCTAAAGTGATCTATTAATCTGCTAATAAGTCGCTTAATGGCAGTTCCATCTATCACTTTATTGTGAAATACCAGATTGACCCATTCTTCCATAAGTACCCCCTTATTCTGCTGAGTGGACTTCGCCAATGAGTTTGAGTCAATGATTGGAAAACTTCCTTCTTCTAGATCGTTGGCATGCTTTAGGGTCTGGAATACATTCAGCTTAACTTGCTGGTCGTTTACCCTCATGACGAGTTCTCCTTTCTCGACGTCAATCAAGGTTCTTCCCGTAGCTAAGAAGGGTCTCCCAAGAATAATCGGGGTGAACTCATCTTCTTCACAATCCAAAACAATGAAATCAGCATGAAAAATAAATTTATCAACTCTTACCAGTATATCCTCGATTTTTCCCTCTGGATGTACATAAGATCTGTTAGCAAGCAATAACATAACTGTTGTAGGCCTTGTCTTCCTGATTCCCAATTTTTGGAAATCTGATTTGGGCATCAAATTTATGCTTGCTCCAAGATCGCACAATGCTTTCACAACATAGTGGTTTCTGATTGAACATGGTATGGTGAAACTATCGGGATCTTTAAGCTTAGGTGGCATGCGGTTGTGCAACATGGTCATGCATCCTTCTGTTACAGCAACGATTTCAAATTCTCCTAGCCTTGTTCGCTTGGAGACGATGTCTTGAAGGAACTTAGCATAGTTTGACATTTTCTCTATTACTTCAACCAATGGCAAGTTGATGTGGACTTGCTTCAAGATGTCAAGGAACTTATTGAACTGGTATTCTTGCTTTTGCCTTTTCAACCTCTGTGGGAATGATGGTGAAATTTGGATTTCCTCAATCTGTTATTTTCATTGGAATTTGATTTGAGGAATTGCTGATGCCTTAGGACTTGCCAAGGCATGCTTGGTTGCCGAGGCGATGGCATTGGGTATTGTCGAGGCATGGCTATTTGGTATTCCCTTGGCATCAGGGCTTGCCGAGGCGTGAGCCTATGGAGTTGCCTTGGTAATTTCCGACTTGTCATTTTTATTGTAGGTTTTCTTTATGGAATCATCTTGTTGGATAAGGGGTTGCTCTCCTGGTCGGTTTATTGGCTGGGCAGGTGCATCATTAATCTTCCGTCCACTCTGGGTGGTGATTACTTTACACTGCTCATGGCCTATTCCTTTGGCGACCTCAGTATCGCTAGGTAAACCTCCTGGTGCTCTCATATTCAAGTTTTGAGTGAATTTCCCGACTTGTGTCTCCAATGACTTTAGGGTTGCCTCTTGGTTTTGCAATCTCATCTCAGTCCTATTGATAAAGGCATCAGTCTTTTTTAGGAAATTACTATTCTCAGCCATATAAGATCAGTTTTTAACATAAAAGCATTGAGAGAATTTTCCAAAGAACTGGATGGTGTCGATTGCTGCTGCATCTATTGCTGTGGCATCTGTTGCCATGGCATGTTCTGCTGGAATCCTGATGCTTGCCTATTCTAACTGTTTTGATTAATGACATTGTTTGGGTTGCTCCATGAAAAATTAGGGTGCTTCCTCCAAGCTGGATTGTATGTGTTGGACATCACATTGTTGTTCCAGTTGTAGTTTCCAACGTAAAAGCTAGATTCTGGGTTCTGCGGACACTTACAAGAATCATGGTTACCATTACATAAATCACAAATTGAATTTACTACCTTGATCTCCCGTGTGTTACTAGGTCGCTGTATGTTCTTAACCATATTGGTTAAAGCGGCCAATTTTGCAGAAATAAATCCTGATGAATCAAGCTCATTTATCGTGGCATTGCGTCTGACTATTCCCCTTCAGGTGGTTGGGAACTAATAATCATTCTTGGCAAGACATTTCAGGATCTCTATCGCTTCTTCAGGTGACTTGTCGAGGAGTATGCAGTTTGCCGAGGCATCTAGCATCATCCTTCTCGGCGTGTTCACTAAGTTGTAGAATATCATCACTTGCATCCACAGTGGGAATCCGTGCATGGGACATTTGTGTAAAAGCTCTTTGTATCGCTCCCAAGCCTCGTACATGGATTCATCATCTACCTGCCGAAAAGAAGTAATATCATTACGCAATTTATCAGTTATATTTGTAGAACTAAATCTAGCAATAAAATCATGACAAAAATCCATCCAAGATCCTATAGATCTAGATGGAATATTATTCAGCCACGTTTTTTCCCTATCCCTCAGTGAATAGGGAAACAATTCCAGCCTTAGGATCACGGACTCCTTGTAGCTTGAATGAATTGTAAATCTCCAGGAATGATTTGAGATGTTGTCTAGCATCTTCAATTATCGAGCCGCCAAATAGACCAATTGTGTTGATCATGTTGAACATCACAGGTTTTAATCAAAGTGGGCGACTTCTATCTCAGGTGCGACAACTCCTGGATTGAGACCGTTGAGATCTTCCTCTAAGTAGTCTCGGATAGGTCTATTCCAAATAGGTTGTACGACTGGATCTCCTCATCCTCTTGCTATGACATTCTGGTTACCATTGGCATTCAGATTGTCGACTGTGTTACCTTGTTGTTCTGCCATTGCTGCTCGTTGTTCTCGTCTTCTTTGATGAAGAACTCGTTCTATCTCGGGTTCAAGTAGGTAGTCTTGTGATGTTGGTCTCGCCCTGGTCATACACAGATGCAAACCAAATTTGTAAGCCCCTTAAAACCGATTAGAAATAGAAGAAAAATAAAAATAAAAATAAAAATAAATAAAGGTGCAAGAAATTAAAAACAAAGTCGCTATTGCCAATCCCCAGCAACGGCGCCAAAAACTTGTTGCGCGTATTAAGTGCTTCACAATTGGTGCAAGTATACACGTCGCAAGTTATAGTATAGTGTAGATATCGTCTCCACATGGATTGGTGCTACTTCGGGAATCTAACTTCTCGCACTAAAAGTAAAAACACAATTTGGTGATTGTAAGAGTTCTAATTAAAAATAAAATAAAAGAGCAATTAAATAAAAAGAAGATGTAATCAAGTAAGAGAGTAGGCCAGGTTATCGTGAGTTGTGGAGTGATAGTTGAATGGACCGTCGTGGTAATTGAGTACTAGAGTCGCTCAATTGCTTCAGCAATTGAATCCAGTTAGATTATCTGGGCAGTTCTGCGATTGCCTGGGCAACTGGACGGCAACCTTCAAAGTTTGGCAAAGCGTTCTTCAATGGTTTATCGTTATCCCTAACTCAAAACACTGTAATTGTGCATGCCTTGATAATACATCATTACGTGAACCAAGGGTGGACAACAACCTATCTTGCGCTCCTTTTAGCCGTTGAAAATCGTAACTTATCCCTAAGTCGAATTAGTCTTCACCATCGATTGATTGAATAAAGACCATGCTCATTCGTTTCTTGAATCTAATCTCCCAATATTAGATAAATGGATGAATTCATGAGACCCTCTCCCAATTCACTCGCAAAATTTAATAACCAAGAATGAACAAACTTTGAAGTAAAATTGCAAACTTAATACCTAAACAAATCCAATCGTTCTCACAACCACAAAAACACAATAACCCAAGGCAAATAAGTTTAGTTCATGGCTGGGCACAAAATAAACTCAAGAATAAAATCCCTAAACATGAATCGAATAAAAACAAAGAAGGAAAAATAAGAAGATGCCGAGCAGCCCTAGTTTTCTCTCCTAATCGCACCTCCCCTTGAAGTAGGCAGCTAGGTCTCTTATTTATAAGAGTTTGCTAGGTCAAAGTCTTTTGTGAGGAGGAAGTTAAGTAGGAATTAAATAGAATAAAAGTAATAGATCTCTTTTATTATATATTAATTCCTCTAAAAACTTTTCCTAAAACTCTTGGAATTTAATCTCCCTTTGATCTCCAATAACTCCTCATAAATCTGAATTTAAATCTTCATTAAATGCTTCATGTAAATCCAAATCTTTGGGATTTATCTCTTTCTTTTTGTGCTTATCCCTAATGAAGTGGATTTGTCCCGACATGCTTTAGCAATCTGCTCGGCATGGCATGTAGAAGACAACTTCGATTGCCTTGGCAGACCCTCAAGTTTGGCATTTGAAAGAGAGCTTCGATTGCCTTGGCAGATCCTTCAGTTTCCTTCCTTAGTCTCCACGACAATTCCTGATGGCCACGACAGTCCAGTCCTGCACAAAATAATACACAATGGCAATACCTTTTTCCACAAAATCAGCTAAATTATGACATCAAGCATGACAGTGATGGAAATCATGAAAACATGCATGAATGCCTAATAATGCAACTAAAATGAGCCTAAGTCTAACAATAATATAAGTAAAAACAGTTATAAAAATAGTACTTTTGAACACTTAACAACTATGCTCACCGATGATTCCAAGACTTTCAAGGCTCCCGGATGACAACTCCCTTGCTCTTGGGCTTGGTGGAATTGGAAGGATTTGGAGATTCTTCACCTTGAATCTCTTGTGCTACAATGAAACAAAGGATTTACAAGGATTTCAATACCGATAATAGATTCATAGCAACTCAATAGCAATGAAAAACAATAACAATTAAGCTATGATATCCTTAGATTCAATACCGGTAAATCAATGAAGGACTTTTACTTACCCGGTCGTTATCTACACTATAGAATTAAGAATTTGAAAGAAAGCAAAGCTTAAACAAATATCCAATTGAGGTGCTTGCTTGGGAGAAGATGAAATGGGGAGGTGCTTTCTTGGAGTCTACCCGGTAAGCTTCTTTCTTTCCCCTTTTTTTTCTATTGTTTTCAATTGGCTTTCCTTCAATTGAAGGAATTCAATATCCTAATCCTACGTATGTAGTGATTAGGCTTGAGAAGGGGCTAATCGCAAGATTAGTCCTTCAACTCTTAATTGTCCATACTTTGTCACTATAACTACCAATTCTCTTAATTTGGTCACTAAACAATGTTTCAAAGTTTACAATATGGTCCTTAATAATGTCAATGGTTAAATGTAATTCAATAAGCTAATAATGTGCCACTTGATCAAAGGTCAACTCTTGAATTTTGACTTTCTGATGTGATATTTCTGGTTACCAGAATCAAATTCCGACTAGGCCCAATTTTGGGATGTTACATTAAAGGTTTGTCTCCAGAGGGTTCTAAGGCATGGTTTGAGAGCACACGAGTATTCTTGGTATGGATTGGTTGACCAAGCATAGGGCAGTGGTAAATTGTGAGACCAAGCGTGTTTCGTTGAGGCTTGCCGATACTTATGAAGTTGTGGTGGTGGGTGAGAATGTTAAGTTCTTGTCTAATGTTGTTTCGGCTTTGGAAGTGCAAAAGTTGTTGAAAGTAGGATGTCGTGCATACTTAGCGTATGTTATGAATTCAAATATGAAGGAGGTACATCCCCAGGATATTTGGATTGTTTGTGATTTTTCGGGGGTGTTTTTGAAATAGTTGCCTAGTTTGTTGCCTGATAGAGAAGTGGAGTTTTGTATCGAGACGTATGCAGATACGGCTTCGGTGTCCATTGCTCCGTATGGCATGGCACCCAAGGAGATAAATAAGTTAAAGATGCAGCTTCAGGAGTTGTTAAACCGTGGGTTCATACTGCTTAGTGTGACACCTTGGGGGCATCGATGTTGTTTGTAAGGAAAAAGGATGGCACTATAAGAATGTGCATCAATTATCGACAACTGAATAAGTTGAAGATTAAGAATAAGTATCCTTTTCCACAAATTGGTGACCTATTCTATTAATTTCGTGATGCGACAGTGTTTACTAAGATTGATTTGAGATCAGAATACTATCAACTGAAGGTGAAGAGTAAGGATGTGACGAAGACAGCCTTTTGCACCTGTTACGAGCATTATGAGTTCGTGGTGATGCTGTTTGGGTTGACGAATGCGCCTCCAGCTTTCATGGATATGATGAATCAGGTGTTTCATAAGTTTCTGGATCAGTTTGTAGTGGTGTTTATTGATGATATCCTTGTGTATTCACGTACCGATGATGATCATGATAGGCATTTGTGAATTGTTTTACAGACCTTGTTGGATAACCAGTTGTATGCTAAGTTAAACAAGTGCGAGTTTTGGATTAAGGAGGTGGCAATTCTTGGTCATATGGTATCGGCGGAAGGTATTCATGTGGATCCGTAGAAAATTGAGGCAGTTGTGTAATGGAAGCAACCTAGGTCAGTGACGGAGGTTCGTAGTTTCTTATGTTTAGCGAGATATTGTCTTCGTTTCGCAGATGGTTTTTATAAGGTTGCTACTCCTTTGAATAATTTGTTGCAAAAGGATGTTATGTTTGAGTGCACGAAGGCTAGGCAACAAGCTTTTGAGAAGTTGAAAGAAGCTTTGACGCGAGCTTCAATTTTGATTCAACCCGAGTTAGGAAAAGAGTTTGTGATCTATAGTGACGCATCCTATGGGGGGTTAAGGTGTGTGTTGATGCAAGGTGGTAGAGTTGTGGCTTATGCATCTAGATAGTTGAAGGTGCACAAGCGCAATTATCCTACGCGTGATATTGAGTTAGCGGCAGTGGTGTTTGCACTAAAGATTTGGAGGCATTATCTTTATGGTGAGAAATGTGTGGTGTCTACGGATCATAAAAGTTTGAAATATTTGATGTCGCAGAAGGAGTTGAATATTAGGCAACGAATATGGTTGGAGCTGCTTAAGGATTATGATTTGGCGATCGAGTATCATCCTGGTAAGGCTAATGTGGTGGCCAATGCTTTGAGTAGGAAGGTGGTTGTAGAGATGAGGGCCATGTTTGCACAGTTGAGATTGTCGCGATATGGCAGGTTGGTAGCCGAGTTACAAGTGAAGCCTTCCTTAGCTCAGCTGATTAAGAAGAAGTAGTTGCTCGATGATTCGTTGGTACCGCATGTTACGGACATTGCGAAAGGTAATCCAACGAACTTTTGTTTTAATGATGATGGTGTTTTGTGTTTAAGAGTCAGATAGTTGTGCTGGAGGATGCTGAGTTGAGGCACACTATTCTAACTGAGGCGCATAGTAGTCCTTTTGCTATGCATCCTAGTAGTACTAAGATGTATCGTGGGTTGAAGGATGAGTACTATTGGGTTGGTTTATAGAGGGATGTCGCTGATTTTTTTGAGTAAGTGTATAGTTTGTCAACGAGTGAAGGCTGAACATTTGTTTCCTTCCGGGTTGTTGCAACCTTTGAAGATACCTGAATGGAAATGGGAGAGGATCACGATGGATTTCACAATGGGTTTGCCTTTGACCCCGACAAAGAAGAACAATATTTCAGTGATCGTGGATCATTTTATGAAGTATACGCATTTCTTGGCTGTGCATACTACGTATTCGCTGGATAAGCTAGCGGAGTTGTACATCGCGGAGGTTGTGAAGTTGCATGGAGTGCCTAAGTCTATTATGTTATATCAGGATCTGCGTTTTACATCAAGGTTTTGGGAATTTTTACATGGAGCTTTGGGTACACGTCTCAATTTTAGTACTTCGTATCATCCACAAATGGATGGTCAGTCTGAGCATGTTATTCAAGTGCTTGAGGATATGTTGCGATGTTGTGTTATAGATTTTCAAGGATCTTGGGAGAGACAGTTGCCTTTGGTGGAGTTCGCTTACAACAATAGTTACCAGGGAAGTATACAAATGGCTCCATTTGAAGCTTTGTATGGTAGGAAGTGTAGAACGCCTCTTTGTTGGGCGGAAGCGGGGGAAAAGTTTGTTTCTTTGTCGGCTAAGCTTAAAGGAACAAAGAAAAAAGTGAAGCTCATTAGTGATAATTTGAAAGCGGCTTTGGATCGACAAAAGTCTTATGTGGATTTGAAGCGTAAAGAGATTGAGTATGCGGTTGGTGATAAAGTGTTTTTGATGGTTTTTCCTTGGAAGAAGGTGATGAGGTTTGGTCAGAAAGGTAAGTTGAGTCTGAGGTTTATTGGACCATAAGAGGTGCTTGAGCGTGTTGGACCGGTGGCTTATAGATTCAGGTTGCCGCTTGAGCTGGAAATGATACATGATGTTTTTCATGTATCCATGTTGCGGAAGTATATATCGGATATATCGCATGTTATGCCTGATGAGGAGGTTGAGTTGAATCTATATTTGACTTATGATGAGGAACTAGTTAAGATATTGGATGTAGACAACAAGGTTCTTTGTGGGAAGACCATAGAGTTGGTTAAGGTGTTGTGGCGACACTAAGGTGTTGAGGAAACTACGTGGGAAAGGAAGGATGACATGATGAAGCAGTTTCCTTATCTTTGTCCACCAGGTAAACTTTGAAGACAAAAGTTCTTAAGTGGGGGAGAGTTGTAACAACCTAATGTTGGGCCTAGGAGTTAGCCGGGTTTAGGCTAGACGGTTTGGTCGAACTGCTTTCAGCAATTTAGACTAGTTTGAGGAATAAATCGATTTGGAGGATTTTTGGAAGAAATAAAATCTAGAAAAATGTTTTAAAATCATTATTTAATATATATATGATTTTGATGGGATTGATTTTTGGAAATGGATTTTGGGGGTTTGATATTTTGGGACAAGTGACCAAAATGTAAAAGCATAAAACTGTTTTTGGTGACTATTTTGTATAAGATCGGAACTTTGAATCTTTAAGGAGCATTTGACCCAAAGTCTAATTCAGACTTTTTCCTTTTAATTGGATAATTTTAAAGTGATTTTAATAAATAAAATAAGTTGGAGAGAATTAATTAGGCATTAATATCTTAAAACATATTTCACGTAACTAGCTTTTCTCTCAACCATTTTCTCTCAAATTCTCTCTAGCCAAACATTAGTTTCTTCTTCAAATATTTGAGGTAAACACTTGATTTAGTTCAACTTTTTAACACTAAATGATTTCCTATCAAAACCTTATGGTTTTATCTTTGTTTTCTCATGTAAATCTATACAATTGGGGGAAAAAGCAATCATTAGAGGTAAGGTTTCGTTCTTCTCCTCTAATGAAAGGTTCTTTACTGAAATTCTCAAGTTCTTGATCTTTTATGAATGTTTTCTAATGGGTTTTGAAGATATAGTTGTGGAAAATTGGTTTAATTGATGTCTAATGGGTGAATTTAATTAAGGTTCGTTTTGATTTGATAATGTTATGTTTTAGGACGAGATTAAACATGATTTTGATTTTTTTACAATGAGGCTTAATGGATTTTTATGTGGTAATCCCCGAAACTAGGTGAATTGCTTGATTGTTAGGTTGAGATCTTTGAGTTTGTGGCTTGTTTAAGTGGTTAATTGATGGCCGGTGTTGTGTTGGTGTTGAGGAGATGTTTTAGATGTATCATGATGATGTTTTGTTGTTGATCTCGCTGGGTAAGGGCTAGTGTTTGATTAGAGTTGTAACACCCCCTAACCCGAGTTATTAGCAACCTGGATCGGGAGAGTTACTTAAGCAAGGGCAAGGAAATACAATACAAGTAAGCAACAAGGCCAAGATTGATAAACTCATCCATATTAGATGAGTTACTTAACTAGCAAGCAACCAATCATACTTACTTAAAAAACAAGCAAACTCACATTTTGATTTCAATACATCAAGGGCATTTGAATGGGCAATTTAAATAATTCCTTTCATTGCTTACATTTCAAGTTACTACTTTCATGATTCACTTATCATATTCAATCCTTGAATTCCTACACATTCGAATGACCTAAGACAAGCAACATAATTCCATTTCATTACAATGTTCCTTAGTTTGACACATATAACATTTCATACCCAGATTACTAAACATGATATTGTTAACATACAATTGCATGTAACTAGTTTTCATACATATAGACCATTCGACAATCATCATACAACTCACAAAACACTTACATCATGGTATGTTCATACACTAGACTATTCGTCCTTTACCATTCAAACACACACAATATTTACATCAAGGTATGTTTACACACAAGTGACCATAAAATTTCAAGTCATTCGAATGGTTCAATGTAAACTAGATCATTCACTTGATCATTTCAATACAAATTCATATAACCGCAGCAAATACCATTCCATTTCATGAAATTTAAGTTAAATACATGTTTCATATTGTCAACCAAGATCATGACATAGTAGGCCCATATAAGAACAATATATGCAAGTACTCAAGAATTCCAAAATGCATGATCAAGCTAAACTCTATACAATCTAGTGCCACCAATCTAGGAGGTATACAAAACAAGTATGAAACCATACTTAGACAATGCTTGTGTCTTGCTTCAAGCTCAAGGTAACAGGCTTCAAGATCAAGCAACACTCGATTCCTTTATCCTGTAGGTTGGAAAGAATGAAAACGACATTGATAAGTACAATAATGTACTTAGTGAGGTAGTAACTGGTTCTAACCATTTGATATTTCAAGTTAAGTGTCAATTAATCAAGAATGATCCTAGCTAAGGATTTCAAGCATTAGAGTGATCCTAGCTAAGGATTATAGCATTCGGCTAGTATAGGATACAAGAAACATGAAATCATACTTCATGTTTTCATATCAAGAATCAAGCAAATCATACTTACGCAACAAGTAATCAAATAAGTCATGCTTACATGACAAGTAACATACAATTCATGGCTTTCATGTCAAGTAACATACAAATCAAGGCTTTCAAGACTAGTAACATGTGATGTAGGATTGTTATTTCATTTGTTATCAATTTAAACAACCCCCTTGGTACTTAGTTTGTATAGGTAATCGAGTCTCCAACCAACTGTCGCCACAAGATGCACCGTAGTGCTGGTCAACCCTCCTACTGTCTCCAAATAGGGGCCTTAGCCCTGGACCGTAGTCCACCATGACACAATGAGCTCTAGACTCTAAGGCATGCCCTTCTACCTAGTCCAACTAGCTACCAAGGTTGTTCGATTTAAGCCATTTATACAAGTCTATCAAGTTCATTTTATACTAGGCCCTTAGGCCAATTGAGTCATAGCTCACATATCATATAATTCTCATGTTTCATTTCATCAAGTAGGATAACATTACAAGCAAGTTCTTTAAGTCATTCGATCTCATACCATATCACACATTCAAGCACCAATGTTACCACTTAAACATGCTTAGTAATCGAATCAAACATGTATTCAAGGTTGTGATCAAGTTTCATGCATTACTTTAATCACTCTTCCCTTATAAATCAAGATCATATTAAGTTCATTCAAACATTTCAAGAATATAGGCATGCTTGCATTGGTTAGGACCTAGTCCTAACCCTAGGAATAACTACACTCATATTACTCCAAGCTTAGCTAGTCTTGGATCCACAATCCTTTGTTCTTGGCTTTAGGATGTTCCACTCTTTCCTCACCACCAAGTTCACTCCTGGTTCTAACACATTACACAATCAAATACATGTCAAAACAAGTTCACATAATCATTCAATCAAGGCAATGTTACAAGTACACAACATATACAAATTTGGCAGCATGTTCATATATTTTCTTCACTACACCTAACTACACTTGACTATACTCCAATTCATGAAAAACAGGGCAGTAACCAATGCCCCAAAACTGTTTACAAAACAGTTTACAATTACCTAAACTGTTGTTACTAGGCAACATGTAGTTTGTTCACTTAAACATGCATAACTTTCATTCTGTACGTTGGAATTTCAATTGTTTTACACCGTTGGGAAGCTAACTTAACTGTCTTTCTAACCATATAGGCCTTGCATTTTAGTTCTTTTCCAATTAATACAGTTTTTTATTCAAAGACAGGGCAATTTACAACACTGGACAGTTTGCACTGTCCCTAGTGTTTCTTCTCTACAGTTCATTATACAATCCAGAATTCAGTTATATTTTCTCCTAATGAATTTAGACATGTCAAGGCATTGTCCATAAAATTTCCAGCCTTAAATTAATTTTATACAATTTATGGTGATTTTTCAAAGTTACTGCCCATAACAGAGCATTCTGGGCAGATTACACTAGGTTGAGTTTCTAGTTTCATAACTCATTTTAACAAGGTTCTAACATGGAAATTCAACTTATTTTCATGTTATTACATGTCTAGGTCAGTCTAATCCACCTAGAAATGTGCTTAAAACAGGGCATTATCATGTTAAATTCAATTTGATCTATTTGATCAACATTATACTTCTAATTCACCATTTGAGCAGTCCATTACCTAGTCTTAACTAATCCAATTGTATACATTCATTTTCCAGCAACTTATTTACTCTATTCAATCCTCAATTCATCAAACAACATGATCAAAACAGGGCATAATGTACAATTAGCATGCTTCAACATTTTCACTAGTAAAACAGTCCCAATTCAAAACTGTTTTCAACCATACTTCATATTCTCAAATTTCTAGCAACCATATACATTTTCTTTAGCAATTTAGTTACTAGAAATCACAATTTCAAGTTCTATTAGAAGCTAACATGATCCTAACATACATAACAATCATCCTAATCAATCTAGGCAACAAGAACACCATCATTTCAAGATTCAAGCATCACATAACATGTAAGGATCAAGCAATATACCTTCTCCAAGCTAATTTGATCAAAGTTAAATCAAAAAGCATGAATTTGAAGGTGATGTATGAAGCTTTCTTTCTCCTATATGGATGAGTATGGTTTGGCCAAGGTGGAGAATGGTGGAGTGGAGAAGATGATAGGAAGATGACCACTTGGCCATGGTGTTATCAATTGGCTTGACTATTTGCCCCCACTTGGAAAATTATGGTCTAATTACTTCATAAATCCTTAATTACACTTCTTTATCAATTTGTTACTATTTGATCCTTCATGATTCGGCCACTTCTTTATCAATCCATCTAATTTAGTCACTAGGTTTACTTAATTCTTCTATTTTGTAGATTGTTTGTACAATTAAGTTCGAATTAGTTTATGACATGTTACTAGGCCATGATTTGGGGTACTACAAGAGTAGTTTCACCGATGTTTTCGGTTGTTTTCGGGTAGCGAAATGTTGATAGTTGAGTAAAGAAACTGTAGAACTGAGTTGTTGGGGATTTTGATGCAAGGAAGTGCATTAATCCTCTGTTTTGCTCTGGTTAGAAGCAAGGGAGAATGATCCGGTAGAGTTGGAAGAGGTTTTGGTTGATTCGGAGGTTTGAGATCGCTTTGGCAAAGAAAGCGAAGCATTGTCGGTGAGTGGAATTGATTTTAAAAGCTTTTCAAAGGTTTGAAAGCAAGGCTTGGGGGTTTAGATTGAGTTTGAAATGCTAATCTAAGCTCGGAAGTAAGCATGAAAGGTTTCACACTCAGTTTTCAGTTTTTCCCATTGTTTTGCTAAATCATGCTCATGTTTGAAGATAGATTTGTTACCTATTGTTATGCATGTTTTTATGAATTGAGAGGTTATTCAATCAAATGATCCCATGAGATTGATTTATGATTTTAATGAGGTTATACCTTGTTGAGAAAATGCTATGCATTGGTTGTGCTTATGAAATGGGATGAGAAATGGTTTATGTTTATGCATTGAAAAATAGTAAGGAAACATGGTTTTAAAGTGTATATTGGCAAGTAATGATGCTTATTATAACCGGATATAATTGGTCGACCAATAGGATGAGAGTGCACTATAATATATACAAATTTCGTACGTAAGCCAAATTCTTCGATTACACAATAGGGGTAGTTCTATTGTGTTGCGAGTGATAGGGGTAGTGCCATCACCATGGGCAATGGGGGTAGTGCCAACCCGGCCGAAGTGTGCATTATTGTGGGTAGTATCACCATGAGCCTTGATGGGGTCAGACCCATCAAGGTGTCCGCATATCTGAACTTTAATGGATAGGGGTAGTGCTATCCAAGGATGGGGTCGTAGTCATCTGGGTCACTTGAATGCCAATATATGAGATTACATGTATCATTATTTTAAAAGGTTTTGTATAATGGGATTTATACATGAGATTCTATTTTGAATTATGGTTTGTAATGTTCAAGCATGTGAAGCATACATTGAGATTTGCATTGAGTTTAATGCATGAGATAAATGATACATGTGTAGAAAGGTAAATGATTTTGCTTTGATGGGTTTTAAAGCATTTGAAAGTATTTGAGCATGATGAGAAAAGGTTTCCAAAAAGCCATTGTTGTGGTTTTCAAATGAGTGTCCCTCACTAAGCTTGTGGCTTACGCTCTGTTTTCTTAACAATATAGATAAATAACTTTTTAGGCAGCAATGAGGCAAGAGTAGAAGTCCAAGAGGTTCTTTAAGCTCAAGTATGGTTTTGAACTGAATGGTAGTAATAATTTGGCAATGGGAGGGGTATTATATGTTTTGGGAGTATGTTTGATGAACTCCCTTGTTTGGCACGTGTTTGTGTTGCCTTTAAAGACTTGTTAATGGCCTTTATTGTTTGGTTTGAGCTTTGGTATTGTTTTTGGTGTTTGAATTGGCTTGGCAATAGGGTGCATGCCTATAGATTCCCTTTGAGTATGTAATCATTTTTTGGTGTTGTTTCTGGTGCTTTTGGCTAAAGATCAATCCTTGAATATGTTATGTGTGACTTTCGAGCATGTTAGAATGGTTTGGGTAGCTTAATTGTGTGATTAAGCAACAAAATTGAACATTACAAGCCCAGGCGTATCATGCGCGGGCTAATGTATCGATACGGGTAAGCCATTTTAGGCATACCATAACGGTACGCTAAGTACGGTACCGGTACGACTAAAGGCAAAAAAAGAAGGCGTTTCGATACGCGTGGGCGTATCGGTATGGTTAATGCTACTGTAATTTGGGGTTTCAAAAATTACAATCACCGTACCAATACGGGCCTAAGGGTATCGATACGGCCAGTCGTTATGGTAGTTAAAAGACATCTTTTGACTTTTTATTTTCTTACATTTTGGTCCCTTAATGTCGTGAATGCAATTGAGTGAGTTTGGATGGTCGTGTTAAGTTGAAAATTGACGTGTGATCATAGAACATGACTAATTGTATATTGGTAACTTTAATTCCACCTTAAGTCCCTAAAATTTTTAAGTTTTACAAAATGGTCCCTAATTGACAACCGTAACAATTAGATGTCGAATCGACTCCCGATTGAGTCATAAATTCACCCGCTGCGAGCTCATTCACTTAGTATAATAATTTTGTATCTAGAGAAGATGTAAAGAAAAAAAGGGTCATTTATTAAAGAGAAACGGTCAGGTTTTTCTTCAATATTCCACGCGTGACTCGTTTGGTTCGGTCATGTGACTAGATCATGTCGAGGGAGTTACATTTGTTGGTATCATAGCCAGGTTTATGAAAAATTAGGGTAAGTTTGCAAACGTTGGGTAAGGTTTATGAAAAATATTAGGAGGTAAGACGGTTGTTTTTCTTGATGTTTGCTATGCACGGTGTTTAATAGCATGCAATATAATTGTTATGTGATGGTTTGGGATAGAGATTGGGGTACCCATTGCCATTATTTATATTGATGTAAAGAGATTTTGTTTTAAGAATTGAGCGTCTTAGATTCTTGCTTCTAGCTAGCCTAACTGTTTTCATTGTTACATTTGTATGCTAGAGATTTATACTATTTTCATAATAGGACCGAGACGAGAGCTTAGAATCAATACACGTGGTGTTATGGAGAATGAGCAAAATGACGTTGTTCCGCCCCTTTCTCCTCATCGTCCTGGTGGTGATGGAGTCAAAGTTGGAGCTAGTGTGGGAGGTGTAGGACCTCAAGTAGCATAGGGTTAAGCTGTCGGTGATATGACCCTGTTGATCTAGGCTATAGCTAGAGCTTTTTTGGCTGTGGTGGCAAGTATGCAAGCGGTTGTGCCACAATCTACAGCTAACCCTGGTTTACCTTTGGAGCTTTTACACAGTTTGGGTGGTACCGAGTTTAGAGGTTTGTCTCTAGAAGGTTATGAGGCATGATTTGAGAGCACACAGAGGATTCTTGGTATGGATTGGTTGACTGAGCATAGGGTTGTGGTAGATTATGAGACCAAGCGTGTTTCGTTGAGTCTTGTTGATGATTATGAAGTTGTGGTGGTGGGTGAGAATGTTAAGTTCTTGTCCAATGTTGTTTCGGCTTTAGAAGTGCAGATGTTGTTAAAAGTAGGATGTCGTGCATACTTGGCTTATGTTATGAATCTGAGTATGAAAGAGGAACGTCCCCAGGATATCCGAACTGTTTGTGATTTTTTGAGGATGTTTCTGGAAGAGTTGCCTAGTTTGCCGTCTGATTGTGAGGTGGAGTTTTGTTTCGAGAAATATGCAGATATGACTCAGTGTCCATTGCTCCGTATCGCATGGCGCCCAGGGAGTTAAAAGAGTTGAAGACGCAGCTTCAGGAGTTGTTAGACCGTGGGTTTATACGGCCTAGTGTGTCACCTTGGGGAGTGTCGGTGTTGTTTATGAGGAAGAAGGATGACACTATGAGAATGTGCATCGATTATCGGTAACATAATAAGTTGACGATTGATTTCGTGGTGCGGTAGTGTTTTCTAAGATTGATTTGAGATCAGGATACTATCAGTTGAAGGTGAAGAGTAAGGATGTGCCAAATACGGCCTTTCGCACCCGTAACAGGCATTATGAGTTCTTCGTGATGTCGTTTGGGTTGACGAATGCGCCTGGAGCTTTGATGGATATGATGAATCGGGTGTTTCATGAGTTTCTGGATCAGTTTGTAGTGGTGTTTATCGATGATATCCTTGTCTATTCACGTATCGAGGAGGATCATGATAGGCATCTGCGAATTGTTTTACAGACCTTGTTGGATAATCAGTTGTACGCTAAGTTAAACAAGTGCAAGTTTTTTATTAAGGAGGTGGTGTTTCTTTGTCATGTGGTGTCGGCGGAAGGTATTCATGTGGATCCGTAGAAAATTAAGGTGGTTGTGAATTGGAAGCAGCCTAAGTCGGTGATGGAGGATCATAGTTTCTTGGGTTTGGTGGGATATTATCGTCATTTCGTGGATGGCTTTTCTAACGTTGCTGTTGCTTTGACAATGTTGTTGCAAAGGGATGTTAAGTTTGAGTAGACGGAGGCTATGCAACAAGCTTTTGAGAAGTTGAAGAAGCATTGACGCGAGCTTCGATCTTGATTCAACCCGAGTCAAGAAAAGAGTTTGTGATCTATAGTGACACATCCTATGTGGAGGTTAGGGTGTATGTTGATGTAATGAGGTAGAGTTGTGGCTTATGCATCTAGACAGTTGAAGGTGCACGAGCGCAATTATCCTACGCACGATATTGAGTTAGTTGCAGTGGTGTTTGAGCTAAAGATTTGGAGATATTATCTTTATGGCGAGAAATGTGTGGTGTATACGGATCATAAAAGTTTGAAATATTTGATGTCGTAGAAAGAGTTGAATATTAGGCAACGAAGATGGTTGGAGTCGCTTAAGGATTATGATTTGACGGTCGAGTATCATCCTGGTAAGGCTAATGTGGTGGCCGATGTTTTGAGTAGGAAGGTGACTGTAGAGATGAGGGCCATGTCTGTGCGGCTAAGTTTTTCGTGAGATGGTGGGTTGGTAGCCGAGTTGCAAGTGAAGCCTTTCTTAGCTCAGTTGATTAAGAAGAAGCAGTTGTTCGATGATTCATTGGTACCGCTTGTTACGGACATTGTGGAGGGTAATCTAACGAACTTTTGCTTTAATGATGATGGTGTTTTGTGTTTTAAGAGTTGGATAGTTGTGCTAGAGGATGCTGAGTTGAGGCACACTATTCTGACTAAGGCACATAGTAGTCATTTTTCTATACATCTTGGTAGTACTAAGATATATCGTAAGTTGAAGGACGAGCACAATTGGGTTGGTTTAAAGAGGGATGTCGCTGATTTGTGAGTAAGTGTATGGTTTGTTAGCGAGTGAAGGCTGAACATCAGTTTCCTTCCAGGTTTTTGCAACCTTTGAACATACCATAATGGAAATGGGAAAGGATCACGATAGATTGAGGTTGTAGCTTGAGTTGGAAAAGATACATTATGTTTTCTATGTATCCATGTTGCGGAAGTATAGATGGGATCCATCACATGTTATGCCTGTTGAGGAGGTTGAGCTGAATCCAGATCTGACTTGTGATAAGGAACCGGTTAAGATCTTTGATGAAGACAACATGGTTCTTCATGGGAAGACCATAGAGTTGGTTAAGGTGTTGCGGCGACACCGAGGTGTTAAGGAAGCTACGTGGGAAAGGAAGGATGACATGATGAAGCAGTTTCCTTATCTTTTTCCACCAGGTAACTTTGAAGACGAAATTTCTTAAGTGGGGGAGAGTTGTAACGCCCTAATTTTGGGCCTAGGAGTTAGTCGGGTTTAGGCTAGACTGTTCGGTCGAACCAGTTTCAGTAATTTAGGCTAGTTTGAGGAATAAATCGATTTGGAGGATTTTTGGAAGAAATAAAATATAGAAAAATGTTTTAAAATCATTATTTAATATATAAATGATTTTGGTAGGATCTATTTTGGAAAATGGATTTTGGGGGTTTGACATTTTGGGACAAGTGACCAAAATTTAAAATCGTAAAATTGTTTTTGGTGACTATTTTGTAAAAGATCAAAACTTTGAATCTTTAAGGAGCATTTGACCTAAAGTCTAATTAGGACTTTTTCGTCTTAATTTTCTAATTTTAAAGTTGTTTTAATAAATAAAATAAGTTGGAGAGAATTAATTAGGCATTAATCTCTTAAAACATATTTCACGTAACTAACTTTTCTCTCAACCATTTTCTCTCAAATTCTCTCCAGCCAAAGATCAGTTTCTTATTCAAATATGTAAGGTAAACACTTGATTTAATTCATCTTTTTAACACTAAATGATTTCCTATCAAAACCTTATGGTTTTATCTTTTTTTTTTCTCATGTAAATCTATACAATTGGGGGAAAAAGCAATCATTAGAGGTAAGGTTTCGTTCTTCTCCTCTAACGAAAGGTTCTTTACTGAAATTCCCAAGTTCTAGATCTTTTATGAATGTTTTCTAATGAGTTTTGATGATATATTTGTGGAAAATTGGTTTAATTGATGTTTAATGGGTGAATTCAATTAAGGATCATTTTGATTTGATAATGTTGGGTTTTAGGATGAGATTAAACGTGATTTTGATGTTTGACAATGAGGCTTAATGGATTTTATGTGGTAAACACGAAACTAGGTGAATTGCTTGATTGTTAGGTTGAGATCTTTGAGTTTGTGGCTTGTTTATGTGGTTAATTGATGGCTGGTGTTGTTTTGGTGTTGAGGAGATGTTTTTAGATGTATCATGATGATGTTTTTTTGTTGATCTAGCTGGGTAAGGGCTAGTGTTTGATTAGAGTAGTTTCACCGATGTTTTCAGTTGTTTCCGGGTAGCGAAATGTTGATAGTTGAGTAAAGAAAGTGTAGACCTGAGTTGTTGGGGATTTTGATGCAAGTAAGTGCATTAATCCTGTATTTTTCTTTGGTTAGAAACAAGGGAGAATGATCCGATAGATTTGGAAGAGGTTTCGGTTGATCCAGAGGCTTGAGATCGCTTCGGCAAAGCAAGCGACGCATTATCGGTGAGTGGAAATTATTTTAAAAGCTTTTCAAAGGTTTTAAATCATGGTTTGGGGGTTTAGATTGATTTTGAAATGCTAATCTAAGCTTGGAAGTAAGTATGAAAGGTTTCACACTCGGTTTTTGGTTTTTCCCATTGTTTTGCTAAATCATGCTCATGTTTGAAGATAGATTTGTTACCTACTGTTATGCATGTTTTTATGAATTGAAAGGTTATTCAAATGATCCCATGAGATTGGTTTATGATTTTAAAGAGGTTATACCTTGTTGAGAAAATGCTTTGCATTGGTTGTGCTTTTGAAATGGGATGAGAAATGGTTTATGTTTATGCATTGAAAAACAGTAAGGTAACATGGCTTTTAAGTGTATATTGACAAGTGATGATGCTTATTATAGTCGGATATAATTGGTCGACCAATAGGATGAGAGTGCACTATAATATATACAAAATTCGTACATAAGCCAAATTCTTCGATTACACAATAGGGGTAGTTCTATTGTGTTGCGAGTGATGGGGGTAATGCCATCACCACGGGAAATAGGGGTAGTGCCAACCCAGCTAAAGTGTGCATTGTTGTGGGTAGTATCACCATGAGACTTGATGGGGTCGGAGCCATCAAGATGTCCGCATATCTGAACTTTAATGGATAGGGGTAGTACTATCCAAGGATGGGGTCGTAGCCATCCGGGTTACTTGAATGCCAATATATGAGATTACATGTATCATTGTTCTAAAAGGTTTTGTATAATGAGATTTATACATGAGATTCTATTTTGAATTATGGTTTGTAATGTTCAAGCATGTGAAGCTTACATTGAGATTTGCATTGAGTTTAATGCATGAGATAAATGATACATGTGTAGAAAGGTAAATGATTTTGCTTTGATGGGTTTTAAAGCATTTGAAAGTATTTGAGCATGATGAGAAAAGGTTTTCAAAAAGCCATTGTTGTGGTTTTCAAATGAGCGTCCCTCACTAAGCTTGTTGCTTATGCTTTTTTTTCTTAATAATACAGATAAATTGCTTGTCGGGCAGCAAGGAGGCAAGAGTAGAAGTCTAAGAGGTTCTTTAAGCTCATGTATGGTTTTGAACTAAATGGTAGTAATAATTTGGCAATGGGAGGGGTATCATATATTTTGGGAGTATGTTTGATGAACTCCCTGGTTTGGCACGTGTTTGTGTTACCTTTAAAGACTTGTTAATGGCCTTTATATTTGGTTTGAGCTTTCGTATGTTTTTGGTGTTTGACTTGACTTGGAAATAGGGTGCATGCCTATAGATTTCCCTTTGAGTATATGATCATGTTTTGGTGTTGTTTCTTGTGCTTTTGGCTGAAGATCGATCCTTAAATATGATATGTGTGACTTTAAAGCATGTTAGAGTGGTTTGGGTAGCTTTATTGTGTGATTAAACAGTAAAATTGAACATTATAGGTCCAAGCGTATCGGTACGCGGGCTACTATATCAATACGGGTATGGCATTTCAAGAATATCGTATTTGTACGCTAAATATCGTATCGGTACGGGCTGAAGGCAAAAAAAGAAGGTGTTTCGATACGCGAGGGCGTATCAGTACGGTTAATGCTACTGGAATTTGGGGTTTTAAAAATTACAAGCACCGTACTGATACATGCCTAAGGGTATTGATACGGCCAGCTGTTATGGTAGTTAAATGGTATCTTTTGAGTTTCTATTTTCTTACGTTTTGGTCCTTGAATGTCGTGAATGCAATTGATTGAGTTTGGATGGTCGTGCTAAGCTGAAAATTAACGTGTGAGCATGGAACCTGACTAATTTTATATTGGTAACTTTAATTCTACCTTAAATCCCTAAAATTTTTAAGTTTTACAAAATGTTCCCAAATTAGCAACCGGAACAATTGAATGTCGAATCGACGCTTGATTGAGTCGTAAATTCACCCGCTCTGAGCTCGTTCACTTAGGATAATAATGTCGCATCTAGAGAAGATAAAAAGAAAAAAGGGTCGTTTATTAAAGAGAAACTTTCGTGTTTTTCTTCAATATTCCCCGTGTGACTCATTTGGTTCAGTCTTGCGACTAGTCCGGGTCGAGGGGTTTACATTTTATAAAAAGATCAGATTGTAAATTGTTTGTACATAATCAAAGGTTCGGGTCAACCTTATCAAATATGTAAGAAGTTTTTAATCCCTTTGATGTTTTTAATCCCTTTGATTTTTGGTTACTCGCTTAGTTAATATATCATATGTTTGAGTGGTTTTCATTTGGTAACACTTCGTATACCAGTTTTCTTCTAGACTAGGTAAAGGGTGTTACATTTATTGGTATCAGAGCCTAGGTTTAGTCGATTCTCAGACTAAACTAGGAATTGTTGCATCATTTTTAGTTGCATGTGCCACCTAGGAGTAAAATTTGACATGTACTTGTGATCATTGTTTACCATAAAGGCACTCCTTTATACGTTGATAGTCTTTAAAATTCATCCTATAACATATCTCGATTATTTCAAAATTCTCTATATGTATATTTCTTGAAAACTTCAAGGATTGTCTCTAATGCAGAAATGGAGTTCTGAAGTGAACTCTACCCTAGATTCAATCTAGTTTTCATCACCCCTATCGGATAACCCTGATTGTGCTATTAGAACTCAAGGATACATGTGCCCTTATTTAAAGAAGTCTGAGATGAAAGGACTCGAATTAACCTTTAGACTTTTCTCTTAATTCTATTGGCTTACCTTGATATTCAGGGAAGAATGATGAAGTTATATGACTCAAATATTAGGACAAATATTTAAAGCTTGTGAAGCTGATATGAGAAAGTAATTGGGCGGAAACAAGGTATTAGGACTTGAACTCTTAGAGGTGTGAGAGAGAAAATAAGAGCCATCTAGAATGAACTAAAAGGAGCTTTCAATAGGCAATAGACTTATATTAATCTTGAAAATATAAATGATCTATCTACAGTAGAAAAGGCAAGTATCCATGAATGTCTTACCCTAGAAGTTGGTATTGGGGTTTAAAAAGCGAAGAAAGCTTAGCTTTATTTTCTTGGGTCTGAAGGAATAGAACTCAATCCAGATTTGTTTGACTAAGAAGAACCAATTCGAATCCTTGATCTTGAAGTTAAAAGACTTAATAATAAATCAGTTTCCCTCGTCAAAGTGTTGTGGAAAAGTCACAAGGTTGAAGAAGCAATCAGGAACCCGGAGTTGCTAATAGAGATTTGTACTCTCATTTGATCAACTCAGGTAAATTTGAGGACGAATTATTTTTGTGGGGGGTAGAGTTGTAAAACCCCAAATTACAGCTTAGAAGAATGTTATCATTCCAATGTGATTTAAAGGGATTGAAGATCTCAATGTCCCAACTTAGTGTGGATTTATGCTATAAATTTTGATCACAATTAATTTGGTAAGGAATTTTTTATTTACTAGAGTAAGTTTGTGATAATAGGGGATCAAATTTAAAGTAGTGCAAAATGGGTGACCAAATCCTTATGGACTAAATTGAATTCCAAGAATGAACAAGGAGTTGCATGGTAAACAAATAATGAATTGGGGACTTGAACACATAGCTATCTAAAGTAAAAACAAGTGTTAGGGAGTAAGGAAAGAATCGGTCAATTGGTGTTTTGAACCAAACTTGTCTCCTTCCTCTTCTAAATGTTGAAATCATAAATGGAGAAAAAGATGTTCTTACCACCATAGAAAAAGCTAAAAAATTGAACTTAGTTAAACGATAATTCTTGAGTCTTTGTTCGACCTTTCAAAGGGAAATGGGTAAGTATCCTGCTTTTCCTTTTGGTTAGGAGTTAATCTAAGGATTAAGCTTAGATTTATTCTATCACTGATCTTAGCTGGATTGTTAGAGAGATAAATGCTTGATGAGAACCAAATTCTTGAACAATTGAGTAATTCATGTACTAATTTAAGCCATAAGTCTAGCTTGTGGGAAGAAAGCTATGAATTCGAAAGGTGAACAAGGCCCTAGAGGGCAATCGAGTGGTATTGAATTGCTAATTATGCATGATAAATCTTGAGTCTCTATGATGTTCTGGATATATATATATATATATATATGAATAGGAGATTCAAATGGTCTATTAATATTGTGAGAAATGTAATTAGAATCAACTTGTTAAACATTGCTTGATAGAAAGATTAGAGGATAATATATATACATGTGTTGTGAAGGAACAATAGAGAATTGCCCTGTTTCTCCTATGTACTTTGGAATAGGACTGTTCCGATAAGATAAATTAGATAGATATATGTTTCAGAACTATTTTTCTATACGAATATAAACCCGAAAATGTTTTCTTTATATATGAAAATCTAAGGACTGTATTGGATTAAGTGAAAGATTGAGGACAGTTTGTACTATTTTGGAACAAATGAGAAGCTAATAAAAACCTTAAATGGCTGCTTTAAGTGGAAAAAAATTATGTTAAAAGTTGTCCCATGTCAATGCAAACAATGTGGGTTGTTTGGTGAATATATGAGTAGATTCATACACTTTAGAAATTGTTTTGTGTTAATATGAATATAAATGTTTAGTTTGATAAGGAATCATAGGTAAAGACTTTTTGCTAATACATGGTTAAATTCCTTGATACAATTAGACAATGAGGAGGGTTGATCAATTGAGGCATAAGATCGAGGGTTGGAAACGCAGAAGGAATTATAATCCAGGAACAAATCTAGCTTAGAAAGATCTGTGAGTGTAGTTTAAAGTCTCAGAAAAGGTTTTGAGCCTTTTCCGAGCATTTCTAGTTGATTAATTCCTATGCTTTATATATGCATATGCTTGAATGTTGTGTGGAAGCTTAAGCTGGACTATAAGGTAAGTACTTATTGAAAAGTACTTTTATGCATAAGTGGTTTGACTGATAGAAACTTATGTGTGCTCATGTACATGTTTGATAAAATATGATATAAGTATTAATAGGTTATATGAATTTTGATTTCTATGCACCTATTGGTATATACAAGTAATACTTGTAATGCATTAATAAGACAGTGGTCTAAGCTTATTTCCTATTATGATGTGATAAGCTAAAATGGAATGAATACTAGATTAAAAGGGTTATACGTGAATACTATGTTCAAGGAACTATGAAATGTATCAAATATTTGAAAGATTTCGTGCAAATGAATTCGTGAATATGTCTTGAAGTAGGCTTTGTTCTGAAATAATAAGAATGGGGGAGTTGTACTCAAATTATCAAACTTAGATTTGTTGCTAAGTTAGGATTGAGGAAGTAGATGATAAGAAATCTATTTGTATGTTCTTACTTGCTTGGTAAGTAAGCCAATGTTAAGTTAACAATTGCCTAATGACTAAATGTGAATCTGGAATAATGAGTGATGTGACCTTTGTTATGTATAATTTGAATTAAAGGATTGATGCATTGAGTAGTGCACGACTTGTATACTAATTTGAAAAATGAGCTTTGCTCAATTTTGCCTTGAAATGATACTTTTGAATTCAAATAAGGTTGTGATATGAAAAAGTTTAACTCTTGTAAAAACAAGAACCTAAAGCTATGCCCACCTTATTAAGTAACAAGATATGCTTAATGAGTAAAATAAGTGTTGAAAGAAAACTCGACTAGGAAGCCATTTGATCAAAGAAATGATACAATGTGAAGTCACATGAGGTGACTATGTACCCAAGTTGATAAGGGTAAAACGTTTTTTGATATGTTATTGCGAAAAGGAGCTATGCTCATAAAATACCTGATATGATGAGTTTAAGATGAACCCTTGGTCTCGAGTCAGTCTTAGGTATAGTTGGCATGCCATAGAGTCCATAAAACTCAGTGTTGGGGTGGACTACGGTCCGGGACAGTGGTCCCTATTTGGTGACAGTAAGAGGGATGTGTATGTGGTCACTTGGCGACAGTAGGAGGGATTGACTGGTACTGCGAGTACCATATTATGGGCGATGGTTGGGGATTTGAGTACCTAGGTTGTTATTCGATTCTCAAGGCTATACTAAAATCAAAACGAAGAAATTTGTAACTCTAACTAATGAATAAGATAATTGATAATTTTAGAAATAAATGTCTTATGCCTTTGATATATGTAATCAATATCCTATGAAACCAGTAGCTCATATTTGAAAAATGGCATTGTTTGATATCTTTTATGTCAAGAAACTTAAGATACGATACTTAATTGGTCAATGACTTGTATGTTAAGTAGTTCACGGTAAAAAAGACATTAAGAAGTTATGATTATAATCTTACATGATAAGTATCATATGTTGAGACATATTAAGATTTATGCCTTTAGTGACCAGTAACATATGATCATTATATCCTAATATTGGTAATTTGTTTGATAAACAATGAATGGGTAATTATGTGTCTATAAACTGTTTAAAAAGAGAAAACATAAGAACTATAAGTTAATTTGGGTAATTATGGTAATAACTTTCATAACAAGTAACTTGGATCTATTGAATGAGGAATATCCTTTTTGGAAATTTTGATATGTTTTATTGGAATACTTACTTGTCTAAATTTAATTATAATGCCTAAATGTATGTGTAATGTTTGAATGAGTATGTAAACATTTATGAGAACTCTAAGCTTGAATGAAAACTATATATGTATATGAGATACAAAGATCACATGTATACATGAACTGCTTTGATGTTATAAATGTATATACAAACATACTGGATAGTTTTCATTAGTATATGAGTATACTTTGACTGTTTTGTTATACATAGTGGTATATATAAGTTTAGTGGATTGTTTGGAATGAAATGAATTTGACTTGGAGTAGTTTGCTATGTCTAATTATGCACATAAGAATAGCGGGCTGTTCAATTGAGTACAAACATGTAGTGGATTGTTTTATACGTATGTATGTGCATGAATTGGAATTCTTGCACATAGACAAGCATGTTATGGAGTGTTTTCTTTGGGTATATATAAGTATCATTCGCTTATGAATACGCTAGGTATGAGAGCATGTTAGACAATTATATTATAAGGATAGACTTTGATAAATGAATCCAAGAAAGTTTATAGGTTTAATAATGAACTAACTTAATGATTTGTTCAGCAAGTAAAATAAATTCTTGGATGATGATACACTTATTGTGTGAACAATTATACTTGAATTATGAGATTGTTGAATTGATTCTATTTTTAGTGCAAATCCTATAATGCATTTATTCATCTGTTTTGATTAACCTATTCTAGAGTAATTAACTTCTCGTCCAAGCTCAAATTCTCATTTGTTTAATTGATTTCTAGTGAAAGGAGGTGTTGGTTAATCATCCTTCATGCTGCTATAAACTACCTCACTAAGTATGTATATACTTATAAAATCCTTTTTCTGCCCTTTTAGGATAAAATTCTGTTGAGGTTACCCTTTTAGCTCTGGTTAGATCACAAGTACAAGGTGTCATTTGTATTTCTCTCTATGAACTCCTAGACGGTGGCACATAGTCGATAAGAATGCATTGTGCATTTAGAATCTTTTATTTAATATATATGTATATAAGTTATGTAATTATTTCCGATTTTGTATCGGGCCCTTAATTATATTATGTTGCTTGCTTGCTTGGTTTCTTTTGATTTACATTAGTGATGATACTGGTATGATATAATGGATTTGTTCACTTGTCTAAAGTACTTAAACAAACTTGCTTTGTGTATGTGGATGCATGTTCATATGAGTTTTGTGACATGTGATAAATCTGGCTAGGTAGTGTAACTATAGCACTCGATTATGATTGGTTAGTTAAAACTGCCTAAATGCTTAATGTCTAAAGATAAAAGATATTGGTAGTTTGTGTGTGGTGTTTAATAGGTTGATTAGGTCTTACAAAGTGGTAGATGCTTGCTTGGGATTGTTATAGTCGCTTGTATGTTATCTTAATGGAAGTCCTTTATCACGCATAAAAGGAAATCACTAGACCAGGTATATTAGGGCTAATTGCTATACTCCAAATTTTATATGTTTCTTAAGTAAATAATAGAAATGTATTAACAAATGAATCTCTCTATATTGGAAAATGCACGATTGTAAACTATCATGATGGCCAAGCTTATAAACTTTGGAAATGTTTTGATTCTGACTTTTTGAAGATGGATATAATCCTATTAAAAAGAGGCCTTCTAACCTCTACTGATGCTTGGTGATTAGGCTATGTAAATTATAGCAATTGAATGTTTGAATGTCTGATTCTATGAACATTGAATAATATGATTTGATGTTGATTGATCCAACTTATGAGCTGTAAGATTCATGAACATTGAGTTGTCATTCGTCCCAATGATTCTAAGTGTGGACTGATATGTTTTATAAAAAGATCAGATTGTAAATTGTTGTACATGATCAAAGGTTTCGGTCAACCTTATCGAATATCTAAAAAGTTTTTAATCCCTCTGATTTTTGGTTACTTGCTTAGTTAAGATATCATATGTTTGAGTGGTTTTTCATTTGGTAACACTTCTTAGACTGATTTTCTTCTAGACCGGGTAAGGGGTGTTACAAAATCCATATTCTCACTCACCGACAATGCAAAGCCTCATTCACCGATGCAAATCACTCCTCCAAAGCTTTCGAAGTGACTACACGAGCTTGAGGATCGACCTCCCCTGATTTTACCAAACAAGAACAGAGGACTCAATGCATCATAATGCATTCACAAAGCCAACAACATCAACACATAATGATCCTCTTCAAAACTCTAGCCAAAACCTTCCCAAAATTAATGAAATCAACATCAAACATCTTTCAAACTTAACCCAGACAAAACTTAAAGGTTTAATCCATCAATTATATTCAATTGACATCCAAAAACAACCTAACATAAACCTTATACCTCTAGCATACATTAAACCTCCACAACTTCTCAAAAACACATAACTAACAACCTAGAAAATTAGAGATTCGTCTAACTGCGGGATTCCAATTTAAATCCAACTTATTAACATTATAAAACATAAAAATCATGATTAAAATAAAACAAGAACTCAACAAAATAGATCTAATTCGAAATCATAAAATCTCATCAATTAAACATAGATTAAACAAATTTTTCATAATTAAATCATAAAACCTCATTAGAAAACATATATAGAAGATCAATAAGATGTGAATTTCAATAAATAACCATTTATTAGAGGAGAATGATAAAGTTCACCTCTAATGTTAACTTTCCCCTTTAATTGGATTGATTACATGAGAAAACAAGATTAAAACAATAAGGTTTTGATAATAACCAATTAAGAACTCATTTGAAACCAAAAGATTGATGAAATCAAGTAGTTACCTGGGGATTTTAAAGAAGAGAAAAGTGTTTGGCTGAAGAGAATTTGAGAGAAATTTTTTAGAGAAAAGGTAGTTACGTAAAATTTGCTTAGGAATTAATTATAAAATTAATTCCCAAATCTATTTATATTTTCCAAAACCCTTTTTTAAAAATAGCCAATTAAGGAGAAAAATCTAATATTATACTTTGGTCAAATAGCTCCTTAATGATTCTAAGTTTTGACCCTTTTACAAAATAGTCACTAAAAACAGTTTTCATTCTTTACATTTTGGTCACTAGCCAAAATGTCAACTTTTCAAATTTATTTTTCCAAAATTGAATTTACCAAAAATATTCATATATTAAATAATTAATTTTAGATATTTTTAACAAATATTTTCTCACTAAAAATGTTTAATTCAATTTTAATCCCGAATTTGACTCGAATCTCTGATCCCAGCCCACGAGATCGTCTACTCAGCCTAAGAACCCCTAGGCCCAAAATCAGGGCATTACAAATCTCCCCTACTTAGGAAATTTTGTCCCCAAAATTTTACCAAAAGGAAACAAATGCAGAAACTGCTTCAACATGTCTGCTTTACTTTCCCACGTGGCCTCCTCAACTCTGCGATGTCGCCACAACACCTTCACAAGCTCAATCGTCTTTCCACGAAGAACTTTACTGCTAGAGTCAAGGATCTCTACATGTTCCTCATCATAAGACAAATCCTATAACACCTTTAACTCGGCTTAGGAGTAAACCAAAATTAGGAAGTGTTTCAAAGAAAACGCAAACAAGAATCTTGATAAATTTAGTTCAATCAACTGAACATGACTATACATTCGTTTGAAAGGCAGAGTAATTTAGAACTTTTTAGATTATTCATAGGTCTATCATCAAACTTAATCTATATGCAAACAAATGGTCATACAATAAGCAACAAGCTTCAAACTACTCCGTAGCATGCGCATATACTCTATCACTTAAGAACACTTATATTTCATAGCATGTATCTCCAACTCATAAAGAACCAAAGTTCACATCTTACGTCACAATACAATTCAAATTAAGCATATCAAGCATTTAATCTTAGTTCCAAAGTATGAATCATGGTCAGAATTAAATCTTTATAATTGACTATGTGAAAATTAGATACCAAACTCATTCGCATATCCGCATTAGGTGTGAGTTCATAAACATATCACTCAATTAATTTATAAGACTAACCACTAAGCACACGAGCTACCCCATTATATCTAGATCTAGCATATGATACATGATACATAGAAGCATACAAATTTATCTTTTTCTTAAGCATTTCAATTTCATCGGATCTTAGAAACTAGGTGTTTCGTATGACTCGAGCTTAACCGAAATCAAACATCAAGCTCAGTGATTTCACATCAACAAGGTAATTTGATTTTTATAGCTTTAGACAAACATGGTTCATATAATCAAGTTCATTCCAAATTATAATCCATTCAAGACTTTCACTAAGCATTCATACATGACAACCAAATCATGGACTCAAATCAAGAAACAACCTAAATTTTTTCAAATGTATCTTAACATAACAAACATTTTGTTTATGACCTTTAATTCTATTCGAATTATAAGGTGTCCTACCAAACATTCGTAATCTTAATCCATTAAAGCATCATAACTAACATAACTTATTTGTCAAGAAACCAATTGAATATTTCTATAGCATAGCTTAGTTATCAAGCAACTACTCAGTCATGCTAACTATTAAATCATATATATAGCAAGCAACCACCAAGAAAGAAATAATTAGAGGCCCATTACAAAACTTTGAATACTTATCAAACTTACATACATATATAATCAAAATGGGATCTAAATGCATTTATGCAACTTAACAACTATGTGCCACCATCTAGAAGTTCTTTAAGGAAATTCAAGACATGCAGTCTCAACTTCCGGTGACCTTGTCTAGGCTCATAGTTAACTAAAAATGAACTTATCCTAAAAGACAGTGAAAAGGTGTATAAGTATAATTACTTAGTGAGGTAGCTTAAAGCATCTAAAGCAAGGAACAATAATCCATTCTTTCACTTAGATCTTTTACTCATGCTCATATAATTCTAAACTTGGACAAGAATTTGACCATTCTAGGTCAAGACATTCAATCGAGAGATTACACTTAAACATGGGTGATTCGAACTTAAGCATGTTAATGTATACATATTGCCTATTCACCCCGATTGGATCCTCAAATTAAACATTACTTTCTATACAAGTTATTTTCATGACTCATTGCTATCGTATAAACTTTCTTGGTTTCTTTTATCTTAGCCTTGTAGTTCAAGCAACGTATTTCTTTTGTATATCTTTTATTTAAAACAACCATACTACCATTAATTCATGAGTACATATTTTTAGATTCAAAACAGTCCATGTATACTTGTTCCTTATTCAAAATTGTCCATAAAACACATTTATAGTTTCAAAACAATCATTGTTCACTTATTTCTGAGTCAAAACTGTCCATATAACATATATATACATCTATAGTTTCAAAACAGTCCATGTATACTTGTTCCTTATTCAAATCTGTCCATAAAACACATTTATACATTTATACTTTCAAAATAGTCCTTGTACACTTATTTCTTATTCAAAACTGTCCATAAAACATATATATACATTTATAGTTTCAAAACAGTCCATGTATACTTGTTCCTTATTCAAAACTGTCCATAGAACACATTTATAGTTTCAAAACAGTCCATGTATACTTGTTCCTTATTCAAAATTGCCCATAAAACACATTTATAGATTCAAAACAGTCCATTAGGTACTTGTAACCATTCAAAGCAGTCTAACATGCATTCAAATATCCTCAAAATCGCCTCTTACTCATATATACTCATATATGTAATTAAACAATCTAGCAAGCATTCAAATATACTCAAATTAGCCTCATATTTGTGCATATTCACAACTGTGATCAAAACAGTTCTTTAATTCTACTTGGCATGCAAGACATCAACTTAACATATCAAAAACATGTGAAATTTGCCGCATAAGTGATCAAGATAGTTCTAAGCTTGAACAAGGTACTTTTCATTTTAAAACAAACCATTTGAACAAGATTAATCAAAGAACATGTATATTCAACCAACATCAGAATAAGCATTCAACCGATTTCATGTTCACATGTAAGCTTCCAATCTAAGCATATATTTTCATAAAGGAAGTACTCAAGTCTCATTAGAAACATATTACTTGTTAAGTAAGTTTTTACAATTCTTCATAGTTTTAGTTTATGATTTCATGCTTTCGTATTTACATAGCCTTGAGACATCATGTAGTGTATCAAGGACGCATTTACTTAGCATACAAGTTAACAAAGTGCATTCTCAAGGACATGCATAACTTCTCATTCAAGATATCAAGTTATCAAAGTGAATCATTAGTTTAGCTTATGAATTTCATTATTTCCTTAGATATAGCCTTTCATGAGCATACATTACTCATCAAATACTTGTATTTCTTGTCACACAAGTTATCAAATATATATCATAGCTTAAGCACAAGTGTTCTTGGTACATAAGGCATCAATCATAGAATATAATAATTATCTTTTCTCTTTTTCTTAGCATATAATGTATTAAGATAAGTTTTAAATTTAATATGCAAAATTTCATTGTTATCTTTTATCATAGCCTTGAGAATCGAATAATAGTCTAGGTACACGAATCCCCAACCAACTGTCGCCAAATAAAATGGTACTCGCAGTACCGGTCAATCCCTCCTATTGTCGCCAAGTGATCACAAAACTTCCCTTCTACTGTCGCCAAATAAGGATCGTAGTCCACCCTAATCACGAGCTCTATGGACTCTATAGCATGCCAACTATACCTAAGACTGACTCGAGACCAAGGCTTTCACATTTATCTTATGTTATTAGAGACAGATTGAGCACAGCTCTATATTAAATATCATATCAACAAAGCTGATTGCCTTTCATATTAGGCATGTATTCACCTTAAGTGAATTTCTCAATTCAATTTTCTCTTCTTATTCAAATAATCAGACATCTTATCACATTGCTTGACTTATCAACCCCATATGCAATTATAACTTCCATTAAGAGCATAGCTCCAAGGTCATTTAATCAGAGAGCATTTCATAGTTCTTACCAAAAGAGCTTATCGTAATTCTTATCAAAGGTAAGTATAGTTTCGAATTCATTTACTTACAACAAGGCTTAATCTTACCCGATCAAGATTATGTACATATATACATATATATTCATGAGTATAGAATTTAACCGTAACATGCTTTCAACCAAATTTCACATCATAGAGTACTTTCAAATGAAGTACTTACCTTGTATCCCAGCTCAGCCATACTAGCAAAATATTAACTTAAAGAACAACAAAATCAATTAAAGCAATAATGAAGATGCTTGGAATAGTTTCATCCTATCCCGAGACTTTAAACTGCACTCACCTCTTATCTCAAAGTTACGAGTTACTTGAATCCTTAATCATATCTTGATACTTATCCAAATCATTCCTAGTTTCTTATAGGTCTTCTCCTAAGCTAGTTCGATCCAAGCTCAATCTAAAGAAACATAGATTGAAGTTGGCCTTGAAAGCTTTATCTCAACTCTCTCTCTCTCAAAGGTTTTCTATTCATTAAATGAGAAGGAAGATGACACAAAATTTTGTTCATCTTTCACTTCCCCAATGTCGTGAGTCATCACTCACAAGCACTTGTGTCTAAGTCCTTATGTTTAGTTTAATTTACATGCAAAATCCAAAACCTTGAATGTTCATGTTTTTATCCTTCCAATGTACCTCCCTAATTTAACTCCAATCACAATTAGATCCTTCACTCATTTAATTATTCATTCTAAAGATGCCTTTAATCAAATTGAACTATGTTCAATTTAGTAATATACTTTCAAACAATATTTTGGGATGCTACAAATCCAGTTGCAACTCAATATCCTCCAACGACATTACATATGATGGATTCGACCGCCGCAACATTGATACATGAAACACATCATGAATCTTCTACAACTTAGGAGGTAACCTCAAACGATAAGCTACAAGACCAACACGCTCCACAACCTCATACGGTCCAATAACCTCGGACTAAGCTTACTCTTACGTCTGAACTATATTACCTTCTTCCAAGGTGACACCTTTAAGAAAACACAATCACCAACCGCATACTCAATCTCTCTACGATTCAAATCCACGTAGGATTTCTGGTGATTCGAAGCCGCTTTCAAGCGATCATAGACAAGCTTCACTTTCTCATTCGTGTCTTTCTACACATCCAGCAAGGAAACATACTTTTCTCCAGCCTCAGCCCAACACAAAGGTGTATGACACTTCCTACCATACAAGGCCTCATACGGTGCCATTTGTATACTAGCCTGATAACTGTTATTATAAGTGAACTCCACCAAAGGCAACTGCCTCTCCAAGGTTCCTTGGAACTCAATGATACAACACCTCAACATATCATCCAAGACCTGGATCACACGTTCAGACTGACCATCCGTCTGAGGATGATACGAAGTACTAAAATTCAACCATGTACCCAACGCCCGATGTAGACACTCCCAAAACCTTGCTAATCAGGCACCTCGTGCAAAGGCACAATCTTAACTATATACAACTCCGCCAACTTATCCAAAGTATACGTTGTATGCACTAGTACAAAATGTGCATACTTCGTAAACCGATCCACAATCACCCAAATGGAATTCTTTTTGGTGGGTGTCAATGGCATTCTAGACACAAAATCCATGGTGGTTCTCTCGGACTTTCGTTCCGGTATCCTCAACGGTTGCAACAAACCGGAAGGAAATTGATGTTCAACCTTGACATGCTAACACTCCATACATTTAGCAACAAAACCAGCCACATCTTTCTTTAAACCAACCCAATAGTACTCTCTTTTCAAGCCTTGATACATCTTAGTACTACTGGAATGCATAGTAAAAGGACAAGCATACGCTTCGGTCAAAATGGTACGCCTTAACTCATCATCATTAGGCACCACTATCATATCGTTAAAACACAACACCTTACCATCGTTGAAGTGAAAATCTGTAAGATTTCCATCCATGATATTCTTAACATGCGGTACCAACGCATTATCATAAGGTTTCTTTTTCTTAATCAACTGTGACAAAGATGACTTTACTTGCAACTTGACCAACAGGCCCCCATCCCGTGTCACACTCAACCGCGCAAACATCACCCTCAACTCCACCGCAACCTTCCTACTTAAAGCATCAGCTACAATATTAGCCTTACCCGGATGGTACTCAATCGTCAAATCATAATCCTTAAGCAACTCTAACCATCTACGTTGCCTAAGATTCAATTCCTTTTGCATCATCAAATATTTCAAACTCTCGTGATCCATGTACACAACACACTTCTCACCATAGAGATAGTGCCTCCAAATCTTCAACGCAAACACCACCGCGACAAGATCAAGATCATGAGTAGGATAATTGTGCTCATGCACCTTCAACTAGCTCGAGCATAAGCCACAACTTTACCTCCTTGCATCAACACAAAACCCAATCTATATAGGATGCATCGCTATACACAACAAACTCCTTACCCGACTCAGGTTGAATCAAGATAGGAGCTTGTGTCAAAGACTTCTTTAACTTCTCTAAAGCTTGTTGTCTGTCTTCTGTACACTCAAAACGGACATTCTTTTGCAACAACTTAGTCAAAGGAGCAGTGATCCTCGAGAAACCATCTACAAACCTACTATAATACCCAACCAACCCAAGAAAACTATGAACCTCCAACACAGACTTAGGTGTCCAACCCATCACTACCTCAATCTGGTGTGGATTAACATGAATTCCCTCGGTTGACACAACACGCCCAAGGAAAACAACCTCTTTAAGCCAAAACTCACACTTAGTAAACTTGGCATACAACTGATCATCCAATAACGCCTGAAGCACAATCCGTAAGTGTCTATCATGATCCTCCTCGGTACGAGAGTACAAAAGAATATCATCAATGAACACTACCACGAATTGATCCAAAAACTCATGGAACACCCGGTTCATCATATCCATGAATACAGCTGGTGTATTGGTCAAACCAAACGGCATCTCAAAGAACTCATAATGCTGGTACCTCGTACAAAAAGCAATATGAGGCACATCCACATCCTTCACTTTGAACTGATAATATCCAAACCTCAAATCAATCATAGAAAATACTGAAGCACTTCTAAATTGATCGAACAAGTCATCAATTTGTGAAAAGGGATACTTATTCTTAATCGTCAACTTGTTCAGTTGTCGATAATCAATGCACATCCGCATCGTGACATCCTTCTTCTTTACAAACAAGATCGCTGCACCCCAATGTGAAACACTAGGTCTAATAAACCCTTGATAAAGCAACTCCTGGAGTTACGTCTTTAACTCCTTCAACTCCTTTGGTGCCACACGATAGGGAGCAATGGACACTAGAGTAGTATTTGCATACAACTCAATGCCAAACTCAACCTCTATATCTAGTGGTAAACCCGACAATTCCTCCAAAAAGACATCTGGAAACTCACATACCGTACGTATGTCCTGAACACGCACCTCATTTGTTCTCGTATTCATAACATAGGCTAGGAATGCCTGACAACCAGAATCCATCAAACGACTCGCTTCTAGAGCCAAAACAACATTGGTCAAGAACTTAGCATTCTCACCCACGATTACCATCTCGTGATCATCAGCAAGTTTTAAAGAAACTCGCTTGGTTTCAAAATCAACCATAGCTCTATGCTCAGACAACCAATCCATGCCCATGATTACATCAAAATCGTAAAATGGCAACTCCATTAAATCAACCGCAAACACATGACCTTGAACTGTCAAAAGACATCTCCTAAACAACCTTCTTGTAACAATCGTCTCTCCGAAAGAACTAGTTACTTGCGTACCAACATCTAACACTTCTGCGAGGATTGATCGATCCACACTCCAACAAAAATTAGCAACAACATATGTAGGAACCTGTCCTTCACGAGCCAAACATGGACAGTTTCAATCACGCGATCCACATACCCAACAAGTATTAAAAGTTGCCCTAGCCTGGGTACCCTAACCCTAAGAACCTCGCCCAGCACTACCTCTACCTCACCTCAAATCAGAGTGATACCTCTTATCATGATGCTTCTTAAACTGACCACCACCAAAACTAGAGTTTGCAGCTCTTTTGCCCGAGCCAAAACTTCCCACTCAAGATGCAAAACCCAAATTCTGCTCAAAGTCCTTCACCCGTGTAACCAACACATCAAAATCGGTGTAGTCAAAAGCCAACATGTATGTCTTAACATCCTATACCAGTCTATAACAGAATCGGTCACAATGATGCCTCTCATCCGGTACCAGTTCAGGAGCATACTGACTCAACTAAACAAATTGCACCTCATACTCGGCCACACACATACTGCCCTGCACCAAGACTATAAAATCACGCTTCTTCTCATCCAAGTATCTAACTCCTAGATACTTCCTTTTTAAAAGTAGATCGAATGAACTCCAAGGTCACATCACTAGGTTCCATGCTTGCGGTCACGGTAGTCCACCAGCTATAAGCATCACCTTGCAACAGGGATACAACACATCCTGGCTTACGGGTATCATTAAACCCTATTTGTTCCAAAATCTAAACAGTACTGGCCATCCACCCCTCGAATGCCTTGGGTTCCAACCCTCTAAACTCAACGCCTCCCAAACTACATAATTGTTCCAACAACAACCCCGTTTGCACAACAGTTGGTGCATGCACTTGTACTCCAGCAATGGCAAGTTAAAAAGCTCCGGTCATCGCATGAATCAAAGGTGCCATATCACCCAACACTGGCCCAGCTGGCGAGGGTGGTACTTGTTCCAAACCCTCAGGTGGATTAGGTGAAGGAGGTGACAAACCTCCATGAGGTACAACGTCCTTCTAATTTCTCTCCCCAATGGCAACATCAATTGTGCCAGATCGTAATTCTCTCATTGGTCCTATCATGCTAAAATATCTAAGGCATGATAGTTACACTAAAATAAAAATAATCAGACCAGCTTCAAGCAAGGATCCAAGACTTCCATTTCAGATCAAAACATCTCAGACTGTAGTAATAAGGCAATGTGTCCCCAAAACATACCCCAACATGGCATATAACAACCAACGTGAATATAACAATCACCATGCATAGCAGACATCATAAATCAACCAATAAAAACATCCCAATTATCACAAACCTGGCTCTGATACCACCAAATGCAACCCCCTTGACCCCATCTAGACGCAAGACTGAACCGAGTGAGTTACATTGGGTTTGCAGAAACAAACTCGTAAAGAATTAACTTGAAGTACGTTCAGTTTTATTTTTAACTTATCTAGATGCAAAATTATAGCCTACGGTGCGTATTCTAGCAGCGGGTGAAATATCAACTCAACCGGGCGTCGAATCAACATCCAATTGCACGCAATTACAATTTAGGGACCAAATTGCAATTCTAGAAAATTACAATGACTTATTCCAATTTGAAGTTATCGATCCTTAAATTGTCAAGTTTCATGCTCACATGTCAAAAACCAGGTTCAAAGGACCATCCAAACTCATCCAATTGCATTTACAACAATTAAGGATTAAAACGAAAGAACTAAAACCTTTAGTATCAAATAATATTAGACATAACAATCAGGCGGACAGATACGGTCACAAAGTGTACAGATATGCGGGCGTGTATCGATATGGCCCCTAGGCTTATCGATACGCATTTTACAAACCATTTTCCCAGAATTCCAGTAGCTCAAAATCGTATTGATACACCTCTACTCGTACCTATACTCAGGCCAAAAATACACTTACTCGTATCGATACACCTCTACCTATACCGATACGTCTGAACCTAAAATGTCCAATTTTGCTAGTTTTTCGTACAATCAATGATCCAAACATGCTTTATCAAACCCCAAACATCCTAGAGACATGATCAAATCATGGTATCATACTTCAAACGAAAATCTAGAGGTATGTTTCCTAGAAAACAACCAACCACCATACAAAACACAAATCCAAAGAAATAACCAAACATATAAGGCCAATTACAACTCCAAAACAGCATAGCAAACTTTCTCAAATAGGGAGTTTAGCATAAACCCACCCAAAAACACAATGAACCCCATTGGCTTTATTAATACTAGTCTAGTTTGAAACCATACTTTTTAATAGCCGAATTCCTTGGAATTCCTTTTTCTTGCTTGCTGCCTCCAACCTTTAATTCTCTGCATTGATGGACAAAGAGAGTGTAAGAACACTAGGCTTAGTGAGGAGTGCTCAAACAACACGCTATCAATGCATTTTAAAACCATTTTTCAAAACTACATTGAAATCACCATTTCAATCATCTTATAAAACATCATGTCTTGAAAGCCATGCACTTAACACTTTCAAAAACCAGCATATTAAACCATATGCAACATGTATCATGGATCAATAAAAAATCCCATTTCTAACCCTCAATTTAATCCTTCCCATACATAACCATCCATATGCAAAGCTTAAAGAGTAAACATGTATAAATCAACATCCATCGACATGATACATTAACAATTATAATGGTTTTCTAGTGATTATAAACCAAGTTCCAATTTACAAAATATTACATCGGTTACATGGATTCAACAAATGTCCTCTCAACACTTCATGTCATCTCGATCGGAATTAAGGTACGCTAACAACCGGATACCATCAAAACCCATCTCATTGGTTACACACATAATCCACTAATGGGAGTTTTTGGTACCATATAACCCCTCAATCGTTAGGGTACTCATGGTGGAGTATTCGATACACATAAACCCCTTAACACTCAAGGCGACTTATTTATACTGCACTATCAATCCTATGGTCAGACAACTATATCCGATAACATTTTAAATCACGTCACTTGCCAATATAATTGTTTATTAACCATGTACCTCACTGTTTTATATGTAACATTTCAAAACCATTTCCAATGCATTAACCCAATGCATTTACAAGTATTTCTCATACTTACATGGATCATCTACCAATGCATCCATCATCAAAATATGATCAAAAATAATATATCACATACTTGAAAACATGCTTAAATAGTAGGTACCATGTCATTCAAAACAAGTGCATAAAACCAATTTCATTAAAGCATGACTGAGGGAGGAATCTCTTTATACTTACTTCTGAGCTTAAACCAGCATTTCAAGCTAATTTTAAACTCACAATGTCACTTGTTAAATATTTCAACACTGAAATCCACACTCTCACCCACCAACAACGCAAAGCCTCATTCGCTAATGCGAATCACTCCTCCAAAGTTTCTGAAGCGGCATTACAAGCTTGAGGATCGACCTCTCCTGATTTTACCATACAAAAAAAGAGGATTCAATGTATCATAATGCATTCACAAACCCAACAACATCAACACATAACGATCTTATTCAAAACTCTAGCCAAAACCTTCCCAAAATTACCAAAATCAACAAACATTTTCCAAAATTAATTCAGCTAAAACCTAAAGGTTTAATCCATCAATTATCTTTAATTGACCTCCAAAAACAACCTAACATAAACCTTATACCTCCATAATACATTAAACCTCCATAACTCCTCAAAAACACATAACTAACAACCTAGAAAATTAGAGATTCATCTAGCTTCGGGAATCCAATGTCAAATCCAACTTATTAACATTATAAAACATTAAAATTAATCAAGAACTCAACAAAACAAATCCAATTTGAAAATCATATAATCTCATCAATTAAACAAATTTTCCATACTTAAATCATCAAAACTTATTAGAAAACATATATAAAGGATCAATAACTTGAAAATTTTAGTAAAGAACCATACATTAGAGGAAAAGGACGAAGCTCACCTCTAATGTTGACTTTCCCCCTTAATTGGATTGATTACATGACAAAACAAGATTAAAACAATAAGGCTTTGATAGGAACCAATTAAGAGCTCATCTAAAACCAAAAGATTGATGAAATCAAGTAGTTACCTGGGGATTTTGATGAAGAGAAGAGTGTTTGGCTGAAGAGAATTTGAGAGAAAATCTTTCAGATAAAAGGTAGTTACGTAAAATTTGCTTAGAAATTAATTATGAAATTATTTCCCCAAATCTATTTATATTTTCCAAAACCATTTTTTAAAAATAACCAATTAAGGAGAAAAATCTGATATTAGACTTTGGGCAAATAGCTCCTTAAAGATTCTAAGTTTTAACCCTTTTACAAAACAATCACTAAAAATAGTTTTCATTCTTTACATTTTGGTCATTAGCCAAAATGTCAACTTTCCAAATTTCATTTTTCAAAAGTGACTTTTCCAAAAAAATCTATATATTAAATAATGATTTTTTGATATTTTCACAAATATTTTCTCACTCAAAAATATTTAATCCGATTTTAATCCTGAATCTGACTCAAATCTCTAATCTCGGCCCATCAGACCGTCTACTCAGCCTAAAAACCCCTAGGCGGATAACCATTCCTGCCCAGCATAATCACAGTTCATAAATAGGCAACTCCATTAAGCTTACTAAGAATTCGATTTCTTTGAATTACTATCGAGTAATTCTTATAAATTTGACTTTCCCTTGTGCTATATCCCAAGTGATAAGTTACTATTACATCGAGCTTTCCCTGATCATGACAACGAAGCCCTTCTAGCATCATTTTTATATTTATTAAACCAATAGTCTATCGACATTGGTTTTCCATCAATACACCACCTGAAGTCCAACACTTCAAGACTTCCCGGCCTCTAACAATAAAAGTCCAAGGAACTTGGGGTTAAATTTCATCTAAAATCATATCCAAGGTTCAAAATAATAAACCTTGGTTTAGCTAGGCATTTCCAACTTCACTAGCACATTAACATCACATTGAGTAGAAAACGATTAATGATTAACCTTTTTACTACTTTTATGGGCCTCATTCTTACCCAACCGTTTGATCGCTCGACGCGATCTCTCAACTTCGGACATCTATAACTTTATACAATCAATTCAATAAGCAGTTGCATCAAGTCAATCAAGCATCAACACAATAATTATGACATCCTAGTGGCATGTACACTTACTAACTGATAACAAGCTCGGTTTGGATCCAAACCCGGCTAAACCTGTAGCTTTGATACCAATAAATGTAGCACCCCCTTCTTGACTCCGATCATCAGAGTCAAGTCGGGAATATCACAACACCTAATACAATACAGACAATGAAATTTATTTTAAAATAGTATAAAATTTAAAACCTTTGAAAATATTTATATTGACCTGTACACAAAATCGGAGCTCCTTCAATTTATGAAAAACAAATTAACCGTTTGATAAATAACAGACTCTAAACCAAAATAGAAAAATTTATCTCATTTTATACATGCCACTGAAATTATTTATAAACCTCAAGAAGGATGTCATTATTGTGGTAGCTTGATGAGAATTTTCTGAACTTGATGCAACACCTAACTTACACCAATGTCTCGGACCACCTACATGTGCACAGGCAAAACACACTCTAAGTACGAACTTAGTGAGGCATTATAATGTAATCATAAAATCATTAAATAAATTTTAGAAACATAATGTAATACCCCAAAATATGACCTAGAAATTGTGACATTAATTCAAATGTGATTTAATTTAATGTTAAATTGAATGTGATTTAATTTGATGGAGATATTTTTTTAGAATGAGTAATTAGGAGTTTGAGGACTGAATTGAAATTTATGGAAGTTTGAATAACCATTTACGAAGGAAATAAAATGAGATTTAAGTGAAAGAAAAAAGTTGCATGATAAATTAAAAAAAAAGAGAGAGAAGTTAGTACACATGGCATATAATGGTTATGCCATGAAGGAAGAAATTAGGACACATGGAATTCAAGTCCCCATGAATCATCTTCTTCTTTAGGGAGATGACCGAAACCAATCTAGAGAAAGAAAAAGAGGGAGCTCTCGTGGTTAACCATGGAGAGTTAGAGAGAATTAGAAATCGGACAAACAATTTCTTGCAATTGAACGATTACAAATAGAATTTGGGTAAGTGTTCTTGTTACAATCTTGTATTAGATCGTCATTTAGAAGATTGTATGTGTGTATTCTTGTGTGAATTGAGTTTGGAAGTTCCTTGTTAGAAATTGAAGCTGTGATGAAATCTATCTTGAATGATGGAATGTTTTATTCTTTTAGATTAAGCATTCGAATGATATACATATATATTTACAAAGAAAACAATCGAATAGAGTATACTTAATTTTTGCACTTGATGTTGGTTATAGATTGTAAATGTTTCATTAAATATAAATAAGAGCTTAACTATTGTATGAACGTAAATTAAAGAGGGTTGCTTTAATGCATGCTAATTTGTGAATGCCTTAGGATATAGGGGGCTGTTTTGGAGTATAAAGACAGGCTTAATGGTCTGCTTAAATGAGTGGAAACACTGCCTATTTTTGGTGTGTGTATGTCTGAAATTGAGCTAATGTAGATATAAGTATGGTAGGGACTGCCCTGTTTTGTACTTGTTCATGATGTTGAAAACTGTTTTTATGGATTTTTAAGATAAAGGGGAGATAAGAATTCAACTAAATTGAGGTTCATTATATAGCTATGTTTTAAAATGAGTTTAGGGAGTTTTGGTGGGTTATAAACCCTTAAGGGACTGTTTCGAACAAACGTTTGAAAACAAATATAAGCTGCCCTGCATCTAGGAAATTTAAGGATTTAAATTGATGAATTAAAATCATAGGAAGTTGACTGATGCATGCTTATATATGTGCGCCTATTCAAAGCTGTCCCTGTTTCGAACATAAATGTAAATATAGGACAGTTTTGATAAATAGATGCTTTGTTTGGTATATTTGAGTGCTTAGTTGGGCAGATTTGAGTAATCTAATGTGTCTGAATAAGTATAAATGAAACTGATTAGTAATTATAAAAGTGCAGTTTTAGAGTTAAAAAGGGCAGTGCAGATATTAAGCTTTAAAACTGTGTAGTGTTGAAGTTTTAAAACTGTGAAGAATTGTAGTAATTAATAATGCAGTTTAGTATAGGTTTTGATTAATCAACAGTGCAGTTTAGATGATAAAACAGTGCAGTCTTGATAAACCTAAATTAAACTGTTTTGAAACCAATTAATGAACTGTTTTAGTATAAAATCTTCAAACAATGAAATCATTAATTCTGGACTGCTTGTGTTAATAAGAAAACCGTTTTAAAATGGTTGTAAATTAATAACATTAGAGGAGAGGTTGTCAATAGGTTAATTATACAAAAATGGGACTGTTTTGTATCTTTAAGTACTGTTTCGAGTATACAAGAGCTGCCTTGGTGCTATGTACGTTTGTTTGTGATTCATGGACTGCTATGCATGTATGAGACATTAGAGGATTGTTTTAATAAAGTTTTATGGACTCATTTAAGCTTGAATTAAAGTATATATATACAAGCATGATGGACTGCCTAGCAAGTAAAGAATATTAAAAACTATTTTGTACACTTACACATGTATGCACAAGAGTTTGGACTGTTTTGAATACGTATGAGATTAAATGGATTGTTCTGGTATGATTAGAAAGTATGAAGGCTGTTTTGTGCATCTATGTGTACACATGCTTGAATTGGACTGTTTTTTAGATGTATATAGTTATATTTAGGGACTGTTTGTAAGAATGATTGAATTTAGATAGATTATAATGATTTGCTGATTTTGCTTGAGGTACATATCAAGATTTGGCTAAGTAGAAGATAGGAAATAGTTGGAAGCTATGAGAGTTGTGGATTTGGGTATTCCATAACTTTGGAATAACATGTGAGTGTAGTTGTTTGTTCTCGGGTGACACGGTGTCATCCCGATTTTATCGTTTCATTAAGATTAAAGTATTGTATGTTCATGGATGAATTACATTAATCATACATGGTGCATAAGGCTCAAATAGAGCAATTTGGGGAAGGGCATGCATTCACAATATGGCATTTTGATAGCATTTGAATATACATTGTACAAGTACTTTGTGCCTTGCTATGTTATATTGGTAATATATGGCTATGTATATTTTGTAACACGTTTGAAGCTAAATATTGAACGATGATACCATAGAACTTAAGGAAGAATGACTACTTCCTAACTCAACAACTTTTGAATTAATAAGCTTAAAGTACCAAAAGCTCAATGTTTGTCATAAGACATTAGGTAAGTAACAAGCAAGATTACTCGTGCACTAAGATACTTCCTCTAATATCAAATATAAGATAAGATATCTAAGTTGCCTATACAATGGAAGCCCGTGGACACATTGGTATGATGCATGGTATACTTTGGGACTACGGTCCATGAGCTACGGCTCGGGGGACGCCCCATTTATATGTGATATGTATATTGACGACAGTAAGAGGTAACGGGGGAGCTGTATTAAGATTTGCGACAGTTTGGTTGGATAGTTGAGAAGTTAGGATTGCCACTGCTATGTGCTTCGGGCTATGTTTAACACGAACCAATATGGTCAAACATGGACAAATGTCATTCATGACCAAATGTGATCCAAGGCAAGCATTTTAAAAGACATGAACACTATGTGAGATCAAATAAGAAATTCAAAAAAGATCTTGAATGCGTTATGAATCTTTATTAAGCTCTTGGTGAGCAAAAGGAGTGTTAAGCTCTTGGTGAGCAAAAGTAGTGTTAAGCTCTTGGTGAGCATAAGATGTGTTAAGCTCTTGGTGAGCATAAGACTTGGTAAGCTCTTGGTGAGCATACAAATGATATAAGCTTAATTTTCGAAAGGATTTACGAATAAAACTTGAAAGGTCAAAGTCTCTAAATGAGTTTCTAACAAACAAATTATGTTTAAACTAACTAAAGACGTATGAAAATTCTTGTGTACTTACATACTTGAATTGCTTACTTACATACTTGAATTGCTTGGCTGCCATTTAAAGATCATGAATATTATTATTGCTTGTTATTTTGTCATCACTACCTCACTTAGGCTATATAGGCCTAATGCATTCATTATCATGCATTGCAGGTCAATTAAAGCTTGGGTAAGTTAATCAGGATCAAGGTTTCCAAGTTGTTAATCAAGATTCAAGTAGAGTTTGGACCCTTCTAAGTTAATACTCCTAGGATGGTGGCACTTTGTATTTGTCTATGAATTTAGCTTTAATCATTTTGGCATGTAAATATTAAAGTGGGAGTTATTTTATGCAATATCCTCAAAACTAGTATAAAGAAGTTACTACAATGCTTTTATTTGATCCCTAATTGATTGAAAGTAAGATACTAGATATAGATAATAAGGATTAGAATGTTATAAATAAAAAAGTAGTAACCTATTGTATAAGTGACCAAACCAAAACAAATGACAAATTGAAGGAATGCATGCAAAATTTTAACATTCCTAAAATGCCCCTACATATGTCATTAATTAGGGGATAATTAAGAATGAATTAGTCATTTAAGGAAGGAAATTAATTGATGAATTATCATCACTTTCCTCATTGTGGCAGGGTAGAAGGAAGAAAGAAAGAAGAGAGAAAGGGGATTGAGTGAGAAAGGTTTATCATCATAAATTCAAGTTTGAATTTGGTGAAATTGGAGTTGCTAGCATTCATATAATCTTGATAGGAAGGCAACATTTCTTCCTTAATGTGTTATAGATACAAATGATGCATGAAAATTTAGGGTTCTTGCTTGAATTACATGAAATTGATGAATAGATAGTGAATTGATTCTATGAACTAGTTAAGAAGTTCAATTGATTGATCAATCCATGAATTCATAGTGTCATTCGAATGAGTAGGAAAAATTGAGGTTGTCAATAGCTAAACTGATGGTGAAATGCTATGCTAGATGCTGGAAAATTTGGATGATGATTGGAATGGATGATTGATATGTGAATTGAAATTGTAGATGCTGGAAATTCTACTGTGTCCTAATAAATCAAATTGAAAATGTTGCTCAATTGCCTTGTTTTTTATAGGTTGTACATATAATTGGACTGACATGGACATGTAGGAATGAGTATATATGCTGAACAAACATGTTAGAACTTTGTTTAAATGAATTATGAAGCTAGAAGCTTAACCTAGTTTAATCTGCCCAGAAAACTCTATTCTGGGTAGTAACATTGAAAAATCACCATAAATTGTATAAATGGAATTTGAGGGTGAAATTTTTATGGGCAGTGCCTTAACATGTCTTAATTCATTTGCAGAAAACATAACTGAATTCTAGATTGTAGAATGAATTGTAGAGAAGAAACACTAGGGACAGGGTAAACTGTCTAGTGTTGTAAATTTCCCTATCTTTAAGCTAAAAATTGTATTAATTGACAAAGGATTAAAATGTAAGGCTTATATGGTTAGAAGGACAAATAAGTTATTTTTCCAACGGTTTAAACGGTTCGAAATTTTAACGTACGAAATAAAAGATATGAACATTTAAGTAAACAGTGCACATGCTGCCAGGCAGCAACAGTCTAGATGTTTATATTGAATTGTATACTTAAGTATGGAGTCACATAATGACTCAATTGATTGCTGAATTGTATCTAACACCCTGTGTATTGTATGAATGTTAGATCAACTGGAAATTGAGGATAAAGGGGCTCACTTAGATCAACAAGCAAGTAGAGGAAAAGGGATTACAATCCGGGATCGACAATAGCTCAGAAAATTCCTATGAGTGTAGTTTAAAGTTTGGAGAGGGAGGTAGCCTCTCCAAGTATATTTTTGATTTGCAATTTTTATTGAATCTTGGGTTTAAATTGTATAATGAGCTTGCTATGGAGCATTGGCAAGGTAAGTACTCTTTTGAGTGGTTACTTGATTGTGAAGCATGTTTGAATTGCCATTGATTGTAATGATGTGGTTATTCCCTAATTGAACTATATTGAAATGGAGCATGATGTTATAGATAGAAATAACTCAATTCATAGTTGAATGACATATTGATTGATACTCCTTCATTGACTATTGAGCCCTATTCGACTAAAAGGGAATATTGGCACAAATTGTGCACATTGAATTGAATCATGCTTCTAATTGATTGAAAATGATAACTATTGTAAGATTTGGTCTCGAGTCGGTCTTAGATATAGTTGGCATGCCATAGAGTCTATAGAGCTCATTATTGGGGTGGATTACGGTCCGGGACATTGGTCCCTATTTGGCGACAGTAGGAAGGAAGTATTATTATTGGTCATTGGCGACAGTAGGAGGGATTGACCAGGTACTTGGTACCATATTGATTATTGTTATTGGTGACAGTTTGCTTGGAGACTCGAGTATCTAGACTGAGTAATCGATTTTTAAGGCTATACCTAAAATGAACTAAGAACTCATGCACATTGAACCTATTGCTACATTGAATTGCATTGATTGGTTGTAAAGGTAAAATTGAATGCCATGAACTATGAATATTGAAACATTGATTGAGCATTGCTTATATGAGTTTGCTTGATTGTAAAGGAAAATAAAATGCTATGAATTATTGCTATGGAAACATTGATTGAGCCTTGCTTATAAGAGATTGTTTGAGTTGAATTGTTAATCGAATTGGGTGATTGAGTATGTCTAAACTTCAAGCCTTGTATTGTTATCGGATTGAAAATTAGACAATGCATCTAGTAGTGCATGCCTTGTTCGAATGGTTCCCTATTGATGGGGTATCATACCATCCATTTGATGGTTCGTAGTTGAGACTTATTGTATTGTTGCCTTGTAACTTTAACTCACTCACTAAGATTTCCTTATTCTAGTCTCATTTCTACGATACAGGTTGATTTTGGATACTATCTTGAAGTCTAAGCTCATACAAGTCACATTTTGCTTAAAAGAGTATGTTTTCATCTTGATATAGTTCTCCTGGGATGGTGGCACCTAAGACATGTATATTTATGGTCACTTAGCTATGGTTTGTATAAGTTAATTCTATCTATGATCTATAAGAAGTTTGGTATGTATATATGAACATGTATGCACTTTAATGAACTTATATGTTTGATAGCCTAATGTTTAATTTCCATGGATGAATTATGCATGAAATGGTTGAATAGATCTCTTGAAAATGGTTAGTTAACATCAAGTAAATGTAATAAACCACAAGTTTAGACTTGAACCTCTTTGGTCACATATAGTACTAGCCGAATGATGTAGATGATATAGTAAGCTTATATGTTTGATTAAAGTCACATAGGTATATCTTGCAAAACACTTATTGGAATGCTTAATAGTCACATTGAATTATGAAATTACCTATTAGGTTTGTATACCTAGTTCAAATGATTGCTTGGAAACCAAGCATGTCTTAAATGGTTCGAATATGATAACATATGGCATTATGGGTCCTAGTTTATCTAATAGGTACATCATACATTGATTAATTGCTTCTCCCCTAATCAAATTGAATCTTAGTGAGCAAGAAAGATCTTACACGAAATGTACTCACTACCTACAATTGATTGAATTGTTAATTGAAATTGTAGTAACTTACCTAATCCTTCTAGGGTGGTTAGAGTATGTTACAGAATGGTAATCAGAGCTTATGGTTGTATGATTCTAGGGTCTATTGCATGAATATGTTATTGTCATTGGTCATTTAGGTGCCACCTAGGAGTTACTTGAATATTGATTGGATTGTGACTTGAGCTTGACTTTTCTTATTCCTTATATATAGAATGTCTGAAACAAGATTGGGCAAGGATAATGAAAGCCCGACTGGCTCCTCCAATGAGGGAGGGAGCGTAAGGATGAACCAAGATCCCCTGAAGCCTGCTGAACCCCAACAAGTTCAGTAGGAAGTTCCCGTGATTCATCCTATTCAACGAGAATGCTTCTCCAGTCTGAAGGAGATGTTTGATCAAATGATTGTCTCAATGAGACAAAGTACTTCTGAATCTCCGTTAGCAAAATCGGCAAGAGCTCTTGATACATGTATGGGGGGGGCTAAAATGATGCATTGTAGCCAAAAAAATTGAAGCTGTTTTATAAGTCTGGAATTTCATCTGACTTGCATCAAATTTTCGGATTGGATCCGGGCACTTCTGAGTCTACATGTCTTCTTCAAACATATTCGTCTGTCTCTTAGCTTTCCAATGCATCTTGAAACGCATCAATCCGACATCGGGAGCTCAAGTTATGTCCATTTTAGTGAAGACTGTGCGAGCAGAAATCTCTATACGGTAATTGCTTCACTAATAACAACAACATCAATCCGGCATATTTGCTTCACTAATAACAACAACATCATGAAGTTTTGAGTTACAAAAAACCTTTGGCCATGGGCCATTTTATTTTCAAGGTAATTGCATCTAGGAGGGTGGGTTAGAGCCGCTTGAGGTTGCTTGCTTAGATAATCGCGTCTAAGAGGGTGCCAAGGACAAAATATCCTATAACATCTATCTCGTCATCATCCATTCATCGGAGATATTCGTGTCGTTTGCAGGTGTTTGCCTATTCAATTGCGATTAGGAGGGTGCCAAGGACAAATCTATCCAACACCGCCACCGTCAAATTCATCCTATCTCGTTTTTACATCAAGATCATGCTTTATTATCGATTTGCTGAATGTCGAATTTGGGGTTTTCTCAGATCATATTAGTGAGTTTGCTAGATTAATTGTGATCTAGAGGCTTCCTAGATTTTGAGTTAATTCTTGGATCCTGGCTTACGTATCAATTGGTAATCAGAGCCTTGGTTTAGGTGTTTGAAACAATTATCTTTTACTGTTGTTTTAGTAGTTGAGAAAAAAGAAAAAATATATAACTCTCTATATAGATCATAGTTTTAATATTTCATTCCTGGAGACATCTCAAGAGACTTGAAGGTTGTGATCAATAACTCTTAAGATTCGGGACGAATCGTTTTCAACAGGGGGAGAATGATACATGCATGTATGGGGGGCTAAAATGATGCATTGTAGCCAAAGAATTGAAGCTGTTTTATAAGTCTGGAATTTCAGCCGACTTGCATCGAATTTTCGGATGGGATCCGGGCACTTCTGAGTCTACATGTCTTCTTTATACATATTCGTCTGTCTCTTAGCTTTCCAATGCATCTTGAAACGCATCAATCCGACATCAGGAGCTCAAGTTATGTCCATTTTAGTGAAGACTGTGCGAGCAGAAATCTCTATTCGTTTTTATCACGCATATTTAAAGGCATATTTGCTTCACTAATAACAACAACATCATGAAGTTTTGAGTTACAAAAAACCTTTGGCCATGGGCCATTTTATTTTCAAGGTAATTGCATCTAGGAGGGTGGGTTAGAGCCGCTTGAGGTTGCTTGCTTAGATAATCGTTTCTAAGAGGGTGCCGAGGACAAAATATCCTACAACATCTATCTCGTCATCATCCATTCATCAGAGAGAGATTCGTTTGATTGCAGGTGTTTGCCTATTCAAAGCGATTAGGAGGGTGCCAAGGACAAATCTATCCAACACCGCCACCGTCAAATTCATCCTATCTCGTTTTTACATTAAGATCATGCTTTATTATCGGTTTGTTGAGATGTTTGGGGTTTTCTGATCATATTAGTGAGTTTGCTAGATTAATTGTGATCTAGAGGGTTCCTAGATTTTGAGGTAATTCTTGGATCCTGACTTCCGTATCAGCTCCTATCGATAAGTTAGCTCAACACCGAGCTTACACTTTCACTAGAACAAGTGAAGATAAACCAAAAGAAGCGGGCTACTGGTTGGAGAATACAACAAGAATATTGTCTAAGCAACTACAGTGCTCAGATGAACACAAGCTGGAGTGTGCAATAGCTTTACTGGCCGAGGAGGCATTGAATTGGTGGGAAACTACTACTTTGGCAGCACTTGAAGAAGTTGTCACTTGGGAATTCTTCCTTAAAGAATTCAAAAAGAAGTATATAAGTGATCAGTATCTTGCTGATCACAAAAAGAAGTTCTTGTACCTGAAATAAGGAGGAAAGCCTATCGAGCAGTATGTTAGTGAATTCTATAAATATTGCAAATACGGCTTGGAATTCGTAAAGAAAGAGGAGGATAAGTGTAGAATGTTCATCAATGGTATTAATGATGAGTTAGGCCCCATGTTCACTACTTTGGGGATTACTGACTTCCAAGAACTGTCAATAGAGTTATAGCTACCGAAGCAAAGATGAAGACTTCAGCAAAACAATCAGAGAATCAGTCCCGAGATAACAAAAGATCGAGGGATGATCACAAGCCTCATTGTCACAACAAGAAACAAAAGCATCATGGAGGGAATTCTTCCAATCAGGGAAATTTCTCAAAGGGCAGCTATATACCCAAGCCACAAACTATGTCCAGATCCTCAACACCTATGGTGTCATTGGATAGTATCAGGAATACCAGGAGGGAGAATCAAATCCCTACTTGCAAGATTTGCCAAAAGAACCATACCAGAGTTTGTAGAAAGCTCACCAATGCTTGCTATTTGTGCGGAGACACAACACACTATGTCAAAGATTACCCCAAAAATCTGAACAAGTTGCCTTCTCATGCTTCTCATAAATCGAACCAAGCTCCTTCACCCAGGGGAAAGGGTTCGAAGTAAGCTAACTCAGGCAACTATGGGAAGAGCAAAGGCCAAGGGTCTAATGCTACATATCAAGAGTCTCGGGCACCTGCTCGTGTCTATCACATCTGGAGGCGCGAGGATGAAGAATCTGCTGATGTAATTTCAGGTACAATCTACCTCGATACATACCCTATTTATGCTTTATTTGATACGGGATCAACCCATTCATTTATAAGATCTCCTTTAAATGAAAAGCTTAAATTGAAGCTGAATATGTCAGTTGTAGCTTAATTTCTACCAATCCTTTAGGAGATAATGGAGATAATGTAATAGTAAACCAAGTATGTAAGGATTGCCCTTTTTTTTCAAAGCATCCCATTCCTAGTTGACTTGTTATTGTTACCTTTTGTTGAATTCGACCTCATTCTGGGATTAGATTGGTTAGGAAGGCATCAAGCTTGGGTAGATTGCCAAAAGGGAAAATTGTTTCTCCGAGGTTTAGGAGAAAAATTTATTACCTTGATCGACAAGAAACCTATTAGCATCTTTGCTGGTATGATTAAAAGTGATGAAATTGAATTCGGGGTGAGTTCATTCCCTATTGTTTCTGACTTCCTTGATGTTTTCCTGAGGAATTGTCGGGATTGCCCCCTATTCGGGAAGTCGAATTCAAGATTAAAGTTCAACCCAGGAGTGATCCAGTGTCTATCGCTCCATATCAAATGGCCCCTATTGAACTCAAAGAGCTTAAGCAACAATTACAAGAGCTTCAAGACAAGGGCTTCATCCAACCTAGCTCTTCACCATGGGTAGCGCACGTATTGCTCGTTAAGAAGAACGACGGGTTGATGAAGCTATGTATTGATTATCGTCAGCTAAACCGGCTCACTATCAAGAACAAGTATCCATTGCCAATGATTGAGGACTTGTTCAATCAATTCAAGGATGCCAAAGTCTTCTCCAAGATTGATTTACGATTGGGGTACTATCATATGAGAATACAAGACTTGGATGTACCCAAAACAGCTTTCAAGACTCGTTATGGTCACTACGAGTTCCTAGTTATGCCCTTCAGGCTAACAAATGCTCCAGCGTCTTTCATGGACTTAATGAACCGAGTGTTCAAACCCTATTTAGACAAATTCATGGTTGTCTTTATTGATGACATTCTTGTCTACTCAAAGGATAAAGAAGAACATGCTAATCACCTTCGAATTGTACTCCAAACATTGAGGGAGAATCGGCTATATGCCAAATTGAGCAAATGCAAATTTTGGCTCTCGGAAGTATCCTTCTTGGGCCATGTTATCTCTGCCGAAGGGATAAAGGTTGATCCTAAGAAGATTCAAACCATCATCGAATGGAGACCTCCAAGAAATGTTAGTGAGGTAAGGAGTTTTCTCGGTTTAGCCAGGTATTATCAAAGATTCGTGAAGGGGTTCTCGATTCTTGCTACTCCATTGACTCGACTCCTTCGAAAGAATACTCCATTTGTATGGTCTGAGGACCAGCAAAGGAGGTTTGATCAATTGAAGCAAGTCCTAACTCAAGCCCCTATTCTAATCCAACCTGAACTGGGAAAAGACTTTACAGCCTTCAGTGATGCTTCCCACCTCGGTTTAGGATGTGTATTGATGCAAGATGACAAGGTCATTGCCTATGCTTCTCGATAACTCAAGCCACATGAATTGAACTATCAAACACATGACTTGGAGCTAGCTGTGGTCGTGTTTGCTTTAAAGATCTGGAGACATTATCTATATGGAGAGAAATGTCGATTATTTACGGATCATCAGAGCTTAAAATACATTCTAACTCAAAAAGAGTTAAATTTTCGACAACGAAGATGGGTGGAACTATTAAAAGACTATGATCTAATCATTGATTACCACCCAGGCAAGGCAAATGTTGTGGCTGATGCACTCAGTCGCAAACATTCAATTGGTAAGATCGAATACGAATTTCCAACATTGCTATTCCTTCTATTCAAATGGATGATATGAAATCCTTTAATTGTAGCTTCAACTACCTTCAATGCCCATTTTAAACTCCTAAAGAATCAGAGATATGTGGCAGAACTTCAAGTTCAATCCGACTTGAATTCGAGGATCAAAGAGCTTCAACAAAATGATCCCAAACTTCAGAAGATATTGAAAGAAATTGAATCCAAACCAAGCACTGAATTCTCACTTCAATCGAATGGTGAGCTCTACTTCAAGAATCGGGTTTGTGTACCCAATGATCCAATCCTTAAGAGAGAAATGCTTTAAGAGGCACATAGTAGTCATTTTTCAATACATCCGGGAGTGATCAAGATGTATAAAGACTTAAAGGAAGTCTATTGGTGGCGGGATTGAAGGCCGATATTGTTGACTTTGTATCGAAGTGCCTCACTTGCCAGAAGGTGAAGGCCAAACACCAACTACCTACTGGACTCCTTCAACCCATCGAATTGCCTCCATGGAAGTGGGAGTGTATAACAATGGACTTTGTTCAGGATTGCCTATATCACCGAGGAAAAAAGATGCTATCTGGGTGATCGTTGATAGGTTCACCAAATCGGCTCACTTCCTACCTGTTCCAATGAATATAAGCCTCCAACAATTAGCTGAATTATAATTGAAAAGTAGTCAAACTTCACGGTGTTCCTAGATCTATCATATCTGATCGGGACTCTCGTTTTACCTCTCGATTATGGGGGGCACTTCAAGAGGATATGGGAACTAAGCTGAACCTTAGCATTCTTGAAGGTATCTCCTTGGAGGAAAATCCTTAGATTCAGGAAGAAGGGTAAAATAAGCCATCGATTCATCGGACCTTTTGAAGTCTTAGAGAAGATTGGTCCAATTGCTTACAAGTTAGCACTTCCTGCTGAATTCAATAGAATTCACAACATCTTCCATGTATCAATGTTGATGAAATATCGATCAGATCCATCACATGTTCTAGAGCCTGATGAAGTGGAACTTAATCTTGATATATCGTATGATGAAGAGCCAATTCAAATACTTGATAAAAAAAGTCAAGAGGCTTCGCAATAAGATTGTACAATTGGTGAAAGTTCTATGGAAGAATCACAATGTAAAAGAAGCCACTTGGGAACCCGAAGCAACAATGAGAAAGTAGTACCCTCATCATTTTCCCTCAGGTAAATTCGAAGACGAATATCTTTAAGGGGGAATTGTAATATCCTAAAAACTAGTATAAAGAAGTTATTACAATGCTTTTATTTGATCCCTAATTGATTGAAAGGAAGATACTAGATCTAGATAATAAGGACTAGAATGTTATAAATGAAAAAGTAGTACCCTATCGTATAAGTGACCAAACAAAAACAAATGACAAATTGAAGGAATGCATACAAAATTTCAACATTCCTAAAATGCCCCTACACATGTCATTAATTAGGGGATAATTAAGGATGAACTAGTCATTTAAGGGAGGAAATTAATTGATGAATTATCATCATTTTCCTCATTGTGGCTGGGTAGAAGAAAGAAAGAAGAGAGAAAGGGGATTGAGTGAGAAAGCATTATCATCATATATTCAAGCTTGAATTTGGTGAAATTGGAGTTGCTAGCATTTATATTATCTTGATAGGAAGGTAAATCTCTTTCTTAATGTGTTATAGATACAAATGATGCATGAAGATTTAGGGTTCTTACTTGAATTACATGAAATTGATGAATAGATAGTGAATTGATGACATGAACTAGTTAAGAAGTTCAATTGATTGATCAATCCAAGAATTGATAGTGTCATTCGAATGTGTTGGAGAAATTGAGGTTTTCAATAGCTAAAATGATGGTGAAATGCTATGCCAGATGCTGGAAAATTTGGATGATGATTGGAACGGATGACTAATATGTGAATTGAAATTGTAGATGCTGGAAATTCTAGTGAATTGATGTCCTAATGAATCAAATTGAAAATGTTGCTCAATTGCCCTATTTTTATAGGTCGGACATATAATTGGACTGACTTAGACGTGTAGGAATGAGTATATATTCTGAACAAACATGTTAGAACCTTGTTTAGATGAATTATGAAGCTAGAAGCTTAACCTAGTGTAATTTGCCCAAAAAACTCTATCCTAGGCAGTAACTTTGAAAAAGCACCATAAATTGTATAAATGGAATTTAAGGCTGAAATTTTTATGGACAGTGCCCAAACATGTCTAAATTCATTAGGAGAAAACAGAACTGATTTATGGATTGTGGAATGAATTGTAGAGAGGAAACACTAGGGACAGGGCAAACTATCCAGTGTTGTAAATTACCCTGTCTTTAAGCTAAAAACTATATTAATTGACAAAGGATTAAAACGTTAAGGCTTATATGGTTAGAAGGATAATTAAGTTATCTTTCCAACGGTATAAACGGTTCAAAATTCCGACGTACGGAATAAAAGATATGAACATTTAAGTAAGCAGTGCACATGCTGCCAGGCAGCAACATTCTAGATGTTTATATTGAATTGTATGCTTAAGTATGGAGTCACATAATGGCTCAATTGATTGTTAAATTGTATCTAATACCATATGTATTGTATGAATGTTAGATCAAGTAGAAATTGAGGATAAAAGGGGCTCACCTAGATCAACAAGCTAGTAGAGGAAAAGGGGTTACAATCGGGGATTGACAATAGCTCGAAAAATTCCTGTGAGTGTAGTTTAAAGTTTGGAGAGGGCGGTAACCTCTCCAAGTCTATTTTTGATTTGTAAATTTTATTGAATCTTAAGTATAAATTGTATAATGAGCTTGCTATGGAGCATTAGCAAGGTAAGTACTCTTTTGAGTGGTTACTTGATTGTGAAGCATGTTTGAATTGCCATTGATTGTAATGATATGCTTATTGCCTAATTGAACTATATTGAAATGAAGCATGATGTTATAGATAGAAGTAACTCAATTCATTGTTGAATGACATATTGATTGATACTCCTTCATTGACTATTGATCCCTATTCGACTAAAAGGGAATATTGGCACAAATTGTGCACATTAAATTAAATCATGCTTCTAATTGATTGAAAATGATAACTATTGTAAGCCTTGGTCTCGAGTCGGTATTAGATATAGTTGGCATGCCATAGAGTCTGTAGAGCTCATTATCGGGGTGGACTATGGTCTGAGACATTGGTCCCTATTTGGCGACAGTAGGAGGGAAGTATTGTCATTGGTCATTGGCGACAGTAGGAGGGATTGACCAGGTACTTGTTATTGACTGAGTAATCGATTCTCAAGGCTATACCTAAAATGAACTAAGAACTCTTGCACATTGAACCTATTGCGACATTGAATTGCATTGATTGATTGTAAAGGTAAAATTGAATTCCACGAACTATGAATATTGAAACATTGATTGAACATTGCTTATATGAGTTTGCTTGATTGTAAAGGAAAATCAAATGCTATGAACTATTTCTATGGAAACATTTATTGAGCCTTGCTTATATGAGATTGCTTGAGTTGAATTGTTAATCGAATTGGGTGATTGAGTATGTCTAAATTTCAAGCCTTGTATTGTTAATGGATTGAAAATTAGACAATGCATCTAGTAGTGTATGCCTTGTTTGAATGGTTCCCTGTTGATGGGGGAACCATACCGTCCATTTGATGGTTCGTAGCTGAGACTTATTGTATTGTTGCCTTGTAACTTTAACTCACTCACTAAGCTTTGCTTATTCTAGTCTCATTTCTTCGATACAGGTTGATTTTGGATACTATCTTGAAGTCTAAGCTCATACAAGTCACATTTTTCTTAAAAGAGTATGTTTCCATCTTGATATAGTTCTCCTAGGATGGTGGTACCTAAGACATGTATATTTATGGTCACTTAGCTATGGTTTGTATAAGTTAATTCTATCTATGATCTATAAGAAATTTGGTATGTATATAGAGCATGTATGCACTTTAATGAACTTATATGTTTGATAGCCTAATGTTTAATTTCCATGGATGAATTATGCATGAAATGGTTGAATAGATCTATTGAAAATGGTTAGTTAACATCAAGTAATGTAGTAAACCATATGTTTAGACATGAACCACATTGATCACCTAAGGAACTAGCCATATTGTGTAGATAATATTGGAAGCATGTATGATTGATTATGGTAACTTAAGTAAAAGATGTGATCACCTATTGGCATAATAGCTACATAGGAAACTTGAAATTTCTCTTCCATGTTAATCTTCTAGTTGAATGCTTGCTTGAAGGACAAGTAAGTCCTAATTGGTGTTGAACATGATATCTAATTGCTTTATGGGTCCTAATATATCTAGTAAATGCTTCATACCTTGTCTAGAGTATCCTAACCTATTCGAATTGTAACTTGAAGTGAAAGAAAGACCTTAAACGAAATGTACTCACTACCTACAATTGATTGAATTGTTGATTGTAAATGTAGTAACTTACCTAATCCTACTAGGGTGGTTAGAGTATGTTACATTTTGGTTTATCCTTGCATGGTTAATGAATTCCTAAAATGCTTGAATGATTCAAGTAGTAGATGAATGCCTATAGGGATAAATGATTCGAATGGTTAGTTATATGCCCATGATTGATTGTATGATATGAACGTATGGATGTCTTATTATGACTAGTTAAATTTATAATTGGTAGTCATATGCTTGGGGTTAGACACTTAGTTACTATGAGGTCGTGGTTAAGCATCCTAGTTAAAATTATATTGGAAAAAGAATTGTTTGGTTGTATACATATATACGCATATATGCTAAAATGTTATTAAGACTAGCTATGACCCAAAGAAGATTAATGACTAGAATATTTGATAAATCATGTATAATCTAGGATAGCTTGTAATGTGATGCCTACATGATCAATATGATGAGTAGATTCCATGATTTTAAGTACTCGAGACATGTTTGTGATTCTTGTTTTCCTAGTAATTTATGAAAACAGTTTGTGTATGTTTAAATAATAAGAACATGACCTTGGTTTAAATAAATCGGTTTGGGTAATTGAGGGTTATGGATAAAAGTTGTTAAACTTTAAGGAGATAATGTCATAAGTGTGATATCAATTTTGTGAATGGTTGTAAGAAATTTAAAGAATGATGTTTGTTTGACTTTGGAGTTTGCATGGTATTGTTTGAAAAGTGAATTATGCTTAATGAAGTATTTGGTTTCTGATGATATCATAAACCTCATGTGCTATAAAGGATAAAATAAGTTGGTAAAATGTGCACCATCTAAATTTATTTTAATCTATGAAATGGTATGATATTAGAGAGTAAATGATTCGAATAAGGGCTTATGGCTCAAGATAAGTCCTAATGCTTTTCAAATATATGTTTAATTAACAAGTTAGATTATACGTAAATGAATTTTGATGGTTCGAGTATATGGTTAATCTATATGGTGGGTAATAAGTTTGACTTTAGTAAGAAAATGGTTTCACGTCTAGCTGGTAGTTTGGGTGATCGTTAACGTGTGATCCAAGTTAATTACTAGTCTGTTTCAAAACACCTTTACGGTAACAAAGGTTAAAAAGAAAAATTTTGTTTACTTGTTTGAATTTCTCTGGAGGTTTGGATGTATGTGTCATGTTTAATGAAATTTTCTTATAGTGACATCCTCAATTTCAGTTTTCTTCCAAACCGGGTTGAGAGTGTTACACATAGTATAGACAATTCTTATTCAAACCCATTTCAAATCGATATTGCTTTAGAGCAATGATGAATAATATTAAAAAAATAATTTTGTAAAATTCCTCTTCACTAGCCCAAGGCATACATGTGAGAGAAACTAAGTATGCGAGTCGTGTAGTCCCAGACTACTAGGCCATAAAGGTCGATAATCACTAGACCATAAAGGTCGATAATCACTGGACCATAAAGGTCGACAATCACTAGACACATAAAGTGTCGATACTTACTAGACACATAAAGTGTCGGGCGCAGCTGCTAGACTCTATGTCATGCCACTATACTGTAACTCTCAATAGTAATCTTGGGTAATAAAACAATATCATTACCTTTGCAATATATCATTCTGTAGGTGGTAAATAACTCATCATCGACAAATCAAAATCATGGAGCAGTTCATACTCCATTATACCATAAATCATTCTATAACATATCATCGATATATGATAGTGAAATGAACATAAACAAAACACAATAGGGCAGTTCATACCTCATCAAGTATAAAACCATTACTTTATACCTGTAAAAATATCATATTTCATATGAAAATCAATATTATCAATTCGATAAAATCATATAGGTCGACTTATCGCAAGTCTTCCTTAATACATTTGCAGTGAGTTTGGAAATCCGCAAAAAATTCTATAAAAATGATTAGAAATACATTAGCATCCTTTAACCATTTCAACACCTCAAATTAAACTGTAATTAACCAAATGATATTCCATCAAGAATACATCAATTTCAACTTCAATCAAGCATAGAAATGATAGAATATCACATAACAATCCTAATTCATTTGGATCCTTAAACCCTAAATTATCTCTCCTCAAAATTTAGTAGTTATCTTCAACTATTTTATAAATTTCTTATACCAAATAAAAAAGAATTCAATTGAGAACAAACTTGTATTTCATGCCATAACCCTAAATTCAAATATTTAGGGATGAAAAATCAAATATTGAAATTCTTAACTTTGCTATTTGAACCTCACGTACACGAAGAAAATTGGAAGACTTGTCTTCCATTTTTCATTTGTTCAATTTATGCCACTCGTTATCTTTTATTTTCATAAATAATAAAAATATCTTCTTAATAGTAAAATGATTATTTTACCCTTAAATCCAACTAATTCATAATGTGCCAAATGTCATCATCCTTCATCCAATGGCCTTGATTTAATCTTAAGTTAGTAGTTTACCAATTTGTCCTTGAACGATATCAATTTCCATTTTTGCCCTTGAAACAAACTTAAATTCCAATCTTGTCCCTTTGATCCAATGTCTAGGATTTAACATGGAAAAATTATCTTAATCCAATGGTCCACACTAATTCTAACATTATACCCATTTGTATTGAAATTCTTACCCTTTCATCCAACGGCTAATATTATTTTCTTAAATTTATATTCGATCCATTTATCCAAAAAATTTCAGAAGCTTTATCGAATAATTCCTTAAAATTGAAATAACAAATTAATTTAATAATCTCATTCCCAACCAACTACTTGTAGGTGAACTACCCATTTACAGAATAAAAATTATTTTTGGGTAAATTACCTTTTAGTACTTAAATTTTTTAGAATTTTTCATTTTGTTCATCAAACTTTCATTTTATTCATTTTAGTCACTTCACTTTGAACGTCAAACTTTCAATCTTATTATTTTAGTCACTAACTGAACTTTGGGTATTACATAGACAGTTTCTTTTCTTTCATTCGCAAAGGAGTAGGACATAAAGACATTTAGATGTCGAAAAATGTGCCTAGTAGCATCATTGTCTTTCATCCACTTTTTTATATTAACACCAACTTTGAGAAATTACCATAAAAATTAGCTCATCTATTTCGACCAAATTAAAATGACTTAACAAGATTTTTTCATTGTTTCATTTATTTTAACCAAATTATTATTCGACTTAACATGATTAACAACATTTGTTTCAACCCAATTAATATTTAGCGCATCAGGATTAACGACATATGTTTCACCCAAATTAATATTTGACATAACATGATAATCATTAATTATTAAAATTTATTCACTAAGTTATACGGTGAACCAATGTGCCATCATAATTGATGCACTTTCACATTATCCCAACAATCAATCATGAAGTATGTCGCATATAAAATAATTTAATTTTTTTTCTTTTTCAAAATATTATTTTAGATTTGTAACAAACTCTAATCAAGCTTAAAGCTCAACTCACAGAATTTTGTAAGACTAAATATTAGGCATAAGATTTTTTAATAATTCAATACCATAGCATAGATAAATTAAAATTATTATTTAAATGGGTAATCACTAAATTTTGATTGAGCCTCAAGCCTAAAATAAATAACAGATTAATCAAACCAATAAAAAATAACCATTTCCATATCTAACCCATTTACATTAGACCCAAATAAAATAACCTAAGCCCTAAATCAAACAACCCTCTGCAGCCACCGACCCTAATCGACAGCCCTCTCCCTCTCCCCTAGCCACCACCATCATCACCTACTCAACCACTCGACAAGCACATTCCCTGAAATTCGGCCTCCAATAGTGATTGGGATGGGTATGAAACGACCCCAAATCAAAATCCGAGCCTCATCTTTCTTTAAAATCAAGATATGCATCAAGGATTTAAAAAGACGAGATTAGACTAGAAAAGAAAATGAAGAGCAAAGGGGAACTCTTTCAGCATAAAAATTCAGAGAAGAAAGAGACGATTTTAGAGTCTGAAATTGAAAAAAAAAACAAAGAAGAAAAAGAAAGAAAACGAATCTTACCTTCGATTTAAGAGCGATTTTCGTCCAGTTGAGACGGCGCCATCAATGAATGACGTCTAAGATTTCTGAGAATGAGAGGCCATGGAAGGGAAGGGTCTCGATTTACAGATAGCAAAACTCTGTTGATTTTGTATTGGGAATGTTTTTTTTTAATGACTAAGCTTTCTTTTTCTTTATTTACTTCTTAACCAATTTTTAAAGTGCCGATTGTTTCCTTTATTTTTTTAGCATTGATTTCTTTTTTCTTTCCTTTAACTTTTGGGGTTTTATCTTCTCCCGCATTTAGTCTCTCTCTATATTTGTTATGTATTATGGTGATATATATAACGTACAATATAGCATCTACTTATGTATATATTTTTTTTTCTCTTTATATGTTGGTTCTTCTTATGTTATAATATATACATGTATTATATATATGTTATATTACAGTAGTTTTGCCATGAACCATTGTATGAAATATATATATATTTCATATTTCCTTTGCATATATTATTGTTACGGCTTATATCATTCCTATATACATATAGTTGTTACGTATTTCATATATATATATATATATGCGCACATAATAATTATGTTTATCCCTTTTTTTGTTCATTTATTTGTTGTCATTTATGTGATCTATTTTATTCTTGCCTTATTATTTATTAGCATAATATTATTTGTTCATGCATTTATTATTTTGTTCATGCATATGCTTATTTTGTTGCTGGTGGCTACTCCACCTTTTTCAAACTTTTTTAATCAAAATAAAAACCAATTCTTTTAAGTGACACTAGGGGGGCAAAGCGACTCTGTTGGGGAATTAAATTTTATTTTTACAAAAAAAAGAGTTAGGCCACAATTCGGTTACCCTTTGCCTTAATAATTAGAAATTGCATGTTCAAGTTCAAATTAATTTAATATCTTTTATGAATGCGAGTTCATTTTAACGCATTCTAAAATATGACATAACATTCTCGTTCGTATAAGTGGGGGAAAATGCTAATGCTCTCGTGAGGATATCGTTCCTCTGTATGGGCCTAGCTAGTACCTTCGGGGCTCGAATACTCTATGTTTTCATGGGAATATCATTTCCTCGTATGGAAATAAACGAATGGGTCCCCCTAAATTGAATAAAAACCAATTCTTTTAAGTGACACCCGGGGGGCAAAGCGACTCTGTTGGGGAATTAAATTTTATTTTTACAAAAAAAAAGAGTCAGGCCACAATTCGGTTACCCTTTGCCTTAATAATTAGAAATTGCATGTTCAAGTTCAAATTAATTTAATATCTTTTATGAATGCGAGTTCATTTTAACGCATTCTAAAATATGACATAACATTCTCGTTCGTATAAGTGGGGGAAAATGCTAATGCTCTCGTGAGGATATCGTTCCTCCGTATGGGCCTAGCTAGTACCTTCGGGGCTCAAATACTCTATGTTTTCATGGGAATATCATTTCCTCGTATGGAAATAAACGAATGGGTCCCCCTAAATTGAACTCAATTGAGAGGAGCCTATAATAGGTGATGATCGAGGGCCTTGCTACCCTTAGTAAGGGACATCGAGAACAATTCGGGTACCCTTTTAGTACCAAACTTGCATATAGCGAATATAAGAGCCTACCCTTTAGAGCCGTGCGGTAACCCTAGAAAACTAGAATATCATATGAATAGGGTTTATTTTGTGCAAGCATGTCAGTTAGATTTTTATTTTGTGCAATAATTTTCTATCATTTCCTTTTGATTATTTTATTCATACTAACTTGTGTATATTTTTGACATTTGCATCACATTAGCATACAATATTTATTCTCATTGTAGTTGTATGACATCATCATAAATTCATTTACATTGTATCATAATAAGGTATTGACTCGTGAATGATGGACAATTTGGAAAGCGTTCACAAATAAAAAAAATCTAATAACCTAGATATCAGTTAAATGCAATATTCAAATGTTGCAAATTAATCTTGTATATTTGTGGGTGTTATTCCACAAGAGCCATGTCTAAATCAATACCTTTGCATTTAGATACATACATTTTTTCAGTCATCATCACATTGGATCAGAATAAAGTATCATTTATTTTCAAAAAAAAGAGGATGCCCTAGCTCGTGAAAATAATAACAAGCTAAATGACCCACAATTGTGAGCCAGCCAATGTAAGTGACTCCACATTAAGGCACCCAAACACCCTATCGGTAAATTTGAGTCTTCAGCCCAAAGGTAGTGAAGGATCTTTTGTAAATGCGAAAGCCTACTTGTTGTCATTTCAAAGATGCATTCTTTTGTAAACATCATTTTTTTGCATATATTTGTATATTGGGTCCCCGTATATCAATTGCACGAGAGACATTGATTTTGACCCAAAGATTGATTCCGAGCAACTTGTTTCCAGTGGAACTCGAAAGCTACAAAGATGATGAATATGTGACCTACATTCTAATTTAATTTGGTCAATTATTAAAGATTGCCCATAGGGGAAAGTTATTGCATTAGAAAGAGAAACAGATATCTTCTACAAAAAAACAAAAAAGAAAAAAATCTTGGGGGCACTACGTTGTAGCCTTAAGGTCAAGTACCTAATAAGATAGCTTTAGTCCATCTACTCTATATCTTGGCTTCATAAGTGATTTTCAAATCTTGACAAAGTCAAACAACTAATGAGATGAAACCTCGAGATCAAAACAATCATAAAAAAGGCATAACAAAATGAACTCCAATGTTGGAGGCCTGGTAAAAAAGCATTTTCAGGTACGAGTGTGGAAACTTTGGGGTACTCCGCTGAAGCGAAAAGACAAATAAGATAGCAATGCAACATCCAAATAAAAAACCTTAGCTTTATGAATGATGTTAATATTTTCAAATCATGACAATGCAGAGTAGCTCTGGATTTTGTTGTCTTCTCCATCATTTATATCGAGCCAAAGGAATATGATGAGTTGAATTCCCCAAAAAGGAAGCAAATGAGACAAACAAATAATAAAACTAAAACCTACAAAAAGTACACCTAAATTGGTTAAAGAACAAAGTAACTTGGAAGGTACTTTACATCTTCAGATATCGACTAAGCTCTCGAGGTGTCCTAGACACAAGATATGCTCGAGGAAATCCCCGGTAAGTTATTTTAGTGTCTCTCTTGCACTTGATATTCGGGGTATCTAATCTATCTTGATATATTCATAATCTGAAAAGAAAAATCTTATTTTCCTTAATAAGCGTCTCACATCAAAATGAGAACAAGTAGGCCGACTTTGTAGTGAAACAAGAGATTTGTAAGACAAATGTGTCTTCTGATTGCACAAGAAAAGAATATTTTGGACAAAGAAAGCATTCAAAAATCAACATTCGCCTAGTAAGGTGACATTTCAAAAGAAGATGGTTGAACCCATGAGAGGTTGGGGCATCATTGCATACAAGATGGCAAGAATCACGTAATCAGTTTGTAAGACATAGCTTTAAAAAAACAAGACCAAGCAACATATATGACCAGTAAAAGTTTGGGCATCCCTTCGAAAGTCAAAACTAATAATAAATGAATTGCATCTAACTTTCATGAAAGCATCGTGCATTTAGATTAACATCATACATTACTCGTAAAGTTAGGTGCATCTATGGTAAATGCATCTAGTCACACATGAAAACATGTTCAATAAAGATGAAAAGAACTTCCAAGACTGAATCATATCAAAGGTGAACTACCCTCAAGCATGGAGGAAACCAAAGATGAAAAAACTCAAGAAAAAGAGTTGAAAACTCGAGACAGGGGATAACAACAACAACAACAACAAAAAACATATAACAAAGGAAAATGAAGAAGAGATGAAAATGATTCAATTATGAATGAATGTTTAACAATAAATATTTGACTTTTTCAAAAATGGCAAACCCTCAAGATAGAGGAAGCCAAACCTATATGAAATTGTTGAAACCTCAAGATAGAGGATAAAAATTGCCAAAAACAAAAAATGGAGAAGAAGTCTCGTTTCAAGAAAGAAGAATTGTAGACGTTACATCGTTTCAACAAAGAAAAATCAAAGTATATTTTTCAAAATTCTCGGTTTCTCAAAATGGAGGACCGTATACGTTACATCGTTTCAAGAAAGAAGGAACGATGCATACGAAAAAACAAAACAAAAACAAAAAAGGGGAGTAGGAGTCTTGATTCAAGAAAGGAGGATCATAGACGTTACGTTGTTTCAAGAAAGAAGGATCAATGTGTTATTTTCAAAAGTCTTAGTTTCTCAAGATGGAGAACTATAGACGTAACGTCTCTTTTTTGTTCATTTATTTGTCATTTATGTGATCTATTTTATTCTTGCCTTATTATTTGTTAGCATAATATTATTTGTTCATGCATTTATTATTTTGTTCATGCATATGCTTATTTTGTTGCATTCAGATATATTAATTGTTGATATGGTGTTACATTATTAGAGAGTAAACTCGTCTAGTACCGAAGGTAGCGGTGGTGGTCTTTGTTTATTCTTCGAGTAATGAGACTTTTAAAATTAACTCGCATTTGTAAACGAGCCTTAAATTAATTTAAACTTGAACTCGCAATTTTCAATATTAAGGCAACGTTTAATCGACTAGGTACCAATTTTTGGGGTGGTGGGGGTGTGAAACCTTTGCCTTAATAATTGGAAATTGTGAGTTCAAGTTCCAATTAATTTAATATATTTTATGAATGCGAGTTCATTTTAACGCATTTTAAAATATGACATAACATACTTGTTTGTATAAAGGAGGGGAAGTGCAATGATTTCGTGAGGATATCGTTCCTTCGTATAGGCCTAGCAAGTACCTTTCGAGGCTTTAATACTCTATGTTTAGTGGGAATATCATTTCCCCATATGGAAATAAATGAATGGGGTCCCTGAATTGAACTCGATTGAGAGGAGCCTATAATGGGTGATGATCGAGGGCCTTGGTACCCTTAGTAGGGGACAGCGAGGACAATTTGGGTACCCTTTTAATACCAAACTTGCATGTAGCGAATATTAGAGCCTACCCTTTAGAGCCATGCGGTAACCCTAGAAAACTAGAATATCATATGAAAAAGGTTTATATTGTGCAAGCATGTCAATTAGAGTTTTATTTTGTGCAATAATTTTCTATCATTTCCTTTTGATTATTTTATTCATACTAACTTGTGTATTTTTTTTGACATTTGCATCATATTAGCATACAATATTCATTCTCATTGTAGTTGCATGGCAACATCTTAAATTCATTTACATTCCATCATCATAAGGTATTGACTCGTGAATGGTGGACAATTTGGAAAGCATTCACAAATCAAAAAAATTCTAGTAACCTATATATCAGTTAAATGCAATATTCAAATGTTGCAAATTAATCTCGAATATTTGTGGGTGTTGTTCCATGAAAGCCATGTCTAAATCAATACCCTTGCATTTAGGGACATACATTTTTTCATTCATCATCACATTGGATCAGAATAATGGATCATTTATTTTCAATAAAAGGATGACCAAGCTGGTGAAAATAATGACGAGTTGAATGACCCACAATTGTGAGCCAGCCAATGTAAGTGACTCCATATTAAGGCACCCGAAACCCTATCGGTAAGCTTGGAATATTCAGCCTAAAGGTAGTGAAGGATCGTTTGTAAAGCTGGAAGCCTACTTGTTGTCATTTTAAAGATGCATTCTTTTGTGACCATCATTTTGTGTATATATTTATATATTGGGTCCCCGTATATCAATTGCATGAGGGACATTGATTTTGACAAAAAGATTGATTCCGAGCAGCTTGTGTCCAGTAGAAATTGAAAGCTGCAAAGATGTTGAATATGTGACCTACATTTTGATTTAATTTGGTCAATTATTAAAGATCACCCATGGGGGTAAATTATTGCCTTTGGAAGAGCGACATATATCTTCTGCAAAAAAAATGAACAAAATAAGAAAAAATCTTGGGGCACTATATTGTAGCCTTAAGGTCGAGTACCTAATAAGGTAGCTTTGCTCCATCTACTCAATATCTTGGTTGAAACCCCAAGATCAAAAAAATCATACAAAAGGCATAAAAAAATGCAATCCAATGTTCGAAGCCTAGTATAAAGGCATTTTCATATACGAGTGTGGAAACTTTGGGGCACTTTGTTGAAGCAAAAGAACAAATAAGGTAGTAATGCACCATCCAAATCAAAAACCTTAGCTTCATGAGTGATGTTAATAGTTTCAAATCATGACAATGCCGAGTAGCTCTGGATTTTGTTGTCTTCTCCATTATTTATTTCAAGCTAAAAGGAATGTGATGAGTTGAATTCCTCAAAAAAAGAAACAAATGAGACAAACAAATAATAAAATAGAAACCTAAAAAAAGTACGCCTAAATTGGTTAAAGACCAAAGTAACTTGGAAGGTACTTTACATCTCCATATATCGACTAAACATTCGAGGTGTCCTAGACACAAGATATGCTAGGGGAAATCCTCGGTAAGTTATTTTAGTGTCTCTCTTGCACTTGATATTTGGGGTATCTAATCTATCTTGATATATTCATAATCTGAAAAGAAAAATCTTGATTTCCTTAATAAGCATCTCACATCAAAATGAGAACAAGTAGGCCGACTTTGTAGTGAAAAAGAGATTTCTCTACATTACTTCACAAAGAGGTTCACAGGGACCAAAAGCAAATGTGTCTTCTTATTGCACAAGAAAATACTATTTTGAACAAAGAAAGCATTCAAAAATCGACCTTCGCCTAGTAAGGTGACATTTCAAACGAAGGTGGTTGTACCCATGAGAGGTCGAGGGATCATTGCATACAAGATGGCAAGAATCACCTAATCAGTTTGTAAGACATAACTTTAAAAAAACAAGACCAAGCAACTGATATGACCAATAAAATTTAGGGCATCCCTTCGAAAGTCAAAACTAATAATAAATGAATTACACCTCACATTCATAAAAGCATCGTGCATTTAGGTTAAGAGCATACATTACTCGTAAAGTTAGGTGCATCCATGATAAATGCATCTATTCACACATGAAAACATGTTCAGTAAAGATGAAAAGAACTTCCATGGCTGAAGCATATCAAAGATGAACTACCCTTAAGCATGGAGGAAACCAAAGATGAAAAAAGTCAAGAAGAAGAGTTGAAAACTTGAGATAAAGGATAATAAGAACAAAAAAAACATACAACAAAGAAAAAGAAAGAAGATATAAAAATGATTCAATTATGAATAAATGTTTAATGATAAATATTTGATTTTTGTAGAAATGGCGAACCCTCAAGATGGAGGAAGCCAAACCTACATGAAATTGTTGAAACCTCAAGAAGGAGGATAACAATAGCCAAAAACAAAAAAAGGAGAAGAAGTCTCATTTCAAGAAAGAAGAAAAGTAGATGTTACATCGTTTCAAGAAAGAAGAATCGAAGTATATTTTTCAAAAGTCTCGGTTTCTCAAAATCGAGGACCATATGCATTTCATCGTTTCAAGAAATAAGGAATGAGGCATATGAAAAAACAAAACAAAAAAGGGGAGAAGGAGTCTTGATCCAACAAAAAAGGATCATAGACGTTACGTTGTTTCAAGAAAGAAGGATCGATGTACCTTTTTCAAAAGTCTTAGTTTCTCAAGATGGAGAACTATAGACGTTTCATCGTTTCAAGAAAGAAGGAATGGTGCCTTTGAAAAAAAACAAAAAGGGGAGAATGAGTCTCATTTCAAGAAAGAAATAGATGTTACGTCGTTTCAAGAATGAAGGATCAATGTACCTTTTTTTAAAAGTATTAGTTTCTCAAGATGAAGAATCGTAGGCATTTCATTAGTTTCCTACCAGGCCGGGTGGGGGATGTTACATTTGTGGTATCAGAGCTAGAGTTTAGTCGGTTATGGACTAAACTAAAGCTTGTTGTATTGTTATTGTGTTACTTTGCCACCTATGAGTTATTTTGTTGTATATTTTGACTTGTCGGCTAACCCGATCTCTTTATTTATAAATTTCTAACTCTAATCAAGCTTGAATAGATAAGCATATTGTTGACTCCTCCATACATGGTGAGGAAGTTAGAAGAAGGGATCCTTCGATTCCGCAGAACCCTCTAGTACGAAATCTTGAGCCCGAGGTGCAAGTTGCTCAAGCTGAATGTTATAAGATCATGGCTGACATGTTCAAAGTGTTTATGAACTCAATAAAGGCTGAGAATACCTTTCAACCATCTATCATGAGTACCCAAGCTCCTATCGATAAGTTGCCTCGGCATCGGGCTTACTCTTTTACTAGGCGAAATGATGATAATCCTAAAATTGTTGAGTATTGTCTAGACAATACTCTACGAATTCTGACTAAGCAACTACAGTGTTCTGATGAACACAAGCTTGAATGTGCTCTCTCCCTATTAACAGATGAAGCACTATATTGGTGGGAGATTAAAATTCTTATAGTCCCCAAAGAGGCTGTGAGTTGGGAGTTCTTCCTTCGTAAATTTCGAAAGAAGTATATCAGTGAATACTACCTTGTCGAGATACGTGATATCTTTCTTCACCTAAAGGAAGGAGGATGAACTATGGATCAGTACGTCCATGATTTTTGCAAGTACTTTCGGTATGGGGCTCTAAGCAAGAAATGAAGTTTCCATTTTCTAACTTCTGTCGTCACAGGCATCCTGAAGGACAGTGTAACAAGAAATTGGGAGCCTGTTTCTTCTATGGTAAGATGGGACATCTCATTCGTGATTGTCCTAAGAACATATCAAGTCTACTATTACATCGGCCAATTCATCCCCTGCTCAATCCTTTCGAGGCAAGGGAACAAGACAAGGATCCTTCGGAAGGTTTGAAGGTTCATCCAAAGCATCACCCCAACCTAAATCCAAAGCTTCTACACAAATGTACCATGGGAGAGGCAAGAAACAAGAGTATGATCATGATCCTATCGCAAGTAAAAAATTGAGGATGATTTTTTTCTTAAGAGGGGGAGAATTGTAACACCTCAAAAACTGGCCTAGTTAGAATTGGGTTCCGACGATCAGAAATCCTAAACTGAGAAGTTCAAATATTACATCAACATTGATTATATATTAATTTTGTTGTTAAGGGACCTTAATTGAGTTCATTCATAGTTAGGGGTTTCATTGAAAATGTTGAAATTTGGCTAGGCGTATCGATAGTAGGACCTGTATTGGTACGGTCCAACTGTTTCCTAACTAACTTACCGAACTTGATCCAACCGTATCACTACGATTAGAGGTTTATCGGTACAGATCCCTATTAAAATCTGACTTAGTGACCAATTTGAAAGAATTATGAGTTTGGGGCTGAGTCATCTCTTTGGTTGTCATCCCACGTGATGTTAAACATCTTTTAATCCTAAAAGATGACACCTTGATAATTATCATCCAAGTTGGGAAATATAAATTCATTTTTTACGTTTTCCTTTGGCTAAGGGAAACCTCCTTATTGGTTCCTAGTGAGGTGGGGAAATGATTATGGATTTTGATTTCATAAAGAATGAATAAAGAAAGATTTTCTTTTGTTTTGGTTATTACCGAAACCAAAGTTCATCCCTTGTCTTGAAAATAAGCACACATCTCCATTGTTGTCTTCCCTACCAAGATCAAGCACACACCTCTCTAATTGGACTCTTTAAACATAAGCTTCCTTTGTTTCAAAAGATTCATTCTATAGCTATCGGTTGGGTAAGTAGAACCCTCAATCTATTGTTGATTCCATTGACTATTGAATGTCCAGTTTTAAGTCATAATTTCAGGCCAAACCCTTGTTCTTCAAGTTTTAATCCATGAACCTAATGAATAGCTAATGGCTATTCTAAGCTTAGAAATGAGTATTGATGTTGTTATCTTGATTGTGACACTTTCTTATTGAATTTTCTAGTTCAAGAATTGGAAGAAGCTAGCCCATCATCTCCAAAACAAGCTAGGAATAAATGGATTACCATTCGTGAGGCTTGAAAGCATCAGAATTCAAGGTGAGTGTAGTCAGAGTCTCAAGAGTTGGCTAGGTGCCTAACATGGCTCATTGATTATCGATTATTGCATTGCTAACCATGGTATTAAAGGAATTTTGCGTAAAACATTACTGAAAGGCCATATTGGTAAGTATTGCATTGAATTCACGTCCGAAGCATTATTGTTATTGCCATCGAAATCATTGAATCATTGATACATGGAGTCATTGAGTATTGGACATTGGATATTGCATATTGCTATTGAAACATTGATAAACGCCCATTGCTATTGGATTACCATATTGAAACATTGTTATTGAATCATTGCTATCAATCTATTGGTATGAATCATTGCTTTTGAACCATTGCTATTGATACATTGATATTGAATCATTGATTAACGAACCTTGGGATTGAAAGTATTAGATACAATTGGCATGCCATAGAATTCATGAGCTCATTGGTACAGGTATAGGGTACGACTTTTATTGTGGTGCAGCAAAGGGATGTTGATATGTATTGGTCAAATTGGTGCAACAGAGGAAATATGACTAGACCATTATTGATATTGGCGTGGAGGTGGAATTTATGTATCCATATACAGTGAAATCGATCCAAGGGAACCATTGAACATTGCTATTGGTCGTTGATGTGAATTATTGCTATTGGTTATTGTTGTGGAATATAGTAATTGATGATTGTTGCCATGTTGATCATAGATGCCATGTTACTTTTTGGGCATGATAAATATGTCATTGAAGCATGTTAAGTTGCATACGATGCTCATTCATTGTTATGGCTACCACACTTAGACTATATAAGTCTAATGCATTCATCTTCCACATTTCAGGTTAAAAAAGTATATCGGATTGAGATCAGAGTTAGTTGGAAGTTCGGTAAGTCACCACAAGCTTAACGTAATGTGTTTTGTCCTTGTGAACTCCTAGAATGGTGGCAAAGTAGTTAAACTAGTTGATTATGGTCATTTTGGTATGTGTATATTGCCCATGTTTTGTATTGGCTTTAGAGGGCCTAAATGGTATGTTAGTGTTGGCTTAAATTGACCTAATATTCATATCCAACCTTAAAAGATGAAATAATAGTGAATGGATTCATATTGACATGATATTTGACATGCTAGTAGATTAAATGGATATAAACTTGCTGGTAAAATTTCATTGTATTTAGACATCGTTCAACAAGTTAATTCGACTAAAAACTGGATAAAATCTATCATTACAATACAAGTGTATCGATACAGGTCAAGCTGTATCGATACGACATTGTATATTTGGACTTTGTAAAATAGAGCGTATCAATACACAAAATGGGGTGTATCGATACATAAAAAAGGGTGTATCGATACGAACTTGGGCAACAAGGTATAGGAAATAATTTGTATCTATACAACCTTAGGGTGTATCAAAATGGGTCAACCTTGGTCAACACGTATCGGTACGGGTCTACATGTATCGATGCGAGGTTAGTTAATTATGTTACAAGGCATTGAACACAGTTTTAAATAGTTTACAAAATGGTCACTGAATATTGTATGGTCTAATGGGATGGGTAAATGTTATCGGAAGGACATGAAAATTTAAGAGTATACTTTTATTGCATTGAATTTCAATGTGGAATTGTTAATTACAGAAAAGGACCCATAAATTATTAGATTTACGGTTTAGTCCCTAAAACTTGTATAAGCTAAGAATTGGTCCTAATTGATTAGTCATTGTTTCAAATAGGGTGAATTGAGTTAACATCAATATTGGGTAATGTTTGAAAGATATAATATTGATTAAGTATTATTCATTATTGAAATTTCATCGCACCGATCACCGTTTTGTTCACCGACAGCATTCTCTGACCCAGTTTCCTACTAGGCCAGGTGGGGGATGTTACAGCTAACATATAGTTGATTGATTACAAGGAGTTGTCATTGACATAGAGATGTCAAAAATCGATATATGAGTACATTTTAATACCTCAAAATTTTGGCTAGTGACCAAAATGAATAAAAAGAACGTTTAGTGACTAAAGTACAAATTTTGGAAAAGTTCATGGATTAAATTGTACTTATCAAAAGTTATGTATTTTAAACCCGTAAATGAATAGTTTACCACCAAGAATGACCTTTTTGTGTTACTCGAAATTTTGGGACGGAATTTGTATTTAAAAGCTATAAAGAGTTAAAGTTCGAGAAGAATTTGGATAATCAGATCGAATTGAATAAATGAGATATTTTGTTAAAAGATAAGGCAAGTTTAAAAATATCATTTCCATGCCTTATCTTAGAAGAATTTAACATGGGCCACAAGATTAAATTAAATTTTCCATGTTAAATATGAGTTGTTGGATAAAAATGGCAAAATTGTAATTTTGGGAAATTACAAGGGCACAATTGGTAATTACTAACTTGCTGGTTTATTTTTGACCCTTGGATGATAAAATTAATATGTGGAAATATGAGAGCCATTTGACATCAAGGGTAAAATAGTCATTTGACTATTACAGAGATTTTTATTTGAAATCTTTTATAAATAGGTGACAAATAGTCTAAATTGAATAAAGAGAAAATTCAAGACTTTTCTTCATAGTTTCTCCAAAGTGTCGAAATCTCTACCTAAGGTATATGACATTTTCTTTTTGATTTTTCAAGCCAATCTAGTAGGATTTTGGATGAAAGTACGAAACATGAAATTCTCTATCATTTGGTATTAATTGTTCATACTTTCCATGCTTAAATCTTGAGTTCTTGAAATTAATAGATGAAGCGGATGTTGGGTTTTGATATGGGAATGATTTATTATGCTTAGAAATGATGTTTTGAAGTTTAATTGATGCTTGAATCAAGTTGGAAATCAAGTCTATAGTGACCTTTCATATTCGGTCAAAGTGAATAAATTAGGAAAACTATGGAAGAATTTTATTAAAGTTAGATATGTGGAGTTGATGATTCTACAAGTTTTAGAATATTGTTTGGACCAAATTGGATGTTTGTTCAGGTTAAAGGATTAAATCGGATAATATGGAAATTAAGGGGTTTAAAGTGGAAGTTGGTTAAATTGAGGTATCATGCTTGAATAATTTTTAGAATGATTTATGAATCATTCTTTGATTTTGATATGAAAGGAAATTTGAAGTATTGAGATTGGTATGAATTGTATGAAGTGAATTAGTATCGAATAAACTTTGAAAGAATATATAGGAATTTCTTTTCCTATTACGTACCTATGTTAGTATCATACTAACATGTATTTTTAAAAAATATACATGTGTTGCAAATGATGCACGTATAGATCTTGATCAAAATCAGAATCGAGCTAGCAACCAAGGAAAGGAAAAGGATCAAAAGTAAACCTTAGTGAGGATTTAGATTTTGACATATATAAAGTGTCAAGGTGAGTGCAATGCATACATAACATGATACATGGATATTAGGTAGACTTGCGATAAGTCTACCTTGTTTATATTAGCATGATATTTATGTCATTAATTATATATTTGACATGTTGTAAATATGTCAAAAGTTGAAAATTAATGCATGGATCACTAGTTATATATGATGTTATATTATGAACGTTATTTCGGGTATGAACTACCCAATGTTAAATTATGTTGATATACATTGTCGTGGATAAAATAAATATGGAATATATGCCCAAGTATGTCATTGAGGGATAGTGTATAGTTTGCATGCCTTAGAGTCCACCAGCACGCTGCATACTCGGTTTAGCACTATAGTGTATAAAGGACACTCAGTGCATATGGTGGGCACGACCTTATGTGTATTATGGTGGGCACGACCTTATGTGTATTAACACTTTGGTTCATATTTGACTCGTGTGCCCAAGGTCCTCATAGGCTTATATTTGGGCTATTGTTTATTGATTAATAAATGATAAACCGGTAAAAGGGTTTATGAACTCTCAAAGTAAATGGCAAGAATATTGGTAAGAAAGTTATATACGGTTTATATTATGTTAATATATGATTAACATGATGGTAATTTATATCTAGTGATCTTGATGCATGATTATGGTTACATCTTTATATTATAAGTATGTAGTAATGCACTGGATTTTATTATTGCCTCACTAAATGTATACTTGCGTGTGATGATTTTCATGCGTACGTAAAAAGAAGGTATCAGAGTAAGGAGCAGTTGGCATCTTATCAACAAAGAGTATAACTACGATATCAGTAATAACAACTTTTGATGTATTTTGATGTTACTAGATGGCATGTATATGTTAAGATTAGTTAGTTTTAATCTAGTCTTAATATGGTTTGTAATAACTTATAAACTGGTTTATGTTGATAATGAAGGGAGAGTAGCTATATTAAAATTAAAAAGGGTTAGATGGATTACTAGTATATAAATCAAATAACTTTTTGAAAATGAATAAATAGAACTATCAATTAGATTTTTAAATTAGACAGTTTTTAGATAGTTATATTGCTTATAGGTTGCAGTTATAAAATGCTAAGTTGTTGCTTGGAATTGAAATTAATTTGGTTGATTAAAATTAGATAAAGCAATTCTGTTAGGATAAAAAATAGTTTAATGGTGTTTTCTAAATAAATGATTATTATAGATTGTTAGCAATTCATTATGTGACACTCTAACTAGTATTGGAGATTAAATACTGGTAAGAATGTTACATTTATTGGTATCAGAGCTACAGGTTTAGCCAGTGTTGGATATGAATCGGACCTGTAGAGAGTCGAGATTATATACATGACACTATGATGTCAAAATTACTGATATTTGTATAAATATACTTTGATGCCTACTAATTAGTAATGTTGCTCCTTACTTATGGCGGATGATTGTGAAATTAACAGATGTCAAATCAACATGAATCCCATCAGGGAGCTGAGGGTGATATCCTTGCTCAAAGCGGGAGTAATGAGGTGAATCAGAATCCACCTCCTGTTCAGCAGAATGAAGAGCAGCTAGCTTAAGAATAACGAAATATGCTTATACAAGATCAAGGCTTATTTCTTTAGGCATTGGATACTATTTTACATCGTCGAGCGCCAATATCAGTTCCAAAGGAATTAAGGAATATGAAAGCACCAAAATTTTGAGGTGATACTGATGCAGATCCAATGACTGCTGATTACTGGTTAAATGATGTCAAAATCATGCTGAGCAGAATCCCTTGCGATGATCAAGGAAAGTTGGAGGGAGTTGTATCTTTACTAATGGAGCAAGCTAGTGTGTGGTGGAATGTTATCACTGCACCAGTTCCTCTAGAGCATATTACGTGAGAATTCTTTCTAAAAGAATTCAAAGAAAAACAAATTGGGGGCGTGTTTGTTGAAGAAATGAGACAATAGTTTTTGGATCTGTAGGTCAGTCTATGAATACGAATGCGAGTTCAATAGATTGAGCCAATTTGCAACAGATTTTCTTCCAACTGAAAATTGTAACACCCCCAAACCCAGCTTAGGAGTAAACCGAGTTAGGAAGTGTTTGACAAACAAGCACTAAAAACTTTCTTAGGAAACTAGCACATCTAAAGATCATGTCTTCAAAAAATTGGGATAATTTAAAACTTTTAACCTAATACACTTATTTAACTTTGACCGTATACAAAGAATAAACAGACCTTCACACAATTTAATGCATGCTAACAATTAAGGTCATGATATACTCTTACGTATCATCACACGACCTTATTTATCTTTTAATCTTTTGACAGGATTACACTTCGATTCTACTTAAGTACTAACATTTAGTCATGACACTAGATTACATTCATAAACTTTTACATGCACTACCAAGATAAGGATGACTAGCACTCAATGTGTGCATACTAGCAGCTCCTTTCTAGCTAATCAAAATGATAACATGCAACTCTATTAGATTCAAGTAAGAACTAGAACCACCTTAATTTGTTACTAGCATATTGAGCTAAGCATGATTCGATTGCAACTTAACCATCACATATCTAAATCAAAGATTGCTACTTGTATAAATGATACACATAAACACTCCTTAATATCAATTTTGCCTTTTAAACAGTTCTTTGTGAAAAACTATAATTACTAAGTTATCTTTAATCACACTTATGTATTTTCTTAAGGTGTCAACATGTATACTCTTTCATTCAATGTCTATGTAGGTTATAATTCCAATAGCCAAAGTATGAAACCTCTAAGTTACCAAGACCCATGAAAAATATAATATCATGCATACTATACCAGCATTAAATATACTATATGAATCTCATAGTCGAACAATCATAAAAGAATAATTTGTCCCTTTACATACATGAATAAATATAAAGCTGAAATACATCTTAAACTCAACATGGAAACACAATGCTCATGCATACTTAAACTATGTGCCACCACCTAGAAGTTCTAAGGAAGATACTCTGACCAACATGATTGCTTGAAGTCACGTTCGAGCATAGAAGACGGCCGGAAGTGTACATATCCTGAAATGTAGTCGAAGAGAAATGAAGGGAGGTAAGCTAACGCTTAGTGAGGTAGTGTAAGAATCAAAGAATTATAAGGTATTTAATATATTTCCCTTCCTTCTATTAAACAACTATCCATTGGTCAAACCAAACTTTAACCATTAGAGTTGCATTCAATCTTAGACGTAAGGATTAACAAATACACACATATAAGTATATGTATTCTATTAGACCTTAATTCATAAGACACAAGGCATTACACCATTTAAGTTATAATCCGTAAACTGGGATTCGGATGTGAAATTAACTATCTATTTATTAACGTTCGGTTCTAGTAAGCAATCTTCGTCTCAGATATTAATGTTTCATAAGGATGGGAACTACTTAGCAATTAGTTCAAGTTTGATGATCCAAAACCAAGCTTAGCCATCTCCTCAAGAAGGTGATCAATAACTCATTATCGCAACTTACTAACTACCAAGATTTAACTTTCTACTACATAAACTTCCTTGTTCCAAATTCAATCTACTATCAATGACTCTTTATTAGCTATACATAGTTTTTACAAGTTTCATATGATCTAAAATTCTTGTATAATTCCACAACAATTTCCCCTACTTTCATGTTTTTCAAAGATATTTTCTAATGTCCTATAGAGCTACCACTGTCAAGCAGTCTGAGCCTCACTCGGTTAAAAATTCATATCTTTCATTTCATACATCGAAATTTTGAACCGTTTACACCGTTGGAAAGCTAACTCAATTTTCTTTTTAACCATATAAGCCTTGTATTTTTAATCCTTATGAATTAATACAGAATTTAGTAACAAGCACGCCCAGTTCTGCCACCGGGCAGATTGCACTATCTATATGGAATCTTCTCTATAAACTGTTTTATAGCTCGGAATTCAGTTCCATTTATTTTAAGCAAAACTAGACATTATATTCTTTCTGACCATATAAATTGTAACTTCCAATTCAACTTATACAATTTATAGAGAATTTTCAAAGTTACTACCAAGGCAGATTTTAAAACAGCTTTACAAGTCTGTTGTAACAATATCAATTATAGATACTTCATCCATATTATCAATAATTGATTCCAAACTGTCTAATTTTCTAGCGAACATCATTTTACTTAGTTAGCACAACCTACTTACTAACTCATTAAACTAGCTTATCTGCAAATCATGAAAGATCATACATCAATTAAATGAATAGACAATAGGATTACATTCCATCAGAAAATTCCACGAACTTTATAATCATGAAGATAGACAACCCTAATCAACAATTATATATATATATATATCGCTAGATACTAATCATTCTATTAGTTCACTTATTTCATCGTGGTCTTACAAAATAACCTCTAACATGATCTTACTTGTCCCAAAAGTCAGCAACATATGCATGTCTTTATATTATAGCCTAGGTACTCTATTTCAAAGGATAATCCATGAGTTTTACTAACTACGTTCAAGCAAGCATAAAAGTATCCAACTTAGCATGTGATCAGTTTCATGATAGACATTCTATCAATTTCATATCAAGTGAAAATTTAAACAATGCAATATATTCAAGTTTATCCAATTGCCATCATATATAGAGCACAATTCGAACACTTTCTAGGGACATATAGTCCAAACATGATCGAGGGATCGTAATCCAATTAAGCATCAAGGGAACATACTCCAACTTTTCATTCCATGATATCAAGATTCATTTTTATGAATATTTAAGTTACCTTGAGCCTTGATTGACAAGTTACTAGACACTCGAATCCACAATTAGTGTAACAACAAGGGTACACAAAGTACCGGAACAACGGTACACAAAGTACCAAATTATTTCATTATTGAACAAGGGTACCAATTTTACCAATAGATCATTTGATCTATAACAACAAGGGACCGTAGTCCAAAACTAGCAAACTCGACGGACTCTATGGTATGCCAATTGTGTCTAAAATAACTCAAATCAAGGCTTGTATTGATAAGCTTATTTTCCATTCAAACGAGAGGCGTTAAGTGCCTTAAATCATTAATTTAGCTCATACAATTCACATTCAAGTCTAGTTTCAAATTAACTAGAAAAGTGTATCATGAACAATTAACTTAACTAGCTTGAGCTTACCTCAAGTTACTCACCTAAAATATCATTCTTTCCAACTTTAATCAAGCCAATTTGCACATACATTATCTTTTATCAAAATTCAGTACTTAAATAGAATTGGACAACATCATGCTTATCCCTAATCTAGGTTACACTTACTATTTTTCACGCACAATTTTACTAAAACAAACTTATACTTTCAAGTATGAATGTAACATTAGATCAAAAATATAGTTTTTGAGTCATCCTCAATTCAAAAGTACTTTCAAAGGAAGTACGTACCTTTTTCCAAGATTAGTCATACATGCCTCACTAGTTTAATAAACCAATCAGATTAAATGAGATAGTAACAAGGATAATCAGAATAGTTTTATTTTATTTGAGACTCTAAACTACACTCACGTCCTACCCCAAAGTTACGGTATACCTAAATCCTCAATCCTATCTTGCTATATATCCAAATCCCTTGTTAGCTCTTTCTTGGTCTAACAATTTACAAGAAATGTGATTTGAATATTAGAACCCATTTGTTGAGAATTCATTTTGCAAGGTCACACAAATTGAGGCACTCAAACATGTAAATACACAACAATTCATAACCAACTCAAATGCCAATACCATTCCTACTTACACATACTCGCAAATATGTGTAAAAAATCAATCACAAGATTCATATTCACATAACAGAACAGGGCATCATACACAAACTTATTTCTGTTCACTCAAGCCTGTCTACTAATCATGTATATGTATGTATCAAATTCAAGACAATCCATATGCTTTAATATACCATATTAATCAGGTCTCATTCTTAAGATTCATACAATATTAAGTTGTTCTTGCTTTTAAACTAGGCAATTATTTCCAGAATTTTGGCAGTATGCACTACCTTTAAAGATTTGCTTCTACAAAACATAATACTCATTCTATTTTAACTTTCTTTACATCGTTAAAAACTAGATTTGACTATGGTTCTAACGGTATAAGCCACATAATTTAATAAAATCCACAAAAATTATGAAAATTCCTAAAAGTCCCGAAATAGAGACTGTCCAGGGCAGGAAACTACTTCCAGTTTTTCTGTTCTACATTCGATTATAAATTCATATCTTTTGATCCAGGACTTGAAAAGAATCACCTTTTTCTCTAAATAAAACTAGACATACACATAAATCTGTACATATAAGATCCATTCTCTAATTTGACCTATGTGATTTTCTATGAATTTTCAAACATACAACCAATGCATAACTTGTAGGCAGATTTTACTATCTTGACCTTAAGCTCCCTTTAACAATCCTAAACACTTTCAAATCAGTTATTTGAGCATTCTAAACATTTCCTTTGACTACTAATTAAAACAGTTCATTTTGCTTGTGTAAGTTTATATTTTTGTCCCTTTTTACAATCATATACATTTATACACGTACCTTCACTTACAACAGTCCCTAGTGTCCAAAATTTCAACAGAACAACCCCCTAAACTAGTATCTATGTAACATACCGCCCAAATAACATTCCCAACAATTTTTCACTTGTCTATAAAATACCAAAACAATCCAGTTACATGCTCAAACATACGAAACAGGGTAATTGAACAAACTTATTCAAATAGACTCATTAAGGCAACCTCCTAATGAAATTACTAGCATCAAAATCTCTAATTCCAATTCAATCATCAAGCTTATACATAACCATGTACACATTCGAACACATCATAAAATTTTCCTAATTTTACATTATCGACTCTATAGGCAATTCAAACTATTACACCCAAGCTTAGAACAATTGAACATCTTCATTCACCACACAAATTCATACATATCAAAACATAAAACATAGATTCTTCAAAACAGGAAAAAGGAAACATGATGGATACCTTTCTAACAAGATTACAAGCACATAAGGTCTACCAAATTGAGCCAATCGATGCAAGAAATTAAGCTTTCTCTCACACACATTCTAGTTTCGATTCTTTGTTTTGGAAGAGAGAAGACGATGAAATTTTTGTGTGATTTCATCCCAAAGCTGATTCAATCCCCCACATGCCAACAAGCCATCGTGACATGTGTTCATAACCTTCCATTCTTTGAAATTTACATGCAAACCTTGTCTTTCATAATAGGTTCTTTTAGGTCCTTCCAAAAATAAATATAAGCTTGTTCATTATCCCCATTGAGTCCTAGAATATTTAATTAATGGCTTAGGAAATATTTTGATTACATTCAACCACAACTAGATCATATTAAATATTATAAACCACATTTTGGGGTATTACAAAAATCCAGAATTGACAAATTCATAGCTAGGTTGGATCCTCAATATAAAAGGGTATTGGTTTCTCACAATTTTGATGCTTTTCAAGAGGCAGTAAATCTAGCAAAGGCTACGGAAAAAGTTGACCTCGAGGATAAAGCGGGGAAATAGGCTCAGACCAAAAAAGTGTCTGGAGGTTCTCTTACTACGTCTTCATTTAAACACAGTAAAGGATTTCCACAACTAAATCCGATAGCATCAGCTGCTTCGGCTAAAAAGGAATTTTCCAGAGAAAAGTCAAAGCAAGCTCAGACTGTTACTGCAACTACTCAAGGCTCCAGATTTCGTCCTATTATAGAATGCAAGCATTATGGAAAAAGGCATTCTGGTTAGTGCTGGTTTACTAGTGGGGCATGCTACCATTGTGGGCAAACTGGTCATTATAAAAAGAATTGTCCAGAGCTTCACCCAGATCAGTCAATTGCAGCACCTCAAAAAAGCAAAGGAAACAAAGGTGGCAAACCAGGAGTTTCAGCAACCACATCTAATCGAGAAAGCAAGACTGCTGCTCGAGTATATAATATAAAGACTGCTAATGATCGAGATGACTCAAAGATCATAGTTTGTATGATCGAACTCTTTGGCAGACCTATTTTTGCATTGATTGATCCAGGCTCTACCCATTCTTATATTAGTTCTAAAATAGTACTTGAAAGAAATATCCGGTATAAACAATATAGAATGAGGTAGTCACTATTAATCTGATAGGACAAATTGCCAAAGTAAGTCGAATATGCGAAAGTATCCTATAAAGAATCAAGAAAATGAATTTCCAGCTGACCTTATGGAATTACCCTTCTAAGAGTTTGAAGTCATTCTTGGAATAGATTGGTTATCGGCATATAACGCTACAGTTGAATGTCGATTAAAAAGAGTAATTTTAAAAGGACCAAATGGCTCAGAAATAATACTTGTAGGTGAAAGGCTGAATTATCTAAGTAACGTAGTATCATCTGTAACTGTTGGAAAGTTATTATCACATGGATGTGAAGCATATTTAGCTCATGTGATAAATACTCAGGAAACAAAGATAGATCTAGAAAATATACCAATGATGCAGGAATTTCTAGATGATTTCCAAGATGAATTATCGAGATTACCTCCATATCGAGAAGTGGAATTTGGTATTGATGTGCTTCCTAGAACAACACCAATATCAATGGAATCTTACAGGATGGCTCTTACAGAACTTAGAGAGCTAAAGGCTCAATTACAAGAATTATTAGATTGAGGTTTTATACAACCTAGTATATCACCTTGGGGAGCTCTAGTCCTGTTTGTTAAAAAGAAAGATGAATCAATGAGGTTATGTGTGGATTATCGTCAACTTAATAAAGTGACGGTGAAGAATAAATATCCTTTGCCAAGGATTGATGATCTCTTTGATCAACTTAAAGGAGCAACAATATTTTCAAAAATTGATCTCCAATCAGGGTATCATCAATTGAAGATCAAAGAAGTAGATATACCAAAGATAGCTTTGAGAACTAGATATGGGCATTATGAGTTCGTAGTAATGCCTTTTGGACTTAAAAATGCACCAACAACATTTACGGATCTAATGAATCGGGTATTTCAGCCATATTTAAACCATTTTGTGGTGGTATTCATAAATGATATATTTTTTATTCTAAAACCAAAGTGGATCATGATACTCACCTCTGAGTAGTTATTCAGATCCTCTGAGAAAAGAAATTATATGCAAAGCTGTCAAAGTGTGAATTTGGGTTGTCTGAGGTAGCTTTCGTTGGACATATAGTTTCAGCTGAAGGGATTCGAATCGACCATAAAAAGATTCGAGCAATCCTAGAATGGAAAATCCCTAAGAATGTCTCTGAAATGAGAAGTTTCTTGGGATTAGCTGGTTATTATCGGCGGTTCGTGAAAGACTTTCAATGATTGCCACTCCAATAACTAAGCTATTAAGAAAGGATGTGTCATTTGTTTGGACAGATAAATGTCAGGAAAGTTTTGACAAATTAAAGAAGATATTAACAAAAGCTCCTATTTTGGTACAACCAGAATCGGGGAAGGATTTTATAATATATAGTGATGCATCCCATAATGGTTTGGGATGTGTATTAATGCAAGAAGGGAAGGTGGTAGCATACGCTTCTCGACAACTCAAAACTCATGAAAGAAAGTATCCTACCCATGATTTAGAGTTGGTGGCAGTATTGTTTGCTTTAAAGATTTGGCGTCACTACTTATATGGTGAAAAGTGTTATATCTACACGGATCATAAAAATTTGAAATACTTGTTATCTCAAAAGGAGCTTAATTTGAGGCAAAGAAGGTGGATAGAACTAATCAAGGATTATGATGTAATTATTGATTATCATCTGGGGAAGGCTAATGTGGTAGCAGCCGCACTTAGCCGAAAGACATTTTCTATTTTGAGAGCATTAAATGCTCAATTGAAATTACAGGAAAATGGTGCAATAATGGCTTAATTTCAAATTAAGCCTACCTTGATAGGAAGAATTAAAGAATTATAAGCAAAGGATGAAAAATGCTTAGAAAAGAATAAACAAGTTGAACATGGTGAATCTAAAGATTTTGAAATAAAACCAAATGGATGCCTATACTACAAGGGATGTGTATACATTCCTAAAGATGATGAATTAAAGAGGGAAATACTTTCGGAGGCACATTACAATCCTTTAACTATGCATCCATAAGGCAACAAAATGTATCAAGATATAAAGAGTCAATTTTGGTGGCTTGACATGAAATGCGCTATCACCGAGTTTGTTGCTAAATGTTTAAATTGCCAACAAGGCAGAACATCAAGTTCTATCTGGATTACTTCAACCAATTTCAATTCCACAATGGAAGTGGGTAAAGGTTACTATGGATTTTGTAACAAGTGTAACACCCCCTACCCCGGTTTAGTAGTAAACCGGCTCAGGAGCGTTACAGAGTACACTGGAAACGAGAACCAATTAAAATTTTTCGAACTCATCCCTAATAGATGAGTTGAGTGACTAGCAAGCAACCTAGGCATCTACAATCAATCATATATCCATGAGCATGCTTTCATTCAAGAACATTTCAAGGATCATAAACATTCACTTTCAATTATGCAAGCATAGACATATTTCTTTTCATTATAGGTTACCACTTTGTATTTCACTTCTAAGCTATAATAAAGGATGTTTATCGCTTAAACATGTGAACGTGCATAGCATTCATGTATCATACTTAGACAAGAACGTTTTCATTCCTTACACATTTGGAAATATACTAGTTCATGCATACTATAAGTCATTCTAACATTCAACAAGTCTTCACTATTGCATTCGCATAATTTTAACATTATAAGCACCAATATTTATCAATCATTTGATTATTCACTTCCATTTTACATTTTATTCAATGTTATCATACATATATATACACATTGCATTCGAATGACATAGATAACAAACAAGCATTCATTTCATTTCATTCTCCTTTAAATCAGTACATGTAACATTTCATGAAGTTTGACTAATTCATAACGATTAACAATAGCATGTATGCAATGACCTAGTATTCAAATTATACCTTTAGACTAGAACATGTTTACAATAGCATACACATACCAAATTAACAAGGCAAGATCTTCTAAGATATCTTATGCAAGACATGTAAACACTTTAGGTGTTCGATTAACATACATGGATAGCAAGGATTCATGTCATTCATTCAGGTGTTCATTTGTTTATGTAATCATTTGTAACATTCTATCAAGTGCCCATACTTCACACAAGACATTCGAATAACATAAGTAAGCTCGATCATAAGCATTTCCATTCACGTTTATACCTATGTGCAGCATTACCCTTTCATATATATGGAAGTTGTAGTATTTACATATCAAGTTCTAGCAACCAAGTTCGACTACATAGAAGACCCATTTCAAGAACATATAAATATACAAGATTTCAAACATCCAAAATGCATGATCTAGTGTTAACTAAATATAAGGTAGGTGCCACCAACTACTAGGAATATTACAACAAGTGTGGATTCATACTTGTGCTTTTGCTTGTGTCTTACTTCAAGCTCAAGGAATCTGGCTTCAAGGTCAAATAGTCTTCTTGAAGTACTCTTAACCTGGGGTTTGGGAAGAGAGGAAACGAGAGTGATCAGTACAAAAATGTACTTAGTGAGGTAGCACTAATTCTAACTAATTTTCGAATCAAGTATTAATTAATCAAGTAGACATAATAAGGTTAATAGCATTTCAAGTCAAGCAAAATCATGAAATCATGTATTGTCATACCTAAGGCATTCGAACATCAAGACAAAGCATAGCAAGTAACCACATTGTCAAGTAAATCAAGTAGCATGACAAGCTTATCAAGTTATCCAATTTTTAGTTCCATTCGAATAGTGATCAAGCATAACAAGCATGTGTCAAGTAGACCAAGTTTACATGTCAAACAACAAGTATTTCATTGCATTCGTGACATGTAACAAGCCTTACATGACTTATATCTCAAGTAACAAACATTACATAGCTTACGTATCAAGTACAAGCATTTCATGGTTCATATATCAAGTAACAAGCTTTACATATCATGTACAATTATATCAAGTGTACAAGTATACAATTCAAGTAACATGTAAGCCTTAAGCCTTGTTTATTGCTTGTTTACTTTCCTTAGTTTTAAGCCTTATTACTTAGATGTCCATTATACATGTTTATACATTTTTATCATCACAAAACAGTCCATAATATTCATGTATAATCAAAATAGTCCATGTAACTTGTATGTACCATTTTATCATCACAAAACAGTCTATAATATTCATGTATAGTCAAAACCGTCCATGTGACTAGTGTATATAATTTTATCATCACAAAACCGTCCATAATTGAATGTATAATCAAAATAGTCCATGTGACCAGTGTATATAATTTTATCATTGCAAAACAGTCCATAATTGCATGTACAAGTAGACAAGGCAGCATTACTCGTGTTACATAGTTTAATCATACAAAAACAATCATTAATTGCATGTACAAATTGTACATGGCAGCGTTACTCATGTTACATAGTTTAATCACACAAAATAGTCATTAATTGCATGTACAAGTTGTACATGGCAACATTACTCATGTTACATAGTTTAATCACACGAAAATAGTCATTAATTGCATGTACAAGTTGTACATGGCAGAAACACTCATTAATTCGAGTAAGATCTAGATCATTTTCAAGTAACAATCATGCAACAAAAAATTCGAGTATACAAGTCAAGTAATATGGTTAAGTAATCAAGATTGCATGTCAATCAATTTAAGCAAGCCAATCAAGTAAACATCGGCTCAAGTGAGGCCATAAGCCATTTCAAGAAATAAATCATACAATACAAGGTCCAAGCATAGGCAATTATCATTTTAAGAGTTTCATGTCAAGAATCAAGCATTTCAGGTCAAGCAATTCAAGTATTTCAAGAATTCATGTTAAGTGATTCAAGTGTTCAAGGTTTCTTGTCAAGTAATTTAAGTATTTCAAGATATAATTCAAGTGTTCAAGATTTTCTTTTGAATTTCTTATTAGATTTCTCAATAAGGTTCATTTCTTTTAACATGTTTGCCTTGGATCACAATTGGTTATGGATGACATTGGTCCGTGTTTGACCCATTCCCAAATATTTGTGGGACACAGGTACTTTAAGCAAAGTGAAGAGTCAGAACAACATAGCTTCAAGCTGTATTGACCAATTCTAATGGATCCACCTTTTATTCCTTTTCGAATTTCAGCTAATTGATCTCCGATTACTTGCTGAGTCCTATAATATATAAATACCCCCGTGCCATGCCATGCCATGCCATGCTAGTTTCGTATTCATTGATTCCATACGTAGTGTATTCTGAATCCCGATACTCAATATAGCTGACCAAATTCTCTTATTTATGCAGAAATGGGTCTCGAAGTGGGTTAACACGTAGCACTCAATAATCACAAATTTTAATCGAAGCATCAACCATTAACTTCATTTTATAAAATGCTTAAATGTTCTGGCTCTGTTATTGTATACCTGCATATTTTCTTTCTTGAATTGAATGTGGAGGGGGGAAGAGAGTTCTGGAAATTCTCAGAGTTGTCTAACTGGTATGGTTAATATCTTCTTTATATTAGGATTGGATATGAACATGTTAAAGGTTTTGACAGGATTTGGTTGCATGCAAGTTTAGAATACTCGAATCATCTGCAACATGTTATGGCATGTTGACAGCATACACTCTTTAGCTCATAAGTAACCTTGCTTTCAACATTTGATTTTGTTTTCAGAATAACATGTGATGAGGAAGAAGAGCGAGCAAGTCGCAGGGTATACAGGGGCTGCATAAAGGTCCAAGAATCCTATATTTCTCACTATCCAACCAACTATCGCCAATCTCCGTACAACTCCCCCGTTACCTCCTACTGTCGCTAATAACATATTACATGTAATGTGGCGTCCCCCCGAGCCGTGGCTCATGGACCGTAGTCCCAAGTATACCATGCATCATACCATTGTATCCAAGGACTTCCATTGAAGGCAACTTAAGTCTTTCAAATCTTTAACTTTCATTAGAGGGTATCTTATGGCACAAGAATTCTTATTTTACTTTAAAGCTTGTTGTTGTTTCTTATGTTTTATGCTTCCTTTTTCAAGTCAAGATAATTGTATTCAAGATTCACATTCAAGCAAATTATAGCAATATCATGCTTAGCCCTTAGGCTAGTTGAGCCTTAGCTCTTCAATTCACATTTTACCTTGACATTCAAGCAAGTATTCAAATATATACCTTTAGGCAACAACCAATGTCTTTATTTCATGGTTCAATTCATGCTATCAACATATACATCATAGAGTATTATCAAGCCAACATTCGAGTACAAGCTTAGCATACTTAATTCAAGTCATTTAACATGTACAAGCATTATGCATACTTCACAAGTCAAGCAACATATTCAATCAAGACACTCAAGTATCGACATGTAACAAGTCAAGCATACCAATCATGTAACAAGTAGTTTATGCTTGCATATTGTCAAGTCAAGTACACATGTCATTTCAAGATAGCCATTCGAATACATGCCATCTTTGGCATCAAGCATGTCAAGTAGATCACAATCATGGTACAAGGGATCAAGCAATGTCTTATAAATCATGAATCACATCTTGTTAGCAAGTATTACACCATGGAGAATATACAAGCAAGCATTCACATAACCATCTTATTAATCAAGTAAGCATTTAGCATACACTATCTTAGGCATCAAGCAGGCATTCGAAGGAATAGCACTCAAGACACAAAGATCACACATCATATATCATGGAAGTACATATCTGCTACTGTTCGAATAGCCACATTCAATAACAAGAATTCACACTTTTGTTTTCACTTTTCTTTTTGATTATCTAGTCAACTTTCATGCTTTTATTTACTTACAAGTTTTGCTTAGCCAATATTCCCTTTATATGCATGATCAAGCCTTTATTAAGTCCATTTAAAACAATACAAGGATGGCAGGAAATTTAAACATGTATATTTGGTTAGGACCTAAGTCCTAACCCTACCAAAGCTACACTCACAATACTCCAAGCTTAGCTAGTCTTGGATCCACACTCCTTTGTTCTTAGCTTTATGATGTTCCACCCTATCCTCTTCCACCAAGTTCACTCCTGGTTCTAACACATCACACAAGTAAATACATATTAAAACAAGTTCACATACACATTCAACCAAGGCAATATTACTAGTACGCAACATATACAAATCTGGCAACATGTTTATATATATTCTGTACTACACTTAAATACAATTGTCTATACTCTATTCATGTAAAACAGGGCAGTAACCACTGTCCTAAAACTATTTGCAAAATAGTTTACCAAAATGTATACAAAATTGTGTACAATTACCTAAACTGCTACTATCAGGCAGCATGTACTCTGTTCACTTAAACATGCATAACTTTCATTACGTACGTCAGAATTTCAATTAATACAGTTTTTAGCTTAAAGACAGGGCAATTTACAACACTGGACAATTTGCACTGTCCCTAGTGTTCCTTCTCTACAATTCATTCTACAATCCATAATTCATTTTTGTTTTCTCCTAATGAATGTATACATGTTAAGGTACTATCCATAAAATTTTCAGCGTTAAATTCCATTTATACACTTTATGGTGATTTTTCAAAGTTGCTGCCCAGAATAGAGTTCTCTAGGTAGATTTCACTAGGCTTGATTTTAGCTTCATTATTCACCTAGATGGTAGTTCTAACATGTTAATTTAACTTATATTCACTCTCATACATGTCTAAGATAGCTCCCAAGTTCATGTATTTACTTTTCATGCCCTGTTTGTACACACATATGGTCACCATATGTACCATTTCATATATTCACATGTTTAAACATTCAAATCTGGGCAATTTTGACTCTAATTCCAATTGGACAACAAGGTATGGATTCATTCAAATCAACAATCTAGCTTACTATCTTTACAAACATGTTCACTCACTTAACAACTTTCCAAATTTTAACTTAGATTCTATAACAACCCATTTCAATAAATCACTAATCACATGACTTTAAAAGAACAATTCCAACACATTACTTGTACGACATAGAGTTATAAGCTTTACTATCTTTCAATCTAACTATCAAATTTGGAAACAATCAACAAGCATTCCAAACAAATTTCAGTTTAAACGCTAGACATGGATGCAAAGAGAAAACATATCACCTTCTCCTTCGAGCAAAATTAACAAAGCTCCTAATCCAAGCAATTCTCAAGTTTCCATGGCTGCCTAATACCCCTTTTTTTTCTCCTTCTAGTAAAACCGGTTATTTTATGAAGGATGGAAATTCAATTCTTGGATTTCTTTCATCAGGAAATCCTTAGCCGAGTGTCCTTAAGGTGACATGTCTTCATGTCCTCATAATTCCAATGAGTTTAACGTGAAACCATCAACATTTTCTAGCCTTACGGTTTAACCGATTTCAAATTAAAAATATTCATTCATTATTCTTCTCAATATGACCCTCAAGTCTTTGATCAATACTAATTAAGCCCAAACGACTTCAATAGATTTATTGATTTAACAATCATAGTAGTTTAATACAAAGTTCGAATGCCGTAATCTCCTAGACCGAGTTTTGGGGTATTACAACAGGCTTACCGCTGACGCCAAGTAAGAAAGATTTGATTTGGGTGATTGTGGATCGATTGACTAAATCAGTACATTTCATACCAGTTCGAATTGACTACTCCTTGAACAAGTTAGCAGAGTTATATATTAAGGAAATTGTTAGACTACATGGTTTTTGTATGTCTATTATATCTGATAGAGATCCAAGATTCACTTCAAGGTTTTGGAGTGCATTAAATGAAGCATTGGAAACTCGACTACACTTCATTACTACTTTTCATCCTCAAATAAATGGACAATCGGAGAAGACTATTCAGATAATCGAAGATATGCTCAGAGTGTGTATAATGAATTTTGCAAGCTCATGGGAAAAATATCTTCCATTAGCCGAATTTGCTTACAACAACAGTTATCAATCAAGTACAAAGATGACACCTTACGAAACATTATATGGAAGAAAATGCCGAACACCTTTAAATTGGTTCAAGCTTGAGGATCAAAAAATCATTGGACCAGATTTTGTGCAAGAAGTGGAGGACAAGGTAAAAATAATTCAAGATAATCTCAAGCTGACAAAAAAAAGTTGTACTCAGATCTAAAAAGAAAAGATATTGAGTTTGAAGTTGGAGACAAGGTATCTTTAAAGGTCTCACCATGGAAAAAGATATTACGATTTGGACAAAAAGGCAAACTTAGTACAAGATTCATTGGTCCTTATGAAATTTTAAAAAAGGGTTGGACCAGTGGCATATCAACTGGCATTACCACCAGAGATGAGTAAGGTACATGATGTGTTTCATGTATCCATGCTTCAAAAATATCGATTAGATTCTTCGTATGTCATTACACCATAAGAAATTGAAATTTAACCGAATTTAACATACGATAAGGAACCTGTAAGAATTATAGCTCTAGGAGAAAAGCAGTTAAAGAACAAAAAGTTTCCTCTAGTAAAAATCTTGTGGAGAAACCACAAAGTGGAAGAAACTACTTGGGAAACGGAGGAAGCAATGAAAAAGTGGTATCTGTATCTTTTTGAACCAAGTACGTAAATAAAATTTGAGGATGAATTTTCTTAAAGGGAGAATTGTAATACCTCAAAATTTTAGCTAGTGACCAAAATGAATAAAAAGAAAGTTTGGTGACTAAAATATAAATTTTGGAAAAGTTTAAGGACTAAATTGTAATTTTCAAAAGTTATATATTTTAGTCCCGTAGATGAATAGTTTACCCCCCAAGAATGATGTTTTTGTGTTACTCGGATTTTTGGTACAAAATTTGTGTTAAAAGCTATAAAGAGTTAAAGTTCGAAAATAATTCGAATCGAATTGAATAAATAAGATATTTTGTTAAAAGATAAGTTTAAAAATATCTTTTCCATGCCTTATCTTAGAAGAATTTAATATGGACCACTGGATTAAATTAGATTTTCCATGTTAATCATGAGTTGTTGAATAAAAATGGTAAGATCGTAATTTTAGAAAATTACAAGGGCACAATTGGTAACTACTAACTGGATGGTTTATTTTTGACCCTTGGATGAATAAATTAATATGTAGCAATATGATATGCATTCGATATCAAGGGTAAAATAGTGATTTGACTATTAAGGAGATTTTTATTTGAAATCTTTTATAAATAGGTGACAAATGGTCTAAACTGAATAAAAAGAAAATTCGAGACGTTTCTTCATAGTTTCTCCAAAGTTTTGAAATCTCTACCTAAGGTATGTGACATTTTCTTTTTGATTTTTCAAGCCAATCTAGTAGGATTTTGGATGAAAGTATGAAACATGAAATTGATCTACATGAAATTCTCTATCATTTGGTATTAATTGTTCATACTTTCCATGCTTAAATCTTGAGTTCTTGAAATTAGTGGATGAAGAGGATGTTGGAATTTAATATAGGAATGATTGATTATGATTAGAAATGATGTTTTGAAGTTTAATTGATGCTTGAATCAAGTTGGAAATCAAGTCTATAGTGACCTTTCATATTCGGTCAAAGTGAAGAGATTAGAAAAATTATGGAAGAATTTTATTAAGGTTAGATATGTTGAGTTGATGATTCTACAAGTTTTAGAATGATGTTTGGACCAAATTGGAAGTTTTTTAAGGTTAAAGGATTAAATCGGATAATATCGAAACTAATGAATTTAAAGTGGAAGTTGGTTAAATTGAGGTATCATGCTTAAAAATTGTTAGAATGATTTATGAATCATTTTTTGATTTGGATATGAAAGGAAATTTGAAGTATTGAGATTAGTATGAATTGTGTGAAGTGAATTAGTATCGAATAAAGTTTGAAAGAATTTAGAGGAATTTCTATTCCTATTACGTACCTATGTTAGTATTATACTAACATGTATTTTTTTAAATATACATGTGTTGTAAATGATGCACGTATAGATCTTGATCAAAATCATAATCGAGCTAGCAATCAAGAAAAGGAAAAGGATCAAAATTAAAGCTTAGTGAGAATTTAAATTTTGAAATATATAAAGTGTCAAGGTGAGTGCAATGCATACATAAGATGATACATGGATATTAGGAAGACTTGCGATAAGTCTACCTTGTTTATATTAGCATGATATTTATGTCATTAATTATATATTTGACATGTTGTAAATATGTCAAAAGTTGAATATAAATGAATGGATCACTAGTTATATATGATGTTATATTATGAATGTTATTTTGGGTATGAACTGCCCAATGTTAAATTATGTTGATATACATTGTCGTGGATAAAATAAATATGGAATATATGCTCAAGTATGTTATTGAGGGATAGGGTATAGTTGGCATGCCATAGAGTCCAGCAGCACGCTGCATACTCGGTTTAGCGCTATAGTGTATATAAAGGACACTTAGTGCATATGGTGGGCATGACCTTTTGTGTATTATGATGGGCACGACTTATGTGTATTATGGTGGACACGACCTTATGTGTATTAGCACTTCAGTGCATTTTGACTCGTGTACTCAGTGTCATCATAGGCTTATATTTGGGCTATTGTTTATTGATTAATAAATGATAAACATGTAAATGGGTTTATGAACTCTCAAAGTAATTGGCATAAATATTGGTAAGAAAGTTATATCCAGTTTATCTTATGTTAATATATGATTAACATGATGGTAATACATATCTAGTGATCTTGATGCATGATTATGGTTACATCTTTATATTTATAAGTATGTAGTATTGCACTGGATTTTATTATTGCCTCACTAAGTGTATACTTAGCGTGTGATGATTTTTACGTGTAGGTAAAAAGAAGGAATCAGAGTAAGGAGCAGTTGGCATCTTACCAGCAAAGAGTATAACTACGGTATCAGTAATAACATCTTTTGATGTATTTTGAAGTTACTAGATGGCATGTATATGTTAATATTAGTCAGTTTTAATGTACTCTTAATATGGTTTGTAATAACTTATAAATTGGTTTATGTTGATAATGAAGGGTGAGTAGTTATATTAAAATTAAAAAGGGTTAGATGGATTACTAGTATATAAATCGGACAACTTTTTGAAAAAAAATAAATAGAACTATCAATTAGATTTTTAAATTAGGCCGTTTTTAGACAGTTATATTGCTTATAGGTTGTAGTTATAAAATGTCAAGTTGCTGCCTGAAATTGGAATTAATTTGGTTGATTAAAAATTAGATAAAGTGATTCCGTTAGGATAAAAAATAGTTTAATGGTGTTTTTTAAATAAATGATTATTATGGATTGTTAGCAATTCATTATGTGACACTCTAACTAGTATTGGAGATTAAATATTGGTAAGGGTGTTACATACGTTGTTAGAGAACAACATACTGGATTGACCCGCTACGAGCATATGTTTTGGATTATTATATGGCAATTACAACATTGCTTATGGTGGTGACTACATGTATGATCCTTAGACTTGAGAACATTACTATCTCAACATATATTTGTCGTATGTTTTGGTATAGTTAAACATGCTCCGTGACTGGTCGCACTATAAAGACTGATGTTGAACATATCACAGTATATGTAGTGTGTGTGAATGATCAAGATACGATTTGTTCCTCTTGCATAATAGGAGTTATATCACAGGCCACTTGATTGAGTGAGACTAGAAATGCATGGCCATGCTCGAACAAGTTGATATGAGATATCATAAGTTGTTCATTTATTGTAGTCTACTCTAGATATCAAGAAAATTAGATGAGGCTATACAAGTGTGCCTGTTCTAAGACTTGCGCCTATTCTAGATATAAAGCACAAAAGGATATAATACATAAAGAATTTAGTCACAAAGATGTTATGTCGAATCATGACTTCTTGTTACTTAGATGATCATGATACATTGCTAGATGTCACTCATTATTTGTAATATTAGAATTATTCTAATAATTACTACTAATAATACAGGAACTTACAGGGTCACACCCAAGGGTTGAATTGAGCAAATATCAAACGAGTTATAATTGTACAATTTTATTGTACATGGATGAAGTATATAATTAAAGTTAATATATATATATATATATGATATATATATATGTGTGTAATTTTAATTATCCCGGATTTATTAAATAAATATTAAAAGAATGTAATTATGATTATAATTTTTTTAATATATATAAAATTCAGATTAAATTACCCTAAGGGTTAGAGTAACTGGATATAAATGAAGAAGTGTGGTCTAGCAGCCGCTTCTCTCTCTTAGACAAGATATTCTCAAGAATAGTTTTTGAGAAACGAAAAATTTGCTCTCGACATGGTGAACTGAGTAGAGGCTGAGATGTTTTCATGGAGGCTTGAGATTCGAACTGATCGTGACTGCACTGTCGATTTGCTATTTTTCCAGGAACCCAAGGTAAATCATGCATCCTTTCCTCCTGAATTCGATTCTTCGTACATGGATCCCTGGTTAGATAGTCGAATTTTTTTCTACTGCGCCATGGGGTGTACCGGTGATCCTAACAGGATCGTAGGCGTTTCATCATTTCAAGAAAGGAGGAACGTTGCCTTTGAAAAAAATACACAACAAAGAAGGGGAAAAGAGTCTTGATTCAATAAAGGATGATCGTAGACGTTACATCGTTTCAAGAAAAAAGGATCGATGTACCTTTTTCAAAAGTCTCAGTTTCTCAAGATAGAGAACTATAGACATTACATCGTTTCAAGAAAAGAGGAAAGATGCATTGAAAAAGTAAAATAATAAACATTTGAAGCATTTAATTTTCCAAGTTTCAACGTCTCAAAAAAAGGAGCAATTTATCCCAAAAGCATTGATCCCAAAAGCAAGACAACAACAGTTGTAGTTCGGCCAAACAACAACTAATGTTGACTTGACTTTTGTAGGTCGTCTCTTCAAGAACGCAAGACAACAACGTTAAAACATTGATCCCAAAAACATGAAGGACAACAACAGTTCAGGAGTCAAGGCATCTAAAAAATGAAGAAGACATACCCAAAAGTCAGCATTGCATTTCGGCCGGACAAAATTAGTATTTTTTGGTCTTGGCTCTATTCTCGTTTCACAAGAATGAACAAAGAATGGCAGCTATAATCACTAAATTTTGATCGGGCCTCAACCCCAAAATAAATAACAGATTAATCAAACTAATTAAAAAAACCATTTCCATATCCATTACACCCTTTAACCCATTTACATTAGACCCAAATAAAATAACCTAAGCCCTAAATCAAACCACCCTCTACAACCACTAACCCTAATCGATAGCCCTCTCCCTCATCCCCAGCAACCACCACCATCATCTACTCAACCACTCGGCAAGGACATCCCCTAAAAATCAGCCTCTAACAATGACAGGATGGGTATGAAACGACCCCAAATCAAAATCTGAGCTCATCTTTCTTTAAAATCAAGATATGCATCAAGGATTTAAAAAGTGGAGATTAGACCAAAAAAAGAAAACGAAGAGCAAAGAGGGATTCTTTTAGCATAAAAAAAATCAGAGAAAAAGGGAATTATTTCAGAGTCTGAAATCAAAAGAAAACAGAGAGGAAAAAGAAAAAAATCGAAACTTACCTTCGATTTAAGAGCGATTTTCGTCCACCGTCACTAGATCGAGTCTTCAAAGGTATATTTGTAACCCATTTTGCGGGATTAGGTTTTCTTGTAATTTGGGTGTTGAGATAGTGTTTTGATTCGAGGTTAAGAGTTTGAACCGGTTCAACCTCAGCTTTCTTGGTTGTCGCGCAACTGACCGGTGAGGCACCACCACCGACGTCTAGGGTCTCTGAGAGTGAGAGGCCATGGAAGGGGAGGATCTCGATTTACAGAGAGCAAAACTCTGTTGATTTTGTATTGGGAATGTTTTCTTAAATGACTAAGCTTTCCTTTTCTTTATTTACTTCTTAAGCAATTTTTAAAGTGCCGGTTGTTTCCTTTATTTTTTAGCATTAATTTCTTATTTCTTTCCTTTAACTTTTGCCGTTTTATCTTCTCCCGCATTATTCTCTCTCTATATAGATTTCATATATATATATATATATATATAACATCTTCTTATGTTCTATATTACAATAGTTTTGCCATGAACCATTATATGATATATATTTCATATTTCCTTTGCATATATTATTGTTACGGCTTATATCATTCCTATATACATATAGTTGTTACGTATTTTATATATACATATATGCACGTAATAATTATGTGTATCCATTTTTTCATTTATTTGTTTTGTCATTTATGTGATCTATTTTATTCTTGCCTTATTATTTGTTAGCATAATATTATTTGTTCATACATTTAATTTTTTGTTCATTCATATGCTTATTTTGTTGCATTCAAATATATTAATTGTTGATGCGGTGTCACATTATTAAAGGGTAAACTCGTCTAGTACTAGAGGTAGTGGTGGTGGTCTTTGTTTATTCTTCCAGTAATGAGACTTTTAAAACTAACTCGCATTTATAAACGGATCTTAAATTAATTTAAACTTGAACTCGCAATTTCCAATATTAAGGCAACGCCTAATCGACTAGGTACCAATTTCGAGCGTGATGGGGTGCGAAACCTTCCCCACTCATAACCGACTCTCGAACCCTAATTTTCTATGGTTACATTTTTAGTGTCCGGTCTACCTAATCTAAGTGACTGGTGTCGACTCCACCATTTTCCCATCATCTTTCAAAAATTAAAACCGATTCTTCTCAGTGATACCAGAGGGGGGATTTTTTAGTTGCTACAAAAAGCATATGCAAAAATTCATAGATAATGCATACCTATTTTAGTAGCATTTAGTTCAAACTATAGATGTACAAAAAGCAACACGACAGTAAGAGGACGCACTAAAGTATTGCAGGGACATCCTAACACAACGGAAATCATTATTAAGTGGTCGTAGTTTTTTTTTTTGGTTTAAAGATACATTGGGTAAGAACCTTAAGATTGTAGGAAAAATATTTGGTTACACCGAAAAAAGAGTTGAAATGAGACTTGCTTGAGGCATACACTAAACATTGTCCTTCAGGATATTTCGTGGTGAAGCGTACCCTACAAGATTTAACAAGAACTTCTGCTAAAGCAGACAATAAAAAGAGCAAAGATCTAATGAATACTCAGCTCTAGAACATTCTAAAAAGGAGAGAGAGAAAAAGAAAGTAACTAGATGGTTATACTTTGAGATGATTTAAAGTGTTGAGCTTGCATGTTATTTATAGTACCCAACAAGCCTAAAAATAGGAAAAATGAATGGTGGAAAGTGAATTTAGGTATTTATTTAGACAATAAAAATTAAAAATAATAATATCAAATCAAAAACAATTTGAGCTTTCACAATTACAATAATTTAAACTTATAGGCCTAAATCTAAACGATCACATATTAATTTTTTTATAAGCCCTTTAACAACAATGTGTATTTAAACACAAGTCAAGATAATTTCACAAATGATGTGGAATTTATTGCGTTCTTCTGAAATATTGACACATTTTTACAACAAGATTTATCAACCTTATCAGAAGAACTAAAAAATTGTATGTGAATTTACCAACCACAGTTTGAATCCAGATCAAGTTTAACTGGTTGAAATTAAATCCTATTGAATAAAATTTTGTCACTTTCAGATTTTTTATCATTCTAATCTCATTTACCCTCTAAAAAGTAAAAAAAAATGTATTCATTTACATGTAAAATACTTAATTTATAATGTGTTCGATGTACGACATTAAATTACGGATGGTAATAAATGAGTTGAGCAGAAACGATAATAAATTTTAAAGTTGAACTAGTAAATTTATTAAATTAAGGAAAAGTGTACCCACCAATCTTCTCTCTCTCAATACCTACCTTTCAACTTGTGCAACTTTGATTCAAATCAACACTAGTACTCCTTCTCAGTCTGAGTTTGACTCGTCGTTAATGATTTGAAACCCTCATAAAATATGGTAAAAAGCCCTCATAAAAGATTTTACATAGTATTTTTTTAAAAGTATTGAGTATTCATCATAAACACGGGGAAGAATATGATTCTTCCTTTTCTCTCCAAAAGCAACAACATACAAGCAAGGTCCTCATGGCCTTGGTCTTCCGGTCAGCACTCAAAAAACCCTCTCTTTCGGAGCTAATGAAACACCAACCTTGTCAAGCTCAACACCCTCTGTGCCTGAGGAATATCCAGTCGAGGTCGTCATTCAAGGTTTAGTGAGGTCGAAGAGGTTGTTTTTCGAGCCTGTAGACACCAGTTCCATCCTCAAAGAAGCAAAGCTGACGAATGATGATGTGTTGTTACCTTTCAAAGGGAGTATGGTGTTGGAAATAGAGTCTCGAGATCCCTTTGTTGATTTCAGGAATTCTATGTAAGAATTGATGAAGCTCAGGGTTTGAAAGATTATGAACGTCTTGAAGAGCTTAAGTTTTGGTATTTAAAAGTCAACAGAAAAGCCAACCATGGCTACATTGTCTGTAACACCCTAAAATTGGCTTAGTAATGTAACCACTATCTAAACTCTAAGCTAATTGAATATATGTGGTAACCAATTTAAAAGAAGAATGAACATTGGCCATTCTTAAAATCTAATAAGTGAAATTGAATCAAATTGAATTGAAATGAAAACTAGGAGGCATAAATGAAAGGATGAAAATGTGAACATGCAAAGATCCATAGATTGCATGTAAAATTTAAATTAAGTGGAGGCCTTGACACATGTCCTCATTGGAGGAGAACATGTGCCATTTAGGATTATGACTCATGCTAGGGGAGGAAAAATAACAAAAAATATTGTCATCTTCCTCCCCATTGTCATCCATTGTGGCCAAAACCTTGAGAGGGAAAAGGGGATAGAAATTTGCATGCAAACACCTTCAATTCAAGCTTCTTGATTCATCCATTGATCAAGTTTAGCTTGGAGAAGGTATAATACTTGATTCTAACCTGTTATAATTGTTGAACTTTGAATTGATGATGTTCTTGTTGTCTTGATGAAATTGGATGAATGTTATACATGTTAGGGACATGCTAGCTTTAATGTAAACTTGAAATCTTGATTTCTAGTATCCAATTTGATATAGGATATATGTATAGTTGCTAGAAATTTGAGGTATATGAGCATGGTTAAAAATAGTCTTGATTAGGGACTGTTTTGATAGAGATATTGTGTAAACATGCTAAATGAAAATAGGACCCTGTTTTGATCGTGTTGCTAGGTAAAAAGAAGATTGAATTGAATACATGTGTTAATGGAAACGTGACTACACTTAATTGAAATAGTTAAATTAGGTAATGGACTGCCTTGTTGATGAACTGGATGTGTAAATGTGATCAAATAGATCAAATTAGGTTCAACGTGATTATGCCCTGTTTTAAGAACATTGCTAGGTGAATTATGATGACATGTAAGAATATGAACATGAATGAAATTTCCATGTTAGGACCTTGCTAAAATGAGTTAAGAAGCTAGAAATCCAACCTAGTGTAATCTGCCCAGAATTCTCTGCTTTGGGCTGTGACTTTGAAAAATCACTAAAAATTGTATATAATGAATTTAAGGCTAAAATTATTATGGACAACACCTTAGTATGTCAAAATTCACTAGGAGAAAGCATAACTGAACTCTGGGTTGTATACTGAAATGTAGAGAAGAAACACTAGGGACAGTGCAAACTGTCCAGTAAAGCAAGTTACCCTGTCTTTAAGTTAAAAACTGTATTAATTGGCAAATAACTAAAATGCAAGCCTTATATGGTCATAAAGACAATTTTATAGCTCTCCAATGGTGTAAACCAATTGAAACTCCGACGTACGAAATGAAAGTTATGCATGATTAAGTGACTAGAGTGCAAGCTGCCTAGCAGCAGCTGTATAGGGAAATGCACACTGTTTTGTGGCATTTTGTAAACTGTCTTGTAAATAGTTTTAGGCCTTTGAATATGCCTTGTTTTACATGAACTAGAATGTATAAAAGTGTAGTTAAGTGTAATGGAAAATGTACAAGAGCATGCTGCCCAATATGTGAATGTTATATGCTTGTAGCATTGTTTGATTTAATGACCTTGTCTTGAATTGCATGACTTTGTGAACTTGTCTTGATATGTGTTTGCTTGTAATGTGTTAGAACCAGGATTGAACTTGGTGGAAGAGGAAAGATTGGAACAATCTAAAGCCAAGAACAAAGGAGTGTGGATCCAAGACTAGCTAGCTTGGAGTATTGTGAGTGTATATACCTCTAGGGTTAGGACTAGGTCCTAACCAATACATTCTTGTTACATTCTTGACATGTTAAATGAATCTAATCATGGACTTGACCTAATAAGGGAAGGATGATTAAAGTAATACATGAAACTTGATCCTAGCCTTGAATACATGTCTATTTCGAATGCATGAGTATGATTATGTGATAACATGGATGCTTGTATGTGCTATGATGCAATGTGATTGAATGTTAAACACTTGCTTGAGACATGTTATCATCTTGATGAAATGAAACATGAAACTACTTGACATGTGAGCTATGCTCAATGGCCTAAGGGCCTAATATGAAATGAACTTGCTTGACATGATCTTGATCTTGAAACACATGAATAAATGGTAAATCGAACAACCTTGGTAGCTAGTTGGGCAAGGTAGAAGGGCATGCCTTAGAGTCTAGAGCTCATTGTGTACGGGTGGACTATGGTCCAGGGCTAAGGCCCCTATTTGGCGACAGGTGGATGGTATGCATGTGGTCTTTGGCGACAGTAGGAGGGTTGACCAGCACTATGGTGCATCTTGTGGCGACAGTTGGTTGGAGACTCGATTACCTATACAAACTAAGCACCAATGGGGTTGTTTAATGAATATTAATTGAAATAACAATCCTACATCATATGTTACTTGTCTTGAATGGCATGAAATTGTATATTACTTGACTTGAAAGCATGACTCCTTGATTTCTTGTTTTGCAAGAATGTGTGCTTAATTCATGAAGTATAAATTCTTGTTGTTTGTACCTTGTTGGCCGAATGCTTGATATCCTTAGATAGGATAATATTGATGCTTGAAAGCCTAGCTAAGATCACTCTAATGCTTGTAAGCCTTAGATAGGTTTATACTTGATTAAATGGCGCATAAAACTTGAAATAACAAATGATTAGACTAGTTACTACCTCACTAAGTACAATCTTGTACTTATCACTCTTGTTTCATTCTTCCCAACTACAAGATAAAGGATGCAATCGTTGCTTGATCTTGAAGCCTGTTACCTTGAGCAAGAAGCAAGTCACACAAGTTTGCCTAAGTATGATTCCATACTTGTTTTGCATATCTCCTAGAATGGTGGCACTAGATGTATATAGATAGCTTGATCATGCATTTTGAAGCTTGTATATAATGTCTTGATGGGCCTACTAAGTTATGAACCTATGGTTAAGTATGTAATGAACTTAAGTTCCATGTAATGAATGGTATTGGCTGCGCATATTAGGATTTAAGTTGAATTATCTAATGTTTGACCTAGATTACCTTAAGTCATTTGAATGCCTTGCTCAATGCATATAGTTATGCTTGTAATAAAAGTAGTATGAGATGAATCATGCTGATTGCTTCTCATTCGAGTGACTTGGACCTAAAGGGTTGCTTGTATGTAAATATACCTTGATATATGAGTTGTCTTGGTTTAGTATGATGCTTGCCGAACGCATAGGAATAGAGTAAGGTTTGATTGAAAACAAGTTATGCAATTGTCCTTATCACTCTTGTATGCTTGTATGTAAATAATTTGTTTAATTGATTTAGTAATTGACCTCCAATTGGTATGAAAATTTACATTCTTATTGTATACATACTGAATTTCATGTTGGTAAAGTTAACTTGAGCAAAGGACCTATAATTTATAGAAATTACATTTTAGTCCCTAAATGTTGTAGAAAGTTAAAATTGGTCCAAAATGGAAACTATAGCACAATATCAAATTATTGACTTCATCGCATTGTTATTGTTTCATCGAATCACAGAATGTTGAGCAATAATACTATATTGAACACCGTATCAAACATCGGTAACATACTCCAACCTAGTTTCTTACTAAGCTGGCAAGGGGTGTTACATTTATGGTATCAAAGCTACAATTTAGTTGATTCTAGGACTAAACTGAAGTCTATTGCATCGGCATTGATATGCCACCTAGGAGTTATTATTGTGTACAACCTACCGAATAAATTAATCTCTTTTCTTTATATTATAGATATGTCTAACTCTAAGGAAGCTCATATTGATGAGGCGTTCATCGACTCTTTGACTCATGGTGAGGAGGGGTACCCTCCAAACCCTCCTACACAAGGCACTGGGCCAGAAGTACAAACCGCTCAAGTTGAGTGCTAACAAAACATGGAAGACATGTTTAAACAAATTATCTCAGCACTGAGCCTCTACCTTTACCAGTCGGGTGATGATAATCCCGAGATTGCTAAATAAAAGTTGGATAGAACAATGAGAATTCTGAATAAACAACTGCATTGTTCGGATGAGCACAAGCTGGAATGTGCCATTGCATTGCTTGCAGACGATGAACTCTATTGGTGGGAGACTACTATTCATATGGTCCTCGAAGAAGCTGTGACATTGGAGTTCTTCCTTTGAGAATTCTAAAAGAAGTACATTAGCGAGTTGTATCTCGCTGAAAAGCGTATCATGTTCCACCATCTCAAATAAGTGTATCAATTTTCAGGATCTTGCGAACAAGGTCAAAGCTACTAAAGTAACTTAGAAAGCCTAAAAGATCTGTGGGTCGAGTAATTCAGATAAAAGATTCTGAGACAACTCTCGTCCCCCTAAGCCGTACAAGAAAGGGAAGTATCGTAAATAATTGGGAGCTTGTTTCTATTGTGTATTCACAGCCTTCTCGTTCAGGAAACATTGAAAGGCCTGAGTGGATAGCACTAGAGGATCTAGTGGGGACACACAACACCCATTCTGTAACTGTTGTCAAAATAGGCATACAGTGGGGCAGCGTCGCAAATAATTGGGAGCTTGTTTCTATTGTGCCGAGCAAGGGCACTTTATTAGAGATTATTCTCTCAATGCCACCAAGCCTATTGTGTAACATCCCGAAATACGGCTTAGAAGCATGTTACCAATTCGAATGTGTTTTAATTTAATTTTGTGTAATACCCTAAATTTTGGTATAGAAGTATGTTACTACTTGGATTGTTATTCAATTAGATTAAAAATATTTTTAATAACATTAATAATTGAAAGAGTTAAAGGACTAATTCAGGAGTTTCAAAAGTATGATTACCAATTTAGAAGGGCTAAACCGAGGACTTGACTAAACAAATGTTTGCATATAATTTTTATAAGACTCCAGGGACACATACACTTGTCAAGCTTTGAGGGTATGCTTCATGACACTCGGCCAAGGGGTTGATCTTCCCCTATTAGACCGAACATGAATGAAGAGAGAGAGAATTAAGCTTAAAGCCATAATGCTTTCAACATTTGAGTATTGTTCGATTCATATGGAAAAAGGTAGTAGCATTATTCTTCTTCTTGTTTAAAGCTTAAATTATGGATTAAATTGTGAATTTCTCATGGATTCAAGGTATTAGTGTTTGGTTAGAGAGGGAGTTAGATTAATGCTAAGAATTTCTCCTTGAACATTTGAGTGTTAAATGCATTAAGAATGAATTGTGTGTGGATTGTAGTTGGTTGTTTAAACTTATGAAAGGTTCGATTATATATATTCTCATGAATTGCTGGATTCATTCTAGTAGGTTAAGCAATTAATTTCCATGATATGTAATCCTGGTAACATAATTCGAATTGACATACAACTTGAATTTTTGGTAGCATCATTCGAGTAGGTTCAATTATATATATTCTCATGAATTGTTGGAATCATTGTAGTTGGCATACAGCTTGACATGTATCGATACAGGTTGACGAATGTTGACTTTGACCATGACCCATTTTGATACATTCTGTACCCGTACCGATGCCATTGATTTTCCGAGCCTCACTACCCAAAGTCATATCAAAACGCCTTGAAGCCATATCGATACACCTGGGTTAACCTACACTTTAACTATCCCAAATATGTGCTACCGTACCGAAACAGTGTCCAAATTATATCTGGTTCTTTATCGAATTAACATGTTGAACGATGTCCAAATGCAATAAAATTTTACCAACAAGTTTATTAAGCTATAATCTATAAGCATGCCAAATTTTAGGTCTATCTGAATCCGTTTACTAGGTTTTCACCTTTTTAGGCCAAATATGCATTCTTAGCCAATTTTAGACAATGCAAAAAGGTCAATTAGAGCCTTAGTAACTTTTACAAGCCATGCATAATGCACACATACCAAAGGAGTCATAAATGACTAATTCAACTACTTTGCCACCATCCTAGGAGTTCATAAAGGCAAAACACATTACTTGGGGCTTGTAGTGACTTGGCAACAATGTCGATTCTCCGGTCTTCAATGGTGAAATCCTTAACCTGAAATGTATGGAATGAAATGCATTAGGCATACTTTGCCCAGTGAGGTAGTCATAAACAATGTCAATATCAATGTAATGCATTTCAAGTCATATATCGATAACAATGATGCTATGAACCAATGCTATCAACGTGATGTTCATGTTTAATAACAATAATATCATGTCTTATACATTAAACCTTGGATCAATTCTCGGATAGTGGATATGTGAATTCCTACGCCTCGCTAAATCAATGAATGGTCTAGTCCCTCCGCCTCCCCAATATGACTAATATCACAGTACATCCCTCCACCTCACCAAATCAATATAGGTCGTAGCCTAAGGACCGTAGTCCACCCGTACACTGAGCTCATGAATTCTATGGCCTGCCAATTATATCCAATGTCCTTTCGAATCCAAGGTCCGATAACAATATCAATCAACGATGTTCGATGACAATAGGAATGTTCAATATTCTTGTCAATAGGCAAATATTCGATATCAATGTGCAATAACAATATCAACAACAATGTCAATGCCCAATGATCTCAATTACTATAACAATGATCGATGCTTCATTTATAATGTTTCGATAGCAATAACTATATCTCTAACAATGATCAATGACAATAGCAATAACGATAGCAATGACAATACTCTAAGGTCAATGTTCTATGGATTCAATAATGGTAACAATGGCGAAATCGATAGCGATATCCAATACCAATGTCGATATTCAATGATCTATGCTATACTTACCAACGCTTACCTCAATGCCCACAAAGTGGTACGATGCAATATTTCTTAACTATGGAGTTAGCAATAACAATATCAACAACAATGAAATCGGGAAAGGCACAAGCCTAATCCTGAGACTCTGACTACACTCACCTTGAAAATCCGATGCTCTTATGGCTCTCTATCTACTTCTTGAGCTAGGTAAACAATAGGATTGTGTTAGAATTAATATTACGTCATCAAAATCAATATCTAAACTCGAGATAACAATATATATGAATTACCTAGGGATAACGAAAACCTAGCTTAACATTAGGCTTGATATAAAACCATGGATTTCATTGATTGTCTGGGGACTATAGCTTACCCGACCAGTAGGGAAGATTTGATAACAATAAACCGAAGAAAACCTAAGCTTTGACAAACACCAACAGAGGTGTGTGCTTGAAGGTAGGAGACGATGATGAGGTGAGGTGCTTGCTTGATACACAATCGGGTAAGTCTTTCCTTATCTCTTATTCACTATATTTTCATAAGAAAGATTTCCTTCACGTGAAGGAATTGCTTCAAATTAATCCACATAGGTGGTGATTTTAAATGAAGAGGGGCTAATCGCAAGGTTAGTCCCTCAACTCATGATACTCTATAATTTTACCCCCTAAACTTTCGTTTTCTACAATTTAGTCATAAAAAGGTCTACAATACATTCAATGAGGTCCATAATCAATAATTTGACTCAATCAGAGTCCAATATCAATGCAATTGACCTTATGGTCAAGGTGAACACAGTATTTGGACAATTCTGGAGTAGGGTTTTCGATCGCCGGAACTCAATTCTGACTAGACCAGATTTCAGGGTGTTACAGTTCGCATCTTGGGTTATGATGTATGTTGATGAAAGAAGGCAAAGTCGTTGCATATGCATCGATACAACTTAAGCCAAATGAGATAAATTACCCTACTTATAACTTGGAGCTAGTTGCAGTTGTCTTCGCATTGAAAATCTGGAGACATTATCTCTATGGAGAGAAATGTTATCTTTTTACCAACCATAAATGCCTCAAAAACTTGTTGACGCAGAAGAAGTTGAATCTTCGGCAACAGAGATGGATGGAACTCCTCAAAGATTACGATATTGTCATTGATTATCATCCAAGAAAGGCCAATGTTCTTGCTGATGCACTCAGCCGCAAACCTCTACCTGGTGAGTATCGTTATCGATAATTAAATCTTGCATATTGTTTATTGTACTAAACTCATTGCAAAATCATTGTATTATAGCCCCTTGAGCTATTAATGCTCACTTCGAACTTAGGAAACACCATTGTCTAGTAGATGAACTCCATGTTTAGTCTACCATTGTATCGAGAATCAAAGCCTTACAAAGTTAAGACCCTAAACTTCAATCCATTATTTCTAAGTTGCAAAAATGTGATGATTCAGACTTTAGAGTTAAATCTGAAGGACTGCTATGTTTCTATGATCGGCTTTGTGTGCCGAATGACGAATCTCTCTGCACCGATATTCTCTAAGAAGCTTATTTGAGTTCTTTTTCTATTCACCCGGGTTCTATAAAGATGTACAAGGATATCCGGGAGCTATCTTGGTGGCTGAGCATGAAACAAACCATAATTGATTTCGTGTCCAAGTGCCTTACATGCCAACGTGTTAAGGCTGAGCATCGTGTTCCTACTGGTTTACGACAACCTATTAATCTACCGTAGTGGAAGTGGGAGAGGATATCTATGGACTTTGTAGTGGTTTGCCTCTAACTTCAGCAAAGAACGATGCTATTTGGGTCATTATAGATCGTTTCACCAATGACGGACTACGATCTTCCTAAATTAGCTGACTTGTATATAAGTGAAGTTATCCAACTCCACAGGGTATCAAAATCTATCATCTCCGATCGGGATCCACGGTTTGCTTCTCGATTCTAGAGATCATTACGAGGAGCTCTAGGCACCCGAGTTAACCTTAGTACTACTTTTCACCCTTAATCTGACGGCCAGCCAAACAAGGTAATTTAGATCCTAGAAGATATGCTGCGTGCCCGCGTTATTGATTTTGGGGGATCTTGATTGAAATCCCTACCTCTCATCGAATTTGCCTACTACTATAGTTATCAAGCTTCAATCAAAATGGCACCGTTTGAGGCATTGTATAGCAGACATTGCAGAACTCCATTGTGTTGATCTGAACTCTGTGAAGACAAGATGTTGGGCCCTGACTTACTCCGGGAAACCGAAGAACGGATTACCATCATCTATGACCATTTGAAGGCCACCTTTGACCGACAGAAGGCCTATGCTGACCTCAAGCAAAGAGATATACAATACAACGTTGGTGAGAAGGCCTTCCTCAAGGTTTCATCGTGGAAGAAGACTCTGAGGTTTGGTAAAAAAAGGAAGTTAAGTCCCTGGTTCATTGGACCATTTGAGGTTACTAAGAAAGTTGGCCTTGTGGCTTATCGATTGTCGTTGCCCTCAGAATTGAGCAAGATCCAAAATTGACCTATGAGGAGGAACCGGTCCAGATTCTTGGAAAAAAATTAAGAGACTTCGCAATAAATCTGTTCCATTAGTCAAGGTGATCTAGAGGATTGTAACACCCTAAAAATTAGTCTAGTTAAAATTAGATTCCAATTATTGGAAATTCAACACTGGAAATTCAAACCATTGCATTAACCTTTGACCAAGTTGTCAACTACGCAGTTATCGAACATAATATATCATTATGGTTGACTAAGAACTACATTGTAAACATTGAAACCTAGTTTGGTGACTAGATTGTAAGAAATGAAACTATGAGGTTAAATGTGAGAAATTTAAAGAATTCGATATCTAAACCATGATTAGACCTTGGAAGATGGTGAATCACGTACTAGCTTGCCACCCATCACGTGGCCCTTGATAAGAATGATGGGAATTAAGGAATTTTAAATTTTCCTTTCCTTCATTAGAAGGAAACCTTTCGGCAATTGCATAGGAAGTCAAAATCAGAGATTTAATCATTTTCCCATTATTCTCCACTTCTACCGAAACTATCATCTCCATCTTATTCCTTGTGAAAGCAAGCACCTCTCCACTTATAAGTTAGCACCACCATTGTTGTCCAACTTTAGTCTTGAGTTTACTTTGGAATCTTGATATTGACTTAGTCCTATCAAATAGGTGAGTTAAACCCCTTAAACTAATAAAGATTTCCATGGCTAGATCATGGTAAATGTAATATCCCGAAATATAGCATAGTAGTGTGTTATTGATTAGTGGTAACTTAGCTTGATTAAGGATGCCTCAATAATTTGTTTCCTAATTAAAGATTGGGACCTTAATGAAAGAAAGCAAGACTAAATAGATTATAATTAAAGGACTTAATAATAAGATTATGAAATAGGTATGTCTAAGTAGAAAGGACCAATGGAAGACTTAGTAAAATAACATGGATTGCATGTAAAAGTTTAGGAAGTCCAAGGACTCCAACACGTGTCTCTTGTGGTTGATTATTGTGGGGAAATTGAGTGACTCTCTCGGCTAAAGAGAGAGCTAAAGAAGATGAGTTCATCTTCCTCATGTTTAACATCCAACCGAAACAAATTAGTGAGAGAGGGAGATTTGGAAGCTTCGTGAATTCATGAAGGACTAGGCAGCTTTCGGTTCCCATCTTAAGACCCATTCGAATCATAGATCGAAGGGTAAGATCAACCACCCTTTTACGTTGATGTTGTGGAATTGAAATTCAAAATGGTTATGATTATGAATGGTGAAATCTTGGGGTTGTCAGTGAATTGATACATGTATGTTCCATAGATATAGTTGTGAATCATGAAAAATCTTGTGTGATCAAAGACTGATTTGAACTTAAGTAAGGTGTGAATTAAAAGTCTGCCCAGTTTTTGTATATTCGCAATAGGTTTGAAAATTCACTAATAATTGTGTAAGTTAAATTAGGAAATGAGCCTTATATGTATAGAATCGTATGTGAGTCTAGTTTCTTCTCCAACAAACGGTGATTGATTTTGTGTCCTAGATCAAAAGATATGAATTTTATTCAAAGCTATGTTAGAAAAACTGGAAACAGTTTTCTGCTCTGGACAGTCTATTTCGGAAATTCTATGAATTTTCATAATTTTTGTAGATTTTATTAATTTATATGGCTTATACCGTTAGAATAGTAGTCGAATCTAGTTTTCGACGATATAAAGTAAGTAACGTTTCAGTGAAAATTTTTCCCTGTACAGGCATTTCTTTGAAGGCAATGCAAACTGCCAAATACTGGAAATGAGAAATAAACTTAGTTTTGATAGAGGCCCTAAGATGTATGGTTATTGAATGTTGAATCAAATAGTAGTATATGTAAGAGCTTAAATGGACTAATTTGAATATGTAAATGTATGGTTATTGAATGTTGAATCAAATAGTAGTATATGTAAGAGCTTAAATGGACTAATTTGAATATGTAAATGTACTGAATTGCCTTGGTTGTAATATTGGAACTGTATGAATACTTATAAGAGGTGTAATTGGGACTGTTTCGATTGTGATAAGGAATGAGAATATGTTTTCGGGACTGTTATATGTGTCTAAAGTTAGGTATAAATACATGCTGCCCTATTAAGTAAATATACGTACTAAAGTGAACCGTTTCATGTGTTTGAATGTGTACAAAAATAGGGGCTGCCCGGCTGTTTATGAGTGGTTTTGAGACTGCTTTTTAAATGAACTAATATATACATGACTAATCTGCCCAGAAATTGCTTAAACAAGGGTGTAAATGGACTGATTTTTTTACCATGTAATTATGTATTTTGGTTGGCTGGGCAGAAATGATGAAACCTAATAGTATGTGGGCTGTTTTATGTGTTTAAACAAGGACAAATGTTGCCAATAAATAGAAGGCTATTTTGTAATTGAGGAAACTGTTTTAAAACTGTCTTACAAAATAAGAATAATTAGGAAGCTGATTTAGATAATGATGATCAACTTTTGTGAATAAATGTATATACGAGTTAGTTACCCTGTTTTTGTATGTAAACATGAATGTTGTGGATTGTTTTTACACATACTTATGAAGTGTATGTAACTAAGAGTTGTTTTGGCAACTAGAGTTGCTTTGAGTTGTTTTAAGTTGACATGTTAGGTTGCATGAAAAGTGTGAGTGACTTTGTGAATGAATTATTGATAAATGGAGTTCTAATACACGAATTATATCTATTGTAAATTGATAGACTAAGAAGAAGCTAAAAGGGAAAGGAATGAGGATGAGTAACAAGTTATGATTGAGGGTTCAGGTATCCCGTAACTTCGGGATAAGAGGTGAGTGTAGTATAAAGCCTCGGAAAGGGGTTGTAACCTTTCCAAACATTGTTTTCTAATTGTTATGTTTAAATGTATCAAATGTATGTTTATGCTCATGTTTAAGCTTATGCTAGCTTGGAGGCAAGGTAAGTATTTCTTTGAGAAATACTTGAATTGTAAAGGTTGATAGAAAAGCATGTTTAATTCGAATGATTGGCATGATATGTTTAAATGACAATGCTATGTCAAATGTTAATTGTGAAAATGGAAGTGAATGACTTATACAAAAGAATGAGTATGTAAGCTTAAATTCACTGATGAATGATGATTCAATTGATGAAGACTAAGAAAGTTTGTTAAAGAGATTAGGCCATGGGCCATTGATTACAAAGAATGAGACAATGGTCTCTAAATGATATGATTGAACCCTAAATGTCAAAGGGGTAATGGCACTATGAGGTGCAATTCGAATGGAGCTAAGCTCAACTATTGAAAAGAATGATAATTATTGTAAGCCTTGGTCTCGAGTCAGTCGTAGATATAGTTGGCATGCCATAGAGTCCATAGAGCTCAGAGTCGGGGTGGACTACGGTCTTGGAAAGTGGTCCATAATGGGCGACAGTAGGAGGGATTGACAGGTACTATGAGTACCATATGTTTTACGGGCAATAGTTGGTTAGGGACTCATGTATCTAGACTGGGAATTTGATTCACAAGGCTTTAAAATTAAATGATTATGAGAAGAAAATGCTTACTTAAGAAAGAAATATGATAACTTGTTTGACAAGTAAAAAAATGTATATATATATATATATGTTTGCAATGGCACCTTTGAAAAATACTCTTATGATAAGTTAAGAAATGCTTGAGAAAATCTTGATGTTGAGATATAGATCAAATCCTAGTTCGAATAAATTGATATGCTTATTTCAAGGTGAGTATGTATGACATGGAATCGAATTGTATAATATGATGGGTAAATTAAGCAATGTTATGATCGGTAGTACTTGATCCTTACCTAAACAATATGTGATGCTTCTATTCGAGCATGAAAATGAAAATGAAACAATGAATGACTTGTGGCTTATTTAAATGGAAATTGATTGGATAGATATCGAAGGATTTTACTATGAATATTGTTAATTATGTGTTGAGCAGTTAAATAGATTGTTTGATTGATTGGTAGATCATGTATGTGAAAGAGTTGCCTACATTGTGTTTTGGTTAAATACATGTCAACCATGTTAACCTTCTATTAAGTTGTTAAGCCGTTAATTAAATTGAGAATACCTTGAATGGCTTGAATGATCGTTATAGTGAAAACGAGTAATTTTCTAAGTGTGATTTATACCTTGAATCGAATTAGCTAAAGGGTTTCATGTGGTCTAAATTGAACTCCTAAGCTTTTGAATCTTTGTTTAGCTTTAGTGATTAAGTTGAGTTTGATAAATTGAAAGATTAAAATGCTTGGAATTCTTCATGAATTCCCAGTTGTGTGTGTAACATGTCTAGCTTGATGACTTATTGCAAGATTGATATAGAATCTTGTGTCTTAGCAGGAAAGATGATTATTGATCGAATACTTACTTAGGGTTTAACTAAGTATTGTATTTTTTAAGTCAATGTCATAAACTTGGATTATTTCATAAGCTCGGCTTAAAGTACATCAATATGCTTGATGATTAAAATGATAATTAAGAAAAATAGTAGTTCTAGTGAACTTACACTTATAAATCGAATAGATGTGGCATAATAGCTTGAATTAATTAGCTCCATAATTAAAGAATTGGAGAATGGATTTATCTTATTATTGAGTGGCCAGTGTGAAGGATTTTTCATTTTGGTGATCTAATTCTTAGAACTTGATTAATTTTGAAAGATTGATAATTAGATTAATAATAATGCTCATGATAATTTGGGGTTTCTTGGGAGTCCGTAAACTCATGATTAAAATCTAGTAACTTGTGTTATAAGAAAAATCCGACTTATGAGGTCTTGTATAAGATACTAATAAAACCATAGATTAAAATACTAAATTTCTATGAAACTTGAATATTAAGCAACTTACATTCACATGCTAAATCGAAATTGAATTGGAGGTTCATTTAGAATCTAAGGACTATGGTATTTGGTAATTGGTAAGATTTGGTTGTTGAACATGGACCTAATTGACCGTTGATATGAGACTTGATCGGATTCTATGACTTTTAGAAAGAGCTATATGTTATCATCTTTTTAGACTTAAAACTTATAAGGAAACCACACTAGACTAAGAAATAATCTTAGATATGGAAAAGCGACGATTTATTCATGATTAGGAGTTTGCTAAATCATGCACAAATGATTTTTTTAGTTAATTAGTTAAGTCAAGAGAATCTAAGAAAGTTTATAAGATAAGAAATAACCATTTATTTTGGTAACTTGTGCGTCAAGTATGATGTATCTGCGATATTATACGGAAACAAAAAACTAAAGGAGAAATGTTAAAATGAGTAAACAACTTATATATATATATATTTTCATAAGTTCAATTACATTAATGGGAAGAACTAATACAAGTATGGAAATGATTGATTAGTTTTTCGAAATGAAGTAGGTAAAAACAAAGAAGCCATGGAAATAGATAACATCAATTGTTCAAGAGTATTCACATTCCTGATAAAGAATTAATTTCTTTACTTGACGAGTTTGATTCAACAAGCTTGCTAATATTGATTGTAGTATAAATAAATGAGTATGAGATCGACTTGGATGCTTATTATAAAAGCAACCTTGAGGTTCAAGCTAGCAAACAAGTTTGTCCATTAAAAGTTTTTGAATGGAATTGAACTGATTCCATATTATTAACTACTTTTAAACTACTTCACAAGCTTAGGCTTATTTGATCCTTCCATTTGCTTTTCAGGTAGAAACTATTTACGTTATACCTTGAGCTCAAACTTGACCTTTTGTTTCAAGATTTATGTCCGTAGTTTCCTTAGAAACTCCTAGTAGGTGGCACAGGGTCGTTGTAACACCCCTGAACTCAGCTTAGGAGAAAATCGAGTTAGGAAGTGTTCGACAGACAAACACTAAGAACATTCTTAGGAAACTACCACATCAAAAGATCATGTCTTCAAAATGAGGGGTAATTTAAAACTTTTTCTTGAAGCAGAGCCATTTAGTTAAAATCATAGTTTATAGATCTATATATAAATTTGTTTTAAAACCATATACTTCTTCTTCAAACACTAAACCATCAACCAATTATACCATACTTAATCAAATAGGTCATTCGATTCCCTAACATGGGTTATTCTTGACTTCATATACTAGAATGATTTGCCTCACTAGTTAATCACTTCTAGCATGGCAGTTAGATCATACGACAAACTTAAATTGTTAAATATACAACAACTTATTTTATGAAGGACCTCCTAGCATATCACACAATCGAAGACTTATTTTATGAAGGAACTCATAGAAATAAGGTCTCAACATAATTAACAACAATGGGTCAATATTCTAAGGCATGTATCACCATACCAATTACCGTAACTATTGGTCCAACTCTCTCGGAAACCACTACTTGTACTAATCTTTAGACTAGTCATCAAGTCATGCTAATGTTATTTAGGATCTGTTCCATTTTAGATCGAGTAGTAATCATATTATCACATGCATAGCATCATTTAAAATACTACTTTATAATTCCAAGGAAATCCATGCATATCACAACAACCAAAACTATTCAAATCAGAATATTAAGCAACCGCAAAATCAATTAATGGCCCATTACAACACTTAAAACAAAATAGAATTATTCACTTTAATTAATCAACTTGAATCTATATGCACCATGCATCATGACAAAGATATGCCACCTTCTAGGAGTTCAAACCAAAAAGCCTTGAATGTGTAATCGAATTATACACTTAAGATTCACGCTCAGATCAGAAGAGCTCTGGATTCACACAAAACCTGAAATGAAATGAAGGCATAAGTAAGCAATGGAATTGCTTAGTGAGGAAGTTTAAGTAATCGAATGTGTAATTAAATAACATTGTTATTAAAACACCTAATTCCCGTCAAAACTCAATTAAGTTTAACAAGCTCTAGCTTGATCATAGTCGATCTATCTTTAACACTAGGCTTGTATGAAGTATTAATTCGAAGTTTAATGAATCCGGAAGAGCAACATCTATAAACATATGTGACTTATTAATTAAAAACCCAAGTGGTAACTTATCCTATTCTGATAACCAAACATAATTTCTTTTATTATCACAAATGTACTTTAGACTTCACTCATATATATATATATATATCGTATTCGATTTTCCACATGTGCGTCTGCATCCTTTAACTCAAGCAGCCAATGTTGAGTATGTATTTTAATGTTAATTACTCTTTCTTTGAAATTCTTTCATTTCAAATGATTTATAAAACTCATCTTGCATGACATTGCTAAATTTCTCTATTTTCTACTTATAAACTTTATTGGATTATTTTACATAACCTAGACATTTCAATAGTCATTTATCTATAATTTCACAACCATTAACAACCAAACGTGACTTTATAACTTATTACTCAAATTTGTATCATGGTTCTTTTTTTTACCTTCTTAATTATCTCATCTTCTATTAGTTCTTACTCATTTCACTTATTCTTAGAAGAGTTATCCTTGAATCCTATAAGTATTATCCCTTTTTAAAAATATTACAAGGAGCAAACCAGGTAATTACAAGAGTGTTTTAATTCACAAGTTTAACATTTACTCATTAAGTTTGACTTACTACTCACGTGTGTTTTCAAACGCTTTTACCTTGAGACACAAGTAAACAGTCGATTAGTCTTTTATCATGAATTATTAATTATTTTCTAAAGTTACACCTCTCTATCTATTCCAAGATAAGGAGGAGTATTAGCAAACCTTACAATTATATCATGCACTACATTCAAGCTTTACAAATAATTATTACTCTATAGCTCATTTTAGTATTTAAATATATTCTGCTTATACCAAAATCAAGACTCTTTCCAATTATTATTCATGACCATCTCGGCAATGCAAACCAGCTCTATATTCAAATGATTGCCACATATCAAAACAAGGAACCCAATTTATATAACCATATCATACTTCATAAGTAATCTATCAAGACATTCCTATAAGTTATCAGAGAATATACACATGTAAAATCAGAAGGAACTTGTCCAACTAATCAATCATACTAATCTTAAATGTTTACCCATGCTTTCAAAATATAACCTAATTGTCCGAAAGGACAATTAACCTTCAAGGAACATACACTTTTCATATGAAGCCTATTGTTATGAATGTTCACTTGTCTAATCTAAACACCATTTAGACAAAACACGCCTTAGAGCCTACCATTTATGAACAAACATATGTAAACTAGGCATTCTCAACATCATAACATAGTATGATTAACTTGTATCATTAACTTCTTGATATGCGAGATGACAAGCATTGAATAAACAATCATGAGCAATGGTTACCAACAACCATTCGAATAACTATATCACCCAAGTATGTTCATCCAATTTAAGATGTGATATTTCTCCAAATCATGTTAACAAGCGGGCTTTCCCTCGAAGCATTTCTTTATGTTAAATTAATAGCTAAGTTTCATTAGAAACTCTTTTTTTTATAAACAAGATATCATAGTTCTTCATTTCTTTAAGTTACAATTATGTGCTTTTCTTTTAAACATAGCCTTGCGAATCGAATCATAGTATAGGTACACGAATCCTATCTATCAAGTATCAAACAACGGTACACAAAGTACCAAACAATTTGTTATTGAACAGGGGTACTAATCGTACCAATAGATCATTTGATCTTCATTAACAAGGGACCGTAGTCCAAACTAGCGAGCTCGATGGACTCTATGGCATGGCAACTATACCTAAGACTGACTCGAAACCAAGGCTTTATCATACGTTAACTTTTATCCAAACAAGGGAGCCTAGCTCCTTTTCTTAGCATTATTTCGCATCTCATAAATCCTTTTTAAGGAATCACATTTTTATAATTATAGATATCTTTCTTTACAAGTCATTGAGCTTGTACATAAAAAATCAAACATTTCTTTTCTATTCATATATTCTCCATTCGACCCAAACATCTTATGGACTATCAAGCACATTGTCTTTTTGTTCCTATCTCAATTAGTAATATTTCTTGTCTCATCCAATTATGTTCTATCTTAAACCATTTCCACGCTATCAATTATTTCATAGCATAATCAAATACTATTTAGTAGTTGTATTTCTAAATCCTCAAGCATCTCTTGATATTTTCAGTCATATCTAATTACTGTAGCTTTCCATTTAAATTTTATATAAAACAAGGTGCTCTTTTTCAAGAGTACTTACCTCAAAATTTCCATGCTTAATCACATAGCATCACCTAACTTAACCAACAAGCAAAGAAATTTTGGAACAAATAAAATACTCGGGATATTGCCAATCTATCCCGAGGCTTATATCTTCACTCACCTCTTATCCCGATGTTACGGAATACTTGAGTCCTCAACCTTAACTTGCTACTCACCAAAACCCTTCCTAGCTTCCTCTTAGTCTATCATTTTACACGAAATATGATTGGCATATTAGGACCACATTATCAATAATTCAAATTCAATACCACTCTAATTTCATGCACATCATGTAATACAAGGCAGTTCACAAGGATGTCAAAATGATCCCTAATCAAATGTTTATCACAAGTGTGTATAAACAGCCCACTATTTACTTTAAGCTATCCAAAAATAGTCTATTATTCACCCACATAATTTAAAGCTATCCATTTGTTCATTCCACATACTTATGAGCATCAAACAATTTCCTAACATGATTATAAACATTCAAAGAAATCCGACTATTCTCACTTGTCTAGAATACTTTCTATTGAGCACTAGTAACCATTTATTTGCAAAACACTTCATAAATTAAGCAGATGCACAAATTTAATCAAAACAGTCCCAAAACATGTATATTCTTATACAGAACAGCCCCATATTACCATTATACGTACATTCATACTTGGGACAGCCCCTTAAGACCCTTGTAACTATATTTTAGGCCCTATTTTCAAAGTATACAATTAACTATTCAAAACAGTCCATTTTCCGTTTATTAGGTAACCGAAACAGGCAATCACTTGCTCCTACATTTGTTTACTTACAACAGTCCAGTCAATCATTTTTACCCTCTAAACCGCCCCCTATTAATACATAAGTGTGCAATCCAATCCCAACATGCATGTATACATTCTTATGCATCAAAACAACCACTAACTTGTAAAACAGTTCATATATGCATCCGTAAAACATTTCTCTTGGACTGGTGAGGGTACCATGTTGCGTGATCCAGATAACTTGTAAAACAGTTCATATATGATCCCAAACTTTGTAATAATTAAATGTTAGTTCACAATCTTTATAACCTATAGAGATCATATTATGAGTGCATGTCATGATTTCATTTAAAGAGGTTTATTGTTAATATTGTATGTTTGATTTTCATATCCAGTGATTGAAGCTAAGCATGCTCAACAATTTGAAAAAGTTTGAAATCATTCCATTTTTCGCCAAGAGTGTTCTGTCAAGTTATAAATTATGTGTTGTTTTAATCTATATTATCGGGAAGTTGGTCTAGTAACACATTCTATACCGGTCCTTTTCCTAGACCGGGTAGAGGGTGTTACAGTAAATTCCAAATGGAAAGATTATGAACCCTAAGATATCACGCATGCTTTCTAAGCTTAAATCCTTGGAAGTTAAATAGCTAATAGCTATTTTAAGCTTAGATATTGATTTCAATCTTGTTATATTGATTGTACCAATTTTCTATTGTTTCTATCTAGCTCTAGAGTTGGAGAAGAAAGAGTTACCATCTCCACCGAAAGATAGAAGCAAGCGAGTTGTTATCTGAGAGCCATAGGAGTTTTGAAAAGCTAAGTGAGTGTAGTCAGAGTCTCGAGAATATGCTAGGTGCCTTTCTCAATTTCATTGATATTGAATATTGCATAGCTAACACTGTGTTTAAGGATATTTCATCGAATATCTTTGGAGACTATGATGGTAAGGTTTGGTAAGCTATTACATAGAAATATTGTTATTTCTTCTGTCATCATCAAAGCATTGAACTATAGAAGCATCGACCAATGGACATTGATATTGTCATAGATATAAACATTGCCATTGTCATTGAATATTGATATTGGTATCGTTATTGCTATTGAAATTTTGTTATTGGTATTATTATTGAACCTTGGATTCGAAAGACTTTGGATACAACTGGCAGGCCATAAAATTCATGAGCTCATTGGTATGGGTGGACTATGGTCCTTGGGCTACAACATTTTGTAACATCCCAAAAACCGGTCTAGTAGGAATTGGGTTTTGGTGATTGTTAATGCTATATTGGAAAGGTCCAAATATCGTATTGACTTTGACCACAAGGTCAATTGTATTGATAATGGACTCCAATTGAGTCAAATTATTGTTTAAGGGCCTTATTAAATGTATTGAAAATCTATTTAGTGACTAAATCATAGAAATTGAATGTTTGGGGGTACAAGTATAGAGAATTGAGAGTTGAAGGACTAACCTTGCGATTAGGCCCTTCTCAATTATAATCACCACATACGTGGGTGATCAGGATTGAATTCTTTCACATGAAGGAAAGCTATTCTATTAAACGAGAGAATAGCCAAAGTTAGAAACTTTACCCGAATGCTTAAACTAAGCTAGCACCTCCTTATCTTCATAATCTTCCTCCAAGCAAGCACCTCTATTCTTTTATTAACTTACATCATTCTTTGTTGTCAGAGCAATTTTTTACTTGATAATTGGCTTGGGATCGAGGTGAGTACCTTATTATGATGTGTCGAATAATAAGTTAAATTGGAAGCTATGCTTATATACGTGATCGTATATGCTCAATATGATTTGTTATATGCTATAATGATGTTAAAAAGGTGTGTGGAGCTATGCTTAATGTAACATGAGTGAGATATGTTAAATAACTTATGACTTAGAGTATGTTTGATGGAAATCCTACCTATATGATTTTTACTTGTTTGATAATCCAATAATGCTAAGTAAACCGTTAATTAAGAGCTTGAATGTGAAATTAGAACCATGGATGGATTGAATGAACATTTGATATGACATGTAACAAACTCATAGTTGCTTTGAAATTAGATAAATATACATGAATTATTTGTTTGATTTTGAGTATATGTATACCATGAAAATGATACATGTTTGTACAAGTTGGAAAATATTGGTTATGTATACTAGTATTGATGTAATCTAAATCCTATTTTGAATGCAAAAATTGCGAACTATACCCATTTTAGGACGTGTTAAGATATGTTCTTTTGTCTAATATATTGCTTAAGCCTTGATGATGGTAATTGAAATTTAAGTTATGCTTACTTTTGTAACAAGTAATAATAAGCTACGTCCACTTAATGTATACTTGGATTGAATTGTACAAGTAACTTGAACTTGTGATATGCAACATGATAAGCCTTTGTGGAAAGACAACAAGTATATGGAGCAATGCTCATCTTTGATAAGGTTATGGCAAGTACTTGATAAAATGATAATGAGCTATGCTCACTATGTTCCCAATAAAAGACGATAAGTAAAAAAAGAGCATTAGTTTCGAGTAAGTCTTAGGTATAGTTGGCATGCTATAGAGTCCATAGAGCTCCTTGATAGTTTGGACTACAGTCCCATGTTTGGACTACAATCCCCTATTTGGACTACGGTCCCTTGGTTGGTACTTCGAGTACCCTTGTTTGACGACATATGTCATAGGATTTGTGTACCTAGGCTGTTACTTGATTCACAAGGCTAAGTTAAAATCAAATTAATGAAATTCTTACTAAACTAAAAAATTACTTTATTAACTTCCATGACAAGTTATGGAATTAGCTTGACATGTTTTGTTATCTATGCTTCGACTATGTCATATCATGTCTAGAGTATGCTTGTTTTTGATACATATTGTCTGATGCTTGCATATTGAGAAATCTAAGTGAAGATATGTTATGTAAAATGCTTTGTATAAAAGGAACTTATGGGCATAAATTGTATTCTCTAATGCTTCGCATATCAGTTTTTATATATATACATATAAGTTATGATAAATTTTGCCTAACACCTTGATATTAAAGAACTATAATGTGGTGGGTAATATCTAATGTTTTGCAAGAAGAGATAACTTATGAATAAGATATGTTTTGCTTGATGCCTTATATGATAGTTAGGTGGTAAGAAATTTATAATTACGTAGTGCCATGATGAAATATCTAAGAACGTAAGTTGAAATCTTGAAGTTGAGTTGCGTGATCATCCATTGATATTGGTATTGCATGCACCTTGGTGGGTTTAGTGAAAGGATAGGAATAGACTTTTGAGATCTATTATTTGTGTATTAACTTAGATTCTAATACTACGTCACTGAGCGTTTAGCTTACCCAATTCTTTCATTTCTTTTCAGGGTAATAATGCTTCTGACTATTTGTCAAGCTTGGACTGGATTACAAGTATCAAGAAGTATGTTTTGTAATTCCTTAAGTACTCCTAGATGGTGGCACATGGTAGATATGTATGCATTGTGCATTAGAGAATCTTTTAAATCTTATATGCATATGGTTATAAGCTCTAAAAAGTACTTTATGCTTGTAATGGGCCTTTTAATTCGTTTATGGTTGTTCGGTTAGAATCATCATAGTAGTCATGTTGTGGATATAGTAGTATATATGATTCTAAATGTCATAATTAAGTAGAATATCTCGTGATATGTGTGTATGCATGCTTATATGTGTATCGTGTATCATGCTCCAAATTTAGATAGGATGAGGTAATTTGTGTAATCGGCTGTTAGACATATATACTAAATTGGACTGATAGAATTTTAGTTAGATTTAATTCCTTTAAATGACCTTGTGAAAAATATAGATTCTAAACTATAACAATTGTAAACAGTTTAACCATACGCATTGAATTAATTAAATAGACGAATGAATCTTTGTATGTATTATCAAGCTTGACATAATTTTGAGATGTTTCTTTTCATGATTATATGGTTAGATTCCTTGATATGTTTAATTCGAATTGTTTAGTGATTAAATATAAATCCTTGATTGTATGTTGGGTTTAAAATACGTGATTACCTGTTAAGTTGTTGTTTGAAAGGATTGTTGGTCTGCTTATTCTTAAAGTCACCGTATCATATTTCTTTGGAACTAGTAAAAGATTTGGATGTTCACTCCGTTATAAGTATGAAACGTAATCAGATTATAAGGAACAAGATTGTAATTGACCTGAATTAAATTAGGGATACATTAATCTTTCGATTCTTATGTGATCCAAATAAAAATATAGATGATCATGTCAAACTAGAAATTAAAGTGTTTTGTTTGATGTGTGATCATTTGTTTACAGAAGAATAAGCTTAATGAAAAGTTTATGTAATCTTTATTTTAAAAAGGTTCTAAATTACATTGACCTTCAAAGGAATGTCCAGTCATTTTAGTTGGATGAACGAAATTTACCAAGATTCTTTGTGTGTTTGTTTGGTAATACGTCCTAAGTCGGTTTAACTTCTAGACCAGGTAGGGGTATTACATGGCCTACGATATTACTCCTATCATGTAAGAGGGACAAATCCTATCTTGATCAACCATATCCCACTACATAGATTGTGACATATCTAATATTAGCCTTTATAGAGTAGTCAGTTACGACACACGTTTCACTGTATCAAAATATGTCACTCACGATGTTGAAATAATGATGATCTTAAATTTGAGGATCATACATGTAGTTATCGCTACGAACAATGTTGTGAATGTCACTTAATAATCCAAGAAACATGCTCATAGTGGGTCAGTCCAGTATGTCATTCTCTAACACATACTTATGTATTGATTTTGATATCTCCATATCAATGACAACACTTTGTTATCAATCAACTATATATTAGTCTTAATGCATTATTGTTGTTCTTTCTCACAATAATACACGACTAAGGACATTTAAGAATAACCATATTATTCTAAAGACTTTATTATAATTTAGTTTATTTATGCGCGCAAAATTGTAACTGAGAATAATAAACAAGGTAAAAACAAATGTATTTATGATCATCTTATGATTGGCCTTTGGGTATACTCTAACACGACCTCACTAAGCATTGTGTGCTTACGCTCTCTTTTTCCATTGATGCAGAGGTGTAAGGTTGGAGGCAGCATTCTCTCGGCAAGGAAGATCCAAGAACCCGATAACCACTTGAGTATGGAAAATGTAATTTAAATTCGGTTAATAAGGTAATTGTTACCTTGTTTTTGGGGGGTTTGTAACCTAGAATTTGTTGTGTTGTAGAGGTTTATATGTTGTGATTTGATGGATTATTATGTTGATGGATTGAATAATGATTGATGGTAGTTTGCTTATATGTGTTTGATGCTTAAAGGGTTACATGGTTTTATATATGAGACCTGAATGGTTATGCATATGATTAAATGGTTCAAGCATGCTTAAAATGATGCCAATAGACAATTGATGTGATGCCAATGCTGAATTGTGCGTTGAATCTCTTTTTGAATGTTGAGTTGGGATGAATTTAGGAAGCATGCCTCTAGTATTGTGATATAATGCAATTTTTCTTTAGTTGTTCTTGTGCTCAAGGTCTTGTGGCTTGTTATAATCCTTGGTTTAGTGGTGCATATGTGTATCATTGATTAAGGCTTGTTTGGGTACCAATTGCATGAAAAACCAACTAAGTTGGGCATTACAGATGCAGTGGTATCAATACTCAGGCTTTCGGTATAGATATGTGTAAGCATAAAATTGGCTTGGGTAAAGATAATCAAAAAGGGGTATTGATACTAGTATGTGGAATATGGTCCGGGTATCGATACTCAGGGAGGAGTATCGATGCGACTTTTAGCTACTTGAATTTAGGATTTTGGCATTTTGGCCTAGGTATCGATACTCGGGAGAGGGTATCAAGATGCCCTTTCAAAATTAGGCCTAGTTTAAATACCCTATCCTGAGTATCATACCCAAGGCATTATTTTCAGTTAAAATGGTAACATGGTTTTCGATTCTTTCATTTTGGTCCCCGTTTCATGTGTATGCAAGTTGTATTTGTTTAGGGGATCGTTTTAAGCTAAAATTTGATAAGTATCCATGTAACCTAATTAATTGAGGAGCGATAACTTCGGAATTAAGTAAGTCCTTGTAGTTTTTTAGATTTGCAATTTTGTCCGTAAATTGCAATTACGCACAATTAGATGTTAATTCGATGCCCGATTTAGTTGAGAATTTATCCGCTGCCAGTATGCACACCTTAGGTTATAATGGTGCATCTAGACAAGATAAAAACAAAAAATTAGACCTAATTCGAGTTAATTATTATGGGTTTTGTTTTGGCAAACTCAATGTAGCTCGCTTAGTTCGCTCTGGCATCTAGGTCAGGTCAAAGGGTTTACATTTTGTTGTATCAGAGCTGGGTTTGCGATTGTTTGGTGGTTGTTGTTTATTGCTTGATCGATACATTGTTGAAGATAATTGAGAGTGATGTAAAGATAATTGTTGCTATGGGGTATGAATGAGAACATCTTGCCTATTACTGTGGTTTTAAAATGATTTTTCAGGTTATCTTGGATCACTTGCCTAGCCTACGCCCCAGCTGTCAGGTTTAAACACCGTTAATGAATTTGATTTTAAATGAGAATAATTTAATCAGTAGTTATTCACCAGCGTAAGCATTGTCTAGGATTTTTGATAGTATAAGATAAGTGATTTCCGATCTTGAGTTGATTTGGTACTCAATCGAGAATATTTAATAATGGTCTTTGAACTTGAGTGACATTGTCCTCGTTTGTGAGTTTATAGATGACGTTGGTCTACTGTTTTGAATATTAAAAGTGGTTTTTACCACTAATATTGGTGACGTGTTTTTTTTGAAAACATGAAGTTAGTAAAGTGTTGTAAATGGAGGTGTGTACACCGTAAGGTGTCGTATACTTGATGGTAACATCAAGATTTCTAAAGTATGCTCGAGTTTTACTCGATAGGGCTGTGACCGGGACTCTAATGAAAATTTGGAGTTTTTAAGTTAATAAGAGGGTTTTGATGCACGCATCAGGGAAGAAAGTTGATGTTCAGGATTGAAACTTGACCAATGATATTGACTATTAAGGGGGAATTTGAAGTGCCTTTAATGTCTTTTTCCATGAGGATGGTCGAGCTGTGTAGTATGCATAAGGCTTTAAATTGATTTTTGTCTTTGGAAATCAAAGTGCACAGCAGAATCCTGGGATCTATTTTTTCTTGTTAAGGAAAGGTCGTGTAATCTTCTTTTCATCTCCTATTGCATCTTCTGGTGGATTCTGGTTTCACGTAGTTATGCATATTAATTGAAGGAAGTTGTTTGAGTGTGTTGAAGTTCTAAAAATTGGACTTGATTTATGTCTTATGTGGTAATCCAAGGTTTATGGATGTTTAGGTTCTGAATGTTGGTGTTGTTCGAGAATCCTTTCCTAAAGTACTTTTGAGGGAGTTTTTTTTCGTGTTGTCCTATGTTTGTGAAGTTGAGCTCGATATTGATATGCACCTTGGTATAGCTCTCGAATCATTTTTGTGTCGTGTTGACTAGCATTAAGGAAGTGTGTGAGTTGAGAATGTGATTGTGAATGTGGCCGGTTTGTGGGTATGTTATACCAGGAGTTCTTTTTCCCGAGGCACCGCCTGGTTGTTAATAGTAATGGTGTTTGAGATCATTGGTTGGTATGGGTTTATAGTTATGTAGTATAGACAGTGAACGTACTAGTGACATTTGAAGTTGCGATGAGTTGAGTATTCTGTGAATACTTAGTTTCGTGAGTAGCAACAGTAGTGGTGTTCTTGTGTACAATGGTACCGAGAAGGATCTTGGTCAACAACCAAGGGTTCTTAGTGGGTGTTTGTAGCAAGGTGAATGTTTGCTCCTTATTTGGGTAGTGTGAGTTTCATCTTGTTGAAGGGAGTTTTGGTTCTGAGAATGTTATTGGTAAGTGTGAATAGTTGAACATGCATAGTGCCTAAACACTCATATGTATATATCTAAATATGCCAGTACATGCATACATTTGGGAATGACATTAGAGGTTTTGCATACATATGCATGGACATCTAGGAGGGCATATAAGTAATCATGCGTACATATGTTCACACTTACAGATGACTTTTCGGAGACCCGACAAAGTGATGGTGTAAGCAAGGTAGCTTATGTAAGTTAGTGTTGAGATGTACTCGGGTACAACTCCAGTTTCTGTTGCTCTATATTGTATGGCACCGAAGGGGATAAAGGAACTGAAAACCAACTCCAAGAGTTGCTGGATTGAGGGGTCACCCGACCTAGTGTTTCACCTTGGGGTGCATTGGTTCTTTTTGAGGAAAAGAAGGATGAACAATGCATATGTGCATTGATTACTAGCAGTTGAAAAAGTTGATGGTTAAAAACAAGTATCTATTGCCCTAAATAGATGATTTGTTTGATTAATTCCATGGGGCGATTGTGTTTTCAAAGATTGATTTGAGATCGGGGTATTATGAACTAAAGGTTAAGGAAATAGATGCATCAAAAACTGTTTTTCCCACGAGATATGGACATTATGAATTTTTGGTGATGTCGTTTGGTTTGACAAATGTCTCAGCTGCCATCATGGATAAGATGGATAGAATGTTCTATGAATATCTTTATCAATTTTTGGTTGTGTTATTGATGATATCCTTGTGTCTTCCAATACCAAGGAGAAACATGAACATCAATTACGGATTGTGTTGCGAGTTTTGAAAGATCATCAGTTGTATGCTAAGTTGACTAAGTGTGAGTTTTGGATTAGAGAAGTAATGTTTCTTGGTCATGTTGTTTTAGCGGAGGGTATCTGTATTGATCTGCAAAAGATTGAGGCTATTCTTAATTGGGAATAGCCTAAGTCGGCGTCTGAGGTTTGTAGTTTTTTAGGATTGGCCGGATATTATCGTTGCTTTGTGGATGGTTTTTGTACCCATATGAATGAGCTAGAAGGAAGAAATGAATGGTACTTATGAGATAAAGAGTATAAGGATTATGCCTTGATTCATGAAATGAACAATTAGCATTTAAGCCATGGTGGCCTTGTTAATAAAAATGTAAGCAATGCTCACCTTGAATGGAAAATTCACATAAAGTGAATCCTGCTTATATTGAAAGGTAACACATAACGTGATACGATGTGACGAAAAGCTATGTGTTAAATGTTTTAAATCAGATAAGTGAATGAGAAAGCCTTGGTCTCGAGTCAGTCACATGTATAATTGGCATGCCATAGAGTCCGTCGAGCTCGCTAGTCCGGACTACGGTCCGCTTGTTGTTAAAGATCAAATGGTCTATCTGGTACTAATTGTGTACCCCTTTTTTGTTTATTATTTGTATACCCTTACATTGGTACTTGGTGTACCCCTGTTTTGGTACTTTGTGTACCCCTATTTGACATTGATTTTTGGTTTCGTGTATCTTGGCTGTTGCTTGAGTCTCAAGGCTGGATTAAAAGAAATATAAAGGTGTATAAATTACCGAGAAGTTAATCTGCTAGATTGAATACTTTCTTGAGATTAAAGACATGTTAAGATACATTTTAGATTGAATACTCTCTTAGACTGTTTTGTTGTGATTAAACGTACATACATGCTAATGAAGCTGTCTTGCCATAGATTAAACTTAAGTGGACTGTTTTGTGATGATTAAACGTACATACATGCTAATGAAGCTATCTTGCCATGGATTAAACTTAAGTGGACTGTTTTGTGATGATTAAACGTACATACATGCTAATGAAGCTGTCTTGCCATAGATTAAACTTAAGTGGACTATTTTGTTGTGATTAAATGTACATGCATGCTAATGAAGCTGTCTTGCCATAGATTAAACTTAAGTGGATTGTTTTGTGATGATTAAACGTACATACATGCTTAATGAAGCTGTCTTGCCATAGATTAAACTTAAGTGGGCTGTTTTGTTGTGATTAAATGTATATATACATGCTTAATGAAGTTGTTTTGCCATGAAATGAACTTAAAGGGGCAGATTTGACCCGAATAAATCATATTGTGATTTGTTTTGAATAAGTTAAGCATGCCTTATCACTACCCTATTTGAGTTCAAATCCTAAGAGACTTTAGAAATGGAATGAAGGTTTAATAGTTAATAAAGGGTGGTTGAATGTGCTATTTATAAAATGACTAAATTGTTCAATTAAGATCTTGGGGAATTAAGGAATTATAGTTCATTAAGGGACTGTTAAAAATGCCATACTATAAGATGATTAAAGGTTGTTAAAAGAATTATCAGGAGGAATAAAATTGTTTCTAAAATTAGCTTAGGGCCTACCTGGGTATAATCGAGAACTTAAAAAGAACTAGATGTGATTACTATGGTAGGTTAAAATTCTATAAAGAATTTCATGAGACTAGAGAATAGTCTTGATTATGGAAAGTTAGAAAGCATTAAGGGATAGAAAATCTAATGACCCCTGAATCAAAGAACTATGGAACAATTGGCTAAAACAAAAGAATCCAAGAAAGTTTATATGTCTAATAACAATTCTTTATATTGGTAAATTGTAAGATAAATGGGATTGTGACAATTTCTAGTGAATGAATTATAGTTTATAAATCCAGCACTTTATTTGAAGAATTGATACAAAAGTGGAAATGATTCATTGGATTATTAATATGAAAGACAAATATCTTGTAACCTTGAAATTTGGTCTCCCTAATTGTTAAACTCATTTATGCTAATGGCTAAGGAATTGAATCCTTCTTGTTGAATTGGTTAGAATGAATGGCTAAGGAATTGAGTTCTTGTTAAATTAAATCGGTTATATGGTTAAAGAATTGAGTTCTTTCTAGTTGAAGTAGACTTGGTTATGATCTTAAGATTGATTATTGGTACATGTGTATGGTTGAGAATTCGATTTGTATGAGTGATTAGAAGTATTCGAATATGTAATCTAGTCTTCAAGCTTGTGCCTTGGAAATGTTAGAATGAAAATTTATGTTTCTTACCATTATTTATTTTAGCTAAACTACCTCAGAAGCATAAGCTTACTTGATTCTTCCATTCATATTTCAAGAAGGTACCGTTTACAAAGTACCCAGTTCAGTTATGATCCTTCGTTCAAGATTTGTGTTCGCGTTGTTTTTAGAAACTCCTAGTAGTGGCACAGAGTCGTATATTTATTTCAGTCTTCGTAGCCTTTTGATTATATGTATATAATTTGTAAAAGGGCCATTTATTCTTTATTATTTCTTTGTAATTATTTTCGCTCATAGAAGTATATAAGGTATGATAGATTAGATCGATGAAAAGATAGTTTTATTTTGGATAACAATATAATAAGCATTTACATGCATGCATGCCCTAAGTTTAAGGGAATTGTTAGTTTTAAATGGTTAACAGATTAGTCTAATCTCTCGATTAAATTATACATTCATGACAAGAGTTTAAAACCTGATTACACATTCCTTAATGCTTGTCCATTAGACTAGATAGTCCTTAAAGTTTCAGTAAGCGAGAGAAATAATATTATACCCTTGAAAGTGACCTTTATATCTTATTTTATTTCAGTTGGATTTATTTGTTGATAGCTAATAGGTTAGCTAATGAGAAACTCTTTATATTTTTAGTATAAAGATTGTTAATCTCCTAATTGAACTTCTAGTTCTAATAGAGAACTATAGTAATAGTCATAAGTTGTACTCTTAGGGCTCATGGGATGAGAAATAAAAGTTAGTTGCCCTTCCGAGATAAGTTTGAGATTAAATGACACTTTCATATTGAAAGGTTTTAACTTACTCTGTTTTTCACTTGCTGAGTTCGGTCGAGTCTAAAATTTTCAATTAGTTTGATAGCAAACCTCAGGAGGTTTGCTTGGTAACACGTTCTACTCTGGTATTCCTTGTAGACCGGGTAGAGGGTGTTACATGCATTGTTTTCACTATGTTAGTAAGATTGGAAATTTGAGCATTGATTGATGATAATGCTCCAAGCACTAATTTTCTAGCAATTTTTGTTCTGGTTCTTTTGAGTAGATCAATCGATATGTAATTGGCCAAGAGGGGGTGAATTGGCTTTTCGAAATTGGAATGAGCAAATTGAAAAGATAAAAATTGAAGACAAGGCGATTTATAGTGGTTAAAGCTTCGAACAAGCTCTACATCCACTACCTTAGCTCCCACTAAGGATTTTGAACCAATATCCACTAGATATTATTTCCCTTTTCTAGGCTTAGGAAGAAACCTTTACAAATCGGTTAATCTTTCTACCCAGAGATTAACCAAGACTCTCTCTTTACAAAGAAGAAATGGCAAACTTAAAAGTATCTCTCACAAGATTGATTGTTGCCTAAATTACAAACAAAATCTCCCAAACTTTAAAGAAATGTATACAATTAAGATTACAACAAGTGGGGTACAATAATTTGACTCTTTATGTTCAATGGTTTGGATATATGCTTCGATGTTGCAAATAAGTTCAATAGTCGTTTGGGTGGTTGAAGTCATCAACAAGTGGGGTACCATAAATGCACTTCTACAACTACGCGTATCGATACGCGGGATGTCGTATTGGTACAGACCTGAAAATAGAAAGAGTCGTTGTACAGGTAAAACAAAGGGCGTATCGATACATGGGTAAGAGTATCGGTACAATCTCAGTGTAAAACAAGGGACGTATCGAAATGGGCAAGGCCGTATCGATACAACTTTGCTCACTTGGGCTACTGTCTGAACCTGTATCGGTACGCCTTGAAGGTGTATCGATACGGGTTAACTGATTTTCAAAATCGCATGTTCTCAATAACTGACAAGGAAAAGTTCGAATCATAAATGAAAAATCTTAACCACCGTATCGGTATGCTGTTCTTAAATCTTAAACCCAATATGAAGGCCGTGTCAAAACAGATGGCATCGTATCGAAACGCCTGAGTAAAAACCATAGCCCATATGAAGGCTGTATCGAAACGGATGGAACCGTATCGAAACAGATTCTTACAGTGACCTTTTCATTTAAGCCCGTATCAAAACGCTAGAGGGCGTATCAATACGCCTTGCCATAAAAGTTGAATTTAGCCTTAAAAAATCCTTGTCGATTGTGAGCCTTTGAGATACTTAAAAAATTATTTTCTTTTACAAATAGGTCCTTAAACAATTTGTTGTATCAAAATCAAACTTTGGTTTTACAATCTCCCCCTTTTTGATATAACAAAACCAAGTTAAATTTTTAAGTCTTTGTGAAAAACTCTCCTTACTTTAAGATAGGTTTTAAAAACGTTTTTGAAAATTTAAGCTATTTCTTCTCCCCTTTTTTGTTAGATCAAAATCAATGATATTAAAAGATAGAAACATAACAATTAAGCATAATCAAAGAAACATAATTATCACTGAAAGTTCAAAGCAGCATAATCCAAATCCAACTTTAAACTTAAAAACAAACTAAACTCAAAGCATAGGTTCATAGAGTAAATAACAAAGGTGCATAAAAATAAAAAGCCTAATATGACATGTATGCAATGCAAGGTATGTGTAATACCCCACAAACACAATAGAGGTATTACACAAATACAAGATACAGAAACTAACTTGATAAGCAAGTTAGTATTCGAACTGGCCTAAGGGATCAAGTTCGAATCAACCAACTAACCAAACATAGGCATATATCGATAATATTGCACCTTATCTTAAAAAAATAGGTTCCTAATCAAGTACTTGACCGAGAAATTAAGCAACATGTGGTACATATCCTAACATTTGAAACAATCTAGTAAAACCTTTATAATTTTTAACAATTTAGCTAGCAAGGTTATAGGTATAAGTTCGATTTACCAAGATTGGAACATTGGCGATTCATTTGCTCAATTCATACAAGACACAATCCTTAAGTCTACATGTATATTATGGTTTAGCTCATCAAACCTACAGATGCATAGCCAATCAATTAATCATGTACCAAGTCATGCTACCAACTATTGGTTAAGTTCTATCAGTACTCTTTTAAATCTATTACTTAGATTCATCTTACATGAAAGATATAAGGCAACCACAAAATTTTAGGGTTTACAAACTATTTACATAGCCATCACAAAATGCTTAACGAGATATAGCCCTTATACAATTACTTGTGCCAAATTCTAGGAGTTTTTAAAATTAAATACAAACATACTTTTAGAACTCTTCGTGCCCTTGCTTAGTCTCCCGACCATACACAAAATCAACTTCACCTGAAAAATATCAAGGTGAGCAATTAGCTAGTTAGTCTTGCAATTCACTTAAACAATTGAGTGCAAAGTACTATAACAAACTAGTTCATTGCTTAACTATTCAAATTCATGCAATAACACAATCAAGCCCATCCCTTAATAATTTGACATTTGATCACTTAGATAACGTGCTTACTAGTCATTAAGTAAGAAATCTACTTCAAGGGTGTCCATAAATCATTTCGAACCAATCATACTTCTAATAAAAGAATTTACATCACCATATAGCTCATTTACATTACTCCTCAAGGCAAAACAATCCTCTTATTGGTCAAATATAAGCAACCGTAGTTGATTAATATGGCCTTGATTAGTTATTAGTCTAAATGTACAATCTCAATCACAATCATCAACAAGCAATGGTAACTTGGTACCATTGAGAACATATATTCTTTTCAAGAAATCACAAGGGCATATTAGTACCATTCAAGGGACCGTAGTCCGGTTCAAGCTGAGCTCAGGGGTTCTATTGGCATGCCAACCTATATAATACCAAAACTAATCAAGGCTCTTATATAGTTTACCAATAAATCAGTGTAACCTTTATAGGACTAGTAATTAATCACAAGCTCAATATGCTACCTATAGCATTCTAAGTCAACCATGTAACACCCCCTACCCCGGGCTAGTAGCAAACCGGCTCGAGAGCGTTACTTAAGCATGGAAAAGGACAAGGCAAGCAAACAATACAAGCAAAAAAGGCATCATTTGATAACCCATCCCTATTAGATGAGTTACTTACCCAATAAGCAACTAAGTATACTTACTTAACTAACAAGCAACCAAGCATTCATTTGATTTCAAGACATCATAGGCATTCGAATAAGTGACTGAATTGTTTCCTTTTATACTTACATTATAGGTTACTACATTATCACTATAATTTACTTCATTTTTTTCCTATCATTCGAATGAACTAAGACAACAACCTAATTCCATTTCATTTCTTTGTTCCTTAGACTTATACATGTACATCTTATCCCTAAATTTATAACATGATTCTTGAACATTCAAATTTCATGAAACTAGCTTCCATTCAAGTCATTCTCTATACCTGACCATTCAGCCATCATCACGCTAATACCAAAACACATACATCAAGGTATATACACACACACAAGTGCCCATATAGTGACCAAGGCATTCGATTGGAATACAAGAAAGCATGGTTCGATCATCCTATATTCAATTCAAGCAAGACATGTACATAAAAAAGCATTCGAATATTCCAAGGTAAACTAGATCAAACATTAGATCATTTCAAATCTATCATCTTATTAGCAGCAACATCATTTACATTACAAGTACCTTAAGTTCATTACATGTTTCATAATGTCATCCAAGATCATGACATAGTAGGCCCATACAAGAACAATATATACAAATACCAAAATGCATTATCAAGCTAACTATATACATTCTAGTGCCACCATTCTAGGAGATATACAAAACAAGTATGAAACCATACTTAGGCAAAGCTTGTGTGACTTGCTTGTAGCTCAAGGTAACAGGCTTCAAGATCAAGCAACACTCGTATTATTTATCTTGTAAGTTGGGAAGAATGAAAATGAGAGTGATAAGTACAATAATGTACTTAGTGAGGTAGTAACTAAATCTAACCGTTTGTTATGTCAAGTTTTGTGTCATTTAAACAATAATGAACCTAGCTAGGGGTTTCAAGAATTAGATTGATCCTAGCTATGGCTTTCAAGCATCATGATAATCCTAGCTAAGGATATCAACCATTCGGCTATCAAGGAACAAGAACATGGAATCATACTTCATGTATTCATATCTAAAATCAAGCACATCATGCTTACAAAAGAAGTAATCAAGTTAAGTCATGCTTACATGACAAGTAGCATACAATATATGGCTTTCAAGACAAGTCATATTCAATATATAGCTTTCAAGACAAGTAATATGTGTTATTGGATTGTTATTACATTTGTTATCAATTAAACAACCCCCTTGGTACTTAGTTTGTATAGGTAATCAAGTTTCCAACCAACTGTCGCCACAAGATGCACCGTAGTGCTGGTCAACCCTCCTACTATCACCAAAGACCACATACGTACCCTCCGTCTGTCGCCAAATAGGGCCTTAGCCCTGGACTGTAGTCCACCCTGACACAATGAGCTCTAGACTCTAAGGCATGCCCTTCTACCTAGTCCAACTAGCTACCAAGGTTGTTCGATTTACCATTCATTCAAGTGTTTCAAGATCAAGCTCATGTCAAGCAAGTTCATTTCATATTAGGCCCTTAGGCCATTGAGCCATAGCTCACATATCATGTGGTTTTCCTGTTTCATTTCATCAAGATGAGATGATATCTTTAGCATTTGATCACATACATCATGTCACATACAAGAACAAATGTACCATTTAAACATGCTTAGCATTCAAATAAAACATGTATTCAAGATGTGATCAAACTTCATACATTACTAGTCATTCTTCCCTTATTAAGTCAAGTCCATAATTAGGTTCATTTAACATTTCAAGAGTGTAAACAAGTATGCATTGGTTAGGACCTAGTCCTAACCGTAGAGATAACTACACTCACAATACTCCAAGCTTAGCTAGTCTTGGATCCACACTCCTTTGTTCTTGGCTTTAGGATGATCCACTCTATCCTCTTCCACCAAGTTTACTCCTGGTTCTATCACATTACACAACAATTACATGTCAAAACAAGATCATATGATCATTCAATCAAGGCAATGTTACAAGCACATAACATACTCAAATCTGGCAGCATGCTCATATACATTCTCCATTACACTTAACTATACTTATCTATACTCTAGTTCATGTAAAACAAGGCATAATCAATATCCTAAAACTGTTTACAAAATAGTTTACAAATTGTCACAAAACAGTGTACAATTATCTATACTGCTGCTGCCAGGCAGCTTGCACTCTAGTCACTTAATCATGCATAACTTTCATTATGTACGTCAGAATTTCAATTGGTTTACACCGTTGGGATGAAGATGACAATATTTCTTTGTTCATCTTTTCTCAAGCTGCCATGAGTCATGCTCAATTGGCACATGTTCTTTTCATTTGAGAACATGTGTCAAGGTCCTTAATCTTAATCCCATTTGCATGCAAACTAGTGTTTTTCATGTTCACATTTCCATCCTTCTATTTATGTCTTCTAGTTTTAATTTCAATTCAATTTGGTTCTAATTTCACTTATTTGATCTTAAGGATGGCTAATGTTCTTTCTTTTTTAAATCGATTAACTTATGAATTCAATTAGCCTATAGTTTAGATTGTGGTAACATTTCTAGGCCAATTTTAGGGTGTTACAAACCAATTCACGTTCAAGCATGATTCTATCAAACTTATATACATACTTACCTTGGTATACTTACCTTACCAAGATTCAATTAAGCAAAAGCAAACATAGGAATTCAAGCCCCAAGTGACTATCGATAGAAATTTAAATCATTCAACAGCCTTATGCTTATTCGAGAATATGGTTTACACTCACAGATATGTTGAGCTACTCCCGATCGTGAATCACCACACCCTTTTGCCTCTCATCTCCCTGATCAACTCCCTCTTTGTCTAATTGTAAAACAATTTAATGAATAAATTAGAATCAAAGTCTTAATCACTAATGTTATTCATTTATCTCATAATTCCATATAAGCTTTAATATAGATTTCCAATGTTTCTTTTGATCAATTCACTAAATTTTGTACGAGAGCAATTCAAAACTAACACACATTATCAAAAGTATATAACAACCCGTTTTTCTTTTTATGCATTCTGAAACTACCCTCACCTAAACTGCATGTTCTTATTCTTTACATCCACTCTCCCATCATCATCTAATTCACCTTATAACAATTATCGAATCTTAGGACACCTAACAATTCTTAATTTCACTTCAAAACAATACTTAGTTTACCCTATTCTTTCAAAACAAACTCATCATAGAGCCCTTAATGCAGGACAATTTTGGCTCTTTAAAGAATCATTTAAATAGCCCTTAAGCTACCATTTAAGCTCTTTCCCTTGATTATCTCATAGTTTATCACAACATTGCAAATCATTTGATCAATTATTTGATTACCCAACTAGTCCCTAATTGTCCATGGTATGCTAATTGTTCCAAAACAGCTTGGTTCCAGGCCATTTTCGAGCAAGCAGTTTTTAAAGACCTCATTTAATTCTTGATTCATTTAAAACTAACTCAATACTCAATTTTCCAGCAATGAACACTAATCCAATGAATCATAGGTAGCATTACCGAAGCAAATTGTTACCAAAACATTCTTCATACAACGATTTCCTATTCTAACTATCATCAAGCTAATTCTTTTAGACATGTAAGGATTTCAACTATCAAGGGTTACTTCTAACTACAAATAACCACTTTGGAAATTTCAATTTAAAGAAACATCACAAGAGACTTACATTCTCAAACATGTAAACACAATTTAAGCTCCACAAGAACCTAAATCCAAGCAATCTAACACCATGAACAAGATTTCTCCTTTTTCCTCTCTATTTCAAATTTTTGGTCTAAGGGGAATGAAGAAGATTGTGATTATTTGTTTGGTTTCAACTAAGCTTAACATAGCCACTCGTGCCCCCTTCCTATCAAAGCCACATTGTTAAACCACTAATAAGAAATAAATTACCATGCAAGACTAGATTTTTGGAGTGTTAAATATATGGCCATTTCAATCTAACTCCCTCATTTCTTAAAGTTTCAAATTGGCCCTATAAGGTTCACAGAAATGGTCACCTAATTTTAAATTGCTTTATGAATTGTAACAACGCATTCTCCTAGATAAAAATTTTAGGATGTTACAAATCCCTCCCCCTTAAAGAAATTTGTCCTCAAATTTACCTGAGGAAAATAGATACGGGTATTGATCTCTCATGGTAGATTCAAGCTCCCACGTAGCTTCTTATCTTTATGATTCTTCCACAAAACATTGACAAGGGAGATTGTTTTATTACAAAGCTTTCTATCTTCTCGATTGAGGATCTGAATTTGCTCTTCTTCGTAGTATAAGTCTTGGTTCAATTCAACTTCATCTGGCTCAAGAATGTGAGATGGATCTGATCGATATCTTCGCAACATCATCACATGGAATACATTATGAATCTTGTTAAATTCACCCGGGATAGCCAATCGCTAAGCAACAGGGCCAATCCTTTCTACTATTTTGAATGGCCCAGTGAAACGGGGGTTGATTTTTCCTCTCTTCCCGAATCTAAACACCATTTTCCACGGAGATAGCTTGAGAAACACTCTATCTCCTATATTATAATGGAGATCCCATCTTTTTCAATCCGCATAAGCCTTCTGTCGATCGAATGCTTCTTTCAATTGATTACAAATGACTTGGACTTGCTCTTCCGTCTCTCGAAGAAGTCCAGGTCCTAAAGCTTTGTTCCCTCCCAACTCCGACCAACACAAAGGTGTTCTGCACTTTCTTCCATAAAGGGCTTCAAAGGCAGCCATTAGAATGGAAGATTGACAGCTATTGTTGTATGCAAACTCAGCTAAAGGTAAAGCTTTCTTTTAGTTCTTGTCGATGTCTAAAATACAAGCCCGAAGCATGTCTTCCAAAACTTGTATTGTCCTTTTAGATTGACCATCCGGTTGAGGATGAAAGGCTGTGCTAAGGTTTGTTTTAGTCCCAGAGAGTTTTTTGTAACGATTTCCAAAATCTAGAAGTACATCTAGAGTCTTGATCATAGATTATAGAGGTTGGAACACCATGTAGTCTTATTATTTCTCGAATGTAAAGTTCTGCGAGCTGATCTAAGCTCGTGTTCATGCAAAGTGGTATTTCAATGGGTTGTAACAATCCCGAAGGAACTTGATGTTCTACTTTCACCTTTTGGCATATTAAGCATTTAGATACAAAGTCTATGATAGCAAATTTCATCCCTGGCCACCAGTATAACTCCTTCAAGTCTTTATACATCTTCACTGATCCAGGATGAATCAAGAAAGGACTATTGTGAGCCTCTTGCAAAATTTCCCTTCTTAGATTCGGGTCATTAGGCACACAAACTCTACTTCGAAAATAGAGTAGACCATTTTCTTTTATAGAAAAATCTGATTCGGTTCCTCCATCAAGCTTGTGCATAATATCTTGCAATTTTGAATCAGATTGCCACAAGAGTCGAATCCTTGAAACCAATTCAGATTGGATTCAAAATTCAGCTAGGAACCTCTAACTTTTGCAAAATCGAAAGTGTACATTAAAGGAAGTTGATGATACAAAATAAAAAGATTAACTTAGATGGTAATCTCATAATTTAAAATAGGCGTATAAGATAAGATAGCTTGATCGAAATCTTACCACAAGAATGTTGGCGACTGAGTGCATCAGCCACTACATTGGCCTTTCCCGGGTGGTAATCAATAATTAGATCGTAGTCCTTGAGCAACTCAATCCATCTTCTTTGTCTAAGATTAAGCTCCTTTTGAATTAGGAGATACTTCAAGCTTTTATGATCTGTATAAAGATAACATTTCTCACCATACAAATAGTGTCTCCATATTTTCAAAGTAAAGACTACCGCAGCCAGTTCGAGATCTTGTTTCGGGTAGTTCAATTCGTGGGATTTCAATTATCGAGAAGCATATGCTACAACTTTATTTTCTTGCATGAGAACACACCCTAGACCCAAATGAGAAGCATCATTAAAAACTGTAAATTCTTTTCCCAGTTCAGGTTGCGTTAAAACTAGAGCTCGAGTAAGCACCTCTTTCAATTGGTCAAAGCTTCGTTGTTGATCCTCAGACCAAATAAAAGGCACATCCTTTCGGAGAAGTTTGGTTAAAGGAGCAGCTAAAATTGAGAATCCCTTTACGAACCTTCGGTAATAACCGGCCAAGCCTAAAAAGCTTATGACTTCACTGATGTTCTTCGGGGATCTCCACTCTAAAACGGACTGGATTTTCTTCAAATCAACTTTAATCCCCTCGGTTGATATCACATGTCAAAGAAAAGACACCTCAGACAACCAGAAATCACACTTGTTAAATTTAGCATAGAGTTGTTTGTATCGAAGAATCTATAGTACTATTAGAAGATGTTTCGAATGTTCATCCTTATCCTTCGAGTAAAAAATAATATCATCTATAAAAACTACTCCGAACTTATCCAAATAAGGCTTGAAGACTTGATTCATAAGGTCCATAAACGCAGCAGGGGCATTCGTTAAGCCAAAAGGCATCACCAGAAATTCATAGTGACCATATCGAGACTTGAAGGCAGTCTTAGGTATGTCTAACTCCTTAATCGATCTTGGAAAATATCGTAGCACCCTTCAGTTGATCAAACAAGTCTTCAATTCTTGGAAGTGGGTACTTATTCTTGATAGTAAGTTGATTAAGTTTCCAGTAGTTTATACATAACCTTATCGACCTATCTTTCTTCTTGACCAAAAAAACCAGAGCTCCCCAAGGTGACGAGCTTGGTCTGATGAAGCCTTTGTATTGCAGCTCTTGCAATTGCTTTTGAAGTTCCTTTAGTTCGACCAGTGCCATTCTATAGGGAGTAATGGACACTGGATGGGATCCTAGTTGAACTTCAATTTTGAATTCCACTTCCTGTGTTGGTGGTAGTCCCGAGAGTTCCTCAGGAAAAACATCGAGAAATTCATATACAGTTGGAATTAATTTGATATCAAGCTTAGACTCAAAATTTTCAACCATAGCCGCAATAAGAGAGTTTGAAACCTTGAGTTTTTGGTGAACTAGAAGTATGGATTCCTTTCCTAAACCACGAAGATAAAGTTTTCTTTTATGACAATCTACCCAAGCCTGGTGTTTCCCTAGCCAGTCTAATCCCAAAATTATATCGAATTCACAAAAGGGTAGAACATAAAGATCAATAGGAAATGGAATGCCTTGGATAAGCAAAGGAAAATCCTTATATATAAGATTTAGAGCTACACTTCCACCTATAGGGTTCGAAACTACATGATCTTTATCAACATGTTTAGAGTTCAATTTAAGCTTTTCAATCAAAGGGAAACAAATAAAGGAATGGGTGGAACATGAGTCAAATAGGGCATATACAAGATTTATCATTTAGTTCGATAGTACCTTCTATTACTTTGGACGCATCTTTATGTTCACGGCCTCGAATATGATAAACCCAAGTAGGGGCATGATATTCTTGATGCATAGATGCAGGAGCTTGTCCCCGGGTTTTTCTCGAATTTCCTGATTGTGCTTGTCTAGGTCATTTACCCCGAGGTGATTGGGTGGGAATGGAATTTGGAAATACCCGAACTAGAGTCTTGTTTGAATTTTGAGGACAATCTCTAACGAAATGATCCAAGTTTTCACACTGGAAACATGCATTTGTCTGCTTCCTACACTGGCCTGAGTGATAATTCTGGCAAAATTTGCAGAAACGAGATTGAGATTCTCTATTCGAGTTCCCTAAACTGTTAACAGATATTGTTGGTGCAGAGGTTTTAATTATAGTTTGTGGCTTAGGCAAGAAGTTTCCTTCTGGTGGGGAGAATTGATTCAAAGAATTTCCTCCCTAATTCTTATACTTCTTAGATGACTAGAAATACTTGTTTTCATTTCTCTGTCTTTTATCTTTTCAAGAGTAATTGTCTTTTCTCTTATCAGCCGCTTTCAATTTGGCTTCTATAGCAATTGCTCGATTCACCAAGTCTTGAAAGTCGGAGATCCTGAGTGTCATAAAGATGGGGCTTAATTCATCGTTGAGTCCATCGATGAACATTCGGTATTCATCTTTCTTTATGTATTCAGACCCGTACTTGCAATACTTACAAAACTCGCTTATATATTGTTCAATGGGCTTCCCTCCTTGCTTCAGATACAAAAAATGCTTTTGACGCTCCACCAAATATTGTTCGCTGATGTATTTCTTTTGAAATTCTTTGAGAAAGAATTCCCAATTAATAGTATGAGCTGGTGCAGTCAGAGTCGTAGTTTCCCACTAGCTTAAAGCTTCGTCAGCTAGCAGTGCCAAAGCACATTCAAGTTTGAGTTCATTATAACACTGCAATTGCTTTGTTAAGATCTTGATGGTGGTCTCCAACCAGTATTCTACAACTTAAGGGTTTTCATCATCCGTTCTTGAGAAGGTGTAAGGTTGATGCTGAGCTAACTTATCGATTGGTGCCATAGACTGGGCTTCTACAGGTGTAGGGGAAGAATTTTTCTTTAATGAAGCAAAAAAATTGATTAAACATCTCAGTCATGCTAAGAAAGCATTCTCTTTGGACTGGATGGATTTGAGGACCTTCTGGCTGTTGTTCAGTAGCCTTTTGAGGATTCGGTTGCTCCTGCCCCATCCTTACACTTCCTTCCTCATTGGAGGAAGCACCCGGGCTCTCATTGTCTAGACCCAAATGAGTTCTCGTTCCAAACATTCTGAAAAAGATTCATAAACGTTCAAGGAGAGGCTTTTAACAAACAAGGTCACAAGTATGGATTAAATTCAACTCCTATGTGGCACAAGATACTAGATGATGCAACCTAATCCGGTTTAGTCCTAGGATCGACTAAACCTTAGCTCTGATACCAATTTGTAATACCCTATGAACACAATAAAGGTATTACACAAATACAAGATACACAAACTAACTTGATAAGCAAGTTAGTATTCGAACTGACCTAAGGGATCAAGTTCGAATCAACCAACTAACCAAACATAGGCATATATCGATAATATTGCACCTTATCTTAAGAAAACAGGTTCCTAATCAAGTACTTGATCGAGCAATTAAGCAACATGTGGTACATATCCTAACGTTCGAAACAACCTAGTAAAACCTTTATGAATTTTAACAATTTAGCTAGCAAGGTTATAGGTATAAGTTTGATTTACCAAGGTTGGAACATTGGTGATTCATTTGATAAATTCATACAAGACACGATCCTTAAGTCTACATGTATATTATGGTTTAGCTCATCAAACCCACAGATGCATAGCCAATCAATTATTCATGTACCAAGTCATGCTACCAACTATTGGTTAAATTTTATCAATACTCTTTTAAATCTATTACTTAGATTCGTCTTACATGAAAGATATAAGGCAACCACAAAATTTTGGGGTTTACAAACTATTTACATAGCCATCACAAAATGCTTAACGAGATATAGCCCTTATACAATTACTTCTGCCACCTTCTAGGAGTTTTTAAAAGTAAATACAGACATACTTTTAGAACTCTTCGTGACCTTGCTTAGTCTCCCGACCTTACACAAAATCAACTTCACCTGAAAAATATTAAGGTGAGCAATTAGCTAGAGAGTCTTCCAATTCACTTAAACAATTGAGTGCAAAGTACTATAACAAACTAGTTCATTGCTTAAGTATTCAAATTCATGCAATAACATAATCAAGACCATCCCTTAATAATTTGACATTTGATCACTTAGATAACATGATTACTAGTCATTAAGTAAGAAATCTACTTCAAGGGTGTCCATAAATCATTTCGAAACAAACATACTTCTGATAGAAGAATTTATATCACCGTATAGCTCCTTAACATTACTCCTCAAGGTAAAACAATCCTCTTATTGGTCAAATATACAAGCAACTGTAGTTGATTAATATGGCCTTGATTAGTTATTAGTCTAAATGTACAATCTCAATCACAATCATCAAGAAGCAATGGTAACTTGGTACCATTGAGAACATATATTCTTTTCAAGACATCACAAGGGTACATTAGTACCATTCAAGGGACCGTACTCTGATCCAAGCTGAGCTCGGGGGTTCTATTGGCATGCCAACCTATCTAAGACCAAAACTAATCAAGGATCTTATATAGTTTACCAATAAATCAGTGTAACCTTTATAGGACTAGTAATTAATCACAAGCTCAATATGCTATCTATAGCATTCTAAGTCAACCAATTCACATGGAAGCATGATTCTATCAAACTTATATACATACTTACCTTGGTATACTTACCTTACCAAGATTCAAGTAAGAAAAAGCAAACGTAGGCATTCAAGCCCCAAGTGACTACCGAAAGAAATTTAAATCATTCAAAAGCCTTATGCTTATTAGAGAATGTGGTTTACACTTACAAATATGCCGAGCTACTCTCGATCGTGAATCACCACTCACTTTTTCCTCTTGTCTCCTTGATCAACTCCCTTTCTGTCTAATTGTAATCACAATTTAATAAATAAATTAGAATCAAAGTCTTACTCACTAATGTTATTCATTTATCTCATAATTCCATATAAGGTTTAATATAGATTTCTAATGTTTATTTTGATCAATTCACTAAATTTTGTACGAGAGAAATTCAAAACCAAAACAAATTATCAAAAGTATATAACATCCCTTTTTTCTTTTTATGCATTTTGAAACTGCCCTCACCTAAACTACACGTTCTTATTCTTTACATCCACTCTCTCATCATCATCTAATTCACCTTATAACAATTATCAAATCTTAGGACACCTAACAATTCTTAAATTCACTTCAAAACAATACTTAGTTTATCATTTTCTTTCAAAACAAACTCATCATAGAGCCCTTAATGCAGGACAGTTTAGGCTCTTTAAAGAATCATTTAAATAGCCCTTAAGTTACCATTTAAGCTATTTCCCTTGATTATCTCATAGTTTATCACAACCTTGCAAATCATTTGCTCAATTATTTGATTACCCAACTAGTGCCTAATTATCCATGGTATGCTAATTGTTCCAAAACAGTTTGGTTCTAGGCCATTTTCAAACAAGCAGTTTTTAAAGACCTTATTTAATTCTTGATTCATTTCAAACTAACTCAATACTCAATTTTCCAGCAATGAACACTAATCCAATGAATCCTATATAACATTACCAAAGCAAATTGTTACAAAACATGCTTCATACAATGATTTCCTATTCTAACTATCATCAAGCAAATTCTTTTAGACATGTAAGGATTTCAACTATCAAGGATTACTTCTAACTACAAATAATCACTTTAGAAGTTTCAATTTAAAAAAACAACATAAGAGACTTACATTCTTAAACATGTAAACACAATTTAAGCTCCACAATAATCGAAATCCAAGCAATCTAACACCATGAACAAGGTTTCTCCTTTTTCCTCTCTATTTCAAATTTTTGGTCTAAGGGGAATGAAGAAGATTGTGCTTATTTGTTTGGTTTCAACTAAGCTTAACATAGCCACACGTGCCCCCTTCCTATCAAAGCCACATTGTTAAACCACTAATAAGAAATAAATTACCATGCAAGACTAGATTTATAGAGTCTTAAATATATGGCCATTTCAATCTAACTCCCTCATTTCTTAGGGTTTCAAATCAGCCCTACAAGGTTTACAAAAATGGTCACCTAATTTTAAATTGCTTTATGAATTGTAACAAGGCATTCTCCTAGATCAAAATTTTAGGATGTTACAGTATGTCTATAGAGCATCTTCATCATCCTCGTCCTCTTGATCTTCATCTTCGTCATGGGTTTGAGTAGCCTGAGATTGTCTCTATTCTCCATGGAAAGCAGTAAAAGATATGTCCATCAAACCTTGTTGGCTTTGAATTGCTTGAACTCAGTCCTCTAAGGAAGTGAATCGAGTATCAATGATCATAAACCCTTCATTCATGGTTGTCTTCAATGAGGTCATAGAAGTGTTCAATGAAGTGAATTGCTCATTGAGATAAGCCATAAGTGCATCCATAGCAGATGAAGCTACCGAAGCTTGGGGGCGACATGTGGAGGAGCTTCTAATACTTTAGGGATTGCATCATGAGGAAGCTTGGTGAGATGTAGCCTGATATGAATTTAGTTGTATGATGGCTGAATTGTTATCCAAGTTTGCCTGATCGTGATTCAAGTAAGAGTTTTAAATTGGTTGAGTGGATGATAGGCATAGGGAAACAGAAATGCAACAAGTGGTGCGATATGAACAAAGGAGGAACCAACACTAAATAGTGTAGACCTGTTCCTTAAGAGTTCTTAGCCGTGTATTGGGTAGAAGGGTATACGGATTGTGACCCACTAGTTATAGAAAATAGGAACCAACAATATAATGAAAATGGAAGGGGAAAGAATGCCACAAGAACAATCTTGTAAGCTGATAAAGTTCAGCAAGAACTTTGAAAGAGAAACACTCTCAAGTATAATATAAGCCAAAAAGTTCATTACAATAGAAAATGGCTGCCTATTTATAGGAGCAAAGTGGCTGAATTGAATAGGAAATAAAGTATTAAAGACTAATTGATTAAGGGATTAAAAGCTCATAAAGCTCTCGGTTATCCTTTCTTCAGGTTTAGCCAAAAAGGTTGATGTTGGATGATGTATGTGGACAATTTTTGAACGAATGTAGACAAACATGTCGTGCAAGTAAAAGAAACCCCTTGATCTACCTTTAGACGAAATTGTCATTCATTCTCTCTTAAAATGTGATTAAGAGGCCTTAAGTGCATGTCTCCCTTGTTATCAAAAACTGATCAGATTCAAGAAAGGCTTAAAGTAGCTCTTTAAGTGTTGTTAATTAGCTCTTTAAGTGGCTGGCTTTAAGGGACTTTGAATGCTTTGCTTCCTTGCTGATTCCAACAGCCTTCAAGTGGGGTAATTGCTATCTTGAATTGCATTAAAAACTGATCAGCCTTGATGTGTCTTCAAGTGGTGCAATTGCTCTTAAGCATATGCATTTGTAACAGATCAGCCTTGATGGGTCTTCAAGTTATTTCAATTCATGGTAATGCCTTGTCAACCTTGAGAAGATGATCAGCCATTTGTTCTCAATGAATATCCTAGCCGAAATGACAAAAATAACCGTTAGATATCAACTTATTCATTAAAATGAAGGTGAATGCTAAAAATAGATTTAATGAGCTGGTTTCAATGAATGAACTAGTTTAAATAAGTAACTAACAAACGAAATGAACTTACACAAATAAACTAATATGCCTTAAATGAACTAACATGCATTAATTAACTGTTGTGCATTAATTAAACTAACAACTTAAATAAACCAACATACTTATATGTTTTAAACAAGCATAAATGAATCAGATTGTTTTTTAATGAACATTAAGCCTTATTTATTCATGCACATATGCTGAAATTAAATATAAAAACTTAGAGAAACTCATGCAAAATCATCTTGGCCAATGCTTTGATTTGTAGTTGATTGATCTTCTTTTAGGATCTTCTCTTGTGGATGTAAGTCCCTCAAAGAGTTTGGCTCTGATACCAATTGTTGAGTAGATCAATTGATGTGTAATTGGCCAAGAGTGGGTGAATTGAATTTTTTAAATTGGAAGGAGCAAATTGAAAAGGTAAAAATTGAAGATAAGGCGACTTATAGTGGTTCAAACTTCGAACAAGCTCTACATCTACTACCTTAGTTCCAACTAAGGATTTTGAACCAATATCCACTAGATATTCTTCCTCTTTTCTAGGCTTAGGAGGAAACCTTTACAAATCGGTTAATCTCTCTACCTAAAGATTAACCAAGACTCTCTCTTTACAAAGAAGAAATGGCAAACTTAAAGGTATCTCTCACAAGATTGATTTGTTGCCAAATTACAAACAAACTCTCCCCAAACTTGAAAGAAATGTTACAATGAACTATTTAAACTCAATGGTTTAGATATATGCTTGGATGTTGCAAATAAGTTCAATAGTTGTTGTTGAGGCTTTGGAGACTTGCTTTTATACCTTCTCATTGATTTATAACCGTTTGGGTTGGTTGAAGTCATCAATATAGCTGTTAGGCCCTCTTCTTCCCACTATAAATGCACTTCTGCAACTACCTGTATCGATATGCAGGATACCGAATCAGTACGGACCTAAAAATAGAAAAAGCCATTGTCCAGGTAAAATAAAGGGCGTATCGATACACGGGTAAGTGTATCAGTGCGATCTTAGTGTAAAATAAGGGGTGTATCAAAATAGGCAAAGCCGTATCGATACAATTTTGCTCACTTGGGATACTGTCTGAACATGTATCAGTACGCCTTGAAGGTGTATCGATACGGGTTAACTGATTTTCAAAGTCGCATGTTCCCAATAACTGACAAGGCAACGTTCGAATTATAAATGAAAAATCTTAACCACTGTAACGATATGGTAGTAGCCGTATCGATACGTTGTTCTTAAATCTGAAACCTAGTATGAAGGCCGTATCGAAATGCTTGAGTAAAAAGCTTGGCCCATATAAAGTCCGTATCAATATTGATGGAACTGTATCGAAACAGATTCTTACAGTGGCATTTTAATTTAAGCCCATATCGAAACGCTCGAGGGCGTATCAATATGCCTGGGCGTAAAAGTTGAATTTAGCCTTAAAAACACTTAGAAAAATTTATAGGGTTTAAGTTTTTGACTTTGAATGATTTTGTACTTGAAAAATCCTTGTCAACTGTGAGTCTTTGAGATACTTCAAAAATTTATTTTCTTTTACAAATAGGTCCTTAAATAATTTGTTATATCAAAATCAAACTTTGGTTTTACAGGTTCCTGGTATGGCAGTAGGATACAGGAGGTCATTGTTCGCAATCCTTTCACAGATGTCAAATGACTCGGTGTAATACTTGTCTAGCAACAATCAGTTTTGCCGAAGCATCAACCACAGTTTTGGCATGAGCATTGAGTCCATTATAAAAGTTCTCCATGTAGGCCCACGTAGGGAATCCATGCATGGGGTAGATTCACTCCTGAATTAAGCTCATCTACTTGAACATTATGGGTTAAAATTTATAGCTTTTCGTGAAATTTTGAATATTTTTTAAAAAATATTATTATTTTATTTGATTATCAAGAAGTCAACTAATTGTGAAAAAGTCAACTAAATATTTCTAAAATCCTATTTTATTGAATTATGGGTTTAATTTTGAAAATTATTTTATTAGCTTAATTGGTGACTAAATTGTAAAAGAAAGATCAAATTGAAAAATAAGCAAAATATGAAATGTTTAGCTTCCAAAATCTTAGTAGCTCGAATGTAACTTTTCTCCATCAACTCACTGATTTGCTTTTAAAGTTCCTTCGTTTCTTCAGGATTACTTCGATATGCTGCTTTATTCGGAATGGTGGCTCTTGGAATAAAGTCAATCTGATGTTCAATGCCACGAATCAGGGGTAATTCACTAGGTGTTTCCTCTGGAAAGGCATCTTCAAATTCCTGTAAAATAGTCGAAATAGAAGCAGGTAAATCATCAGGAATGTTAGTCAATAAGCAATTTTCTTTATACATCAAAATAAGCAAAGTTTGCTGAGAGGAAAGATGTTTCTTGATTTCTTTTCCACTTGCAAAGATGTTGGTGCCTAAGAAGGACGGAACTTGGAGAATATATGTGGATTGTCGAGCAGTGAATCAGATTACTATCAAGTATCGACATCCCATTCCTTGCCTCGATGACATGTTAGATGAGTTGTGTGGTATGAGTATCTTCTCTAAAGTTGACTTAAAGTGCGGATACATCAGATTCAAATGAAGGAAGGAGATGAGTGGAAGACAACATTCAAGACCAAACAAGGTTTGTACGAATGGTTGGTAATGCCTTTTGGCTTAACCAATGCACCTAGTACATTCATGAGGTTGATGAATCATGTGCTCCAACCCTACATCGGTAAGTATTGTGTTGTTTATTTTGATGATATTTTAATTTACAATAAGACATTGTAGGCACATGAACAACATTTGAGAAATGTTCTTAACACTCTGAGAAGGGAGAGGCTATTCGGTTATCTTCATAAATGTGTCTTTTGAACTAACAAGCTTACTTTCTTAGGCTTTATTGTTAGTTAACAGCGTGTGTAAGTTGATCCTGAAAAGATAAAGGCAATTCAAGAATGGACAAGATTGAAATCAGTAAGCCAAGTGAGAATTTTCCATGGGCTTGCAAGTTTCTATCGACGGTTCGTGCCAAATTTCAGTTCCATTACCACCCTTTAACCGAGATTATTAAGAATAATTTCATCTTCAATTGGGGTAAGGAACAAGAAGATGCCTTTCTTGCAATAAAGGAGTGTTTGATCAAAGAACCGGTGTTAGCTTTGCCAAACTTTGACAAGATGTTGGAGATTGAGTGTGATGCTTCGGGTATTGGAATTGGAGCTATCTTAACACAAGAAAAATGACATATTGCATATTTCAGTGAAAAGTTAAGTGGAGCTACGTTGAATTACCCGACATATGACAAAGAGATGTATGCACTTATTCGAGCTCTTGAGACATGGCAGCACTACCTTTTGCCGAAAGAGTTTGTCATCCACACTAACCATGAAGCACTGAAGCACATTACCGGTCAGCACAAGTTGAATAGGCGACTTGCCAAGTGGGTTGAATTTTTGGAATCCTTTCCTTATGTCATCCGTTACAATAAATGCAAGGATAATGTTGTGGCAGATGCTTTGTCCCAAAGGTATGTACTTCTTAATTTTCTGAATTCTCATTTAATTAGGTTTTCTTTTATTAAAGATCTTTATGCAACTGACCTTGACTTTGGAGAAAAGTTTAGTTTGTGTGAAAAAGGTACAGATGAAAAGTACTACCAACATGATGGATACCTTTTCAAGGAAGGACAAATTTGTATTCCTCGAGGATCTATCCAGGAAATTCTAGTTAGAGAAGCACATGAAAGTGGACTTATGGGACATTTCGGAGTCACCAAGACATTGCACATTCTAAAGGAGCATCTATTATGGCCGAAGATGAGATGAGACGTTGAAAGGATATGTGATCATTGTGTCACGTGTAAGAAGGCCATATCAAAGGTTCTGTCGCACGGTATGTACATGCCTTTACCTATTCCTAACGCACCTTGGGTGGATATTTCTATGGATTTTGTGTTAGGTTTATCGAGGACGAAGACATTACAAGATAGCATATTTATTATTGTAGATAAATTTTCCAAGATGGCGCATTTCATAGCCCGCCACAAGATAGATGATGCAAACAATGTGGCCAATTTGTTTTTCAAGGAAGTGGTTAGATTGCATGGTGTTCCAAGGACGATTATTTCAGATTGAGATGTCAAGTTTCTGAGCCACTTTTGGAGGACACTTTAGAGCAAGATAGGAACGAAGTTGATGTTTTCTACAACTTGCCATACACAGACGGACGGTCAAACAGAGGTTGTGAACCGTGTCTTGACCACATTACTATGATCCATCATCCGAAAGAACATCAAGACTTGGGAAGAATGCTTGCCTCACATTGAGTTTGCCTACAATCATTCTATTCATTCAACAACAAAGCATTCACCATTCGAAGTGGTATATGGTTTTAATCCCTTGACTCCTATTGATCTTTTGCCTTTGCCTCTTGAACATGTTGTGAATAAAGATGGTAAAGCCAAAGCTGAATTTGTACAGAGACTTCATCAGCAAGTCAAGGAGAACATCGAGAGAAGAACCCAGTAATATGAACAACAAGCGAATAAAGGATGCAAACGTGTTACCTTTGACGTTGGATATTGGGTTGGGGTTCATTTCCGAAAGGAACAATTTCCAGAACAACGGAGATCGAAGCTATTACCACGAGGAGATGGTCCCTTTCAAGTGTTGGAGAAAGTGAACGACAATGCTTACAAGTTGGATTTGCCGGGTGAATATAATGTAAGTGCCACATTCAATGTTTCTGATTTGTCCCCGTTTGAAGATGATGCCGATTTGAGGACAAATCGCTTAAAAGAAAGGGGGGATAATGTGAGCACATCAACATCTGATCCAGAGATCATGCCAATAGGACCTATTACTCGATCTAAGGCTAAGTTATTCAGGGAAGTTCTTTCACTTAAATGCATTCGAGCTTCCAATTTGTTTCTTAATGTTTCAACCTTAGATAATAAGTTCTTCAATGTGTTACATGCTGATATGTGCCTACACCTAGGAGAGTGTCTAAATTAGCTCAACTCAAGCTCAACTAGCTCACCTTCAGCTCCAATAGCTTAAATCCAGCTAATGAGTCCAAGGGTGGCTCAAACTTGGAGGGACATTTGCCTACACCTAGGGAGTGTCCTACAGCAAGGTGCATCAAGCTAGAAGCTTCAGCAAGCTCCAGCAAGCTTCCCCACACATGGCAGCCTTGGCACACATGTGTGTGCATGCTTGGCAGATTTGAACTCCTTTTCCCTCCTTTTCTGCATGGTCGTCCAACTATGGATAAGAACAAGAGGTTTCTTGTTCGAATTTTGACAATTTCACATGTGCACAATGTTCGAAATTTAGGTTTCCCTCTCCCTTAGGCGCCACTTTAAAGGCTGATCTAATTTTGTTTTTTAAACACTTCAAAATTAGCCTTTAGATCACTTTAAATTTTCAACTTCCTATCTGCCACCCTTAGATTAAAATAGTTAGTTTCTTTTTGAATTTGAATCAATTTTAGATTCCCTCTTGTATTTCTTTATATATGCTTCATATGTTTATGTAAAAACGAGCATTATATGAAATCTTTTACTTGTGAGAATTTTCTCTCAACTTGGTTCTTCATTGAACTTTTCAGAGTTCTTCAAGTCTTGTGCTTGTGTTATCTACACTCTGATACTTTGGGTTCTAGTTTTTCTAATCAATGGGTCCAAGTCCTTCGAGCATTGAACGTATAAGTTTCGGGTTTATACTCTCTATAGTATAGGTTCTTCCTTGTTCCTTGTTTTTGTTTTTATTTAATTTTCCAGCAACTTAAACCCTTTCTTCTTCACCGAAATTTCCAGCAACCAAATTCCACCATTGTCATCTTCTTCAAGCCTTCATCTTCAACCGAATTTCCAGCCATCAATTACCATATTTCATCCTACATAAAAACATCAAATTCCAGTCCCTTAAACACCATGAATTCTACTATCAACATCTTCTTTTGTAGCCACACTTCTACACAGGAAATCTTACTTCGATCCTAGATCCGACACAATCAATGGAGGCCTTCTTAAACGGGCAGCCTCATATCATTTTTGGCTCGTGAAATAAAAAAACACATCTTTCCTACTTCATGAAATAGAAAAATCTCAGATCTTTATCTGGATAAAAGTACCTACCTTTTTGGTTATTACAAGGAAAATATAATTATAATTAATTAAAATGAAATATATCTTCAATTCTTCAATAACTGTTCAATGTTGATGTAATTGTCAGTTGGAATTGAAAATTTGTTCACAAAATCGAACATGGAAAACCAGATAATAAGTTGCTATGGCGTTATATACTATAGTTCACCTCTAACTACTCTTCTTAGGCCCGATGATAGACAACCTAAATAACTCTGCATGATCCAATCATCTTGTCTTAGGAGTTCGATCGAATCATAAATTAGGTCCATGCTTACTTATCACTTAGCATGCTAGAAAAAGATTCTTTTTAACAATGTCCTACCATGTGGTAGCTTAACATCACTCGTGCATAAAGATATGTCTCTCCTTAGCGAAGATGTAAATCCATAATGGGGTACCACAAGAAAATCTCCATATCATATTAAAAGAGAGAATCACTAAACATGTTAGTCAACCAATGGCACTTTGTCCAATCTAGAAGGAATATAATTTGTTTGTACCCTTTATATGTCCCACCAATGATTTTATATAATGTGTATCATCATAAAAAAAAAGAAACAATCAATAAAATAGTGAAAACAATATTAATACACTTACCATAAATTCATTTGTGGGCATAAAAAAAAGGCAGACGAATTTTGTTCATCTAGAAGGGGTGAACTACAATCGTTGACCAACCACCTTATTTTTCACCTTGAGAACTACCATAAACTGCCACCTCACATGTTGTTCGTCAATATTTGGTGTAGTGAATGTGAACCATCTTTATGGACCAAAAAAATCAGTCATGTTGCGAAAATCCAAACATAGAATCCCATGCTCAAATTAATAGCTAGAATCAAAGTCAATCGACGCAAAATAAGGGAAGACTATTACTAAACCTGATAGAGTGCTAGATGAGCAGTTTGAGGGATGATACTAATATGCAAGCGTAGTGACATGTAGAAGATCGGTGAGGGATATTGCCTCGGGAGCATAAAAGTTCAGGAAAGGTACAAGAAAACTGACATGCAATGCAATTGAAATGAGGCAAGCTGAGAGCATTGTCAAAGGGGGACAATAATGAGTAATGTGTGATGTGACATGTAACCTCAATCGTGCAATGGAGTGCACGATGAAACATGTAATCCCAATTGTGCATTGAAAGAGTGATGTGGGACATGCAATTTTAGCTAGACACAAGTAAGGTTCTATAGAAAATGTTATAGTTAATAATATATTAGTTATCACTTGCATAGTTTTAGAAATTCATTACAAGATAAACCCAATGATTGGTTTTTGTAAAAAAGAGAATAACGTTCATCCTATGATATTTGAGTTTGAGTAGCTTTTTCTGCAATGTGTGTATCTTATAAAAGGGTTAAGAAAAAATTTAAATAAATATTACATTATAATCACCTTAAAATTATTAAAAAAGATAAATTCATTACAAGATAGGTTAGGAAATATGAAATGTTTGTAATTGTACGTAAATCAAATCATAATTTTAATGTTTCTTTGTATTTAAGAAGGACCGCTAATCGTAGGGTTGGAATCCCCCAACTATGCAAGTTAGTTAAGTAGGTCAAATAAACATCAAAATCTCAAACTAAAAGTAAATAAATTTTAAGCATACTGTCCAAAATTAAGCTCAGACATCAGAATCTCAAATTGATATAATCCTCAAAACATCGAATGCACATTTAGTATTGGTACTCAACATTCAGTATCAGTATTGTTCATTTAGTATCAAAAGCAGACTGTTCCAATATCAGTTTAAATCATTGCAAAACATGCTTCTAATGTTTCATGAAAATAAAATATACATGAAAACAAACATGCATGTCAATTTTCAACACCAAAAACATAGTGAACCAAATTTAGAAGCATAAGTACCTATCATGCAACACATGTCCATTTCGGCAACTTATACACACACTTTAAGAATGCACGCATCTCATGCACTTCCAGCTAACAAAACATAACACATACATACTTAGAAACATGTTTAATCTAAAAGAACCACAACATATCAAAATTTGACAATCAAACTCTAATATTGGCAAGGAAACTACTCTTTACCCTTCTGAATCAAAATCAAAACTATTCAAACTCCAAATCAATCATAACAATCATATTGCATTCTCAATAACATAAAATCAACAAGTATCCCAAGTTTAAGGCCCACATTTACCAAATACAAAATTGTTCAAAAATATTATTTACATATTTATATGTCTTGCTTAAGCATAGATCACACTTTTTGGACCTGGCATATTCCCTAGACCAACCCTATTTTTATGCATAATATGAAAAACGAGAGTAAGCTTCGAAAAGCTTAGTGAATGTCCTAAAGCACCAGTACAAAGTCCAATAGAAAAGGCTAAACAAAATCATACTAAAATGCATCTCAAAATCTCAGTCAAAATCATATTTAATGCATTTAAAACATCATCACTTGTTGTCATGTAATCAATGTGTGCTTCTAGGCACATCACATGCAATTATACCATGTTTTCAAATTCACAGATCATTTAATCATCTTAGTGAACATATTGGCATCATATTCAAGTGATCTTCCAATATTTAAGAATCTCGTCGGATACACATATTTAGTGTTTTGAAACAGTTAGTTAGGTTTACACGAACTAGGGGATGCCACCTTGAAAATCAGAAAACATTCAATTACAACCTAGGAGATACTACCATGAAAATTGTAATTATAGTCATTTTTGTGGCCAAATGCCACATATAATAATACAATAAGTAGTTTACCTAATCTTATGGAATGTCAATTATGCCTGAAGTGTTCACAAGTATACAAACCAATATATATCCAATTTCAAAACATATAGCAAGACAAATTTTAAAGCGCATTTAGTCATAAATCAATCATTTTACTCATGCTCGTAAGAACTTCACAATTACTCATGCCCGAAAGCACTTCACGAAATCAACAATTCTTTTACTCATGCTTGAAAGCACTTTACAAAATCAAATCAGTTCTTTTAATCATGCTCGAAAGCACTCCACTATTATTTAAAATAATATGCATCAAAAGAAGGCATTTCAAATCTTATATATTGTCATGCATCACTTGAAAATCATTGTAAAACATCACTTCAATGCACAAATTCACTTTAGATAAAAAAAAAGGTAAGAAAATAATGGTTTAGGCTATTCCTAAACTCTCACTTACACAATGGATTGTTCTTCAATGCGTCATAAAATAACACTCACCAAAGATGCTTCCATCTTCTTGCCGAAAGCTAAACCGAATCAGTGAAACTTCACTTAAAACCTTAGAAACTGTGCACCAACTCTAATTATGGTCATAAATAACAAAAGCAACATTCTTATATCAATTCCATATCTAAAAACATCATATCATATCACAATTATCAGATTTACACATTTCCCCTAAATATAGAAATCTTGACTAGTTTAGACAAAACACTAATCAAAGGCTCTAAACTTGTTTCCAAAGTGAACTAATGGCAAATCATATCTAAAAACCTAATTATGATCATCAGAAACATCTAGAACACTTAATTGCAAAATTCCAGAAAATTGAGCTAAAACATCATTAGATTTTGATTGATTTACACAAATCCGAAATTTGATTTACAAAAAAAGTTTAGATTCTTATTATAAATATAAAAAATTAAGAGGTAACAATAAAAATTACTAGGTTTAATTTAAAATAAAAATACCATTAAAGCTCCATGAATTCAAGAAAATATAAAATTCTTTGAATCATAAATCAAATCTTGTTTTAAATTAGCAAAACAAATGGAATTGCTAAAAAAGCATAATCTCGCTTTGTTGATTGAAGAAAACGAATTTGTATGGTGAATCCAAGTGTAGAATGCTTGAAAAAAATGATGAAGAATATGATAGTTCTTGGAAAAAAATTTTAGAGAATTTTGAGAGAAAAAGATGATATGAAGTTTAGAAAATCGATTGTACAACTTCCTCCATCAATTGTAACAATACATACCTTATTATTCACATGACATCTCGTATGAAAGATGTTTTCATGTTGTTGCTCTTATTGTGACATTTGCACATTTAGGCTCCGTTTGACAACAAGAATCTCACCATTTGCTGCCAATTCGATCTCATCCTCTTCTTCTTCCTTAGGAATTTCTGGTTCATTATCTCCATGACCAGACTTGATCTCACCATTATCTAACAGAAGCATTATGTCCCGGTTTGGACATTGGCTTGCTACGTGTCCTCTTCCAAGGCACTTGAAACATTGAATGTCCCTCGTGCGCTCATGAGCAACCGTTTTCTTTAATTTGAAGAGGTGCTGACTTCCTGAAATTATTTTGATTGAAACGAGGGTTAGAGAAATTATTAAATGAACTATTACCTCGGGAAGAAGATTTCTTCCTTTGCTGTCGTTCAACTTTGATCGCCATATGCACCATATCATCCAATTCAACGTAATGTTGCAATTCTACAACATTGGCAATCTCCTGGTTAAGTCTGGCTAAGAAACGTGCCATGGTTGCTTCTCTGTCCTCCTCGATGTTGGCACGAATCATGGACATCTCAATTTCTTTAAAATAGTCTTCAACGCTCCTATTGCCTTGTTTTAAAGTTTGCAACTTCTGGAACAAGTCTCGGTGATAATGAGATGGTACAAATTGCCTCCGCATGATTATTTTCATTTCGAGCCATGTTGTGACTGGTCCTTCACCTGTTCTCCGTCGTGTACTGATTAATTGATCCCACCAAATTAATGCGTAGTCCACGAACTCCATTGCTGCCAATCGAACACATGTTCTGCTTTGCTTTCCCATGCAAGATATGCATCTGGATCTATTTTTCCTTGAAACGGGGGTATGGCAACAAGAATATTGTTCAAATTGTCATTTGGTTGTGCACGCCATCCATGGTTTCTAGGGGCATTCGGCCTTGGTGATTGGTCCACTTCATCTTCATCGTTGTTTTCATTATTTGTATTGATTTGGGAACCTTCAAGTCTGTCCAATCTTCCATTTAATGGTTCGAGTTCAACCTTTAATAATTTTTGCAATTCTCGAATCATGGCTTGCATTTGAAGATTCGGTTGTCCTCCATCATGATGTACATCTCTTGTACATGTCATTGTTAGTAAAAAAACAAAGAAAACCTCACTTGCACACTCACAAAAGTCTCACAATTCACTCCAAGGAAAATAGATATGGCACTCCACTCTACGCTCATGTTTCACTCGAAAAATATTATTATGGCTCTTTTCCCCTGTTGTTCTCACACGCTCATTATGCCTTTTTCCACTCCTTCTCTTGTGATTAGTTCTTTAAGGAACTAATATAGACTTAGTCAAACCTGTCAAGTGTGTCGGCTTAAAAAAACAACGGTTAGTAAACAAAAGGAAATTAATGTAAAGGTAGGCTTAGAACTAGAAAGAAATGGGTGACTTACTACACAGAAACGCTTACAACATTCCTTCACCGAACAATCAAATTTTCGTCACGCCCAGTTAATGTTTTAATGTTCTCTGTTGTAGAACACATTGTCATTGCAATTTCTTTCATCTTTTTCAATTCTTGAAGTGATTTTCTTCTTTCTTTTTGTTTAAACTTTTCAAAACTGAATTTTCTTCTTCTTTTTTAATTTTTTTAATTTTTAGAATTTTTTTATTATTTTTTTGAATTTCAAACTTTTTTTTTGATTTTGCACTCACAAAGATGATTTCTTACTTGAATCCAACCAAAGCTCTGATACCATATGATATGAGGCTGCCCGTTGAAGAAGGCCCCCATTGATTGTGCCGGATCTAGGATCGACGTAAAATTTCCCGCGTAGAAGTGTGGCTGCAAAAGAAGATGTTGATAGTAGAATTCATGGTGTTTAAGGGAATGGAATTTGATGTTTTTATGTAGGATGAAAGATGGTAAATGATGGCTGGAAAATCGGTTGAAGGAAAAGGTTGAAGATGAAGGCTTGAAGAAGATGACAATGGTGGAATTTGGTTGCTGGAAATTTCAGTGAAGAAGAAAGGGTTTAAGTTGCTGGAAAATGAAATAAAAACAAGAACAAGGAATAACCTATACTATAAAAAGTATAAAACTGAACCTTATACGTTCAATTCTCGAAGGACTTGGACCCATTGAATAGAAAACCAATAACCCAAAGTATCAGTGTGTAGACAACACAAACACAAGACTTGAAGAAGTCTGAAAAGTTCAATGAAGAACCAAGTTGAGAGAAAATTCTCACAAGTAAAAGATTTCATATAATGCTCGTTTTTACATAAACATCTGAAGCATATATAAAGAAATACAAGAAATTTTGCATTTCTTGATTCCACAATTCTAGTGCTATTAGATGGATAATAGAATCTATAACCTTTGGACCTTTCGGCATATCCAATGAAATACCCACTAATGGTCCTTGGGTCCAGTTTCTTTTCTTGAGGGTTATAAATTCTCACTTCAGACGGGCATCCCCATATGCGTATATGTCGCAAACTCGGTTTCCAACCTTTGAATAACTCAAAAGGTGTCTTTGGGATAGCCTTGGTTGGAATCCGGTTTAATATATACACAGCCGTCTTGAGAGCTTCAACCCATAAAGACTTAGGTAGCTTAGAGCTACTAAGCATACTTCGCACCATGTCCATTAGACTTCAATTTCTTCTTTCCGCAACACCATTCTGATCAGGCGAGCCTGGCATGGTGTATTGGGAAACTATACCGTTGTCTTGAAGAAATTTTGCATATAGACCAGGTGCTTGTCCATCCTCAGTGTATATACCATAATACTCACCACCTCTATCGATTATCACAATCTTTATTTGCTTACCGTATTGTTTCTCTACTTCAGCCTTAAAAACCTTAAAGGCTTCTAACGCTTCACTTTTAAGATGAAGCATGTAGAGATACATGAACCGTGAGTAATCATCTATGAAAGTGATGAAGTACTTCTGACCTTGCACATCCATATATAGACAACGGATATCAGAATGGATGATTTCCAATATGGTCGAACACCTCTTGGCACCTTTCTTTGACTTGTTAGTCTGCTTGCCCTTAATGCAGTCTACACAAGTATCAAAATCAATAAAATCTAAGGTATTGAGTACCCCGTCATTTACTAATCTTTTAATCCTTTTAATGGAGATGTGTCCTAATCTCCGGTGCCACAAAGTAGAGGAATCTTCATTTATAACATAATGTTTAGTACCAGTTTGAATGTGCATAACATTATGAGTGACATTATTTTGTAAATCAATAGAGTAAAGACCATCACTTAAAACACCATTTCCAACAATTTCAGATTTATAAAATAAACTGAATCCAACATTTGAAAATTAAAACAATACCCCAATGGTGCAAGTCTTGAAATGGAAATTATGTTTCTAGAAAAACTAGGAATATAAAAAGTCTTTTATAAAATTAAAACAAAGCCACTGCTAAGCACTATTTTGCAGGTCCCAATAGCTTCCACATGCGACTGCATCTTGTTTCCTGAATAGATGTGTGTTATAAGAGATCTTGAATGGCCCATATTGAGGTGGAAGAGTGCTCAATATATAGTGCACCAGGAAAGATTCAGACATTTAAACCTCAAGTGCCTTAAGTCGAGCTGCCAAATCTCGCATCTTATTGATGTGATCACGCACACCTTTCACTATAGTGAGCTTTAGTGATGTGAACTTCATAATTATGATGCTGGCTAATGACTTTTGAGAAGTCTGAAACTGTTTCTCTATAGCCGTTAATAGCTCTTTGACATTCTCATAATGCTCAATCGAGCCACGAACATCAGCAGGAACCTTGCTCTTAATGAACATAATACTTAAGCAATTGGATCGCTCCTACTTTTCATATAGAGCATGATCAGCCTGATTGCTGATGTCAGTGATATGTGGCTCATATTTCCTTATAGCATAATCAATATCCATGCACCCTAATTGAAGAAGAATACCCTCGTTCCAGAACTTAAAGTTCTCACTGGTTAATTCAGGGATATCTACTTTATTATCAGACATATTCATAGGTTGTAATGCTGCAAAATAATTTGACATACATGCTTACTATAAATTTGAGGCAAACATAAGTCATAATTTACCAATGCAAATTATGTAAAAAATGAATCTAGTGACATAAAAATTGCATGTGTGCTAAATTTTTAATTCGATTAGATCCATTTTGTGATAGAATTATTTTTCTATCCCTTATATAAAAATTATTAAATTTATTTTCATAATTCCTTTGGGTAATTATAAAAACTCATCTAATAATTTTTATCTTAATAAGTTATGTAATGGGATTTAATATCTAAGCTTTCGGTATGTGATTTTTAACCTTAGTAATTTCATTTAACTAAAAATGCTTTGGCTAGTCTTTAACTAAATAAAATTATGAAAATCACTTTGCTAGATATTAACCCTAAACTTTATTCAAAGTTGTTGCTAATTCATTATGCAGCATTTTATGTCTAATCCTTGAGATCCTTACCGTAATTTTATTTAATTAAAGTTGTCGTGGCTAATTCTCTAATTAAATAAATTATTCGGATCCCTAGACATATATTCTATAGTTTTATTGCTTAATACTTTATGCAATAAGACTTAAAGTTTTATGTACCTAACTTTATATATATAACTAATTACTAGATAAGTTATATATCATCTCCTAATTTAGGTACAAACAATAATTATTTCTAAAATTTATTTTTAATAAATTTATTAATAAATTTTAGAAATTAATTTAATAAAATCTAATGATTTTAAAACAAAAGTCTGCAACATAATTTTTCTCAAAAATTTAGAATTTAAATATCAACAGGGCATTTTAATTTTGAGAATCATGCAAACTTTAAAACGACAAGGCAGTGATTTAACCATGCCCGGATACCAAATTTAAACATAAATCGAGCAAAACGTAGCGGAAGGATCGAATTTCATAAATACCTCCGGCCATTGTCAAAACCGTTTCCAAATTGAGATGTGGTTGCACCACCGTCAAGCACGTCGAACCACCGTCGGATGCTTAAAACTACCGTGGAAACGCTTTGAACCACCGTCGAATACTTCGAACACGGCAACACAAAAAAAACTAAAATGCCAAGGATCTTCTAAGCACCCAAAACTCACTTAGATGAAATATGTGATGCTTGTGTTTGATGCTTAGGGACCTTAGGCTAATAGGGTATTTATAGGTGTGATTTTTCCATCAAAAACCATCCGGTTACCCAACCACTTTGCACGTCCACAATTGTGAGAGTGAGAATGTGAAAATGGGAACATGACAAAAATGGGAACGTGGTAACTGCCACAAACCACACTAAAGTGGTTATCCAACAGGGGTGTTTCGGGATAGTGAGGAAACCTAGAATTTTGGTTTTCCGCGGTTTGTGGGGAGATGTTCTGTTTTACTAGCAGAATTATGAGCAATAAGGGGTTTATGACAAATTGAGTTAGAGTCGGACTGTTTCAAGGCGATTCGGGTGATCAACAACGAGTCTACTGCACTTGCGGGGAGTGCTCTTGTTTCTTCAATTCGGGAATTATTACAAAAAACTGGATTGTGGTAATTCGACATGTCAATAGAGAAAGGAATAAGCTTGCCGATGGTCTTGCAGCACTAAATCGTACTCGTACCGTGTTTATTGGCTTATTTCAAGAACCACATGTGGCTCTGTTGGGGATGGTCTACGAGGATCAGCAGCAATGCTTGCTGGAGATGGAGGTCGGTGATCCTGGTGGATAGTAAAATATTTTTTGCTTTGTTTTGTGATTGATTCTGGTTTAGTTTAGTTTCTTATTTTGCTTTATTTTGTTTCGGTTTTGTCGAGCCAAGTTCGGTTTGATTCTAGTTTGTAAGTATTTTTACGAGTATTTTTTTCATTTAGGTTTAGGGGTTTTTAACGAGGTCTATAAATATACTTTTTTATAAAAAATAATATTTTTATAAATATATTAAAAATGATAAAAAATAATTATTACATTTATATAGACGATTGATAGATTAACTAATTTTTAAGATGGCTAACAATTATTATCTATCTATTCTAATATTAATTCTTTTGAAATTAGTTTAATATGACATCAACTCACTTATAAAAAGAACATCATTGATTAGATTATTTTTATCAAACTGAGAGATTTTTACATTCTTAAGTTAAATGTCAGATTTTGAACACGTACAATATAAGACAATATGAGTATCTTGACCATTCAGTCAATTAATGAATCTTTGATTGATTAAGTTTTAATATCAAATAATAAATTTACGATTAAACTGCGTGCATTTTAAAAATATTAATTTTTTCATAAGAAAATTACTGGTAACAATTTTTTAAGAAAATAATCTCATAAGAAATTTACTGGTAACAATTTTTTAAGAAAATAATTAATGTGGATGAGCAAAATTTTAGTATAAAAAAGAGAGAATAGAGGAAGAGGAAACCATAAGTGAAACGGTAAAGCCGTTGGAAAAATACAAGGGAAGGAAAAGAAGCTCCTTCGTTTTCTCTTCGAACATTCTTTCAAGCCAATCCTTTTTATTATGAAAAAAAAAAACAAACTTAGTATTAACAACTGCTATAAATCCATCAATTCTCTAATCCAATTCCAAATATAAACTCTCGAAAGAGTTTTTTAATTTTGTTCCTCCCGGAATCAAACTGATCATTTTTAGTTTTTTTATCAGTTTGTTTCAGAGGTAAATCTAGGAGACTTCAATAATTCATTTGGTGTTTCATCTTTTTGTTGGTTCTGGCCTGGGAACATGTTTGGAATTTTAGGTTGTTTTTGTTTGTGAATTTTTCATTTTTCTCTTATGGATTACTATTTCACTTTTTCCCAGGAAAATTTGCTCGGGAGATTTCAGAGAAAAATAATTAATTAATAAAAAATGTTGGGCGATTTATTGAACAGATTGCTAGTGTAAGTCTCTTTTAGGAGGTTTTACATTTTCCTTTTAATAAAAATAAAGAAATGATTTCTAAAATATTATCTTAATTATAATCAGTATATATTTAATTGCATGTGTTAAAATTTCAGGTTGCTCTTTGGATATGCATATCCAGCGTTCGAGTGCTTTAAAACGGTGGAGAGGAACAAGGTTGAGATTGGAGAACTCAGATTTTGGTGTAAATATTGGTATATCAAATGATGACTATTTCATTCGTATATTTGTATTAAATGGAGTGAATTTTAACTTTGGTTTAAAGCATACAAATTAAATTCAGAATAAATTTTAAATTTAGAATTGATCTGACAAAAAATTAATTCTTAAAATAATCTAAACTAGTAAGAAAATCTATGGTGGTTATGGATTTTGTAGGATCCTTGTGGCTTGTATAACAGTATTGGAGAGGATAACCGACATATTCATTTCTTGGTACGTATTAAGGCTTGATTCCTGGCTTCGTCCTTGGCTGCAATCCGATTGCTTAGGTTTATAATATATGATTTTAATTAATCTGAAGGTTGCCCATGTATGGCGAAATGAAGCTTACATTTTTTATCTACCTATGGTACCCTAAAATCCAGGTGATCTACCAAATCGTACAGGGTATTTATTCTGATGCAAATCTTGAACTCCATTCAAACATCAATGTATTATGATACTGCAGGGAACCAATTTCGTGTACGACACCTTCTTGCGGCCTTACTTGGTGAAACACGAAACCGAAGTGGATCAGAAGATCATGGAGCTGAAAGCTCGGGCATGGGACATTTTTACGCATTACTGGGCAAACTGCTCGGAAACTGGGTTGGCTAAATTCTTCGAAATGTTTCAATACATCGTAGGCCAATCTGCAAGGTTAAATCAAGGAAAATCTAGCAATAAGGTGATTTACCCCATCAGTTTGATTAAGTAGGAGAGATGTTATGAATATTTTGTTTACTACTTGAACTTGGTCCAGTTTTACTAAACAAAAATAACTAAATTATCCAAATGATCAGAAATCTGAACGAAATCTTAATATTCCGCCGCCACCCTCTCCAAATGGTTTACGGAGTCCGTCAATGAGGAACAGGGGTTGGAGCTCACCGCGTGTCAACTTTGTAGGTTCACCGAGGTTCAGTCAATCCCAACCAGACAGCCCGTCGGCATATGAGTTTGACAACGATGATGAATCGATTCCGTATTCCCCAAGTAACTCAAGGCTACAACAAGCTCGTCTCAAGCTCCGACGCACCAAAGCAGAAAATTAATAGTTTGCAACAGAACAAACAAAATTTGTACCAAGATTTCGTACAAGAAAAAGTGCGGGGGGACCCTAATTTGTTTCTTCAAGACCGAGTCTGAAATCCAATTCATAATTTTTTTCCTTTCGTTCTCTCTCTCTCTCTCTCTCTCTCTCTCTCTCTCTCTCTCTCTCTCTATATATATATATATATATATATATATATATATTCTGTTTTATGAAAAAATAAAGAATGTTGGTTGAGTTAGAAAGCTTTTTTTCTTGTAAATTTTATGCCTTAGGCATCAAGTGCAAAAGAAGAAAATGCATCTCTAAAATATATGCGTTTTTGTTCGAGTTGTAAGCTTAACTATATACAAAACATGCAATTGTTTTTTTATCAAAACATGCAATTGTTTACCAATATGCATGTTTTCCTCGTTTCTCTTGTCTATTACTCAAATTATGTTTTGAGCAAACAAATTAAGAACCAAAATGAATTTTAACTTTAGTTAGCAAAAGTATGTTGGTTGACAATCTATTTATAAATTAATTGTAGTATCAAATTTAATTGAGTTGATTACACTGTCATCTTTAAATTATAATTCGTTTTCTAAATTGCTCATCAAACTTTAAAAAAAATATTTCTACCAAAAATACTCGACGGACTCGTATGTCTGTCATATGGCGTCAAATTGTTGAGGTTCAGGGAGATGAGCGTGTGGAACGATTGATGGGTTTAGGTTGATTCTTTTCGCAATTGTAAAAGGGTTCTCGCGTGTTGTTTTGGCATGATAAATAGTATTCGGATGAGCCATTGTGTGATGTTAGAACCAAACCATAACATAATATGAAACCTAAATCAGGATCTATCATGTTAAATCATAAAGAATAAAGTACTAGATGCAGAAGCATACCTGAATATATTTGTAAACTGAAAACCTTGATGTTGAAAGTCTTAATCTTTGGTATTGATCTTCCAACAAGATAGGTTATCTCTTGATGTAAAATTCTCTGATGAGGAAGGAGAGAAAAACAAGTTAACATATTTCTTGGGGATCACTACCCCTTTATATAGTTGATTATTAAATAAACTATTAGGTATTTATAACTCTACCCCTCATCGAATTATAAATACATTGTAACACCCCGATAACTGGTCTAGTCGGAATTGAGTCCCGGTGATCAGAAATCCTACATCGGATAGGTCCAAATGCTGCAATGATCTTGACTGTGTGGTCAATTCCATTGATATTTGACTCTGATTGAGTCAATTTATTGTTCAAGGACCTTATATAATTTATCATATAGATGAGGGACCACCCTTGTAATTTCCCCACCTTGAGGATGAGTTACCTACTTGTTTTCTCTCCATTCGCGTGAAACTGGTCATCACTTGTCATAAAAGATAACAAAGTGATGTAAACAATTATTATTGTTTCATAAACAAAAAGAAGGAGAAGATGGAATCAAATAATAAATTAAGCTTACCCTTTTAGGAAGGAAAGCTTCACCAGTTACATCCCTAGGAAATAAAGTATCTTACAACACCTAGCACTTGCCCTCTTTTGTTTTCAATACACACCGAACCATTTCTCTCTCAAATGTTTCATCCTTTGCTTTAAGACAAGAACACACCACCATTGTTGTCTTCTTCCTTGAGCTTAAGATAACACCTCTCTTGTTAAGCATCCAAAATTTAAGCTTCCTTCGATCCATTGATACTATTGAATAGTCATTGGTTGGGTAAGAGTAAACCCCCTATTAACCGTTAATTTCCATGAGTTGTGGATGCTTAATCTAAAGCTAAAGTTATTGAGTACTTATGCTAAATTCAATAGCTAATAGCTATTTCAAATTTGAACATTGATTTCAATATCGTTGTATCGATTTTAACATGTCCTCTTGTTTTACCTAGCTCAAGAGTTGGAGAAAGAAGGACCATCATCTCCATATAAAGCTAGGAGCAAGAGAGTGGAAATCCAAGAGCCGTAGGAGCTTCGAAAAGCAAGGTGAGTATAGCCAAAGTCTCGAGAATAAGCTAGGTGCTTTTTCTGATTTTATCAATATTGATTTTTTTCATAGCTAACATTGTGTCTAAGGATATCACATCGAATCTCATTGGAGACTATATTGGTAAGAATTTGTAAGTTGTTGCATCGAATTATTGTTCATAGAAACATTGTTATCGTCATCGGTCTCTTTGAAGCATTGAAATATGGAAACATTAAGCATCAGACATTGATATTGCTATTGCCATTGAATATCGACATTGATATTGTTGTCGCTATTGCCATTGAGCATTGCTATTGATATTGTCATTGCCCTTGTTATTGTTATTGTTACGGAACCTTGGATACGAAAGGACATTGGATACAATTGGCATGCCATAGAATTCATGAGCTCATTGGTACGGGTGGGCTACGGTCCTTGGGCTATTACCTTTCTTGTGGCTAGGCGGAGGGATGTTTGTGTTATTGGTCAATTGGTGAAGTGGAGGGACTAGACAATTCATTGATTTTGGGAGGCGTAGGAATTCGCGTATCCACTATCTTGATTTGATCCAAGGAACAACGTTGAAATATGATATTATTGTCATTAAACATCATTCGTAGTATTGTTATTGATAAAACATGATTTGGAATGCATCTCTTTGTTATTGCTATTGCATATGATTACCTCACTAGGCAAAGTATGCCTAATGCATTTCATCTCATGCATTTCAGGTTAAAGAAGTCACCGTTGTGAGATCGGGAAAGTTGAAGGTTTTTGGCAAGTCTCAACAAGCATAGAGTAACGACTATTATCCTTACAAACTCTTAGTACGGTGGTAAAATAGTTAAACTAATCACTTTTAGCCCTTTTGTTGTGTATATGTTGTATATGGTATGCATAAGCCTTGTAGGCCTAAAAGGTTATTTTGAAATTGGCTTACAGTGGTACTATATGTATATTTGGCCTAAAAAGGTAAAAACCTAGTAAACGAATTCATTTGGCTGTAAAATTTGGCATGATATTAGAATATGGTGACATAGACTTGCCTGTAAATTTTCATAGGAATTGGACATTGTATGATAGGTCTAAATGGATTAAAACCAGACTGAATCTGTCAATATAGACCTTGTCGTACCGATATGGGTGATGGCGTATCGGTACAATTATACATATTTGGACCAAGTCAACGATGGTCAACAAGGCGTATCGATACAGCCTGGGGCATATTGGTACGAAAAATCAACACTGGAATTTGGTTTGTAAAAAGGTTTCGGTACGGCTTCAAGACGTACCATACGTGTTAATCTGTACAGATACAACTAAAGCTGTATCGGTACAAGTTTTAGTCTCTAGAATCTTGTAATATATGAAATGTGCATGTCGTACATATTTGACCTCTCGAGTATCAGTACCGATTCAAGTAATTCGGTTAAAAGCTATTGAAATAAATTTGGAAAGTTATAATTTGGTCACCTCTAATGATTAGCTTAATTAAAGGAGTAAATGTTTTATGATTAACATGAAAATTTGCATGTACACTGATTATATGTTAAATTTCATTTTGGTAATTTTTAATTTCAGTAAAGGACCTTTATGTTATGAAAATTACAAACTAAACCCTAAAGCTTACAAAAGATTAAAAATGGTCCTAAACTCAGGGTTATTAACTCATAACGAATCACCGTTCCACAATATATATTTAGTATTGTTTTGAGACTCTGAAATATACATTGTATTGATTTTAATTCGCCAGATCATTGAGCAAGGATTAAATTATTATATCGATCACCATATTGAACTCTGGTAACATACTCCGACCTAGTTCTCGGCCAGGGCAGGGAGGGGTGTTACATTTGTGGTATCAGAGCTAGAGTTTAGTCGATTCTAAAACTAAATCTACACTTATTATATTGTCATTGCATTGCATTTGCCACATCGAAATTAATTATTGTGTACATAATGACTTGCCAACTAACCCGATCTTCTTTCTTTGTAGTATAGAGATGTCTGACTCTAACAAATCTCATATAAATGAGCCTGCCACTGGCTCCTCGACTCATGGCGAGGAGAGAAGAGGGAGACCCTCCAAATCTGCCAAACCTTCTTGCATCGGACACCGAGCCTAAGGTGTAGACTACTCAAGCTGAATGTTATCGGAACATGGCTGACATGTTCAAACAATTCATGACTGCAATGAGAGCTAAGCAGGCCGTGCAACCTGTCGCAGTTGTTATCCAATATGCTCGAGCCCTTATTGATAAGCTATCTCAGCATCGAGCCTATACCTTTACTGGTTAAGATGATGACAATCCTGAAATTGCTGAATATTGATTGGATAACATGTTGAGAATCATGAATAAGCAGCTGCAATGTTCAAATAAGCACAAGCTAGAGTGTCCCTTCGCGTTGCTTGCTGATGAGGCACTCCATTTGTGGGAGACCACTATCCTTACTGTCTCTGATGAAACTGTAACATGGGAGTTCTTTCTTGGATAATTTCAAAAAAAATACATTAGCGAGTTTTATCTCGCGAAAAGGCATAGTATATTCCTACATCTCAAACAAGGTGGCCGACCAGTGGAGCGGTACATCCATGATTTTTGTAAGTACTGCAAGTATGGTGCCGAGTACATCAAAAAGGAGGAAGAGAAGTACATAATGTTCATTGTCGAACTCAGTGACGTGCTACGCCCTATGTTCACAGCATTGGGCATCACTAATTTCCATGACCTAGTAAACAAGGTTAAGGCCACTAAAGAAACACAGAAAACCCAAAGAACCAGTGGGTTGGGAAAATTAGATAAGAGATTTTGAGATGACTCTAGACCTCCTAAATAGAATAAGAATGGAAAGTATCAAGGCCCTAAGCAGAATGTGTATCCACTACCTTTTCGTTCAGGTAACTTTGAAAGGCCATAGATTACGACTCAGTCTTTTGCTAAGGCAGCCTCAGTTAATAGCATAGGAGGCTCAAATCGAAGTTCTCAGTACCCAGTTTGTAACTAATGACAGAATAGGCATCCGACAGGGCAATGTCACAAATAGTTAGGAGCTTGTTTCTATTGTGGCGAGCAAGGCCATTTCATTTGAGATTGTCCTCTCAATGCTACCAAGTCTACTGCCGCACCAGCCAATATTGCATCCCCTACTTAATCTTTTCAAGGCAAGGGAGAAAGGCAAGGACCATCGGGAGTTGCAAGAAGACCTAGTGGCTCAAGAAAGACATTCAACAGGCATGAATCGAAGGCCCCTACCCAGATGTATCAAGTCAGGAGAAGGGAAGAGGAAGATGATCCCAACATCATTACAGGTACTATTGAGTTATATTAACATTCCTTATATGCATTGATTGACCCTAGTCCAGTTACTCTTTTATAAGTACCATAATAGTCAAGAAGTATAAGTTGTCCTCTGAACCTATAGTATCGAAAATCTCTGTAACCAATCCATTGGGTGATTGTGTCACCATGAGCCTTGTGTGTAAGAATTGTCCCTTATTGATTCAAGGGATTCCATTTATGGCCAATTTATTAGCACTTCCAATTCATGAGTTCGAGGTTATATTGGGTTTAGATTAATTAATGAACATCGAGCATGGGTAGATTGCAGTAAGAAGAAGTTGTATCTCCAAAGTCTTGGCAACGAGAGCATTACTTTGATAAACTCGAGAAATTCTTCACTGTATGCGTTGACCTTGGAAGCCAAGAATCAACCTCAATTGCCAGACATTGATACCGTGTGTGAATTCCCTAATATTTTTCCTATTGAGCTTTCAGGTTTACCTCCAACTCGTGAAGTGGAATTTGGCATTGAAGTGCAACCTAGAACTGCCCCAGTTTCCATTGCACCTTATCAAATGGCAGTGGTTGAGCTGAAATAATTGAAAGCCCAGATTCAAGAATTGCCTGATAAAGGTTTCAATCGACCGAGTTCTTCACCTTGGAGAGCTCCAGTTTTATTTGTAAGAGAGAAGGATGGTTCCATAAGGCTATGCATCAATTACCAACAACTAAATAAGGTAACCATCGAGAACAAGTATCCATTGCCAAGAATTGATGACCTGTTCAACCAGCTTAAGGATGCCTCTACATTTTCCAAGATTGATTTAAGGTTGGGGTATTATCAGATGAGAGTCAAAGAATGTGATGTACCTAAAACTACTTTCTGTATGAGGTACGGGCACTACATATTCTTGGTAATGCCCTTTGGGCTAACCAATACACCGACAACCTTTATGGATTTTATGAATCGGGTTTTCAAGCCCTATCTTGACAAATTCGTAGTGCTATTCATTGATGATACCTTGATCTATTCAAAGAATGATGCTGAACATCGAGACCACCTCTACATTGTTCTTCAAACTCTTTGAGAAAAGCAATTGTTTGCTAAGTTCACCAAGTGTGAGTTTTGGCTCACTGAAGTTGCCTTCTTTGGGCATATTATATCGGTTTCGGGCATCCAAGTAGATCCGAAGAAAATCAAAGCTATCCTTGATTGGCATCAACCAAAGAACATTGGTGAGGTAAGAAGTTTCCTTGGTATTGCTGGTTATTATAGAAGATTCATCAAGGGATTCTCTATGATAGCAGCCCCTTTGACAAAGCCGTTGAGGAAAGAGGCTCTGTTTGTTTAGACCGAGGAACAACAAAGGGGTTTTTACCAATTGAAACAAGTTTTAACTCACGCAACGATCCTAACCCAACCTGAATCTGGAAAGGACTACACAATTTATAGTGATGCATTGCTCCTCGGGTTAGTATGTGTATTGATGCAAGAAGGTGGGTAGATTACAGCAAGAAGAAGTTGTATCTCCGAGGTCTTGGCAATGAGAGCATCACTTTGATAAACTCGAGAAATCCTTCATTGTATGCGTTGAACTTGGAAGCTAAGAATCAACCTCAGTTGCTAGACATTGATATTGTGTGTGAATTCCCTAATATTTTTCCTGTTGAGCTTTCGGGTTTACCTTCAACTCATGAAGTGGAATTTGACGTTGAAGTGCAACCTAGAACGGCCCCAGTTTCCATTCTACCTTATCGAATGGCAGCTATTGAGCTAAAAGAATTGAAAGCCCATATTCAAGAATTGCTTGATAAAGGCTTCATTCGACCGAGCTCTTTGCCTTGGGGAGCTCCGGTTTTATTTGTAAGAAAGAAGGATGGTTAGATGAGGCTATACATCAATTATCGAAATCTAAATAAGGTAGCCATCAGGAACAAGTATCCATTGCCAAGAATTTATGACTTGTTCAACCAGCTTAAGGATGCCTCTATGTTTTTCAAGATTGATTTAAGGTTGGGGTATTATCAGATGAGAGTCTAAGAATGTGATGTACCCAAAACTGCTTTAAGTACGAGATACGAGCACTACAAATTCTTAGTAATGCCCTTTGGGCTAACCAATACACCGACAACCTTTATGAATTTAATGAATCGGGTTTTCAGGCCGTATCTTGACAAATTCGTAGTGGTATTCATTGATGATATCTTGATCTATTCAAAGAACGATGCTGAACATCGAGACCACCTCTGTATTGTGCTTCAAACACTTAGAGAAAATCAATTGTTTGCTAAGTTCTCCAAGTGTGAGTTTTGGATCACTGAAGTTGCCTTCCTTGGGCACATTATATCGGCTTCAGGCATCCAAGTAGATTCGAAGAAAATCCAAGCTATCCTTGATTGGCATCCACCAAAGAACATTGGTAAGGTAAGATGTTTCCTTGGTCTTGCTGGTTATTATAGAAGATTCGTCAAGGGATTCTCTATGATAGCAGCCCCTTTGACAAATTGTTGAGGAAAGAGGCTCTGTTTATTTAGACCAAGGAAAAAGAAAGGAGTTTTGACCAATTGAAACAAGTTTTGACTCATGCAACGATCCTAACCCAACTTGAATCTAGAAAGGACTACACAATTTAGAGTGATGCATCGCACCTCGGGTTAGGATGTGTATTGATGCAAGAAGGTAAAGTCATTGCTTATGAATCAATACAATTAAACCACATGAAATGAATTATCCCACTCATGATTTAGAGTTGGCTATAGTTGTCTTCGCATTGAAGATCTGGAGACATTATCTCTATGGAGAGAAATGCTATCTTTTCACCGATCATAAGAGCCTCAAGTATCTACTGTCACAGAAGGAGTTGAATCTTCAAGAAAGGCCAACGTTGTTGCTAATACACTCAGTCGCAAACCTCTGCCTCGTAAGTATCGTTATTGACCATTAAGATCCCATGTATTGTTTAGAGTACCGGCTCATTGCAAAATCATTGTATTGTAGCTCCTCGAGCTATTAATGCTCACTTCTGACTTCGAAAGCATCATTGCCTCGTAGATGAGCTTCAAGTTCAGTATCCTATTGTCTCAAAAATCAAAACATTACAAAGTCAAGACTCTGAACTCCAATCCATTGTTTCCAAGTTACAAGATAATCCAGATTTCAAAATTAATCCTGAAGGACTGTTATGTTTCCATGATCGGGTCTGTGTGTCGAATGATGAATCTCTCATACCGATATTCTCAAGGAAACTCATTTGAGTTCTTTTTCTATTCACCTGGGTTCTGTAAAGATGTACAAGGACCTTTGGGAACTCTATTAGTGGCCATGCATGAAACAAGCCATAAATGAATTTGTATCTAAGTGCCTTACGTGCCAGCGTGTTAAGGCTAACCATCGTGTCTCTACCGGGTTACTGCAATCTATTGAACTACCACAATCGAAGTGGGAGAGGATCACTATGGACTTTGTTAGTGGTCTACCCATAACACCTACTAAACATGATACTATCTGGGTTATTGTTGACCGTTTCACCAAGTCAGCACATTTCTTACCAATTAAAATGAACTATGGTCTTCCTGAATTACCTAACTTGTATATCAAGGAAGTTATCCGACTCTACGGAGTACCAAAATCTATCATCTCCGATCGAGATCCACTATTTGCTTCTTGATTTTGAAGAACATTGCAAGGAGCTCGGGCACTAGAGTTAATCTTAGTACCGCTTTTCACCCTCAATCTGATGGCTAGTCAGAAAGGGTAATCTAGATTCTAAAAGACTTGATTCGTGCATGCATTATCAATTTTGGGGGATCTTTGGAGAAATCCCTACCTCTCATTGAGTTTGCCTACAATAACAGTTATCAAGCTTCCATCAAAATGACACCGTATAAGGTATTGTATGATAGACGTTGCAAAACTCCTTTGTGCTGGTCTAAACTCGGTGAAGGCAAGATGTTGGGCCTTGACCTACTTCGGGAAACTAAAGAACGAATTACCATCATCCATGACCGTTTGAAGGCTGCCTTCAACCGAAAAAAGGCCTACGTTGATGTAAAGCGAAGATATATACAGTATGAAGTTGGTGAGAAAGCCTTCCTTAAAGTTTCACCGTGGAAAAAGGTTTTGAGGTTTGGTAAAAGGGGAAACTAAGTCCCCGATTAATTGGACCCTTTGAGGTTATTTAGAAGGATGGCCATGTAGCTTATCGATTGTCACTACCCTTAGAGTTGAGTAAAATACATGACGTATTCTAGGTATCGATGCTTCGTAAATATCACTCCAACCCTTTGCATGTTATTGAGCCAGTACCTATAGAGATTTAATCTAATTTGACCTATGAGGAGGAACCGGTTCAGATTCTTGCAAAAGAAGTTAAAAGACTTCGCAACAAAATTGTTATGTTAGTCAAAGTACTCTAGAGGAGCCACACAGTTGAGGAAGCATCTTGGGAACCAGAGGAGACAATGAAAGCGCAGTACCCTCATCTCTTCGGTACGGGTAAAATTCGAGGATGAAATTTTCATAAGGGGGAGAGTTGTAACACCCCAAAAATCAATCTAGTTGGAATTGGGCCCCGACGATAAGAAACCCTACACTGGAAAAGGTCCAAATATTGCATTGATCTTGACCATGTAGGCAATTACATTGATATTAGACTCTGATCGAGTCAATTTATTGTTTAAGGACCTTATTGAATTTGTCAAAAAGTTGCCTAGTGCCTAAAGTGTGAAAATTGAAAGTTTGGGATGAATGTGTGAAGATCAAATGGATGAGGGACCACCCTTATAATTTCCCCACTTTAAGGATGAGTCACCTACCCGCTTTCTCTCCATTCATGTGAACTGTTCATCACTTGCCATAAAAGTTGACAAAGTGATGTAAACAATTATTATTGTTTTATAAACAAAAAGAAGGAAAAGATGGAATCAAAAAATAAATTAAGATTACCCTTTTAGGAAGGAGAGCTTCACCAGTTATATCCCTAGGCAATAAAGTGTCTTACAACACCTAGTACTTGCCCTCTTTTGTTTACAATGCACAACGAACCATTTCTCTCTCAAATGTTTCATCCTTTACTTTAAGAAAAGCATACACCACCATTGTTGTCGTATTTCTTGAGCTTAAGATAACAACTCTCTTGTTAAGCACCCAAAATTTAAGCTTTCTTCGATCCATTGATACTATTGAATAACCATTGGTTGGGTAAGAGTAAACCCCCTATTATTCGTTAATTTCCATGAGTTATGGATGCTTAATCTCAAGCAAAATTTATTGAGTACTTATGCTAAATTCAATAGCTAATAGCTATTTCAAATTTGCACATTGATTTTGATATCGATGTATTGATTTTAACATGTCCTCTTGTTTTACCTAGCTCAAGAGTTGGAAAAAGAAGGACCATGATCTCCATCCAAAGCTAGGAACAAGGGATTGGAAATCCGAGAGTAGTAGAAGCTTCAGAAAGTAAGGTGAGTGTAGTCAGAGTCTCGAGAATAGGCTAGGTATTTTTCCCAATTTTATTGATATTGATTTTTTGCATAGCTAACATTATGCCTAAGGATATCACATTGAATCTTATTGGAGACTATATTGGTAAGAATTTGTAAGTTGTTGCATCAAATTATTGTTCACAGAAACATTACTATCATCACCGGTCTCATTGAAGCATTGAAATATAGAAACAGTAAGCTTCGGTCATTGATATTGCTATTGCCATTGAATATGGACATTGATATTGTTATCGCTATTTCCATTGAGCATTGCTATTGATATTGTGATTACACTCGTTATTGTTTTTGTTACAGAACCTTGGATTCGAAAGGACACTGGATACAATTGGCATGCCATAGAATTCATAAGCTCATTGGTACGGGTGGAATACGGTCCTTGGGCTACAACCTTTATTGTGGTGAGGCGGAGGGACTAAACAGTTCATTGATTTGGTGAGGCGTAGGAATTTTCATATCCAATATCTTGATTCGATCCAAGGAACAATGTTGAAATATTATATTATTGTCATTGAACATCATTCATAGTATTGTCATTGACAAAACATGATTTGGAATGCATCTCTTTGTTATTAATATTGCATATGATTACCTCACTAGGAAAAGTATGCCTAATGCATTTCATCTCATGCATTTCAGGTTAAAGAAGTCACTGTTGTGAGATCGAGAAGGTTGAAGGTTTTTGGCAAGTCACAACAAGCATAGAGTAAGGACTATTATCCTTACAAACTCTTAGTACGGTGGCAAAGTAATTAAACTAATCACTTTTAGGCCTTTTGTTGCATATATGTTGCATACGGTATGTATAAGCCTTATAGGCCTAAAAGGTTGTTTTGAAATTGGCTAAAAGTGGTACTATATGTATATTTGGCCTAAAAAGGTAAAGTCCTAGTAAACAAACTCATTTGGCTATGAAATTTGGCATGATATTAGAATATGGTGACATAGACTTGCTTGTAAATTTTCATAGGAATTGGACATTGTATGATGGGTCTAAATGTATAAAAACCAGACTGAACCTCTCAATATAGACCCTGTCATACCAATATAGGTGATGGCATATCGGTACAATTATACATATTTGGACCAAGTCAACTGTAACCCCCCTCGATTCGGCCAATATGCCAGACCAAACTGAGCGAGTTACATTGGGTTTTTCCAAAATAAAACCTGTTAAGATTAACTACGATTTGAACCACTTTTCCTTTTTATTATTTCTAGGTGCACATTACGACCTAAGGTTAGCATACCAGCAGCGAGCGAAATAACAACTCAATCGGGCGTCAATTTTACATCCAATTGCACGTATTTGCAATTTAGGGGCCAAATTGGAAATTTGAAAAACTATGAGGACTTAATTACTTTTAAAGTTACCATTCCCCAATTAGTCAGGTTACATGCATGCTTGCCAGAAATCATCTCAAATTATTCAGCTAAACTCTCCCAATTGCATACATAAGAACCAGAGACCAAAACGAAAGAATCTCAAAAAATAAAACATCCCATTGCTAACATAACGTCCAGTCGTACCGGTACTGTCTCTAGGTGTATCGGTACGCGGGCTTCAATTGCCAAAACCAAATTCTAGTAGCTCAAAAGCATACCGATACATGTTCCCATGTACCAATACGAGGCTACCAAAATACCATACCCATATAGATATAGAGCCCCGCGTATCGGTACGCTTGGACCTATAATGTCCAATTTTGCTAGTTTTTCATTCAAATATAAAATCGAACATGCCTTAATTCAACATATACATACAACTAATTTAAAGACCAAACCATGATATAAACACAAGGTAACATGATCAATACATAAAGAGGAACTTCAACCATATTTCTAGAGGCATGCTTCCTATATTTCAACCAACCCAACACTAAAAAAGAGACTCAAGGCATACTTCGTCATAGGCATGGCATCAACACTCTTCTATCATCAATTAGGATTAGACAGTAACGCCATAAGCATGATCAAAAGCATATTAGACAATTATGCAACAAAAGGAAAACACAAAACATAACCTCATGCTGCAAGACATCAACAAATATGCCTCAAATCCAACCTCAAAAGCCATCATACCACAACATATAAACCATCATAAGCAACCAAAACTCTAGATTACAAATCCCCCAAAATATGGTAAACACATTGCCTTATTAACCAAATTTAAAACTGAGTTTCATACTTATGCAAATTTCTTGATATTGGATCTTTCATGCCAAACCAATGCTGCCCCTCAGCTCTATTGCTATGCCTCAATGAGAAAAAGATAAATGCTCAGTGAGGATGCTCATAAACATCATTGATGCAATTGTAAACTGTTTGATAAACCTTTGAGCCTTTCGTTATTAAAACATGTTTACTTCTCAAGCAGTACACATGTGATTGAAAACCATTTGAAAACCATAAACCATCTTGTTTTCAAAACATGCTTATCACCCAAGCATTTTCTCATTTGTTTTCACAACAAATCATGCATAACAACCATATGTGTCAAATCAATTATAGCTCTCTAAGGATTCTTAGTATTCACCCATTTACGAAATAGTCACTAACATAGTTTTGCACATTTTACAATTTAGTCACTGAATCACAATTCCACTTTATCCACTTATTAAACCTCCAATTAAATTACCAAATAACTATATAACATTTATAAATCTTTTTAACACCTTCAATTCATTTTAATTCCACCAATCATATCTTTAAAATATTAATTCCCCCGAAACTACTCAAATCGGCCAATCTGGTTCAAACCGAACCCGGTCGAACCTTTAACGTCTAGCCCTATTTTTTGGGTGTTACAACTCTCTCTCTCTTAAGAAATTTTGTCCCTGAAATTTACCTGAAGAAAAGAGATGAGGAAATTGTTTCATCATGACCTCTTTTGTTTTCCAAGAGGCTACATCGACTCCTCGATATCACCACAATATCTTGACCAACTCTATGTTCTTTCCATGCAGAACCTTAGTGCTCGAATCCAGCACCTTCATAGGCTCCTCATCACAAGACAAATCCTAACACAACTCAATCTCCTCAATAGGCACAACATGCGGAGGATCCGATATGTACTTTCGAAGCATTGACAGATGGAAAACATCACGTATCTTTTCAAGTTTAGACGGTAACCTCAATCTATACGCAACCGGACCAACTCGCTCAATCACCTCATAAAGTCCAATGAACCTAGGGCTTAACTTACCCTTATATCCAAATCTCATCACCTTCTTCCAAGGTGAAACCTTTAAGAACACCTTATCGCCCACTTCATATTCAATCTCTTTTCGCTTCAAATTTGCATAGGACTTTTGCCAACTCGAAGCTGCCTTAAGCCTTTCACATATGAGTTTTGCCTTCTCATTCGTATCAATAAGCAAATCGTGTTCTGCCACATATTTCTCACCCGATTTCGCCCAACAAAGAGGTGTACGACACCTATGACCATAAAGAGCCTCATAAGGAGCCATTTGGATACTCGAATGATAACTATTATTGTAAGCAAACTCCACAAACGGTAGTTGCTTCTCCCATGTACATTGAAACTCAATTACACAGAACCTCAACATATCGTCCAAAATTTGAATAACACATTGAGACTGTCCATCCGTTTGAGGATGATAAGACGTGCTGAGATTAAGCCTCGTACCCAAAGCCGTCTGAAAACTTTCCCAAAACCTTGAAGTAAAATGTGGATCCCTATCTGATATAATCGACTTAGGAATTCCTTGTAATCTCACTATCTCGGCAATATACATATTAGCCAACTTATTTAACGTATATGTCGTATGCACAGCAAGGGAATGCACACACTTCGTAAAACGATCAACAATCACCCATATCGAATCCTTTTTGGACGGTTTCAAAGGCAAACCCTTCACAAAATCCATGGTAATTCTTTCACACTTCCATTTTTGAATCGGAACAAGTTGCAACAACCCAGAAGGAAACTGATGTTCAGCCTTAACCTACTGACACACTATGCAACGAGCAACAAACTCGGCCACATCCTTCTTCAAACCAACCCAAAAATAAAAATCGTTCAAATCTCGATACATCATTGTACTACCTAATGCTTAACAAAAGGACTAGAATGAACCTCAGTTAAAATTGTATGCCTCAACTCTGAATCACTTGGCACAACTATTCGAACCTTAAAGCACAAAACACCATCATCATTAAAATGAAAACCTATCAGATTACCATCCAAAATATCCTTAACACGCGATACCAACGCATCGTCATACGGTTGCCTCACTTTAATCCTTTGAGACAACATAGACTTAACTTCCAATTTAGCCAACAACCTACCTTCTCGTTTCACACTTAGCTTTGCAAACATCGCCTTAAGCTCAACAACAACCTTACAGCTCCACGCATTCGCTACCATGTTAGCCTTTCCAAGATGATACTCTAATGTCAAATCATAATCTTTAAGCAACTCAATCCATCTTCGTTTCCTAAGATTCAACTACTTTTGAGACATCAAATACTTCAAACTCTTGTTATCTGTGTAAACAATACACTTTTCATCATATTTGGCCTAAAAGGTAAAAACCTATTAAACAGATTCATTTTGCTGTGAAATTTGGCATGATACTAGAATATGGTGACATAGACTTGCCTGTAAAATTTCATAGGAATTGCACATTGTATGATAGGTCTAAATGGATTAAAACCAAACTGAATCTGTTAATATAGACCTTGTCATACCAGTACAGGTGATGGCGTATCGGTAAGATTATACATATTTGGACCAAGTCATCCCTGGTCAACAAGGCGTATCAATATAGCCTGGGGCATATCGGTACAAAAAATCAACAATGGAATTTGGTTTGTAAAAAGGTTTTGGTACGGCCTCAAGGCGTACCATACGTGTTAATTTGTACCGATACAGCTAAGGTTGTACCGCTACAAGTTTTAGTCTCTTGAATCTTGTAATATATGAAATGTGCATGGCGTACCAATTTGACCTCTCTAGTATGAGTACCGATTCAAGTAATTCGGTTAAAAGCTATTGAAATAAATTTGTAAAGTTATTATTTGGTCACCTATAATGATTAGCTTAATTGAAAGAGTAAATGGTTTCTGTTTAACATGAAAATTTGCATGTACACTAATTATAGGTTAAATTTCATTGTGGTAATTTTTAATTTCAGTAAAAGACCTATAACTTATTAAAATTATAGATTAGTCGCTAAAGCTTGCAAAAGTTTAAAATTGGTCCTAAACTAAAGGTTATTGACTCATAATGAATCACCGTTCAACAATATAGATTTAGTATTGTTTTAAGACTCTGAAATATACATTATATTGAGTTTAATTAGCCAGATCATTGAGCAAGGATTAAATTATTATACCAATCATCGTATTAAACTCCGGTAACATAGTCCGACCTGGTTCATGACCAGGCTGTGAAGGGGGTGTTACATACATGTTATGGTATATACACTTTTTTCTATGAAACTTCAATACCTATGGCACATCTAACATAATTGATCACTTAATTTTGTGGGATACTTTATAATAGAATCATACATTTTACATATGTTACCACAATTACGAATTTTAATCCAACAATCTCTCACTTGGGCAACATAAGTGTCTTGATAAATGTACAACCTTATGAGCTAAAAATTTGCCATTATATAATATGTATTCTATAACAATCTCGTCTATGAACTATGTTAGGCTAATTTTGATTTTGATGTAACTATAAGGACCAATTTGTAAAAAATTGTAAACATAAGTTTTTCGATTCAAATTTTTCAAAAACATAATTTTAACTTGAACAAACAATTTATAATTTGTTTAACTTAATTCGTATATTGTATACTCCTTCAAAAGTCAACAAAAGTCAAAATTGTGAGTTTTCCAGTAGAGGTTTCGAAATCCCCCTAAATGGTTTTGAAACCACTGAGGCAATAAAGTTTGGAAACCAATTATTTGTTACATGTTTCAAAACCTCCATACTAGTTTCGAAACTAGCAGCAACGACTATTTTTCTTTTAAAAAAATCTCCAAGTTTCAAAACCCCCTAAGTGGTTTCGAAACCCCTGCGTAGGCGAGCATTTAATACTCGATTTTAATGGCTTCCAATAGCTCCAAAGTTCCTCCAACGTCTCCCAACGGTTAGAAAAGATCAAGAGCATATACAAGGGGTCTCCAAATAGTAATGAGGCAACAAGAAACATATCCAAATAGTCAAGCAATCAAAATCAACTGTGCTCAAATTTTCCATCTTTCTTGTAAACACTAGTGTTGTTCTTCATTGTAATTCTTTTTCTAGTGTTTCTTGGGTGTGTGAGAGAGCTTAAACTTTGCAAAAACATTCCTTGTGAGGATTTTCTAGTTTACTTTTTTGTACTCAAATTTGGGAAAGGATTTAATAGACTTTGGGGATATAAGTTTACTGAATTGTGTAAGGTTACTCCTTATCCTAAAGGAAAGACAAATTAGTGGATTTGTAGAAAATCCTTAGTGTGGTAACTAAGATAGTGGATGTAGATTCCATTGAGGAAGTTGAACCACTCTAAATCCCCTTGTAGTTTTATTTCTTTGCAATTAGTTTCTACCGTTCTTTAAAATTCCAATTCTCTCTCTTCCCTTTATTCGATTGATTGCTACACTCAACATCTGGTATCTGAGCTAGTCTCATTGGAAGGTCTTACAACCTCTTGAGAAGATCCAAGAAGTGTACAATCACCACAAAGTCATTCATGTCTTCCACTTCCACCATTGAAGCTTGGGGAGATTCTCAACCCACCAACAAGCATCCTTTCTTTAATGGAATAAACTACACATATTGGAAGAACCGAATGAAGTTATTCCTTCAAGCATTTGATCTTGATGATTGGAAGATCATAGAAGGTTACATTACTTCAACCACCGAGATGAGGACTTGGAACAATAGGGAGAACATGAGATTCTCTACAAATGCCAAGGTGATGCATCTTCTATTTTATGCTTTTGGCCCGAATTGATATGGAAGGGTGTCATCATGTTCCAATGCCATGGAAATTTGGGACAAACTTGAAGTCACACATGAAGGAACCAACAAAGTGAAGGAGATCAAAATCGGGCTCCTCAACCTCAACTATGAGAACTTCAAGATGGACCCTGAGGAAGATATCAAATCTCCGTGATCGTGAATAGATTAAAGGGCTATGAAGAGGCGATCCTAGAAGACAAACTTGTGAGGAAGATGACCTACTCTCTTCTTGATTCATGGAATTTGAAGAAGACGACGATTATAGAAGCAAAGAACCTCAAGACTCTCAAAATAGATGAGCTCATTGGTTCATTGCTTTCCTATGAGATGATGTCAGAAAGAAAAGAATAAGAAAAAAGTTGAAAAGAAGAAGTTTGGAATTGCTCTCAAATCAATAATGAAGAGAGTAATTCTAGTTGAGAAGAAGAAGAAGATACGAAGATGGCTATGTTTGCCAAGAGATTTAAAAGATTCATAAGGTCCAACAAGGGAAGAAGATTCCAAAGAGAAGAGGGCTTCAAGAATGAATTCAAGGATAAATATCCTATCATTTACTATGAGTGCAAAAAGCTGGGACATGTCAAGTTTGATTGTCCGCAATTGAAGAAGAAAAGTTTGGGAAAAGAAACACAAGGCTCATGTAGCTACTTGGAGTGATGAAGACTCATCTGATGAGGACGAGCATGAAGTAGCAAACGTGTGTCTCATGGAAATAGAGGATGACTCTATGGAATTCTCTAATTCATCTATTTCAATTGATTATACTTTTGATGAATTGCAAGAGGCATATGATGAATTAGCTTTGGAATTTGAGGAGTCAATTCTGAAAAATAGAAAAATCATTTTAAAATTGAAAAATGAAAATGAATCTCTTTCCAAATCTAATAAGGAGCTTGAAAGTAGAGTTGAGGAAATGCAAGTTAAAATTAAAGAACTTGAAAGCAAAACTCAAGACTTGCATAATTTACTTTCAAGGGTCCATGACGATCATCAAAAGGAACTTGATGATCTTAAAGCTTTTTTTGACCAAGTTGGGATAAAAAGTTTTGAAAAAGGTAAAAATTCAAAACCCAACTATGTTAGAAAGAACTTTAATGAAAATAATTACAAAATTCCCCAAAAGTCCCCAAAAATTTTGAAAGCTCTAGACACACTAGAAGGAAGGAAACTTGAAAAGGATGAGGCCTAATCAACCTATCTTGGTTCAAGTGGTAAGATTTTCATTTACATGCAATCTTTACTCATTCATGTTTCTTTATAAGTGTTTATATGTTTTAAAGCATGTTTGAGGGTCCTCATATGTTGCTTTAGTGCTTGTAGTGAGGGGGAGATGTTGTTGCATAAATTGCTTATTTTGGCCTTCTATGTTTAATTTTATGTCTTTTGGCATTAAAATTAGCAGTATATGATTTAGTCAATTGTTTTAGGATTTGTGTGCTTATATATTTCTCTTTACTTAAATTGATTGTTGTTCATGCTTGAGTGACTCAAAATGATTCTTACATGATTTTAGTTACATGTATTAAGTTAGTCACTCTTAGCTCAATTTGAACCTTTTAGGATCCTACTCTTAGGATAGATGTTCTAAATTTAAAATCTTTCTCTATGGCTAATGTTTGTTTAAATGTCATACATCTTTAAACTTATTTCAGAGTATCTTTAATGCCTATAATATTCATAAACACATTAGAATGCATATTCAGATTAAGACCAGGCTTAAAATTGCCTTATCTATCGCTTTAGGGTCAGAGGTCTCGAAACCCCTCAAACTAGTTTCAAAACCTGCTTGACAGTATAGGCAGTGGACATTTTTGGCTAAAGGGTTTTGAAACCTCCCATTAGGTTTCAAAACTATGCAAACAAATTCACGGGTTGGGTTACTTTTTGCCCTAAAAACAGATTTTAAAACCTCTAAAACCTTTTTTCCTCCGTTTCAAACGTATGTTGTCACTGAATTATCACCTAAATATTTTTTTGTTTACATTGTTTTCATTTTATTGTTGTATTGTTTTTTTAAAGAAAAATCACCAGGTATAGTAGTACACTACTATTTATTGTTAGTATTCTATCTTATTAGTATAATATTTAGTTATAAAACCCAAAAAGCATAAAAAATAGGAGTCCATTACATTTCCAAAAAGAGAAAGTCCATTTAGATTAAAAGTGTCTGTTTAAAAAAATAAAATAACATATCCATTAAAATGAAATACTTGCCCAAATATAATAAGGCTTGTGTGCAGCCAACAAGGAACTGTTGGATCAAAGATTGATCCAATGATTCAGATCACACTTAGCTGGAGGAGATTAAGCACCACACCTCTTAGCTAGTAGATCAAGGAGCGATCTAACAACCTAGATCGCTCTGAAGCAAGCCACACGGATCGCCACTTGCCCGTGGCAGTCACGCGCCTGACGTTCTTGTAATATCCTCAAAACTAGTATAAAAGAAGTTATTACAATGCTTTCATTTAATCCCTAATTGATTGAAAGTAAGGTGCTAAGTCTAGTTATTAAGTGCTAGAATGCTATAATTGAAAAAGTGGTAACCTAATGTATAAGTGACCAAACGGAAACAAGTGACAAATTGAAAGAATGCATGCAAAATTCTAACATTCCTAAAATGCCCCTACACATGTCATTAATTAGGGGATAATTAAGGATGAATTAGTCATTTAAGGGAGGAATTAATTGATGAATTATCATCATCTTCCTCATTGTGGCTGGGTAGGAGAAAGAAGAGAAAAAGGGGATTGAGTGAGAAAGCTTTATAACCATACATTCAAGCTTGAAATTGGAGTTGCTAACATTCATATAATCTTGATAGGAAGGTAAAATCTCTTCCTTAATGTGTTATAGATACAAATGATGCATGTAGATTTATGGTTCTTGCTAGAATTACATTAAATTGATGAATAGATAGTGAATTGATGCTATGAACTAGTTAAGAAGTTCAATTGATTGATCAATCCATGAATTGATAGTGTCATTCGAATGAGTAGGAGAAATTGAGGTTGTCAATAGCTAAATTGATGGTGAAATGTTATGCTAGATGATGGAAAATTTGGATGATGATTGGAATGGATTATTGATATGTGAATTGAAATTGTAGATGCTGGAAATTCTAGTGAATTGATGTCCTAATAAATCAAATTGAAAATGTTGCTCAATTGCCCTATTTTTATAGGTTGGACATATAATTGGACTGACCTAGACATGTATGAATGAGTTTATATGCTGAACAAACATGTTAGAATCTTGTTTAGATGAATTATGAAGCTAGAAGCTTAACCTAGTGTAATCTGCACAGAAAACTCTGTTCTGGGCAGTAACTTTGAAAAATCACCATAAATTGTATAAATAGAACTTGAGGCTGAAATTTTTACAGACAGTGCCTTAACACTCTAAATTCATTATGAGAAAACAGAACTGAATTCTAGATTGTAGAATAATTGTAGAGAAGAAACACTAGGGACAGTGCAAACTGTCTAGTGTTGTAAATTGCTCTGTCTTTAAGCTAAAAACTGTATTAATTGGCAAAGGATTAAAATGTAAGGCTTATATGTTCGAAGGAAAATTAAGGTAGCTTTCTAAGGAAAATTAAGGTAGCTTTCTAACGGTGTAAACGGTTTGAAATTCCGTCATATGAAATAAAAGATATGAGCATTTAAGTAAGCAGTGCACATGCTGCCAGACAGCAACAGTCAAGATGTTTATATTGAATTGTATGCTTGAGTATGGAGTCATATAATGACTCAATTGGTTGCTGGATTGTATCCAATACACTATGTATTGTATGAATGTTAGATCAAGTGGAAATTGAGGATAAAGGGGCTCACTTAGATCAACAAGCTAGTGGAGGAAAATGGATTACAATCCGGGACCAATAATAGCTCAAAAAATTATTGTAAGTGTAGTTTAAAGTTTGGAGAGGGCGGTAATCACTCCAAGTCTATTTTTGATTTGTAATTCTTATTGAATATTAAGTATAAATTGTATAATGAGCTTGCTATGGAGAATTAGCAAGGTAAGTACTCTTTTGAGTGGTTACTTGATTGTGAAGCATGTTTGAATTGCCATTGATTGTAATGATTTGCCTATTGCCTAATTGAACTATATTGAAATGAAGCATGATATTATAGATAGAAGTACTCAATTCATTGTTGAATGACATAATGATTGATACTCCTTCATTGACTATGGAAACATTGATATTGGATTGGATTGAGGCCTATTCGACTAAAAGGGAGTATTGGCACAAATTGTGCACATTGAATTGAATCATCCTTCTAATTGATTGAAAGTGATAACTATTGTAAGCCTTGGTCTCGAGTCAGTCTGAGATATAGTTGGCATGCCATAGAGTCTATAGAGCTCATTATCGGGGTGGACTACAGTCCAGGACATTGGTCCCTATTTGGCGGTAGTATGAAGGAAGTATTGTTATTGTTCATTGGCGACAGTATGAGGGATTTGACCAGGTACATGGTACCATATTGATTATTGTTATTGGCGACAGTTTGGTTGGAGACTCAAGTATCTAGACTAAGCAATCGATTCTCAAGGCTATACCTAAAATGAACTAATAACTCACGTACATTGACCTATTGCTACATTGAATCGCATTGATTGATAGTAAAGGTAAAATTCAATGCCATGAACTATGGATTTTGAAACATTGATTGAAAATTGCTTATATGAGATTGCTTGATTGTAAAGGAAAATCAAATGGCATGATCTATTGCTAATGAAACATTGATTGAAAATTGCATATATGAGATTGCTTGAGTTGAAACATTGATTGTGTTTAAATGACATGATGAGTTGAATTGTTAATCAAATTGGATGATTGAGTATGACTAAACTTCAAGCCTTGTATTGGTATTGGGTTGAAAATTAGGCAATGCATCTAGTAATGTATGCCTTGTTCGAATGGTTCCCTATTGATGGGGAAACCATACCATCCATTTGATGGTTCGTAGTTGGGACTTATTGTATTGTTTGCCTTGAACTTTAACTCACTCACTAAGCTTTGCTTATTCGAGTCTCATTTCAACGATACAGGTTGATATTGAATACTATCTCGAAGTCTAAGCTCATACAAGTCATTTGTTGCTAAAAAGAGTATGTTTTCATTTTGTTTTAGTTCTCCTAGGATGGTGTCACCTAAGGCATGTATATTCATGGTCACTAGGTTATGGTTTGTATAAGTTAATTCTATCTATGGTCTATATGAAGTTTGGTATGTATATATGAGCATGTATGCACTTTAATGAACTTGTATGCTTGATAGCCTAATGTTTAATTTCCATGGATGAACTGTGCATGAAATGGTTGAATAGATCACTTGAAAATGATTAGTTAACATCAAGTAAATGTAGTAAACCACATGTTTAGACATGAACCACATTGATCACATAAGGAACTAGCCATATTGTGTAGATAATATTGGAAACATGTATGATTGATTATGGTAACTTAAGTAAATGATGTGATCACTTATTGGCATGGATAATAGCTACATAGGAAACTTGAAATTTCTCTTTCATGTTATTCATCTAGTCAAATGCTTGCTTGAAGGAAAAGTAAGTCCTAATTGGTGTTGAACATGATATCTAATTGCTTTTTGGGTCCTAATATATCTAGTAAATGGTTCATACATTATCTAATGTATCCTCACCTATTCGAATTGTAACTTGATGTGCAAGAAAGACCTTAAACGAAATGTACTCACTACCTATAATTGATTGAATTGTTGATTGTAATTGTAGTAACTTATCTAATCCTACTAGGGTGGTTAGAGTATGTTACAAAATGGTAATTAGAGCTTATGGTTGCATGATTATAGGGTCTATTGCATGAATAGGCTATTGTCATTGATCATTTAGGTGCCACCTAGGAGTTACTTGAATATTGATTGGATTGTGACTTGAGCTTGACTTCTCTTATTCCTTATATATAGAATGTCTAAAACAAGATTGGGCAAGGATAATGAAAGCCCGATTGGCTCCTCCAATGAAGGAGGGAGAGTAAGGATGAACCAGGATCCCCTGAAGCCTGCTGAACCCCAACAAGTTCAACAGAAAGTCCTTGTGATTCATCCTATTTAACGAGAATACTTCTCCAGTCTGAAGGAGATGTTTGATCAAATGATTGTCTCAATAAGACAAAGTACTTCTGAATCTCCAGTAGCAAAACCGGCAAGAGCTCTTATTGATAAGTTAGCTCAACACTGAGCTTACACCTTCACTGGAACAAGTGAAGATAAGCCAGAAGAAGCAGAGTACTGGTTGGAGAATACAACAAGAATATTGCCTAAGCAACTGCAGTGCTCAGATGAACACAAGCTGGAGTGTGCAGTAGCTTTATTGGCCGATGAGGCATTTAATTGGTGGGAAACTACTACTTTGGCAGCACCTGAAGAAGTTGTCACCTAGGAATTCTTCCTTAAAGAATTCAAAAAGAAATATATAAGTGATCAGTATCTTACTGATCGCAAAAAGGTTCTTGTACCTGACGCAAGGAGGAAAGCCTATCGAGCAGTATGTCAGTGAATTTTGTAAATATTGCAAATACAGCTCGAAATTCATAAAGAAAGAAGAGGACAAGTGTAGAATGTTCATCGACGGTCTTAATGATGAGTTAGGCCCCATGTTCACTACTTTGGGGATTACTGACTTCAAAGAACTAGTCAACAAAGTTATAGCTACTGAAGCAAAGATGAAGACTTCGGCAAAATGATCAGAGAATCAGTCCCGAGATAACAAAAGATCAAGGGATGATCACAAGCCTCATTGGTGTAACAAGAAACAAAAGCATCTTGGAGGAAATTCTTCCAATCAAGGAAATTTCTCTAAGGGTAGCTATATACCCAAGCCACAAGCTATGTTCAGATCCTCAACACCTATGGTGTCATTGGATAGTATCGGGAATACCAGGAGGGAGAATCAAATCCCTACTTGCAAGACTTGTCAAAAAAACCATACTGGAGTTTGTAGAAAGCTCACCAATGCTTGCTACTTGTCTGGAGACACAACACACTATGTCAAAGATTGCCCCCAAAATCCGAACAAGTTGCCTTCTCATGTTTCTCACAAATCGAATCAAGCACCTTCCCCTAGGGGAAAGGGTTCAAAGCAAGCTAACTCAGGCAACTACGGGAAGAGCAAAGGCCAAGGGTCTAATGCTACATATCAAGAGTCTCGGGCACCTGCTCGAGTCTATCATATCCGGGGGCGTGAGGATGAAGAATCTACTGATGTAATTGCAGGTACAGTCTACCTCGATACTTACCCTGTTTATGATTTATTTGATACGGTATCAACCTATTCATTCATAAGATCTCTTTTAATTGAAAAGCTTAAATTGAAGTATGAATATGTTATTTGTAGCTTAATTGCTACCAATCCTTTAGGAGATAATGTAATAGTAAACCAAATATGTAAGGATTGCCCTTTGTTTATTTAGGGAATCCTATTCCTAGCCGACTTGTTATTGTTACCTTTTGTTGAATTCGATCTCATTCTAGGATTAGACTGGTTAGGAAGGCATCAAGCTTGGGTAGATTGGCAAAAGAGAAAATTGTTTCTCTGAGGTCTAAGAGAAAAATCAATTACCTTGACCGACAAGAAACCTATTTGCATCTTTGCTGCTATGATTAAAAGTAATGAAATTGAATTTAGGGTGAGTTCATTCCCTATTGTTTCTGACTACCATGATGTTTTTCCTAAGGAATTTTCGGGATTGCCCCCTATTCGGGAAGTCGAATTCAAGATTGAAGTTCAACCCGAGAGTGATCCAGTGTCTATCGCTCCATATCGAATGGCCCCTATTGAACTCAAAGAGCTTAAGCAACAATTACAATAGCTTAAAGACAAGGGCTTCATCCGACGTAGCTCTTCACCCTGGGGAGCACTGGTATTGTTCGTTAAGAAGAAAGACGGGTCGATGAGGCTATATATTGATTATCGCCAGCTAAACTGGCTCACTATCAGAACAAGTATCCATTGCCGAGGATTGAGGACTTGTTCGATCAATTCAAGGATGTCAAAGTCTTCTCCAAGATCGATTTACGATCGGGGTACTATCAAATGAGAATACAAGACTCGGATGTACCCAAAACAGCTTTCAGGACTCGTTATGGTCACTACGAGTTCCTAGTTATGCCCTTCGGGAAAACCAATGCTCCAGCGGCTTTCATGGACTTAATGAACCGAGTGTTCAAACCCTATTTGGACAAATTCATGGTTGTCTTTATTGATGACATTCTTGTCTACTCAAAGGACAAAGAAGAACATGCTAATCTCCTTCGAATTGTACTCCAAACATTGAGGGAGAATTGACTATATGCCAAATTAAGCAAATGCGAGTTTTGGCTCTCGGAAGTATCCTTCCTGGGGCATGTTATCTCAGCCGAAGGGATAAGGGTTGATCCTAAGAAGATTCAAACCATCATCGAATGAGGACCTCCAAGAAATGTTAGCGAGGTAAGGAGTTTTCTCAGTTTAGCTGGGTATTATCGAAGATTCGTGAAAAGGGTTCTCGATTCTTGCTACTCCATTGACTCGACTCCTTCAAAAGAATAGCCCATTTAAATGGTCTGAGGACCAGCAAAGAAGCTTTGATCAATTGAAGCAAGTCTTAACTCAAGCTCTTGTTCTAATCCAACCTGAACCGAGAAAAGACTTTACAATCTTCAGTGATGCTTCCATCTCGGTTTAGGGTATGTATTGATACAAGACGATAAAGTCATTGCCTATGCTTTTTGACAACTTAAGCCACATGAATTGAACTATTCAATACATGACTTGGAGCTAGTTGCGGCCGTGTATGCTTTAAAGATCTGGAAACATTATCTATATTGAGAGAAATGCAATTATTTACGGATCATCGGAGCTTAAAATACATTCTAACTCAGAAGGAGTTAAATCTTTGACAACGAAGATGGGTGGAACTACTAAAAGACTATGACCTAATCATTGATTACCACCCGGGCAAGGCAAATGTTGTGGCTGATGCACTCAGTCTCAACCATTCAATTGGTAATATCGATTATGAATTTTTCCAACATTGTTTATCCCCTATAAGAATGGATGTTGTGAATCCACTAATTGAAATCCTTTAATTGTAGCTTCAACTACTTTCAATGCCCATTTTAAGCTCCTAAAGAATTGGAGATATGTGGCAAAACTTCAAGTTCAATCGGACTTGAATTTAAGGATCAAAGAGCTTCAACAAAATGATCCCAAACTTCAGAAGATATTGAAGGAAATTGAATCCAAACCGAGCACTGAATTCTCACTTCAATCGAATGGTGTGCTCTACTTCAAGAATCGGGTTTGTGTACCCAATGATCCAACTCTTAAGAGGGAAATGCTTCAAGAAGACATAGTAGTCCTTTTTAAATACATCCGGGAGTGATCAAGGTGTATAAGGACTTAAAGGAAGTCTATTGGTGGTCGGGATTGAAGGTCGATATTGTTGACTTTGTATCGAAGTGCCTCACTTGCCAGAAGGTGAAGGCCGAACACCAATTACCTACTGGACTTCTTTAACCCATCGAATTGCCTCAATGGAAGTAGGAGTGTATAATAATGGACTTCGTATCGAGATTGCCTCTATCACCGAGGAAAAATGATGCTATTTGGGTGATCGTTGATAGATTCACCAAATCGGCTCACTTCCTACCTGTTCGAATGAACATGAGCCTCAAACAGCTAGCTGAATTATACTTGAAATTAGTAGTTAGACTTCACAGAGTTCCTAGATCTATAATATCTGATCGGGACTCTCATTTTACTTCTCGATTCTAGAGGGCACTTCAAGAGGCTATGGGAACTAAGCTGAACCTTAGCACTGGCTTCCATCCATAAACTGATGGACAATCTGAAAGGGTAATCCAAGTGCTTGAAGACATGCTTCGAGCTTGCATTATCAACTTCGGTAAAGACTGGGAGAAATCTCTACCATTAGCCGAGTTTACCTACAACAACAGCCATCAAGCTTCTATCAAAATGGCCCCATATGAAGCATTGTATGGTAGGAGATGTAGAACTCCCCTATGTTGGTCTAAATTGGGTGAAAACAAGGTCTTAGGACCTGAATTGCTTCGTGAAACCAAAAATCAAGTTCGGGTGATCCATAGCAGACTGAAAGAAACCTGAATTGTTTACATTGTTTTCATTTTATTGTTGTATTGTTTTTCAAAGAAAAATCACCAGGTATAGTAGTACACAACTATTTAGTGTTAGTATTGTATCTTATTAATAGTTAGTTATAAAACCCAAAAAAGCAAAAAAAAAATAGGAGTCCATTATATTTCCAAAAAGAGAAAGTCCATTTAGATTAAAAGTGTCCGTTTAAAAAAATAAAATAACATGTATATTAAAATGAAATACATGCCTAAATATAATAAGGGCCAGATCAGCCTGGTTTTAATAAAGCTAAACCCTAATACCCTTAGCTATGTCTTGTGCGCAGCCAACAAGGAACTGTTGGATCAAAGATTGATCCAACGACGCAAATCACACTTAGCTGGAGGAGATTAAGCACCACACCTCTTAGCTAGTAGATCAAGGAGTGATCTAACAACCTAGATTGCTCTAAAGCAAGCCACATGGATCGCCACTTGCACGTGGCAGTCACGCGCCCGACGTTCTTGTAATATCCTCAAAACTAGTATAAAAGAAGTTATTACAATGCTTTCATTTATTCTCTAATTGATTGAAAGTAAGGTGCTAAGTCTAGTTATTAAGGACTAGAATGCTATAATTGAAAAAGTGGTAACCTAATGTATAAGTGACCAAACAGAAACAAGTGACAAATTGAAGGAATGCATGCAAAATTCTAACATTCCTAAAATGCCCCTACACATGTCATTAATTAGTGGATAATTAAGGATGAATTAGTCATTTAAGGGAGGAATTAATTGATGAATTATCATCATCTTCCTTATTGTGGCCGGGTAGGAGAAAGAAAGAAGAGAAAAAGGGGATTGAGTGAGAAAGCTTTATAACCATACATTCAAGCTTGAAATTGGAGAAATTGGAGTTGCTAACATTCATATAATCTGGATAGAAAGGTAAAATCTCTTCCTTAATGTGTTATAGATACATATGATGCATTTAGATTTAGGGTTCATGCTTTAATTACATCAAATTGATGAATAGATAGTGAATTGATGCCATTAACTAGTTCAGAAGTTAAATTGATTGATCAATCCATGAATTGATAGTGCCATTCGAATGAGTAGGAGAAATTGAGGTTTTCAATAGCTAAATTGACGGTGAAATGCTAAGCTAGATGCTAAAAAATTTGGATGATGATTGGAATGGATGATTCATATGTGAATTGAATGCTGGAAATTCTAGAGAATTGATGTCCCAATGAATCAAATTGAAAATGTTTCTCAATTGCCCTGTTTTTATAAGTTGGACATATAACTGGACTGACATAGACATGTATGAAGGAGTTTATATGCTGAACAAACATGTTAGAATCTTGTTTAGATGAATTATGAAGCTAGAAGCTTAACCTAGTGTAATCTGCCCAGAAAACTATTCTGGGCAGTAACTTTGAAAATTACCATAAATTGTTTAAATGGAATTTGAGGCTGAAATTTTTATGGACAGTTCCTTAACATCTCTAAATTCATTAGGAGAAAACAGAACTGAATTCTGGATTGTAAAATTAATTGTAGAGAAGAAACACTTGGGACAATGCAATCTATCCAGTGTTGTAAATTGCTCTGTCTTTAAGATAAAAACTGTATTAATTGGCAAAGGATTAAAATGTAAGGCTTATATGGTTAGAAGGAAAATTAAGTTAGCTTTCTAACGGTGTAAACAGTTCGAAATTCCAGCGTATGGAATAAAAGATATGAACATTTAAGTAAGCAGTGCACATGCTGCTAGGCAGCAACAGTCAAGATGTTTATATTGAATTGTGTGCTTGAGTATGGAGTCACATAATGACTCAATTGGTTGCTGGATTGTATCTAATATGCTATGTATTGTATGAATGCTAGATCAAGTGGAAATTGAGGATAAAGGGGCTCACTTAGATCAACAAGCTAGTTGAGTAAAAGGGATTACAATCCGGGATCGACAATAGCTCAGGAAATTCTTGTGAGTGTATTTTAAAGTTTGGAGAGGGCAAAAGCCTCTCCAAGTCTATTTTTGATTTGTAATTCTTATTTAATCTTATGTATAAATTGTATAATGAGCTTGCTATGGAGCATTAGCAAGGTAAGTACTCTTTTGAGTGGTTACTTGATTGTGAAGCATGTTTGAATTGCCATTAATTGTAATGATGTGCTTATTGCCTAATTGAACTATATTGAAATGAAGCATGATGTTATAGATAGAAGTACTCAATTCATTGTTGAATGACATATTGATTGATACTCCTTCATTGACTATGGAAGCATTGATATTAGATTGGATTGAGCCCTTTTTTGACTAAAAAGGAATATTGGCACAAATTCTGCACATTGAATTGAATCATGCTTCTAATTGATTGAAAGTGATAACTATTGTAAGCCATGGTCTCGAGTCAGTCTTAGATATAGTTGGCATGCCATAGAGTCTATAGAGCTCATTATCGGGGTGGACTGCGGTCCGAGACATTGGTCCCTCAAAATCCATATCTAACATCAATGATAATAACCACCTTTAATATTTAGAATAATGGACCAACATCATATAAACTCACGAACGACGACAACACCAGTCAAGGTTGAAGACCACTATTAACTATTCACGATCGAGGACCAGGTCAACTCAAGATCAAAAATCTATTATCTTATACTACCAATAACATCAAACAACGCGTACTAAGCTCGAAAGAAATTACATAATGAATCTTACTAAAACTCAAATTCATCACTGGTATTTAAACCTGACAGTTGGGGCATAGGCTCGACAAGTGATCCAAGAAAAACCTGCAAAAACCTTTTTTCCTTCTAGATGCATCATATAGTTCTATGTGATTTAGTTAGGTTATGGTTCAATTTTCATGTCAAACGATTTCCAATTATCCATTCAATTAGCACATCTTAGATTTAGGGACAAAATGGAAATCTATAACATCATAGAGACTAACACATTTCTAAAAGCATCCTACTATAATTAGACACATTATAAGCATGCTTGAAAAATCTCAGGTTAAACTGACATCATGTGCTCATTCAATTGATGCATGAACATACGATGACCAAAATTCAAAGATTTTGAACTTGGTAAAGCCCAACAACAGAATTAACTATCGGTTGTACCAGTACACAAGATATTGTATCGATAAGCAAAACTTGGAATTGATACATGACGAGTGTGTAAATGACCTATTTTGTATACCCTTTTTTGCTCATATAGTTGAATTTAGGATAGATTGCATATAGTTTGCATGTAGATAGGGAGTTACATTGTCTGCTCTTAAATGTTATATGTTTTGGCACTTTTTATAGGAAATGTGGTGTTTTGTGGTGCACGTGCAGGATACTGGAGAAATGCTGGAGGGATTGAGTAGTAGATCTTATGGTTGGGCTAATGAGGCGTTTTCCTTTTATATATTATGTTCATCATTCTTCATGCGCAATTATTGTAAGAGCTATTGAGAGAGGCCTTTTAACTATTGATTTGTGGCTTAATATTGAGAGAGTTAGGTTATACAAACGTGAACATCAAGGTTAAGCTGTTAACTTATTTCTAATATAGCTTAGACATAAGTTTATGGTTTCAACGACTAAAAGGGAGTTTTTAAACATATAATAGTTGTTAGGGTTAACGCAAACATGTATCACCTTAGCTTCAATATTATTAACTTCTAGGCATCGAGAGAGTCATAAGTTCTTTAGAAAATCATGTCCAGTAGATAAAGATCTTAATGGTTTAGGCAGATATGTATTGGTAGTCACTATAACATAGAAATAAGTAATCAAGCACATGTCCTTAGCAAACAACTCAACTTCTATAATTATTTGTTATTTTCCACATCATCTGCTTATCTTTAATCATAGCTATTTTTACTTTATTTTTTTTAGTTTTTATAAACCAACACCATCCAATACTGGAAAACACATTCTTAAGTTCGATTACTTTGTAGTTATTGATCCAATCCTCGTGGGTTTGACACTCTGCTCTATCACTTTATTACTTGATTTGATGAGTATACTTGCTCTAAAGTGCATCATTATTCGACAAGCATCAAGTATTTGGTGTTGTTGTCGGGGTTTGGCAATTGATAATTTCATTGTAATTGCGCTTAAGATTTTATTTTAATTGCAATTAATTTTTGTTTTTGTTTCTTAGGTACATCCTACTGCATGGACAAAAGGTCCACCTCAGAACCTATTCTTCCGTTAAATCTAGATATGGAAAGAACTTTGAGAAATTTATGCAAAGAGAAAAAGAATATGGTGATCGAGAACCTAGTAGACGACAATGAGATCGAGCGAAACTGCGATGTACAACCAGTAGATGGACAAGGAGTTGTTGACGCGGCCCGAAATAATAGACAAGTACAATAGGAGGATCCACCACCTGCCAGACCTAGAAGGCCCATCAGAATGCATATTCAGCCCATTATCAACAACCTCAGCACATCTATTGTTTTGCCAGATATAAGGACGACTCACTTTGAGCTAAAGCCTATTATTTTCAACATGCTCAACACTATTGCTTAATTTGGAGGATCAACAAGAGAGGATGCTAGAGAACACATTCAAGCTTTTCTAGAAGTTTGTGACTGTTTTCAACAACTACGGAATCCTAATGATGCATTAAGACTCAAGTTATTTCCCCACTTCTTGCAGGATCGGGCTAGGGCATGGTTGGAGACATGTTCCTCAGGATCTATTACATTCTATGATGACTTGTGTAATAAGTTTCTGCATAGGTATGATCCATCGAATATGCACAATCAAAAGCGGAGTGACATCATCTCATTCTCTCAATATGATAATGAGTCCATGTACAAATGTTGGGACAAATACAAAGACATGTTACGCAAGTGCTCGATCCTTGGATTTTGTAACACCCCATCCCTGGGTTAGCCGTAACCCTGTTCAGGAGTGTTACCAAAGCAAAAGATAGGTTACTTGTCGAACAAGTAACTTCGGTATACTTAACTTGCAATGCAAGTAACCTAAACACAACCATACAATACATATGAAACAAGCATACAAGCATATTTTTACACATTAGGCATACCAAATAGGGTACAAATTTATTTCTTTTCATTTCATTTCAAGTCTGCATTTAGGTTACCACTTTTCAGGCTTAATTAACAAACCTATTCACATATCACATATACATTCCATTAGCAAGAACTAAGCATAACTTTATTCCTTCAATTAGCTTACTTGCATCTCAAGATACTACGTATTCAACCAATTGACATGATCAATACAAGGTATCCAACTTACATTCTTATTACATGTTTATACACCCTATTCGATTAACTAGTGGTCACTTAACACATTTCATTTGTTTCCTTTTCAACCAAGTCATACTATTTCATAGCATCCCTAACTAGTAACATTGTTAATGCATGCTTGTACATGCCTTGGCTTCAATCTCAACATTGTTGAATCATACTATAGCCACAAGAATGAATGCATGATCATACAACATTGGTCTATTGTTCGAATGAAACAAGGATTCAACAATCATTGTATAATTTTCACAATTTGCACATCATCTAGTTATATATATACATATCAACGTGGTTCATATACATAGCTTAAGTCATCAAAGTTGGTTACATGATAGGCCCAACGAAACATTACATATACTAGTCTTAACACACAACAAAATGCATGATTAAGGCTACCTATTACAAGTTCTAGTGCCACCAAACTAGGAGCATACAAAGAATATGAAATCATACTTTCAAGCTTGCTTCAAGACCTTGCTTCAATCTCAAGATATCCTCTTGATAATTTCTTTAATCAGTTATGGGAAGAATGAAGAATAGAGTGGTAAGTACAAGTTATGTACTTAGTGAGGTAACACTAAGTCTAGCCAATTTCCAAGCATACATATCCAAGTTTAAATGTATTTCAAAGAATCAAGATAATCTCTACATGACACATACCATTCGAATTCAAGGAGTAACATAGGAAAACTTCACATATCACACAATCAACATAACAACATCCATCATATATACCCATATGCTATTCGAGTATCTTGCTTAGAAGAAAAGCAACCAAATACACCAATTAACAAGTAGGCATTCTTACACAAAGTCATCATCTATCCATTTTTTTCATGAGAAGTAACTAGTTATACAACCATTCATGTGTCATCTTTCAAGGCAAGGATGTTCATTCAAGAATCTTACAAAACAAGCAATGTTCACAATACACCACTAAAGCAAACAATGTTCATTTCAAGTTATTAAATCATCTTATAACACCCTTGGTAAGTAGCTTACTAGATAATCAAATCTTCAACAATATGCACCAAAGTGCCAATATGCACCGTCGTGCCAATATGCACCGTCGTGCCAATATGCACCGTAGTGCCAATATGTACCATTGTACCAATATGCACCATAGTGCCAATATGCACCGTAGTGCCAATATAAGCTCAAGATTCTAAGGCATGCCCTCCTATCTATCCAAACTAGCTACCAAGGTTGTTGATTATCCATTTCATTCAAGCTTTATACAATTCATTATCCAATAAAAGATTATGCCATTCAAAGGCCAAGCCCTTAGGCTTATGGAGTCTTAACTCCCAAGACAAGTCTATCCATGCCATTCAAATGACATGAATACAAAGTGGTACCATTGTTCAATTCATTTCAACCAGCCATGTATATCAATCACAAACACATGCATATGTATGCAATGTGCGTACCTTATTCTCCAAGCAAGCATGTAATTTCTTACCTTTGGCATAAGCAATGCAAAATGTCAAGCATTACATTTCATTTGCTTAACACTAAAGTAAACAAATAGATCATGGCATCAAACAAGTTGTCATTCATATCATTCTTCCCTTAATTAGCCAAATATGTATTAAGTCATGTTACATGGCAATATCATTAAATCAATACAACAACAACGCTGGTTAGGACCTAAGTCCTAACCCTAAGGATAGTTACACTCACAATACTCCTAGCTAATCACTTGTCTTGTATCCAAATCCCTTTACCTCTTGCTTTGGGATATCCACTCTTATCTTCCTCTTCCACAACTTGCTGCCCTTGATCTAGAAAGCATAACACATACAATTCATCAAAACAAGCACATAATGTCACACATGTATAGTAGCGATGTTACCATATTTGTACCTAACATTTAGCTACTATTTTTGTGCTTTATTTTAAGCATTTCTTACTAGTTCATCTCTATATTTTTATTACCTCATTTTAGAACATAACTGGATAGGTTACAATGTCCCAAAATTGTTTTGGAAACAGTTTACTTCCAGGTGCAAAAACAGTCCCAAACTGTCCAGTACACTGTTGCCTGGCAGTTTGCACACTGTCCCTTTAAATGGTCATATCTTTTAATCCGTACGTCGGAATTTTGATTACTTTACATCGTTGGAAATCTAAAAAAATAATAGAATTGCATTTTAGTTCTTATCCAATTAATACAGTTTATTGCTCAAAGACACGCCATTTACACTGCCTGGACAGTTTGCACTATCCAGCTATTTCTATTTACAGTTTCCAGCATAGGACCCAGATTTCAGTTCTGTTTTCACCTAATGAAAGTAGACATACTAAGGATCATGTCACTAAATTTCAGCCCTGAATTTGATCTATACAAATTTTGGTGAATTTTCAAAGTTACTGCCCAAAACAGAGCAATTCTTGGCAGATTGCACCTATTCACATTTTAATTCCTTAAATTCATTTTAACCAATGTTTTGGCCCTATAATTCATTTCATATGACATCCTAAACATGTTTTTTCAATTTTAATTCATTATTCAAGGCAGCAAAAACAAAGTAACTTGGTTACAATGCTTAATTTTGCATGTTTACACAATAGGTTCTTACTAAAACAGTTTCTATGCTATATGACTATGTTCATACTTTTATCTTTCATTTCCAGCATTGGTTACTAACAATTTAAATTGTTTAACACCTTAATTACATTATCTAATCATGATCATGTTCAATTCATTAATTTCATAGCTCAATTACAAGTTCTAACCATTCAATTCTTACATCAACATCTAATTTCAAATTTCCATCAACCTAGTTTTGTTACACCATTCCTTACACATGAATTCTACTCTAATTCAAGTCATCCATGATATATACAAGTTCAATTTCATCATTCTCTTCATTTCAAACAACCTAATAACTCAACTAAGCATTTAATCATGATCTAAATCAGAATTTTAAGCATAAATTAGTTCTAACAGCATGAATTTACCTTAGTAATGATGCCAAGAAGTTGAATTTAGCTCAAATTCAATCTTACACCATAGATTTCAAGCTTTCTCTCACAAGAACACTCTCTCCCTATTTTTTCCTCTTCAATCGGCCAAATGAGGAATGAAGAAGATGATGGCTATGATTAATCCAAGTTATTGGATTTATGATTTATCTAAAATGTCCCTTAGTTAATCCTTAATATTAACTTAATCAAGGGCGTTAGGGGAAACAAGGAATTTAGCATGCAATCATCATCTTTCTCCTTTAATTCAATTTAGTCACTCTAAATTGATCTCTTATTTCTTTCATTCTTTCAATTAGATCCTTGACTAATCAATTTAGCTTAAATTCTAGGTTCACTTAAGCTATCAACTTATGTGATTGGTTCCAATACTTATAGTCTAGGATTTGGGGTGTTACAGATTCAATGATCATGACGTTCTATAATGGCGTCAATGCACCTACAAGGATGATGATTGACTCGTCAGCCAATGAAACTCTTCTCGACAAAGAACCTGATGAGGCTTTTGATATACTTGACAAGATAGCCAATAACGACTACCAGTTCCCAAGAGGTAGGTTGAAGCCAAGGACTAAACCCTCTGGAACACTCTACTTTAACGATTCCCAGAGTGTAGCAGCTTAACTTTCCACCATCACTAACTTGCTCAAGAACATGCGAGCGACATCCAATGTTCGCGAGGCTAAGGTAGTGCAATACACTTGTGAGCACTGTGATGGGGAACACCAGTCGAGTAAATACCCCCAACAAAAAAAATCTAGATTCTACATAGGGAACACCAACCGCAACAACAATCCCTACTTCAAATACCTACAACCCAGGGTGGCAGCAACATCCAAACATTTGTTGGGGAGGTAATACATGTAATTGAGGAACGTCAAAGAATGCCATAGCAGAACCTCCTAGCTTCTGGCAAAAGACTTAAAGGAAGAACCAGGGTGCTTCTAATTCCAATTCCAATTCCCTTGATAATACTTATCAAAATTTTATGGAAACTACCTGGGTTATTTTGCAGGATCAAGCAGCACTTAAAGAAACATAGTGACGTGCTCACCATGCAAGTTGCGTTGTTGCAAAACCAGCAATCGATCACGCAAAACAACATTGCTTCTTTACGGTCCTTGGAAACACAAGTTGGGCAAATTGCCCATGTTTTGAAGATGCGACCACAAAGAGGACAACCTAGTGATATTGAAGTCACTAAAGCCTTTAATGTAGAGCAATGCAATGCCATCACATTCCGCAGTGGCCCGCAACTAAGTACAGAAGCCAAGTTTGGGGGGTTCCCTAGTTGGTTCCACTTTAAGCAAACCATCCACCGATGCTCCTACACTTAAAGAAATACCTCTTGTGTCTCACACAGTGAGTAACCTAGCTACTGAAGGCAAGGAAGACAAAACTATGGATGCTACTGTATCCAGTAAGCCACATGATGAACCCAAACCACCACCTCTATTCCCATAGAGATTGAAGGATTAGAAACAAGATGTTTAGTACCAGAAGTTTTTGGATATTCTCAAACACTTGCACATTGATGTCCCACTCCTGAAAGCCATTGATTAGATGCCCATCTACACAAAGTTTGTAAAAGAGAGCATGACAAATAAAGAATGGTGGGTGAAGTTGAAACTGTTTATACTATAGGTGAGTGTGTGGTTAAACTCAATGATTTACCATCCAAGATGAAGGAATCTGGAAGTTTTACCATTTCATGCTCCATAGGCCATAATTATTCTGGCCATGCCTTATGTGATCTCGGTGCAAGTGTCAATTTGATACCAAAATCTGGGGTTGCACGACTAGGGATGAGAAAAGCTAAGCCTACATGCATGATCTTTCAGTTGGCTGATCGATCTCAAATCTGACCCGAGTGCAGAATTAAAGATGTCGTGGTTAAGGTAGATAGGTTTGTCTTCCTGGCAGACTTTATCATTCTTGATTGTGAAGCTGATGAGAATGCTCCCATCATCCCGGGGAGACTATTTTCTTGGCCACCAGCTGTATTGTGATTGATTGTGAAAAAGGTGAATTCACTATGAAGATGAATGCCAAAAAGGTCACACTTAACATTTTTAGCACACTCAAGTACGTGAATGACTATGAAGAATGCTAGCTCATGGACAATGAAGAAACCTCTGCACGATATATGTTGCAGCAATGTGCTTAGCGCTGTAGAGCAAGCTGACTTTGATGAGGCCATGCATGAAGCTAAAGAAGAAGGTAATGTTGAGATTGAACAATCCAATGTTGTGCTTACCCAACCAGGTACGACTTTTGAACCATTGGAATATGTTGAGTTTAAATCTCCCAAACCATCACTAGAGCATACACTTGTACTTAATCTTAAACCTCTTCCCCTACAATTGTAACACCCCAAAAAACATGCTAGAAGATTTGGGTGAATTATCAGAATTGGGTTGGAATTTTTGATAAACTTATCGTGTCAAATATTTTTGTAAATATATTTAACTAGTTTATTAAAGGGTGGAATTTAGTTTGAGTAATTCTTAAATGGGCCGATCTAATGTTAAATTTAAAAGTGACTATTTTGCAATAGTTGTAAAATGTTAGTGATGGCAATATTGTAAAAAGAAATTGAAGTTATAGTTTATTATGATTATTAAACCAATTATTTGTATATCTTTTCCCTCTCATTTTTAACAAAAGAAGATGACGATTATTATTTTCCCAAAGATGAGAAAAACATATCTAAGCATTTTTCCCATTTTCTCTCTAGAATTTGCCAAACACGCTTTAATAAAATTGATTTTCCTTCTTGATTTTCATTTCTTTTATATCCTAAATTATTTCTCATCATCAATCTAGCGAGAGCTAGCAGTCTCCATCAAATCTTCTTAGAATTCATGTTTAATTGGAGGATGGTGTTTTCATTTTCCAATTCTCCTATCAATTGGGTCAGCTCTTGATTTTTAAACGTTTTCTAATTGTTTTTAATTGATTATTTAACATTTCTATTGGAGTTTATGAATCAAAATTAATTTAATTTGATTTATAAGATTTCTTGGATGGTAAAGGTGTAACATCCTAAAATACGGCTGAGAAGTATGTTACTACTTGGATTGTGATTCAATTAGATTAAAAATATTTTTAACATTAATAATTGAAAGAGTTAAAGGACCAATTAAGGAGTTTAAAAGTATGTTAACCAATTTAGAAGGGCTAAACCGAAAGACTTGATTAAACAAGTGTTTGCATGTAAAATAATTAATGGTTTAGGGACTTACCCACTTGGCGTGCAATCCATGATGCATGTTCCTTGGGGTTCGGCCAAAGGAAAGAATTTGAGATATCATCTTTTTCTTCCTTGGTCAACCGAACCCTTAAGGTGAAGGAGAGAGAAAGATTAAAACAATGGCCATGGGAGCTCAAGGTTGATGCTCTACTTTAATTCAACTCTTAGAGTTTAATTCGGGTAGCTTAGTGAAAGAGGGTAAGAAAAGTCTCTCCCCCTTTCATTTGATTCAAACTTTAAATGGTGAATTTGATCATCAATTTCTTGTATGCTATGTTGTTCATGGACTAGTTGAAGAAATGAATTATGTCTTGAAGTGTTGGTCTTTTGATTGGTGTATGTGTACAATTGTTATGCTCTAATGATTCTTACAACGTAGCTTGAAGGTTGAATGGTTAATTTTAGATTTTCTATGTTGTTGAAGCAATTAGGGTGGTTCGTTTGGATCAATTGAATGACTAAAACTTTTAGATATGCTTGAAATTAAATTGTGGTCACATGATTGTTAGGAATGATCTATGGACTGTTTTGATCTAAATTGTTATGATGGAGGACTATTTAAGAAATATTTGAGGACAAATTGCTTGATTAAATTGCAAAATGGATTAACAACTACTGAGGACTGTTTGTAAATGTATATGGGCTGTTTTACAACAAAATGAAGGACTGTTTTGCAAAAGAAGGGGATGTTTTGCAAACTTAAAATAGGGGTTTTATACAACCTAAATTTAGGGAGTGTTTTGAAATGAATTTGACCTGATTTATGAATGAAAATGTGGATATATATATATATATATATATGGGATCTAGTTACATGGTGTAAAACTCATTTAGTTTTACACTAATCCATGGCCATTGGATGAGTAAAATGGATGGATGAGATTAACAGTAAAAAATGTGAAGATTATCACTTGGAAAAAAGACAAGGAAACAATCTTAGTCATTGATTACCATCATCCAACAGTCCAAAAAAGTGTAAAAGTAATTGAGTTTTACACTATGTAAGTGGATCCTCTCTCTCTCTCTATATATATGTGTGTGTGTGTGTGTGTGAATACATGTGTTTGGGACTATTTTATATATGTGAAAATGTATGGGGCTGTTTTGGTATACATATGAGCATTGTGGACTGTTGTGTATGAAATTATGTGTATACATGTATATTGAGCTGATTTATATACGTACAAATAAGAGTAATGGATGTCTTAGTGATCTAAAAATAGGGGAAATACTTTACGATAATATATGTAGACTATTCTGAATGTATAAGAAAGTATATGGATTATTTCGAGTAATAAAATGTATATGTATGTAAACTGGATTGTATTGTAAACACGTGTATGTATGTGGCCCTATTTTGAGTGTATAAATGTATATGTATGTAAAATGGATTGTATTGTAAATATGTGTATATATACGGCCTGTTTTGAGTAATTAAACAAGAGAAATGCTTTAAGAATGCATATAGGGGCTGAATTGGAAGTTAGGGACTGTTTTTTACGAGTAAAAATGCATAATTGACTGTTTTGGTAATATACATGCACATGAGTATAATAGGGACTGTTTTTCATCAATGTAAGTGATGATGGACTGATTTGTATGGATATAAAAGCATGCTGGCCTATTTTGATATATATGTACATGTATACAAGTGTATTGGACCGTCTTTGATACATGGAAAATATATATGACTGTTTTGATGCATGTATTTGTACTTTTATGATGTTAGATATGTTTTGCATACCTAAGGACTTTGGTGGATTGTTTGTGAATGATTGAACACTACAATTGATTCTAGTATATAGTTATATTCCTTGTTTTAATTAGACCAAGAGGGGATTGATGAAGTAAGGCATAAAGTAGACCAAGTTGTAGAAAAGCGAAAAGAAGTTGTGATTCGGGAACAAACTAGCTCGGAATACCTGTGAGTGTAGTTTAAAGTCTCGGGATAGGCTAGAAACATTCCCCAACATCTTTTTTTGTTTTAAATATAGTATCTTATATTTGTGCTAAGCTATGCTTAAATGAGCTTGGATTGAGGTAAATACCTGAACGGTAAGGTTTATACATGTATGTGATATGTTATGTTTGAATCAACGATGATCTCAAATTGAAAACTAGCCATACTTGTAACACCCCAAATCCTAGCTTAGAAGTATTGGAACCAAATTGAATAAATTGATAGCTTAATTGAATTTAGAATTAAGCTAAATTGATTAGTTAAAGGCCTAATTGAAAGAATGTATGAATTAAGTGACCATTTTAAAAGTGACTACGTTGAATTAAAGGAGAAAGATGGGGAATGCATGCTAAATTTATCATTTCCCCTAATGCCCTTGATTAATGCCCTTGATTAAGTTAATATTAAGGATTAATTAAGGGGTATTTTAGACAATGCACAAATCCAATAACAAGGATTTGTTGTTGTCATCTTCTCCATTATCCTTGTTTGGCCGAAAAAAAGAAGAGAGAAAATAGAGAGAAAGAAGCTTAGGAAAATCAGCCATTGAAGAGAAAAATCAATCTTGCATGTGTAGGAATTTTTCATTGAAATTAAGCTAGAAGCAAAGTAAGTATAATTCTTCTTGTATTCAATTGATTAGGCAAATATAATTGTTGAAATGGACTGTTTTGATGATTATAGATGAAATTAGCTATTGATTATGTTGTTAGATGATTGATTGGTTGTTGAATCATGCCAGTTGAAGAATGGAAGCGAGGTTCAAGGCTGGAAATTATGTGTTAGTGATAGTGTAACAAACCTAGGTTGCTAGAAAATTGAATTGTGATATTGAAGTTGGAATCGGATGAATAGAACTTAAAATTGAGCTATTAGAATTAATGAATTGATGATGATCATGAATAGGTAATGTAAAGAAGATGTTAAACAAATTGAAATGTTAGCAAACAATGCTGGAAATGAAGGATAAAAGCATGAACATAGTTATGCAACATAAAAACTGTTTTGTGGAATTGAAATTGAGTAAACATGCAAGATTAGGCATTGTAACCAACTTGCCCTATTTTGGCAGCCTTATATAATGAATTAACATGGACTAAACATGGCTAGGATATAATATGAAATGAATTATAGGGCCAAGACATTGGTTAAAATGAATTAAAAGCATTAAAATGTAATTAGATGCAATCTGCCCAGAATTGCTCTGTTCTGGGCAGTCACTTTGAAAAATCACCAAAAATTGTATAGATTGAATTCAGGGCGTAAATTTTAATGACATGACCCTTAGAATGTCTATTTTCATTAGGTGAAAACAGAACTGAAAACTGGGTCCTATGCAGGAACTTGTAAATAGGAATTGCTGGACAGTGAAAACTGTCCAGGCAGTGTAAATGCCCTGTCTTTGAACAATAAACTGTATTAATTGGAAACGAAATAAAATGCAAGTCTTACATAGTCTTATATTAAATTTTGTTAGCTTTCCAATGGTGTATAGAAATCGAAATTCCGACATACGGATTAAAAGATGTGGCCATTTAAAGGGACAGTGTACAAACTGCCAGGCAGCAGTGTCCTGGGCAGTTTGGGACTGTTTTTGCACCTAAATGCAAACTGTTTCCAAAACAGTTTTGGGACATTGTAATCTGTCCAATATTGTATTAAAATGAAGTAATAACAGTATGGAAATGAACTAGTAAGAGATTCTTAAAAGGAAGCATAAAAACAGTAGCTAAATGTTAGGTACAATGTGATAGCATTGCTACTATGATTGTATGATATATTGTGCTTGTTTTGATGGAATGTGTATGTGTTATGCTTTCTAGACCAAGGGCAGCAAATTGGGGAAGAAGAGGATAGGAGTGGACATCCCAAATCTAGAGGCAAAGGGATTTGGATTCAAGATAATTGAATTGCTAGGAGTATTGTGAGTGTAACTATCCTTAGGGTTGGGACTTAGGTCCTAACCAACCTTGTTATTGCCTAAATAAAATGTCAATGCCATGTAACATGACTTAAAGTATATTTGGCTAATTAAGGGGAGAATGAAATGTATAACAACTTGATTGATGCCATGATCTTTGTGTTTACTTGGGTGTTAAGCAAATGAAATGAAATGTATGTCGTGTTGCATTGCTTATGCCTAAGGTGTGAAATGGCCTGCTTGCTTGGAGAATAAGGTACGCACAACGCATACATATGTTTGTGTTTGTGAATGTTGTGCATGGCTGATTGTAATGAATTGAACAAGGATACTACTTTGTATTCATGCTATTCGAATGGCATGGATAGTTTTGAATTGGGAGTTGAGACTCCATAAGCCTAAGGGCTTGGCCTTTGAATGGCATATTGTTGAATTGAATAAAGAATTGTTCAAAGCTTAAATGAAATGGATAATCAACAACCTTGGTAGCTAGTTTGATAGATAGGAGGGCATGCCTTAGAATCTTGAGCTCATATTGGCACTACGGTGCATATTGGCACTACAATGCATATTGGTACGATGGTACATACTGACACTACGGTGCATATTGGTACGACGGTACATATTGGCACTACGATGCATATTGGCACGATGGTGCATATTAGCACTACGGTGCATATTGGCACTTCGGTGCATATTGTTAAGATTTGATTATCTAGTAAGCTACTCAAGGATGTTGAAAGATGACTTAATAATTCAAATGGACATTTCTTGTATTGTAAGAAACTTGTATGAACTTTCTTGCTTTGAAAGAAATGTATAGATGAATGGCTTTGTGTATGAATGCCTAATTGGTGATTAGAGTTTTTGATTGCTTGTCACCTAAGCAAGATGATCGAATGGTACATGAGTATTATGATGTATGTTGCTTGTCTTCTAAGCAAGGTGTTCAAATGATATGCTATGATTACATGATGGATGTTGCTATGATTGAATGGGTGATATGTGAAACCTGCCTATGTTTTCCTCCTTGCAATTTGAATGGTACATGTTTTATGGTGAAGGTCTTGATTCCTTGGATTACATGTAAACTTGGACTTATATGCTTTGAAATTGGTTAGATTTAGTGTTACCTCACTAAGTACATAACTTGTACTTACTACTCTACTCTTCATTCTTCCCATAACAGATTAAAGAATACTTCAAGAGGATATCTTGGGTTTGAAACAACACTTGAGGCAAGCTTAAATGTATGAATTCATACTCTTTGTATACTCCTAGTTTGGTGGCACTAGATTTTGTAATAGTTAGCTTTGAACATGCATTTGAATATGTGTTTATGACTAGGTTGTGTAATGTTTTGATGGGCCTATTATGTAATCTATTTGGATGACTTAATATATGTGTATGAACCATGATAATATGTATATATGAAGTAGATGCTACGCTTTTTGTGATGGAAATCCAATGTTTGTTGAATCGCATCTAATTTGAATGTTAGATTAATGTTGTATGATCATGCATTTGTTCCTATGTCTATTGACATGATTCGGCTATGTGGAAATTGGAGCTAAGGTATGTTAAGCATGCATTATCAATGAATAAACCAAGTATACTATCAATGGTGATGACTTAATTGTAAAGAAACAATTGATTTGTAATTATGGATCATCATAGGGATCGAATAGGATGAATGAAGATTTAATAAGATGTAAGTTGTGAATGCTTGGTAATGATCATGTTGAAAGATTGAATAAGTAGTTTCTTAAGTTGCAAGTAAACTAGTTTAAGCATGTTTAGTGATCACCTACATGTTGTTCAAATAAGGTGCATGAAATTGTAGTAAGAATGAAAGTTATACCATGTTTAATAGTAACTTAAAAGTGAAGTATGCCACACTTGTGTTTGTTGTTTGAATGATGTATGTGATTTGAATGTAATGGTAACATGATAATTGGAAAACTGAGGTTATAAGCTTGAAATGAAACAAAATGGTACCTAAAGTTGTATGCTATGTATGTTGTTGGTTTGCTTAATGTGATTGCTTGTATGAATTGTTTGTATTGAAAGGTTTAGAGTTTGTTACTTGCGCATCAAGGCAAGTAATTCTGAGGTTACTTTTTTGACTAGTAACCTACCTATTGCTTTGCTTCTGCTCCGGTAATGCTTTGGAACCGGGTTACGGCTAACCCAGGAATGGGGTGTTACATTTATTGGTAATTAGAGCTTTTTGGTTAATTCTATCAGCTCATTTGCATCATATATGATATTGTGCCACCTAGGAGATTAATATAAACTTATGTTGTTGCATAAATGTGTAAATGTGATAACTAAAACTCTATTTGTTCTGATTGAACTAGAATGTCAGAAACAAGATTGGGTCGGGATAATGAAAATCCCATAGGCTCCTCGAATGAAGGACATAGTGTGACGATGGAACAAAATCCTCCTCAACAAGAAGATCAACATTGAGCTCAAGCTGCTGCTCAACATGAAGCTCCTGCTATCAATCCTGTGCAGCAAGAATGTCATACAAGTATGAAAGAGATGTTCAATCATCTCGTAACTGCCCTTAAACAAGATCACCCTATTGCTCCTACTGTTACTGTGCCAAACCGAGCCCCTATTGACAAGCTGGCTCAACATCGGGCATATACCTTCAATGGCAACGATGAGGCTAATCCAGAAGTAGCCGAGTACTGGTTAGAGGCCACTACTCGCATTTTGACTAAACATTTGCCATGTCCCGATGAACATAAACTCGAGTGTACCATCGCTCTATAGGCAGATGAAGTACTTAGCTAGTGGGAAACCACTACCATGACTGCTCCTACGGAGTCTATTACTTGGAAGTTCTTCCTCGATGAGTTCAAGAAGAAGTATATCAGCGCACAATATCTGGACGAGCGTCGAAAATGATTCCTGTATCTTAAACAAGCTGCCCGACCTATCAAGCAATACGTGAGAGATTTTTGCAAGTATTGCAAGTATGGGTCCGAATATATCAAAACTGAGGCCGACAAGTTTCGAATGTTCATTGATGGGTTAAATGATGAATTAAGCTTGATATTCACTGCTTTGGGTATTACCGACTTCCAAAACTTGGTAAACCAGGCCATTGCTACTGAGGCGAAGATGAAAGCCTCGAAAAGACGCAAAAGCAGACACTCCTAAAAAGACAAACGACCCAGGAACGATGATAAGCCACACTGGAAATCAAAGAAGTCCAAACATTCCAAGGGACACTCTTCAAATTATACCCCTAATCAGAAGAGTAGTTATATTTTGAAACCTCAAACGATTGTAAAGACTTCAGCCCTTGTTTTTTCTGTCAAAAACATCATACTGGCCAGTGCAGGGCTCAACATAATTTATTTTTCTCATGTGGAGCCTCTGGTCATTGTATTCGGGATTGTCCTCAGAATCCCAACAAGGCTTCGAATAGAATTTCTGCGATTGCTAGCTCAGCTCCTTCTAATCAAAACAAAGCACCTAGACAAGCTCAGTCTGGGAATCAGGGGAAACAGAATGGCCCCTATTCGAATGCTCTAACTCATTAGGAATCTCGAGCCCCTGCTCGTATGTATCACATTCATGGTAAAGATGATGAAGAAGCTCTCGATGTTATTGCAGGTACCGTTGAGTTAAATTCCAGTTCTGCCTTGATCAACAAGTTAAGATTGAAACCTGAAATTATTGAATCAAATCGTGTAGTTTCGAATCCATTAGGGGGAAAAACACCCATTAACTTGCACCACAAGCAAGCTCCCTTGACCATGCGAAACATACCCTTTCCTATTGATCTTTATGTATTACCATATTGTGCATTTGACTTGATATTGGGGTTAGATTGGTAAAGTAAACACGAGGCCTGGTAGATTGTAAAAATTGGAGACTGTATCTTCAGGGGTTAGGGAAAGAATCCATTCTCTTAATAGACAAGAAACCAAATTCAATCTTTGCTAAGATGATTATCCAAGATGAAATTGAATTCGATTTGCCTAGCATGCCTGTCGTTTCTGAATTCAATGATGTTTTTCCTGAGGAACTCCCTGGTGTTCCTCCAACCTGAGAAGTAGTGTTCGGGATAGAAGTTCAGCTTGGAACAGCTCCAGTGTCCATTACACCCTATAGAATGACACATATTGAGTTAAAAGAATTAAAGAAGCAACTTCAGGAGTTGCAAGATAAAGGTTTCATACGGCCTAGCACTTCTCTTTGGGGTGCACCAGTTTTGTTTGTAAAGAAGAAAGACGGGATTATGCGGCTTTGTATCGACTATCGTCAGTTAAACAAGCTTACTATCAAGAATCGGTATCCCTTGCCCAGAATTGAAGATCTTTTTGATCAACTTAGGGATGTTGCCTTACTTTCTAAGATCGACCTTCGATCAGGGTACTATCAAATTAAAGTGAAAGAATAAGATGTACCCAAGACAGCCTTTCGTACTCGGTATGGCCACTTCGAATTCCTCGTAATGCCATTCGGGTTAACGAATGCTCTGGTTTCTTTCATGGATCTTATGAATCGGGTATTCAAGCCCTATATTGACAAGTTCGTGTTCGTATTCATTGACAACATTCTGGTGTACTCTCAGAATAGGGAAGAACATGCTGAACACCTCCGAATTGTCTTGCAAACACTTCAAGAACATCAATTGTATGCCAAGTTCTCCAAATGTGAATTCTGGTTACCAGAAGTTTCTTTCCTCGGCCACGTTATCTCGGCTGAAGGAATCAATGTCGATCCAAGTAAGATTCAATCTATTCTAAATTGGAGACCTCTGAAGAATGTAAGAGAGGTCCGAAGCTTTCTCGGTTTAGCCGAGTACTATAAAAGATTTGTTAAGGGCTTTTCCTCCATTGCCGCAAGTCTTACCAAGCTTACCCGCAAAGATACGCCATTCGTTTGGTCGGAGAACCAACAATGAAGCTTTGATCAACTTAAGCAAGCTCTGACTCATGCCCTGGTACTCATCCAACCAGAATTGGGTAAAGAATTCACTATTTACACTGATGCTTCTCATCTAGGACTCGGTTATGTCCTGATGCGAGATGGAAAAGTAATTGCTTACGCTGTAAGGCAACTGAAGCCACACGAGTCTAATTATCCAACACACGATCTGGAACTAGCAGCTATCGTGTTTGCTCTCAAGATATGGATACACTATCTATACAAAGAGAAATGCAATCTATTTACCGATCACAAAAGTCTCAAATACCTCATAACTCAGAAGGACTTGAATCTGAGGCAAAGAAGATGGCTCAAATTTCTTAAGGACTATGATTTGGTTATCGACTACCATCCGGGGAAAGCAAACGTAGTTGTTGACGCCCTTAGTCGCAGACCGTACTCGGGTAACTCCTAAATCTAGAATTCTGATTAAATTCATTTGAATTATGCCTTCTATTGTTTTGCAAACAATGAATTTCGAGCTTCCTTAAGCTACAAGTTACCATTCGAAAATTCCTTGAAATACAAGTAATCCATTTGAATAAGAATTGTTCCTAAAATACCTGTAACCATTGAAATTGAGTATTTCTTAGCTTGTATTAAAGAATTCGAACAATGCCTTGTTATGCAAATAACAATTTGAACAATGCCTTGTTATACAAGTAATAGTTCGAACAGTGCCTTGCACTGCAAGAAATCTATTGAAAATCATTCTAATGACCTTGTTAATTCTTTCGTAGCTACTATGGCTAACAATGCTCATTTTCGACTATCAAAGGGCTGAAAATTTTTGTCTGAACTTCAAGTCCAATTCGATTTCGTCTCGAGAATTAAAGAACTCCAACAAGTTGATCCAGATCTTCAGAAGATCATGTCTAAACTTACTTATGAGTCTAACTCTGACTTCTCCATAAAGTCAAATAGACTCGTCTATTTTTTAAGGATAGAGTTTATGTTCCTAACAATGAGGAACTAAGACAACAAATGTTAAAAGAAAGTTCTTTTACGATCCACCCTAGATCGGTTAAGATGTATAAGGACCTAAAGCCACTATACTAGTGGCTAGGCATGAAATATGCAATCATGGACTTCGTATCCAAGTGCTTAACATGTCAAAGAGTTAAAACTGAGCATCAAATCCCTATTGAACTTCCCCAGTGGAAGTGGGATCAAATTACCATGGACTTTGTCACCGGTCTTCCTTCTACTCCAAGAAAGAATGATGTTGTGTGGGTGATTGTTGTTAGATTCACTAAATCTACTCACTTCATCCATGTTCGTATGAACATGAGTTTGGAAAGCCTTGCCGACTTGTACATTCATGAAGTGATTCGATTAAACGGTGTACCTACAGCAATTATCTCTGATCGTGACCCTCGTTTTGCTTCTCAATTCTGGAATTCTCTACAGAAAGCTCTAAGAGCTAAAGTACATCTTGGTACGGCCTTTCATCCTCAATCGGATGGCCAATCTAAGAGAATCATTCAAGTGTTGGAAGATATGCTTAGAGCCTGTGTTATTGACTTCGGGAAGAATTGGGAGAAATCCCTACCTCTTGTAGAGTTTTCCTACAACAATAGTTATCAATCTTCTATTCAAATGGCACCATTTGAAGCTCTATATGGTACAAGATGTAAAACTCCCTTATGCTGGTCTGAATTGGGAGAAAACAAAGTTTTGGGACCTCAATTACTTCGGGAAACCGAAGAACAAATCAAGATCATTCACGATCGATTAAAGGCAGCTTTTGATAGACAGAAAGCATATGCTAACTTGAAAAGAAGAGATATTCAGTATGCTATTGGAGACAAAGTCTTCCTAAAGGTCTCACATTGGAAGAAAGTGCTCAAATTTGGAAGAAAAAGGAAGCTCAGTCCCTGATACATCGGACCATTTGAAGTTATTGAAAGAATTGGTCCAGTAGCCTATCGACTAGCTCTTCCTAGAGAATTCGATAGAATACACAATGTTTTCCATGTTTCTATGCTCATAAGGTATCAATCTGATCCTTCACACATTCTTGAGCCAGAAGAAGTTGAATTGAATCTCGATTTATGAAGAAGAACCTATTTAGATTCTTGACCGGGAAGTAAGAAAGCTTCGGAATAAGATTGTTACTCTTGTTAAGATCTTATAGAGAAATCATAAGGTGGAAGAAGCTACCTGTGAATCTGAAGAAGTCATGAGGAAGCAATATCCTCACTTGTTCAATTCAAGTAAATTAGAGGACGAATTTAAATTAAGGGGGAGAATTGTAACACCCCAAATCCTAGCTTAGAAGTATTGGAACCAAATTGAATAAGTTGATAGCTTAATTGAATTTAGGAATAAGCTAAATTGATTAGTTAAGGGCCTATTTGAAAGAATGTAAGAATTAAGTGACCATTTTAAAAGTGACTACATTGAATTAAAGGAGAAAGATGGGGAATGCATGCTAAATTTATCATTTCCCCTAATGCCCTTGATTAAGTTAATATTAAGGATTAATTAAGGTGCATTTTATACAACGCACAAATCCAATAACAAGGATTTGTTGTTGTCATCTTCTCCATTATCCTTGTTTGGCTGGAAAAAAGAGAGAAAAAAGAGAGAAAGAAGCTTAGGAAAATCAGCCATTGAAGAGAAAAATCAAGCTTCCATGTGTAGGAATTTTTCATTGAAATTAAGCTAGAAGCAAAGTAAGTATAATTCTTCTTGTATTCAATTGATTAGGCAAATATAATTGTTGAAATGGACTATTTTGATTATTATAGATGAAATTAGTTATTGATTATGTTGTTAGATGATTGATTGGTTGTTGAATCATGCAAATCAAGGAATGGAAGCTAGGCTCAAGGCTGGAAATTATGTGTTTGTGATAGTGTAACAAACCTAGGTTGTTGGAAAATTGAATTGTGATATTGAAGTGGGAATCGAATGAATAGAACTTAAAACTGAGCTATATAATTAACGAATTGATGATGATCATGAATAGGTAATGTAAAGAAGATGTTAAACAAATTGAAATGTTAGCAAACAATGCTGGAAATGAAGGATAAAAGCATGAATACATTTATGCAACACAAAAACTGTTTTGTGGAATTGAAATTGAGTAAACATGCAAGATTAGGCATTGTAACCAACTTGCCCTATTTTGGCAGCCTTGTATAATGAATTAACATGGACTCAACATGACTAGGATATAATATGAAATGTATTATAGGGCCAAGACATTGGTTAAAATGAATTAAAGGCAATAAAATGTAATTAGATGCAATATGCCCAGAATTGCTCTATTATGGGCAGTCACTTTGAAAATTCACCAAAAATTGTATAGATTGAATTCAGGGCTAAAATTTTAATGACATGATTCTTAGAATGTCTATTTTCATTAGGTGAAAACAGAAATAAAAACTGGGTCCTATGCTGGAAACTGTAAATAGGAATTGTTGGATAGTTCAAATTGTCCAGGCAGTGTAAATGCCCTGTCTTTGAACAATAAACTGTATTAATTGGCTAAGAACTAAAATGCAAGTATTACATGGTATAACAACTTGATTGATGCCATGATCCTTGTGTTTACTTGGGTGTTAAGAAAATGAAATGAAATGTATGTCATGTTGCATTGCTTATGCCTAAGGTTTGAAATGACGTGCTTGCTTTGAGAATAAGGTACGCACAATGCATACATATGCTTGTGTTTGTGAATGTTATGTATGTCTGATTGTAATGAATTGAACAAGGATCCTACTTTGTATTCATGCTATTCGAATGGCATGGATAGTTTTGTATTGGGAGTTGAGACTTCATAAGCCTAAGGGCTTGGCCTTTGAATGGCATATTGTAGAATTGAATAAAGAATTGCTTAAAGCTTAAATGAAATGGATAATCAACAACCTTGGTACCTAGTTTGATAGATAGGAGGGCATGCCTTAGAATCTTGAGCTCATATTGGGACTATGGTGCATATTGGCACTACGGTGCATATTGGTACGACGATACATATTGGCACTACGGTGCATATTGGTACGACAGTACATATTGGCACGACGGTGCATATTGGCACTACGATGCATATTGGCACTTCGGTGCAAATTGTTAAGATTTGATTATCTAGTAAGCTACTTACCAAGGATGTTGAAAGATGACTTAATAATTCAAATGGACATTGCTTGTATTGTAAGAAACTTGTATGAACTTCCTTGCTTTGAAAGAAATGTATAGATGAATGGCTTTGTGTATGAATGCCTAATTGGTGATTAGAGTTTTTGATTGCTTGTCACCTAAGCAAGATGATCGAATGGTACATGAGTATTATGATGTATGTTGCTTGTCTTTTAAGCAAGGTGATCGAATGATATGCTATGATTACATGATGGATGTTGCTATGATTGAATGGGTGATATGTGAAACTTGCCTATGTTTTCCTCCTTGCAATTCGAATGGTACATGTTTTATGGTGATGGTCTTGATTCCTGGATTACATGTAAACTTTGACTTATATGCTATGAAATTGGTTAGATTTAGTGTTATCTCACTAAGTACATAACTTGTACTTTCCACTCTACTCTTCATTCTTCCCATAACAGATTCAAGAATACTTCAAGAGGATATCTTGGGTTTGAAGCAACACTTGAGGCAAGCTTAAAAGTATGAATTCATACTCTTTGTATACTCCTAGTTTGGTGGCACTAGATTTTGTAATAGTTAGCTTTGGACATGCATTTGAATATGTGTTTATGACTAGGTTGTGTAATGTTTTGATGGGCCTATTATGTAATCTATTTGAATGACTTAATCTATGTGAATGAACCATGGTAATATGTATATATGAAGTAGATATTGCGCATTTTGTGATGGAAATCCAATGTTTGTTGAATCTCGTCTAATTTCAATGTTAGATTAATGTTGTATAATCATGCATTTGTTCCTATGTCTATTGACATGATTCGGCTATGTGGCAATTGGAGATAAGGTATGTTATGCATGCATTATCAATGAATAAACCATGTATACTATCAATGGTGATGACTTAATTGTAAAGAAACAATTGAATTGTAATTAGTGATCATCATAAGGATCGAATAGGATGAATGAAGATGTAAGCTGAATGCTTGGTAATGATCATGTTGAAAGATTTAATAAGTAGTTTCTTAAGTTGCAAGTACACTAGTTTAAGCATGTTTAGTGATCACCTACATGTTGCTCGAATAAGGTTTAGAGTTTGTTACTTGCGCATCAAGGCAAGCAATTCAGAGGTTACTTATTCAACAAGTAACCTACCTATTGCTTTGATTCCGCTTCGATAACTCTCCGAAACCGGGTTACGGCTAACCCGGGGATAGGGTGTTACAATACTTGAATATGCTTGATAGAATTTTATGCTATTTGAGTAAGATGAATGATGATGTGTAGAAAAATTTATATGACTTGAACACATGCCTAATATGAAAGAACAATAAGCTTTGTTTATGTTATATTCTGGTTAAGGAGCTAAGCTCATCTTGTCTCTGACGTGATAAGTTATAAGATTTGCTTATGTGATCTTATGAACTGAAACTTTGTTTACCTCGATAAATAAGATATGTTTTTCGAATATCAAGTTAAGGAGCTAAGCTCAATTCTGATTCTAATATGAAAGATATAAGTAAAAGCCTTGGTTTCGAGTCAGGCATAGGTATAGTTGGCATGCCATAGAGTCCATAGAGCTCGTGTTAGGGGTGGACTATGGTCTTGGACTACGGTTCTTATTTGGCGAAAGTAGGAGGGAAGTGTTATGGTCACTAGGCGATAGTATGAGGGATTAACCGGTATTTAAGTACTATTTGTTTGGCGAGAGTTGGTTGGGGATTCGTGTACCTAGGCTACATGATTCTCAAGGCTATGTTAAAGACAAAACATGAGATTGCAAATTAAACTAATGAATTATTTTGATAACTTATAAGACAAGTAAACCATGTTTACAATATGCTATGTTTGATAATTTATATAATAAGTAAACTATGTTTACAATATGCTATGTTTAGCTTATATGATAAGTAAACCATGTTTATAAAATGCTATGCTCGATAATTTATATGATAAGTAAACCGTGTTTACAATATGCTATATTTGATAGCTTATATGATAAGTACACCATGTTTATAACATGCTATGTTTGATAATTTATATGATAGGTAACATATGTATATGATATGCTATGTTCGAAATGATTAGCGAACTGTTTTGAATAGAAATGAACATGTCTTGGACTGTTTTGAATGTCTAATTGTATATGCATTATTAGTGGACTGTTTTGAATAGAAATGAACATGCCTTGGACTGTTTTGAATAGAAATGAACATGTCTTGGACTGTTTTGAATGTCTAATTGTATATACATGATTAGTGGACTGTTTTGAATGAAAATGGACATGTCTTGGACTGTTTTGAATGTCTAATTGTATATACATGATTAGTGAACTGTTTTGAATAGAAATGAACATGTCTTGGACTGTTTTGAATGTCTAATTGTATATACATGATCAATGGACTGTTTTGAATAGAAATGAACTTGTCTTGGACTGTTTTGAATACAAAATTGTATGCACATGATTGGTGGACTATTTTGGATAAGTACAAGCATGTTGTGTATTGTTCTAAACATATATATGTAAGTACATAAATCGGGACTGTTTTGCATATAAACAAGTATTGGAGTGTTTGAACATATATGAGTATCTCATGAAAATGACATGATATGTTTGTTATCTTATGTGTTAAGTAACTTGCGTATTGATATGCTAGTCCCATAACTTGTGAGATAAGTAACAATGTTCACAAAATGCTATGTTTGATAACTTATATGAAAAGTAACCATGTTCATAATATGGTATGTTAGATAGCTTGTGTAACAAGTATCATCTGTCTATGATATGCTATGTTGGATAACTTGTGTGAGTAATCAAGTATACTTGTATATGTTTTGTTTGAACATCATGCGTGTATATGTACATGCCATATTCGAATACCATATATAAGTGTTGTTTGTGTGCCTTGTCCTAATATGACTAACCTCTTGTCCAAGCCTAGTATGTTTTCCAAAAAAAAGGGGTTGTATAAAATTTGATGGAAGGATAGATTATTGTTTTATTCTAATTGTAGTTTATGCTACCTCACTAAGCCTATCCTTACTCAATCCTTTCAATGCTAGTCCCATAACTTGTGAGATAAGTAACAATGTTCACAAAATGCTATATTTGATAACTTATATGAAAAGTAACCATGTCCATATATGGTATGTTAGATAGCTTGTGTAACAAGTATCACCTGTCTATGATATGCTATGTTGGATAACTTGTGTGAGTAATCAAGTATACGTGTATATGCTTTGTTTGAACATCATGCGTGTATATGTACATGCCTGATTCAAATACCATGTATAAGTGTTGTTTGTGTGCGTTCGCCTAATATGACTAACCTCTTGTCCAAGCCTAGTATGTTTTGCAAAAAAAGGGCATTGTATAGAATTTGATGGAAGGATATATTATTGTTTTATTCTAATTGCCAGTTTAAGCTACCTCACTAAGCCTATCCTTTACTCAATCCTTTCAATGCATTTTAGGATAAACTTGCTCATGAGTGCTTTCTGAGCTCGGATGAGATCACGAGTGTCAAGTTGTATGTTTGTACTCTCCTTAAGAACTCCTAGATGGTTGAAACACCCCTGACCCAGTTTAGGAGTAAATCGAATTAGAAAGCGTTTAGAGAAGACACAACGAACATTTTTTGATAAACTTAATACAAACAAGTGATAATGCTCATGAAAAATAGTGTAATTTAAAACTTTTTTTCTACCATTTTCAACTAGTCCACACCCAGTTCCTTAAGTTTAACATTCATGCCACCAATTTAAGATTATGCCTCACATAAACTTGTCTTTCAATTAACTTCCTAGCCTCCTACTGGAGCATTCAAAGGAAATTATCAATCTTCAAATCAAACATAGAATATTATAATGGCCTTTACGAAACTTTGAATACTAAAAAGGCTTATATACATATTAAGCCTCAATGGATGCCAAAATGCACAATGCAGGCTTATCGATTTATGTGCCACCCTCTAAGAGTACAACAAGGCTTACAAACATACATTTTAGTGTTTGTGATCATGTCCAAACTCTCAAGACGACCGGGGATTAAGTTTCCTTGAAATGCATAGAAAGAACATAATAAGCATAAGCTTAGTGAGGTAGTAGCATAAACTCCAACAAAGATAGTTACTAAGATTTAACTTTTTAAATAACGATCTTTCCCAAAGTTCATCCGTGACTCACATAAGTATTAATGTGGTGGAAGATGATCACTAGATAATTTCCAAGATTTCCGAATATTAATTTACAAACACCATAATCTATTTATTATTTATTTATTTATTTTCCTTGTCACGTAAACAATCATAAATTATTGATCTTAATTGTGACCTCTCCAACAACTTTCTTATCATGCAAGACATTAGGTTTACTTGACATTCATAGATTCCTTAATATATATAAGGAATTATATATATACCTATTTCAACATAAGACTTTCGTCTCCCAAGTTTTAGGCATGTGTTTCTGATTAAATCAAGCATCTAAAGATAAATAGTCATTCCCTCATATCTTATAAATTCTTTTTAAGACATTTAATTACAGGAATCCATATTACTTGACAACCAAGCATTACTATAATTCATTAGTCCTAAACTTATAAACTCTATTGTATTTTTTTAATCTTAATTTTCTCGTACCTAATTTACACATCTTGCACTATGGTAAACATTTTAACACTTTGAAACTACGTTATCAGATATTCCTTGACATATGGAATAACCAACATATCATATCATAAAGGTCCCTCAATTATTCCTTTATAACTTCTATATTAATCTTTATTATAGCCCTATATGCTTTCCAAACTATAGTTTGTAGCCTAAACTAATTCATTTTACTTTGATTACACACATATACATATCATCAAATAGCACAAAATTTACAAGATTTGTCTCTTATCAAATCTATATCTTTACTAATCATGAATTGAGTTAAACCAAAGGTGAATTTCCATACTCCTATCACAACAAAATATACAAGAAAACTGAAATTCGTAGATTATCTACAACCAGTTAAAACACTCAGGTCAAACATAACCATGTAATTCTAGATATATGAATACTTGAGCAAGGCTTAGACATTGAAGAAGTCACACAATACGCATATGTATATGAATATCTTTAACAAGGCAAACTAATCACTCAATAAGATAAACCATGATCAACTAAATATGAATATCTTAACAATGAATTCCTTGATTTCCTTTATTTATAAACCAACATTATTTTCCTTTTAACAATACTTCCTATTGTCAAACAATATATACTATGTAAGTCAACTCTTTATCATTTTCTTAGGTTTGGTCCTTCAAGTTAAGTCACTTCTAGACATCAATAAGGAATTAATAGTTTTAGAGTATGGTTACTAATCTAGTATATACATCATTACATGAAGAAATTCAAACATACTAATTGGGATTAGCAATTCGATCACACACAACTCATATGGATACTCTTGTGAACCAAGACATACTTTACTTATCAAATAAGTTCAAAAGACCACTTACTATGCATTTCTTGTTATACAAGATACTAATTTAAATTTGGGATTTATTTAATAGTTCATCATATGTATGTACTCTTTTTACATAACATAACAAAGTTCAATTAACTTAAAACTTGAAATGACCTACAACATAGCTAAGTATCCAAAGCATAATACATTGCAACAAGTTCAAGACATTCGAGTGATTCATTTCTATATTTATTCAATCAGATATTTTTCACATACGGGTAAGCCTGATATCACATTCACCTTTCTTCTTTAAGTATAAATCAATCATAATTCCAATTATAATTATTTATCATACAATAAATATCATGATTTACTTGATTAGAGTTTACAAGTTCTTGTACATTCCTTTAATTCAGCCTTGAGAATCAAGTAACAGTCTAGGTACACGAATACTCAATCAAACTATCGCCAAAACAAATGGTACTCGTAGTACCGGTCAATCCCTCCTACTATCGCCAAGTGACCACACAACTTCCATCTTACTGTCGCAGGCTGTAGTCCACCCTGACATTGAGCTCTATGGACTCCATGGCATGCCAACTATACCTAAGATTGACTCGAGACCAAGGCTTTAACAATTTAACATTCTTTATTTTTCAGATAATGAGCATTGCTCCATCATACAGTATCATTTCACTGTCTTGATACCCCTTTTTCACATTGGGTACTTACATATTCACCTCTGGTGAATCTTGTTATTCCTTATCTCTTGATTAAAAGACATCATAGCTGATTTCATATTCAATAAGTATCATTTATCACATTATTTTGCTTGACTTAATAAGTCCAAATACAAAAATAAATCTCAAGATAAGCATTGCTCCAAGATTTCATATTCGATATAACATATCTCTAGTCTTTAACTAGAATAAATAAGATTTCAATTTCCATTACTTACATGATTAGTCTTATAGCCTTGTATACGAACTAAATTTACCACATGAAACATTCAGAAATGATATAAAGCATAGCAAGATTTTTAACAAACTTATAGCATTCAACTACACTCAATTCATATCAATCTAGTCATATCTACCACATTTTGTACTTGTAACATGACACATACCTCGCAGTCCAAGCTTTAGAAGCACAATATAGTTTAACTAGGTGTACGACAATATATACGAAACACATAAAAGCATGCTCGGGATAGTTTCAACCTATCCTGAGACTTAAACTACACTCACTGCTTATTTCCAACTAGTTTTACTCCCGTGTTGTGATTCCTCTTGTTTGTCCTTTATTTGGTCTAGATGTATCAACAAATTTAAAATTACGAATTAGAACAAAATCATTCAATTGATCGTGTGTACACATTCAAATTTGTCAAAATAGCTTCTAATTTATTTACTTGCTACATTAACAATCCATCATACATTCCTAACAAAACATAACAATCTAGTTTCTTTCATTCAGTCCAAACATTTATAACCATTCAAAGACAACCTTTAAACACATTCATAAAACATTTCCTCTGATTTAGACCACTTTAGCAGTTCACATACTTGATTATACCTTCAAACAGTCCCTAAATTTCATGTATATTCACAAGTATGATTCAATAAATTCAGCATATTTACAGGTACTCAAAATAGTTCTAATCATGCATTTATACATTCAAATTGTTTCATTTTCATACGCATACATTACATTTTCACCAGCAACTTATAATCATTAAATTCGATACTAATCAGTCCCTTAACATATAGAATTTTATTTGTATAAATCCTTTAAACAGTTTACACCTTGGTGTATGCAATTATTCACATCACAACATTCTTATTGCTTTTATTCTAGCATGAACAACCCTTATCATACCTATACTCATGTTTTCTTTTAGAAAACATCCTTTAACAATCTTACTTACATTTAAAATAGTCTTGATTTTCTTACTGAGATACACAGCGAACAACAGTTTTACAGGTTTAAGAAAACAATCCCGGTTACAATTATAGGATTCAATGCAGTCCGCATTTCATTGTTTTAACACCAAAACAACTTCTTAGTAACAAAACAGACCCGTCCCCTATTTTAAACCATTGGAACAATCTGTATTGTTCATATAAATGTATAATCTCTATCACAATAGCACGCATACATACACATAATGTTCAAAGCAACTAGTTCATAAATTAGCATGCAATGCCTTTAATAATTTCAATTCAAGTAAGAAAACCCGATTGAATAATGTCCAACTCGAAAACTTAAGATCCAACACTGAGAGATTTCTATCACTAGGTTTCAAATTCAAACATTCCAACCACTTCAAATATCCCTTTTTAGTGTTTATTGATGAGAATTCATATAGGCATCATCAATTGAACTAATATTCCAAATCTTTACTAACAATTGAATAAAGGAAAAGAAGGGAAAAACATTATCACCTTCTTTAGAAACAATTGAAGTGAGCTTCCAAAAACTTGATCAAAACCCTCCAAAAACAATGCATTTGAGACCTCACTCTCTCTCTCTAGATTTTAGGTGGATTGGTTAATGGAGAGGATAGTCTCCATTAGCTTATCCACCGATTACTCTCACTTGCCATATGTTTAAATTTATGCTTGACATGTGTAATACCCACAACTTAATCCTATCTTAACATGCAAGCTTCAAGTTTCCATTTTTAAAGGGTTTGGTACTTATAATGGTGCTTTCTATTTTTCCTTTTCTTCCAAAATGATCCTAATTATTCATTTTAAAGTTAATATATAATATAGACCATAACATTTATAATACATGCAATTACACACATTCTACTAGGCCAAACTTTGGGGCATTACAATGGTGGCACATAGTCGTTAAGAATGCATTGTGCATTACAATTTCTTGTTTGATTACATATGTTTATAAGCTTTATAAGCATTTGAAGCTTTGTAACAGGCCTTTAAATTATTTCATAGGTGCTTGTTATATGAGTTATAATAGTTAGTATGATTGTATGGTTGTTTAAATATCTACATGTGCCTTAAGTTGTTAGACCACCTTGATGTCATGCATGTATGTATGCTTTTATGTATCCATTATCACATGTTTAACCCTGACAAAGCAGCATAGCTTGAATAGTTGGTTAAATGGTTTCAACGATCAATTCATAGTATATTATGAATATGTATATGATATTGCCATGTGAATGTGTTTGTGTTCGAATGAGACCAGTGTGCGTGATTATATGCTTGTCATGATTTTGAGTTAGTTGCTCCCATATTTACTTATATGGAAATCCTTGTTATGCCTAATCTGAGAATCACATAGTTTAATTAACCTTTAAATGAGACGTTTGATATAGTTTTTTCTCTCTTACCCGTTCGAATGGTAATCATGAACTATATTAGACCTAAAACTTGAATAGCTAAAACTGTTTATTTGAACTTTTAAGAATAGCCTTAACCTTTCTTGATTTTATTTATAAGTGAGCTTTGTATATTGGAAGTTTATCAAATAAAGTTTAAGCTATGAACTATTAAATGGATTGTTATATATAATGTGTAAGCATACCTAATTGAACATTAAATGTATTGGGGATCATGATCTTTGGAAGTTACTAAAAAGATTTAAATCACCCTGATTTCTGGATGCATGCTTCGTTGAAAAGTGCTAAGACATCATATTTTTGTTTGGATTCTTGTTCAGTAACACTTCTTAAACCGGTTTCCTCTTAGACCGTGTAAGGGGTATTATAAAAGGATTGATTGTAATTTGATAGATAAAATCAAAGATGTTTTAATTGGATTGATAATTAATCTTATGGGTTAGATGAAATCTAAACTCAATTTTAAGATATTGGTACCAAAATTAATTGAATTGGTTAAGTTTAGATTTAGATTCTTGGGTGGGGTGATAAGTAAAATAGTTGATTGAATTGTTTGATCACATACTAATCTGTAAATTCAGTATTTTAGAGGTCCTTTAATGAAACAAACAATTCCACAATGAAATTCGACCTATATTTAGTGAGCACACAAACTTTCATAACAATCAAAAATTATTTACTCATTCAATTAGACCAATCGACAATCAATAACCAATGTGCAAAACTTCAAACTCATTTCAATGACTTATAACTGATTTACCTGTATCGGTATCGGTACTCGCAAAACTATACTGATATGCCCATGACATGACCGTTACAACAATTAAGAGTCAATGATCTTGTACCGATACTGTGTCTATCCAGATCAATACGCAATGCATGATTTATGAATTATCAGATTCCAGTGACCAAAATTCGTATCGATACTGCTCCAGCCGTATCGATACATGTTTACCTATTTTTGTACACCTTATAGCCGTAACGATGTAATTTTTACAACAGATTGTTGTGTTGAATTTTGGTATCCATACACCTTTTGACGTATCGATACGCCATATTTAGCAGGGTTGACCATGCCCAATTATGCAAATCGGTATCAATACGCCATCACCCGTATCGATATGCTTTGCACTATAATGATAGATTTTGATTGGTATTTATCAAATTTAACCTATCAAACAATGTCCAAATGCAATGAAACTTTCCCAGCAATATTATGACACTATAATCCACTAACACGCCAAAATTTAATATCAAAATGAATCTGTTTACTAGGTTTTCACTTTCTTAAGCTAAATATGAATTTTTAACCACTTTTAGCCAATTTCAAAATACCAATTAGTGCCTTTACCACTATTACAAAGCATGTGCAACACATACACATTAAAATGGCTAAAAGAGACTAGTTCAACTACTTTGCCACCATACTAGGAGTTTGTAGGGATGATATACATTACTTTAGCCTTGTAGTGACTTGCCAAACTTCCAACAATCCCCGATCTCACAATGGTGACTTTCAACCTGGAATGCATGATATGGAATGCATTAGACATACTTTGCCTAGTGATGTAGTCATGAACAACAATAAATACAATGGTACGCAATTCAAATCATGCTAGAATGATGACAATGCTATAACAATATCAAAACTACGTAATCATCAATGTTATAATGATATCAATGCCATGACAATAACTATGATATGTCTATTTCAATGATATGGCTATATTAATGCTATGACAATAACTATGCGATGATTATATCAATGCTATAACAATATTCAATAACATGCTTGACATATACCAATAGCATTTCCCTTGGATTGAAACATGGTAATGGATCCACGAATTCTTACGCCTCGCCAAATCAATGAATGGTCTAGTCCCTCCGCCTCACCAATTAACCAATAACACAAACATACCTCCACCTCGCCACAATAAAGGTTGTAGCCCAAGGAACATAGTCCACTCGTACCAATGAACTCATGAATTCTATGGCATGCCAATTATATCCAATGTCCTTTTGAATCCAAGGTTCAATAACAATATCAATAACAATGTTTCAATAGCAATGTTAATAATCAATGTTTTCAATATCAATGGTCAATGTTCCAATATCATTGTTGTCACATCCCTAAAATCGGCTTAGTCAGAATTTGGTTCTGGTGACCAGAAATTTTGTACTGGATATGCTCGGAACTGTAAACTTCCAATCCTTGTACTCAATTTGAAGCAATGAAAGTTGTTTAGACGTGATTTAAGTGGTGAGGACCTTTTTGTAAGAAATTTAAAGTTGGAAATGTTGTTTTCAAGCTAGGAACATTGGTACGGTGGGATTGGTATCGGTACGGCTTTGGCTAGGCGTATTGATATAGCAAGACCTGCATTGATACAACCTAACTGCCATAATGAACTTACCCATTTTAGCTTAGCCGTATCGATACAACCATAAGGTGTATCGATATGAGTCTTTGTAGAAATTTACTTTGAATATTAAATTGAAAGATAAAAGGGAATAGGTGATGAATCACCACCATGCTTACCCCTCCCACGTGAAGCACCTCAGAAAAGGTGACTAATTGTCATCCAATTGACAATTGAATGAAAGGAGAGAAAGATGATTGAATTGGGTTTAGCAAACCCTCAAGGATAGGAAAGCTCTTTATTGGTCCATATGTTGGTGGGGGAATGCTTAAAGATGAAAAATGGTTTTAAAATGAGAAAAAAAGGTTTATTCCTCACTTTGAACCTCCCGTAAACTAAATCCCACCCTTGTCTTCCAACAAGCAAGCACCACCATTGTTGTCCTCGAACTCAAGCTTAAGCAAGCACCTTGATTCAATCCTTGACCTTTGTTTAATCTCGATATAGCATTTGAAAGCTTGTATCTCGGTAAGTAAAAGTCCTCGATCAATTTTCGAAATCCATTGATGATTATAGTTTAATCTCGAATAGAAATTCTAAGCCTAATCTTCGAAGCGAGTACTATATTGTGATTATAATTATTCCATGTGTTTCTTTCTAGCCTAAAAATTGGAAGGAAAAAATTTGTTATCTCCAAGCAAGCTTAGGAGCAAAGGAATCAGAATCTGAGAACCTTAAAGTTTCCAAATACTAGGTGAGCATAGTCGTGTCAAGGGATTGGCACAGAGCCATCCTGTTGCATTTGTTTTGTGTTATGATTACATTTGTGTTTAAGGGATCAAGTAGAGGAAGCATATGTGTACTCTAACGGTAAGCATGGTAAGCTTCAATAATGTTTGATATATTTGTAAGTTCATATGTGATATCCGATTCATGCTTGCATATGGATTTTGATATAATTGTGCTATGATATGTTATGAAGAGATAAGGCTCGATTTGCTATCCGATATGATGTGATCCGAACGGTATGAATTATGATGAAATATGTGTTTTTGGACATTATGGGCATTGGATACAATTGGCATGCCATAGGGTTATTCGAGCTCACCAAGTAAGGGATTGGACTACGGTCTAGGGCTACGGCCTATATGTGTGGTGAAATAAGGATGGATTGTGTAAAGGACTATCCGGAGCTAAGACTCAAGATTACAACTTATTTCTGATATGTGTTGTGCACAGGAGAATTCGCGTATATATTGGTTACCATGTCCAAGGAAATGATGTGTTATTATGATTTACAATTGCTATATGAAATCATGACTAATGGCTTGAATAAGTTCTTTATGATTAATGCTAAGTGAATTGTTGATCAAGCATCCTCATATGTCATTCATGTAATTAATAAGTTTATTGTGCATTGTTATGACTACCTCACTAGGATATGTAAGCCTAACATTCGTGTGTCTCATGCATTTTAGGATCTTAAAGAATTTCGGCCTTCGATCGTGTGTTGCCGTTGCAAGCCACTCCTACAAACCATATGTATGCTTATCTTTTGCCTTAGAGTCCTAGTAAGGTGGCATATGGCCTAAACATGTTATAAATGTGCTTTACTATGTATGTGTAATAGCCTAAAGGCGACCAAATGCTTAATGGTTAATATGGTATGATTGTGAGTTAGTTAAACTAGTAAAAGGAGCCTAAAAGCCCTAAAAGGTGAAAACTAGGTAAATGGACATAGAACGCTCTAAAATTTTGTATGCTATTAAAAATATGGATTTTGGACTTGCTGGTAAAATTTGGTTAAATTCGGACAATGTTCAATAGGTTAAATTGATTAAAAGCCAACTAAAATCTGTCATTACAGGGCAGACGTATCGGTACGGGTGATGGCGTATCGATATGGCCTTGCATAATTGGACCAAGTGAAACAGGGTGTGTTGATACACTAGGGGTGTAAAGGTACGAATCTTGACAGTAAGATCTGGAAAATAAATTGCATTGATACGGTCTATAGGGGGTACCGAAACGGTAAACCCTAGTCAATACGTATCGATACGGGGCTATGTGTATCGATACGGGCGTGTTACCTTCAAATATGGGAAATGAAAAATTGACTTAGCGTACCGATACAGTCCCTAGGGTATCAGTACGGAGTTAGTTTGTTCTGTTAAAAGACATAGAAACCACTTTTAAGAAGTTTGCAAAACGGTTACTAAAGCTTTTACAGCCTAATTGGATGGGTAAACGATATCCGTTAATAACAAAACTTCACAGGTTAATAATCAATAGGTTTAATTGTAGGTTTAGGGTTTATAGTTCAGGGTTTAGGGATTACAATTTAGTCCTTAAGTTTAAAAAGAGTTACAATTTAGTGCTTAAGTTCAAAAATAGTTAAAACTGACCCCGAATTGTGTAAGTCTTAATGAGATAATTCTGTTAAGCCTTAAAAGAGATTAATAAATTATCTGAATAAGTTTCCAAACTCCAATTAAGCTTCCGAATCCCCAATATGTTTTCCAGTAGCATATTCCGACCCGATTCTCTACTAGGTCGGGAAGAGGTGTTACATTTGTGGTATTAGAGCCTAGGTTTAGTCGGTTCTAGGATTAAACTGAAGTTTGTTATGATTCTACATCTGCATATGCCACCTAGGAGTTTATTTGTATATGTTATTTGTGACTAGCAACTTACACAATTAAATCCTTTTTAAGAATAGGTCTGAAAATGTTTGCACCCACCGATAGGCGTGCCGAAAATGAACCACACCCGGCTCCTCCTCGACTCAGGGGGAAAATTTGGGAGCCGAAGTTAGACCCGACCAAGTGAGACAAGAATAACCCACCTCATCCTCTTCTGATGCCTTACGCTCAGCAAGAGTGTCTGATGTCTATGGATAAAATGATCAAACAGGTGGTCGTGTATCTCAGGCAAGAACCACCACCTCAGCCTGCTAAAGCATCTTCTTCTGTTTTGAAGGCTCCCATTAGCGAGCTCTGTCAGTATCCAGTTTACACTCAGAGATGGTGGGACATTGTGTTGCTCACTATGCATGAGCATAAAGTCACATGAGACTTATTTCTTCAAGAGTTTCACAATAAATACATCAGTGACACTACGTTGCCGAAAGACGTAAGAAGTTCCTCCATATGAGATAAGGAGGAAGACCTGTGGAGTAGTATATCCACGATTTCTACAAGTATATGAGGTATAGTGATGAGATCATAAGCACGGAAAAGGAGAAATGCATAATGTTCATTGATGGTCTCTATGATGAATTATATCCTCTCTTTAATGCTTTGGAGATAGAGGGTCTCTAGACCTTGGTCAATCGAGCCATCACTATCGAAGCCTCTAGAAGGCTTATGAAAGGAAAAATGGGAACCAAGCCTTCTGCGCCTTAGAAGAAAGGCAGACAGTGGGATCAGAAGTTTGCCACCCACCAACAGCTACTAAGAACAGGATATGTTCCACAATCTCAATCTCTAGGAACATTTGTTGCCTATACAATCTTAGTTGATAGTACGGATGGTTCTGCAAAAGGTTCTCAGATTTCGTTATGCAACTTTTGTTAGAAGAGGCACCATGGACATTGCCACAGACAGTCTGGATCCTACTACATTTACGGTGAGTCTGGCCACTTTATTAGGCAGTGCTCGCAAAATCCAAACGCCCTACCACTATGGCTTCTCAGAATAATCCAAACAAGGGATGAGGAGCAAAACTAGTGTCGTCTGGATTAGTGGGGAGACCTCGTAACACCAACACTACCTCAGTTGGACATGATCCGCAGACCTCAACCCAAATGTATCATGTCCGAGGCCGAGAGCAAGAAGATCTAATGTGATAGCATGTATGGAGGAATTATGTTCCGACCTTGTTTATGCTTTGGTAGATCTAGGCTCGACCCATTCCTTCATTAGTGAACCGTTGATTGAAAAGTATGCTCTAGAATCTGAACCAATTACTTCTGAGATTGTTGTCTCTAACCCACTAGGAGATAGTGTATTTATTCGATGGATTTGTAAAGCTTGTCCTCTGAGGATACAGGGGATCCCATTTCTAGCTAACTTGATGGCCTTACCCTTCTATGAGTTCGATCTTACCTAGGCCTCGATTGGCTAGTTGAGCATCAAGCCTGGGTAGATTGCTCGAAGAAGAAGTTGTACCTTCACAGACTCGGTAAGGAGAGCATAACCTTGATGAAATCCAAACCCAAGCCTAAAAAGATCCTTATATGTGCCATGGAGTCTAAGGAAGATTTAAAACTTGAAGATGTGCCAATTGTAAAAGAATTCCCTGATGTGTTTCTCAATGAACCTCTAGGACTCCCCCCAACCCGAGAAGTAGAATTCAAAATTGAAGTGCAAGTGGGGACTACCCTAGTATCCATTGCTTCGTACCGAATGGCTCCAGTTGAGTTGAAGGTCCAAATCCAAGACCTTTTGGATAAGGGATTCATACGATCGAGTTCCTCACCTTGGGGAGCACCAGCTTTGTTTTTCAAAAAGAAGGATGGGTCGAAGCGTCTGTGCATTGACTATCGTAAGTTGAATAAAGTGACCGTTAAGAACAAGTATCCGTTACCAAGGATCGATGATCTCTTTGATTAATTGAAAGATGCTTATGTCTTCTCTAAGATAGACTTGCAATCTGGATACTATCAAATGCGAGTGAAGGAGTCTGACATTCCAAAGACTGCCTTCCGAACTAGATACGGCCACCATGAGTTCTTGGTAATGCCTTTTGGGCTTTCTAACGCACCTGCAGCCTTCATAGACTTGATGGACCATGTGTTCCGACCCTATCTAGATAGATTCATGGTTGTGTTCACAGATGGCATCTTGATCTACTCCAAAGATATATCCACTCATGAAGAACATCTATGGATTATGCTACAGACTATCCGAGAGAAACAGCTGTATGCCAAATTCAGCAAATGTGAGTTGTAGCTATCCAAAGTATTTTTTCTGGGACATGTGATTTCTTCTGCAGGAATTTAAGTTGACCCAAGGAAGATCTAAGCAATTCTTAACTGGATTCCTCCGAAGAATATTGGAGAAGTTCGTAGCTTTCTGGGCCTTGCAGGCTAATATCGTAGATTTGTTAAGGGATTCTCGATGATTGTTGCACCCTTGACGAAGCTTCACTGTAAAGAAACTCTCTTTGTGTGGACGGTGGAACAACGAAGAAGTTTTGACCAGCTTAAGCAAGTTTTGACCCATTCCCCTGTCTTGGTGCAACCCGAGTCAAGCAAGGACTTCACCGTTTACAGTGATACATCCTACCTGGGATTAGGTTGTGTACTTATGCCAAAAGGAAAAGTCATTGCTTATGCTTCACGTCAGCTTAAACCCCATGAGTTAAACTATCCGACGCATGATCTGGAATTGGCCGCTGTTATGTTTGCCTTGAAAATTTGGAGGCACTACCTTTATGGTGAGAAGTGTTAATTATACACAGATCACAAAAGTCCAAAATACCTTTTGACTCAGAAAGAGTTGAATCTTCGTCAATGTCGGTGGATGGAGCTTCTGAAGGACTACGATTTGGTTATTGATTACCACCTCGGTAAATCTAATGTCGTAGCTAATGCTCTTAGTTAGAAACCTACTCCCTCTCCAAAGTGTTTGAATGCTCATTTCTGACTCAAGAAGCATGGAAAGTTGTTAGCTAAATTGAGAGTTCAATCAACCATTATGTCCCGAATCAAAGCACTCCAAGAATTTGATGAGTTGTGAATTCTTATTGAAAAGATCAAGGATAAGCCTTATCCTAACTTTTCTATGAACTCCAAATATTTGTTTTGTTTCCAGAACCGTGTCTGCATCCATGATGATGATGACCTTTGGGATTAAATCCTAAATGAAGCTCATTCAAGCCCCTTTTCCATTCATCTTGGAGCTATTAAGATGTATAAAGACATGAAAGAGTTATACTGGTGGTCTGGCATGAAAGGTGAGATCACAAACTTTGTGGCTAGGTGCTTGACTTGCCAACGGGTTAAAGCCGAGCAAAAGGTGCCTACAGGTCTCTTACAACCTATTGAACTTCCACAATGGAAATGGGAACATATTATGAAAAGTGGCTTGCCATTGACACTAAAGAAGCACGACGCTATTTGGGTTATTGTGGACCAATTTACCAAATATTCTCATTTTATTCCGATGAGAATGGACTTCGGTTTTCCTAAGCTAGCTGAGTTATACATCCGGGGAGTTATTCGTTTGCATGGAGTTCCTATGTTTATCATTTTCGATCGTGATCCACGCTTTGCATCCCGGTTTTGGAGAGCCCTACAAGAGACTTTGGGAACTCGAGTGCACCTAAGCACTACTTTCCATCCTCAGACCGATGGTCAAATCGAAAGGGTTATTCAGGTAACCTTATATCTTCATTCGATTCGTGTGTATAAGTAATCCATAAGAATTTTGATTCTTCCTTATAGATTCCAGAAGATATGCTCCGAGCCTGTGTTATTGACTTCGGGAATACGTGGGAGAAATCCCTGCTTTTGGTGGAATTTGCTTACAACAATAGCTACCAAGCCTCGATTCATATGGCACCCTATGAGGCCCTTTACGGGAGAAGATGTAGAACCCCTCTCCGGTAGACCGAGCTTGGCAACGGCAAGGTGTTAGGCCCTGACTTTCTTCAGGAAACCAAAGATAGGGTGACCATCACCCGTTATCGGCTCAAAGCTGCTTTGGACCGATAGAAAGCTTATGCCAATTTAAAAAAAAAGACATTCAATATGAGGTTGGAAAGAAAGTCTTCCTTAAGGTGTCTCCATGGAAGAAGAGCATCGATTTGGCAGGAAGGATAAGCTAAGTCCACGTTTCATTAGCCCATTCAAAGTGATCGAAAAAGTTGGACCTGTTACTTATCGACTAGCTATCCCTGAGGAGTTAAGTTGAATTCATAATGTCTTCCATGTGTCTATGCTATGGAAGTACCGGTCAGATCCTTCTCATGTGATCGAGCCAAAAACTGTGAAAATTCAGTCTAATATGACGTACGAGGAAGAACCTATGCAAATCCTTGCATGAGAAGTCAAGAGACTTTGAAACAAGTCTACGCCCTTAGTGAAAGTTTTGTGGAGAAGTCATTCGGTGGAAGAAGCCACGTGGGAACCAAAAGAGACGATGCAAAGACAATACCCCCATCTATTCAACAAAAGTGAAAATTCGAGGACAAATTTTCTTAAGGGGGATAGTTGTCACATCCCTAAAACCGACCTAGTCAAAATTTGGTTCTAGTGACCAAAAATTTTGTATTGGATACGCTCAGAACTGTAACCTTCCAATCCTTGTACTCAATTTGAAGCAATGAAAGTTGTTTAGACGTGATTTAAGTGGTGAGGACCTTTTTGTAAGAAATTCAAAGTTGGAAATATTGTTTTCAAGCTAGGAATATTGGTACGGTGGGATTGGTATCGGTACGGTTTTGGCTAGGCGTACCGATACAGCAATACCTGTATCGGTACAGCCTAACTACCATAACGAACTTACCCATTTTAGCTTGGCCGTATCGATACGGCCATAAGGTGTATCGGTACGGGTCTCTGTAGAAATTTGTTTTGAATATTAAATTGAAAGATAAAAGGGAATACATGATGAATCACCACCATGCTTGCCTCTCCCATGTGAAACACCTCAGAAAAGGTGACTAATTGTCATCCAATTGACAATTGAATGAAAGGAAAGAAAGATGATTGAATTGGGTTTAGCAAACCCTCTATGATAGGAAAGCTCCCTATTGGTCCATATGTTGGTGGGGGGAATGATTAACGATGAAAATGGTTTTAAAATGAGAAACAAAAGCTCTCTTCCTCACTTTGAACCTCCCGTAAACTAAATCCCACCCTTGTCTTCCAACAAGCAAGCACCACCATTGTTGTCCTCAACCTCAAGCTTAAGCAAGTACCTGAATTCAATCCTTGACCTTTGTTTAATCTCGATATAGCGTTTGAAAGCTTGTATCTCGGTAAATAAAAGTCCTCAATCAATTTTCAAAATCCATGGATGATTGGACTTTAATCTCAAATAGAAATTCTAAGCCTAATCTTCGAAGCGAGTACTATATTGTGATTATAACGATTCCATTTGTTTCTTCCTAGCCCAAAAATTGGAAGGAAACAATTCGTCATCTCCAAGCAAGCCTAGGAGCATAGGAATCAAAATTAGAGAACCTTGAAGTCTCTGAATACTAGGTGAGTGTAGTCATGTCAAGGGGTTGGCACGGAGCCATCCCATTGCATTTGTTTTGTGTTATGAGTGCATTTGTGTTTAAGGGCTCAAGTAGAGCAAGCATATGTGGAATCTAACAGTAAGCATGGTAAGATATAATAATGTTTGATATATTTGTAAGTTCATATGTGATATCCGATTAATTCTTGCATATGGATTTTGATATATTGTGCTATGATATGTTATGTGGAGCTAAGCCTCGATTTGCTATCCGATATGATGTGATCCGAACGGTAAGTATTATGATGAAATGTGTAATCTTGGACATTGTGGGCATTTGATACAATTGACATGCCATAGGGTTATTTGAGCTCACCAAGTAAGGGTTGGACTACGGTTCGGGGCTACAACCTATATGTGCGGTGAAATAAGGATAGATTGTGTAAGAGACTATCCGAAGCTACGACTCAAGGCTATGACCTATTTCCGTTATATGTGGTGTACATGGGAATTCGCATATCCATTGGTTACCATGTCCACGGAAATGATGCGTTATTATGATTTACAATTGCTATATGAAATCGTGACTAATGGCTTGAATATGTTCTTATATGATTAATGCTAAGTGAATTATTGATCAAGCATCCCCATATGTCATTCATGTTGTTAACAAGTTTATTGTGCATTGTTATGACTACCTCACTAGGCTATGTAAGCCTAACATTTGTGTGTCTCATGCATTTCAGGATCTTAAGGAATTTCGGCATTTGATCGTGTGTTGCGGTTGCAAGTCAGTCCTACGAACCATATGTATGCTTATCTTTTTTCCTTAGACTCATAGTAAGGTGGCATATGGTCTAAACATGTTATAAATTTACTTTACTATGTATGTGTAATAGCCTAAAGGTGACCAAATGTTTAATGGTTAATATGGTATGATTGTGAGTTAGTTAAACTATTAAAATGAGCCTAAAAGCCATAAAAGATGAAAACTTGGTAAATAGACTTAGAACGCTCCAAAATTTTGTATTCTATTAAAAATATGGATTTTGGACTTGCTGGTAAAATTTGGTTAAATTCGGACAACGTTCAACAGGTTAAATTGATCAAAAACCAGCTAAAATTTGTCATTACAGGGCAAGCGTATCGGTACGGGTGATGGCATATCAATACGGCCTTGCATAATTGGACCAAGTGAAACAGGGCATGTTGATACACTAGGGGGTGTATCGGTACGGATCTTGACATTAAGATATGAAAAATAAATTGCATCGATACAGTCTATAGGGAGTATCAAAACGGTCAACCCTAGTCAACGTGTATCGATACGGGGCTAGGTCTATCGATACGGGCATGTTACCTTCGAACCTGGGAAATGAAAAATTGGCTTAGCGTACCGATATGGTCCCTAGGGTATCGGTACAAAGTTAGTTAATTCTATTAAATGACATAGAAACCAGTTTTAAGAAGTTGCAAAACGGTCACTAAAACTTGTACAGCCTAATTGGATGGTTAAACGATCTCTGTTAATAACGAAACTTCACAGGTTAATAATCGATAGGTTTAATTTTAGGTTAACGAAAAGAAATTTTGATAAGGACCATTAACTTGTAAGAAATACAATTTAGTCCCTAAGTTCAAAAAGAGTTAAAACTGACCCCAAATTGTGTAAGTCTTAATGATAAAATTCCGTTAAGCCTTAAAAGAGATTAATAAATGATCCGAATAAGTTTCCAAACTCCAATTAAGCTTCTGAATCCTCTATATGTTTTTCAGTAGCACTTTCCGAGTCGGTTCTCTTCCAGGCCGGGAATGGGGTGTTACAAATGTTAAGGATAAATTTTTCAATATCAATGTTGCGATAACAATAATAATACCAATGATCAATAGCTATAACAATGCCTATTTCAATGTCCAATGTCTATATCAATGATGCCTTTAATACTCAATAGTCAATGTTTTTATGTATCAATATGCCAATGATGACATTAACAATAACGATGATACTATGATTAATGTTTTGATACAATAGCATACCAAAGCTTACCAATGATGCCTCCAAAGAGGTTTGATGCAATATCCTTCAACAAGAAGATTAGCTATGTAAAAATTCAATGTTAATGAAATCGGGAAAGGCACCTAGCCTAACCCGAGACTCTGACTACACTTACCTTGATATCCGAAGCTCTTACGGCTCTCGGATGACAATCCCTTTGCTCCCAGCTTAGATGGAGATGATGAATTTTCTTTCCTCAATACTTGAGCTAAGTAAAACAATAGATATTTTTAGAATCAATACAACGATATTGAAATCGATATTCAAATTCGAAAGAGCTATCAACTATAGGATTTCCACGGATTAAGGTTCTAAAATCTTGAATTTAGCCTAAAGGCTCTATAACTTCAACTTGAAATTAAACTCAATATATCCATGGATTCAATCAATTTTTGTGGAATTCATCTTAATCAATCGATAGCTATACATCAAACCCGTTAAATTGAAGAAAGCTTGAGTTTTACAACCTCAACAATGGAGGTGCTTGCTTGTTCAAGTAAAAAAGGTTGAAGATGATAATGAGAGGTGCTTGGTTATTCCTAATCGCGTAAGAATCAAAACTCCCTATTTCTTTGTTCAATAGCCACAAGGTTTCCCTTCCCCTGAAGGAATCCTTCAATTTTTTCTCACATATGTGGTGATTAATTTTGGAGAGGGGTAAATCGCACAGTTAGTCCCTCTACTTCTAATGCTTTAGACTTTTATCCTCTAACTTTCAATTTTCCAAGTTTAGTCACTAAAGAATTTTGCAATAAATTCAATAAGGTCCTCAATCGATAAATTGACTCAATTAGAGTCCAATAACAATGTAATTGACCATATAGTCAATATCAATATAATATTTGGACCTTTATGATGTAGGGTTTTCGATCGCCTGAACCCAATTCTGACTAGACTAGTTTTAGGGATGTTACAACTCTCACCCCTTAAGAAATACTCATCCACAAATTTTTACCTAAACCGAAGAGATGAGGGTATTGCTTCTTCATTGTCTCCTCCAGTTCCCAAGATGCTTCTTCAACAGTGTGGCTCCTCCAGAGCACTTTGACTAAGAGAACAAATTTGTTACGAAGCCTTTTAACTTCCTTGGCAAGAATCTGAGCCGGTTCCTTTTCATAGGACAAGTTTGATGAATCTCAACAGGCTGAGGTTCGATAATATACATGGAATACATCATGAATTTTGCTCAATTCTAAGGGCAATGGCAATCGATAAGCTACAGGGCCAACACTTTCAATAACCTCAAAGGTTCCAATGAAACGGGGCCTCAAGTTCCCCTTTTGCCAAATCTCATAACCTTTTTCCACAGTGAAACCTTGAGAAAGGCTCTATCAACAATTTCATATTGTATGTCCCTTCTCTTTAGGTCAACATAGGCCTTTTTTTCAAGCGATCATGGATAATGGTGACCCGTTCTTCGGTTTCCTAAAGTAAGCCAAGACCCAGTATCTTGCCTTCACCAAGCTCAGTCCAACACAATGATGTTCTGCAATGTCTTCCATACAACACCTCATATGGTGCCATCTTAATGGAAGCTTGATAATTGTTGTTGTAGGCAAACTCAATGAGAGGTAGGTGTTGCACGTAATAAGTGCTACGCAATTGTGCAAGTATACACGTTGCAAGTTATAGTATAAAAGATATCGTCTCCACAGGGATTGGTGCCACTTCAAGAATCAAGTCTCTTGCACTGTAAAAAGTAAAAGAAAACACAAGTAAAGGATTATAGGAGTTTTAACTAATAACTAATCTAGAAAGCAAATAAGTAAAAGAATAAATGAGATCAAATGAGAGAGATAGGCCAGGTTATCGCGAGTTGAGGTGTGATAGCCGATTGGATCGTCTTGGTAAAAGAGTGCACGGGCAACTCAGTTGCCGTGGCAACTTGCACAACGGGGTTGCCTTGGCAACTAATCGATGGTTGCTTGGGCGACTAGTTGGGCAACTACTTGGGCGTCTGGGCAGCAACCTTCAAGGTTCGGTAGAGCGTTCTTCAATGGTTTCTTCTTATCCCTAAGTTGAAACTCTAGCTACTTGTGCATGCCTTGATAATACATCCCTGTGTGAATCAAGGGTGAACAACAACCAATCTTGCGCTCCTCTTAGCCGTTGAAATCCTTAACTTATTCCTAAGCCGGATTAATCTTCACCGTCAATAGATTGAATAAAGATCATATTCATTCGTTTCTTGAATCTAACTCTCCTGATATTAGATAAATAGATGAAGTTACGAGATCCTCTCCCAATTTACTCGCAAACAAGAATAAGAACCAAGAATGAATAAACCTTGAATGGAAAAGTGCAAACTCTTATTACCTAAACAAAATCCAATAGTTTCTCACAACCACAAAACACAATAACCATAGCCAAATAGATTTAGTTCATGGCTAGGTTCCAAAGAAACACAAGATAAATAATCCCTAGCATGAACCTAATTGAACAAGAAAGAAAAAGATGAAGAATGAAGCTTGTCGAAATCCTTCTTGCCCTAGATGCTTGTCGAAAATTTTCTCTTCTTGCTCTCTCTCAAGTTGACGATATGACCTCTAATTTATAGGGCTAGGTCAAAGTCCTTCTTTGAGGAGGAAGTTAAGTTGGAAGTAAATTATCTTTAAAGAATATAATTCTTTATTATAATTATATTCCTTCTAGAACTTCTCCTATCTTCTTGGAATTTAATTCTTCTTTAATCTCTTCATGGAAATCAAATTCCTTTGGGATTTAGCTTTGCTCCACGTCATCTTGGGCTTGTCTAGTCATCAATTTCGACTACCATATCACCTTGTTCTTTGTCGACAATTGCCCAGGCAACTGGCTCGGCGTCTCCTTTATGCATTGCCCTGGCAACTAGCTCGGCATCTCCTTCATGTATTGCCCTGGCAACTAGCTCTAGCCTTGCTTTGGCAAGTGATCCTGTACATACACACAAAACACACCAAAGCAGCATCTTTTCCCACATAAACTACCAAGTTATGTAATCAAGCTCAACGATGGAAGGAAACATGGATTAATGCATGAATGGCTAATTATGCAACTAATATGAGCCTAAGTCTAACAATAATATGAGTAAAAAGGGTAAGAAAAATAGTACTTTTGAACACTTATCACACCCCCAAACTCGAACTATTGCTTGTCCTCAAGCAATGCAAACTAATAATTACCTGCCAAGAATTCAATTTTCACAAACTTAGCTTTGAACTTGATTTCAATTCTCAGAACCGGGGCACAAAGTATGATTAGCTTTTCATTTTTTGAAAAACTTAGGAGTTACTCGGAATCAAACTATAATGCTTGTGAGTGTGTGCGGAGTTGTGTGCAAGTTGATTTTTCAGATTCTATGCAAACAAGAGGTTTTCAAATTACTTCATTGGGTTCTTTTTAACATGTTTTAACTAGAGCCAGTTTTTGGGCACCTCTAGTGTGTTGTTTTTAGTTTTATTCGACTAGAGCCGGTTTCGGGCACCTTTAGCGATCAAATTTTTTAGCACATACTATAGCCAGTTTCGGGCACCTCTAGTGATCAATTTTTTTAGCACATGCTAGAGCCAATTTTGGGCACCTCTAGTATTCATCCAATTTTAATTCTAATCCCCCAATTTGTTAATTATCAACCTAAGTTCACTAGAATTCCTTAAATCAATCAAACCACAACAGCGTTTTATCAAATTTAGCATCATAGTAAAATTCTAAGTTTTTCCATGGTTATCCTAGAATAAAAATTCTATCAATTAAGTGCATTGGCAAAGTCATCATCGGATATTCATCAGATCTAGGCAATTCTTGTTCCAACTAAAGGCATGGCAAGCAATTTATGTATCCTAAATGTAATACTTAAGATGAATGTAACTAAACATGGTAACTACTAATAACAATCCCCCCCAAACTCGAGTGAGGCATTGTCCTCAATGCATGCATTAAAGGAAAATAAAAATAACGAAAAATAAAATGCAAACGAGGACTTACTCCGAGAGTTCGTCGTCGTGGATGATTATTTTCCTTTTGGCCGGTGTCTTGATTCTCTTGCTTGAACACGATGGTTGTTTTCTTGTTGCCGGTGGTAGAATCGATCATCGTACGAGGTTGTCGTCATCGTCCTCTTCATCAGTATCATTGGCTTTTCGCTTGGAGGATTCAATTGATGCGGTCTTTGTTGGTGCAATGGAGGACTCGTCCGAATCTGAAAAATTAGAAAATGATTCCGTAGGAGTTGATTCGGGCATAGGTGCTTTACCTTTGGCTTTTGCAGTGGTTGCCGGGATGTCTTTAGCTTTGGTTGCCATGGCATCTTCAGGGTTGGTTGTCGTGGTATCTTCAGGGTTGGTTGTCGTGGCATCTGCTTGTGCAAGCACGATGTAGGTTGCCGCGGCATCATCTGTTGCGGTTGTCATGGCGACTACTTCATTAGGTGTCGAGGCAAGAATCTCGACAGGAAAGATTGGGAACACCACGCGATTGTCCGGGTACTTTTCTAGGATGACTTGGGTGATGGCATTGTTGTGCTCCTTCATGTACCGCATGAACATTATTTGCCGGTCTTCAATTTGCCTTAGGTGGCTCACCAATGGTTGCAACAGTGCTTCAAAGTGTCCTGGGGTTGATGGCTGAGTTGCCCGGGTGGTAGGAGTAGCTGCGGCAATTGGAGGCCTTGAAGATTTTCCCGGTGCCTCTCCCATTAGCTTTCGGATTTGTGCTTGATTCCAACCGGACTTTGGTAGGGCCTTTTCATCGGTGGACTCACTTGGGACATGCATCTCCTTGCAAAGATTAGAAATTAAGCAAGGGAAGAAAAGAGAACCCTTATCTTTTGAGCTACATACAAAAATCTCATCACAAATAATTTTCCAATGTTAATGATGCGATTATGCAAAATAGAATGTATGAGCAAAAGACGTGGTATATCAACAGTAGTATTGTGTGTGGTGGGCATTAAAGAAGTTTTAACAAACTTATTCCATAGTTTTGCCTCGGGTTTAAGCCGAAGGCGATTTACCGTGCCCTTGTATTTACCGTCGTTCCAATGAGTTCCCAGTTGAGTGAGTTTTTGAAGCACCTTGTCGAGTTGCTTGGCCGTGATTTGATCAACGAAGGCTTGATGCTCGTCCTTCTCAATGTAAAGCCCATAAAAGGTGTTGACGTTTTCGGGGCTTATGAGTATGGCCCATGAGATGTTGCCCGGTTCCGGTTGATGGCAAAAAATTTGCCACTTTTGATGTGCAATCCTCTCGAAGATGAATGGTTCAAGGCCGAAATCTTGATGAGAGTTGGAGTATTCAAATCCTTGTTCTTCATAAATTTGCCGGCTTTCAAACTTGGAGTGAAATCTTTCTTGAACCACCGGTGTAGCAAACTTCTTGTATCTTGGTTCTTTGGAGGAACTTGGATGAACAAAAAATTTACTTTTGGATGCCATGGATGATCATGGTTGTGAGTTTTGTAAAAACAAATAAAAGAAAATAAATGAAACTAAAGAGTTGCAAGATAAAAAAGTAGGAATAGGTTAAGGGTGATGGGTTTTATAGAAAAGATAGGTGGTAAATATGGTGGGTGGGATTAGGGGAAGATGAAAAAAAAAAGGTTCTAGTTTAGGGGAAGGGTGACGGCAAGGGGGTTTAATTAGGGTAAGTTGGAGGCTTTATATAAGCCTTAGATTCATCCCATTAATTTCCTTGTTGAAGATATTTTCCTTCTTGGATTAAAATTCCTCTTTATCTTGAACTCTTTTCCTACAATTCAAAGACAAATCAAATAAGGATTAAATATAAACTAATAAAAGAAAATAAATAAAGATGTGTAAAGAGATTCTTAAACTTAAAGAGATTAAAAAAAGAAAATCTATCCTAAAAATATAATACTAATCGGAAATAAAAGAATAATTAGTTCGAATGAAAAAAAACTAAAAAAAAATAAAAGTAATCGAAAATAATAATAATAAAAATAAAAATAAAAATAAAAATAAAAATAAAATAAAAATAAAATATTGAAGGGATAGCATGCTCATGCATCTCCTAAGTTGACCACTTCTTTGTTACGTTCCACATGGGCACCATTGTAGTGCTTTAATCTTTGTCCATTAACTTTGAATTCATGTTTGTCAGTGATGGACTTGATTATCACAGCACCATGGGAGAATGGTTTGACAACTTCGAATGGTCCCGACCATCTTGATTTCAGCTTTTCCAGGAAAAGTTTTAGCCGAGAATTGAATAGGAGAACTAGTTGCCCTGGCGTGAATTGCCGTGGAAATAGTTTCTTGTCATGCCATTGCTTTGTTTTCTCCTTGTAGATTCGTGCATTGTTATAGGCGAGTGCACGGAATTCTTCTATCTCGTTGAGGTCCAACAAACGCTTTTGTCCGGCACTTTCCCAATCCATATTCACGGTCTTGATTGCCCAGTATGCCTTGTGTTCGATTTCCACCAGTAGATGGCATGTTTTGCCATAGACAAGTCGGAAGGGGGATATACCTAAGGCTGTTTTGAATGCAGTGCGATATGCCCAAAGCGCGTCATCTAGTCTTAATGAACAATCCTTCCTAGAGGGATTTACAACTTTCTCGAGTATACCCTTCAATTCCCAGTTGGAAATTTCTGCTTGCCCGTTGGTTTGTGGGTGATATACCGTGGCAATCTTGTGTGATACGCCGAAGCATTGCAACATCTTGGCAATAAGTCTGTTGTCAAAATGCTTGCCTTCGTCATTGATAATTGCTCTCGGCATCCCAAACTGTGTAAGTATGTTTTTCTGCAAGAATCGTTGCACGGTCTTGGAATCATTGCTGGGAACTGCAGCTGCCTCAACCCATTTCGACACGTAGTCGACGGCAAGTAGAATGTAGAGGTTGCCGAATGAAGATGGGAAAGGTCCCATAAAATTGATCCCCCATACATCGAACAATTCCACCTCGATGATGTTCTAGAGCGGCATCTCATGTCGTCTAGAGATATTACCCGTCCTCTGGCAACGATCACATTGCTTGTAAAAGTCTTGGGCATCTTTGTACAATGTTGGCCAATACAAACTGGATTGCAAAACTTTGGCCGCGGTACGAGTTCCTCCAAAATGTCCTCCATAGGGTGAAGAATGGCATTGTCGGAGTACATTCTATTGTTCTTCTTCAGGGACACATCAGCTATAACCTGATCTGCACATTGTTTAAACAAAAGAGGCTCGTCCCAAAAGTAATGCTTAGCATCATGGCGGAACCGCTTCTTCCCTTGGTGAGTAAGGCCATAAGGTAAAATACCATAAACAAGGAAATTAACTAAATCCGCGTACCAGGGTATTGCCGATGCATGTGCTGTCGTAGCGACTGCTCCCAAAATTGCCGAGGCATGCACGTCAAAGGCTGTCGAGGCATTGAGAGTTACCGAGGCGTGTGCGTCTATAGTTACTGAGGCTTGCGCGTCCATGGTTGTCGAGGCGTCGAGGGTTACCGAGGCATGCGCGTCCATGGTTGTCGAGGTAACTAAAAGTTGTTCATCCGGGAATGCATCGCATATCTCTAGATCCGCGTCCTCCCCCCTATTGCGTTCTAAACGTGATAAGTGATCGGCCACTTGATCACACATGGAAGGTCTTACCTGTGCGTTGGTCTAGGACTGCTCCTACCGCGAAATCACTTGATCACACATGAGCTCAAAAGGTAGCGTCCAATCTGGTGGAACGACAATGGGTGTCGAGGCAAGCTTTTCCTTTAGGGTTTTGAATGCTTGGGTGCAAGAATCGTCAAAATCGAAGACTTTATCCTCTTCAAGCAAATTGCACAAGGGTTTAGTGATTTTAGAAAAATTATGAATGAACCTCCTGTAAAAACCTGCATGTCCAATAAAGCTTCGAATTCCTTTAACCGAACTTGGTGGGGGTAATCTCTCGATCACGTCCACCTTGGCTTTGTCTACTTCAATTCCCTTGGATGAAATCTTGTGGCCGAGCACTATTCCTTCATCTACCATAAAATGGCACTTCTCCCAATTGAGGACTAAATCAGTTTCTTCACATCTTGCCAACACCTTCTCTAAATTGCCGAGACAAATGTTGAAGTCATTACCAAAAACAGAAAAATCATCCATGAAGATCTCAAGGAAGTCTTCAACCATGTTGGAAAAGAGTGCCATCATGCATCTTTGGAAGGTTGTCGGGGCGTTACACAATCCGAATGGCATCCTTCGAAAAGCATAAGTACCGTATGGGCGTGTGAAGGTTGTTTTTTCTTGATCTTCTGGTGCTATGGCAATTTGATTGTAACCTGAATAACCATCAAGAAAACAATAAAAGGGTTTACCTGCAAGACGGTCAAGCATTTGATCAATAAAGGGTAATGGGAAGTGATCTTTTCTAGTGGCTTTGATTAGCTTTCGATAATCCATACAAACCCTCCAACTGGTCACAGTCCTGGTTGGAATGAGTTTATTGTTTTCATTACTTACCACCGTTATACCTCCCTTTTTCAGTACACATTGTACCAGACTTAACCATGTACTATCAGAGATAGGGTATATAATGCTGGCGTCAAGCCACTTGATGATTTCTTTCATTACAACCCCTTTCATGGCATGATTCAGTCTCCTCTGGGCCTCAATTGAAGGTTTGTGATCATCTTCCAACAAAATCTTGTGCATGCACATTGTCGGGTTAATTCCCTTCAAGTCGGCAATTGTCCACCCTATTGCCTTTTTGTGTAGCTTCAACATTTTGATCAGCTTCTTTTCCTGCTCAGGTTGTAACTTAGAAGAAATAATTACAGGCAATGTATTATCGGTTCCTAAGTATGCATATTTTAGTTGCTCTGGCAATTGTTTCAACTCAAGAATCGGTGGTTGTTCAATAAAGGGTTTTTCGAGCTTACCTTCCTTACTTGAGTAATCCAGTGGTTCAAAGTATGTACCTGGTCGATTGACTAGCCAATTTGCCTCTTCTTGTTGTTCCTCATCGACCGGTTCTTCATACTCCTCAGGTTTCTCTTGATCGGCAATGTAGTTGCCGAGGCAACTAAATTCTTCGTCGAAGTTAAACTCTACCGTGGCATGAAGAAGTTGGCATTCTTCTGGATCATCGGCATGCCTTAGTGTTTGGAACACATTTAGTTTAACTTGCTGGTCATTCACCCTCATTGTGAGTTCTCCCTTTTCAACATCGATCAAGGTTCTCCCTGTTTCTAGGAATGGTCTCCCGAGAATGATAGGTGCATGCTCATCTGATTCACAATCCAAAACAATAAAGTCAGCGGGAAAAATAAATTTATCAACTTTTACTAGTATGTCCTCGATTTTTCCCTCTGGATGCACATAGGATCTGTCGGCTAGCTGTAGCATAACTGTTGTAGGTCTTGCCTTCCTGATTCCTAGTTTTTGGAAAACCGATTTAGGCATCAAGTTGATGCTAGCCACAAGGTCGCATAAGGCTTTCCCGACATAGTGGTTTCCAATGGAACAGGGTATTGTGAAACTTTCGGGATCCTTCAACTTAGGTGGCATACGATTGTGCAACATGGCCATGCATCCCTCTGTTGCGGCAACTGTTTCAAACTCTCCTAGCCTTGTTCTCTTGGACACAATGTCTTTAAGAAACTTGGCATAGTTTGGCATTTGTTCAATTGCTTCCACCAATGGCAAGTTGATGTGGACTTGCTTTAGGATATCAAGAAACTTCTTGAATTGATATTCTTGCTTTTGTCGCTTCAACCTTTGTGGGAATGGTGGTGGAAGTCGGATATCTTCGATCCTTTCATTGGTTTGGAATCTGATTGACGGCATTGCCGGGACAATTGGAGTTGCCGAGGCATTATCAACTAAGGTTGCCGAGGCATGCTTATCAGAAGTTGCTGAAGCATCCTTATCGTCAGTTGCCGAGGCATGCTTATTGCCGGTTGCCGCGGCAATTCCTGGTTCAGCATCTGAGGCTTTGCCGCTAGGTTCGTCTTGATATTTTTATGGAGTTTTGTTTGATGAACGTGCTTGATCCTCTCTAAGTTGTTGGCCACTTCTAGTGGTGATCGCCTTACATTGCTCATGGCCAGTTCCTCTTGCGACTTCAGTATCGCTAGGTAAACCTCCTTGCGGTCTAGTATTCAGATTTTGAGCAAACTGTCCGACTTGATTTTCCAATGATTTGATTGTCGCCTCTTGGTTTTGCAATCTCATCTCGGTCCTGTTAATAAAAGCATCAGTTCTTTTTATGAAGTTACTATTCCCAGCCATATAAGATTTAGTTTTCATCATAAAAGTATTTAGTGAATTTTCCAAAGAACTAGATGTTGTTGGTTGTTGATGCGGTAACTGTTGCCGTGGCATATTTTGCTAGAATCCTGATGCTTGTGCATTCTGATTGTTCTGGTTTAGAGCATTGTTGGGATTACTCCATGAAAAATTTGGGTGCTTCTTCCAAGCTAGATTACATGTATTGGACATCACATTGGTGTTCCGATTGTAATTCCCCACATAGAAGCTGGATTCGTGATTCTGCATACATTCAGAAGAATCATGGTTATCACCACATAACTCACAAAAAGAATCCATTACCTTGACCTTATGTGTGTCGTTTGGTTTTTGCATGTTCTGGACCATCTTGGTTAAAGTGGCCAATTGTGCCGAAATTGAATCTGATGATCCTAGTTCATGTATTGTGGCTTGGCCTCTAACTCTTCTTCTAGTAGAGGGGAATTGATAATCATTCTTGGCCAGCCTGTTTAGAATTTGCATTGCTTCCTCTGGCGACTTATCTAGGAGTATGTCGTTTGCCGAGGCATCTAGCATCATCCTTGTTGGCGTATTCACGGCACTGTAAAACATTGTTACTTGAGTCTACACTAGGAATCCGTGTAGGGGGCATTTGTGTAGAAGTTCTCTATATCGCTCCCAAGCCTCGTACATGGATTCATCATATGCCTGCCGAAAAGAAGTAATGTCATTACGAAGCTTATCAGTCAAATTTGTAGGATTAAATCGAGCAAGGAAATCATGACAAAGATCGGTCCAAGATCTTATTGATCCGGCAGGAATGCTATTCAACCATGCTTTCGCACTATCCCTCAATGAATAGGGGAATAATCTTAATCGTAAAACATCAGGGGTGACTTCGTGTATTTTGAACGAGTTGCAAATCTCGAGGAAAGATTTAAGATGTTGCCGTGCATCTTCAGTTGCTGAGCCGCCAAATTGACCAATTATGTTGATCATATTAAACATTACCGGTTTCAACTCAAAGTGGTCGGCTTCAATTTTAGGTGCGACAACTCCTGGATTAAGTCCATCAAGATCTTCTTCAAGATAGTCTCGAATAGTTCTATTTTGTGCAAGAATCACTCCTCCTCCTGCTGGAACATCTTGATTCATATTGCCGTCTTGACTAGCCATTGCTACTCTTATCCCTCGTCTAAGTCTTTGTATGGTTCGTTCGATTTCTGGATCAAAGGGATATTCTGATATAATCGGTCTCGCCCTGGTCATATACCAATGAAAAACCAAAGTTTGTTAGCCCTTTGAATCTTAAACAAGAAAAGTAAAAAGAAAGTGCAAGAAAATAAAAACAAAGTCGCTATTGCCAATCCCCGGCAACGGCGCCAAAAACTTGTTGCGCGTAATAAGTACTACGCAATTGTGCAAGTATACACGTTGCAAGTTATAGTATAAAAGATATCGTCTCCACAGGGATTGGTGCCACTTCAAGAATCTAGTCTATTGCACTGTAAAAAGTAAAAGAAAACACAAGTAAAGGATTATAGGAGTTTTAACTAATAACTAATCTAGAAAGCAAATAAGTAAAAGAATAAACGAGATCAAATGAGAGAGATAGGCCAGGTTATCGTGAGTTGAGGTGTGACAGCCGATTGGATCGTCTTGGTAAAAGAGTGCACGGGCAACTCAGTTGTCGTGGCAACTTGCACAACGGGGTTGCCTTGGCAACTAATCGATGGTTGCCTGGGCGACTAGTTGGGCAACTACTTGGGCGTCTGGGCAGCAACCTTCAAGGTTCGGCAGAGCGTTCTTCAATGGTTTCTTCTTATCCCTAAGTCGAAACTCTAGCTACTTGTGCATGCCTTGATAATACATCTCTGCGTGAATCAAGGGTGAACAACAACTAATTTTGTGCTCCTCTTAGCCGTTGAAATCCTTAACTTATCCCTAAGTCGGATTAATCTTCACCATCAATAGATTGAATAAAGATCATATTCATTCGTTTCTTGAATCTAACTCTCCCGGTATTAGATAAATAGATGAAGTTACGAGATCCTCTCCCAATTCACTCGCAAACAAGAATAAGAACCAAGAATGAATAAACCTTGAATAGAAAAGTGCAAACTCTTATTACCTAAACAAAATCCAATACTTTCTCACAACCACAAAACACAATAACCATAGCCAAATAGATTTAGTTCATGGCTAGGTTCCAAAGAAACACAAGATAAATAATCCCTAGCATGAACCTAATTGAACAAGAAAGAAAAATATAAAGAATGAAGCTTGTCGAAATCCTTCTTGCCCTAGATGCTTGTCGAAAATTTTCTCTTCTTGCTCTCTCTCAGGTTGACGATATGGCCTCTAATTTATAGGGCTAGGTCAAAGTCCTTCTTTGAGGAGGAAGTTAAGTGGGAAGTAAATTATCTTTAAAGAATATAATTCTTTATTATAATTATATTCTTTCTAGAACTTCTCCTATCTTCTTGGAATTTAATTATTCTTTAATCTCTTCATGGAAATCAAATTCCTTTGGGATTTAGCTTTGCTCCACGTCATCTTGGGCTTGTCTAGTCATCAATTTTGACTACCATATCACCTTGTTCTTTGTCGACAATTGCCCTGGCAACTGGCTCGGCGTCTCCTTCATGCATTGCCCTGGCAACTAGCTCGGCATCTCCTTCATGTATTGCCCTGGCAACTAGCTCTAGCCTTGCTTTGGCAAGTGATCCTGTACATACACACAAAACACACCAAAGCAGCATCTTTTCCCACAAAAACTACCAAGTTATGTAATCAAGCTCAACGATGGAAGGAAACATGGATTAATTCATGAATGGCTAATTATGCAACTAACATGAGCCTAAGTCTAACAATAATATGAGTAAAAAGGGTAAGAAAAATAGTACTTTTGAACACTTATCAGTAGGGATTTCTCCCAAGATCCGCCAAAATCAATGATGCATGCACGCAGCATGTCTTCCAAAATCTGTAAGGAAAGGTTCAATATCGATACACATTCTCGATGGTTCAATGGAAGGAGTTTTTCAATGATTACCTGAATTACCCTTTCTGATTGATTGTCAGATTAAGGGTGAAAAGCGGTACTAAGGTTAACTCTGGTGCCCAGAGCTCCTTGCAGTGTCCTCTAAAATCGAGAAGCAAGTTGTGGATCTCGATCGAAGATGATAGATTGTGGTACTCTGTAGAGTTGAATAACTTCCTTGATGTACAAGTCGGCTAATTTAGGAAGACCATAGTCTATCCTAACTGGCAAGCAATGTGCTAACTTGGTGAAACGGTCCACAATGACCCAAATTACATCGTGTTTAGAAGGAGTTAGGGGCAGACCACTAACAAATTCCATAGTGAGTTTTTCCCATTTCCATTGTGGTAACTCGATGGGTTGCAATAGTCTAGTGGGGACACGATGTTCAACTTTAACACATTGACACGTGAGACATTTAGATACAAAGTCAATAATGGCCTGCTTCATGTCTGGGCACCAATAAAGTTCACAAAGGTATTTATACATCTCCAAAGAACCTGGGTGAATATAGAAAGAACTCGAATGAGCTTCTTTAAGAATATCGGTGCGAAGAGATTCATCATTGGGCACACATGCCCGGTCACTAAAAAATAGGTATGGGACAATGATGTTTTCAAAGTCGGGAATAAGCATTAATAGCTCGAGAGGCTACAATATAATGGTTTTACAATGAGTCGATGTACAAAAAAATACATAAGAATCAATGATCTTTAACAACACTTACCAGGAAAAGGTTTGTGGTTGAGTGCATCAGCTACAACGTTGGCCTTGCCCAAATGGTAATCAATGAAAAGATCGTAATCTTTAAGGAGTTCCTTCTATCTTCATTGCCAAAGATTCAGCTCTTTTTGAGTCAACAAATACTTGAGACTCTTTTGATCAATAACGAGATAACACTTCTCTCTGTAGAGATAGTGCCTCTAGATTTTTAATGCAAACACAACTGCAGCCAACTCCAAATCATGAGTGGGGTAATTCACCTCATGTAGCTTCAGTTGCCTTGAAGCATATGTAATGACCTTGCCTTCTTGCATCAATATACATCCTAACCCGAGATACGATGCATCACTATAGACTGTATAGTCCTTTCTAGACTCGGGTTGGGTTAGGACCAATGCATGAGTCAAGACTTGCTTCAATTGGTCAAAACTTCGTTGTTGTTCCTCTATCCAAATGAATGGAGCTTCTTTTCTCAACAACTTAATTAAAGGGGCTACTATCATATAAAACCCCTTAACGAATCTCTTATAATAACAAGCGAGACGAAGGAGCTTCTCACTTCACCAATACTCTTCGTTGGATGCTAATCAATGACGGCTTGGATTTTCTTTAGGTCTACCTAGATGCCTAAAGCCGATATGATTTTCCCGAAGAAGGCAACTTTAGTAAGTCAAAACTCACATTTGGAGAACTTGGCAAAGAACTACTTCTCCTGAAGGGTTTGAAGCACAATGCAAAGGTGATCACGATGCTCAGCAGCATTCTTGGAATAGATCAGGATTTCATTGATGAATACCACTACAACTTGCCAAGATAGGGCTTGAAAACCCGATTCATTAAATCCATAAAAGTTGTCGGTATATTGGTTAGCCCGAAGGGCATTACTTAAATTCGTAGTGACGGAATCTTGTACGGAAAGCAGTTTTAAGTACATCACATTCTTTGACTCTCATCTGATAACACCAGACCTTAAATTAATCTTGGAAAACACAAAAGCATCCAATAGTTGATCAAATAGGTCATCTATCATTGGCATTGGGTACTTATTCTTGATGGTCACCATATTCAACTGTCAATTGATGCATAGTCTCATAGAACCATCTTTCTTCTTTACTAGGAGGACAGGAGGTCTCCAATTTGCAAAAATCGATCGAATAAAGGCTTTACGAAGAAATTCTTGAATTTGGGCTTTCAATTCCTTCAGCTCAATGGCTGCCATTCGATAAGGTGCAATGGAAATGGGAACAGTCCCAAGTTGCACTTCGATGCTAAATTCCACTTCACAGGTTGAAGACAAACCTGGAAGCCCATTAGGCAACTTGCATACGATATCAATGTCTTACAGTCAAGGTTCATTCTTGACATCCAATGTCAAATCATACAATGAAGGGTTCCTTAAACTTGTAAGGGTATACTCTCCTTACCAAAGCCTCAGAGATACAACTTTTTCTTACTACAATCCACCCAAGCTTGATGTTTTTTGAGTCAATCCAATCCTAGTATAACATCAAACTTGTGAATTAGAAGTGCCAATAGGTTGGCCGAAAACAAAATCCCTTGAATCATCAAGTGACAACTCTTACATACAAAACTTATGGTGACACAATCACATGATGGATTGGTTACGGTGGTTGAAACAATATTACTAGAGGAGTGATTATCCTTCTTCATCGATGCATAACCAAGATAGGAATGTAATTCAAGGATACATACAATATCATTTGAATCACCCTCCTTTGACAATAGGTACAGGTGGGTATCGTAATTCTCGACTCAAACCCTCAGTACCATAAATCATTCTAAAAATTGTCTAAGACATAGCCAGTAACCTTGCAATGTTTGTAAATGGGAGAAGATTATGAATATTTTATGTTTAGGACTATATTGCTCTCTTTCGATGTGATAGAAAAAGATGAGACTCGATAATCCAATATCGATGCTTAGTATAACCTTGCGATGATTTGATGGTAGCAAATATAATGATTTAATAACCCATACCCAACAAGTTCATGGTTATCATCTACCCTGCCGGTGAGTGCGTAAGTTCATTATTCGGCAGACGAGGCAATAAGGATTTAAGAGGTTTGAAATTATAGCCACAGAGAGCGATATAGCTTTCAGGTTTTAGGTTTCGGTGAAACCTAAGATTGTTCATATAATTTTAGTTGTGTTTCTAGCAATTCTTTAAGTTCAATAATCTACCTTGATAATTCAGGGCTTAATGATTCTTCTCAAGTATCTTATAGACTTAAAGGGTTTTCCCTCTGTCTACTCACCTAGAGTCGAGGAGTCGATGACAGGCTCATCCATATAAGCAACATTAGAGTTAGGCATATCATAATAAAGAGATCGGGTTAGTCAACAAGTCACTATATACCCAATAAATAACTCCTAGGTGGCAAAGTAACACAATAGCAATGCAATGGGCTTTGGTTTAGTCATAGAATTGACTAAACTCTAGCTTTGATACCACAAATGTAACAACCCCTCCCGGCCTAGATGGGAAGAAAGTCGAAGTATGTTATCGATAGATAAAATGATTATCGGTGCAATAATCTGTAATCAATGATCACTAAATTAATGATGTCATGCTTTACAAACAATACAATAGCAATACAATAAGTTCAATAATTCGGTACGAGGCAATACATATAAATTCAAGACCAATTTTAATCTTTTACCAGTTTTAGGGACTAATCTATAAATTTAGTATTTTAGAGGTCCTTTAATGAAACGGACAAATCCACAATGTAATTTGACCTATATTTAGCTAGCATACAAATTTTCATAACAATCAGAAATCATTTTCTCAATCAATTAGACCAATCGATAATCAACGACCAATGTGTAAAACTTCAAACTCATTTCAATGACTTAAAACTGATTTACCTGTATCGGTATCGGTACTCGCGAGGGCGTACCAATACGCCCATGACATGATAGTTAAAATTGTTAAGATTCAATGAGCCTGTACTAATACTGTGTCTATCCATATCAATACGCAATGCATGATTTATGAATTATCAAATTCCAGTGACCAAAACTCGTAATGATACTGCTCCGGCTGTATCGATACGTGTTTACCTATTTTCAGTACGCCTTATAGCCGTATCAATGCAATATTTACAACAAATTATAGTGTTGGCTTTTCATATCGATAAGCCCTTTGACGTATCGATACGCAAGTTGACCAGGGTTGACCATGCTAATTATGCATGCTCGTATCGATACACCATGACCTGTATCGATACGCCTTGTACTATAATGATAGATTTTGATTGGTTCTAATCAAATTTGACCTATCGAACGGTGTCCAAATGCAATGAAACTTTTCCAGCAAGTTTATAACATTATAATCTACGAACACGCCAAATTTCATGTAAAAATGAATCCATTTATTAGGTTTTCACTTTCTTGAGCTAAATATGCTTTTTAACCACTTTTAGCCAATTCCCAAATACCAATTAAGGCCTTTACCACTATTACAAACCATGTGCAACACATACTCACTAAAATGGATAAAAGAGACTATTCAACTACTTTGCAACCATACTAGGAGTTTGTAGGGACGATATGCGTTACTTTAGCCTGGTAGTGACTTGCCAAAACTTCCAACAATCCCGGATCTCGCAACGGTGACTTTCAACCTAAAATGCATAAGATAGAATGCATTAGGCATACTTTGCCTAGTGAGGTAATCATGAACAACAATAAATACAATGGTACGCAATTCAAATCATGCTAGAATGATGACAATACTATAACAATATCAAATCTAGGTAATCATCAATGTTATAACGATATCAACGCCATGACAATAACTATGCTATGTCTCTATCAATGATATTACAATATTAATGCTATGACACTAACTATGTGATGACTATATCAATGATATGACAATATTCAATAACATGATTGACATATATCAATAGCATTTCCCTTGGATCGAAACAAGATAATGGATACACAAATTTTTACGCATCGACAAAACAATGAATGGTCTAGTCCCTCCACCTTGCCAATTGACCTATAACACAAACAACCCTCCGCCTCGCCACAATAAAGGTCGTAGCCCAGATGAATTATCAGGATTACCTCCAAACCGAGAGGTGGAATTTGGTATTGATGTTCTTCCTGGAACAACACCAATATCAATGGAACCATATAGGATGGATACTTAAAGAGTTGAAGGCTCAATTACAAGAATTACTAGATCGAGGTTTTATATGACCTAGTATATCACCTTGGTGGAGCTTCAGTCCTATTTGTGAAAAAGAAAGATGGATCAATGAGGTTATGTGTGGAGTATCGTCAACTTAATAAAGTGAAACTGAAGAAGAAATATCTTTTTCCAAGGATTGATGATCTCTTTAATCAACTTAAAGGAGCAACAATATTTTCAAAAATTGATCTCCGATCAGGGTATCATCAATTGAATATCAAAGAAGTAGATATACAAAAGACAACTTTTAGAACTAGATATGGGCATTATGAGTTTGTAGTAATGCCTTTTGGACTTACGAATGCACCAACAACATTTATGGATCTAATGAATATGGTATTTCAGCCATATTTAGACCAATTTGTGGTGGTATTCATAGATGATATATTGGTATATTCTAAAACCAAAGAGGATCATGATACTCACCTCCGAGTAGTTCTTCAGATCCTCCGAGAAAAGAAATTATATGCAAAGCTATCAAAGTGTGAATTTTGTTTGTCTGAGGTAGCTTTCCTTAGACATATAGTTTTAGCTGAAGGGATTCGAGTCGAGCCTAAAAAGATTCAAGCAATTTTAGAATGGAAAATCCCTAAAATGTCTCTGAAGTGAGAAGTTTCTTGGGATTAGCTAGTTATTATCGGCAGTTCATGAAAGAATTTTCAATGATTGCTGCTCTAATAACTAAGCTATTAAGAAAGGATGTGCCATTTGTTTGGATAGATAAATGTCAGGAAAGTTTTGACAAATTAAATAAGATATTAACAGAAGCTCCTGTTTTGGTACAACAAGAATCGATGAAGGATATTATAATATATAGTGATGCATCCCATAATGGTTTGGGGTGTATTAATGCAAGAAGGAAAGGTGGTAGCATACGCTTCTCGACAACTCAAAACTCATGAAAGAAATTATCCTACCCATGATTTAGAGTTGGTTGTAGTAGTGTTTGCTTTAAAGATTTGGCGTCACTCTTTATATGGTGAAAAGTGCTATATCAACACTGATCATAAAAATTTGAAATACTTGTTATTTCAAAAGGAGCATAATTTGAGGCAAAGAAGGTGGATAGAACTGATCAAGGATTATGATGTAATTATTGATTATCATCCGATGAAGGATAATGTGGTAGCAGACGCACTTAGCCGAAAGACATTTTCTGCTATGAGAGCATTGAATGCTCAGTTGAAATTACATGAAAATGGTGCAATAATGGTTGAACTTCAAATTAAGCCTACATTATATGAAGAATTAAAAAATTGAAAGAAAATGATGAAAAATGCTTGGAAAAGAAAAAACAAGTTGAATGTGGTCAATTTAAAGATTTTGAAATAAAACCAAATGGATGCCTATACTATAAGGGATGTGTGTACATTTATAAAGATGAGGAATTAAAGAGGGAAATACTTTTGGAGGCACATTACAATCCTTTTAACTATGCATCCAGGAGGCAACAAAATGTATCAAGATATAAAGAGTTGATTTTGGTGGCCTGGCATGAAACGAGCTATCACTGAGTTCGTTGCTAAATGTTTATCTTGCCAACAAGTAAAGGCAGAACATCAAGTTCCATCAGGATTACTTCAACCAATTTCAATTCCACAATGGAAGTAGGAAAAAGGTTACTATGGATTTTGTAAGGCTTACCGCTGACGCCAAGTAAGAAAGATCTGATTTGGGTGATTGTGGATCGATTGACTAAATCAGCACATTTTATACCAGTTCAAACAGACTATTCCTTAAACAAGTTACCAGAGTTATATATTAAGGAAATTGTTAGATTACATGGTGTTCCTATGTCTATTATCTCGGATAGAGATCCAAAGTTTACTTCAAGGTTTTGGAGTGCATTACATGAAGCATTGGGAACTCGGATACACTTCAGTACTGCTTTTCATCCTCAAACCGATGGACAATCGGAGAGGACTTTTTAGATACTCAAAGATATGCTCATAGCGCATATAATGAATTTTACAGGCTCATGGGAAAAATATCTTCCATTAGCTAAATTTGCTTACAACAATAGTTACCAATCAAGTATAAAGATGACACGTTATCGAGCTAGAGGATCGAAAAATCTTTGGACCAGATCTTGTGCAAGAAGTGGAGGACAAGGTAAAAAATAATTCAAGATAATCTCAAGGCCGCTTCTGGCAGACAAAAGTCGTACTCAGATCTTAAAAGAAAAGATATTGAGTTTGAAGTTGGAGACAATATATTTTTAAAGGTTACACCCTGGAAAAAGATATTACGATTTGGATGAAAAGGCAAACTTAGTCCAAGATTCATTGGTTCTTATGAAATTTTAAAAAGGGTTGGCCCAGTGGCATATCAACTGGTATTACCACTAGAGATGAGTAAGGTACATGATGTCTTTCATGTATCCATGCTTTGAAAATATCGATCAGATCCATCGCATATCATTACACCAGAAGAAATTGAAATTCAACCAAATTTGACATATGAAGAAGAACATGTAAGAATTCTAGCTCGAGGAGAAAAGCAGTTAAGGAACAAAAAGATTCCTCTTGTAAAAATCTTGTGGAGAAACCACAAAGTGGAAGAAGCTACTTGGGAAACGGAGAAAGCAATGAAAAAATTATATCCATCTTTTTTTGAACCAAGAACATAAAGAAAATTTGAGGACGAATTTTCTTAAAGGGGAGAATAGTAATACCTCAAAATTTTGGCTATTGACCAAAATGAATAAAAAGAAAGTTTGGTGACAAAAGTATAAATTTTGGAAAAGTTCAGGGATGAAATTGTTATTTTCAAAAGTTATGTATTTTAGTCTCATAAATGAATATTTTACCCCCAATAAGGAAGTTTTTGTGTTACTCAAATTTTTGGCACGAAATTTGTGTTAAAATCTATAAAGAGTTAAAGTTCGAGAAAACTTTGGATAATCAGATCGAATTTAATAATTGAGTTATTTTGTTAAAAGATAAGGCAAGTTTAAAAATATATTTTACATGCCTTATTTTAGAATAATTTAATATGAACCATTGGATTGAACTAGATTTTCCATGTTAAATATGAGCCGTTGGATAAAAATGGCAAGATTGTAATTTTAGAAAATTACAAGGGTAAAAATTGTAACTACTAACTTGATGGTTTATTTTTTACCCTTGGATGAATAAATTAATATGTGGCAATATGAGAGGCATTGGATATCAAGGGTAAAATAGTCATTTGACTATTGAGGAGATTTTTATTTGATTTTTTTTATAAATAGGTGGCAAATGGTCTAAAATGAATAAAGAGAAAATTCAAGACTTTTCTTCATAGTTTCTCCAAAGTGCCGAAATCTCTATCTAAGGTATGTGACATTTTCTTTTTGATTTTTGAATACAATCTAGTAGAATTTTGGATGAAATTATGATACATGAAATTGATCTACATGAAATTCTCTATCATTTGTTATTAATTGTTCATACTTTCCATGCTTAAATCTTAAGTTCATGAAATTAGTGGAAGAAGAGGATGTTGGATTTTGATATGGGAATGATTGATTATACTTAGAAATGATGTTTTGAAGTTTAATTCATGCTTGATTCAAGTTGGAAATCAAGTCTATAGTGACCTTTCATATTCGGTCAAAGTGAAGAGATTAGAGAAAATTATGGAAGAATTTTATTAAGGTAAGATATGTGGAGTTGATGATTCTACAAGTTTTAGATGTTGTTTGGACCAAATTGGAAGTTTGTTAAGGTTAAAGGATTAAATAAGATAATTTGGAAATTAAGGGGTTTAAAGTGGAAGTTGGTTAAATTGAGGTATCTTGCTTGAATAATTGTTAGAATGATTTCCGAGTCATTCTTTGATTTGCATATGAAAGGAAATTTGAAGTATTGAGATTGGTATGAATTGTATGAAGTGAATTAGTATCGAATAAACTTTGAAAGAATTTATAGGAAATTCTTTTCCTATTACGTACCTATGTTAGTATGATACTAACATGTATTTTTTAAAATATACATGTGTTGTAAATGATGCACGTATAGATCGTGATCAAAATCAAAATCGAGCTAGCAACCAAGGAAAGGAAAAGGATCAAAAGTAAAGCTTTGTGAAGATTTAAATTTTGACATCTATAAAGTGTCAAGGTGAGTGTAATGCATACATAACATGATACATGGATATTAGGAAGACTTGCGATAAGTCTACCTTGTTTATATTAGCATGATATTTATGTCATTAATTATATATTTGGCATGTTCTAAATATGTCAAAAGTTGAATATAAATGCATGGATAACTAGATATATATGATGTTATATTATGAATGTTATTTCTGGTGTGAACTGCCCAATGTTAAATTATGTTGATATACATCGTCGTGGATAAAATAAATATGAAATGTATGCCCAAGTATGTCATTGAGGGACAGGGTATAGTTGGCATGCCATAGAGTCCAGCAACACGTTGCATACTCGGTTTAGCACTATAGTGTATATAAAGGACAATTAGTTCATATGGTGGGCATGACCTTATGTGTATTATGGTGGGCACGACCTTATGTTTATTATGGTGGGCATGACCTTATGTGTATTATGGTGGGCACGACCTTATGTGTATTAGCACTTCGGTGCATATTTGACTCGTGTACCCAGGGTCCTCATAGGCTTATATTTGGGCTATGGTTTATTGATTAATAAATGATAAACAGGTAAACAAGTTTATGAACTCTCAAAGTAAATGATAAGAAAGTTATATCCGGTTTATATTATGTTAATATATGATTAACATGATGGTAATACATATCTAGTAATCTTGATGCTATGGTTACATCTTTATATTTATAAGTATGTAGTATTGCACTAGATTTTATTATTGCCTCACTAAGTGTATACTTAGCGTGTGATGATTTTCACGCGTAGGTAAAAAGAAGGAATCGGAGTAAGGAGTAGTTGGTATCTTATCACCAGAGAGTATAACTACGGTATCAATAATAACATCTTTTGATGTATTTTGATGTTAGTAGATGGCATGTATATGTTAATATTAGTCAGTTTTAATCTAGTCTTAATATGGTTTGTAAAACTTATAAACTGGTTTATGTTGATAATTAAGGGTGAGTAGTTATATTAAAATTAAAAAGGGTTAGTGGATTACTAGTATATAAATTGGATAACTTTTTGTAAAAGAATAAATAGAACTATCAATTAGATTTTTAAATTAGGTAGATTTTAGACAGTTATGTTGCTTATAGGTTGTAGTTATAAAATGCTAAGTTGTTGCCTGGAATTGAAATTAATTTAGTTGATTAAAAATTAGATAAAGTGATTATGTTAGGATAAAAAATGGTTTAATGTTTTTTTCTAAATAAATGATTATTATGGATTGTTAGCAATTCATTATGTGACATTCTAACTAGTATTGCAGATTAAATACTGGTAAGGCTGCACCGTGCTGAATCGAGAGGCGACGTGGTTCGACTAGCTAAGACCGACAGCTCTGGAGCATTTGGAGGGATGCATTGATAGATCTCCTTCTTGCTCATTCTCTTAGTTTTATTTGTTTTATTTTGGAATGATGTTAAGAAACGTTGACGTTTTGTGGAAAGACCCCTCAACCATAAACTAAGCTTTTATAGTTGGTTGGGGGATGTTTGCGATTAACGATTATTTTATATTTGGTTTTTAATAATTAGAATGCCATGGTATTATTTTCTATCTGCTAGTACGTCATTTTTCTAAATCCATTGCCATACAACAGTTGGCATTGTGTGCTTATTGCACCTTAATATCTTAACAAACTTAAGGGGCAACGATCAATTGCCAGATACTAAGGCGAGAAGCTTTGACAGAAGATGTTCAAGTAGATGAACTTACTTCGGGCGTGAGTATACCCCTTAGGAGTAAAGATTGACACTTAATCAAGTTAATTAATGAAAAACTTCACTATAGATATATAGGGGTTTTATCGTGGTTAACTTAGGGTATTGCCATCGATAGAGGCAATACTATTTTTAATATGCTCGACAATAAACCAATGCAGGACATTATTAAAGGCTGGCATAAGTAGCGTGAAATCCAAGCATCCCTTGGCAATGCTCGACATTCAATCGAACACTTCATTGCCAAACTACTTTCATGTTCACTACACTGTTTTGCCATCTTTTTAATATGAAACCCAAAACATTTTAAACACTTTTAAATTCTTTCAAACAAGTAAAAATTGAGCAAATAAGTACTTGGTCAGTCCTTGTGGATTCGATACTTAGCCTACTGTTGTATTACTTGCTGACTGTGTATACTTGCACGCATAAGACTCACATTGGCATTATTCTATGGCACTTCTACACTAAAAATTCTATCTTTTGCCAAGCATTAGCTAAGTTGATCAGTTTTTGGCACTGTTGTCGGGGATTGCAATGGAATTTATTATTTTAAAATTTTTACATGTTTGCATCTATTTTTTTTATTTTATTACTTTTTTTGACCGGTATATGACCAAAAACCGCCCTGTGGTGGATGATTGGCCATACTATGCGAAAATCAAAAGAACTCTATGAAGGTTAAAGAAAAAAGTTCGATAGATGGCTCAACAAGGCAATGGAGGAAATGGTGTCTTAAACAATGAAGAGAATTCACCAATTAAAAATAGGATACCACTAGCTCCTGTTGCCCCAACCGTTAATGTGGAGGAAGAAAGACCTATTAGAGAGTACTCGGCACCAAACATGGACAATTTGATGTAAGGACTGAATGGTCCCGAGGTAAATACACTGAATTTTCAACGCAAACCGGTAATGATACAAACGTTTTTGAATGTAGGAAAATTTGATGGAGCACCTACTGGAGATCCAAGGTAACACTTGAAGCAATTCATGGAAGTTTGCTGGCTATTTTAGCAGCCTTGAGTATCAGAAGATACAATGAAGCTGAAACTGTTTACATTATCCATGAGAGATAGAACAAAAATGTGGCTAAGTTCTTTGCCACCTGGTTCTGTCACCTCATGGCGAGATCTATGCCATATTTTTTTTTGCGATTCCAGCTACCTAAACTCATTGCCAAGCTAAGGATGAGATCATCACATTTAGGCAGGCTGATGATGAGACCCTATATGACGCATGGGAGATATTTAATGACATGTTGAGAAGGTATCCCATGCATGGATTCCCAAAATGGACCCAGTTGGAGACCTTCTACAATGGACTCAATGCACAAGCCAAAACTGTTGTTGATTCTTCAACAAATGGTTCGCTGCTTGACAAAAACTATATAGAGGTAGTTGGGATCCTTGAAAGAATTTCAATTAATGATTTTGAATATCCTATAGCTAAACTTGGGACACGAACTAAAATTCATGGGAAACTACAGATTGATGAACATACATCCATCCATGCTAAGATTTCCAATCTTACTAGCATGGTGACAACTTTGCAAAATAGTAACGAGGACCAATAAGTTAAGGCATTAAACCCATTCTATACAATATGTGGAGAAGATCATCACATTGAAGATTGCCCTGCTAACCCCGAGTCAGTAAATTTTGCTAGCAATTTTAATCGTAATTATAATCCGAATTCAAACACTTATAATGCAGGATGGAGACAACACCCAAATTTAGCTTGGAGAAATCAACGAGGTAACCAATACAATGCCTAGCAGTAGAACAACAAAGCCTAACGTCAAATCAACTCTCAACGGCAGAACAATGCCATCAGGGTTTTAATCAAAATGCGCAGAGGGCACAAAACAATTTTTATGCAGGGCAAAGGAACATCCAAGGGACTTTGACAGATTATATGGAGAGGAATGATGCAACTGTCCAGAGTTTGGCAGCATCTATTGCAAACTTGGAGGTACAGATTGGACAGATTGCTAGTGCACTCAGAAATAGACACCAGGGAGCATTGCCAAGTGGTACAGAGGATATCAGGCAAAACCGCAATGAACAATGCAAAGTTGTAACTCTTTGGAGTGACGAACAATGTGAGGCTGCGACACCTGTCAAGCAATTAGTTAATTGCTAGGTGGAAGAGAAGGAATCAATAGGTGAACCAAAAAGAAGTAGAAAAGAAATAAGTGAACAGAAGCGATGCCAAACCATAATTGGATGCCAGACTACAGTCTGATGCCAAACCTCAGTAGGATGGCAGCAAAACCTAGGCAAAGTCGGCGGAGCCTTATCCACGTCCACCATATCCACAAAGGCTACAAAAGCACAAGTAGGATTAGCAATTTAAGTGCTTCTTAGAAGTCCTTAAGCAATTGCGGATCAATCTACCATTGGCGGAAGCTCTCGAGCAAATGCCAAATTATGTTAAATTCATGAATGACATCTTATCTAAAAAGAGGAAACTGGGTGATTTTGAGACTATAACTCTCACTGAGGGATGAAATGCAATGATACTCAATTGGTTTCCACCAAAGCTAAAAAGATCTTGGAAGTTTTTACTATTCCTTGTACCATTGGAAACAGATTCATGGGTAAGGCACTATGTGACTTGGGAAACAGCATCAATTTGATGCCAATGTCTATTTTCATAAAGCTGGGCATTGAAGCAAGGCCTACCACGGTAACACTTCAGTTGGCAAATTGATCTTTTGCACATCCTAGGGGTAGGATTGAGGATGTGTTGGTAAAGGTAGACAAATTCATATTCCCAACTGATTTTATCATTTTAGATTATGAGGCAGATGTTAATGTCCTAATTATATTGGGCAGACTATTCCTTGCCACAGGTAGAGCCTTGATTGATGTTCATAAAGGTGAATTAACAATACGCATGAATGATCAACATATTACATTTAATATGTTTTAAAGTTTTAAATGCGCATATGAATATGAGGAATGCAAAGCTGATGAAATGATGGAGTCCATTTTAAATGTAGACGTGGCACAACTATGCTAGGACTTAGATGATGATGTCAGCGAATGAGATAGTGAAAAAAAAACAAGTGAGGATACTGAAGAAACAACTTTATAAGAGGTAAGCTATTTTAGACAGCCAGAGCCATTAGAGTTGGCTGGCAAAAAGATCGTGGCACCTAAACCATCCATTAAGGAGCCACCGGAATTGGAACTCAAATCTTTGCCAGACCACCTCAAGTATGCCGACTTAGGTAAACACTCAACCTTGCTAGTGATCATTGCTCCTAATCTAACTAATGATCAGGAGGAAAGATTGTTGGAAACATTAAGCAATTACAAGTAAGCGTTGGGATGGACCTTGGCTGATATCTAAAGAATAACCTCAACTATTTGCATGCACAAAATAATTCTAGAAGAATATAATGGCAAAACAATTCAGGGCCAGAGAAGATTGGACCCGAGCATGAAAGAGGTTGTTAAGAAATAAATTATTAAATGGCTGGATGTCGAGATAATCTATCCCATTTTTGATAGTTCATGGATCAGCCCGGTGTGTACCAAATATAGGTGGCATGACCGTGGTTCAAAATAGAAACAATGAGTTAATTCCTTTTAGAAGTGTTACTGGATAGAGAGTTTGCATGGATTATAGGAAGCTGCACAATGCCACCAAGAAAGATCACTTTTCATTTCTCTTCATCTATCAAACTTTGGACAGACTGGCATGTAAGGCATTTTATTGCTTCCTATACGGTTATTCAGGATACAATCAGATTTCCATAGCTTCGAAAGATCAGGAGAAGACCACATTCATCTGTCCATATGGGACATTTGCTTTTAGAAGAATTCCCTTAAGATTTTGTAATGCTTCGGCAACGTTTCAACGTTGTATGATGTCCATCTTTTCTGACATGATTGGGAACAACCTAGAAGTTTTCATGGATGACTTCTTGGTGCTTGGAAAGACATTTTAGGATTGCCTTTAGAGTTTAGAGCTTGTTTTGAGGAGATGTATTGAGACTAACTTGGTCTTGAATTGGTAGAAATGCCACTTAATGGTGAAAGATGGCATAGTTCTTGGTCATAGAATTACCATGAAAGGCCTAGGAGTTGACAAGGCAAAAGTGGAGGTAATTAAACAATTGCTACCTCCTAGAAGTGTAAAAGGTATAAGAAGTTTTATGGGACATGCAGGTTTTTACCGCCATTTCATTAAAGATTTTTCTAAAGTTTCAAGACCTTTATGTTTGCTTTTAGAACAAAATGTCTTTTTTGCGTTTGATGATTCATGATTAGAAGCGTTTTAGGAACTAAAAGATAGGTTGATCAAGCCCCCATTAGTGGTGGCATTAGATTGGAATGAGCCCTTCAAGCTCATGTGCGATGCCAGCGACTATGCCATTAGAGCTGAACTAGGACAAAGGCGTGGCAAAGTTTTTCATACCATCTGCTATGCCAGCCGAACATTGAATGAAGCACAACTAAACTACGCCACTACTGAGAAAAAATTTCTCGCGGTTGTATTTGCATTTGACAAATTCAGAACTTACATAGTTGGTAACAAAGTTTTGGTGCATACATATCATTCGGCATTAAAATACCTCTTGGCAAAGAAGGATGCCAAGCCTAGATTGATTCGATGGACACTCTTGCTGCAAGAATTTGATCTCGAGATTCAAGACAAGAAGGAGAGTGAAAACTTAGTAGCTAACCATCTATCAATATTATAACATCACCTTAAGGAAGGTAGAGTCACTGTTATTAGAGACGAATTCCTCGATGAATACCTGCTTACAGACGATTCTATGCCATGGTACGCTGACATAGTCAACTACTTGGTAAGTAATATTATGCCACCAGATCTGGCAAGCAATGCTAGGAAAAAAATTTTGATCTGCAGTAGCACTATTGGGATGAGCCCATTCTATTTAAACACTATGCTGACCAAGTGATTCATCGATGTGTGCCAAAGGATGAGCAACACAATATTTTGCAATTGTGCCATACATCATCGTATGAAGGCCACTTTGCTGGAATGAAGACCACATCCAAGGTGTTGCAGTTAAGTTTCTTTTGGCTCATGTTGTTTAAAGACGCTCATTATTTTGCCAAGGCATGTGATCAATGCAAGTGGACAGGTAACATCTCAAGCAAACATCAATTGCCAATCCAGAATATAATGCTAGTAGAGTGGTTTGATGTATGGGGTATAGACTTCATGGGTCCTTTTCCCCCATCATTTGGCAATCTCTATATTCTTGTGGTTGTTGACTTTGTTTCCAAGTAGGTTGAGGTTGTTGCACTACCAACAAATGATGCTAAGGCCATTGCCAAGTTCCTACATAAGAATATCTTCATGAGATTTGATGTCCCAGAGCCATCATTTATGATGAAGGTACACATTTGAAATTTAATTTAATTTCTAAAGCTCTATGCAGGTACGGAATCCAGCAACGCATTACCACTTCTTACCATTCCAAGATAAATGGCCAAGCGAATATTTCAAATAAAATGATTGCGAAAATTTTGGAAAAAACCTATGAATCCATCAAGGAAGGAATAGTCCTTGAGACTAGAGGATTCCTTGTGGGCTTACAGGACAACCTTAAGACTTCGTTGGGAACTTCTCCCTATAGGCTCGTGTTTGGGAAGGCATGCCACTTACTAGTGGAATTAGAATATAGAGCTTATTATGCAATCATAAAGCTCAATATGGAATGGATAACTGTTGGTAAAAAAGCGTTTATTGAACATGAATGAGTTAGAGGAATTCAGAACACATGCTTACAAGAATGCCACACTCTACAAGGAAAGGAGAAAATGTTGGCATGACAACAGGATCATGCCAAGACAATTTAGGTAGGTCAACGTGTTTTGTTATTTAACTCGAGGCTAAAGTTGTTTCCAAGAAAGCTCAAGTCTATATGGCCAGGGCCCTTTGAAGTTGTGAAGCCAGATGCTCATGGAGTAGTATACATCAAGGATTTGAAGACATAAGCATTTTTCAAAGTAAACGACCAAAGATTGAAGCAATATTCGGAATGTACTCAAAAGGATGCCAAGGAGGTTGTCCTCCTGGCAGATGTTCTATGAACATCATCATCATGGTTTGATTTTTGTATATAGTAGGTTATATGTTTTCTTTTTTAGTTTTTTTAGATTGTTGTTTTTCTTTCTTTTAATTTTGATTTTTCTTTTGTTGCGTTGAAAGGTTTTTCTTTAAGTAAGTGCAGGTTTTGTGTCCCAGGTAGAATGTCAGGGCAAGGGCTTGGAAAGGGGCGATTAAAAAAACTAGAGGAAGGAATTTACCCTAAGAAGATAGTGAAATTTTTGCTTTGGAAATTACCCTAGCCACCTAAAAAGTGATAAGCTGAAATTCGAAACTTACCACTTCATCCCTTTTTTCCACCCCATCTTATCACTTAAACCCTTATCACATCATCTTTTTTCTTTTCCCCAGACACGCAAAAGCCCATCATTATCCCTATTTAACCGGCCACATTAATTACTTCATTTAAACACTTAATCGTTCACCCTTCCATCTACTTAAAACCCTAACCGATCCAAAGATTAAAACTTTTCACTTTTCCCTTTATTTTCTTTATCAAGCAATAATGCCAAGAATCACTTCTTCTTTTTCCAAATTTCATTCAAGTCCTAAACATATTCCCATGGCTTTCGCATCCACGTCGTTCAAGATCTTTTTCAAAGAGGAGATTCGCAAGAAACACGAAGAAAACTTTGCCTCAAGAACGTTTTGCTATGGAAAGAACTTCGATTTCAAGAATGAACCTAACTTAGGTTTCTCGCGGGAGTTCATGGTAGTGGTGAAGCAACACAAGTGGGAGTTGTTTTGTCAACAAAAGGGGGATATCTACTTTAACATTGTCTGAGAGTTTTACGCTCATATCACAACCAAAGACTCACCCTTCTTGATGGTACGAGGTAAGTGTGTACAACTTGATGAAGGGTATGTTAATGAGATGTTTCAATTAGATGGTGCAGATGAGAAGCACTTTGAGTTCATGGATTCTTAGGATGATGACAAAAGAAGAACGCTATTGAAGGACTTATGTGAACCCAGCTAAAAGAATTGATAAATGCTGGACTATTTTGATAGAATTGAGGGCTGGAAATTATGAACTTAAAACAGGGGAAGGTCAATTTAAATGCTTGCTAGATTGAATTGCTTGAATAATGATCAATTGGACTACTATAAGATGCTTGTTGAGATGTATGTGAAATAGGGACTAGAATCGAAACCATGAATGATTTAGGGACTAAATTGTATGAATTAGGGGTTGGAAATAGTGACTTAAAAATAGGGGAAGTTGATTAAAAATTTGTTAACATGAATTGTATGAAAAAAATCACAATTTGGACTATTTTGTAGAGCATATGGAAGGGTGTTATTGCAAACTATTGTAGTGGACTATTTTAGCAAAAACTAGGACTGTTAGGGACTGTTTTGTATAACATGATAAATACAGTTAAAATGGGACTATTTTGGAAAATTTAAGAATAGGGCAAAACTGTTTTAATTGATTGAAAGGATAAAATTGTTAGATTGTTGGAAATACAATGCTTGACTCTAGTTCTTGTGAACTTGAGTTGCTTGAAATGTATTGTTGGTTGTTGATTTTGATTCCATTATATTGGATGTATGTTAGAACAAGGTGTGGATCTTGTTGAAGAAATAGAGTTGGGCAACCTAGTAACAAGAAAAAAGGGATTTGGATCAAGGATCAAAACTAGCTTGGAGTATTGTGAGTGTAGCTTTTACATAGGGTTAGGACTTAGGTCCTAACCAAACATGCATGACTACTATTCCTTTGATATGCTCATGCCATGAAATTAATCTAAACTATGCTTTGAAATGAATTAAGGGAATAATGGCTTCAATGGAAACTTGGTAGTAAGATATGCTTGATATATGAGTTGGTAATGCAAATGGATCATGTAACAATGGATTGATCTTCTATGGTTCCTTGTATTGACATAATCGAATGAATCAATTATTCTTTGACATAATCTTGCTTGATGATATGATAACTTGAAATGCAAACTTGCTTGAATTGTAATGAATGCATGATATATTGAGCTAAGGCTCAAATGGCCTACGGGTTATCTTTATCTTAATAGATAAACACTTGAAAATGATGCTTGAATAAGCTACAATCTTGCCACGATCTTGATGTGTGTACTTGCCTTGACTTAAAATCTTGAAGCTTACTTAATTGACAAGTAATTCAATCAAAGCCTTGGTTGCTAGTTGGTCATATGTAGAGTGGCATGCAATAGAGTCTAGAGCTCATTGTGATTGGGTGGACTACGGTCCTGGTCCAAGGCCCTTATTTGGCTACAGTAGGAGGGTAATGACCGGTTTCTTGTTTTGGCGACAGTTTGGTTGGTGATTCGATTACCTAGACATAACTATGTACCAATGCCTAATCTAAAATGAACAAGCAAGAAAGAAATACATGACCTAAAGCTTGAATGATAGTTGACTTGATACCTTGAATTTGCTTGTTTACATGATAATTGAAAAGTGATCATACTCGAATTGATATCCTTAAACATGCCCCTTGTCTTGATATAATACTCGACCCAACTTGAAATGGAAGCAACCTTCTTGTTAATTGTTGTTCGAATGGTATTGAAGAATGATTTAATGCATATTATTTGAGATTGAGGCCTAATGACATGTTCTTGTGCTTGTGATGATGTATATAAATGGTATTGCTATACATGACTACTTGACTCCTTGCTTGGCTTGAAACACTTAAAACCGTATGTTAGACTTGACTTTTCATGCTCAAACCTTAGCTAGGTTGTACTTGATTAAAAAATTACCTAAACTTGATAATTGGCTAGTAAATAGTTGCTACCTCACTAAGTACATTATGTACTTATCACTCTTGTTTCCATCCTTCCCAAACCACAGGTTGAAAGAGATCTTAAAGCTATCTTCCTTGAGCTTGAAGCAAGATGCAAGCAGAGCTAGAAGTATGACTTCAAATCTATTTTGTAACTCTCCTAGTTGGTGGCACCTAGATATATACATATTTAAGCTAGATCATGCACTTTGTTCATTTTGAAGTTTGTATATATACGGCCTTGACCTTTAGAAGCTTGTAAAGACTTGGTTGAAAATGTTTGATGCCATGATATCCGAATGCTATATGAATGAATTAGGTATATCTTGTTGAATATGGAGAATAGAACTTGGTTACATGATCTAGTTACACTTGAATGTGCTCAACCCTTGTATGTTCTATTCGAACGGATCACTTGGATGATTAGGTTGCTTCTAGTTCAAGTAATTAAGCTCATGATAATTTAGTCATGATTTCTAGATTATGTTAAGCTTGCTTGAAGGCATGTGGATGGTGATATGATTCGAATGAATACATTGGTGACCTTGTCTAGTAACCAACATTATATGTAACCTTGTCTTGAATGTAAAATGCTACAAAATCATGCTTAGTTAACTTTACATGTATATCACATTGAAACCATGTCTAACATTGTCTTGTAATGGATCAAAGATGTGCATACATGAATAGTCTTGAAATAAATTTGAATATTCTCTTGAGAGTATTCGATTGCCTACATGTCTATGTTTATATCTCCTTGATTGATCCTTGGAGGCCTATGTCTATATTTGGTAAGCTTAAATGTTTGAAAAGCATGTTATTGTTGATTGATTTGGTTTCTTGTTAGGCAAGTAACTCATCTAATACGGATGAGTTCAAAAGTTTTAAATGGCTTGAATTCTTGTGTGGTTGCTTGTTTGCTTGTTTTAACACTCCTTGGTCAGGTTACTCCTAGCCTGGGTGAGGGGTGTTACAGAAGTGGTAATCAGACCTAAAGGTTTAGCCGATTATCAGACTAAACCAGGCCATCATTCATCATATAGGATTAAATTGTGCCACCTAGGAGTTGTATTTCAAGTATGCTTGTGTTCTTGCTTAAACTGAACCGTTATTCCTCTATTTGAACTAGAAATGTCTAAAACGAGACTTGGTCGGGATGATGAAAGTCTTGAAGGATCCTCGAATGAAGGAGACAGTGTGAGGATGGAACAGAATCCTCGAGATCAGACTGAACCTCGAGAACAAGCTCAACCTCAGCAGGAAGCCCCTGTTATTCATCCTGTTCAAAGAGAATGTCTTATTAGCATGAAGAAGATGTTCGATCATCTTGTAACCACTATAAAAATGAGGCCAACCTATTGCACCTCCTGCTGCTGTGCCAAATAGAGCTCCAATCGACAAACTAGCTCAACATTGGGCCTATACCTTCACCGGTACTGATGAAGCCAATCCTGAAGTAGCTGAGTACTGGCTAGAGGCTACTACTCTAATATTCACCAAACAACTTTCGTGTTCTGATGAACACAAACTTGAATGTTCCACAGCTCTTTTGGAAGATGAAGGCTTAAGTTGGTTGGAAACCACAACCTTGACTAACCCTGCTAACACTGTTACTTAGAAATTCTTTCTTGAGGAATTTAAGAAGTATATCAGCGAGCAATTCCTAGCTGAGCGTCAGAAGTGTTTCTTGTACTTGAAGCAAGGTGGAAGACCCATTGAGCAATACGTGAGTGATTTCTGCAAGTACTGCAAGTAGGGCTTGGAGTATGTAAAGGCTGATGCAGACAAGTGTAGAATGTTCATCAATGGTCTCAACGATGAACTAAGTCCCATCTTTATGGCTCTGGATTACAGATTTCCAAAATTTGGTGAATTGAGCCATTGCAATCGAGGCAAAGATGAAAGCTTCAGAGAAATGATACGGGTATGCATATTTGGACATGGTCCATATTAGTCAATAGGGTGTATTGATACGTCAAAGGGGCGTATCGATACGAAAAGTCAACACTAAAATTTGGCAAATTAAATGCATGGATACAACCTTAGGGCGTATCAAAACTAGTCAACCCGTACCGGTACGGTCCCTAGCTGCACTGACACGAGTTTTGGTCATTCGAATCTAATAAATTATAAACCATGCTTCACGTACCGATACAAACAAGCATCGTATCGGCACGAGCTTATTGATTCTTAACCGATTTAATGGTCATTACACAGGCGTATCGGTACAGCCTTACGAGTACCGATACCGATACAGGTAAATCAGTTATAAGTTGGTTGGAATAAGTTTGACACATTGCATATTGGCAACTGATCATTGTTTAGCTTAATTGAAGGGGTAATTAGGCTCTGATTAACATGAAAATTTGTATGATCATTGATCATTGTTTACATTCCATTATAGTAAAGTAAATTTTAGTAAAGGACCTTGAAACTACCAAAATTACAAATTAGTCCTTGGAATTTGTAAAAATTTAAATTTAGTCATGAATTGATTAATAGTCTCGTATCAAATCGTTGAATTATTGTATCACTATTATATTGTTGTAAAGCATGATAACGTTAGTCTATTAATCTTTTAGAACAAATCATTGCACCGATCATCGTTTTATCTATCGGTAGCATACTCCGACCCAGTTCTCGACTAGGCCAGGAAGGGGGGTGTTACAATGTGCGTCATGTGTCCTACAAAGAAAAACACCAAATAACATAAGTAAAAGCACTTAAAATAAATGATGCGTAAGATAGAGACATATTATAAGTATAAGGATTAAAATGCATATGAGTAGAAAATTAAAGATGTGGTTTAATAATAGTTAAGGCATGCGTGATCTTTACTTAATATGTAAAACAAACAATGTGAAGCAAGATGCATAGTGATAGTTGAATGCATGATGCATGAAACTAAACATATCCCTAGCATAAGTAACATGAATGATTAAATGTGCATGCTTAACTATAAGTATTATAAATAAATAAATGGAGTAATTTATAAAGATAGTAAGCAAGAACTCCCTCTTCTTTCATGCTTGCAAAACAAGATGAAAGCATAGTGAATGTGAGCAGAAACAAGATCACATCATAAAAGTTCCTGAAAAAGCTTATAGGACAGAAATCGGCCTCGTTATCTTTTGGGGGTAGAATCACTCTGATAAGATCAATATTGTCAAGCCTGCCTGTAGTCTACTTGTCACTGTTCAGGATGCCGATGACTGTTTATAATCAGATTAATCGTATCATATCTTCATTTCTTTGGGGAGGGTCCTTAGAAAATATAAGAATACATTGTATTAGTTGGAAGGATGTTTGTTCTTTGACTAATGCTGAAGGGCTGGGAATAGTCGATTTAAATGTTAAAAACAGAGCATTACTCGAAAAATGGTGTTGGAGGTATGGGAATGAAAGTAATGGACTTCAGAAGAATGTTATTCAACGACGGATGCAAATGTAGTGTGGGGTTGGCCGTGCCCACCCTGAATTTTTTAAAATTTACACATTTACCTTTAATTTTCTTAATTTTTATGAATTAGTCTTTAAATTTTTGTAATATTCATGATTTGTGTCCACTCTAAAATTTTGAGATTTTATGTGTGCCCACCCTCAAATATATTTCTGGATCTGCCACTGATGTTATTGCTGGAAAATATAATTATGAATCCTCTCTGTTACTGCTAAAACATTCTCATCATCGCAACTTATCTTGGATATGGAAAGGGGTGATAAAAAATATTTCTGAGAAGGTGGTCGGAAATGTTTCCTTAGTTGAAAAGTTTGAAATTCAAGTGGGAGAAGGTAAACAAACGAGGTTTTTGTCTGCTATTTGGATCTGTGGGAGACCTCTATGTGAGCAATTCCCTTGGGTTTTTTCCTTGTCTTTGGATAAAAAGGGCTATCGCAGATTTTGGCTCGGAAGGCTCCTCTAGTTGGGAATGGAATATCCCCTTAGATGTAGCCTATTCGAGGGAGAAAGCTCAATGGGTGGAGTTCAGAAGTCTACTTGATAATTTTGTTGGCTCCTATCTCGATCGGGATTGGGTTAAGTGGTTAGGTTTAAGTGATGGGACTTACTCGGTAAAGTCTTCTACTCTTTTACTCGCTCCAGAATCTCCACAGGATTTCAACTAGAAATATGTGGTATGGCTTGGTATTGCTCCCTTAAAAGTGGAAGCATTTGTTTGGTTAGTGTTGCACCGTCGAGTTCCAATTAAGTTCGAACTTGAGAAAAGAAGAGTGAGGTTAGATTCAGATAACCTTTACTCTCTTTGTCGTTTATATCCAGAAACTGTTGAACATTTGTTTTTCTCTTGTGAGGTGGTTTGGAGAACTTGGTCTAATGTTGCCACGATTTGGAAGCAAGTGCTGGTGTTACATCATGATCCCATCAGATTCATGACAGCTTGGTACACACTTCGGCCGATGTGGGGTATTATTCCATTTGCTATACTTTGGTCAGTTTGGTTACATAGGAAAGATATAGTTTTTCGTGGGAAAGTCTCGGATGAATTACAATTGAGATTTATTATTAGGTCTCAAATAGCATGGTGGTTTAAGGCAAAATTCCTAGATGCTCGTGTTACCATTAATGAGATTGTATCAAACCTGGCCATCACAGATTCTTGCGTTTTAAGTGCTAAAAAATTTACAAAAGCCATACCATGGTGCCCCCTCCCTGTGGTAGTTACAAATTTAATGTTAATGGTGCAATGAAACTTGATGTGAGTTCAGGAGGTATTAGGGGCATACTCCGTGATCATGAGTTCTATGCTTTACTTTCATTTGCATCACACATAGGTAATGGTTCTTCTGCTTTAGCTGAATTACTTGCAATTGATAGGGCGATTCAAACTTTCTCATCCTCACTTTGGATTGGGAAAGGCAAGTTGATTGTTGAATGTGACTGTGCAAATGTTGTTCAGTGGATTCTAAATCCTTCAAAGGCCCCCACATGCTTCTCAAATTTGGTGGTCTAATTGTCTGAGATGATCCTTAAAGGGGTATTTCTCTAAACTACATCTCTAGAGTCTGCAACATCGACATTGATTCCCTTACAAAAAGGGTAATCAGTTGAAACTGCTGTGTATGGATGGTAGGAGGCACATGGTGATGCTGTTATTTGGTTCCCTAATGGTTCTATGCAATTGAGGTGAATTGGGAGAAGGTCAGCGAGTATGATTGTTTTAGTCCTTTAATGTGTGCGTTTTCTTGTCAGGGTTAGCGGCTGGGTTGAGGTTGTTGGGAATTTTATTTCTATATTAGTTATGTTATCTAGAATTTGTTCATTTGTGGGTTTTGAGCATAATCATAATTTTGTATGGGCTTGGATTTGGCGCACTCTTTTTCCTCCATCTAGGTTTAGGGAAGTTTTTTAACGAGGCCTAGGTACTGAATTCTATTGTATGATTCCCCTTTTAGTTAATCGAATAATATTCTCTTTTATATCCTTATCACTTTACAATTGGGTATTTATAGGTGTCCTTAATAGATTTTCGGAATAAAAATTTATATATGACAACTGCACTAATGGACAACTCATAATTCTTTGAGCTTATCCTGATAGTTGCCATTACGACGACAATGACTGTTTCATTGTGCCCACATTAGGCCCAGAAAGAAGTTGTTGTAACTAACTGTCACCCACCATATTTTTTAGGCTTTTCAAATATCTCCATCAGTAGAGAATTTGATGCAACATTAATATCAGAGTGAATCACCATGTATAGAGTATCTTTTCCCAAATGTTCATACTCTTACTTTAATGGCTTCAAGTATAGCAATATTTGTTCCTTAAATTCCAAAGATTCAACCATCACCTGCTCAAATTTCATTGACAAAGTATTGCCATCTTGTTAACTATTCACGTAGTCGTAAACTTTTCATGGCAAAGGTGGATGCGAGGACACTTCAGATTACGTCGGCATTTCGGGTTACGTCCACGTATTAGATTTGAACACTTTTGGCAAAAGAAGTGATGACTCTTGGAACAGTTTTTGTTGGTACATCAACAATCACTTCAGATGTAATCTTTTCGTTATGATCCACTTCTATACTTTCTTGTGTTGGTACATCTGATTCCTTATCACTCAAAAGTGTGCCTTGCGGTCTAGAATTCATTGTGGAAGCAAGTTGTCCCAGTTGTGCTTCTATTTCATGAATCGATGAGGAATTTCATTGAAAATTGCTTCCATCTGAGCAAATTCTCTTGCATCAAAGCTACAAGAGCTATGCAGGGATCAGATGTGGAAGTTGAGGCATATTGTGGTTGCATAGGTGCTTGAACATGCAGATACGAGAACTGAAGATATTGTGGCTTCAACGAAGTTTGTTGTGACTGCAACGAAGTGTGCTGATTGTAATGTGGCTGCGATGAATTGTAATTTCCTTGTCTTGGATTATAAGTGCCTTGGGAGAAATTATTCCCATATCGAAATATCCCAACAAATTTACCAAAATTCTGATTCCCCCAAGACTGATGATTGCGTGCAATAGCATTATATGAATTTCCATAAGAGTTGTTGTATTAGAGTTGTGAATAATCTTCAAAAATGTGATTTTCACCGCAAATCTCACAACTAAATGTAGGGACATCGACTCTTTGGGTTGCTCTCGAAATTTGCATGGATTTGATCATGTTGTCCAATTTGAACATTTCTGCCGAGAGTGTTGCATAAACATCTACTTTGGACGTCATGCTATCTCGAATGGTTCGACGTCTATCCTCAAACATATTTGTTGTTTTCTTTCTACAACTCACCTAAAAAATAACAAAAAAAAAGAAAATAAAGTTAGTAAAAAATAAAGAAATGCAATGACAAAAATAAAGACTAAACGAAAATCGTCCCCAGCATGCGTACACACATTGATGCAAGTATAGTTGACATGCAATTCCTATGGGATATCGATCCCACGAGGATGATTGTTCGGACGCTACCAATGTTAGTGCAATAAGTAAGAAAAATAAGGTAAATGTAATTGGTAATGTCGACGCAATAAAAGGTAACTGGTGTAGGTAATATCGTAGCAATGTACTGAAATTAAAACATAACCAATATAATGATGGCAGTGGGGTTCCTTCGGTGACTCATCAACAAAACAACGAATACTAGCAAGAAACAAATGAAAAGATGATTATCGATGCAATAAAGCACATGAATATCTTACCACTCTCAACTTCTACCCTTAATCAAAGACTTATATGAGCCTACTCACAACATCTCTTAGTGAATAAGCAAATACAAGAACAATTGAGTCAACTTTTGTTGTCCTTCCATGCAACTTTCATTGTAATGGCTCGTTAATATGAACTGTCACTACATCTCTCAATGACAATGACTGCAATAGACATTTTCTTGCGTAAAAACATTCAAACCCAAAGATGAAAAGATAGAGGAAAAGCATAATAAGATAAATATTCAATCAACATTCATAATGTTCTTTTTTATACAAAATGAAATTAAACTATAATCATCAGTGTTTAAACAAAAGAAACATTAAGAATCGAATGGGGAAATCTATCTCTATCTAACTCGATTGCTCCGTGATGCTTCCTCTTGCCTCGCACTCATCGTGCTACTTAATTCTGCATCAGATTCACCTCGGTTTCCCATTGGAAGCTTTAAACCCCCATGGCCATCAAGAGAAAGTTGCAAAACTGAGGAAAAAGAAGATAAGATATGAGCCTCCCCTCTCTAGGGTAAGAATATATGTATATATATCCTTATCACTTTCCAATTGGGTGTTTACAAGTGTCCTTAATAGATTTTTTGAATAAAAATTTGTATAGCACAACTCATAATTCTTTGATATGATCCTGACAGTTGTCATTGTGACTGTTTCATTGTGCCCACATCAGGCGTAGACAAAAGTTGTTGTAACTAGCTGCCAGCTTATTGTCCTTTGATCTTATCTTCTTGCTGGCGTCATTTGATCTTATCTTTTTTACAGCTGCCAATGTGGTGACAGATCTGGACGTAATCTAAATAACGCTTACGCAACGACATCAGTACTGCAGCGATATCCCAATGCGGCGATAGCCCCCGCTGCAATTTTGGAAGAACTCATGTAGCGACATTAGCATAAAAATGTTATAAATTCAAGGATAATTCATGAAAGAACTACTGAGTTAAGAAAATGCAAATACAGAGATAAAAATGCTAAAATGTATGCAAAGGAACATGATGTGGGAAAAATTAATCAATAAATAAGGTAAAAATACGTCTTTTAAAGTACCATCAAAGGAACTTGCTACTGATCGCAAGGACAATAAAGATAAGGATGATATACCATCTAGTGGACCACTTGATGAGCCTAGACCACCACCTCTGTTTCCACAACAATTGAAAGCTCATAAACAAGATGCTTAATTCTAGAAACTTTTGGAGATGCTTAAACAACTACATATTGATGTCCTATTCCTATAGGCCATCGATCAAATGTCGATCTATGCAAAGCTTCTAAAGGAGATAATTAACAAGAAAATTATGGTGGGTAGGGTTGACATCATTGCTACAGCAGGCGAGTGCGTGATAGTGCTAAGTGATTTGCCACCCAAAATGAAGGATTATAGAAGTTTTACCATTCCATGTTCCATAGGTCGGCACTACTCTAGCTGTGCTTTGTGTGATATTGGTTGGAGACTCATTTGATCAATGCCTAGGCAACCTTGCCAAGGTGTTGAAACGATGTGAGGAAGCTGATCTTGTGCTAAATTGGTAGAAGTGTCACTTCATGGTTGTTGAGGGCATTGTCCTAGGCCACCGTATTTCCAACAAGGTCATTAAAGTGGACAAAGCTAAGATAGAAGTCATAGAGAAGCTTCCACCCCCATCAAATTTTAAAACCATTAGAAGATTCCTTGGCCATTCCAGTTTCTACAAGAGATTCATCAAAGATTTATCCAAGATCTCGAAGCCTTTGTGCTCGTTACTAAAGCAGAATAAAGCACTCGAGTTTGATGATCAATTTTATGTAGCATTCAAAACCTTGAGGAAGGAACTCATTTTTGCATCGATTATAGTACCCCCGATTGGTCACAACCCTTTGAGCTTATGTATGATGCTAGTAATTATGTTGTTGGCACCGTTCTTAGTCATCATTAGAGTAAGATCTTTCATGTTATATACTATGATAGCCGTACCCTAAAAGAGGCACAATCAGACAACACAACAACTGAAAAAGAACTACTTGCTATAGTTTTTGCATTTGATAAATTTAGGGCATACCTTATAGAAACTAAAGTCAATGTGCATACCGATCATTCGACCATCAAATATTTAGTAACTAAAAAGGATGGAAAACCTAGACTTATTAGGTGGATTTTACGATTACAAGAATTTCATATCGACGTAGTGGACAGAAAAGGTACTGAAAATCAAGTGGATAGAAAAGGTACTGAAAATCAAGTAGATAATTATCTCTCTAGGCTTGGGAATGCATGCAATAATGATATTTTATGTGATATTAAGGAGAAATTCCTAGATGGGAAATTATTGGATGCTATGGCACTGTCGTGGTATGTTGACATTGTTAACTTTCTTCTTAGTGATATTTTTCCTTGTGATCTTAGCAGCCACGGAAGGAAGAAATTCTAACACGATTCACGCTGCTATTATTGGGATGAGCCCTACATTTTCAAGCAATGCGCCTATCAAATGATGAGGATATGTGTACCTGAATAAGAACAAGAAGACATACTCTACCTATAACACCCCAAAAATAGGGTTAGGAGTTTAGGGGTTTGGCCGGGTTCGGTTCGAACTGGTTAAACTGAATTAATCGATCGAATAGGTTTCAAGAAAAATTTAAAAGGTAAAAAATTGGAATTTGGATTAATTAGACAAGGGTTTGCTTTTTAAATATGTTTAATTATTTTATTATACATTATGGGACTTCAATTGGAGGTCAATTTAATCTAGTTAAAATGGATTTCGGATTTTGGTGACTAAAATGTAAACTTCGCAAAACTGGTTTTAGTGACTATTTTCTAAATGGGCCAATACTAAGAATTCTTAGAGAGCTATTATTTTTAAATGTTTTTAATCAAAAATGACCACCTTAATTGAGTAAGAAATTGACGGTTAATTGGTTTCTAAATCATTTTCCTATTCGTCCTAATTTTCTCTCATTGTTTTCCCTCACTTTCTATTTCAACTTTCAAACATGATTCTCTAAAATGGTTTGCTGATTTTCAAAGGAGAGTTCATCAATTGATTCTATTATTGATTCGTAACAAAACCTCATAAGGAGTTTTTATTGATATTCCCTAGTTGTTGGCTGATTTTCAAAGGAGAGTTCATCAATTGATTCTCTATTTTACAAGTTGATTTCAAGGAAAAACTTACGTCAATTTTTGTGGGTACTTCTTTAAAGGTGAATTTCATTTTCCTCCCTTAAAATAAGGTTCTTATTGATATTCCCTAGTAGTTGGCTGTTATTTGAATGTTTTAACTTAGTTTTTGCAATAGATTTCAAGAATCAACTTGTTAATGGAGATTTTGATGATTTACTTAAAGATATGATTATGTTGATGAAACTTGGAGATTTTGATTGGGTAAGTTCATGTTTTGATAAGGTAATCATAATGTGAAATGAATCTTGAAATTATTTGATTGGTTGAATTTTTTATATGAGTTTTTACTGGATTGTAGGGTTGGATTGTGGTTAGGTGTTGGTTGAATGAAGATTGATGTAGATTTCGATAGTTTCACCTAAATTTTCAGAAGGGTAGTGTTGGGGATGTAGGGGATTGTTGTTTGGCTATGATTAGAATGAATAATGATGCATTTTCCCGTTGGTTTTATGTGGTTAAAATAGGGGATGATCAAGGTAAGGTTGCCTAGTTGTGTACGTTGTGTTTCGAAGGCTTGATTAGCATTGGCGAGCGAGGCGGAGCATATCGGTGAGTGTATAAATGCGTTAAATCTCTTTAAAGGTTTGATCGATGGTTAATGGGGGTTTAGTTATAGCCTAACAAGCTTAACTAAGCTCAATCGTAAGTTTCCCTTATTTCGCTTGGTCATCGGCTTGATATGAGCTTGAGGATTTCATGTTTATGTTTTTAAACATGGTTTGAATTACTTACTGTAAATGCATCGTTTTGGATTAATATGCAATGTTCATCAAAGTATATGGATGCTTATGAGCATTGAGATTTGTTTCTATAAGGAATGTGTGGTTGCCTTTGGCAATGTGGTTTTGCATATGAAATGGTTTTGAAAAATGCATTGGAGAATAGTAGGTAAATGTATTTGAAAATGATATATTGGCTATGTGACGTAATGAGAAACTATCGGATATAGTTGGCATGCCATAGGGTTTAAAGTGCACTATAATGTGAAAATCAATCGTGTCATGGTCCTTAAGGAAAAATAGTTTAACTAGGCTACTCGGACTGTTGAGTTATCACTTGGGGTATGTAGTTTAACTAGTCAGCCCAAGGTAATGGTATCTTATGATTTAACTAGGCAAGGTATGAAATTAGATGGAGATAAGACCATTGGGAAATCCGTGTATCTGATGTATATGTAAACATTCCATTCTTTATAATGGGTGGATAGAGGTGAGACTATTAGGGTCACTATAAATGCCAATTTATGAGATTTATGTACTATACATAAGAATTATGTGAAATGGTTTTAAGGCATATGGTTGTTATGCATGACATATTTCAAGAAACATATGAAAAGTGTGTTGAAATTTATGTGTAAAGCTTGTTTTATAAATGCATCAATGTTTCGCTTAAGAGCATCCTCACTAAGCATGTGTGCTTACGCTCTCTTTTCCCATTGATGCAGAGTAATAGAGTTATGGGGAAGCGTTAGCTCAGCAAAGAAGGTCTAAGAACAAGGCATTTACTTGAGTATGGAAAACTAGTTTTAATTCGATCAATAAGGTAATGTCTTACCATGCTTTTGGGGAATTTGTAACTTGAATTTTAATGGTGTTGTAATTATTTTTATGCTGTAGTTTGATGGTTTGGACTTTTTTGTTCGAGATTAGATTGCTGAGGACTTACATATATGTGGGTTGACACTTGAATGTGTTCATAGTATGTATATAGGGTGAACATGCCTATGCATATGCTTTTATAGTTCAAGCATGCTTTAAATGTTGGTTTAAGTCTATTTTTGCAATGTTGTTGCTGTTTTTTATCTAGAATTCTGTTTTGGATGTTGAGTCGAATGATTTTAGGAAGCATGCCTCTAGTAATGCGATTCGATGCAAATCTCATTTTAATGTTCTGTTTTCATGAGCTTACAACTTGTTTTGACCCTTGATTTAGTGCTGTATGTATGTATGGTTGATTAAGGCTTGTTTGAGTTAACAATTAGGTGAAAACTAGCAAATTTAGACGTTTCAGGTCTAGGGGTACCGATACACGGGGAAGTGTATCGTTACGGGTATGTGTAATGGTAGCCTTGTATCGGTATACGAGGAATCGTATTGGTACGCATTTTAGCTATTAGAATTTGAATTTTGGTTCATGTAGCCCGTGTACCGATACGCCTTGAGACTGTACTAATATGCCTGGGCGTTAATTTCAATTTATGTGGTTTTATGTTTTGAGATTCTTCTATTTTGGTCTCGGGTCCTTATGAATGCAATTGAATGATTTTGGTTGATTCTTTTGAGCTAGAATTTGGCACGTAAGCATGTAATCGGACTAACTGATGACTACTAATTTCTTAGTTAATCAAGTCCTTGTAAACCTTAAATTTCAAATTCATATAATTGGATGTCGACCAATGCCTGATTCTGTTGAGTTTTTAACCACTGCTTGCATGCTCACCTTAAGATTTAATGTGCATCTAGATAAGATAAAAAGAAAAAAATGGACCTAATCTTAGTTAATCATTTTGGGTTTGTTTTAGCAAACCTAATATAGCTCGCTCGGTTCCGTCTAGCGTCTAGGCTAGGTCAAGAGGGTTATATTTGGTGCTATCAGAGCTAGGTTTTCAATTTGTTGGGTGTTGTTGCTAGTTGCCTAATTATTTTTTTTGCCTACATGTTTATAAGTGACGATGAAGATAATTGTTATGTTGGGGTATTAATGGGAGCACATTGCTTATTACCGTGGTTTTAAAATGTTTTGTGAGGTTGTCTTGGATCTTTCACCGAATGCTTGCCTAATTCTATTGTGTTACGATGTAAGAATAGGCTTTTGAAAGTATGGGTCTGCATCGTGAGACTCAAGCAGCTGTGGTTAATACTGGCTGGATTTAGGGTTGGTGGTGTACCTCAGGCTCCGCAAGGGCCAGTTTTCGGTGATATGACACCACTGATTTAAGCGATGATAGCAGCCTTTCAGGCAGCGATAGTTGTGGTGCATGTGCAAGCACCAACGCTTGTTGTGGTCGTTAATCATGGGTTCCCTCTAGAGTGCCTTCGTAACTTGGGAGGTGTAGAATTTAGAGGATTAAATCTTGAGGCGACTGAGAAGTGGCTGGAGAGCACTATCCATATTCCATGTCAAATAGACTATAATGATACGTGTAAGTTGGGTTGAACCATATCCTTGTTGCATGGTGACACGTATCATTGGTGGGTAACTAGGATTACGGGAGTTCTCGATGCTGATGTGAATTGGGAGTTCTTTCGGATAACTTTTAAGAAGAAGTATCTCGGCCCATAATACCAAGATGCCAAAAAGCGTGAGTTTATGTCATTAGTGCAAGGTGGCATGTCGGTGTCGAGTATGAGGTGAAATTTGTTCACTTGAGCCAGTACACTCCTGATTTAGTTCTAGAGGATATACAGAGATGTAACAGGTTTTGATACGGACTTGTTAAGGACATCAAGACATACTTGTTGGGCATGAACTACACAGATTTTGATGTTCTAGTCAACAAGGCCAAAATATTGAGCAATCCTTGGGTAGTTTGGTGTAATCTATGAATATGGATTTAGGGAAGAGAACCGTGAAGTCTGGCTTTATTGGAAGGTAGAACAAGAGGTTACGTGATAATCGATACAAGCTGGATCATAAGTGTGGTGGCGGTGGCCGTAATCAGGGTGTATAGATTACTATCGATTGTGAGCGTTGTGGTAGATGCCATGCGAGTGCGTGTCGGGGAGCACCTAGGGCTTGTTGGAAGTGTGGATCGCTCGATCACATAAAGTGTGGTTGTCCAAGTATTGTGAGAGATGTGTCGGCAGTTGTTGTGCCTGCTAGAGGTCGAGGCCATGGCAGGGGTAATTTCCAAAGACGAGAGGATACTCAAAGAACTGTGGCTCATACGGTTGCGGTGTGACAAGAGAATGGTGGGCTGGCTCAGATCTATGCTCATCGTGAGGGTTGTAATGAACCGATGTGATCGCAGGTACTTTTATCTTGCAATCTTTGTCATTATTTTCCTTAATTGATTCGGGATCCACTCATTCCTACATTTTAAGTGAGCATGCTCATTTGTTTGACGTACCTATTCAGATCTTAAATGTGGGTATGTTAGTAACTAGTTCTTTTGGTGAGACATTACGATTAAAAGGTTGTATAGAAGATGTGATTTGGTTGTTTAAGGTCATGAATTTGCTGTGAATTTGATGGAGTTGTCGTTTTATGGCTTTGATGTTATTTTGGGAACGGATTGGTTAAGTAAGCATAAAGCAATTGTGAATTGTGAATCCAAAAGGATTCCTTTGAGGCTTGCCGATGATTACGAGGTTGTGGTGGTTGGCGAGAATGTTAAGTTCATGTCTAACGTTGTTTCGGCTACGAAAGCTAAAAAGTTGATGCAAGAGGGTTGTAAAGCTTATCTAGCAATTGTTATGAACTCGGATGTCAAAGCCGTTTGAGTGCAGGACATTCGGACTGTGTGTGATTTTTTGGAGGTGTTTCCTGAAGGGTTATCGAGTTTACCGCCGAATAGAGAGGTAGAGTTCGGGATTGAGAAGTACTCAGGTATAGCTCTAGTGTCTATTGCTTTGTAACGTATGGCACCGAAGGATTTGTTGGATCGTGGGTTTATCCGACCTACTGTATCTCTATGGGGTGCGTCGGTTCTTTTGTGAAAAAAGGATGGAACGATGCATATGTGCATTGATTACCGACAATTGAATAAGTATGCGGTTGAAAACAAGTATTCGTTTCCACAAATGGATGATTTGTTTAATCAATTCTGCAGGGCGATTGTGTTTTCAAAGATCGATTTGAGATCGGGGTATTATCAGTTAGAGGTTAAGGATGCGGAAGCGCTGAAGACTACTTTTCGCACGAGGTATAGGCACTATGAGTTTTTGGTGATGCCGTTTGGCTTGAAAATTCTCCAACTGATTTCATGGGTATGATGAATAAGTTTTTCCATTAATATATAGATCGTTTTGTGATGGTGTTTATCAATGTTATTCTTGTGTACAAACGTATCGAGGAGGAACATGATCAACATTTGCGGATTATTTTGTAAGCTTTGATGGAACATCAATTGTATGCTAAGTTGAGTAAGTGTGATTTTTGACTTAAGGAAGTGATGTTTCTTGGTCATGTGGTTTCGGCCGAGGCTATCAATGTTGATCCGCAAAAAATTAAGGACATCCTTAATTTGAAACAACCTAAGTTGGTGTCTGAGGTGTGTAGTGTTATTGTATTGGCTAGGTACTATCATCATTTTTTGGATGGTTTCTCTAGTATTGCTGCTCCGTTAATGAAGTTGTTGCAAAAGAATGTTCCTTATGTGTGGACGAAGGTCAACAATGTAGTTTTGAGAAGTTGAAGGAGGTTTTGACACACACTTCTGTCTTGATTCAACCCGAGTCCGGTAAGGAGTTTGTAGTCTATAATGATGTGTCTTATGTTGGTTTGGGTTGTGTGTTGATGCAAAATGGTAAGGGTGTGGCTTATGCATCAAGGTAACATAAAGTTCATGAACGCAATTACCCGACTCACGATTTAGAGCTTGCGGCGATTGTGTTTGCTTTGAAAATTTGGAGGCATTATCTTTATGGCGAGAAGTGTATTGTTTACACTGATCATAAAAGTATGAAGTATTTGATTTCTCAAAAAAGAGTTGAATCATAGGCAACAGAGGTGGATTGAGTTGCTTAAAGATTGTGACTTGACGTTGGAGTATCACACAGGGAAGACTAACGTGGTAGCGGACACGTTGAGCCGTAAGGTTGCTGTTGAGCTTAGGGTGATGTTTGCAAAGTTAAGTGCGACATGAGAAAGTGGTTTGTTGGCTGAGTTGCAAGTTAATTCTACATTGTCCTAAAGGATTAAAGTGAGGCAACCGTATGATGATTCATTGGTACCACATGTTAATGATATTTCAGATAGTAATCCGATGAATTTTCATTTTGATGATGATCGGGTTTTGTTCTTTAGAGGTTGAATAGTTGTGCCAGAAAATTTAGAGTTGAGGCACACTATTTTGACTGAGACTCATTCTAGTCCTTTTGCTATGCATCTGGGTAGTACAAAGATGTACCGGGATTTGAAAGATTTGTATTTTTGGATTGTCTTGAAGAAGGATGTGGCTGAGTTTGTTTCTCGTTGTATGGTGTGTCATTGACTTAAGGCTGAGCATTAGTTTCCTTCTCAATTGTTGCATCCTGTTCAGATTCGTGGATGTGGGAAAGGATGATTATGAATTTTGTGACGGGTTTTCCTTTAACACAATCCAAAAAGGATTTGATATGGTGATTGTCAATCATTTTACGAAGTGTGCGCATTTCCTTCTAGTGCATACGACGTATACGTTGGATAAGTTGGTAAGTATGTATATTGTTGAGGTTGTAAGGTTGCATGGAGTTCCTAAGTCGATTATACTGGATAGGGATCCACATTTTATGTCAAGGTTTTGGGGAAGTTTTCAGACAGCTTTGGGTACAAGGCATAATCTCAGTACGTCTTATCATCCTCAAACAGATGGACAATCTGAGCATGTTATTCAGATTTTAGATGGACAATCTCAGTAACTACCATTGGTGGAGTTTTCTTACAATAATAGCTATTAGTCGAGTATCCAGATGGCTCCATATGAGTCTCTTTATGGTCGTAGGTGTCGTACGCCTCTTTCTTGGGTAGAATCAGGTGAGAAGCATGTGGCAGGACCTGATTTTCTTAAGGATACGAATAAGAAGGTAAAACTCATTTGTGAAATGCTTAAGGTGGCTTCTAGTCGGCAAAAGTCCTATGCAGATTTGAAGCAAAAAAGGATTGAATATGAAGTGGGCAATAAAGTGTTTTTGAAGGTTTCACCTTGGAAGAAGGTAATGAGATTTGGGTGCAACGGTAATTTAAGCCCTAGGTTTATTAGATCTTATAAGGTGATTGAACATGTTGGTACGGTTGCATATAGATTGAGGTTACCGCCCAACCTTGAAAAGATATATGGTTTTTTTCATGTGTCGATGCTTCAAAAGTATAGATCGAATCCGTCGCATGTTGTACCCGTTAAATTGGATTAATGGATCAAATATGTTTTGGGAAAAAATTAAAAGGTAAAAATTGGAATTTGGATTAATTGGGCAAGGATTTGTGTTTTAAATATGTTTAATTATTTTGTTAAACATTATGGGACTTCAATTGGAGGTCAATTTAATCTAGTTAAATGGATTTCGAATTTTGGTGACTAAAACGTAAACTTTGCAAAACTGGTTTTAGTGACTATTTTGAAATGGGCCAATACTAAGAATCCTTTGAGAGGTATTATTTTTAAATGTTTTTAATCATAAAATTACCACCTTAACTGAGTAAGAAATTGACGGTTAATTGGTTTCTAAATCATTTTCCCATTCTTCTTAATTTTCTCTCATTTTCTCTCCTTATTTTCTCTCACTTTCTATTTCAACTTCCAAACATGATTCTCCAAAATGGTTTACTGATTCTCAAAGGAGAGTTCATCAATTGATTCTATTCTTGATTCTTAACAAAACCACATAAGGAGTTTTCAAAATTTTATCCATTTCACAAGTTGATTTCAAGGAAAAACTTAAGTCAATTTTGGCGGGAGCTTCTTCAAAGGTGAATTTCGTGTTCCTCTCTTAAACTAAGGTTCTTTATTGATATTCCCTAATAGTTGACTGTTATTTGAATGTTTAACTTAGTTTTTGCAATAAATTTCAAGAATCGACCTATTAATGGAAATTTTGATGATTTATTTAAAGATTTGATTATGTTGATGAAACTTGGAGATTTTGATTGAGTAAATTCATGTTTTGATAAGGTAATCATAATGTGAAATGAGATTTTTGAAATGAATCCCAAAACTATTTGACTGGTGGATTTTTTAGATGAGTTTTAGTGGATTATGGGGTTGTTATGTGTGTTCTTGAGTTGCTGGAGATATAAGGATGTTTTGGAAGTGTTTTTGGTTGTTTTTTGATGTGGATTGGAATCTCTGGTTTGTGGTTAGGTGTTGGTTGAATGAAGAATGATGTAGATTTCAGTAGTTTCGGCTAATTTTTCAAAAGGGTAGTGTTGATGATGCAGAGGATTGTTTCTTGGCTGTGATTAGAATGCATAATGATGCATTTTGCCTTTAGTTTTATGTGGTTAAAATAGGGGATGATCAAGTCAAGGTTTCCTAGTTGCGTACGTTGCGTTTCGGAGGATTGATTCGCGTCGGCGAGCGAGGCGAAGCGTATCAGTGAGTGTGTAAATGCATTAAAGCTCCTTAATGGTTTGAGCAATGGATTATGGGGGTTTAGTTATAGCTTAACAAGCTTAATTAAGCTCAAGCGTAAGTTTCCCTTATTTCGCTTGGTCACCGGCTTGATATGAACTTGAGGATTTCATGTTTTGGTTTTTAAACATGGTTTGAATTATTTTGTAACGCCCCAATTTTCGGCCTAGGAGTTTGCTAGGTTGACTAGACGGTCTGGTAGACCGAGATTAGAGATTCGAATCGGATTCTGGTTAAAAATCGGAATAAATATTTTTAAGTGAGATAAAAGTATGGGAAAATATTGTAAAATCATTATTTAATGTATGGATATATTTGGTGAAATTAATTTTGGAAAATAGGTTTTGGACATTTGACATTTTGTGTTAGTGACCAAAATGTAAAGAATGAAAACTATCTTTAGTGACTATTTTGAAAAATGGTCAAATCTTAGAATCTCTAAGGAGCCAATTTACCAAATGTTCTTATTAGATTTTCCTCTCAATTATGATTGATTTTAAAGATATTTAATTAAGGAATTAAAAGGGGATTTAATAAAAGAATGTAGTTATTTCCTTAAACCACTTTTGACGTAACTTTTGCTCTCAAATTTTTCTCTGAAAATATCTTCAACTAAAAACTCTCTTTTTCATTAAAGATTTCAGGTAATGATCTTGATTTCTTAAACTTTTGATTTCCAATGGATTCTTCAATCTTGTTTTCCAAAATCCCATTGTTTTCCTTTGTTTTTCAAAAGTAAAACATCTAATTGAGAGGAAATTCACTCATTGGAGGTAAGGTTCATTATTCTCCTCTAATGAAAGGTTCTTTACTAAATTTTCCAAGTATTTGATCCTTGTTTAATGTTTTCTAATGAGTTTTGATGATTTAATAATGGAAATTGGATAAATCAAGGTTTATTTGTTGAGATCATGTGATTTTCGTATTGTATATGTTTTACTGAGTTCCTGATTGGTTTTAATCATGATTCTGATGTTTGATAATGTTAATAAGTTGGTTTAACATTGGAATCCTAAAAATAAGTGAATCTCTAATTTCTAGGTTGTTAGTTATGTGTTTTTGAGGAGTTGTGAAAGGATTATGGATGCTGAAGGTATGAGAATGTTATTAGATTGTTTTTGGATGTTAATTGATGGTAATTGATGGATTAAACTAGTAGGTTTTGGCTGGGTTAAGTTTGGAAGGTGTTTGATGTTGTTTTCGATATTTTTGACAAGTTTTTGGAAGACATATGTTGAGGTTGCATGGGCTCTTTGTTTAGCAGCGAGTTGAATGCATAATGATGCATTTCCCTCTATTTTTATATGGTTAAATTAGGGGACAATCAAGGCGGGATTACCTAGTGGTGTACGTTGCCTATCAGAGGTTCATTTCGTGTTGGCAAGCAAGGCGAGGCGAATTGGTGAGTGAAAACGGGTTTAAGCTCTTTAAAAGGTTTGATCACTGGATCATGGTGGTTTAGTTATAGCCAAAAAAGCTTAACTAAGCTCAAGCGTAAGTAGTTCTTACTTCACTTGATTGTTGGTTTCGAGATGAGCTTGCATATTTCATGTTGGTTTAAACATGATTGATTTTCATGTTTTGGTTTTAAACATGGTTTGATTTATTTACTGTGTAAATGCATCATTTTGGATAATATGCAATGTTTATAAAAGTATTTGAATGTATATGAGCATTGAGAATTGTTCTTAAGAGGAATGTGATGTTGCCTTTGGCAATGTGGTATTACATATGAAATGCATTGGAAAACATTAAGCAAATGTATTTGGAAATGATATATTGGATTTGTGAAATATAGTTGGCTAGCCATAGGATGAAAGTGCACTATAAATACAAAATCGATTGTGTGAAATTCTTCGGTTGGACAATAGGGTAGTGCTATTGTGAAGTGATAGGGGTAGTGCTATCACAACAAGATAGGGTAGTTCTATTCCCGGGCGGAGTGAGTTATGATAGGGGTAGTACCACCATGATTCTTGATGGGGATAGTGCCATCAAGGGAATCCGTGTATCCGAACATGTATAGATAGGGGTAGTGCTATAACACCCCAACAATTGGTCTAGTCGGAATTGGGTTCCGACAATCGGAAACCCTACACCGTAAAGGTCCAAATATTGTATTGACATTGACCGTGAAGTCAATTACATTGATATTGGACTCTAATTGAGTTGAGTTATTGTTTAGGGACCTTATTGAATCCATTGAAAGTAAATTAGTGACTAAATTGTAGAAATTGGAAGTTTGGGGGCAAAAGTATATACTGTACCGAGTTGAGGGACTAACCTTGCGATTAGCCCCTCTACAATTATAAGCACTACATACGTGGGTGATCAAAAATAGCTTATTTCACCTTAAGGAAACCATAAGGCTTTAGGAAATATTAGATTGAAAGGAAAGAAAGAATTAGAACCCTACCTAATTGAGAAAGGAGCTAACACCTCTCTTGTTTCACCATCTTCAACCAAGCAAGCACCTTCATTGGTGACTTTCAAAAAAGCTTGTGTTTTTTCGATTCATTGATATCGAATTGTTGCTTTCAATCGTGTAAGCCTAATTCCTTAAGCAATTGTTGAAATCCATTGGCATATTGAGTTTAATCTCAAGTTAGGGTTTGGTCATCTATTATAACATAGGATTTCCAAAGCTCTAATCCATGGATATCATTACGTTGATTTCGATATCGTATAGTTAATTCTAACAATTTCCTATTATTTACCTAGCTCAAGATGTGGAGAAAGATCATCCACCACCATCGTCAAAAGCTAGGAACAAAGGAATTTCAATCAGAGAGTCATAAAAGCTTCAGAATATTGAGGTGAGTGTAGTCAGGGTCTCGGGGATTAGGCTAGGTGCCTTTCCCGATCTCATTGTCCTTGAAATTGGTATTGCTGACCCGTTGTTAAGGGATATTGCATCGAACCACTTAGTGGACAACCTTGGTAAGCATCGGTAAGCTATAGTATTGATTATTGAGCACCAATATTGTCATTGTCATTATTATTGAATATCACCATTGATTTCGCCACTGTTATTGTCATTGAGTTGTGGAAGTATAGAATATTGGTCATGGAACATAGCCATTGTTATTGTTATAGGTATTGTCATTGAGCATTGATTTGACATAGTTATTGTTCTCGAAATATTGGAAGTGAAGCATAGTCCATTGGCATTGTCATTGAGATCATTAAACATTGCTATCATTATTGTATTGCTATTGAACATTGATACTTAAACATTGCCTATTGATAAGGACATTGGAAATATCAAACATTGTTATGGCTATTGAACATCGATTATTGATATTGTCACCAGACCTTGATTCGAAGGACATTGGATACAATTGACATCCCATAGAATTTATGAGCTCAGTGTACGAGTGGACTACGGTCCTTGGGCTATGGCCTATATTGTGGCGAGGTGGAGGGATGTTTGTGTTACTGGTCATTTTGGCGAGGTGGAAGGACTAGACCATTCATTGATTTGGCGAGGCGTAGGAATTTGTGTATCCACTATCCCGAATAGATCCAAGGGTTACTATTGAAACATGATGTTATTGCTATTGAACATGATCATTGCATTATTATCAATAATTCATTGCATTGCTATTGCTAATACATGATTTGGAATGCATTTCATTCTATATATTAACATAGTATCCAATTGCATTGCCTTGCATTGAATTTTGAGTGAGAAATATCGCATCGTTCACTGTACTATTCTCCATTAACACTTTTCAACCCAATTTCCTACCAGACCGGGAAGAGGGTGTTACATATGTGGTATCAGTGCTAGAGTTTAGTCTATTCAGGACTGGACCGAAGTCTATTATATTGTTATTGTGTTACTTTGCCACCTAGGAGTTATATATTGTGTAAATTGTGACTTGCCGGCTAATCCGATTTCTCTTTATATTATAGATATGTTTGAGATGAATGAAGCTTATATCAATGAGCCTACCACCGTCTCCTTGATGCATGGCGAGGAGATAAGGGGGTAGATCCTCCTAATCCACAAGATCCTCCTTCACAGGGCATCAGACCTGAGGTGTTGACTGCTTAGGCAGAGTGCTACAAGAACAAGGCTGATATGTTCAAGAAGTTTGTGACTACTATGAAAGTAGAACAGATTGTGCAACCTATTACACCGGTTGTCCAGTATACTCGAGCCCCTATTGACAAGCTATTGTAGTATCAGGCCTATATTTTCACTGGTCAAAATGATGATAATCCTAAAATTGCCAAGTATTAGTTGGACAATACGTTGAGGATCCTAAATAAATAGTTGTAGTGTATGGATGAGCACAAACTAAAGTGTGCCCTCGCGTTGCTAGCCAACGTCGCGTTTCACTGGTGTGAGACTACTACCCTTACAATCCTCGAAGTCACTGTAACCTGGGATTTCTCTGAGAATTCTGAAAGAAGTATATTAGCGAGTTTTACCTCGCGGAGAGACGTAATATCTTCCTCCATCTTAAGCAAGGTGGGTAACCTGTCAAGTAGTACATCCATGACTTCTGTAAGTAATACCGATATGGAGCTGAGTACATCAAGAGGGAGGAAGAGAAGTGCTGCATGTTCATCGTCGGGCTTATTAACGAGCTTCGACCTATGTTCTTGGCATTGAGTATTACTGATTTCCAAGATCTTTTGAATCGTGTCAAGGCCTCTGAAGCATCGCAAAAATCCTAGAGGACCTGTGGGTCGGGCAAATCTAAGAAGAGGTTTCGAGATGATTCTCGACCTACAAAGTAGAGCAAGAAAGGGAAGTATTCTAGCCCTAAGCAGAATGTGTATCTGCAGCCTTCCCGTTCTAGGAACATCGAGAGGCCCCAAATTGTGACTTCTTCGTTTGCTAAAACTACTTCAGTTGAGACTATTGGAGGTTCGAACAGGGGCTCTCAGTATCTAGTTTGTAATTATTTTCAAAATAGGCATCCAGCAGATTAGTGCCGTAAGTAGACTAGAGCATGTTTCTATTCTAGTGAGCAAGGCACTTTATCCGAGACTGTCCTCTCAGTTCAACCAAATCCATTGTTACACCGGCTAGTGTTGCAACCCCTACTCAATCCATTCGAGCCAAGGATCATCGAGGGCTGTAGGGAGACCTGGTGGCTTTGGGAAGACACCGAACAGGCAGGAACCGAAGGCTCTTACCTATATGTATCATGTGAGAAGTAGGGAAGAGAAGGATGAACCTGATGTCATTGCAGGTACTATTGAATTGTATTCGCATCCTTTGTATGCATTGATTGATCCTATTTCTACCCACTCCTTTATAAGTACAGTGTTAGTCAAGAAGCATAGATTATTATCTGAACCTATAACATCGAGAATCTTTGTAACCAATCCATTAGTGATTGTGTCACCATAAGTCTTGTATGTATGAATTGTGTAACACCCTAAAAGTTGGCCTAGAAATGTTACCACAATATAAACTATAGGCTAATTGAATTCATAAGCTAATCAATTTAAAAGAAGAATGAACATTGGCCATCCTTAAATTCAAATAAGTGAAATTGAACCGAATTGAATTGAAATTAAAACTATAAGGCATAAATGAAAGGATGGAAATGTGAACATGTAATACTCTATAGATTGCATGTAAAATTTAATTAAATGGAGGCCTTGACACATGTTCTCATTGGAAGAGAACATGTGCCAATTTGAATGATGACTCATGGCCAAGGAGGAAAGATGAACATACATATTGTCAACTTCCTCCCATTATCATCATTTGGCCGAAAATATTGAGTGAGAAAAGGGGAGAGAAAATTTTCATGCAAACACCTTCAATTCAAGCTTCTTGATTCAACCTTGATCAAATTTAGCTTGGAGAAGGTATAATACTTGATTCTAACTTGTTATAGATTGTTTGAACCTTGAGATTATAATGTTCTTGTTGCCTTGAAGAAATTGGATGAATGTTATGCATGTTAGGGTCATGCTAGCTTCAATTAAAACTTGGAAATTGAATGCTAGTAGCTAAATTGCTAATGAAATATATATGTGGTTGCTGGAAATTTGAGGAAAATGAACATCGTTGAAATCAGTCTTGAATAGGGACTGTTTTGATGGAGAAATTGTGTAAACATGTCAAATGAACATAGAAACCTGTTTTGATCTTGTTGCTAGATAAAATGAAGATTGAATTGAATAGATATGTTTCGGGAAAATGACTACAACTAATTGGACTAGTTAAATTAAGCAATGGACTGCCTAGTTGATGAATTGAATGTGCAAAGTTGATCAAATAAATCAAATTAGGTTCAACATGATTATGCCTTGTTTTAAGCTCATTTCTAGGTGAATTATAATGACCTAGACATGTAAGAACATGAACATGAATTGAATTGCCATGTTAGAACATTGCTTAGATGAATTAAGAAGCTCGAAATTCAACCTAGTGTAATCTGCCCACAATGCTCTGTTCTGGGCAGTAACTTTGAAAAATCAGTATAAATTGTATAAAATGACTTTAAGGCTGAAATTTTTATGGAAAACACCTTGATATGTCTAAATTTATTAGGATAAAACAGAACAGAACTCTGGGTTGTATACTGAAATGTAGAGAAGAAACACTAGGGATAGTGCAAACTGTCTATTATAGCAAGATGCTCTGTCTTTAAGTTAAAAACTGTATTAATTGGAAAAGAACTAAAATTCAAGCCTTATATGGTCGTAAAGAATTTTTTTTTATCTTTCCAACGGTGTAAACCAATTGAAATTCCGACGTACGGAATGAATGTTATGCATGATTTGTGACTAGAGTGCAAGCTGCCTGGCAGTAGCAGTATAGGCAAATGTACACTGTTTTGGGACATATTTATAAACTGTTTTATAAACAGTTTTGGATATTGATTATGCCTTGTTTTACATGAAATAGAATGTAGATAAGTGTAGTTAAGTGTAATGGAAAATGTATATGAGCATGATGCCAAATTTGTGAATGTTATGAGCTTGTGACATTGACTTGATTTGATGATCATATGGACTTGTCTTGACATGTTTGCACTTGTAATCTGATAGAACTAGGAGTAAACTTGGTGGAAGAGGATAGAGTGGATCATCCTAAAGCCAAGAACAATGGAGTGTGGATCCAATACTAGCTAGCTTGGAGTATTGTGAGTGTCGTTACCTCTAGGGTTAGGACTAGGTCCTAACCAATGTATTCTTGTTACATTCTTGAAATGTTAAATGAATTTAATCATGAACTTGACATAATAAGGGAAGGATGACTAAAGTAATACATGAAACTTTATCCTAGCCTTGTATACATGATTAATTTGAATGCTTAAGTATGATTATGTTATAACATGGATGCTTGTATGTGCTATGATGCAATGTGATTGAATGTTAAAGTCTTGCTTGAGACATATTCTCATCTTGATGAAATGAAACATGAAACTACTTGATATGTGAGCTATGGCTCAATGGCCTAAGGGCCTAATATGAAATGAACTTGCTTGACATGATCTTGATCTTGAAACACTTGAATAAATGGTAAATGGAACAACTTTGGTAGCCAGTTGGACTAGGTAGAAGGGCATGCCTTAGAGTCTAGAGCTCATTGTGTCAGGGTGGACTACGGTCCAAGGATAAGGCCTCTATTTGGTGATAGACAGAGGGTACGTATGTGGTCTTTGGCGACAGTAGGAGGGTTTGACCAGCACTACGGTGCATCTTGTGGCGACAGTTGGTTGGAGACTCGATTACCTGTACAAACTAAGTACCAAGGGGGTTGTTTAATTGATAATTACATGAAATAACAATCTAATAACACATGATACTTGTCTTGAAAGCTATGAATTGAATGCTACTTGTCTTGAAAGTCATGATATGTATGCTACTTGTCATGTAAGCATGAATTCCTTGATTACTTGTTTTGAAAGCAAGTTGTGCTTGATTCATGAAGCATGAATTCTTGTTTCTTGTTCCTTGATATCCGAATGTATGATATCCTTAGCTAGGATTATCTTGATGCTTGGAAGCCTTAGCTAGGATCATTCTAATGCTTGAAATCCTTAGCTAGGTCTATACTTGATTAAATGACACATGAAACTTGATATAATAAAATGGTTAGAACTAGTTACTACCTCTAAGTACATTCTTGTACTCATCACTCTCGTTTTCATTCTTCCCAACTACAGGATAAAGGACACGAGTGTTGCTTGATCTTTAAGCCTGTTACCTTGAGCTAGAAGCAACTCAGACAAGTGTTGCCTAAGTATGATTTCATACTTGTTTTGTATATCTCCTAGAATGTATATAGTTATTTGATCATGCATTTTGGTACTTGTATATAATGTATTGATGGGCCTACTATGTTATGAACTTAGGAACAAGTATGTAATGAACTTAAGTTTCATGTAATGAATGGTATTGGTTGGGCATGTATGGATTTAAGAATGAATGATCTAGTTTACCTTTATAACATTCGAATGCTTTGCTATGAACATGTCTTGCTTGAATTGAAAGTATTAAGAAATGAACCACTCTTGCTTACCTTCCATTCGAATGCTTGGGAACTATATTGTCACTTTTGTGTGTGTATATACTACGATGTATGTGTTTTGGTAATAGCTTGATGATTGCCGAATGCATAGGAATAGAATAAGACTTGAATGAAATCAAGATACATGTAAATTGAATGAGCAAGAAACATGTTAGTAATTTGGTTATGAGATGTTTGAATGTATACATACTAAAGAACATTGAAATGAAATGGAATTAGGTAGATCACCTAGAGTCATTCGAATGCTTATAGTATAGAAGATGAACTAAATTGATTCATGTAAGTAGTAACCTATAATGTAAGTATAATATGAAACTATTAGTGACCTATTCGATTACTTTAGGTTGAAATAAGAATCAACTATGAGATTACTTGTTTGCTAAGTAAGTAAGTATGAGTTGCTTGGATGATAAGTAATGAATGTTTAGTTGCTTGTTAGTTAAGTAACTCATTTAATAGGAATGAGTTATCAATGCTTGCTTTGTCTTGTTCATTGTCTTGTTTTGTCCTTGCATTTTTTAATGTAACACTCCCGAGATGGGTCGCTACTAGCCTGGGTAGGGTGTGTTACATTTAATTGGTATTTGAGCTTTAGGTTTAGTGGATTCTAGGACTAAACCAGGCTATCATGCATCATATATGATACTTGTGCCACCTAGGAGACTTGTATTGAATAGCTTGTGTCTTGCTTATTAAACCGAATCCCTAATAGTTCTATTTAAACGTAGAATGTCTGAAACAAGACTTGGCCATGATAATGAAAGTCCTGAAGGCTCCTCGAATGAAGGAGACAGTGTGAGGATGGAGCAGAATCCTCCACAACAACAAGCTCAAACCCGAGCCCAAGCTGCTGCTCAACATGAAGCTCCTGCTATAAATCCTGTGCAGCAAGAATGTCTCCTAAGTATGAAGGAGATGTTCAATCATCATGTAACTGCTTTAAAACAAGATCATCTTATTGCTCCTCCTATTGCTGTGCCAAACAAAGCCCCGATTATCAAGCTGGCTCAACACCGGGCCTATACTTTCACTGGAACTGATGAAGCTAATCCCAAAGTAGCTGAGTACTGGTTAGAGGCCACTACTCAAATCTTGACCAAGAAACTACCTTGTCCTAATGAGCACAAACTCAAATGTGCCATAGCCTTGTTGGCAGATGAAGCTCTAAGCTGGTGGGAAACCACTACCCTAACTACTCCTACTGAAGTTGTAACTTGGAAATTCTTCCTCAAGGAATTCAGGAAGAAATACATCAGTGAATAGTACCTACCCAAGAGCCGAAAACATTTTTTGTACCTCAAGCAAGGTAGCCGACCTATTGAATAATACGTGAGTGACTTCTGCAAGTATTGCAAATACGGGTCGGAATACATCAAGACCGAAGCTGATAAATGTCCGATGTTCATTGATGAACTAAATGATGAACTAAGTCCAATTTCACTACCTTGGGTATCACTGACTTCCAGAATTTAGTGAATTGGGTTATTACAACCGAGGCAAAGATGAAGGCCTCTGAGAAACGCAAGAGTGGTAACTCTTGGAAGGACAAACAATCTAGGAATAATGACAAGCCTCATTGCCAGTCAAAAAAAGCTAAACACTCCAAAGATCACTCCTCGAATTATACTCTTGTTCATAAAAGTAATTACATATCGAAACCCCAAAGGGTAATCAAGTCTTTAGCCCCGATCATCTCTGTTGATAATACGAGAATTCTAGCAAAGTTGCTCAATATCCTACTTGTAAGTTTTGTCAGAAGCACCACACTGAGCAATGTAGAACTCAACAGAATTTGGGTTTCTTATGTGGAGCCCCCGATCATTATATCAGGGATTGTCCTCAGAATCCTAACAAGGTTCCAACTCGAACTCCTGCAAATGCTAGTTCAGCTCCATATAATCGAAACAAGGGCCCGAGACAAGCTTAGTCTGGGAATCAAAGCAAAGGTAGAGGCCAACAATCGGCACCTACACACCAAGAATATCGAACCCCTGCTCGAATCTACCACATTCGTGGGAAAGAGAAAGAAGAAGCACCCAATGTTATCGCAGGTACTGTTGAATTAAATTCAAGTCCTACATATGCTTTGATTGATTCGGGATCTACCCACTCTTTTATATGTTCTTCCATGATTGCTAAGTTAAACTTAAAACCCGAACTTGTTAAGACAAGCCTTGTAGTTTCAAACCCTATATGAGGAAATATGCCTATGAACTTCTTTTGCAAGCAATGTCTTATAAGCATTCGAAATGTACCTTTTCCCATGGACCTTTCTGTCTTGCCTTTTTGTGAGTTCAATCTAGTGTTAGGACTAGATTGGCTAAGCAAATATGAAGCCTAGATAGATTGCCAAAATAGGAGACTGTATTTCCGGGGTTTAGGGAAGGAAACAATCCTCCTAATTGATAGAAAACTAACCTCATTCTTTGCTGCCATGATTATGCGAGATGAACTTGAATTCATCTTACCTAGTATGCCAATTGCATCTGAATTCCTTGATGTTTTTCCTGAGGAACTCCCTGGTCTCCCTCCAACCAGAGAAGTATAGTTCGGGATTGAAGTTCAACCTAGAACAACTCCGGTGTCCATCACACCTTATCGAATGGCACCTGTTGAATTGAAATAAATCAAGAAGCAACTCCACGAGCTACAAGACAAAGCTTTTATTCGGCCTAGCTCATCTCATTGGGGTGCTCCAGTCTTGTTTGTGAAGAAGAAAGACGGGACTATGGGACTCTGTATTGGCTACAGACAATTGAACAAGCTTACTATCAAGAATCGATATCCTCTCCCAAGGATAGAAGATCTCTTCGATCAACTCAAGGATGCTTCGGTGTTCTCGATTCACCCGAGATCGGTTAAGATGTACAAGGATCTTAAGCCACTATATTGGTGGTCGGGCATGAAATTGGCTATCACAAGCTTCGTATCGAAGTGTTTAACTTGTCAAAGAGTTAAAGCCGAGCATGAAGTTCCTACTGTATTGCTCTAACCTATCGAATCTCCTCAGTGGAAATAGGATCGTATTATAATAAATTTCGTTACTGGTCTTCCTTCCACTCTAAGAAAGAATGATGTTGTATGGGTGATTGTTGATAGATTCACAAAGTCTACTCACTTCATCCCTGTTCGAAAGAACATGAGCTTGGAAACCTTAGCCGAGCTATACATCCGTGAAGTGATTCGATTACATAGTGTACCTACATCTATAATCTCTAATCGTGATCCCAGATTTGCTTCTCGATTCTAGAATTCCTTGCAGAAGGCTCTAGGAGCTAAAGTGCATCTTAGTACAGCCTTTCATCCTCAATCAAATGGGCAATCTAAAAGGATCATTCAAGTACTCGAATATATGTTACGTGCTTGTATTATAGACTTCGAAAAGAATTAGGAGAAATCTCTACCCCTAGTAGAGTTTGCTTACAACAATAACTACCAGGAGTAAACTTGGCGAAAGAGGATAGAGTGGATCCAAGACTAGCTAGCTTGGAGTATTGTAAGTGTAGTTACCTCTAGGGTTAGGACTAGGTCCTAACCAATGTATTCTTGTTACATTCTTGAAATGTTAAATGAATTTAATCATGAACTTGACCTAATAAGGGAAGGATGACTAAAGTAATACATGAAACTTGATCCTAGCCTTGTATACATGATCAATTCGACTGCTTAAGTATGATTATGTGATAACATGGATGCTTGTATGTGCTATGATGCAATGTGATTGAATGTTAAAGACTTGCTTGAGACATATTCTCATCTTGATGAAATGAAACATGAAACTACTTGATATGTGAGCTATGGCTCAATGGCCTAAGGGCCTAATATGAAATGAACTTGCTTGACATGATCTTAATCTTGAAACACTTGAATAAATGGTAAATCGAACAACCTTGGTAGCTAGTTGGACTAGGTAGAAGGGCATGCCTTAGAGTCTAGAGCTCATTGTGTCATGGTGGACTACAGTCCAGGGATAAGGCCCCTATTTGGCAACAGACGGAGGGTACATATGTGGTCTTTGGTGACAGTAGGAGGGTTTGACCAGTACTACAGTGCATCTTGTGGCGACAGTTGGCTGAAGACTCGATTACCTATATAAACTAAGTACCAAGGGGGTTGTTTAATTGATAATACATGAAATAACAATCTAATAACACATGATACTTTTCTTGAAATCTATGAATTGAATGTTACTTGTCTTGAAAGTCATGATATGTATGCTACTTGTCATGTAAGCATGACTTCCTTGATTACTTGTTTTGAAAGCATGTTGTGCTTGATTCATGAAGCCTGAATTCTTGTTTCTTGTTCCTTGATAGCCGAATGTATGATATCCTTAGCAAGGATTATCATGATGCTTGGAAGCCTTAGCTAGGATCATTCTAATGCTTGAAATCCTTAGCTAGGTCTATACTTGATTAAATGACACATGAAACTTGATATAATAATGGTTAGAACTAGTTACTACCTCACTAAGTACATTCTTGTACTTATCACTCTTATTTTCATTCTTCCCAACTACATGATAAAGGATACGGGTGTTGCTTGATCTTGAAGCCTGTTACCTTGAGCTAGAAGCAACACACACAAGCTTTGCCTAAGTATGATTTCATACTTGTTTTGTATATCTCCTAGAATGGTGGCACTAGAATGTATATAGTTAGTTGATCATGCATTCTGGTACTTGTATATAATGTATTGATGGGCCTACTATGTTATGAACTTAGTAACAGGTATGTAATGAACATAAGTTTCATGTAATGAATGGTATTGGCTGGGCATATTGGATTTAAGAATGAATGATCTAATGTTTGATCTAGTTTACCTTGATAACATTTGAATGCTTTGCTATGAACATGTCTTCCTAGAGTTGAAAGTATTAAGAACCGAACCATGATTGCTTACCTTCCATTCGAATGCTTGGGAACTATATAGTCACTTGTGTGTGTATATATTATGATGTACGTGTTTTGGTAATAGCTTGATGATTGCTGAATGCATAGGAATAGAATAAGACTTGAATGAAATCTAGATACATGTAAATTTAATGAGCAAGAACAATGTTAGTAATTTGGTTATGAGATGTTTGAATGTATACATATTAAAGAACATTGAAATGAAATGGAATTAGGTAGATCACCTAGAGTCATTCGAATGCTTATAGTATAGAAGATGAACTAAATTGATTCATGTAAGTAGTAACCTATAATGTAAGTATAATAGGAAACTATTAGTGACCTATTCGATTACTTTAGGTTGAAATAAGAATCAAATATGAGCTTACTTGTTTGCTAAGTAAGTAAGTATGAGTTGCTTGGATGATAAGTAATGAATATTTAGTTGCTTGTTAGTTAAGTAACTCATTTAATAGGAATGAGTTATCAATGCTTGCCTTGTCTTGTTCATTGTCTTGTATTGTCCTTGCATTGTTTAATGTAATGCTCTCGAGCCGGGTTGCTACTAGCCTGGGTAGGGGGTGTTACAAATTGTCCTTTATCGATTCAAGGGACCTTTTTTGGCTAATTTACTGGCATTACTAATCCACGAGTTTGATGTGATAATGGGATTAAATTAGCTCAGTTAACATAAGGAGTGGGTAGAATGCAGCAAAAGAAAGTTGTATCTTTGAAGTCTTGGCAAGGAGAGTATCATATTGATAAATTTGGGAAACCCTTCTTCGCATGCTTTGACATTGGAAGCCAGGGGTGAACCTCGATTATTGGATGTTGACATTGTATGTAAATTCTCTGATGTCTTTCATGATGAGCTTCTGGGTTTACCTTCAACCTGTGAGGTGGAAATTGGCATCAAAGTGCAACCTGAGACTGTGCTAGTTTCCATTGCACCATATCGTATGGCAGCCGTTGAGCTCAAGGAGCTGAAGGCTCAAATTCAAGACCATTTGAATAAAGGCTTCATTCGACTGAGTTCCTCACCTTAGGGAGCCTTAGTTCTCTTTGTCAAGAAAAAGGATGGCTCCATGAGATTGTGCATTGACTATCGACAGTTGAACAAGGTAACCATCAAGAATAAGTATCCATTGCCAAGAATTAATGACCTATTTGATTAGCTTAAGGATGCCTCTGTGTTTTCCAAGATCAATTTAAGATCTGGGTATTATCAGATGATGGTCAAAGAATGTGATGTACCCAAGACAGCTTTCCAAACAAGATATGGACACTACGAATTCTTGGTGATGCCCTTTGGGCTAACCAATGCACCGACAACTCTTATGGATATGATGAATCGGGGTTTCAGGCCCTATCTTGATAAATTTTTAGTGGTGTAAATTGATGATAACTTGATCTATTTGAATAATCTTGCTGAGCATCGAGATCATCTCCGCTTTGTGCTTTAGACCCGTCAGGAGAAGCAATTGTCTGCCAAGTTATCTAAATGGGAATTTTTGCTCACCCAAGTTGCCTTTCTTGGAACACTATGTCAGCTTCGGGCATTCAGGTGGATCTGAAAAAATTTAAGCCATTGTTGAGTGGCATTCACTGAGGAACATTGGTGAAGTGAGAAGCTTCCTTGGCCTTGCTGGTAATTATAAGAGATTTGTTAAAGGATTCTCTATAATAGCAACTCCTCTAACTACATTACTGAGGAGATAAATCCAGTTTGTTTGGACTGAGGAACAACAAAGAAGCTTCGATCAATTAAAGCAAGTGCTAACCCATGCACCGGTCCTAACCAACCTAAGTCTGAAAAAGACTACACCGTCTACAGTGATGCATCACATCTCAGGTTAGGATGTGTATTGATGCAAGAGGGGTAAGTCATTTCCTATGCTTTGAGAGAGCTAAAGCCATATGAGATGAATTATCCCATTCATGACCTGGAATTGGCTGCGGTTGTCTTTGTATTGAAAATCTAGAGACGTTATCTCTACGGAGAGAAATGTTATCTCTTTACTGATCATAAAAGCCTCAAGTATCTATTAACCCAAAGAGATTTGAATCTTTAGCAAAGGAGATGGATGGAACTCCTTAAAGATTACGACCTTGTCATTGATTGTCACCCAGGTAAGGCCAACGTTGTAGCTGATGCACTCAACAGTAATCCATTGCCTGGTAAGTATCGTTATCTATCATTGAGTACAGTACATTGATTAGTATATCGACTCATTGTAAAGCTATTGTATTGTAGCTCCTCGAGCTATTAATGCTCACTTCTAACTTCGGAGGCACCGCTGTTTTGTAGCTGAACTCCAAGTTCAGTCTACTATCATACCGAGGATCAAAACATTACAAAAGCAAGACCCTAAAATTCAATTTATTATTACCAAGCTACAAGATAACCCTAATTTTAGAATTAGTCCTGAAGGACTCTTATGTTTTTGTGATCAGGTTTGAATGCCCAATGATGAATCTCTTCACACTGACATCATCAAAAAAGCTCATTCAAGCTCTTTATCTGTTCACCCGGGTTCGGTAAAGATGTACAAGGACCTTCAGGAGCTCTATTGGTGGTTGGGCATAAAACGAGCCATAACTGACTTTGTGTCTAAGTGCCGCCAGCGTGTTAAGGCTGAACATTATGTCCCTACTGGTTTATTAAAACCTATTGATTTACTGCAGTAGAAGTGGGAGAAGATCACTATGGATTTTGTTAGTGGTCTGCCCTTGACCTCTGCTAAATGTGATGCCATTTGGGTCATTGTAGACCGTTTCACTAAGTCAGCACACATTTTACCGTTTAGAATAGACTACGGTCTTCCTAAGCTGGCTGACTTGTACATCAAGGAATTTATTTGTCTCCATGGAGTGCCACATTCTATTATCTTCGATCGGGATCCACGGTTTGCTTCTTGATTCTGGAGGTCATTGCAAGGAGATCTGGGCACCAGATTTAACCTCAATAATGCTTTCCACCCTCAGTCTGACGGCTAGTCAGGAAGGTTAATTCAAATTTTGGAAGACATGTTGTGTGCATGTATTATCGATTTTGGAGGCTCTTTGGAGAAATCCCTACCTCTCATCGAGTTTGCCTACAACAATAGTTACCAAGCTTCCATTAAAATGGCACCGTATGAAGTGTTGTATAGCAAACATTGTAGAACTCCATTGTGCTAGTCTGAACTCGATGAAGGTAAGGTGTTGGGCCTTGATGTTCTTCGAGAAACCAAAGAACAAGTTATCATCATCCATGATCGTTTGAAAGCCGCCTTTGACTGATAGAAGGCCTATGCTGATCTTAAGAAAAGGGATATACATTGTGAAAATCGGTGAGAGAGCCTTCCTTAATGTTTCACCGTGGAAGAAAGTTCTGAGATTCGGCAAAAATGGGAAGCTGAGTCCTCGGTTCATTGGACCTTTTGAAGTTACTGAGAAAGTGGGCTCTGTGGCTTACTGACTATTGTTGCCCTCAGAATTGAGCAAGATTCATGACATATTTCATGTATCGATGCTCCGAAAATATTGCTATGACCCTTCGTGCATCATTGAGTCTAAATCTCTAGAAATCCAACCGGAATTGTCCTATGAAGAGGAACCAGTTTAGATTCTTGCAAGGGGTTTTAAAAGGCTTCGCAATAAATCCGATCCATTGGTCACAGTGCTCTAGAGAAGCCATTTTGTTGAAGAAACAACCTGTAAGCCGAAAGGGTCGTTGAAGAAGCAATATCATCATCTCTTCGACTTAGGTAAAATTCAAGGACAAATTTATCTTAAGGGGGAGAGTTGTAACACCTTGAAACTATTCTAGTCAGAATTGGGTTTCTACGATCGGAAACCCTACATCGTAAAGGTCCAAACATTTTATTGATTTTGACCAAAAAGTCAATTACATTGGTATTCGACTCTAATTGAGTCGATTTATTGTTTAGTAACCTTATTAAATCCATTGAAAGTCAATTAGTGACTAAATTATGGAAATTAGAAGTTTGGGGGCAAAAGTATATAGTATACCGGGTTTAGGGACTAACCTTGCAATTAGCCCCACCCCAATTATAATCGCCACATACATGGGTGATCAGAAGTAGCTTCCTTCACCTGCAAGAAACCTTAAGGCTTTGGGAAATATTAGATTGAAAGGAAATAAAGAATTAGAACCCTAACCGATTGAGAAAGGAGCTAGCACCTCTCTTGTTTGATCATCTTCAACCAAGCAAGCACCACCATTGGTGACTTTTAAAAAGCTTGTGTTTCTTTAATTCGTTGATATCAAACTGTTGCTATCAATCGGGTAAGCCTAATTCCTCAAGCAATTGTTGTAATCAATGGACATATTGAGTTTAATCTCAAGTTAGGGTTTGGTCATCTATGATAAGATAGGATTTTCAAAGCTCTAATCCATGGATATCTTATAGCTAATGGCTATATTGAATTTAGATATTGATTATGATATCATTACATTGATTTCGATATCGTATAGTTAATTCTAACAATTTCCTATTATTTACCTAGCTCAAGAAGTAGAGAAAGATCATCCACCACCACCGTCGAAAGCTAGGAACAAAGGAATTTCAATCTGAGAGCCATAGAAGCTTCAGAATATTGAGGTGAGTGTAGTCAGTGTCTCGGGATTAGGCTAGGTGCCTTTCCTGATCTCATTGTCATTGAAATTAGTATTGCTAACCCGTTGTTAAGGGATATTGCATTGAACCACTTAGTGGACAACCTTGGTAAGCATCAATAAGCTATAGTATTGATTATTAAGCACCGATATTGTCATTGTCATTGTTATTGAATATCGCCATTGATTTCACCACCGTTATTGTCATTGAGTTGTGGAAGTATAGAATATTGGTCATGGAACATAGCCATTGTTATTATTATAGTCATTGTCATCGAACATTGATATTGACATAGTTATTGTTATCGAAATATTGGAAGTGAAGCATAGTCCATTGGCATTGTCATTGAGATCATTAAACATTGCTATCATTATTGTATTGCTATTGAACATTGATATTGAAATATTGCCTATTGATAAGGACATTGGAAATAGCAAACATTGTTATTGCTATTGAACATTGATTACTGATATTGTCACCGAACCTTGGATTAGAAGGAAATTGGATACAATTGGCATGCCATAGAATTCATGAGCATAGTGTACGGGTGGACTACGGTCCTTGGGCTACAGCCTATATTGTGGCGAGGCGGAGGGATGTTTGTGTTATTGGTCATTTTGGCGAGGTGGAGGGACTAGACCATTCATTGATTTGGCGAGGCATAGGAATTCGTGTATCCACTATCCCGAATTGATCGAAGGGTTACTATTAAAATATGATGTTATTGCTATTGAACATGATCATTGCATTGTTATCAATAGTTCATTGCATTGCTATTGCTAATACATGATTTGGAATGCATTTCATTGTTATCGTTATTGTCCGTGATTACGTCACTAGGCAATGTATGCCTAATGCATTTCATTTCATGCATTTCAAGTTAAGGAGTTCGTTGTTGGAGATCGGAGGAGTTGAAAGATCTTGGCAAGTCACAACCAAACTAAAGTAATGTATATCGAACCTAAGAAGTCCTAGCATGGTGGCAAAGTTGTTAGACTAGTCATTTATGGTCTTTTTGGTATGTATGTATAGCCCTTGGTTTGTGTTTGTGCCTTAGGCCCTAAATAAAACTTTTGAATGGCTTAAAAGTGACCACAATTGCATACTTGGCCTAAAATGGTGAAAACATAGTAGATGGATTTGGATGGCTATAAAATTTGACATGCTAGTAGATTATATTGTTATAAAGTTACTGATAAAGTTTCATCGAGTTTGGATGTTGTTTAATAGGTTAGAATGATTAAAAACCAGACAAAATCTGTCATTATAGTGCAGTTCGTATTGATACGGGTCAATAAGGTGATGGCGTATCGATACAGGTGTGTATATTTGGACATTGTCAACATCAGTCAATAGGGTGTATCGATACGTCAAGGGGCTGTATCGATATGAAAAGTCAACACTAGAATTTAGAAAATCAAATGCATCAATATGGTCTCAGGGCGTATTGAAATGGGTCAACATGGTCAACTAGTACCGGTACGGTCCCTAGTCGTACCGATACGAGCTTTGGACATCAAAAATAGATATATTATAAACCATGTCTCGTACACCGATACGGGCAGACATCGTATCGGTACAGGCTTATTGATTCTTAACCATTTTAACGGTCATGACACAAGCGTATCGGTACATCCTTACGAGTACCGGTACCGATACATGCAAATTAGTTATAAGTTAATTGAATCAAGTTTGTAGCATTGCACATTTGTCACTAAACATTGTATAGTTAAATTAATGAGGCAATTGATGTCGGAATAACATGAAACTAGTAAGCTTATTGTTTAGGCTTCAAACACTTTTCCCCCTAAACTTTACCCATTTTCCCAACTTCTCCCTAAACTACGTTTTGTTCCCTTTTGCCCCCTAACATTTTGTCGTTACTCATTTTACCCCAAAAAATTAACACCGTTAAAAAAATATATGTTGGTCAATTAGAACGCGATAAGTCATTTTATTTATTTATTTTAAAATTTTAAAATAAAATAAATATATTAAAATATTTATTAATTTAATTATATTCCCAAAATACCTAAAATATCCCCATCTTCATCTTCCCTAATCTCCCATTTCCCCTAAACCCATATGCTTTAACCACACTAAAAATAGAGACCTAGTATAAATTCAATGTGGTTTTCCATGGCTGCAAATGCCCAAAACAAATCATCTTGTTTGATTTATTCTCACCTATTTCCCTTTCTCAACCTTGAATCACTCTCAGCTATTTCCATTTGATTCTCGAGAAAAAAAGAGAGAATTTATTTTCCCCAAACATGTTTCTCAGCCAAACCCTCACCTTAATTCCCCAAGCTTCACCTCCAAACTCAGCTTGCTCCACTTTTCTCTCCCTATTAAACCTCCAAATCCCAACACCAAAACCTCTAAATTTATACTAGATCTCTATTTTCAATGTGGTTAAAGCATATATCAATCATCATCGAGCAAAAACAATTTGAATTCCGTTATATCCAATTTAAAATAGTATGAATTTCGGGAATGGATTGAATAAACCGACCCGTGGTGTCAACACAGATCTGGTGTTGGGATTTTGTATAAATAGAGAAAAGTGGAATTTGGAGCATCTGGTTTTGGGATTTGAAGGTTTAATGGGGAGAGAAAAGTGGGGCAAGATGGGTTTAGAGGTGGTACTTGAGTAATTAAGGTTTAGTGGAGGATGGAGTATTGAAGCCATGGAAAACCACTCGTTTTCCATATGGGTTTAGGGGAAATGGGAGGTTGAGGAAGATGAAGATGGGGATATTTTAGGTATTTGGGGAATATATTTAAATTAATAAATATTTTAATATATTTATTTTATTTTAAAATTTAAAAATAAATTAAAAAATGACATGGTCCGTTCTGATTGGGCAATATGGGTAACGTCGAAAACGTTAGGGGGTAAAAGTGGGCAAAACGTAGTTTAGGGGGCAAATTGGAAAAACAGGTAAAGTTTAGGGGGGAAAGTGTATTAAGCCTATTATTTATGAATTGAATTTCATTGCGATATGGTTGATTTCATTAAAGGACTCCTAATTCTTTGAATTTACAAATTAGTCCCTAAAGTTTATAAAAGTTTGAAATTGGCCCTAAACTGATTACAGTAGTCCTATAATAAATCATTGCTTCTATATATCGACATAGTATCGCATTGCATTGCCTTGCGTTGAATTTTGAGTGAGAAATATTGCATCATTCACCGTACTGTTCTCCGTTAACACTTTCTGACCCGATTTCCTACCTGACCGGGAAGGGGGTGTTACAAATGTTATCCAAGGATGGGGGTAGTGCCATCCAGGTCACTTTAATTGCCAATATATGTGAATCATTGAGATAGATGATGTTTATAAATGTTTTGATGCATACGGCTATTATGCTTTGGTAATTAAGCATGAGTTTTATAAATAATGATGCATATGGTTGTTGTGCACAATTTGTTTGGAAAACAAATGAGTATGCTTGGGTAGTTAAGCATGATTTGATAACAAAGTGGTTTGTGGTTTCTAAATGGTTTTTAAATGCATCAATGCTTTGTTTATGAGCATTCTCACTAAGCATTTGTGCGTACGCTCTTTTTTTCACATTGACGCATAACATTAAAGTTCTGGGGTAGCATAGGAATGGCAAGGAGGGTCCAAGATCAAGGTAATAGCTTGAGTATGAAACTTGGTTTTAAATTCGGTTAATAAGGTAATGTGTTTACCATATTTTGGGGGATTTGTAATTTTGGATTTTGTTTGTTTTGCGATGGTTAATTAATGTGGTTTGACGGCTTTCATGGTTTGGATTGAAGCGTGAATGTTGATGATATGCTAGCATGAGCTTATGCTTGATGTTTTATCTTTAGTAAGCATGTTGATTGTAAATGCTTATGATCAAGTCCTTGGGGTTCAAGGATGTTTTAAATGATGTAGTGAGACCGTTGGTGCTATGCTTATGTTGAAGTATGCTTAAAATCTTTTTTTTGGGTGTTAGGCTAAATGGTTTATAGTAAGCATGCCTCTAGAATCATGTTGATCAATGCTGCCATGTTTTGTTCATGTATCTTTGATGTTCTGGCATGGAACAATCTATGGAATAGTTGTGTTTATGGTTATGAATGATTGGGACATGTTTGAATCAACAAATGTATTTTAAACTAGAAAAATTAGACATTATAGGTCAGGGTGTATCGATACACGTGAGATTGTATCGATATGGGTTAGTGTTCTCAGGCATATCATATCGATACGCGTGAGACTGTATCGATACAGGTTAGTGTTTTCAAGCATAGCGTATTGATACTCGAAGAAGTGTATCGATACGAGTTTGATCTATTAGAATATGAGATTTTTGAAAATGCATAGGTGTACCAATATACTTGCTCATGTATCGATATGAGTAACCGCTAATTCAGTTAAAGTGTTTTTAAAGGGTTATGTTTATTTCATTTTGGTCCTTGATTGTTGTGAGTGCATTGTATAAGAGTGGAGGATCATTTTATGTTGAAATTTGGCACACAAGCATGTAATTTGACTAATTAAGGAATGGTAATCTTAAAACTAAAGAAATCTCTATAATTTTTACAGATATACAATTTGGTCGCTTAATTGCAATTGTGAGCAATTGGATGTCAATTCGACGCCTGATTGATTTGAGTTTTCTCCCAGTGCCAGTCTGCACACCATAAGTTAATATGTTGCATCCAGATAAGATAAAATGAAAAAATAACATAATTCAAGTTAATCTTTATGGGTTTGTTTTGGCAAACCTAATGTAGCTCGCTCAGTTCAATCTTTTGACTAGGCCGGGTTGATGGGGTTACATTTGGTGGTATCAAATCCAAGTTTGCGATAATTGGGAGAAGTTTGTGATTGTTTAAATAGTGATTTGATGATTGTATACATGTTTATGTGCGAATATAATGATGATTGTTGTGTTGGGGTATAAATGGGAACACATTGCCTATTGTCGTGGTTTTAGAATGTTTTCTGAATATATCATGGATCCTTCGCCGAGTGCTAGCCTAACTTTATTGAGTTCTATTGTGTGGATAGGCTTTTGTAAGTATGGTCCTTGACATGAGACGCGTGCTAATGCAAGTAGTGTTTAGAATGTTTAGAATCCTGAGGATGGTGTGATCCCTTCTAACAGTTTACCTCATCCTCCACCTATTCCTCCTGTTGGTGCTGGAGTTGGGGTGGGTGGTGGCCCTCAAGTTTTGCAAAGGCCAGTGTTTGGCGATATGGCATCGTTGATTCAAGTGATGACAGAAGCTTTTTAGGCAGCGATAGCCGGGGTGCATGTGCAAGCACCAGCGGCTGCTAGGGCTATTAATCATGGGTTGCCTTTAGAGCGTCTTCGCAATTTGGGAGGCGTGGAATTTAGGGGTTTGAACCCTGAGGAAACTGAGGAATAGCTGGAGAGCACTATACGTAGTCTAGTTCAGATGGAATGTAATGACGCACGTAAGTTGAGTTGTACCGTGTCCTTGCTACATTGTGATGCTTATCATTTGTCGGTAGCCATAATTGCGGGAGTTCCAAAAGCTGACATGACTTGGGAGTTCTTTCAGAGAGCTTTCAAGAGGAAGTATCTGTATCCACAGTACTCAGTTGCCAAGAAGTGAGAGTTTATGTCGTTGGTGCAAGGCGTCATGTCGGTGGCTGAGTATGAGGTGAAGTTTATCTGTTTAAGTCAGTATGCTCCTGATTTGGTGCTAGCCGGTCATCATAGATGTGATTGGTTCCATTATAGTCTTGCCAAGGATATCACAACATACTTGTTAGCCGCGGATTATACAGATTTTTATGTGTTGGTCAATCGGGCTAAGGATATTGAGCAATCCTTGGGCAAGCCAGTAGAAATGGAAAATGTGAGCTCGAGGAGGCGAGTGGCTAATTCTAGTTTTTCTAGGAGAAAAAAATAAGAGATTGCATGATAAGTGTTTCAAGACGGATTACAAGCGTGGCAATGGTGGTAATCGTAATCAGAATGTGGAAGCTGTGGTCGGATATGAGCATTGTAGGAGACGTCAGATTGGTGAATGATGGGGTACTGTTGGAACTTGTTAGGAGCGTGGATCACTTGATCACCTGAAGCGTGACTGTCCCCGTGTTGCGAGAGATGCACAACACAAGTTGCTGCACCTGCTAGAGGCCGAGCCCATAGAAGGGGTAATTTTCAGAGGCGTGAGGATGGTCAGAGGACTGTGGCTCATACAGAGTCAGTGCGACCAAAGAATGGTTGACCGTCTCGAGTTTATGCTCATCATGAGGGCCGCAATGACACCAATGTGATCGCAAATACCTTTACGTTACAATCTTTGTCATTATTTTCTTTAATTGATTCGTGGTGTACTCATTCATACATCTTGAGTGAGCATGCGAATTTGTTGAATGTTCCTGTTGAGATCTTGAATGTTGGTATGTTGGTAACTAGCTATTTTTGTAACACCCCCTTCCTAGCCTGGCAGAGAACCGGGTCGAAGTATGCTACTGATAAATAGTATGATGGTTGGTGTAATAATTTTAATCAAAATTCAGTAACTTAAAAAATATATTGTTTTCAAACAATACAATATTGATTCCATAAGCTTAATGACTTAATGCAATACTACGATTGTTAGTTTCAGATCAATTTTAGCCTTTTAAAAGTTTTACAGACTAATCTATGAATTCAATATTTTAGAGGTCCTTTTTCCAAAAGTAATCTTACTATACTGAGATCCAACCTATATTCAATGATCATACAAGTTTGATGGACTTACCGTTTTATGGTTTTGATGTTATTTTGGGTATGGATTGGTTAAGCGAGCATAAGGACGTTGTGGATTGTGAATCCAAAAAGATTTCTTTTTAGCTTGCTGATGATTACGAAGTTGTGGTGGTTGGCGAGAATATGAAATTCTTGTCTATTGTTGTTTCGGCTACCCAAGCAAAGAAGATGATGTAAGGAGTTTGCCAAGCTTAATTTGCAGTTTTGATGAATACGAAAGTCAAGGGTATAATTCAGAACTGAGACGTACTCAAGTATGACTTCATTGTCCATTACTCTGTATCGTATGGCACCAAAAGAAATAAAGGAATTGAAGATGCAGCTTTAGGAGTTGTTGGATTGTGGGTTTATTTGACCTAGTGTTTCACCTAGCAGTGCACAAGTTCTTTTTATAAGAAAGAAGGATGGTACAATGTGTATGTGCATTGATTACTGCCAATTGAATAAGTTTACAGTTGTTACCTCTCCAAAAGTACTATTTTTAATACCAATTTTACATTTCTCTTGCTTGTTTTTAGGTACATTTAGTAGCATTACGTTGTTAGAATCATGCATTTGTGTAAGGAGTTTAGTATTCTATCTATGCCAGTGTGAAGGGTTGTTTTGTGGCTATTTTGCAGGTTTGGCATAGGATTAGGCGCAAGAAAGAAATACAATTACGATTGCCAAGGAAAATGCCAAGTGTTGATGGCACAGAAGGACCAGATAGTGCCAAGCACATGTTGGCAGAGAAGTGACTTTGATGCCATGCCAAGAGGTTGTTGAACCCCAAAAAATAGGATATGATCAGGTTCCTAAAAGATTGCAAATGGATCAACTTCCAAAAGAATAGCGGATAGGGTGATTCCAAGCCATGTTAGCAAAGACATGCCAAGCTTGTGTGCCAAGGCAACATCAGCATGATGACGTTAGCCCTTGCTTGATAAGCTATCACACCGATCAGATAAGACTCTATCTCTTATCCTTGGAGCATTTGAAATTCAAATGAAGAAGCTATCATATTCCTTTCCCTTGCACACCTATATAAACACCAACCGACTAAGCATTTAGGGGGAATCGTGAGCGGAGATCGTGAAGGCTCAGAGTGAGGTACCGGAGTGCTCGACGAGTAAAGGTCGGCTGCACCGAGGAAGGGTGGTTCAACCACTTGGCCGAGGGCCTAAATTTGAGGGCTGCATCGAGAGACCCCTCTCGCCTATTATCTTGGGTTTAAGTTGTTTTACTTTCATTTTATTGATGATGTATTTTAAAATGGTAATGGTTTTGATGGTTAAATCCCTCACCATGAACTAATTTCATAGCTGGTGGGGTATGTTTGGTTTAAACGTTGATTTCATGCCTTAGTTTCTTTAATGGTAATTATGTTTTGGCAAAATTTTTCTATTCAGTATACTTAAATTTTTCCTAAGTACTCTGCCAAGCGAGAGCTAGCACTGTTGGCCTATTTATCCTCAATATCTTAATAGACTTGAGGTGGCAACGATTAAGTTGTTGAATACTAGGGGGAGAAGCTTCGAGATAAGCCGTTCAAGTAGATGAACTTACTTCATAAGTGATATCTACCCCCTAGGAGTATAGATTGGCTTTTAATCAACTCGGTTCATTTAAAAACATTCACTATAGAGATATAAGGGTTTTTACATAATCAACTTAGGGCAATGACCATCGAGAGAGGCATTACTAACGTTGAATCTGCTCGGCAAACAATGCCAACATAGTTTGCCAACAAAGGCTGGCATGAACAACATTAAACCCAGGCATTCCCTGCTAACACATCATTCATTAAGAACATCTTCCTTTCCAACATTTTACTTCATTTTTCTTTTCTTTTTATTAATTCCAAAACAATCTTCAAAACAAACATCTTTTCTTCTAAGGCAAGTAATAATCAAACAATCGAATTCCAAGTCAATCTCTATGGGATCGATACTCAGCTTAACTGATGTATTACTTGCAGACCGTGTATACTTGCACGCAAAAGTCTCTTGACACTGTTTTACTAATACATACATTTTGCTCCTTTTGCCAGTATTCGTAACACACATCTTTTATAGAGTCTGCATTTTTTGGCACTATTGCGGGGGATTGCAACGGATTTGATTGTTTTCAATTTTTACTTATTTTCTTTTAGTTTTTACTCTATTTTTGTTTTCATCGGTGTATGACCAGAAACCTCCCTGTGGTGGACGATTGGCCATACGATCCAAAAATTGAGAGAACCTTGCAGAGGTCAAATAAGAGAAACCGAGAGATAAATCACGTAATCAAATGAATGGTGCGGTGAACAGTGATGGAGATCCACCTAATAACAACGCACCACCACCCCTAATGTCCTAATTTCCAATCCGAGAATATTTAGTGCCTAACATTGCAAATCTAATTCCAAGAATTGTTGGTAGAGAGGTAAATGAACCAAATTTTTAACTTAAGCTGGTATTGATTCAAACTCTTTTTACTATAGGCCAATGTGATTGAGCACTTACTAGAGATCCAAGGCAACATCTAAAACAGTTGATGGAGATTCGCCAATTATTTCAACAAACTGGAGTTTTTGGAGACACTATGAAGTTAAGGTTATTCACTTTTTCCTTGCTAGATATAGCCAAGGCTTGGTTCAATTCCTTGCCACATGGCTCAATCACCTCATGGGAGAACTATGCTAAAAGTTTCCAACACATTTTCAGCCACCAACACTCACTGCCAAGCTACGTGGTGAGATCATTACATTTCGGCAGGCTGAGGATGAGACCCTATATGATGCTTGGGAAAGATTTAAGGTTAAGTGGAGAAGGTTTCCTATGCATGGATTCCCAAAGTGGACCTAAATACAAACCTACTACAATGGGTTGAATGCACAAACGAGGACTGTTGTTGATGCTTCAGCAACCGGTTCATTACTTGAGAAAAACTACACAGAGGCTATTGGCATTCTTGAGAGGATTTCAATTAACGACTTTGAATATCCTATTGTCAGGCTTGGGACTGGAACCAAAGCCAGTGGGAAATTGAAGATTGATGAGCTAACGACCATCCATGTCGAGATTTCCAGCCTCACTAGCATGATGGGAACTTTGCAAAAGAATAATGAGTCCCATGAAGTTAAAGCATTAGAACCATTCTGTACCATCTATGGAGAGAACCACCATGTGAATGAATGCCTTGCCAACCATGAGTCAGCAAATTTCATTGGCAATTCTGGTCGTTATTTTAATACTAACCCCAATACTTACAAAGCAAGTTGGAGATAGCACCCTAATTTATCTTGGGGAAATCAAGGGGGCAACCAATACAACGCCCAATGCCAGAATGCCCGGGGTAAAATAACAATGCCATGCTAGCATTCAATCAAAATGCCATGCTACAGAACGCCTAGAACAATTTCCAGTGAGGGAAAAGACTTAATCAATGGAGAACTCTAGCTGAATACATGGAGAGGAATGATGCCACAGTTCAGAGTTTGGCTGCATCAATGAGGAATTTGGAAGTCCAAATTGGGTAGATTGCTAATGCACTCAACAATCGACCCAAGGAGATTTGCCAAGTGACACTGAAGATGCTTAACACAAAGAAAATGTGCAATGCAAGGCCATAACCCTTCAGAGTGGTAAGAAGTGAGAGGCAGAGATGGCTGTCAAGCAGCTAGTTAATTGTCAAAATAGAAAGCAGTGCCGGTAGACAAGCCTAGGGAAGCAGAGGAAGAGGAAGTTAAAACATATGATGCCAGTGGTAATGCCAACAATGATGCCAACCAGACTGAGGCCAAACAACATATTGATGCCAAACCAGATGCCAGCACTGCCTCGGCAAAGCCGGCAGGGCCAACATATTTTTATACACCACCACCATTTCCAACAAGACATCAAAAGCACAAACTGGACCAACAATTTAAGCTCATCTTAGAAGTACTTAAGTAGTTGAAAATTAACATTCCATTGGTAGAATCCCTTAAGTAAATGCCCAACTATGTAAAATTCATGAAGGGCATTCTATCCAAAAAGGAAAGTTAGGAGATTTTGAAATTGTCGCTCTCACTGAGGGATGTAGTGCCATGATCCAAAATCGATTGCCACCAAAGCTGAAAGATCCAGGAAGTTTCACTATCCCCTGTACAATTGGTAATAAATTTATGGGCAAGGCATTGTGTTACTTGGGAGCCAGCACCAACTTGTTGCCAATGTTAGTTTTTAGGAAGCTTGGCATTCCAAGACCTACCACCGTGACACTCAAATTGGCAGACCGATCCGTATGAATGACCAACATTTTACTTAATGTGTTTCAAGCTTTGAAATGTACAAATGAACCTAATGAATGTCAAGCCAAGGAGTTGATGGAGTCTATTTACACTGTGGACATAGCACAGTTATGCTAGGATACATAAGTTAATGCCAGCAAGCTTGATGGTATAGCTGAACTGTTTGAAGAACTTGAGGAATCAGCCTTGAAGGCTAAAGATGTAAGTTATTTTGAGCCTCTACAGTTGGTCGGTAGAGAGATAAAAGAACCTAAACCATCAATTGAGGAACCACTAGAGTTGGAGCTAAAGCCACTGTAAAATCACTTGAAGTATGTTTATCTAGGTAAACTCTCAACTCTGCCAGTGATCATTTCCACTTATCTCACTAATGATCAGGAGGAGAGATTGCTAGAAATATTAAGAAATTATAAGCAATCGTTGGGGTGGATCTTGGCAGACATCCGAGGTATTAGCCCAACCATTTGTATGCACAAAATCATTCTGGAGGTGTATCATGGCACAACCATTGAAGGCCAAAGAAAGCTAAACCCGAGCATGAAAGAAGTAGTAAAAAAGGAGATCATAAAATGGCTTGATGGCAGGATCATTTATCCCATTTCTGATAACCCATGGGTTAGCCTGATGCAATGAGTGCCAAAGAAAGGTGACATGACCGTGGTACAAAACAGTGAAGCTGGATTGATTCCCTCCAAGACCATCATCGGATGGAGAGTGTGCATGGACTATAGAAGGTTGAATAAGGCTACAAGGAAGGACCACTTCCCATTGCCTTTCATCAACCAGATGTTAGACAGATTGGCAGGTAAAGCTTTCTATTGTTTCTTAGATGCTTATTTGGGTTATAATCAGATTGCCATTGCCCTTGATGATCAAGAGAAGACCATATTCGTGTGCCCTTATGGGATGTTTGCTTTTAGAAGGATGTCATTCGGCCTATGTAATGCGTCGACAACATTTCAACATTGCGTGCTGTCCATCTTTTTCGATATGCTCAAGCAGAACATGGAAGTATTCATGGTTGATTTCTCAGTGTTTGGTAAAACATTTGAGGAGTGCATTCATAGTTTGGAGCAAGTCTTAAAGAGATGAATCAAGACAAACCTAGTGTTAAACTAGGAGAAATACCACTTCATGGTGAAGGAGGGCATTGTTCTCGGTCCCAAGGTAACTGAGAGAGGACTAGAAGTTGATCAAGCCAAAGTGGAGGTAATCAAGCAAATGCCACCTCCAACGAGTGTTAAAGGTATAAGGAGTTTTTTAGGTCATGTCAGTTTTTATCGGCGGTTTATTAAAGATTTTTCAAAAATTGCTAAACCTTTATGCTTGTTTTTGGAACATGATGCCACTTTTCCATTTGATGATTCTTGTCTGAAAGCATTTCAGGAACTTAAAGAGAAATTGATTAATGCCCCTATAGTCATAGCACCAAATTGGAATGAGCCGTTTGAGCTCATGTGCGATGCCAATGACTATACCGTTTAAGCAGTCTTGGGACAGCAACATGGCAAGGTTTTCCATGCCATCTACTATGTAAACAGAACCTTGAATGAAGCACAACTTAATTACTCTACGACCGAGAAAGAATTTCTTGTAGTTGTATTTGCTTTTGATAAATTTAGATCTTATTTAATTGGTAACAATGTTGTAGTTTATACAGATCATTCCACATTGAAGTATCTATTGGAAAAAAAAGGATGCCAAACCCAGACTAATCTGATGGATGCTCTTACTTCAAGAATTTTACCTAGAGATTATAGACAAGAAAGGCAACAAACACTTAGTAACTGACCTCCTCGCACATCTAGAAAATCACATTGAGGATGGTAAGATTACCACCATTAAAGATGAGTTTCCTGATGAATACTTGCTTCCAGTTAATGCTATGCCATGGTACGCTGACATTGTCAACTAACTGGTAAGCAACATTCTTCCACCAGACTTGGCATACAATGCCAAGAAAATATTCCTACGAGAAGTTAGGCAATACTATTGGGATAAGCCAATATTGTTTAAACAATGTGCCGACCAAGTGATCTACCGGTGTGTGCCCGAGGATGAACAACATAATATATTGTATTTGTGCCATGCTGCACCATACTGAGGTCACTTTGCTGGAATGAAGACTGCTGCCAAGGTGCTGCAATCTAGATTCTTTTGGCTGACTCTATATAAGGATGCCCATGAGTATGCCAAGGCATGTAACCGATGGCAACGAACATGAAACATCTCTGATAGACACCAACTACCACTTTAAAATATTATGCATGTAGATTTATTTGATGTATGGGGATAGACTTTATGGGTACTTTTTCGCAATCATTGGGTAATGCATATATTCTTGTGGCTATTGACTATGTATCTAAGTGGGTAGAGGCTATTGCCCTGCCAACAAATGATGCCAAGGTCATTGCCAAGTTCTTGCACAAACACATTTTTACTAGATTTGGCGCTCATAGAGCAATTATTCATGATGAGGGAACCCATTTTAAATGTAATCTAAAATCTAAAGCTTTGTGCAGGTATGGTATACGACAAACAATTGCCACAGCATACCATCCACATACAAATGGGCAAGCTGGGATTTCAAGCAAAGAGATCAAGAATATTCTAGAGAAGACTGCAAATCCAACAAGGAAATACTGGTCCTTGAGACTTGATGAGCCCTTGTGGGCATATAGGACTACCTTCAAAACTCCTTTGGGTACTTCACCGTTTGGACTTGTTTTTGGTAAACCATGGCATCTGCTAGTTGAACTTGAACAATAAGACTATTGGGCCATCAGAAAATTTGACATGGCATGGAGAGTTGTTGGAGAAAAGAGGTTACTCGACCTCAAAGAGTTGGAGGAATTTAGGACACATGCCTATGATAATGCTAGGATCTACAAGGAGAAGGCAAAACGTTGGCATGATAGTAGGATAATGCCAAGGAAATTTGAAATAGGCCAACATGTTCTATTGTTTAATTCCCGACTTAAACTATTTCCAGGTAAACTCAAATCAAGATGGACGGGTCCTTATGAAGTTGTTAAACCATACCCCTATGGAGCTGTAGACATTAAGAACTTAAAGATAGGAGAAATTTTCAAGGTGAATGGCCAACCTCTAAAGCATTACATGGAAGGTAATCAAAACAATGCCAAGGAGGTGATCCTCTTGGCAAAGTTAACATGAAACCTCATCAGGTCTGAACTCCTTGTAAATATTAGGATAGTTGTTTTTGTTTGTTTTAGGATTCAGGTTTTGTTTTTCTTTTTGTTGTTTTTCAGTTTTATTCCCTTGTTGTGTTGAAAAGTTTTTTTTAGTGTATGCAAAATTGATGCCAGGGACATTGCTAGGAACATTGCCAAGAACGATGCCAAGAGCACTTCCAGTCAGCATGCTTGCCAAGGGCGATGCCATGTAAAATGCCAATACAGCTTGGCATGCATTGGTTTAAGTGATAGAGAGAGAAGACAAAACCCTAGCTTGCTTAAATGAGAGACTAATTTTCTCTAAACATTAAACCCTAGCCGCCCAAGTTAGGTTAGAATTAAATCCACCATAATTACCCTATCAACTCAAATTCCTACCCAATCCTTATCACTTTAACCTTATCACTTCACCTTTTCACTTTAAAATCCTTCCCAATCAGAACTTTTGAAATTCCATCATTATCACCCCATTTAATCGACTATCATCATTAAAACCCTTTAAACACTCCATTTTTTCACCTTCTTTACCCTAGCCGATTTCCCAAGAAACAAATACCTCTCATTCTCTTTCTTTCTCAAGCAAGAATCAAGAAATCAATCAGCTTTTCTCCTCCCTCCAAATCGATTCAAATCCTTTGTTCATCTCCATGGCATTTTCATCTACTCCCTTCAAACGATTCTTCAATGAAGAAATTCGCAAGAAGTTTGAAACAAGCTTTGCTTCAAGATCCTTTTTGACGAAAAGCACTTTGACTTCCAAACTGAAACTACCATTGGATTCCCACTAGATTTTATGGCCATTGTCAACATGCAAAAGTGGAGTTCATTCTGCCAACAAAAAGGGGAGATCTACGCCACCGTTGTGCAAGAATTTTATGCACATTTCGTGACAAAAAGATTCTCCATTCTTGATGATTCGCGGTAAATACGTGGGTTTCGATCAAGGGTATGTAACTCACTATTTTCTTTGAATGATATAGGGGATCAGCACTTTGACTATGCTGAATCTATGATCGTTGCCAAATGCAAGAAACTATTGGCAGACTTATATGAGCCTGGCATAGTTTGGACAGTTTCATCGACGGGCCATTGGACGGTGAAGAGGTTGGCATTGAAGCCACAAATGTGAGGCTGGAATCACTTTATCAAGGCAAATCTATTGCCTACATCTCATAATGAGATCGTCTAGGACGCAAGATCAATATTGGCAAAATCATCATCGATGAGAATTATAAGTGTGATGCAAAAGGTAAAGGCAGCTTGTTTTTCCCTTTGATTATTTCTAACATTTGCATGCGCAATGATGTGCCTAGGCTTGATGAAGATCAAGGCCAGAATTTACAGGGAACGATAATCATGGCTGCCTTATGAAAAAAGCTCATGGCTGTTGAGCCAAAGGAAAAAGATAAGGGAAAGGCCACAGCTGCCACGCCAAAGCCAAAGCTAAAGGCAGAGCTTGGCAGTGTGCCAGAGACCATGCCAACCAGTTCATTGGCAGTGTTGTCCCAAGTTTATCATCGCCAGGAGATTATTCTCCAAAAGCTAAAGGTAGTTGAGGACCATAATGCTAAGATGAGGTACTACACAAAGGAAAGAGATATTATTATCAAGGAGGTGCTTGTAAAACTGTCCCCTAAAGTTGTATCGGCATTTCCGATTTTCCCTGCCGAACCATCTACAAATGAAGATGCCATGCCAGCCAGTCTAGCCAGTCCAACCAATCCAACGATGCAAGCCAATCCAGCTAGTTCAATTAGTCCAGTTTTGCCAGCTAGTCCAGCCAATTCTGAATCCAATGCCACAATTCCTGTACCCCCAGTGCAAGTTGGATCTGCCAGTATTGATTCCTCATCTAAATCGGAGCAAATCCCGATTAAAACACCCAAAGATAAGCCAGTTACACTGCGAGTTGAACCTGCGAAGAAAAAAGGAGGAAGTTGGAGCCTCCACTGCTGCAAAGCCACCTATAACTAGAATTAAGCAGAAAGCTCCAAATCGTGGTAGCTTTGTCAAAAGGAAGACCTGAGTCACACGGGCATAAGTCACATGAGAGGAAGTCTCCGAGGGGGATTCCTCTTCTACTTAAACTCATTTGCATCCTATCTTATTGCATTCACATAATCATGCATTTTATTTTTTATTTTTTGTATATATGTGTTGTTTTCATGCATTGAGGACAATGCACACCTTAGGTTTGGAGGTGTACGTTTCCTCAGATTTATGCCATGCATTTCATGTTTAATTTTTGTTGCCATGCCATTTTAGGTCATTTAGAATAGATCCATGGCAAACCACTAAAAAAGAAAAAAAAGAAAATTTTGCCTCAGATTAGTTTTGAAGAATGTTAACATTTCTTAAGCAAGTTTAATTTGATCTAGATGTTTGCCCGTGCCATGCCAGCAGAGTAGTATGCCAGGTTAGTTTGGCAATTAATCTTTATTTTAGGGAATTGAATTTACACTTAACACGTGATATGTATCTAGTTCCCTAGCAAACTTAGACTATTTAAAGCTATGCTCAGACTGAAAAAAATTGCAAAATGATGTCAGGGTAAAAAGAAACTAATAACGAAACAATGTCTTTCCAAGGCAATAAAAAATAGAACTCTCCTCTACCTAGGGATAATAAGTTACTTGGGGCTTTTGTGGTTTGTTGCCTCTTATTTCTCAAGTTCAAAACCCTAGGGTATGAGTTGAAAAGAAAGGCTAGTATGTCTGGATTCAGGTGGGGATTCTTGGTATGCTCCCTCTTATCACTCATGCTAAACAGTGTCATGAAGGAAGCTTAAATTAATGCCAATAGAACCCTCGACAAGAAAGAAAAAGAAAAAAAATGGTGAAAATAAAGATCTGAGTTTAGGTAGTAAAATTGCCTAAGAGAGTGAAAGGATATTGGATGCATATTACCTACACATCATGCACTCATCATGAACTTGGACTAGAGTTATATTGCTCCACTTGAATTACTACCTTCTTGGCATTATTGCACTGAGATACCGGGTACAGAAATAGAGCCAACTTCTGCTTGCCAGCATCTATTGGCATTCCAACTAAAATCTTGTCGAGGTAATCTTTTCACAAGTTTTGTTTTTCTTTGTTTGCATTACTTGAGGACAAACAATGAGTTAGGTTTAAGGGTGTGTTACCTCTCCAAAAGTACTATTTTTAATGCTAATTTTACATTCCTCTTGCTTGTTTTTAGGTACATTTAGTTGCATTAGGTTGTTAGAATCATGTATTTGCATAATGAGTTTAGTATACTGTCTATGCCAGTGTGAAGGGTTGTTTTGTGGCTATTTTGCAGGTTTGGCATAGGATTTGGAGCAGGATAGCAACACAGTTTGCATAGAAGGACCATATAGTACCAAGCACTTGTTGGCAAAGAAGTGACTTTGATGCCATGCCAAGAGGCTGTTGAACCCAAAAAAATTAGGATATGATTAGGCTCCTAAAAGATCGCAAATGGATCAACTTCCGAAAAAATAGCGGATAAGGTGATGCATAGCTATGTTGGAAAAGACATGCCAAGCTTGTGTTCTAAGGCAACATTGGCATGATGACGTAAGCCCTAGCTTGATAAGCTATCACACCGATCAGATAAGACTCTATCTTTTCTCCTTGGAGCATTTGAAATTCAAATGAAGAAGCTATCTTATTCCCATCCCTTGCACACCTATAAAAACACCAACTGATCAAACATTTAGGGGAATCGTGAGTGGAGGTCGTGAAGGCTCTGAGTGATTGAAGTGAGGCTATAAGAAGCTATCTTATTCCCTTCCCTAATTTATTTTTATTTGTAAAGGTTTTAAATATTTTTTGTTTTTATATTTCCTTTAAAAAATGGAAGAATGAAATAAATTATGAAAGAAAATCAATATGGAAGGAGATGTAAGATGGACCAAATTAAATAGGGGCCCAAAATTCATGGAAAATTCATTTATTTAAAAGTGTGACTAGTTTGGAAGATTTAAAAAAACGTAATTTCCGAAATGGAAGAAATAAACCAAGAGGTTTTGGGTATAAAGCCCAATTTCAAAATAAACACTTTTCCTTGTATTTTTTAACACAAAATGGATCAAATTCTAAAAAGAACCTCTCATTGTTCTTGGTGTTCTTAAAAAAAATGAAAAACACTGGTGAACAACCACCATGCCAGGCGCCGACCACCGCTTGCCGGTGGTGGTGCACCTTTTTATATTTTTCTTTGGAAATGACTTTAAAAAACACCAAAAATCAATTTTAAATTCGAAAAAGAGGATCAAAATTCAACAACATCTCTTTTTTAGTCAAAGGTAAGAACAAAACCCAAACTAATATTTAAATTTGAAATAAATTGATGATAGAAAAGAAGAAGACAATATCAAAAATGAGGAAGAAATTGCTTCATAGATTCCAACAAACTTCGAGTACAATTGTTGCAAACTTGAGTATTTTCTAGTGAATTTCCGGTGTAAGAATCGTGTCTTGCAAAAGGAAAAAGGGGGTTTTATAGGGTTTTAAAACCTAACAATCAATGAAATTGGGGACAAAAATCCCACAATTCTAGTTAAATCACAGCCCCTAATTCAAATCTTGATTGTTGACTTGCACTATGCTCGAAATCATCCTTGATTTTTGCTCGATTTTGCCCAAATTCGGGTAATTTTGTTCCCCAAAATCGAGTTAGGGCTCGAATCCCTCTTTTTTCATTTTGCAGGTGACAGGTAGCGGGGAAGCAGCGGTGGTATGGGCCGGCTTCGGCGACGAGACTGGCCGACATCGGGGGTCGATTGGTGTGGTCTAGCGGTGGCCGCCAGCATTGGAGCGCGGCTGAAGCAGCTACCCAGCAGCTTCGATCGGGGGAGTATTAGGAGAGTAAAACCCGCACACGTGCAGTACACGCGCCCAAGCATTCAAAACCCTAAAGGAAAAGCTTGCTTCGGCACCTATTGTTGTTCTACCCGATTGGACACTACCTTTTGAGCTCATGTGTGATGCAAGTGATTTTGCGGTAGGAGCAATCCTATGCCAACGCACAAGTAAGAATTTTCATGTGATATACTACGCTAGTAAAACTCTAAATAGTTCTCAAGTGAATTACACAACAACAGAGAAAGAGTTACTAGCTATAGTTTTTCCATTTGACAAGTCCCGGTCCTATTTGATTGGTACAAAGGTAATTGTCCACACAGACCATTCGGAAATTAAGTATTTGTTTGCTAAAAAAGATGCCAAACCTCATTTGATACGTTGGATATTGCTTTTACATGATTTTGACATTGAAATTAAGGACAAGAAAGGAATAGAGAATCAAGTTGCCGATCACTTATCATGCTTAGAACGCAATAGGGAAGAGGATGCGGATTTAGAGATATGCGATGCATTCCCGAATGAGCAAGTATAAGTTGCCTCAGCAACTCCAGATGCGCAGGCCTCGGTAACTCTAGATGCACACGCCTCAGAAACTCCAGATGTGCATGCCTCAGCAACTCTAGATGTGCACGCCTCGGCAACCATAGATGCGCACGCCTCGGAAACTCCAGATGTACATGCGTCGACAACTCTAGATACGCACGCCTCAGCAACTCCAAAAGCACAAGCCTCGGTAACCACAGAAGTAGTTGCCACGGCAACACATGCCTCGACAGCCACAGATGCCTCAGCAACTCCAGAAGCACACGCCTCGGCAAGTCTAGTTGCCTCGGCAATATCCTAGTATGCTGATTTAGTTAACTTCCTTGTTTGTGGCATTTTACCTTATGGCCTTACTCACCAAGGAAAGAAGCGGTTCTGCCAAGAGGCTAACCATTATTTTTGGGACGAGCCTCTTTTGTTTAAACAATGCACAGATCAGGTTATACATCGATGTGTCCCTAAAGAGGAGTAGCAGAACGTACTCTGGCAATGCCATTCTACACCCTATGGAGGACATTTTAGAGGAACATGTACCGCAGCCAAAGTTTTGCAATCTGGTTTGTATTGGCCAACACTGTACAAAGATGCCCAAGAGTTTTACAAGAAATGTGATCGTTGCCAGAGGATGGGCAATATCTCTAGACGACATGAGATGCCGCTCCAAAACATCCTTGAGGTGGAATTGTTCTATGTATGGGGGATTGATTTTATAGGACCTTTCCCATCTTCATTCGGCAACCGCTATATTCTACTTGTTGTTGACTACGTGTCCAAGTGGGTTGAAGCCGTTGCAGTCCCCGCTAATGATTCTAAGACCATGCAAAGATTCTTGTAGAAAAATATATTTACACGGTTTGGGATGCAGAGAGCAATTATCGGTGATGAAGGCAAGCACTTTGACAACAGACTCATTGCCAAGATGCTGCAACGCTTCGGTGTGTCACACAAAATTGCCACGGCATATCATCCACAAACTAATGGGCAAGCAGAAATTTCTAACCGGGAATTGAAGAATATCCTCGAGAAGGTTGTCAATCCTTCCTGAAAAGATTGGTCTAGAAGACTAGACGAAGCACTTTGGGCTTACCGAACCGCATTCAAAACACCCATAGGAACGTCCCTGTTTCACCTTGTCTATGGCAAGACTTGTCACTTACTGGTGGAAATCGAACACAAAGCATATTGGGCAATCAAGACCGTGAATATGGATTGGGAGAGTGCCGGACAAAAGCGTTTACTAGATCTCAAGGAGATAGAAGAATTTCCGTGCACTCGCCTATGACAATGCACGAATCTACAAGGAGAAAACAAAGCAATGGCATGACAAGAAACTATTGCCGCGGCAATTCATGCCAGGGCAACTAGTTCTTCTATTCAATTCTCGGCTAAAACTTTTCCCGGGAAAACTGAGATCAAGATGGTGGGGACCATTCGAAGTAGTCAAACCTTTATGTGATAATCAAGCCCATCACTGACGAACATGAATTCAAATTTAATGGACAAAGATTGAAGCACTATAACGGTGCCCATGTGGAACATAACAAAGATTAGGAGATGCATGATCATGCTCTCCTTTCGATATTTTCTTTTTATTTCTATTTTTCTTTTATTAAAACTTATTATTTTTTTTTGGTTTTTATTTTATTAATTTCGGTTATTCTTATGATATATTTATTTATTTAGGTTAAGTCTACATCTTTCTTTCATATTTATCTAATTATTTTTTAACTTTAGATTTAAGAATTTTTTTGCACATCTTTATTTATTTATTTTTATTTATTAGTTTATCTTTAATTTTAATCCATATTTTATTTGTTCTTGAATTATAGGAAAAGAGTTCAAGATAAAAAGGAATTGGATTCAAGAAGGAAGCTTCTTCAACAAAAAAACTAATAGGCTAAATCTAAGGCTTATATTAAGCCTCCAATTTACCCTAATCCACCTACACAGCTGGCCAAACCCTTCCCCTTCCCCAATTCCCTTTGCCGCCCCTTCCCCCAATTAAAACCCTTATTTTCTTTCTTTCCAATCAATCTTATCCACCATATTTACTACCTATCTTTTCTATTAAACTCATCACCCTTAACTTCCAAGAAACCTATTCCTATTCTTAACCTTGCAACTCTTTAGTTTATTTTTACTTTATTTTCTTTGTTTCTACCAAACTCACAACCAAGATCATCCATGGCAACAAAACTCAAGTTTTTGGTGCACCCAAGTTCTTCCAAAGAACCAAGCTACAAGAAGTTTGCTACACCGGTGGTTCAAGAACGATTTCACTCCAAGTTTGAAAGTCGGAAGATTTGCGAAGAACAAGGCTTCGAATACTCCAATTCTCATCAAGATTTTGGTCTTGAGCCCTTCATCTTCGAAAAGATTGCACACCAAAAGTGGAAAATCTTTTGCCATTAACTAGAACCGTGCAACATCTCATGGGTAAGAGAATTCTATGCTCACTTGCCTAACCCGGATAATCCTTATGTTTTTGTTCATGACAAAGCTATCCTCATAAGCACCGAGAGCATCAACGCCTTTTACAGGCTATACATTGAGAAGGACGAGCATCAAGCCTTTGTCAATCAACTCACGCCCAAGCAACTCGACAAGGTGTTTCAAGAACTCACTCTACCGAGAACTCATTGGAACTACGGTAAATATAAGGGCACGGTAAACTGCCTTCCGCTTAAACCTGAGGCAAAATTAAGGAATAAGTTTGTTAAAACTTCTTTAATGGCCACCACACATAATACTATCGTTGATACACCTCGTCTTTTGCTCATACATTCTATTTTGCATAATCGCATCATTAACATTGGCAAAATTATTTGCAATAAGATTTTTGTATGTAGCACGAAAGACAAGGGTTCTCTTTTCTTCCCTTGCCTAATCTCTAATTTTTGCTTGGAGATGCATGTCCCAAGTGAGTGAACCGATGAAAAGGCCCTACCAAAGTCCAGCGTGAATCAAGCACAAATATGAAAATTAATTGGAGAGGCACCAGTAAAATCCCCAATGCCTACAGTTACCTCAGCAACTCCTGCCGCCTTGGCAACTCCTGATGCCTAGGCAACTGATGCTCGGGCAACTCAGCCAGTAACCCCAGGACAACATGAAGAACTCTTACAACCGTTGGTGAACCGCCTTAAGCAAATTGAAGACTGGAAACTAATGTTCATGTGGTACATGAAGGACCCCAACAATTCCATCACCCAAGTCATCCTGGAGAATTACCTAAACAACAGCGTACCGTTCCCTATCTTTCCTTCTGAAATCCTTGCCACGACAACCGTAGAATCAGTTGCCATGGCAACCGCAATAGTTGATGCCGCAACAACCTACACAGCGCCTACCCCAGCAGTTGCCACGGTAACAAACACTGAAGATGCCGCAGTAACCGAGATTGAAGTCGCCCTGACAACCACTATAAAAGACAAAGGTAAAGCACCTATGCTCAAACCAACTCGTATTCAATCATTTTCCAATTTTTTAGATTCGGACGAGTCCTCCATTGCACCAACAAAGACCACACCAGTCGAATCCTCCAAGCCCAAGCGAAAAGCCAATGAGATTGAGGAAGAGGATGATGAGGACGATGAGGACACACCCGTACGAGGATCGATTCCACCATCGGCAACAAGGAAGCAACCATTGTGTTCAAGCAAGAGAATCAAGACACCGGCCAAAAGAAAACTAATCATCCACGACGACGAGCTCTCGGAGTAAGTCATCGTTTGCATTTTTGTTTTTTATTTTTTCTTCTTTTTGCTTGCATCGAGGACAATGCCTCACTCGAGTTTGGGGATTGTTACTAGTTAGTTGTCATGTTTAGTTGCATTCATCTTAAGTATTGCATATAGGATACATAAATTGCTTGCCATGCCTTTAGTTAGAACAAGAATTGCCTAGATTTGATGAATATCCAATGATGACATCGCCAATGTACTTAATTGATAGAAATTTTTATTATAGGATAACCGTGGAAACACTTTGAATCCTACTATGATGCTAAACTTGATAAACACTGTTGTGGCTTGATTGATTTAAGGAATTCTAGTGAACTTAGTTTGATAGTTAAAAAATTGGGGGATTAAAATAAAAATTGGATCAATGCTAGAGGTACCCGAAACTGGCTCTAGTATGTGCTAAAAATTGATTGCTAGAGGTGCCCGAAATCAGTTCTAGTTTAATAAAATAAAAACTTAAGAAAACTAAAAACTAAACAGTAGAGGTACCCGAAACCGACTCTACTTAAAACATGTTAAAAGAACACAAGGAAGTAATTTGAAAACCTCTTGTTTGCATAGAATCCGAAAAATCAACTTGCACACAACTCTGCACACACTTACAAGCATTATAGTTTGATTCTGAGTAATTCTTAAGTTGTCCAAAAAATGAAAAGTCGATCATACTTTGTGCCACGGTTCTGAGGATTGAAATCAAGTTCAAAGCTAAGTTTGTGAAAATTGAAGTCTTGGCGGGTAATTATTAGTTTGCATTGCTTGAGGACAAGCAATAGTTATAGTTTGGGGGCGTGTTAAGTGTCTAAAAGTACTATTTTATTATCCTTTTCTACTCATATTATTGCTAGAAGTAGGCTCATATTAGTTGCATTATTAGCCATTCATGCATGTTTGCATTGTTTCCTTCTTGGTCTAGCTTGATTTCATATTTTGCTTAATTTTGTGGAAAAAAGGGTGTTGCCGGTAGTTGTTTTTGTGTGTGCAGAATTAGTTGGCAAAGCAAGGCTGTAACCAGTTGCCAGGGCAGTGCAAGAAGGATATGCCGATGCAGTTTCTAGGGTAGTGCAAGAAGGAGATGTCGACGCAGTTGCCAGGGTAGTGCATGCAGGATATGCCAAGCTAGTTGCCATGGCAATTGTCGACAAGAATGGATAAGATGATGTGGCAGCCAAATTTGATGACTGGATAAATCCAGTGCGACGTTGAGCAAAGCTAAATCCTAAAGGAATTGGATTTCCATGAAGAGGTCAAAGAGAGATTAAATCCCAAGAAGATAGGAGAAGATCTAGAAGGAATTTAAATATAATAAAGAATTATATTCTTTAAAAGTATTTAATTCCAACTTTCTCCTCAAGAAAGACTTTGACCTAGCCCTATAAATAGAGTACAAAGCCGTGAACTCCATATGTATGCAAGGAGGAGAGAATTTAACAAGAGGCTTCAACATCTTCATCTTTTCCTTTTTTGTTCGATTAGGTTTATGTTAGGAAAACTTTGTTTTGTGTTTCTTTGGAACCTAGCCATGAACTAAATCTATTTGGCTAAGGTTATTGTGTTTTGTGGTTGTGAGAAATGGTTGGATTTTGTTTCGGTAATAGAGTTTGAACTTTCAATTCAAGGTTTACACATTCTTGGTTTTTATTCTTGCTTGCGAATGAATTGGGAGAGGATCTCGTAATTCTATCTATTTATCTAATATCGGGAGAGTTAGATTCAAGAAACAAATGAGTATGGTTTTTATTCAATCCATCGATGATGAAGACTAATCCGGATTAGGAATAAGTTTAGGATTTCAATGGCTAAGAGGAGCGCAAGATTGGTTGTTGTTCACCCTTTATTCACGTATGGATGTATTGTCAAGGCAAGCATAATTAGCTAGAGTTTTGACTTAAGGATATGAAGAAACCATTGAAGAACGCTCTGCCAAACCTTGAAGTTTGTTGCCTAGTCACCCAAAAAGTTGCCCAGTCAGTTACCTAGGCAACCGTCCTACTAGTTGCCAAGGCAACCCAACTGTGCAAGTTACCACGACAACTGAGTTGCCGCTCCACTCTTCTACCAAGATGACCCATTCAGATATCACGCCTCAACTCATGATAACCTGGCCTATTCTCTCTCATTTTATTACATCTTCTTTTACTTTATTGCTTTCTTAGTTTAGTTGTTAATTAGAACTCCTACAATCACCTACTTGTTCTTTTACTTTTTACAGTGCAAGAGATTGAATTCTTGAAGTGGCACCAATCCCTGTGGAGATGATATATTTTGTACTATAACTTGTAATGTGTACGCTTGCACAATTATGGAGCACTTATTACATGCAACACCTAACATAGAAACATGGAAAATATTGTGAATTTTATCGAACTCGCTTGGAAGAGCCAATTTGTGAGCTACAGGACCGACTCTCTCTACAACTTCGAATGGTCTGATGAAACGGGGATTGAGTTTTCCTTTCTTCTCAAATCTAAGAATTTTATTTCTAGGAGAAACTTTAGAAAAACTTTATCACCAGCTTCATAAGATATCTCTCTTCTTCTCTTATCAGCATAGGATTTTTTCCTATCAAAACCTGTTTTGAGATGATCATGGATGATTTGAACTTTTTCTTCAGTTTCTTTTAGAAGATCAGGTCCTAATACTTTACTTTCCCCTAATTCTGACCAACAAAGTGGTGTTCTGCATTTTCTACCGTAGAGGGCTTCAAATGGGGCCATTTAGATAGAGGTCTGATAGCTGTTGTTATAAGCAAATTCTACCAAAGGTAGAAATTTTTCCTAATCCTTTCCGAACTCAACAATACAAGCTCAAAGCATGTCTTAAATTATTTGATTGGCCCTTTATGACTGTCCATCTGATTGAGGATGAAATGTAGTGCTTAATTTAATTTTTGACCCCAAGGCTCTATGAAGAGCTTTCCAAAATTTGGAAGTAAACCGGGATCTCTATCTGAAATAATAGAAACTGGAATTCCATGCAATCTGATTACTTCTCGAATATAAGTTCTGGCCAATTGTTCTAGACTTAGAGTCTTTCAAATGGGTAGGAAATATGCAGACTTAGTCAGTCTATCAACAATTACCCATACTAAATCATTTCTTTTTAGTGATAGGGGTAAACCACTAACAAAGTCCATGGTGATGTGCTCCCACTTCCATTTGGGGAGTTCGATAGATTGTAAGAGTCCCGAGGGAACTTGATGTTCAGCTATAATTCGTTGACAAGATAAACATCAGGAAACAAATTCAACAATGTCCTTCTTCATTCCTGGCCACCAATACAGATCTTTAAGATCTCTGTACATCTTAACTGACCCCGGGTGAATTGAAAATGGACTTTGATGGGCTTCAATTATCATCTCTTTCCTCAAATTCTCGTTACTAGGGACACAAACTCGGTCCTTAAAGTATAGTATTCCATTTAGCTTCAAGGTAAAGTCATAATGAACTTCGGTTTCCAAGCCTTGTAGTAACTTTCGAAGCTCGGGATCTATTTGTTGTAAAGCCTTGATTCTTCTCATTAACTCAGGCATAACTTGTATTTCTGATAAAAGTTTATGATTCTTCAAGAGCTTAAAATGGGCATTAATAGCCACTGGTACTTCAAAAAGTAAGGAAATTGATCAAGATATTTTTTATCAAGAATTTTAGCTTGAATCGAGTTTAATTTGAAGCATGGAAGGCTTAAAAGGTTCGAATAATGTCCCTTACCACTGGAATGTTTTTCGGCTGAGTGCATCAGCTACAATATTGCCTTTTTCGGGATGATAGTCCATGACTAAATCATAATCTTTCAACAAATCGATCCATCTTCTTTGTCGGAGATTCAGCTCCATTTGTGTCAATATATATTTGAGACGTTTGTGGTCTGTAAACAAGTGACACTTTTCTCCGAATAAGTAATGCCTCAAAATTTTTAGAGCAAAGACTACTGCAGCTAATTCGAGATCATGGGTTGGATAATTTGATTCATGTGGCTTAAGTTGTCAGGACGCATAGGCCACAACCTTGCCATCCTGCATAAGGACACAACCGAGCCCTAGATGAGAGGCATCATTAAAAATTGTATACTCTTTCCCTGGTTCTGGTTGAATCAAAACCAAGGCATGGGTAAGAGCTTGCTTGAGTTGGTCAAAACTCCTTTGCTGCATTTCTGTCCAAACAAAGCTTTCTTCCTTCATAAGCAATTTGGTTAAATTTAGGGCCAAGGTGGAGAATCCCTTCACAAATCTTCGGTAATACCCAGCTAAACCGAGAAAACTCCTAACTTCCTGGACATTTTTAGGAGGTAGCCAATCAAGAATTGCTTGTACTTTCTTCGGGTCAACCTTGATGTCGTCAGCCGAGATTACATGGCCTAAAAAAAGGATACTTCTAGTAACCAGAATTCTCATTTGCTGCATTTTGAAAAGATTTGATGTTCTCGTAGTGTTTGTAGCACTATTCAAAGGCATTCAGCATGCTCTTCTTTGTTTTTAGAGTAAACGAGTATATCATCGATGAACACAACAACAAACTTATTGAGGAAGGGTTTAAATATCTGATTCATTAGATCCACGAAGGCAGTTGGGGCATTCGTCAAACCAAAAGGCATAACGAGGAACTCGAAGTGAGCATATCGAGTCCTAAATGTTGTTTTAGGTATTCAGCTTCCTTTACTCTCATTTGATAGTATCAAGATCGGAGGTCAATCTTCGAGAACACACTTGCATCTGTCAACTGATCAAACAAATCTTCGATTCTCGGTAACGGATACTTGTTCTTGATTGTGATTTGAATGAGTTGCCGATAATCAATACATAGCCTCATTGACCCATCATTCTTCTTGACAAACAGAACTGCAGCTCCCCAAGGAGACCAGCTTGGTCGGATGAAGCCTTTGTCTTGCAGTTCTTGTAACTGTCTATGGAGTTCTTTTAACTCAACCGGTGTCATTCTATAGGGGGTAATGGACACATAATGAGATCCTAGTTGAACCTCAATCTTGAATTCCACCTCTTGAATTGGCGGCAAGCCCAGAAGTTCCTCGGGAAAACATCAGGAAAATTTGACACAATTAAAATAGGTTCCATACCCAAATGAGCTTTATTGAATTCGAATATAGAGGCAAAAGTAGGGTTCAAATTCCTCAAGATATTGTCCATCAAGATTATGGATTCTTTTCCTAACCCATGCAAATAGAGTTGTTTTCGGGTACAATCTACCCAAGCCTGATGTTTGGCTAACCAATCTAAGCCCAAAATTAGGTCGAAATCATCAAAGGGTAGTACTAACCTTGAAGTTTACAGGGAAAGGAATTCCTTGAATAAACAAGGGACAATCTTTGCACATTTGATTTACAATAACCCTATCCCCTAAAGGGTTGGTAGCTATTAGATTACAATTAGAGAGCTCGAGATTCAAATGAAATTTCTAAATTAATTTAGAACATATAAAGGAGTGGGTTGATCCCGAATCGAGTAAAGCATAGACATGATGATTATAAAGTTCAATAGTACCGCAATTACATCGGAGAGTCATCTTCTTCACATCCCTGGACATGATACACCCGAGCAGGGGCCCGAGACTCTTGGTGAGTTGAAGTTAGAGGTTGATTTCGATTTCTTCCAGTATTTCCAGAGTGAGCTTGCTTTGCTCCCTTGCCCTTGAATGGATGGTTCAAATTAGCCTGAGAAGAGGTTTTAACAGGGGTTTTGTTCGAACCTTGTGGATAATCTTTAATAAAGTGGTCTAGTCCACCACACTAGAAGCAGACATTATTTTGCTTTCTACATAGTCTTGTATGATAATTCTGACAGAACATGCAAAGCATATATTTAGTTTCTCTATCAAGATTCCCCGAACTATTTATTGAGACATTTGGTACCGAGGTCTTAATCACAGTTTGAGGTTTAGATAAATAGTTACTTCTTGGAGGAGAGGACTGGCTTGAAAAGTTTTATCCTTGATGTTTTGGTCTTTTAGAAGGCCATGGAGATTTATTGTCATTTATTTGTCTCTTATCATTTATTTAGTAGCTTTCCTTTCTTGTGTCAGAAGTTTTCAACTTCGATTCAGTGGCAACCACTCGATTCACCAACTCTTGGAAGTCAGTGATCCCAAGTGTCGTAAACATTGGGCTTAGATCATCATTTAACCCGTCTATGAACATGCGGCATTTGTCTTCCTCCTTCTTTATGTACTCCGAACCATACTTACAATATTTATAAAACTCACTTACATATTGCTCTATAGGCTTGTTCCCTTGTTTGAGATACAAGAAACGTCTTCTTCGTTCTGCCAAATACTGCTCACTGATGCATTTCTTACGGAATTCCTTGAGAAAGAATTCCCAGTTGAGAGAGGTGTTGGAGTAGTTAAAATTGTGGTTTCCCACTAGTTTAGGGCTTCATCAGCTAATAGGGCCAAAGCACATTCAAGTTTGTGTTCATCTGAACACTAGAGTTGCTTGGTTAAAATTCTAGTTGTGGTTTCTAGCTAATACTCGGCTACTTCGGGGTTCTCATCATCAGTTCTTGAGAAAGTATAGGCTCAGTTTGAAGCTAGTTTATCAATAAGTGCTTTACTTGGTCCTGCAACAGGCGTAGGAGAGGTGTTCTATTTTTAGGAGACCATGAACTGATAAAACATTTCGGTCATGCTCAAGAAGCATTCTTTCTGGATTGGGTTAATTTGAGGTACTTTGGTTTGAGGTTCAGCGAGTTTTTGAGGATCCTGTTGCTCTTGATTCATTCGTACACATCCACCTTCATTTGAGGAAGATGTGGGATTGCCTTTGTCCCTTCCTAGATGTGTTTCAGACATCTAACAAACAATAAAGTTCAAGGGAGATTTAATAAGCAAGATCACAGATACAATTTACGATTGACTCCTAGGTGGCGCAACATGAAAAATCTATCTTTGTTTAGCCCTTGGACCGACTAAACCTTAGCTCTGATTACCAATTGAAACATCCCAAACCCAGTTTAGTAGTAAACCGGTTTAACTCATCCAAAAGAAATATAACAAGCTAACTTGTTTACCAGATTAGTGATCGAATTCAAGAAATCTAGATACTTACAAGACATATATTGTTCTCCTTGTGATCTTGCTATACTCCCTAGAAGAAATCTACAAGCACTCAAAATGATCTGGAATACATTCAAGAGAAATTCATGAGTTCAAAGAATAGAACCTGAAACATACATTGCACAACCAACATAATCTAATTTTGTTAATGTATTTTGAAAGGTTCAAGAGTCTTTGGAGACTAGTTTTACATGCTCCTAACCAAAACCCCTTAGGGTTACTATTTCCAGCTTTTATCCATTATAATTTCAAGACTTGTTTATAGCTGAGATTTCCAGCAGGATCGCAAGTAGAATTTCACTACAAAAGCTAACTTAACATCCATGAAATATATAGTTCATTAATAAACCAAGGAATTTCTATCAATCCATCAAATAACCAATAATAACATAGGGATATCTTATGATATTTAATTAATCAGGTAACCATTTGTTTAACTTGAATCTTGATCGACTTTTGTTAGACACACAAATCCAAAACAAGAACCATGTTATCAAGGGTACATATAGTACCAAGTCAAGGCCACCAATGTGCCGAATCAATCTCATATGGAGCAAGAGTACCATAGGTACTAAAAGATCACCAGATCTTATTATCAGGGGACCGTAGTCCTAACTAGCGAGGTCGACGGATTCTATGGTATGCCACTTATGTATAACTAATTCGATTCAAGGATTTCTTCTTCGTTAATTATCCATTCACCCAAGAGACATAATGTCTTGAATCAATTAATCAACTCATTACATGGGCATTAACCACGAAATCAATTACAAGAGTGTAACAATAGTAATTCAAAGATGCTTACCTCATTTACGTACCCTTTTCTTGTATGCATCTTCCATATGCATAATTCTAGAGCATATCAAGCATTTATATGAATTTTAATATAACAAAACATTTGGGGACAACATTTAAATCTGCCCAAAACTAAGTTACACTTGCAGTATCTCCTAAGCTAGTTATGATCACGAATTACAATTCCGTTCTTCCTATCACAGTTTGGTTCGACCACAGCTTTCTTGTCTTCCAATTCTTATTGATCTTCTAAGATGTTACAATATAATGTTTAATTAATTTCATGATTTTATCTGTTCTACTCATACATCTATTGAGGTTCGAATTTAGGGACCAACTACCCCATTTTGATACTTTCTCATAAACAAACATAATCATTCAATAAAACATTTCAAACTTTAACTAGTTTATTCTTGTACTTTTGTTTTTTCAACAAAGTAGCCCCAAAATCTGTTATCAAAACAGTTTCCATTTTCTCAATTAAGTCCATTAGCTACTTTGACCAATGTTCTTATAGTTTAACCTCACTTATCAATCTATTGTCAATCTATTACTCCATACATTCACTTTATAGAATTCTTATAATTTAAATCGGAAGAGGGCAATCCCAAACTGCAGCAAAACTGGATCAAAATAGTTTTCTTATAATTCAACTCACTACTAGCATTGATCAAAGGCTCAAACACTAAATATAGTCTCAGCTATAGCTACAATTAACAGGGCAATTTTGTTGTGATCTAATACATTCTATCTTGTTCATTCATATGGTTCAAATTCGTGTGAACAATCAAAGATTCATTATGATTTGGTTTCTTAGACTACATGGCTAACCACAAGAATCGTAACATCTCAATTCCACAATCAAGCAAAATTACCGATTCATACATACATAATTAACACGGAATTCAAGCTTTCATACATTCCTTCAATTGAATTCCTATTCATTTATCATGTAATCATCTCAAATTCAAGCAACCATAGCCTAAGTTCATTCCAATCAAACCATTTCGTATTTCAAATGACAATCAACAATCAAGATATAAAGATAATTATTACCTTGCTTGACATATAGCAAATATCAATCTAGCATTAAAATTTCCTCCCAATCAAGCTCAATTCCACCGATTTCTTCAAGGATTCCCTATGAATTCTAACTCTCTCTCTCTCTAGATAGTAATCGGGTAAAAGAATTGAGGGAGGAAGATGGTCTACATGTTTTGACCGATCCATACACAAGGGGAACCTAATTTAAATCCATAGTTTCATCATTATTTTACATGCAAACTCATTGTTTTAATTAAATAGGAATGTTTCTTCAATTTAATTAAATTATAACCTTCTCCTAGATCACTTATTTAGGGTGTTACATTCTCAATCTCCCGTTTGTCGCGCTCTTTCTCTTTTCCTACCATGGGAAGGAAAAGCTGCCCCCTCTTTTCTGTATTAGTCCTTTAACCCATCTGTCTCTCATACCAGCAAAATTTTTGAGCCTCATGTGTGCATTCTTGTTTTTAGTTGGTTTAGCATAGACATGGCCCTTTTTTACTTTGCGCAAGTTGAAAAGCGAAGAATATTCTTCAAATGTGAGCATCATATCTTCACCATTAAATGTGATACAAAAATACCCGGGGTTCCAGAACTGGATTAGCGCTTTGTGGAACGGTTCATCTACCTTTACATGTAACAGATATGCTATGTCGCCGTAGGTATCAAGAAACAACTGTTTAGTCGTGTAGTCAAAAAGTTCCCAGGCCTCTTGTAGCTCTTGTACATTTTTCTGTTTGACGCTGATGTGGGCATACTCTAAAGTTTCTATCACATAGTCACTCATCAAACTATCCCCATATGCCTGCTGGTTGGCCTTGGACCAGCGATACACATCCGCATTGTCTTCTTCTTTTTAAAGGAGTCTTCCATCCATGATCAAAAGCTGTTTTCTAACTGAGCAAGTGTATTAAGAGTCAACCCCTTCTTATTATGATGATGCACGAAAATATGCAAAGCAAGAAAAGGTGAAAAGATTAGTACACTTTAAAAGAGCAGGAATAGACACAAAAGGTCCAAAATAATTCCATTGTATGAATAGTAATTGGGCAGTACATTCCAACACTTCTAGACATGTCTCCACAGACTATTCCTACGAAATAATTTTGACCGAACTCTAAAACCTACATAATAATTAAAAAGAAAGAGAGAAGGCAAGTTAAATTAAAAAGGGTTACAAAATTTTTGAATTACAAATATTAAAAATGGGTTTGAAGATTCGCTTAAAAAGGGCGTATCCCTCCCAAATTGGATCAACATCTTGTTTTTTATTAATTTAAAAAGGAATTTTTATTATTCTTTTTATGTGTTTTTTTGAAGAAAAAGGGGAGGTAACGAATTAAAATTGATTACCTTTGTTTTTTTTAAATAATATAAGAGAGATATAATTCGATTAAAAGTGGTGAATCCTTCCCAAAATTGGGTCAACACCCTAATTTATTTTTATTTGAGAAGGTTTTAAATATTATTTGTTTTTATATTTTATTTTAAAAAAATTGAAGAATGAAATAAATTTTGAAAGACGATGAATATAGAAGGAGAGTTAAGAAGGACCAAATTAAATAGGGCACAAAATTCATGGACAAATTCATTTTTAACACAAAATGGATCAAATTTTAAACAACGGTTTTGGTCTACGAAAACAAAAAAATGGGTTTGGGAGTCAGTTACGCGTGGGGAAGGGTTAGCACCCCTACAACGCCCAAAAACTGGTGCCTTGCCGATTACAAGATGTTTTAATGTCGGGTTTTGCAAATTCACGTAAAGTCAAAATATTTGTCCGTTTTTGAATTTAATTCCATTTCAACGGCCTTACCGCCCAGAGAGTAAACTTCAATCACCGCCAACACTTTTGGCGCCAACCCTTTACTTCCCTTTGGTAGGACATCGCATCGATTATGTTTCACTTTTTAAACAGACAATCAGAGAAATATTTAATGTGTTAAGGCTTTTATTATCCTAAAATTTTGATTATTAACCTTAGATGTTTGACTAAGTTTTTTATCTATTAGGGGTTAAAATTTAATTAAGTAACAAGAAAAAGACAAGGCAAATTAAATTAAGATTATTAGGTCCTAACTAAGATTATTAAGTCCTAAACCTAAAGTCACTTAAACTAATCAAATAAGTAACAAGAAAGAGACAAGACAAACTAAATTAAAAGGTTTAAAAATATTTTGAATTACAAATATTAAAAAATTGGTTTGAAGATTCACTTAAAGGGGCGTATCCCTCCCAAATTGGATCAACGTCTTGCTTTTTTTTATTTATTTAAAAATGAATTTTTATTATTCTTTTTATGTGTTTTTTTGAAGAAAAAAGGTGAGGTAACGAATTAAAATTGATTACCTTTGTTTCTTTAAAAATATAAGACATATATAATTCGATTAAAAGGGGTGAATCCTTCTCAAAATTGGGTGAACACCCTAATTTATTTTTATTTGAGAAGGTTTTAAATATTATTTGTTTTTATATTTTCTTTTAAAAAATGGAAGAATGAAATAAATTATGAAAGAAAATCATATAGAATGAGAGGTAAGAAGGACCAAATTAAAAAGGGCACAAAATTCATGGACAAATTCATTTATTTAAAAGTGTGACTAATTTGGAAGATTTTAAAAACGTAATTTCCGAAATGGAAGAAATAAAAGATGGAGGGATTTAAGGAAGGGGAATAAACCAAAAAGTTTCGGGTATAAAGCCCAGTTTCAAACTAAACACTTTTTTCCTTGTATTTTTAACACAAAATGGATCAAATTCTAAACAAAACAAAAACCTCTCATTGTTCTTGGTATTCTTCAAAAATGAAGAAAACCGGTGAACAACCACCGTACCGGCCGCCTACGACTGGCGTCGACCGGCGTCGACCGGCGCTTGTCAGCAGTAGTACACCTTTTTATATTTTTCTTTGGAAATGACTCTAAAAAACACCAGAAATTAGTTTTAAATTCAAAAAAGAGGTTCAAAATTCAACATCACTTTTTTAGTTAAAGGTAAGAACAAAATCCAAACTAATATTTAAATTCGAAATAAAATGATGATGGAAAAGAATAAGACAATACCAAAATAAGAAAGAAATTGCTTGCTTAGATTCCAACAAACTTCGAGTACAATTGCTGCAAACTTGACTATTTTCTAATGAATTTTCATTGTAAGAATCGCATCTTAGAAAAGGAAAAAAGGGGTTTATAGGGATTCAAAACCTAACAATCAAGACAATTGGGGACAAAAATCCCACAATTCTGGTTAGATCGCAGCCCCTAATTCAAATCTTAATTGTTGACCTGCCCTATGTTTGAAATCATCCATGATTTTTACTCAATTTAACCCAAATTTAGGAGATTTTGTTCCCCAAAATTGAGTTAGGGTTTGAATCCCCCTTTTCTCATTTTGAAGGTGATGCACAGCGACAAAGCGGCGGTGGCACGGGCGAGCTTCGACGATGGGACCAAAGAATGTCGGGGGTCGATCGACGCGGTCTAGCGGTGGCCGCCAGCATTAGAGCGCGACTGGAGCAGCTGCCAAGCAGCTTCGATCGGGGGAGGGTTAGGAGAGCTAAATCCGTGCACGTGCAACGCTTGCACCAGACACGTGGTGTAATACCCCAAAATTTACTAAGTCGATTAAGGGTCATTTAGTACTAAGATAATAGCTTAAAAGCTAACTTAGTGACTAAAATGACAAAATTGCGAAAGTTGGGATTTCTTTAATTATGGGTTTTGGAAAGGAAATTTCTAAGGTTTAAAGGTACCATATGATAGATAGTGAATTAAGTAAGGCATTCTTAAAGTTTGGTTGAATACCAAGGAAAATTGGAAAGGAAATTGAAGTTTAAAAGTTTAGTGACCAAAATGTAAATTTTGAAAATTTTATGGCTAAATTATAAACTTTGGAAAAGTTTGAGGACTAAAGTTGTAATTTCACAAAAGTTAAGGTTTTATTTCATAAATAAATAGATCACCTAAGGGTGTGAATCGAATGCGAAATTTTTGGTTCGATCTGATACTTCGATTATTGGGAAAATTGCAGTTAAAGTTTAAGTGGAATTCATATACCCAGATCGAACTGAAAAATTTTGAAATTTTACCATATGATAGAGAAAGGTTATAAAAGTCATTTCCAAGTGTTGGAAATATTTAGTTCGATTCAAGATGAATCCGACATTTTATCAGTATATTGGATCGAATGGAAATTTTGGAGACTGATCCAAAAGATATGGAAAAATTCATAAAATATTACTTTATGAATATTTTATTATAGTTGGCTGGATTCCAAATGAGAAGTTAGTATAAAAGTTGAAGTTGTTTATGGAAGTTGTGTAGAAAAACTGGTTTATGGCAGTAACTTTGAAAATTCACCATAAATTCTAAAAAAATGGTTAGAAGGTGAATTTTATACCGATGTAAAGATTTGTTTGTCTAGTTTCGTTTCCAACAAACGGAAATTGATTTCGAGTTTCGAGTAAAAAGATATGAATTTTTAAGTGGTGAAAGGTAAGAAAACAATATAGCAAGCTGTTCCGAAATTCAATACTGGAAATTGACTTTGAAAATTCTCCATAAATCGTACAAGTTGAATTTGAGATATTAATTTATATGGTTGAAAATCTTATTGAATCTAGTTTCTATCAGAACAAACGGAATTGAATTTCGAGTTGTATATTATTTTATAGAAATATTTCTTTGGAGGTACTGCAAACTGCTAGAAAATGAGAATTGATACACTTTGTATCTAAGGTTGATTAGTAAGCTTGAAAAGGGTTAATGGAAGTTCAAATTGGTCACTAAGGACCATAATGAGTTTTTGAACAATACAAGGAAGAAAATAAAATGTTTGGAGATTTTGTGCTCAAATGATTATATTGGACAATATGTCTAAAATATTGTTAGATTGGGATCTAACAAATATTTTCTTATTTGAATTATGAAGTTAAGCTCGAATCAAGGGAGGTTCGAGGTACGATGAAGGAAAGGATCAAAGAGGACTTAGTGAGGCATACTAATACATGGCCCAGGTGAGTGCAATGCATACATAACATTATACATGGATGTTTCATACATCACCGGTAGGACTTGCGATGAGTCTACCTGGTTTATATATTGTCATGATAATTATGTCATTGATCATACATTTGACATACTTTAAATATGTCAAAGGTTGAAAATAAATGCATTGATCACTAGTTATTGATGATGATTTACTATTAATGTTATTCGGTTATGAACTGCTTCAAGTTAATATAAATTGATATACATTGCCATGGATGAAATATTTGATGATATAAAGCCCAAGTATGATATAGAGGTTCAAAGGTATAGTTGGCTAGCCATAGAGTCATAAACAGCTGCATAAAGATTCTAAGCACTTCAAGTAAAGTGCAAATTTTATAAAGACTCATTGAGGAATATACTCATGCATGGTTTGAGTATACGGACTTATTACGGGTGCTAAGCACTTCGGAGTAATTTCATAAAAACTCAATGAGGGATATATTGTATACACCGGTAACTATACAGAAGCACTTCGGTGCTAAGCACTCCTGGTTGAGTGCAAATAATATACATACTGAAGAAAGGTTGGGTATGGGGGGATGACTCGTGTACATAGAATCTCTTAATTTGATACCTTGGGCTAAGTAAACTGAATTGAAATAAAAAAATAGAATGACAAGCTTGAAAGCTTGCAGACAGAGTTAGAAAAAGGTATTGGTAAGCATTGAAAGCTTACAGATGGAAATGGCACCAATATTGGTAAGATCTAATCTTATCACTTTGATATACATATATGCTATTACATATTTAATTATGTTAATGAGCATGTAATGGTAAGGTGATCATATGCATTATTAATAATTAATATTGAGATTGATATTATGACAATTGCACTTAAATTTGAATTATTGCCTCACTAAGTAAATACTTAGTGTGTAACTATTTTACACATAGGAAAAAAAGAAATGGTTGGAGTAAGGAGCATATACGGACATCATCAATCAATAACAGGTACATCAGTATCAGTAAGGTATCTTTTGACACTGTTTGATATTTACTAGTTGGCATGTATATTGAAAGGGTATGCCTGCTCTGATAGAATTTGTATTTTATTTGGTATCTGGATGAAATTTAAATCAGGCAGTTTTTAGGCAGTTTTATTAATTATATCAAGACAAATTAAATTGATAAGTTGCTTCCTGAAAATAAATTCGATTTGAAGATGAAAATATTATTTTTAAACTTTACGCAAATAACTAGATTTGTAAATAAAAACTAAATACATTGTAATATTTTTAAAGAAACAAAATTTTACCGAGTTACAAATGTAGAGGGTTTTATAAATGTTTTGTGATATCTCTTACTCGTATTCAGCTATGAATACGGGAAAAAGGTATTACACGTGGCGGCTTGGATGGCTCTCCTCAGCCCTATTTTTTGCTGATTCGATCCGAGCCCTTGGATCCCTTGCCCTAGATTTGACGGTCTATAATAAAACTGCACATGGGAATAAAAAGTGGGTTAGTTGGGCTCATTTTAGTATATTTTTTGGGGCCACCAAAGTATTAAAAATGGACCTTTATTTATTTAAAGTTGGTTTTAATATTAAAAAGACCTTTATTATTTATTAAATGGACCTCTTTTAAAATAAACTTCTTTATTGTAATATGGATCTCTTTTTATTTAAATAGTCATTTTATTTTTTTCTAAATCATCATTTTTTGGCTTTCAAAACTAATACTACACATATTACATCAAAATAATATACACACATATACAAGAAAAAGAAATAGAAAAAAAGAAAAAGGGTTCGGGTGAAAAATCAGTGACAACACCAACCTCACCATCATGGTGAGAACTTTGCAAAAGAACAATGAGTCCCAAGAAGTTAAAGCATTAGAACCATTATGTATCATCTGCGGAGAGAACCACCATGTGGATGAGTGACCTACCAACCCTAAGTCAGTAAATTTCATTGGCAATTCTGGTCGTTATTAGAATACTAACCCCAATACTTACAATGCAGGTTGAAGACAACACCCTAATTTAGCTTTGGGAAATCGAGGGGGCAACCAATACAACGCCAGAATGCCCAGAGGCAGAATAACAATGCCATGCAATAGAACGCCCAAAACAATTTCTAGCAAGGGCAAAGACTTAATCAATGGGGCACTCTAGTAGAATACATGAAGAGGAATGATGCCAAAGTCCAGAGTTTGGCAACATCAATGAGGAACTTGGAAGTCCATATTGGGTAGATTGCTAATGCACTCAACAATCAACCCCAATGAGCTTTGCCAAGTGACACTGAAAATGCTCGACACAAAGAAAATGAGCAATGCAAGGCCATAAACCTTTGGAGTGGTAAGTAGTGCGATGTAGAGATGGCTTCCAAGTAGCCAGTTAATTGCCCAAATGGAAAGCCAGTGGTGGCAGACAAGCCCAAAGAAGTAGAGAAAGAGGAAGTTAAAACAGATGATGCTAGTGGTTATGCCAACAATGATGCCAAACATGATGCCAACATTGATGACAACCAGACTGAGGCCAAACAACATATTGATGCCAAACCATATGCCAACACTTCCTCGGCCAAACCGGCAACACTATCATATGTTTATCCACCGCTACCATTTCCAGCAAGACTTCAAAAGTGCAAACAGGACCAGTAATTTAAGTGCTTCTTGGAAGTACTTAAGCAATTGCAAATTAACATTCCATTGGTAGAAGCCCTCGAGCAAATGCCCAATTATGTAAAATTCATGGAGGACATTCTATCCAAAAAGAGAAAGTTAGGAGATTTTGAAACTGTCGCTCTCACTGAGGGATGCAGTGCCATGATCCTAAACTGATTGCCACCAGAGCTAAAAGATATAGGAAGTTTCACTATCCCTGTACAACTGGCAACAAATTTACGGGCAAGGCATTGTGTAACTTGGAAGCCAACATCAACTTGATGCCAATGTTATTTTTTAGGAAGCTTGGCATAGAAGAAAGACCTACCACCATGACACTCCAGTTGGCAGACCGATCTTATGCGCATCCCAAGGGTAAGATTGAGGATGTGTTGGTGAAGGTAGACAAATTTATCTTTCCAGCTGATTTTATCATTTTGGATTTTGAGGCTGATGTTAGTGTCCTGATTATTTTAGGCAGGTTATTCCTTGCCACGGGTAGGTCTCTTATTGATGTTCATAAAGGGGAATTAACAATGTGTATGAATGACCATCATGTTACTTTTAATGTGCTTCAAGCTTTGGAATGTGCAAATGAACCTGATGAATGTCAAGTCGAGGAGCTGATGGAGTCCATTTACACTGTGGACATAGCACAATTTTGCTAGGATATAGAAGTTGATGCTAGCATGCTTGATGTCATAACTGAACTGTTTGAGGAACCTGATGAATCAGCCTTGGAGGCTAAAGATGTAAGTTATTTTGAGCCTCTACAATTGGTCGGTAAAGAGAAAAAACAATCTAAACCATCAATTGAGGAACCACCAGAGTTGAAGCTAAAGCCACTGCCAAATCACTTGAAGTATGCTAATCTAGGTAAACACTCAACTCTACCATTGATCATTGCCACTAATCTCACTAATGATCGGGAGGGGGGATTGCTGGCAATTTGGGGTGGACCTTGGCAGACATCCAAGGTATTAGCCCAACCATTTGTATGTACAAAATTATTCTAGAGGAGTACCATGACAGAACCATTAAAGGCCAAAGAAGGCTAAACCTGAGCATGAAAGAGGTAGTAAAAAAGGAGATCCTAAAATGGCTTGATGCTGGGATCATATACCCCATTTTCGATAGCTCATGGGTTAGCTTGGTGCAATGCGTGACAAAGAAAGGTGGCATGACCGTGGTACAAAATAGTGAAGTTGAATTGATTCCCTCCAGGACCATCACCAGATGGAGAGTGTGCATGGATTATAGAAGGTTGAATAAGGCTACAAGGAAGGACCACTTCCCATTGCCTTTCATCGACCAGACGTTAGATAGATTGGCAGGTAAAGCTTTCTATTATTTCTTAGATGGTTATTCGGGTTATAATCAGATTGCCATTGCCCCTGATGATCAAGACAAGACCACATTCACGTGCCCTTATGGGACGTTTTCTTTAGAAGGATGCTATTCGGCCTATGTAATGCTCACGCAACATTTCAACATTGTATGATGACCATTTTCTGATATCAGCAAGCACAACATGGAAGTATTCATGGATGATTTCTTAGTGTTTGGTGAAAGATTTGAGGAATACATTCATAGTTTGGAGCAAGTCTTAAAGAGATGCATCAAGGCAATTTTTCAAAAATTGCTAAACCTTTATGCTTGTTGTTGGAACATAATGCCACTTTTGCATTTGACGATTCTTGTTTGAGAGAATTTTAGGAACTTAAAGAGAAATTGATTAATGCCCATATAGTCATAGCACCGAATTGGAATGAGCCCTTTGAGCTCAAGTGCGATACCAGTGACTATGCCGTTAGAGCAGTCTTGGGCAGTGGCATGGTAAGGTTTTCCATGCCATCTACTATGCCAGCAGAACCTTGAATGAAGTACAACTTAATTACTCTACGACCGAGAAAGAATTTCTTGTAGTTGTATTTGCTTTTGATAAATTTAGATCGTATTTAATTGGTAACATGGTTGTGGTTTACACATATCTTTTGGCATTGAAGTATCTCTTGGAAAAAAGGATGCCAAGCCCATACTAATTCGATGGACGCTGCTACTTCAAGAATTTGACCTAGAGATCAAAGACAAAAAAGGTAGTGAAAACTTAGTAGCTGACCACCTCTCACGTCTAGAACATCACATTGAGGATGGTAAGATCACCACCATTAGATGAGTTTCCCGACGAATACTTGCTTGCAGTTAATGCTATACCATGATACCCTGACATTGTCAACTACCTGGTGAGCAACACTCTTCCACTAGACTTGGCATACAATGCCAAGAAAAGATTCCAGCGATAAGTTAGGCAATACTATTTGGATGAGCCAATATTGTTCAAACAATGTGCCGACTAAGTGATCTGTTGGTGTGTGTCTGAGGATGAACAACATAACATATTGCATTTGTGCCATGTTGCACCATATGGAGGTCACTTTGCTGGAATAATGACTGCTACCAAGGTGCTACAATCTGGATTCATCTCCGATAGAAGGAAGCCCATGAGTATGCCAAGGCATGTGACCCATGCCAACGAACAGGAAACATCTCTGATAGACACCAACTACCCTTCAAAATAGTATGCCAAGGCATGTGACCCATTATTCAATAATGTATATATTCTTATGGTTGTTAACTATATATCTAAGTGGGTAGAGGCTATTGCCCTACCAGCAAATGATGCCAAGGTCGTTGTCAAGTTCTTGCACAAACATATTTTTACTAGATTTTGCGCTCCTAGAGCGATTATTCATGATGAGGGCACCCATTTAAAATGCAATCTAATATCTAAAGCTTTGTGTAGGTATGGTATACAACAAAGAATTGTCACAACATACCATCTGCAGACAAACAAGCAAGCTGAGATTTCAAAGAAGGGGATCAAGAACATTCTAGAGAAAACTATAAATCCAACAAGGAAAGACTGGTCCTTGAGACTAGATGAGTCCTTGTGGGCTTATAGGACTACCTTCAAAACCTATTTGGGTACTTCACCGTTTATACTTGTTTTTGGTAAACCATGCCATCTACCAGTTAAACTTTAACATAAAGCCTACTGGCCATCAGAAAACTTGACATGGCATGGAGAGTTGCTGGAGAAAAGAGGTTACTCGACCTCAATAAGTTGGAGGAATTTAGGACACATGCCTTTGATAATGCTAGGATATACTAGGAGAAGATAAAACATTGGCATGATAGTAGGATAATGCCAAGGCAATTTGAAATAGGCCAGCATGTTCTATTGTTTAATTCTCGACTTAAATTGTTTCCAGGTAAACTCAAATCAAGATGGATGGGTCCTTCTGAAGTTGTTAAACCATACGCCCATGGAGCTGTAGACATTAAGAACTTAGGGCGGGATAATTTTTCAAGGTGAATGGCCAACGTCTAAAGCATTACATGGAAGGTAATAGAAATAATGCCAAGGAGGTGATCCTCTTGGAAGAGTTAACATGAAACATCACCAGGTCTGAACTCCTTGTAAATATTAGGGTAGTTGTTTTTGTTTATTTTAGGATTTAGGTTTTGTTTTTCTTTTTGTTATTTTTTAGTTTTATTCCCTTGTTGTGTTGAAATGTTTTCTTTTGAGTGTATACAGAATTGAGGCCAGGGACATTACCACAAACATTGCCAAGAACGATGGAAGGAAACATGGATTAATGCATGAATGGCTAATTATGCAACTAATATGAGCCTAAGTCTAACAATAATATGAGTAAAAAGGGTAAGAAAAATAGTACTTTTGAACGCTTATCACACCCCCAACTCGAACTATTGCTTGTCCTCAAGCAATGCAAACTAATAATTACCTGCCAAGACTTCAATTTTCACAAACTTAGCTTCGAACTTGATTTCAATTCTCAAAATCGAGGCACAAAATATGATTGGGTTTTCATTTTTCGGAAAACTTAGGAGTTACTCAAAATCAAACTATAATGCTTGTGAGTGTGTGCGGAGTTGTGTGCAAGTTGATTTTTCGGATTCTATGCAAACAAGAGGTTTTCAAATTACTTCATTGGGTTCTTTTTAACATGTTTTAACTAGAGCCAGTTTTGGGCACCTCTAGTGTTTTGTTTTTAGTTTTATTCGACTAGAGCCGGTTTCGGGAACCTCTAGCGATCAATTTTTTTAGCACATACTAGAGCCAGTTTCGAGCACTCTAGTGATCAATTTTTTTAGCACATGCTAGAGCCAATTTCGGGCACCTCTAGCATTCATCCAATTTTTATTCTAATCCCCCAATTTGTTAATTATCAACCTAAGTTCAGTAGAATTCCTTAAATCAATCAAACCACAATAGTGTTTCATCAAATTTAGCATTATAGTAAAATTCTAAGTTTTTCCATGGTTATCCTAGAATAAAAATTCTATCAGTTAAGTGCATTGGCAAAGTCATCATCGGATATTCATCAGATCTAGGCAATTCTTGTTCCAACTAAAGGCATGGCAAGCAATTTATGTATCCTAAATGCAATACTTAAGATAAATGTAACTAAACATGGTAACTACTAATAACAATCCCCCCCAAACTCGAGTGAGGCATTATCCTCAATGCATGCATTAAAGAAAAATAAAAAATAACGAAAAATAAAATGCATACGAGGAGTTACTCCGAGAGTTCGTCATCGTGGATGATTAGTTTCCTTTTGGTCGGTGTCTTGATTCTCTTACTTGAACGCGATGGTTGTTTTATTGTTGCCGGTGGTGGAATCGATCCTCGTACAGGGTTGTCCTCATTGTCCTCTTCATTAGTGTCATTGGCTTTTCGCTTGGAGGATTCAATTGATGCGGTCTTTGTTGGTGCAATAGAGGACTCGTCCGAATCTGAAAAATCAGAAAATGATTGCGTAGGAGTTGATTCGGGCATAGGTGCTTTACCTTTGGCTTTTGCAGTGGTTGCCAGGATGTCTTTAGCTTTGGTTGCCGTGGCATCTTCAGGGTTGGTTACCGTGGCATCTGCTTGTGCAGGCACGATGTAGGTTGCCGCGGCATCATCTGTTGCGGTTGCCATGGCGACTACTTCATTGGGTGTTGAGGCAAGAATCTCGACAGGAAAGATTGGGAACGGCACGCGATTGTCGGGGTACTTTTCTAGGATTACTTGGGTAATGGCATTGTTGTGCTCCTTCATGTACCGCATGAACATTATTTGCCGGTCTTCAATTTGCCTTATGTGGCTCACCAATGGTTGCAAGAGTGCTTCAAAGTGTCCCGGAGTTGATGGCTGAGTTGCCCGGGCGGCAGGAGTTGCCGCGGCAATTGGAGGCCTTGAAGATTTTCCTAGTGCCTCTCCCATTAGCTTTCGGATTTGTGCTTGATTCCAACCGGACTTTGGTAGGGCCTTTTCATCGGTGGACTCACTTGGGACATGCATCTCCTTGCAAAGATTAGAAATTAAGCAAGGGAAGAAAATAGAACCCTTATCTTTTGAGCTACATACAAAAATCTCATCACAAATAATTTTTCCAATGTTAATGATGCGATTATGCAAAATAGAATGTATGAGCAAAAGATGTGGTATATCAACGGTAGTATTGTGTGTGGTGGGCATTAAAGAAGTTTTAACAAACTTATTCCATAGTTTTGCCTCGGGTTTAAGCCGAAGGTGATTTACCGTGCCCTTGTACTTACCGTCGTTCCAATGAGTTCCCGGTTGAGTGAGTTCTTGAAGCACCTTGTCGAGTTGCTTGGGCGTGATTTGATCAACGAAGGCTTGATGCTCGTCCTTCTCAATGTAAAGCCCGTAAAAGGTGTTGACGTTTTCGGGGCTTATGAGTATGGCCTTGTCACGAACAAAAACATAAGGATTATCTGGGTTAGGTGAGTGAGCATAGAATTCTATTACCCATGAGATGTTGCCCGGTTCCGGTTGATGGCAAAAGATTTGCCACTTTTGATGTGCAATCCTCTCGAAGACGAATGGTTCAAGGCCGAAATCTTGATGAGAGTTGGAGTATTCAAAGCCTTGTTCTTCATAAATCTTTCGGCTTTCAAACTTGGAGTGAAATATTTCTTGAACCACCGGTGTAGCAAACTTCTTGTAACTTGGTTCTTTGGAGGAACTTGGATGAACCAAAAATTTAATTTTGGATGCCATGGATGATCTTGGTTGTGAGTTTTGTAAAAACAAATAAAAGAAAATAAAAGAAACTAAAGAGTTGCAAGATAAAAAGTAGGAATATGTTAAAGGTAATGGGTTTTATAGAAAATATAGGTGGTAAATATGGTGGGTGGGATTAGGGGAAGACAAAAAAAAAGGGCTTTGGTTTAGGGGAAGGGTGACGGCAAGGGGGGTTTAATTAGGGTAAGTTGGAGGCTTTATATAAGCCTTAGATTCAGCCTATTAATTTCCTTGTTGAAGATGTTTTCCTTCTTGGATTAAAATTCCTCTTTATCTTGAACTATTTTCCTACAATTCAAAGACAAATCAAATAAGGATTAAATATAAACTAATAAAAGAAAATAAATAAAGATGTGTAAAGGGATTCTTAAACTTAAAGAGATTAAAAAAAGAAAATATATCCTAAAAATATAATACTAATCGGAAATAAAAGAATAATTAATTCGAAAGAAAAAAAAACTAAAATAAAATAAAAGTAATCGAAACTAATAAAAATAAAAAAAATAAAAAAAAAATATATCGAAGGGAGAGCATGCTCATGCATCTCATAAGTTGACCACTTCTTTGTTACGTTCCACATGGGCACCATTGTAGTGCTTTAATCTTTGTCCATTAAGTTTGAATTCATGCTTGTCAGTGATGGACTTGATTATCACGACACCATGGGAGAATGGTTTGACAACATTGAATGGTTCTGACCATCTTGATTTTAGCTTTCCCGGGAAAAGTTTTAGCCGAGAATTGAATAGGAGAACTAGTTGCCCGGGCATGAATTGTCGTGGCAATAGTTTCTTGTCATGCCACTGCTTTGTTTTCTCCTTGTAGATTCGTGCATTGTTATAGGCGAGTGCACAGAATTCTTCTATCTCGTTGAGCTCCAACAAACGCTTTTGTCCGGCACTTTCCAAATCCATATTCACGGTCTTGATTGCCCAGTATGCCTTGTGTTCGATTTCCACTGGTAGATGGCATGTTTTGCCATAGACAAGTTAGAAGGGGGACATACCTAAGGGTGTTTTGAATGCAGTGCGATATGCCCAAAGCGCGTTAATGACCAATCCTTCCTAGAGGGATTTACAACTTTCTCGAGTATACCCTTAAATTCCCGGTTGGAAATTTCTGCTTGCCCGTTGGTTTATGGGTGATATGCCGTGGCAATCTTGTGTGATACGCCAAAGCGTTGCAACATCTTGGCAATAAGTCTGTTGTCAAAATGCTTGCCTTCGTCACTGATAATTGCTCTCTGCATCCCAAACCGTGTAAATATTTTTTTCTGCAAGAATCGTTGCACGGTCTTGGAATCGTTGTTGGTAACTGCAGCTGCCTCAACCCATTTAGACACGTAGTCGATGGCAAGTAGAATGTAGAGGTTGCCGAATGAAGATGGGAAAGGTCCCATAAAATCGATCCCCCATACATCAAACAATTCCACCTCGATGATGTTCTGGAGCGGCATCTCATGTCGTCTAGAGATATTGCCCGTCCTCTGGCAACGATCACATTGCTTGTAAAAGTCTTGGGCATCTTTGTGCAATGTTGGCCAATACAAACCGGATTGCAAAACTTTGGCCGCGGTACGAGTTCCTCCAAAATGTCCTCCATAGGGTGAATAATGGCATTGCCGGAGTACATTCTGTTGTTCTTCTTCAGGGACACATCGGCGTATAACCTGATCTGCACATTGTTTAAACAAAAGAGGCTCGTCCCAAAAGTAATGCTTAGCATCATGGCGGAACCGCTTCTTCCCTTGGTGAGTAAGGCCATAAGGTAAAATACCACAAACAAGGAAATTAACTAAATCCGCGTACCAGGGTATTGCCGAGGCATGTGCTGCCGTGGCGACTGCTCCCAAAATTGCCGAGGCATGCGCGACAAAGGCTGTCGAGAGTTGCCGAGGCGTGCGCGTCCATAGTTGCTGAGGCATGCGCGTCCATGGTTGCCAAGAATTCGAGGGTTGCCGAGGCATGTGTGTGCATGGTTACCGAGGCAACTAAAAGTTGTTCATCCGGGAATGCATCACATATCTCTAGATATGCGTCCTCCTCCCTATTGCGTTCTAAACGTGATAAGTGATCGGCCACTTGATTTTTTGTTCCTTTCCTGTCCTTAATTTCAATATCAAATTCTTGTAAAAGTAATATCCAACGAATCAAACGAGGTTTGGCATCCTTTTTAGCAAATAGATATTTGATTGTCGAATGGTCCATATGAACAATTGCCTTTGTACCAATCAAATTGGATCAGAACTTGTCAAATGGGAAAACTACAGCTAGTAACTCTTTCTCCGTTGTTGTGTAATTCACTTGAGCACTATTAAGAGTTTTACTAGCGTAATATATCACATGGAATGTCTTACCCATGCATTGGCCTAGGACTGCTCCTACCGCGAAATCACTTGCATCACACACGAGCTCAAAAGGTAGTGTCCAATATGGTGGAACGATAATGGGTGCCGAGGTAAGCTTTTTCTTTAGGGTTTCAAATGCTTGGGGTGCAAGAATCATCAAAATCGAAGACTTTATCCTGTTCAAGCAAATTGCACAAGGGTTTAGTGATTTTAGAAAAATTATGAATGAACCTCCTGTAAAAACCTGTATGTCCAAGAAAGCTTCGAATTCCTTTAACCGAACTTGGTGGGGGTAATCTCTCGATCACGTCCACCTTGGCTTTATCTACTTTAATTTCCTTGGATGAAATCTTGTGTCCGAGCACTATTCCTTCATCTACCATAAAATGGCACTTTTCCCAATTGAGGACTAAATCAGTTTCTTCACATCTTGCCAACACCTTCTCTAAATTGTCGAGACAGCTGTCGAAGTCATTACCAAAAACAGAAAAATCATCCATGAAGATCTCAAGGAAGTCTTCGACCATGTCTGAAAAGAGTGTCACCATGCATCTTTGGAAGGTTGCCGGGGCATTACACAATCCAAACGGCATCCTTCGGAAAGTATAAGTACCGTATGGGCATGTGAAGGTTGTTTTTCTTGATCTTCTGGTGCTATGGCAATTTGATTGTAACCTGAATAACCATCAAGAAAACAATAAAAGGGTTTACCTGCAAGACGGTCAAGCATTTGATCAATAAAGGGTAATGGGAAGTGATCTTTCCTAGTGGCTTTGTTTAGCTTTCGATAATCCATACAAACCCTCCAACCGGTCACAGTCCTGGTTGGAATGAGTTCATTGTTTTCATTACTTACCACCGTTATACCTCCCTTTTTCGGTACACATTGTACCAGACTTACCCATGTACTATCAGAGATAGGGTATATAATGCCGGCGTCAAGCCACTTGATGACTTCTTTCATTACAACCCCTTTCATGGCATGATTTAGTCTCCTCTGGGCCTCAATTGAAGGTTTGTGATCATCTTCCAACAAAATCTTGTGCATGCACACTGCCGGGCTAATTCCCTTCAAGTCGGCAATTGTCCACCCTATTGCCTTTTTGTGTAGCTTCAACATTTTGATTAGCTTCTTTTCCTGCTTAGGTTGTAACTTAGAAGAAATAATTACAGGCAATGTATTATCGGTTCCTAAGTATGCATATTTTAGTTTCTCTGGCAATTGTTTCAACTCAAGAATCGGTGGTTGTTCAATAGAGGGTTTTTCGAGCTTACCTTCCTTACCTGAGTAATCCAGTGGTTCAAAGTATGTACCTGGTCGATTGACTAGCCAATTTGCCTCTTATTGTTGTTCCTCATCGACCGGTTCTTCATACTCCTCAGGTTCCTCTTGATCGGCAACGTAGTTGTCGAGGCACTAAATTCATCGTCGAAGTTAAACTCTGTCGTGGCATGAAGAAGTTGGCATTCTTCTGGATCATCGGCATGCCTTAGTGTTTGGAACACATTTAGTTTAATTTGCTGGTCATTCACCCTCATTGTGAGTTCTCCCTTTTCAACATCGATCAAGGTTCTCCCTGTTGCTAGGAATGGTCTCCCGAGAATGATAGGTGCATGCTCATCTGCTTCACAATCCAAAACAATAAAGTCAGCAGGAGAAATAAATTTATCAACTTTTACCAGTATGTCCTCCCTCTAGATGCACATAGGATCAGTCGGCTAGCTGTAGCATAACCGTTGTAGGTCTTGCCTTCCCGATTCATAGTTTCTGGAAAACCGATTTAGGCATAAAGTTTATGCTAGCCCCAAGGTCACATAATGATTTCCTGACATAGTGGTTTCCAATGGAACAGGGTATTGTGAAACTTTCGGGATCCTTCAACTTAGGTGGCATACGATTGTGCAACATGGCCATGCATCCCTCTGTTGCGGCAACTGTTTCAAACTCTCCTAGCCTTGTTCTCTTGGACACAATGTCTTTAAGAAACTTGACATAGTTTGGCATTTGTTCAATTGCTTCCACCAATGGAAAGTTGATGTGGACTTGCTTTAGGATATCAAGAAACTTTTTGAATTGATATTCTTGCTTTTGTCGCTTCAACCTTTGTGGGAATGGTAGTGGAAGTCGGATATCTTCGATCCTTTCATTGGTTTGGAACCTGATTGGCGGCATTGCCAGGACAACTGGAGTTGTCGAGGCATTATCAACTGGGGTTGTCCAGGCATGCTTATCACAAGTTGCCGAAGCATCCTTATCGTCGATTGCCGAGGCATGTTTATTTCCAGTTGCCGCGGCAATTAATGGTTCAGCATCTGAGGCTTTGCCGCTAGGTTCGTCTTGATCTTTTTGTGGAGTTTTGTTTGATGAGCGGGCTTGAGCCTCTCTAAGTTGTTGGCCACTTCTAGTGGTGATCGCCCTACATTGCTCATGGCCAGTTCCTCTTGCGACTTCAGTATCGCTAGGTAAACCTCCTTGCAGTCTAGTATTCAGATTTTGAGCAAACTGTCCGACTTGATTTTCTAATGATTTGATTACTGCCTCTTGGTTTTGCAATCTCATCTCGGTCCTGTTAATAAAAACATCAGTTCTTTTTATGAAGTTACTATTCTCAGCCATATAAGATTCAATTTTCATCATAAAAAGCATTTAGAGAATTTTCCAAAGAACTAGATGTTGTCGGTTGTTGCTGCGGTAACTGTTGCCGTGGCATATTTTGCTGGAATCCCGATGCTTGTGCATTCTGATTGTTCTGGTTTAGAGCATTGTTGGGATTACTCTATGAAAAATTCGGCTGCTTCTTCCAAGCCGGATTGTATGTATTGGACATCACATTGGTGTTCTGATTGTAATTCCCCACATAGAAGCTGGATTATGAATTCTGCATACATTCAGAAGAATCATGGTTATCACAACATAACTCACAAAAAGAATCCATTACCTTGACCTCATGTGTGTTGTTTGGTTTTTGCATGTTTTGGACCATCTTGGTTAAAGTGGCCAATTGTGCCGAAATTGAATCTGATGATCCTAGTTCATGTATTGTGGCTTGGCGTCTAACTCCTCCTCTTCTAGTAGAGGGGAATTGATAATCATTCTTGGCCAGCTTGTTTAGAATTTGCATTGCTTCCTCTGGCGACTTATCTAGGAGTATGCCGTTTGCCGAGGCATCTAGCATCATCCTTGTTGGTGTATTCACGGTGTTGTAAAACATTGCTACTTGAGTCCACACCGGGAATCCATGTAGGGGGCATTTGTGTAGAAGTTCTCTATATCGCTCCCAAGCCTCGTACATGGATTCATCATCTGCCTACCGAAAAGAAGTAATGTCATTACGAAGCTTATCAGTCAAATTTGTAGGATTAAACCGAGTAAGGAAATCACGACAAAGATCGGTCCAAGATCTTATTGATTCGGCAGGAATGCTATTCAACCATGCTTTCACCCTGTCCCTCAATGAATAGGGGAATAATTTTAATCGTAAAACATCGGGGGTGACTCCGTGTATTTTGAAGGAGTAGTAAATCTCGAGGAAAGATTTAAGATGTTGTTGTGCATCTTCAGTTGCTGAGCCGCCAAATTGACCAATTGTGTTGATCATATTAAACATTACCGGTTTCAATTCAAAGTGGTCAGCTTCAATTTCAGGTGCGACAACTCCTGGATTAAGTCCATCAAGATCTTCTTCAAGATAGTCTCGAATAGTTCTGTTTCGTGCAAGAATCACTCCTCCTCCTGCTGGAACATCTTGATTCATATTGCCGTCTTGATTAGCCATTGCTACTCTTATCCTTCGTCTAAGTTTTTGTAAGGTTCGTTCGATTTCTGGATCAAAGGGATATTCTGGTGTAATCGGTCTCGCCCTGGTCATATACCAATGCAAAACCAAAGTTTGTTAGCCCTTTGAATCTTAAACAAGAAAAGTAAAAAGAAAGTGCAAGAAAATAAAAACAAAGTCGCTATTGCCAATCCCCGGCAACGGCACCAAAAACTTGTTGCGCGTAATAAGTTCTACGCAATTGTGCAAGTATACACGTTGCAAGTTATAGTATAAAAGATATCGTCTCCACAGGGATTGGTGCCACTTCAAGAATCTAGTCTCTTGCACTGTAAAAAGTAAAAGAAAACACAAGTAAAGGATTATAGGAGTTTTAACTAATAACTAATCTAGAAAGCAAATAAGTAAAAGAATAAATGAGATCAAATGAGAGAGATAGGCCAGGTTATCGTGAGTTAAGGTGTGATAGCCGATTGGATCGTCTTGGTAAAAGAGTGCACGGGCAACTCAGTTGCCGTGGCAAGTTGCACAACGGGGTTGCCTTGGCAACTAATTGATGGTTGCTTGGGCGACTAGTTGGGCAACTACTTAGGCATCTGGGCAACAACCTTCAAGGTTCGGCAGAGCGTTCTTCAATGGTTTCTTCTTATCCCTAAGTCGAAACTCTAGCTACTTGTGCATGCCTTGATAATACATCCATGCGTGAATCAAGGGTGAACAACAACCAATCTTGCGCTCCTCTTTGCCGTTGAAATCCTTAACTTATTCCTAAGACGGATTAATCTTCACCATCAATAGATTGAATAAAGATCATATTCATTCGTTTCTTGAATCTAACTCTCCCGATATTAGATAAATAGATGAAGTTACGAGATCCTCTCCCAATTCACTCGCAAACAAGAATAAGAACCAAGAATGAATAAACCTTGAATAGAAAAGTGCGAACTCTTATTACCTAAACAAAATCCAATAGTTTCTCACAACCACAAAACACAATAACCATAGCCAAATAGATTTAGTTCATGGCTAGGTTCCAAAGAAACACAAGATAAATAATCCCTAGCATGAACCTAATTGAACAAGAAAGAAAAAGATGAAGAATGAAGCTTGTCGAAATCCTTCTTGCCCTAGATGCTTGTCGAAAATTTTCTCTTCTTGCTCTCTCCCTCAAGTTGACGATATGGCCTCTAATTTATAGGGCTAGGTCAAAGTCCTTCTTTGAGGAGGAAGTTAAGTTGGAATTATTATCTTTAAAGAATATAATTCTTTATTATAATTATATTCCTTCTAGAACTTCTCCTATCTTATTGGAATTTAATTCTTCTTTAATCTCTTCATGGAAATCAAATTCCTTTGGGATTTAGCTTTGCTCCACGTCATCTTGGGCTTGTCTAGTCATCAATTTCGACTACCATATCACCTTGTTCTTTGTCGACAATTTCCCTGGCAACTGGCTCGGCGTCTCCTTCATGCATTGCCCTAGCAACTAGCTCGGCATCTCCTTCATGTATTGCCCTGGCAACTAGCGATAGCCTTGCTTTGGCAAGTGATCCTGTACATACACACAAAACACACCAAAGCAGTATCTTTTCCCACAAAAACTACCAAGTTATGTAATCAAGCTCAACGATGGAAGGAAACATGGATTAATGCATGAATGGCTAATTATGCAACTAATATGAGCCTAAGTCTAACAATAATATGAGTAAAAATGGTAAGAAAAATAGTACTTTTGAACACTTATCAGGTATACTCATGCAAGGTTTGGGTATACGAAAACACTTAGGGTGTTAAGCACTACGGTGCAATTTTATTAATACTCAATGAGGGTATAATCATGCAAGGTTTGGGTATAGGGAAGCACTTAGGGTGCTAAGCACTACGGTGCAAATAATATACATACTCAAGAAAGGTTGAGTATGGGGGGATGACTATTGTACATAGAATCTCTTAAATTCGATACCTTGGGCTAAATAAATTGAAAAGAATTAAAAAGAAACAGGAAGATAAGCTTGAAAGCTTGCAGATAGAAATGGAGTGAGGAGCATATACGGACATCATCAATTAATAGTAGGTACATCAGTATCAGTAAGATATCTTTTGATCCTGTTTGATATTTACTAGTTGGCATGTATATTAAAAGGATATGTTTGCTCTGATAGAATTTGTATTTTATTTGGTATCTAGATGAATTTTAAATCATGCAGTTTTTAGGCAGTTTTATTAATTATATCAATACAAATTAAATTAATAAGTTGCTGCTTGAAAATAAACTCGATTTGAAGATAAAAATAATATTTTTAAATTTCACGCGAATAACTAGATTTGTAAGTAAAAACGAAATACATTGTAATATTTTTAAAGAAACAAAATTTTATCGAATTACAAATGTAGGGGGTTTTACAAATTTCTTGTGATACCTTTAACTTGTATTCAGTGATGGATACGGGAAAGGGGTGTTACATTTATTGGTATCAGAGCTACATGTTTAGCCGATTCTCGACCTAAATGAAAATGGTTTTATGTTAAAAAGAGTATACATGCCACTAGGATATCAATATTACTGATCTGATGCTTGTATGATCCGATTGATGTCGCTCCTTACTAATGTAAATTGGGACGAATTATAAGAAATATTTGAGCCAAGAAAGCATGATGAACTGGTAAATTGGAAGCTTTGGATGGAATCAAGAGTATTAACAATAAGGTTAATAATAACCCTTTGGGTAAATTGGAACAAAGAAGGGGCACTAGTACAACAAGAAGTGCCTGTGCCGGATTAAGAAACTGAAAAGTTTAGAAACACCTGAATTGAAATGAAAAGCAGATTAAGGTCCAGTGATTGTTGATTTGTAACTGAATAATCTAAGGATTACACTGGACGGATTCCACTATTTGGATACTGAGAAATTGGATGGAGCTTGTTTTGTTGCTCCGAGATTTAAGCTAGATTAGAAAACCATCTAAATTTGCTTCGTAGCCAGGATTGCACATATCAGTTCGAGTTTATAACATTAGGACTGATAAAGGTTGGGATAATCTGAAAATCATAGAAGGTAGATATCATCTTTTTAGATAAACCTATATTGATGTTGATGGGTCCTAGCTTTACACATACGTATATAAGTACGAAGTTGAGTGGTGAACGAGATATCCTTTTAGAACCCATTTCAAGTAATATAGTGGTCACTAATTTGTTGGGATGTAATGTAAGGGCGAGTGAACATGTGGAATTGGTCGATGAAAGCATAAGAAATAGAGTTCCTGATAAACTTAATGGAATTATCTTTAAAGGAGTTTAAGATGATGGTGGGCATGAATTGGTTACCTTCCTATCAGGCCATGATGAATTGTCGCATAAAGCGATTAATATTGAAAAACACAAAAGGTACAAAAATAGTAGCAGTTGATAACAGGGTAAATCCCTTTCTCCAATGTAATTTCAGTTATTTTATTAAGGAAATTGTTGTTATAAGGTTGTTAAGTTTTCTTAGCAAATATAGTGGATACTCGGGCTGTTGAAGTTAAATTGGAAAATAACTCGATTGTCCAAAAACATCTGGATGTATGCCTAGATGGGTTACTCAAAATTACCTCTAGATTGAGAAGTGAAATTCAAAATAAAGATGATACCAGGTATTGCGCCTAAATTAATGGCCCCGTATAAAATGGCTTCGACTGAACTTCAAGTTTTAAAGGTATAATTGCAAGGAATGTTAGGCGATGTTTTATAAAGCCAAGTGTGTCATCTTGGGGGCGCACCAGTGTTAATTGTGAAAGAGAAAGACTAATTTCCATCAGCTAGAGAAGGTAATAGTAAAGAATAAATATCTTATTTCGAAGACTGGTGATCTTTTGATCAGTTAAAAAAATAAATAAAAATATGAAGGAAGAAGAAATTCTAAAGACAACTTCTCTAACTTGGTATGAATACTATGAGTTCGTGATGATGCCTACGACATTTATAGGCCTAATGAACCAGGTATTTTAATTTTGCTTGGACCAATTTTTGGTAGAGTTCACTGAGCATATTTTGTTCTATTCGAAGGAAACAGAAGAATAAGATGCCCATTTTGCATTGTTTTTCAGACCATTTGAGAAAAGAAGTTATATGCTAAATTGTTAAAGTATGAATTTGGTTGTCAAAGGCTGTTTTATTAGATATGTGGATTTGGCAGTGGGAATAAGAGTAGACCCCGAGAAAGTACAAATTATTGTTGAATGGAAACCTCTGAAGAATGTTTTTGAGGTTCAGAATTTCTTGATGAGTGCCTCCTCTTTGACCAAGCTATTGAGGAAAGAAATGCCATTCAGTTGAATAGACAAATGCCAAGAAAACTTTGAGACATTAAAGGAGATCTTACTAGAAGCCACGGTACTAGTACAACCAGAATTGGGTAAAGATTATGTAGTATATAGAGATGCTTCTCATAACTGTTTGGGATGCATACTTATGCAAAAAGGAAAAGTAATGGTCTATGCTTGAGACAACTTAAGATATATGAGAGAAATTACCTTACTTGGGATTTGGAGCTGGTAATGGTTGTATTTGCTTTAAAAGATATAGCATTATTATTTATACAGTGAACGATGCTATATTTATATAGGTTATAAAAGTTTAAAGTATGTTCTTACTAAAGAAGATTTGAACTTGACTCAAAGAAGTTGGATCGAGTTTCTTAAGAATTATGATATGGTCATTGACTATCATCTAGAAAAAAGCTAATGTGGTAGCTGACGCTCTCAGTCGAAAGACAATTGTTGTCTTAAGAGTTATGAATGTAAGATTTGTATTAAAATAAGATGGTGTTTTGATTGTCAAGTTAAGAATAAAATTTACCATATCGGATTAAATAAGATATCTTTAAAGAAAGGATGAGAAATGTTGTCAAGTTTTAAACAAGTGGAAAAGAGTGGAACTGAAAAATTGGAATTAGGTTTGATAGATATTTGTATTATCAAGGAAGAATTTATATCAATGATGGAAACTATATGTTGACCCTGAAAGGAAAGATATTTAATATGAAGTTAAGGATAAAGTATTCCTTAAAAGTTTTAGCTTGGAAGAAGGTGTTATGGTTTAGACAAAAAGAAAGTTAAGTTCAAAATTTATTGGGCTATAAGAATTTGTGAAAGGAGTTAGTATGATCGTTAAGCTTAATAGTTAGCTTTATCTTTGGAAATGAACAAGATACATAATGTATCGATGCTTTGGAAATATTGATTAGACCTCTCACTTGTTGTTACTCCGGAGAAAATAGAGATTCAGCCGAATTTAATCTATGAAAAAGAATTGGTAAAGATCCTAGCACATGGAGTCAAAGAACTAAGAAAACAATACAATCCCGTTTGTCAAAGTTCTTTGACAAAAAAATCATAAGATTAAAGAAACGATTTGAGAGAAATAAGAAGGAAATATAAGAAAACAGTATCCTCACCTTTTGAATTAGGTGCGTGCTGAAAATTCGAGGATGAATTTTCTTAAGGGGGAGAGAATTGTAATACCCCAAAATTTACTAAGTTGACTAAGGGTCATTTAGTACTAATATAATAGCTTAAAAGCTAACTTAGTGCCTAAAATGACGAAAACGCGAAAGTTGGGATTTCTTTAATTATGGGTTTTGGAAAGGAAATTTCTAAGGTTTAAAGGTCTCATGTGATAGATAGTGAAACGAATAAGGTATTCTTAAAGTTTGGTTGAATTCCAAGGAAAATTGGAATGGGAATTGAAGTTTAAAAAAGGTAGTGACCAAAATGTAAATTTTGAAAATTTTATGGCTATAATATAAACTTTGGAAAAGTTTAGGGACTAAAGTTGTGTTTTCCCAAAATTTGAGGGTTTTTATTTCATAAATAAACAGATCACCTAAGGGTGTGAATCGAATGCAGAATTATTAGTTCGATCTGATACTTCGATTATTGGGAAAATCGCAGTTAAAGTTTAAGTGGAATTCGTATACCCGAATCGAACTGCAAAATTTTGAAATTTTGTCATATGATAGAGAAAGGTTATAAAAGACATTTCCAAGTGTTGGAAATATTTTTAGTTTGATTCAAGATGAATCCTACAGTTTATTTTTTTAGTAAAGGATTATTTATCGGTATATTGGATCGAATGGAAATTTTGGAGACTGATCCAAAAGCTATGGAAAAGTCATAAAATGTTATTTTATGAATATTTTATTATGGTTGGTTGAATTCTAACTAGATTTAGTTAGATTGTAATGGAATGGCAATTTGAAAACAAACTAGTAAATAAAAACTAGTTGGAGGGTAAATTGGTCATTTGTCCCCAATGGCAATTTTGAAATATTTAAAAATTTGTAAGGGAAATTTTGGAAAGAGAAAATGGAAGATTAAATCTTGGCCCTTGATTGATGATAAAATCAATCTCAACCATTCGATAAAAAGGGCAAAATTGAAATTTCACTATTCAATGAATTTAATATTCATTTAATTGATATATGTGTAAAGTAATGGTAAAAAGATGAACAAGATGGTCATCTTTTCTAGCAACAAACGTGAGGTCTAGGGAAAGAAAGAGAAAAAAATTTCCAAGCTCGATTCAAGCCCCGAAACTCAGTTTCCAGGTAATATCTTCAACTACAAAGTTGTTCTACTCTTCAAGCCCTATCTTTTGATATCAATAATTCATGGAATCCATGCTTGATTGATGAGAATTTACATGAAAAAAGAAATTAAGGTTTATGGCTCAAATTGGGGCTTTTGAGATTTTATGATTCCATGATTGAAATCAAGTTGAAATCAAGCTAGTATGATGTTAAAATCATGATATTGAGTTGGGATTTAAGTTTTACATGTTTTGATCATTATGAAGATGATTAGGTTTTATGGATTCAAGTTTAATTTAGGGTTTGTGATGTTGAAATAATGATCTAGTAAGCTTGAATTATTGTTTAGAAGCAAAACCCTAAGTTAAATTGTGTAGGGACCATTTCGGCAACTTGAAAAGTTGAAGCACCAAATCTGAATTTTTAGAATTTGGAGTGTATTTGTGTTATTAATGATGTTAGAGATAATAAAATGAAGTTCGAATGCCAAATTGAGGTTGAATTGAATTAGTGACCATTTTGACAATTTGTCAAAGTTAATTGACCAAATCGAAATTGAAGTTTTGTATGGGGGTTAAATATGATTTTTAGTTGTAATGATGGAATTAAGGTAGTAATGTTTAATTGAGGACTAAATTGCAATGTTAAGAAGCTTGAATCCTTATCTTTCCATTTAGTGACTATTTTGGTAAATATGGAAAATTAGGGAGAATTATTGTGAATAATTATTTGGTGAAGAATGTGATGAGTTGGTGGTTTAAAGCTATTGATTGGACTAAATTGAAAAGTAGAGAAATAAGGACAAGTTAGTATAAAAGTTGAAGTTGTTTATGGAAGCTGTGTAGGAAAACTGGTTTATGGCAATAACTTTGAAAATTCACCATAAATTCTACAAAAATAGTTACGAGGTGAATTTTATACCGATGTAAAGATTTTTTCATCTAATTTCGTGTCCAACAAACGGAAACTGATTTCGAGTTCTGAGTAAAACGATATGAATTTTTAAGTGGTGAAAGGTCAGAAAACAATATAGCAGGCTGTTCCGAAATTCAATACTGGAAATTGACTTTGAAAATTCTCCATAAATCGTACAAGTTGAATTTGGGATATTAATTTATATCTAGTTTCTATCAGAACAAACATAATCGAATTCGGAGTTGTAGATTATTTTATAGAAATATTTCTTTGTAGGTACTGCAAATAGCCAGAAAATGAGAATTGATACACTTTGTATCTAAGGTTGATTAGTAGGCTTGAAAAGGGTTAATGAAAGTTCTAATTGGTCACTAAGGACCATAATGAGTTTTTGAGCAATACAAGGAAGAAAATAAAATGTTTGGAGATTTTGTGCTCAAATGATTATATTGGACAATATGTCTAAAATATTGTTAGATTGGGATCTAACAAATATTTTAATTATTTGAATTATGAAGTTAAGTTCGAATCAAGGGAGGTTCGAGGTACAATGAAGGAAAGGATCAAAGAGGGCTAAGTGAGGCATACTAATACATGGCCCAGGTGAGTGCAATGCATACATAACATTATACATGGATTTTTCATACATCATCGGTAGGACTTGCGATGAGTCTACCTGGTTTATATATTGTCATAATAATTATGTCATTGATCATATATTTGACATATTTTAAATATGTCAAAGGTTGAAAATAAATGAATTGATCACTAGTTATTGATGATGGTATAATATGAATGTTATTTTGGTTATGAACTGTTAAATGTTGATATATATTGATATATGTTGCCATTGATGACTAAATGATGAAATAAAGCCCAATGTATGATATAAAGGTTCAAAGGTATAGTTGGATAGCCATAGAGTCATAAACAGCTGTATAAATATTCTAAGCACTTCGGTGCAATATTCATAAATACTCATTGAGGGTATTCTCATGCAAGGTTTGGGTATACAGAAACACTTAGGGTGTTATGCAGTACGGTGCAATTTTATTAATACTCAATGAGGGTATACTATGCAAGGTTCGGGTATACAGAAGCACTTAGGGTGCTAAGCACTACGGTGCAAATAATATACATACTCAAGAAAGGTTGGGTATGGGGGGATTACTCGTGACAGAATCTATTAAATTCAATACCTTGGGCTAAATAAATTGAAAAGAATTAAAAAGAAGCAGGAAGATAAGCTTGAAAGCTTGCAGATAGAAATGGAAAAAGGTATTGGTAAGCATTGAAAGCTTACGAATGGAAATGGCAACGGTAGTGGTAAGATCTAATCTTATCACTTTGATATACATATTTTATTTATGTTAACAAGCTTGTAATTGTAAAATGATCACATGCATTGTTAATCATTAATATTGATATTATGACTATTGCACTTGAATTTGAATTATTGCCTTACTAAGTAAATACTTAGCGTGTAACTGTTTTACACAAAGGAAAGAAGAAATGGTTGGCGTAAGGAGCATATACGGACATCATCAATTAATAACAGGTACATCAGTATCAGTAACATATCTTTCGATACTGTTTGATATTTACTAGTTGGCATGTATATTAAAAGGATATGTATGCTCTGATAGAATTTATATTTTATTTGGTATCTGGATGAATTTTAAATCAAGCAGTTTTTAGGCAGATTTATTAATTTTATCAAGACAAATTAAATTAATAAGTTGCTGCCTAAAAATAAACTCGATTTAAATATAAATATATTATTTATAAATTTTCACGCGGATAACTAGATTTGTAAGTAAAAACGAAATACATTGTAATATTTTTAAAGAAACAAAATTTTATCGAATTACAAATGTAGAGGGTTTTACGAATTTCTTGTGATACCTCTGACTCGTACCAGTGATGGATACAGGAAAGGGGTGTTACAGCCCAAGCTTGATGAATATCAAGGCTAGATTATACGGGGAAGGACAATCACGGCTGCCTTATAGAAAAACCTCACGGTTGTTGAGCCAAAGGAAAAAGGCAAGGGAAAGGCCAAAACTGCCACGCCAATGCCAAAGCCAAAGGTCGACCCAGGAAGTGTGCGAGTGACCATGCCAACCAGCTCGTTGGCAGTGTTGTCCCAAGTTTATCATTGCCAGGAGATTACTCCAAAAGCTAGAGGCAGCTAAGGACCTTAATGCTAAGACGAGGTACTACAAAAAGGAAAGGGATGTTATTATCAGGGAGGTGCTTGTAAAACTATCCCCTAAAGTTGTGCCGGCATTCCCAGTTTTCCCTACCAAACCCTCTTCCAATAAAGATGCCATGCCAGCCAGTCCAGCCAATCCAACGATGCCAGCCGGTCCAGTTGTGCCAGGAAGTCCAACCAGTTCTGAATCCAATAACACAATTCTTGTGCCCCTGGTGCAAATTGAATCCCCCAGCATTGATTCCTCATTAGAATCAGAGGAAACCTTGGTTAAAGCACCCAAATCTAAGCTATTTACACCGGCAGTTGATCCTGCCAAGAAAAAGAAGGAAGTTGGAGCCTCCACTACTGCAAAGCCACCCATGACCAGAATCAAGCGTAAAGCTTTCGATCGTGGTAGCTTTGTCAAAAGAAAGGCCCGAGTCACACGGGCAGAAGTCAAACGAGAGTAAGTCTCCGAGGGGGAGTCCTCTTCTACTTAAACTCCTTTGCATTCCATCTTATTGCATTCACATAATCATGCATTTTATTTTTCTATTTTTTGTATATATGTGTTGGTTCATGCATTAAGGACAATGCACATCTTGGGTTTGAGGGTGTGCATTTTCTCCCATTTATGAATGCATTTCATGTTTAATTTATGTTTCCATGCCATTTAGATCATATAGGATAGTTTCATACCGAACCGTTAAAAAAAGAAAATTTTGCCTCAATTTAATTTCAAAGGATGTTAACATTTGTTAGGCCAGTTTTATTTGATCTAGGTTACTGTTCAATGAGGAAATTTTAATCTTTAGTTGTCATGCCATTCCAGTAGAGTTGTATGCCATGATTGCTTGGCAATTGATCTCTAGTTTAGGGAATTGAATTTACACTTAACACGTGATATGTATCTAGTTCCCTAGAAAACTTAGACTATTTGAAACTATGATCAGATTGAAAAGATTTGAAAAATGATGCCAGGGTAAAAAGATACTAATAAGGCGGAAATGTTCTCCCAAGGCAATAAAAAATTAGAACTCTCCTCTACCTAGGGATAATAAATTACTTGGGGCTTCGTGGTTTGCTCCCTCTTAGTTGTCAAATCCAAAACCCTAGGGTATGAGTTGAAGAGAAAGCCTAGTGATGTTTAGATTAAGGTGGGGATTCGTGGTATGCTCCTATTATCACTCATGCTAAATAGTGTCACAAAGCAAGCTTAAATTAATGCCAATAGAAACCTCGACAAGAAAGAAAAACAAAGAAAAAATGATGAAAATAAATATATGTGTTTATGAAGTAAAATTGGATAAGGGAGTGAAAGGATATTGGATGTATATTGCCTACACATCATACACTCTTCATGAACTTAGACTAGAGTTATATTGATGCACTTGAATTACTACCTAAATGGTATTATTGCACTGAGATACTGAGGATAGAAATAGAGCCAACTTCTGCTTGCCAGCATATATTGGCATTCCAACCAAAATTTTGTCGAGGTAACCTTTTCACAGTTTTTTTTCCTTTGTTTGCCTTACTTGAGGACAAGCAATGAGTTAGGTTTAGGGGTTTGTTACCACTCAAAAAGTACTATTTTTAATGCCAATTTTACATTGCTCTTGTTTGTTTTTAGGTACATTTAGTTTCATTAGGTTATTAGAATCATGCATTTGCATAAGGAGTTTAGTATCTTGTCTATGCCATTGTGAAGGGTTGTTTTTCTGGCTTTATTGTAGGTTTGGCATAGGATTAGGCACAAGAAAGCAGTACAGTAAGGATTACCAAGGAGAATGCCAAGTGTTGTTGGTACAGAAGGACCAGATAGTGCCAAGGACTTGTTGGCAGAGAAGTGACTTTAATGCCATGCCAAGAGGCTATTGAAACTGGAAAAATGGGATATGATCAGGCTCCTAAAAGAATCCAAATGGATCAACTTCAGAAAAAATAGCAGATAAGGTGATGCCAAGATATGTTGGCAAAGACATGCCAAGCATGTTTGCCAAGGCAACATCAGCATGATGATGTCAGCCCTAGGTTGATAAGCTATCACACCGATCGGATAAGACTCTATCTCTTATCCTTGGAGCATTTGAAATTCAAATGAAGAAGCTATCCTATTCCATTCCTTTACACACCTATATAAACACCAACCGATCAAGCAATTAGGGGGAATCGTGAGCATAGATTGTGCAGGCTTAGAGTGATCGAAGTGAGGTGTTGGAGTGCTCAACGACTGACGATCGGCTGCACCGAGGAAGGGAGGTTCAAACACATGGCTGAGAGCCTAGATTTAAAGGTTGCATTGAGGGACCCCTCTTGCCTATTCTCTTGGGTTTAAGTTGTTTTACTTTTTTTTTATTGATTACGTATTTGAAAACGGTTATGGTTTTGATGGTTAAATCCTTCATCATGAACTAATTTCATAGTTGGTGGGGGATGTTTGGTTTAAAGGTTGATTTCATGCCTTAGTTTCTTTAATGACAATTCTATTTTGGTAAAAGTTTTTTATTCGGCATACTTAAATTTTTCCTAAGTACTCTGCCAAGCGAGAGCTGGTACTGTTGGCCTATTACACCTCGATATCTTAATAGACTTGGGGTGGCAATGATTAAGTTGTTGAATACTAGGGAGAGAAGCTTCGAGAGAAGTCATTCAAGTAGATGAACTTACTTCAAAGGTGATATCTACCCCCTAGGAGTATAGATTGATTCTTAATCAACATGGTTTATTTAAAAACATTCACCATAGAGATATAGGGGTTTTTACATAATCGACTTAGGGCAATGACCATTGAGAGAGGCATTGCTAACGTTGAATCTACTTAGCAAACAAAGCCAAAACAATTTGCCAACAAAGGCTGGCAGGAACAACATTAAACCAAGCATTCCCTGCCAACACTCCTCATTCATTAAGAACATCTTCCTTGCCAACATTTTACTTCATTTTTCTTTTCTTTTTATTTGTTCCAAAATAAAATTCAAACCAAACATCTTTTCTTCTAAGGCAAGTAACAATCAAACAATCGAATTCCAAGTCAATCTCTGTGGGATCGATACTCAGCTTAACTGTTGTATTACTTGCAGACCGTGTATACTTGCACGCAAAAGACTCTTGGCACTATTTTACTAATACATACATTTTGCCCTTTTTGCCAACATTCATAACACACATCTTTTACTAAGTCTGCAACAGTTAAGAACAAGTATCCATTGCCTTGGATTGACAACTTGTTTGATCAACTTCATGGCGTGGTGATTTTCTCTAAGATTGATTTAAGATCGGGGTATTATTAGTTAAAGTTTAAATATGAGAATGTGTCGAAGACTGCTTTTCGCACGAGATATGAGCATTATCAGTTTTTGGTGATGTCGTTTGGTTTGAAAAATTCCTCAACTGCTTTCATGGATATGATGAATAGGGTGTTTCATGAGTACCTTGATCAGTTTGTGGTTGTGTTTATTGATGATATTATTATGTTCTCTCGTACCGAGAAGGAACATGATCAACATTTACAAATTATGTTGCAAGCGTTGAAGAAGCATCAGTTGTATGCCAAATTGAATAAGTGTGAGTTTTGGCTTAAGAAAGTGATGTTTCTTGGTCATGTAGTTTTTGTGGAGGGTATTTGTGTTGATCCACAGAAAGTGGAGGCTATTCTTAATTGCAAACAACCTATGTTAGTATCTGAGGTTCGTAGCTCCATTGACGAAGTTGTTGCAAAAGAATGTTCCTTATGTGTGGACAGAGAGTCAACATCATAGTTTTGAGAAGTTGAAGGAGGTTTTGACTCATGCCCCAGTTTTGATTCAACCCGAGTCAGGAAAGGAGCTCAGGGTCTATAGTGATGCATCCTATGTTGGTTTGGGTTGTATGTTGATGCAAGAAGGAAAAGTTGTGGCTTATGCATCTTGACAATTGAAGGGGCCTGAGTGCAATTATCCTACGTATGATCTTGAGCTTGTCGCGGTGGTTTTTGCATTGAAAAATTGGAGGCATTATCACTATGGTGAGAAGTGTATTATGTACATAGATCACAAGAGTTTAAAGTATTTGATGACGCAAAAGGATTTGAATCTTAGGCAATGAAGGTGGTTGGAGTTGCTTAAGGATTATGATTTGACGATTAAGTATCATTCGGGTTAGGCTAATGTTGTAGCTGATGCTTTGAGTAGGAAGGTTGTGGTAGAGTTGCGAGTGATGTTTGCACGGTTGAGTGTGGCACAAGATGGGGGCTTGTTAGCTATGTTGCAAGTTAAGCCGTCATTGTCACAATTGATTAAGGCAAACCAACCTTTTGATGAGGAGTTGGTACCTTATGTTAAGGACAATATGGATGGAAATCCAACGGATTTTCACTTTAACGATGATGGCGTTTTGTGCTTCAAAGATCGGATAGTGGTGCCTAATGATGGTGAGTTGAGGTGTATCATTTTGACCGAAGCGTATACTAGTCCTTTTGTGATGCATCCCGATAGTACTAAGATATACCGAGGTTTGAAAGATAAGTACTATTGGGTGGGGTTAACGAAAGATGTGGTGGATTTTGTTGTTGGTTGCATGGTACGTCAGCGTGTCAAACTGAGCATCAGGTTCTTTTAAAGTTGTTGCAATCGTTGAGAATACCGAAATGAAAATGGGAGAGAATCACCATGGATTTTGTGTTCGGACTACTGTTGACACCAACTAAAAAGATTCTATTTTGGTGATTGTTGATCAATTTACGAAGCGTGCACATTTTATGCCCGTGCATACGACATATGCCTTAGATAAGTTGGCAAATTTGTATATTACTGAGATTGTGCGTTTGCACAGGGTGCCCAAGTCCATAGTTTCGGATAGGGATCCGCAGTTTATAGTGAGGTTTTAGGAGTGTTTGCCTCAAGCCTTAGGTAGAAGGCTAAATTTTAGTACTTCGTATCATCCTCAGATGGATGGTCAGTCAGAGCATGTGATCCAAGTCTTGGAGGATATGTTGAGATGTTGCATCATTGAGTTCCAAGGAACCTGGGAGAAGCAATTGCCTTTGGTGGAGTTCGCTTATAATAATAGATATCAAGCTAGTATACAAAAGGCACCGTATGAAGCCTTGTATGGTAGGAAGTGTCTTATGCCTTTGTGTTGGGCTGAGGTTGGAGAAAAGCATGTTTCTATGTCGGGTTTGTTGAAAGGCATGAATGAGAAGGTAAAGCTTATGTGTGATCACTTAAAAGTGGCTTCGGATCATAAAAAATCCTACGCGGATTTAAAGTGTAGACGAATTGAGTATGCAGTTGGTGATTGCATGTTCTTGAAGGTGTCACCTTGTAAGAAGGTGATGCGGTTTGGACGTAAAGAAAAGCTTAGTCTGAGGTTTATTGGGCCATATGAGGTTGTGGAGAATATAGGGCCTGTGGCTTATCGTTTGAGTTACGGCTGAACTTATGTTATGAGGAGGAACCTGTAAAGATCTTTGATTCTAGCAGCAAAGTTCTTCATGGCAAAATGATTGATCTTGTGAAGGTGTTGTGGCAACATCGTGGAGTTGAGGAGGCCACATGGAAAAATAAGAAGGACATGTTGAAACAGTTTCCACATTTGTTTCCTTTAGGTAAAATGAAATTTCTTAAGAGGGGGAGAGTTGTAACGCCCTGGTTTTGGTCTTAGGAGTTTGCTAGGTTGATTAGAGGATCTTGTAAATTGTGATTAGAGATTCAAATCAGATTCATGTTAAAAATTAGAATAAATATTTTTAAATGAGATAAAAATATGGGAAAATATCCTAAAATCATTATTTAATGCATGGATATATTTGGTGAAATTAATTTTAGAAAATGGGTTTTGGACATTTGACATTTTGGGTTACTGACCAAAATGTAAAGAATGAAAACTGTCTTTAGTGACTATTTTGAAAAATGGTCAAATCTTAGAATCTTTAAGGAGCCAATTTACCAAATGTTCTTATCAGATTTTCCTCTCAATTTGGATTGATTTTAAAGAGTTTTAGTTATGAAATTAAAAAGAGATTTAATAAAAGAAGGTAGTTATTTCCTTACACCACTTTTGACGTAAATTTTGCTCTCAAACTTTTCTCTCAAAATATCTTAAGATAAACACTCTCTTTTTCATCAAAGATTTCAGGTAATGATCTTGATTTCTTAAACTTTTGATTTCCAATGGAATCTTCAATCTTGTTTTCCAAAATCTCATTGTCTTTCTTTATTTTTCGAGAGTAAAACATCCAAATGAGAGGAAATTCACTCATTGGAGGTAAGGTTCATTCTTCTCCTCTAATGAAAGGTTCTTTACTGAAATTCCAAAGTATTTGATCCTTGTTTAATGTTTTCTAATGAGTTTTGAGGATTTAATATTGGAAATTGGTTAAATCAAGGTTTATTTGTTGAGATCATGTTATTTTTGTATTGGATCTGTTTTGCTGAGTTCTTGATTGGTTTTAATTATGATTTTAATGTTTAATTGTGTTAATAAGTTAGTTTTAACATTAGAAACCCAAAACTAGGTGAATCTCTAATTTCTAGGAGTTGTGGGAGGTTTGGGGATGCTGGAGGTATGAGGATGTTATTAGATTGTTTTTGGATGTTAATTGATGGTAATTGATGGATTAAACCAGTAGGTTTTGGCTGGGTTAAGTTTGGACGGTGTTTGATGTTCTTTTAGATAGTTTCGACTAGTTTTTGGAAGGCGAATGTTGAGGTTGCCGGGGATCTTTTTTTAGCATAGATTTGAATGCATAATGATGCATTTTCCCTTTGTTTTTATGTGGTTAAATTAGAGGACAATGAAGGCGGGGTTTCCTAGTGGGGTAGTTGCCTATCGGAGGCTCATTTCGTGTTGGCAAGCAAGGTGAGGCGAATCGGTGAGTGAAAACAGGTTTAAGCTCTTTAAAAGTTTTGATCACTGGATCATGGGGGTTTAGTTATAGCCAGAAAAGCTTAAATAAGATCAACCGTAAGTCGTTCTTACTTCCCTTGATTGTTGGTTTTGAGATGAGCTTGCAGATTTCATATTGGTTTAAACATGGTTGATTTTCATGTTTTGGTCTTAAACATGGTTTGATTTACTTACTGTAGATGCATCGTTTTGGATAAATATGAAATGTTCATCAAAGTATTTGAAAGAATATGAGCATTAAGAATTGTTCTTAAGAGGAATGTGATGTTGCTCTTGACAATATGGTATTGCATATGAAATGGTTTTATGAAATGCATTAGAAAACAGTAAGCAAATGTATTTGGAAATGATATATTGGTTAGCCATAGGATAAATGTTTCAGATATAGTTGGCTAGCCATAGGATGAATGTGCACTATAAATACAAAATCGATCATGTGAAATTCTTCGGTTACACAATAGGGTAGTGCTATTGTCCAGTGATAGGCGTAGTGCTATCACAACAGGATAGGGGTAGTTATATTCTTGGACGAAGTGAGTTATGGTGGGGGTAGTACCGCCATGAGACTTGATAGGGGTAGTGTCATCAAGAGAATCTGTGTATCTGAACATGTATGGATAGGGGTAGTGATATCCAAGGATGGGGCTAGTGCCATCCAGGTCAATTTAATTGCCAATATATGTGAATCATTAAGATAAATGATGTTTATAAATGTTTTGATGCATATGGATATTATGCATGATTTGTTGTGAAAACAAATGAGAAATGCTTTGGTAATTGAACATGTGATTTATAAATAATGATGTATATGGTTGTTGTGCACAATTTGTTTGGAAAATAAATGAGAATGCTTGGGTAGTTAAGGATGTTTTGAGAACAATGTGGTTTATGGTTTCCAAATGGTTTTTAAATGCATCAATGCTTTGTTTATGAGCATCCTTACTAAGCATTTGTGCTTACGCTATTTTTTAACATTGATACATAGCATTAAAGCTGTGGGGCAGCATTGGAACGACAAGGAAGGTCCAAGATCAAGGCAATAGCTTGAGTATGAAACTTGGTTTCAAAGTTGATTAATAAGGCAATGTATTTACCATATTTTGGGGTATTTGTAATTCTGGATTTTGTTTGTTTTGCGATGGTTTATTCACTATGGTTTGATGGCTTTCATGGTTTGGATTGAAGCATGAATGTTGATGATATGCTAGCATGAGCTTATGCTTGATGTTTTCTCTTTAGTAAGCATGTTGAATGTAAATGCTTATGATCAAGTCCTTAAGGGTTCATGCATGTTTTAAATGATGTAGTAAGGCTGTTGGTACTATGCTTATGTTGAAGTATGCTTAAAATCTCTTTTCTGGTGTTGGGTTAAATGGTTTATAGGAGGCATGCCTCTAGAATCATGTTGATCCATGTTGCCATGCTTTGTTCATGTATCTTTGATGTTCTAGCATGGAACGATCCCTGTAATAGTTGTGTTTATGGTTATGAATGATTGGGACATGGTTGAATCTACAATTTTATGTTAAACATACAAAATTGGACATTACAGGTCAGGTTGTATCAATAGGCGTGAGACCATATCAATACGGATTAGTGTTCTCAAGCATAGCACATCGATACGCTTGAGACCGTATTGATACTCGAAGAAGTGTATCGGTTCAGGTTTGAGCTACTAGAATCTGGGATTTTGAAAATACACTTGCTCGTGTATCGATACGGGTAACCGTTAATTTAGTTAAAGTGTGTTTTAAAGGTTCTGTTTATTTCATTTTGGTCTCTGATCGTTGTGAGTGCAATTGTATGAGATTGGAGGATCGTTTTAAGTTGAAATTTGGCGCACAAGCATGTAATTTGACTAATTAAGGAATGATAATCTTAAAACTAAAGAAGTCCCTAAAATTTTTATAGATCTGCATTTTGGTCCTGTAACATACTCTAACCACCCTAGTAGGATTAGGTAAGTTTCCACAATTACAATCAATGATCCATTCAATTAAAGCTAGTGAGTTCAATTCGTTTTAAGCCTTTCTTGCTCATTAAGCAACTATTCGAATAGGTGAGGACTCAATAGACAATGCATGATGCACCTACTAGATATATTAGGACCCATAATGCAATTAGTTATCATGATCAATACCATTTAGGACTTACTTGTTCTTCAAGCAACCATTCGAATGGTTGGAGAACATAATAGAAAATTTCAACGTTCAATGAAGCTATTATGCATACCAATAGGTGATTTACATCATTTACCTATGTGACCATAATCAAACATACATGCTTTCAATGCTATGTACATCATTCGACTAGGACAATAAGTTACCAAAGTGGTTCATGTTTAAACATGTAGGTTCCTACATTTACTTGTTGTTAACTAGCCAACTTCAATAGGTCTATTCGAACCATTACATGCATAACCAACCATGGGAATCTAACATTAGGCTAACAAACATTCAAGCTCAATTAAGTGTATACGTACTCATATTTACATACAATACTCTTTATAGATCATAGATGAAGTTAATTTATACAAACCAAGTGATCATGAATATACACGCCTTAGGTGCCACCATCCTAGGGGAACTATAACAAGATGGAAACATACTTTTTCAAGCAAAATGTGACTTGTACGAGCCTAGACTTCGAGATAGGATCCAATATCAACCTGAATCATAGTAAAGAGACTTGATTAAGCAAAGCTTAGTGAGAGAGTTCAAGTTGCAAGGCAATCAATAGAATAAATCTCAACTACGAACCATCTAATAGATGGTATGGTTCCCCCATCAATAAGGAACCATTCGAATAACTATGTAAACAATACTAGATACATTTGCTTAAGTTTCAATCCAATATCAATACAAGGCTTGAAATTTAGACATGCTCAATCATCGAATTCGAATAACAATAGGCTTAACAAGTCGTTTGAACACATTCAATGTCTCAAACTCAAACAATGTTCAATATCAATAGCTCATGGTATTTAATTTTCCTTTACTATCAATCAATGCAATCCAATGGAGCAATAGATTCAATGTACATGAGGTATGAGTTCATTTTAAGTATAGCCTTGAGAATCAATTACTCAGTCTAGATGCTCGAGTCCCCAACCATACTATCTCCAATAACAACAATCAATATGGTACAAAGTACCGGTTAAACCCCTCATACTGTCGCCAATGACCAATAACAATATTTCCCTCCTACTGTTGCCAATCAAGAACCAATGGGGAAGAGGGATGATGCATTCGATTTTAACCTACTCATATTAAGTCATTAGCTTACATTTAAGTGGTTATCAATCTATGTGTGGAAGGACATGATCAATTATGCATACTTCAATGTTATATGTACATTTCAAACAAGAACCTAAGGTGACCAATAAGCTTTATGCATATTTAGGAGAATTGCCATTATACCTATTGAAGTTTAGTCATCTTACACTATGTTGGATGGAAGCATAGCAAGCACATGAGATAGTCAAGGTTCAATTTCTAATGATCAAGCATAATAGTCAAACTATGCGCATACATGCTCAAAATGCAAACATTACACCTTAAAGGTTCTAATTTAAGTTAAGTTATACAAACCATACTAGATAATCATATATTTACAAGCCTTAGGTGCCATCATCTTAGGAGTGCTGTAACAAATTGAATACATACTTTTTAAGAAAAATGTGACTTAAGTGAGCCTTCACTTCAAGATAGGATCTGATATTAACCTGCATCGTAACAAGGAGACTTGATAAGCAAAGCTTAGTGAGTGAGTTTAAAGAATACAAGCAACCATACAAACAAGTCTCAACTACGAACCATCTAATAGATGGTATGGTTCCCCCATCAATAAGGAACCATTCAAACAATCAATAAAACAATGACCATATGTGCAATTTCAATCATAGCCAATGTGAGGTTTATACTATAAGCATGTATCAATCATCAATTGCACAATAAAGAGTACAATATGCCATTCAAATAACATAAATGGGTCAATCATATAGCATTTACCAATACAATTACTTTATTTCTTTTATGGATTCAATAGATGTGGTGTATGTCTTTCATTTTAAGTATAGCCTTGAGAATCGATTACTTAGTCTAGTCGCTCGAGTCCCCAACCAAACTGTCACCAAAACAATAATGAATATGGTACAAGTACTGGTTAATAATCCCTCCTATTGTCGCCAATGACCAATAACGATTCTTCCCTCCTACTGTCGCCAAATAAGGACGAATGTACCAGACCGTAGTCCACCCCGACACTAAGCTCTATGGACTCTATGGCATGCCAGCTATATCTATGACCAATTCGAGACCAAGGCTTACAATAACATCATTTTAACCATTTCAATATATAGCTTGAATCAATATGCACATCTAGTGCCAATAGCCCTTTTTTAAATAGGGTTCAATGCCAATTCCAATATCAATAGTCAAGTAATCAATATTCCAATAGTCAATGAGGGTATGTCAATCAGTATATCATTAAATAATGAATTGAGTTACTTCTAATTATAACAAACATGCTTCATTTCAATAAAGTTCAATGAAGCAAGAAGCATATCATGACAATCAATTGTAATTCAAGCATGCTTCTCAATCAAGTAACCACTCAAAACTTCCCAAAAGAGCACTTACCTTGCTAATGCTCAATAGCAAGCTCATTACACAATTTACACTAAGAACAATAAGTAATTCAAATCAGAAATGGACGTGGAGAGGTTACCGCCCTCTCCAAACTTTAAACTACACTCACAAGAATTTTTTGAGCTATTGACGTTCCCGGATCGAAATCCCTTTCCCTCTACTAGCTTGCTGATCTAGGTGAGCCCCTTTTCCCTCAATTTCCACTTGATCTATCATTACATATAATGCATAGTGTATTAGGTAGAATCCAGTTGTAATACCCCAAAATAGGGCTTGGAATTATGTTACTAATTCGAGTATAACTTAAATTAATTTAGGGAATTGTAATGTCCCCATAATAGGCTTAGAAGAACATGCCAATCTTAATTATTAAGAGAATTCTAGACTAGTGTAACTAAGGTGGCTAATTTAATTCTTGGAACTTAATTAAAAGAAAGTGTGATAAAAAGGACTAATTAATGAAATGATCAATTAGGTGATCACTTTTATAAGTGACCAAAATGTAGAGCCAACAAGTTAGAGTGCTGAATTATGAAAGGACTGAATTGAACATTAAGCTAAATTAAGAGAATGCATGGTAAATCAAAAATAGGTGGTGGACAATACGCATATCCACCTAAGCATGCTTACCCGTCCATTTGTGGTAATCATCTTCTTATTCATTTGACTAAAACCTCCAAAACCAATTTTAGAGAGAGTGAAGTGAGGGAAGGCTTCGGTTTATCATAGGAGCCTTGAATTGGAGCATTCATCTTGCTCAATTCCTTAGGATCTTGGTAGATTTCTTAATTAAGAAGGTAAATTCTTGATTTCCTCACTTAATTCGCATACTTGAAGCTTGGTTTAGTGATATCTTTGTTGAATTGATTTGTTTGGAGGTCTAGTTGGTAGAATTCTGCTTGTATGAATCATGTAACTATGAAGTTGATGCTAGAAATCAACATTGACATTCGAATGGATCACTAGATAATGTTCACGTGTACTTTTAACCCGAACATATATGCTTATAACTCGGCTTGGTTATTGAATGTGAAGTGAGAATGGTTGAAATTTAAACATCATCCAATGTGTAAACATGAAAACCTAAATCTTTGTATATATGTATTGAATTGGCTTAGGGCAGAATAGATTGTTAATAGAGCATGCTTGAATTGTGTAAATTATATGTAAGGTGATTTGGTGTACTTGCTGCCCTGTTTTCATATGCTTGACACATAACTAAACTGTTTATAAGTGATTAATGAAGCTAAAACTTAAACTAGTGAAATCTGCCCAGAAAACTCTGTTCTGGGCAGTAACTTTGAAAATTCACCATATATAGTAATGGTGCAATTAAAGGTTGAAATTTATATGGATGGAAACTTAACACGTCTAGTATGATTAGAAACAAACAGAATTGAATTATGGATTGTAAAACGAATTGTAGAGAAGAAACACTAGGGACAGTGCAAACTGTCCAGTGTTGTAAATTGCCCTATCTTTAAGTTAAAAACTGTATTAATTGGTAAAGAATAAAAATGTAAGACCTATATGGTTAGAAAGATAATTAAATTATCTTTCTAACGGTGTAAACGAATTGAAATTCCGATGTACAGAATGAAAGTTATGCATGTTTAAGTAAAAAGTGCACAAGCTGCCTGGCAGCGGCCATCTAGGTCTTTTGGACAGTTTTGTAAACTGTTTTATAAACAGTTTGGACAGTTTAGTTATTGCCCTATTTCTGCCCAAGTTGGAATGTAAACAATGTTGGCAATGATCATTAATATATATATATATATATATATATATATATATATATATATATATATATGACTGTGTTGTCTGTTTTATGCATGTAATGTATTAACATTGTTGCAATGATAAGTAATTGTGTAAATATATTGGACTGCTTGAGATAGATAATTATCTACCTTGTTTAACATGTGTTCACTTGTATAGATTATTAGAGCAAAGAGTAAACCTTGTGGAGGAAGAAAGGAGTGGCCAAACATGTGGCAAACACAAAGGAAATTGGATCCAAGACAAATAAACTAGCTTGGAGTATTGTGAGTGTAGTTATTGTGGGATTAGGACTTAGGTCCTAACCAAATATATATATATATATATATATATATATATATATATATATATCTATTTTTTGCTACTGATATGCCATGATAATGAGATTAATTTAAATTGAATATGAATAAAAAGGGAAGATTGGACTAAACTGAAATTGTGTTTAAGTGATAGCATGAAAATTGATAAATTAATTAGAAAGAAAAGTGAAAACAAATGTACGAATCCATGCCTTGGATTGACCTAATCGAATGCTTACTACTTGAAATGATTGAAATGCTTGCTACTTGAAAAGCTTGTCACTTGAAGTGCTTGAAATGCTTGTTAATTGAAATGCTTGAATCCTTGTACTTGAAATGTGATATGATTGAAATGCTTGAATCCTTGTACTTGAAATGTGATCTAATTGAAATGCTTGAATCCTTGTACTTGAAGTGTGATCTAATTGGAATGCTTGAATCCTTGTACTTGAAACGTGACCTATTCGAAATGCTTGATTTCGTGTCTTGGATGTATTCATTCGAATTTCTTGCTTGGAATTGCTCTTATGATATAATACTTGTAAAGTGATATAAACCATGAACATAAAAACATGACTAGATGTCTAAAAATGGCATATAATTCGATTTGCTTACTTGAGTAACAAGTAAACTTGTGAAATGAATAGGTAAGGCTCAACTAGCCTAAGGGCTAAGCTTGATCTTGAAATAATTGCTTGAATATAATCCTTGAACATGAATTGTCTTGCCTTGAACATGAAAGAATGAAACATAAGAAACAACAACAAGCTTTAAAGTATAAAATACACTCCAACTTTTAAACAGGAGCTAAGATACTTAAGTTGCCTACAATGAAAGTCGTTGGATACAATGGTATGATGCATGGTATACTTGGGACTACGGTCCATGAGCCATGGCTCGAGGGGACGCCCCATTACATGAAATATGTTATTGGCGACAGTTGGAGGTAACAGGGGAGTTATACAGAGATTGGCGACAGTTTGGTTGGATAGTGAGAAGTATAGGATTACATGTTTCCGATATTAGCCATTGCTATGTGCTTTGAGCTAAGTATCTCTTGGACCTTTATGGTCAAGCACGAACCAATGTTATTCGTAACCAATTGTGATCCAAGGCAAACATGTTAAAAGATATGAACCTTATTGAGAAATTGAATAAGAAATTCAAAAGAAAATCTTGAATATGTTAAAAGCTCTTGTTGGGCATAATGTTTAAAGAAGCTTTTGGTGAGCATAATGTTTGAAGAAAACAAATGAGAAATAAATGAAGCATAAAGCTTACTTGAATACTTGAATTTATTGACATACAAACTCGTTACTTGAAATACTTGTTACTTACTTGACTTGTATACCTGGACTTCTTGCAACATGATTGATACTTGCAATAGATCTTGATCTTACTTGAATTCTTGAGTGTTTCTGCCATGTACACCTTGTACATGAAAATATGGATTGTTTTAATTATAATTGCGTGTAAACATGAATAATGCTCGAATTGGATTGTTTGTATGTTAATTATGTATACATGAGTTGCTGCTCGGAATAACCTGAATAATGCTCAAATTGGACTATTTTGTGTATGTTAATTATGTATGCATGAGTTGTTGCTCGGAATAACCTGAGTAATGCTCAAATCGGACTGTTTTGTGTATGTTAATTATGTATACATGAGTTGTTGTCTGGAATAACATGAATAATGCTCGAATTGGATTGTTTTGTATATGTTAATTATGTATACGTGAGTTGTTGCTCGGAGTAACCTAAATAATGCTCGAATTGGACTATTTTGTGTATGTTAATTATGTATACATGAGTTGCTGCTTGGAGTAACCTGAGTAATGCTCGAATTGGACTATTTTGTGTATGTTAATTATGTATACATGAGTTGTTACCCCGAATAACATGAATAATGCTCGAAATAAACTGTTTTTATGTGATTAACATGTAAACATGAGTGTTGCTACCATGTATACTTTGTACATGAAGATATGGACTGAATTGGTTAAAGTACATGATATATGGACTATTTTGGCATTGTGAATTATGTGTACCTGTTACTTGAGATAAGGGCTCGAAATGTGTACATACTTGAACTGTCTTGTTTAAGAACGCTACTTGATAACATTTTTCTGCTCCTCGCACTCCTCGACTAAATGGGGTTGTTGAGAGGAAAAATCATAGTTTAAAAGAAATGGCTAGAACCATGCTTTGTGAACATAATTTGCTTATGTATTTTTGGGAAAAATCCACAAATACCGAAAGAAAACACCTTATGAGATTTTAAAATCCAAAAAGCCTATCATTAGCTATTTTCATCATTTCGGATGTAAATGTTTTGTTTTAAATAATGGAAAAGACAATTTGGGCAAATTTGATGCTAAAAGTGATGAAGTTATTTTCTTAGATTATTCTTTAAACTCTAAAGCCTATTGAGTATTTAATAAATGAACTCTGGTAGTTGAAGAGTTTATTCATGTGGCTTTCGATGATAACCTCCTTTCAAGGAAGTATTCTTGTGATGATGATGATGATGTAGGAATTTTTGAAACCAACAATGGTGGGCAATCATCAAAGGTAGATGAAGATCCATTGAAAGAAGAAGATGCACAAGATCCACTCTAGAGGAAAAGGAAGTGAACTACCCAAGGGAGTTCAACAATGTCAAAGGTGGTGAAATTTTGGGTGATCCATCCAAAGGGGTAACCACTAGATCTTCTCTTAGAAATGCTTGTAATGTTGTATTTATCTCATGCATGGAGCCTAAAAATATCAAAGAAGCATTAAATGATGATTATTGGATATTGGCTATGCAAGAAGAGTTAAACCAGTTTGAGAGAAGTCAAGTATGGACATTAGTTGATAGGCCTAGTAATAAATCTACCATAGGAACTAAATGGGTTTTTAGAAATAAACTAGATGAGAATGGTTACATAGTGAGAAACAAGGCTAGACTTGTCGCTCAGAGTTACACTCAAGGAATCAATTTTGATGAAACTTATGCACCCGTAGCTAGAATGGAAGCTATTAGGGTGCTTCTTGCATTTGCATGTTAACATGAATTCAAGCCTTTTTAGATGGATGTAAAAAGTGCTTTTCTAAATGGTTTTATTAATGAAGAGGTGTATGTAGAACAACCACCAGGTTTTGAAGATCCAAAATATCCAAACCATGTTTTCAAACTTTCAAAAGCTTTATATGGTTTGAAATAAGCTCCTAGAGCTTTATATGTACTTGATCCTTTATAGCTGCCTCAGGTTCCCAAGTTGCTTCTTTAGTCTTGTGACTTCTCCATAATACTTTTATGCGGGGAACAGATATGTTACAAAGTCTTCTAACTTCACAATCTAGAACTTGAACTGGTTCCTCTTCGTAAGATAGATATGGATTGAATTCTACTCCTTTAGACTCAAGTACATAAGAGGGATCTAATCGGTATTTGCAAAGCATAGAAACATGAAATACATCGTGAATCTTGTCAAATTCACCAGGGAGAGCTAAACAATATGCCATAGGACCAATTCTTTTCGATAACCTTGAAAGGGTCCAATAAAACGAGGACTAAGCTTCCCCTTCTTTCCAAATCTGAATACTTTATTCCATGGAGAGACTTTTAGAAACACTTGATCTCCTACATTATGTTGAATATCTCTTCTTTTTAAATCAACATATGTTTTTTGTCTATCGAAGGCTTCTTTTGGTCTATTATGAATAACATATACTTGTTCCTCTGTTTCTTTGAGCAGGTCAGGTCCTAAGACCTTGCTTTATCCTAATTCTGACCATCATAAGGGAGTTATGCATTTTCTTCCATATAAAGCTTCAAATGGAGCCATTTGAATGGATGCTTAATAGCTATTATTGTATGCAAATTCTACCAACAGTAAGGATTTCTCCCAGTTCTTTTTGAATTCAATCACAGAGGCCCGAAACATATCTTCAAGAATCTGGATCACTCTTTTGGATTGACCATCTGATTAAAGGTGGAAAGTTGTACTGAGATTTGTTTTGGTTCCTAAAGCCTTCTACAACGAATTCCATAACCTAGAAGTGAATCGATGATCTAGATCTGTAACATACTCTAACCACCCTAGTAGGATGATGTAAGTTACTACAACTACAATCAATGATTCATTCAATTTAAGGTTGAGAATTCAATTCGTTTTATGTCTTTCTTGCTCATTAAGAAAGGTTTCGAATAGGTGAGGACCTCTAATGCACTTTGTTATCAAAATCAATACCAATTAAAACTTACTTTATTCCCAAGCAATCATTCGAACTAGATGAGAAGCCTATTAAATAATTTCAACATTCAGTGTAACTATCAAGCATTCCAATAAGTGATTTACATGTTTTACTTATGTGACATTAATCAAACACATGAGCTTACAAAGTCATACATACCATTTGGCCAATTCTCTAAGTGATCTATGTGGTTCATGTCTAACATGTATATTACTACATTTACTTTATGTTAACTAGCTAACTTTAATAGATCTATTCAACCATCACATGCATAATTCAACCATAGGAAATCTAACATTTGGCTAACAACATACAAGCTCATTAAGATGCATACATGCTCATACATACATACCATACTCTTGTTGGTCATAGATGAAGTTAATTTATACAAACCATAACTAAGTGATCATAAATATACATGCCTTAGGTGCCACCATCCTAGGAGAACTATAACAAGATGGAAACATACTCTTTTAAGCAAAATGTGACTTGTACGATCTTAGACTTCGGGAAAGTATCCAATATCAACATGTATCATAGAAATGTGACTTGAATAAGAAAAGCTCAGTGAGTGAGTTGAAGTTACAACGCAAACAATACAATAAATCTCAACTACGAACCATCAAATGAATGGTATGATTCCCCTGCCAATAGGGAACCGTTCGAACTAGGCAAACAATAGTAGGTGCATTGCTTAATTTTCAATCCAATATTAATACAAGACTAGAAGTTTAGACATGCTTAATCATCCAATTCGCCTACTTCAGGCATAACATATCCTTTGATCACAATCAATGTTTCAATACACAAGCAATCTCATAAGCAATGTTCAATAGTTCATGGCATTTGATGTTTTCTTTACAATCAAGCAATCTCATAAGCAATGTTCAATAGTTCATGGTATTTGATGTTTTCTTTACAATCAAGCAATCTCGTAAGTAGTGTTCAATCAATGTTTCAATTTCTATAGTTCATGCATTCAATTTCTCCTTTACTATCAATAAATGCAATTCAATGTAGCAATAGGTTCAATGTACATGAGTTATTAGTTCATTTTAGGTATAGCCTTAAGAATCAATTACTCAGACTAGATACTCGAGTCTCTAACCAAACTATCACCAATAACAATAGTCAATATGGTCCCAAGTACCTGGTCAAATCCCTCATACTGTCGCCAATGACCAGTGACAATACTTCCTTCCTACTGTCGCCAATTAGGGACCAATGTCCCGGACCGTTGTCCATCCCGACAATGAGCTCTATAGACTCCATGGCATGCCAACTATATCTAAGACCGACTCAAGACCAAGGGTTACAATATTTATCACTTTCAATCAATTAGAAGCATGATTCAATTCAATATGCACATTTTGTGCCAATATCCCCTTTCAATCGAATAGGGCCCAAGCAATACCAATTTCAATCTTTCAATAATCAATGAAGGTGTGTCAATCAATATGTCATTAAACAATGAATTGAGTTACTTCTATCTATAACATCATGCTTCAATTCAATATAGTTCAATTAGGCAATAAGCATATCATGACAATCAATAGCAATTCAAGCATGCTTCACAATCAAGTAACCACTAAAAAGAGTACTTACCTTGCTAATGCTCCATAGCAACCTTATTATACAATTTATACTTAAGAATCAATAAGAATTACAAATCAAAAATAGACTTGGAGAGGTTACCGCCCTCTCCAAACTTTAAACTACACCCACAGGAATTTTCTGAGCTATTGTCGTTCCAGATTGTAATCCCTTTCCCTCTACTAGCTTGCTGATCTAAGTGAGCCATTTTTTCCTCAATTTCCACTTGATCTAAAATTCATACAATACATAGTGTATTAGATACAATCCAGCAACCAATTGAGTCATTATGTGACTCCACACTCAAGCATACAATTCAATATAAACATCTAGACTGTTGCTGGCTTGCAGCATGTGCACTGCTTACTTAAATGTTCATATCTTTTATTCCGTACATCAGAATTTTGAACTGTTTACACTTTTAAAAAGCTAATTTTAATTTTCTTTCTATCCCTATAGGTCTTGCATTTTAATCCTCTTCCAATTAATACAGCTTTTAGCTTAAAGACGGGGCAATTTACAACACTGGACAGTTTGCCGTATCCCTAGTGTTTCTTCTCTAGAATTCATTATAAAATCCATAATCAATTTTTGTTTTCTCCTAATGAATTTAAACATGTTAAGGGATGGTCCATCAAAATTTCAGCCTTAAATTCTATTTATACAATTTATGGTGATTTTTCAAAGTTACTGCCGAGAATAGAGTTTTCTGGGCAGATTACACTAGGTTAAGCTTCTAGCTTCATAATTCATCTAAACAAGATTAAAACTTTATAATTCAACTTATATTCATATTCCTACATGTCTAGGTTAGTCAAATTCACCTATCAATGTGATTAAAACAGGGCATTTGAGCAATATTTTCAATTTGATTCATTAATACATCAATTCACTAGAATTTCAAGCAACCACAATTTCAATTCACATATCAATCATCCATTCTAATCATCATCCAAATTTTCTGGCAACTAGCATATCATTTCATCATCAATTTGGCTACTGACAACCTCAATTTCTCATACTCATTCGAATGACACAATCAATTTCACGGATTGATCAATCAATTGAACTTCTTAACTAGTTCATAGCATCATTTCACTAACTATTCATCAAATTCATATAATTCAAGCAAGAACCCTAAATCTACATGCATCATTTGAATCTATAACACATTAAGGAAGAGATTTTAGCTTTCTATCAAGATTATATGAATGCTAGTAACTCCAATTTCACCAAATTCGAGCTTGAATCTTTGATTATAAAGCTTTCTCACTCAACCCCCTTTCTCTCTTCTTTTTTCCTCCTACCCGACCACAATGAGAAAGATGATGATAATTCATCAATTAATTCCTCCCTTAAATGACTAATTCATCCTTAATTATCCACTAATTAATGACATGTGTAGGGGCATTTTAGGAATGTGAGAATTTGCATGCATTCCTTCAATTTGTCACTTGTTTCGGTTTGGTCAATTATACATTAGGTTATCACTTTAATAACTAGACTCAGTACCTTACATTCATTCAATTAGGGATTAAATGAAGGCATTGTAGAAACTTCTTTTATACTAGTTTTGAGGATATTACAATTCCCTCCCCCTTAAAGAAATTCGTCCTCGAATTTACCTGAGGGGGATAGATGAGGGTACTGCTTTCTCATTGTTGCTTCAGGTTCCCAAGTAGCTTCTTTTACATTGTGATTCTTCCATAGAACTTTCACCAATGGTACAATCTTATTGCGAAGCCTCTTGACTTCTTTATCAAGTATTTGAATTGGCTCTTCATCATACGATAGATCAGGATTAAGTTCCACTTCATCAGGCTCTAGAACATGTGATGGATCTAATTGATATTTCCTTAACATCAATACATGGAAGATATTGTGGATTCTACTGAATTCAGCAGGAAATGCTAGCTTGTAAGCAACTGGACCGATCTTTTCCAAGACTTCAAAGGGTCCGATGAATCGAGGGCTTAGTTTACCCTTTTTCCTGAATCTGAGGATTTTCCTCCATGGAGATACCTTCAAGAATACGTAATCTCCCACTTAGTATTCAATGGTTCTTCTCTTGATATCGGCATATGCCTTTTGCCTATCAAAGGCCTCTTCAGTCTACTATGGATCACCCGAACTTGATTTTCAGTTTCACGAAGCAATTCATGTCCCAAGACCTTGTTTTCCCCCACTTCAGACCAACATAGGGGAGTTCTACATCTCCTACCATACAATGCTTCGAATGGGGCCATTTTGATAGAAGCTTGATGGTTGTTGTTGTAGGTAAACTCGGCTAATGGTAGAGATTTCTCCCAATCTTTACCGAAGTCGATAATGCAAGCTCAAAGCATGTCTTCAAGTACTTGGATTACCCTTTCAGATTGTCCATCAGTTTGTGGATGGAAGGCAGTGCTAAGGTTCAGCTTAGTTCCCATAGCCTCTTGAAGTTCCCTCCAGAATCGAGAAGGAAAACGAGAGTCCCGATTAGATATGATAGATCTAGGAACACCGTGAAGTCTGACAACTTCTTTCAAGTATAATTCAGCTAGGTAGAAAGTGAGCCGATTTGGTGAACCTATCAATGATCACCCAGATAGCATCATTTGTCCTCAATGATAGAGGCAATCCCGATACGAAGTCCATTGTTATACACTCCCACTTCCATTGATGCAATTTGATGGGTTGAAGGAGTCCAGTAGGTAGTTGGTGTTTGGCCTTCACCTTCTGGAAAGTAAGGCACTTCGATATGAAGTCAACAATATCGGCCTTCAATCCCGGCCACCAATAGACTTCCTTTAAGTCCTTATACATCTTGATCACTCTTGGATGTATTGAAAAAGGACTATTATGTGCTTCTTGAAGAATTTCTCTCTTTAGGATTGGATCATTGGGTACACAAACCCAATTCTTGATGTAGAGCACACCATTCGATTGAAGTGAGAATTCAGTGCTCGGTTTGGATTCAAGTTCTTTCTAAATCTTCTGAAATCCATGATCATTTTGTTGAAGCTCTTTGATCCTCGAATTCAAGTCGGATTAAACTTGAAGTTCTGCCACATATCTCTGATTGTTTAGGAGCTTAAAATGGGCATTGAAAGTAATTAAAGCTACAATTAAAGGATTTTGATTAGTGGATTCATATCATCCATTCGAATAGGGGATAACCAATGTTGGAAATTCGTATTCAATCTTACCAATTGAATGTTTGCCACTGAGTTCATCAGCCACAACATTTGCCTTGCCCGGGTGGTAATCAATGATTAGATCATAGTCTTTTAGTAGTTACACCCATCTTCGTTGTCGAAGATTCAACTCTTTCTGAGTTAGGATGTATTTTAAACTCTAATGATCCATAAATAATCGACATTTCTCTCCATATAGGTAATGTCTCCAGATCTTTAAAGCAAACACGACCGCAGCTAGCTCAAAGTCGTTTGTTGGATAGTTCAATTCATGTGGTTTGAGTTGCCGAGAAGCATCAGCAATGACCTTGTCGTCTTGCATCAATACACACCCTAAACCGAGATGGGAAGCATCACTGAAGACTATAAAGTCTTTTCCTGGTTCAGGATGGATTAGAATAGGAGCTTGAGTTAGGACTTGCTCAATTGATCAAAGCTCCTTTATTGGTCCTCAGATGATTTAAATGGAGTATTCTTTCGAAGGAGTCGAGTCAATGGAGTAGCAAGAATCGAGAACCCTTCCATGAATCTTCAGTAATACCTAGCTAAATCGAGAAAACTCCTCACCTTGCTAACATTTTTTGGAGGTCTCCATTTGATGATGGTTTGAATCTTCTTAAGATCAACCTTTATCCCTTCGGCCGAGATAACATGGCCCAGGAAGGATACTTTCGAGAGCTAGAACTCGTATTTGCTAAATTTGGCATATAGCTGATTCTCCCTCAATGTTTGGAGTTCAATTCGAAGGTGATTAGCATGTTCTTATTTCTCCTTTGAGTAGACAAGAATGTCATCAATAAAAACAACCACGAATTTGTCCAAATAGGGTTTGAACACTTGGTTCATTAAGTCCATGAAAGCCGCTCGAGCATTGGTTAGCCTGAAAGGCATAACTAGGAACTTTTAGTGACCATAACGAGTCCTGAAAGCGGTTTTGGGTACATCTGAGTCTTGTATTCTCATCTGATAGTACCTCAATCACAAATCGATCTTGGAGAAGACTTTGGAATCCTTGAATTGATCGAACAAGTCCTCAATCCTCGGCAATGGACACTTGTCCTTAATATTGAGCTGGTTTAGCTGACGATAATCAATACATAGCCTCATCGACCCGTCTTTCTTCTTAACGAACAATACGGGTGCTCCCCAAGGTGAAGAGCTAGGTCGGATGAAGCCCTTATCTTAAAGATCTTGCAATTGTTTCTTAAGCTCTTTGAGTTCAATAAGGGCAATTAGATATGGAGCGATAGACACAGGATCACTCTCGGGTTGAACTTCAATCTTAAATTTGACTTCCTAAATAGGGGGCAATCCCGGTAATTCCTCAAGAAAAACATCAGGGAAGTTAGAAACAACAGGGAATGAACTCACCCCGAATTCAATTTCATCACTTTTAATCATAGCAGCAAAGATGCTAATAGTTTCTTATCGATCAAGGTAATGGATTTTTCTCTTAGACCTCGGAGAAACAATTTTCTCTTTTGGCAATCTACCCAAGCTTGATGCCTTCCTAACTAATCTAATCCCATAATGAGATCGAATTCAACAAAAGATAACAATAACAAGTCGGCCAGGAATGGGATGCCTTAAATAAGCAAAGGGCAATCCTTACATATTTGGTTTACTATTACATTATCTTCTAAAGGATTGGTAGCAATTAAGTTACAACTGACATATTTAGGCTTCAATTTAAGCTTTTCAACTAAAGGAGATCTTATGAATGAATGGGTTGATCTCGTATCAAATAAAGCATAAACAGGGTATGTATCGAGGTAGATTATACCTGGAATTACATCAGTAGATTCTTCATCCTCACGCCCTCGGATGTGATAGACTCGAGCAGGTGTCGGAGACTCTTTATATGTAGTATTAGACCCTTGGCCTTTGCTCTTCCCGTAGTTTCCTAAGTTAGCTTGCTTCAAACCCTTTCCCCTACGAGAAGGAGCTTGATTCAGTTTGTAAGAAACATGAGAAGGCAGCTTGTTCAGATTTTAGGGGCAATCTTTGACATAGTGCGTTGTATCTCTGCACAAGTAGCAAGCATTGGCAATCTTTCTACAAACTCTGGTATGGTTCTTTTGACAAGTCTTTCATGTAGGGATTTGATTCTCCCTCCCGGTATATAGCTACCCTTAGAGAAATTTCCGTGATTGGAAGAATTTCCTCCATGATGATTTTGTTTCTTGTTGCGCCAATGAGGATTGTGATCATCCCTCGATCTTTTGTTATCTCGGGACTGATTCTCTGATCGTTTTTCCGAAGTCTTCATCTTTGTTTCGGTAGCTATAACTCAGTTGACCATTTCTTGGAAGTCAGTAATCCCCAAATCAATGAACATGGGACCTAACTCGTCATTAAGACCGTCGATGAACATTCTACACTTATCCTCCTCTTTTTTTACGAATTCTGAGCCGCATTTGCAATATTTGCAGAATTCTCTGACATATTGCTCGATAGGCTTCCCTCATTGTTTTAGGTGCAAGAACTTCTTTTTGCGATCAGCAAGATACTAATCACTTATATATTTCTTTTTGAATTCTTTAAGGATGAATTCCTAGGTGACAGCTTCTTTAGATGCTGCCAAAGTAGTAATTTCCCACCAATTCAATGCCTCCTCGGCCAATAAAGCTACTGCACAATCCATCTTGTGTTCATTTGAGCACTGTAGTTTCTTAGACAATATTCTTGTTGTATTCTCCAACCAGTACTCTACTTCTTTTGGCTTATCTTCACTTGTTCTAGTGAAGGTGTAAGCTCGGTGTTGAGCTAATTTATCAATAGGAGATCTTGCTGATTTTGCTACTGAAGAGTCAGAAGTACTTTGTCTCATTGAAACAATCATTTGATCAAACATCTCATTCAGACTGGAGAAGCATTCTCGTTGAATAGGATGAATCATGGGAACTTCCTACTAAACTTGTTGGGGTTCAGAAGGCTTCAGGGGATCCAGGTTCATCCTTATGCTCCTTTCCTCATTGGAGGAGCCAGTCGGGCTTTCATTATCCTTGCCCAATCTTGTTTCAGACATTCTATATATAAGGAATAAGAGAAGTTAAGCTCAAGTCACAATCCAATCAATATTCAAGTAACTCCTAGGTGGCACCTAAATTATCAATGAGAATAGCCTATTTATACAATAGACCCTAGAATCATGCAACCATAAGCTCTGATTACCATTATATAACATACTATAACCACCCTGGTAGGATTAGGTAAGTTACTACAATTACAATCAATGATTCATTCAATTTAAGGTAGAGAATTCAATTTGTTTTAGGTCTTTCTTGCTTATTAAGAAGGGTTTCGAATAGGTGAGGACCTCTAATGCACTTTGTTATCAAAATCAATACCAATTAAAACTTACTTTATTCCCAAGCAATTATTCGAACTAAATGAGAAGCCTATTAGATAATTTCAACATTCAATGTAACTATCAAGCATTCCAATAAGTGATTTACATGTTTTACTTATGTAACCTTAATCAAACATATGTGCTTACAAAGTTATACATGCCATTCGGCCAATTCTCTAAGTGATCTAGGTGGTTCATGTCTAACATGTAGATTACTACATTTACTTAATGTTAACTTGCCAACTTCAATAGATCTATTCAACCATCACATGCATAATTCAACCATAGGAAATCTAACATTTGGCTAACAACATAAAAGCTCATTAAGATGTATACATGCTCATATATACATACCATACTCTTATATGTCATAGATGAAGTTAATTTATACAAAACATAACTAAGTGATCATAAATATACATGCCTTAGGTGCCACCATCCTAGGAGAACCATAACAAGATGGAAACATACTCTTTTAAGCAAAATGTGATTTGTACGAGCTTAGACTTCGGGATAGTATCCAATATCAACCTGTATCGTAGAAAAGAGACTTGAATAAGCAAAGCTTAGTGAGTGAGTTAATGTTACAAGGCAAACGGTACAATAAATCTGAACTACGAACCATCAAATGGATGGTATGATTCCCCCATTAATAGGGAACCATTTGAACTAGGCATACAATACAAGGTGTATTGCTTAATTTTCAATCCAATATCAATACAAGACTAGAAGTTTAGACATGCTTAATCATCCAATTCGACTACTTTAGGCATAACATATCCTTTGATTAGAATCAATGTTTCAATACACAAGCAATCTCATAAGCAATGTTCAATAGTTTATGGAATTTGATGTTTTCTTTACAATCAAGCAAACTCATAAGCAATGTTCAATAGTTCATGGCATTTGCTGTTTTCTTTACAATCAAGCAATCTGATAAGTAGTGTTCAATCAATGTTTCAATATCTATAGTTCATGGCATTCAAATTTTCCTTTACTATCAATCAATGCAATTCAATGTAGTAATAGGTTCAATATACATGAGTTATTAGTTCATTTTAGGTATAGCCTTGATAATCGATTACTCAATCTAGATACTCGAGTCTCTAACCAAACTGTCGCCAATAACAATAGTCAATATGGTACCAAGTAGTTGGTCAAATCCCTCCTACTGTCGCCAATGACTAGTAACAATACTTCTATCGTACTGTCGCCAATTAGGGACCAATGTCCCAGACCGCAGTCCATCCCGACAATGAGCTCTATAGACTGTATGGAATGCCAACTATATCTAATACCGACTCGAGACCAAGGCTTACAATAGTTATCACTTTCAATCAATTAGAAGCATGATTCAATTCAATATGCACATTTTGTGCCAATATCCCATTTCAATCGAATAAGACTGAAGCCAATACCAATTTCAATGTTTCAGTAGTCAATGAAGGTGTGTCAGTCAATATGTCATTAAACAATGAATTGAGTTACTTCTATCTATAACATCATGCTTCAATTCAATATAGTTCAATTAGGCAATAAGCATATCATGACAATCAATAGCAATTCAAGCATGCTTCACAATCAAGTAACCACTCAAAAGAGTACTTACCTTGCTAATGCTCCATAGCAAGCTCATTATACACTTTATACTTAAGAATCAATAAGAATTACAAATCAAAAATAGACTTGGAGAGGTTACCGCCCTTTCCAAACTTTAAACTACACCCACAAGAATTTTTTGAGCTATTGTCATTCTAGATTGTAATCCCTTACCCTCTACTAGCTTGCTGATCTAAGTGAGCCCTTTTTTCTCAATTTCCACTTGATCTAACATTCATACAATACATAGTGTATTAGATACAATACATCAACCAAATGAGTCATTATGTGACTCCATACTCAAGCATACAATTCAATATAAACATCTAGACTATTGCTGCCTGGCAGCATGTGCACTGCTTACTTAAATGTTCATATCTTTTATTCCGTACGTCAGAATTTCAAAATGTTTACACCATTAGAAAGCTAAATTAATTTTCTTTCTAACCCTGTAGGTCTTACATTTTAATCCTCTGCCAATTAATACAGTTTTTAGCTTAAAGACAGGGCAATTTACAATATTGGACAGTTTGCACTGTCCCTAGTGTTTCTTCTCTACAATTCATTCTACAATCCAGAATTTAGTTCTATTTTCTCCTAATGAATTTAGACATGTTAAGGAACTGTCCATAAAAATGTTAGCCTTAAATTCCATTTATACAATTTATGGTGATTTTTCAAAGTTACTGCCCAGAACAAAGTTTTCTGGGCAGATTACACTAGGTTAAGCTTCTACTTCGTAATTCATCTAAACAAGATTCTAACATTATAATTCAACTTATATTCATATTCCTACATGTATAGGTTAGTCCAATTCACCTATCAATGTGATTAAAACAAGGCATTTGAGAAATATTTTCAATTTGATTCATTAAGACATCAATTCACTAGAATTTCAAGCAACCACAATTTCAATTCACATATCAATCATCCATTCTAATCATCATCCAAATTTTCTGGCAACTAGCATAGCATTTCATCATCAATTTGGCTATTGACAACCTCAATTTCTCATACTCATTCGAATGACACAATCAATTTCACGGATTGATCAATCAATTGAACTTCTTAACTAGTTCATAGCATCAATTCACTAACTATTCATCAAATTCATGTAATTCAAGCAAGAACCCTAAATCTACATGCATCATTTGAATCTATAACACATTAAGGAAGAGATTTTACCTTCCTATCAAGATTATATGAATGCTACTAACTCTAATTTCACCAAATTCAAGCTTGAATCTATGATTATAGAGCTTTCTCACTCAATCCCCTTTCTCTCTTCTTTTTTCCTCCTACTCGGCCACAATGAGAAAGATGATGATAATTCATCAATTAATTCCTCCCTTAAATGAATAATTCATCCTTAATTATCCACTAATTAATGACATGTGTAGGGGAATTTTAGGAATATGAGAATTTTGCATGCATTCCTTCAATTTGTCACTTGTTTCGGTCTGGTCACTTATACATTAGGTTACCATTTTTTCAATTATAGCATTCTAGTCTTTAATAATTAGACTTAGCACCTTACTTCCAATCAATTAGGGATTAAATGAAGGCATTGTAGTAACTTTCTTTATACTAGTTTTGAGGATATTACAAGATCCGAGATTAAAGAAGTAGGAACACTGTACAAACATATCACCTCTCATATATACAGCTCGATCAACTGATCCAAGCTCACATTCATTCGAATAGGTATGAAGTGAGCTAACTTAGAAAATCTATCGATTATCACCAAGATTGCATCATTCTTCCTTGGGATAAAGGTAAGCCACTTACAAAATCCATAGCTATACGATCCCATTTCTACAGGGTAGTTCGATTGGTTGTAAAAGTCCTATAGGGACCCAATGCTCAGCTTCAATATTCTGACATGTTAAACACTTAGATACAAATACTATAATAGAAAACTTCATTCCTGGCCACCAATAGAATTCCTTCAAATCTTTATACATCTTAACAAATCCAAGATGGATTGAAAAGAGACTACTTTGAGCTTCCTGAAGCATTTCTCTCTTAAAGGCTTCCTCATTTGGCACACACTCTTTTTTGAAAGTGGAGTAACCAATTAGGGTTCAGAGAGAAGTCTAGATTAGGTTCCACCTTAAGCTCACGTATTATGCTTTGAAGTTTTGGAACTGATTGTTGAAGGGCTTTGATTCTTAAAATCAAATTGAAATGAACTTGAAGTTAAACTAAAAGCTTTTGATTCCTTTGAGGTCTAAGTGAGCATTGATTGAAGTAGGTGCTACAATACAATGAGACATCTTCAGATAAAAGAATCTGGAATTCGATTAAGGCTAAAACATATCTTAATTAAGGTCTTATTGATTGAATGTTTGCGACTGAGTGCATCAGCCACTACATTAGACTTCTCCAAATGGTAATTTAACACCCTAAAATTTGGTCTAGTTAGAATTGGGTTTCAGCGATCAGAAATCCTATATTCTAAGAGTCTAAATGTTGCATTGGTATTTATTATGTTGTTAATGAGCCTTAATTAAGTCAATTTATGGTTACGAGTTTCATCGAAAGATCCAAAAATATTGAAATCAAGCTTAGTGTATCGATACCATTAGTTTCGTATCGGTACGGTTCTTCAAATTCTGATTAACTTATCGAACTTTGACTAACTATATCGATACTGCCATAGGCGTATCAATATGGGTGTCTGTTAGAGTCAAATTAGTGACCCAATTGTTAAATATTGAAACGTAGAGGACAAAAACATAAAGTTTAGGAAGTTGAAAGACTAACCTTGCAATTAGCACATCTTCAATTAAAATCACCACATACGTGGGTGATTAGAATTGAATTCATTCAAGCGAAGGAAAGCTTTGTATTTACAAAGAAAATAAAATAAATAAGGTAGCCAAAAGTTTGAGCTTACCCGAGAAAGAACCAAGCTAACACCTCAATCTCATCTCCTTCCTCCAAGCAAGCACCTTCATTGTTGAAGTTATAAAATATTGAGTTTCCTTTTATCCATTGATCTAAAATTGTTGCTATCGATCAGGTAAGCTATAATCCCCAAACAATCAAAATTTATGGATAAATCAAGCTATAATCCCCAAACAATCAAAAGTTTAAGCTATTTTAAGCTTCAATATTGATTTTGATATTGTTATATTGATTTCGATATCATATTACAGATTATAACTAATCCCTATTGTTTAACCTAGCTCAAGAATTGAATATAGATCATCCATCATCACTATCAAAAGCTAGGAACAAGGGAATTTCAATCCGAGAGCTGTAGAAGCTTAAAAATATTGAGGTGAGTGTAGTCAGAGTCTCAAGATTAGGCTAGGTGCCTTTCCCAATACCATTTGTCATTGTACATAGTATTGCTAACATCGTTCTTCATGAATATTGCAACGAACCACTTAGTGGATGTCATTGGAACCCAATTCAGGAATTATTGAAGCATAGAACATCGAACATAGAGAATGGTCATTGCTACTGTTGTAACACCCCGAAATCTGACCTAGTCAGAATTGGGTTCCAGCGATTGGAAACCTACATTGGAAAGGTTCAAATTAGCTTTGACTTAGACCACAAGGTCAATTGTATTGATATTGGACTCCAATTGAGTCAATTTATTGTTTATGGACCTTATTGAAAACCTTTTAGTGGCCAAATTATAGAAATTAAAAGTTGGGGGTACAAGTTTAGAATACCGAAGAGTTGAGGGACTAACCTTGCGATTAGCCCCTTCTTTATTATAATCATCCTACGTGGGGTGTTCTGATGACCTTCCTTCATATGAAGGAAAGCTATTCCTTTAAAAATAATAGAATAGCCAATTTAGGTAACTTACCCGATTACATACCAAGCACACACCTCTATCTCATTTTCTTCCACCTCCAAGCAAGCACCTCTATTGTTGAAGGTTGAGAAAGCTTGAGTTTCTTCGGTTTATTGTTACCAAATTATTGTCTTCGGTCGGTTAAGTAGTAATCCCTAAACAATCATTAAAAATCCATGGATAAGTTAAGCTTAATCACAAAGTTAGTGTTTTGACTATCCATAGAAATCTTATAGCTACTGGCTATTTCGTGCTTATATATTGATTTTCATATCATTATATTGTTTAAGATATCGCATTGATGATTCTAATACAATCCTATTGTTTTACCTAGCTCAAGAAGTTGATAACGATCATCCACCGTCACCGACAGAAGCTAGGAACAAAGGGATTGTCATTCGAGAGTCGAAGGAGCATCGGATTGTCAAGGTGAGTGTAGTCAGACCATATAGTGGATGTTATTCGTAAGTCATAGTTTTGACTATTAAACATTGTTATTGTTATTGTCATTGTTTTCGCCACCGTTATTGTCATTGAATCATAGAGTATTGATCATGAAGTTTAGTAATTGATAACATTATTGTTATTGTCATTGAGCATTGCTATCGATACAATTATTGTTATCCAAACATTGGAAATGGAGCATTGATCATTATCATAGTCATTGAGATTATTAAGCATTGACATTGTTATTGATATTGTTAATGAGTATGGATATCGGATCATTGTTATTAACAAGAATATTAAACATTGCTATTGTTACCAAACACCGATCATTGATATTGTTATTAGACCTTGAATTCGAAAGGACATTGGATACAATTGGCATGCCATAGAATTCATGAGCTTAGTGTACGAGTGGACTACGGTCCTAGGGCTACGGCTTATATTTATTTGGCGAGGCAGAGGGATGTATTGTGATATTGGTCATATTGGTGAGGCGGAGGGATCAGACCATTTATTGATTTGGCGACGTGTAGGAATTCACGTATCCACTATCTTAGATTCAATCCAAGGGTTCATGATAAGAATTATGATATTATTGTTATTGAACTTGTAACACCCCAAAATCTGGCCTAGCCAAAATTGGGTTCCAAAAACCCTACATCGGTATCGTCCAATATTGTATTGGCATTGATCACGAGGTCAATTGCAATAGTATTGGACTCCAATTGAATCAAATTATTATTTAAGGACCTTATTGGAAGTATTGAAAACCTGTTTACTGGCTAAATCATAGAAATTGAAAGTTTAGGGGTATAAGTATAAAGAATTGAGAGTTGAGGGACTGACCTTGCAATTAGCCCCTCCTCAATTATAACCCAACATACGTGAGATTGTCTAAAGAAATTCCTTCACACAAGGGAAACCTCCTAATTATGATAAGAGTAAAAGAGGGAATGGATGAATAGTCATACAACTTCACCTAATTTCAATAGAAACAAGCACCTCTCTCTTGTCATCTTCAACCTCCCACTTGAACAAGCAAGCACCTCCATTGTTGAGATAGAAAAGCTTATGTTTCTTCAGTTTACTGCTATCAAAACGTTGCTACCTATTAGGTAAGCCAAAACCCTTAAATAGTGTTGAAATCCATGAACGTATCAAGCTTAATTTTAAGCTAAGATTTTGGCTATCCATGGAAAATCTTTAAATAAAAGCTATTTCAAGTATAGATATTGATTTTGATGTCGTTATGTTGATTTCAATATCGTACTACAAATTCTAATCAATTCCTATTGTTTACCTAGCTCAAGAAGTGGAAATAAATCATCCACCATCACAATCAAAATCTAGGAACAAGGGGATTATTATCCAAGAGCCGTGAAAGCTTCAGAATAGCGAGGTGAGTGTAGTCAGAGTCTCGAGACTAAGCTAGGTGCTTTTCCCAATTTCATTGTTATTGAAATTATCACTGCTAACCCTATTATGAAGGGATTTTGCATCGAATCCTTTAGATGATACATTGGTAAGCATCGGTAAGTATATCATCGAACATCGGACATCGGTAGTGTTATTGTTAAGGTTGGTATAATAGCCATTGAATTAAGGAAATATAGAACATCGATTAATTAACATTGTCATTATCATCGTTATAGACATTGTCATCAAGCATTGACATCAATATTGTTATTGTCATCAAGCATCGGAAACGTATCACTGGTCATTGGTATTGTAATTGGGATTATCGAACATTGACATCGAGTCATGAAACAATGAATATTGCCATTGAATTATAGAATGCCGATCATTGTCATCACATCATTGTATATTGATCATTAAACTATTGCTATTGCTATTGAATTATTGGATACATTGGACATTGTTATTGTTATTGAACACCAATCATTGATATTGTTACCGGACCTTGGATTTGATGGACATTGGATACAATTGGCATCCCATAGAATTTATGAGCTCAGTATACGGGCGGACTACGGTCCTAGGGCTACGGCCTATATTGACTTGGCAAGGCAAAGGGATTTGTTGTGATATTGTTCATATTGGCGAGGCAGAGGGACTAGACCATTTATTGATTTAGTGAGGCGTAGGAATTCGCGTACCCACTATCCGAAATCGATCCAAGGGTTATTGCTAAAATATGATGTTATTTCTTTTGAAGATGATCATCGCGTCGTCATTATCGATTTATTGTATAACCATTCATAGTGTAGGGATGAAATTACATAACATTAATATTGACACTATTTATGATTACCTCACTAGACAAAGTATGCCTAATGCATTTCATCTCATGCATTTCAGGTTGATCAAATTGTTGGATCGAGATCGGAGATACCGGAAGTTGGACAAGTCGCTTACAAGCTAAACTAAGGTATTTTGTCCTTATCAACTCCTAGAATGGTGGCAAAGTAGTTAAACTAGTTACTCATGGCATTTTGGATGTATATGCATGGCCTATACCTTGTAATAGGATAAATGAACCTAAAATGACTTGTATGTGGGGCTAAAAGTAACCAAATATGCATAATTAGCCCCTAAAATTGAAAACCTAGTAAACAAATTTGAATAACCTTAAAATTTTACATTCTAGTAGATTAAATGATTAAAAATTTGCTGGTAAAATTTCATTACATTTGGACGTCGTTCAACAGGGTAATTCGATTAGAAACCAGCTAAAATCTGTCATTACAACACAAGTGTATTGATACAGGTTGACCTGCATTGATACGGCCTTGAATAATTGGTCATGGAGAAATAGGGTGTATCGATAGCCAAAAGAAGTGTATCGATACAGACTTAAGCAATGGAGTTTGTCCATTTAAATGTATCGGACGGTCTTAGGCTGTACCGAAACGGGTCAACCCATATCGATACAGTCCCTAAGGTATCGATACGGAGCCTATAATCCTTCAAGTTAAAATCGATTATGTGCACATCCGTACTGATACGAGTTAAGGGGTATCGATATGGAGGTAGGTAATTCGGTTAAAAGGTATGGAACACAGTTTTAATTTATTTATAGAACGGTCACTGAACATAGCAAGGCCTAATCGGATGGGTTAATGATATCGGAATGACATGATAATTTACAGGAACGTTGTTGATGTAACGAATTTCAGTATTGTATAGCTAATTGCACTAAAAACCTCTAAATTATTAGATCCAATATTTAGTCCCTAAAACTAGTAAAAGTTAGAAATTTGCCCATAATTGATCAGTCTATGTTACAAAAGGGATAAGTTGAACCGAATATGATATTGTATAATGTTTGTAGGTCATAATGTTGACCAAGTGTTGCTTTTTATTAAAATCTCATTGCATCGATCATATTTTCGATCGCCAGTAGCATTCTCTGACCTTGTTCTCGACCAGGCCGGGGAGGGGTTGTTACAGAACTTGAAGATTACATTGATAATATTTGTTCGTGGTATCATTGTTGTTGTTACATGTTTTAAAATGCATTCCATTGTTATTGGTATTGTTTATGACTACCTCACTAGGGGAAGTATGACTAATGCATTTTATTTCATGCATTTCAGGTTAAAGATTTTGTCATTGAAGAATAGAGAATTCGACATTGTTGGCAAGTCACTACGAGCCTCAAGGAATGTGTTTTGTCCCTATGAACTCCTAGAATGGTGGCAAAGTAGTTGAACTAGTCAATTATGTTCGTTTTGATATGTGTGTATAATGCATGATGTGTTAAAGTCACTAAAGCAGTATTTGACCTTTTGGTGATGGCTAATGCAAGCTAAAGTTGCATAATTGGCTCAAAAGGGTAAAACCCTAGTAAATGGATTCAGATAGCCCTAAAATTTGACATGCATATAGATTATAGTTTTTGGATATTGATGGCAAAATTTCACTGTATTTGGACATCTTACAATAGGTTAATTTGATGAAAAACCAGATAAAAATTGACATTATAGCGCAGGCCGTACCAATTCGGGTTCACCTATTTTGGTATGATAGTGTATATTTGGTCAGGTAAAAAAGCAGAATAACCCAGGTGTACTGATGCAGCCTTCAAGGCATTTCGATACGAAAATGGGCAGTAAGGTCTGGAAAATAAATAGTTTCGGTACGAATGTAGGGTGTACCTAAATGGACCTTGGTCAAAGTCAATGTTGGTCAACCAGTATCGGTATAGTTCAAACTATATCGAAATAGAAATTGGTAGATTCAATGGAATTTAATTCCATGTACACTCGTACCGATACGGCTCTAAGGTGTTTCGGTACGGTGTTTGTTAATTCGGTTAAAAGCTGCTGAGCACAGCTTTACATTGTTTACAAAATGGTCACTGAATCTTGTATAGTCTAATTGATTGGGTAAATGGCATTGGGTTAACATGAAAACTTGCAAAATGGTTAATCATAGCTTGAATTTCAGTATAATCTGATCAATTACTAAAAAGTATCTCTAAATTTCTAGAATTTATAGTTTGCCCCCAAACATTTAAAAAGTTTAAAATTGTCCCTAAAGCAGATTGGTAAGCCTCGCATTGCTCGATTTCATCGCACTGCATGATATATTCGTCTCGTTAATGTGTCAAATTCACCGTATTGTTTGATGTTAATGCTTTTCGACCCAGTTCTCTACCAGACCGGGAAGGGGGCGTTACATTTTTGGTATCAAAGCTAGAGTTTAGTCGATTCTAGGACTAAATCAAAGTTTATTGCATTGTTATTGTGTTACTTTTCCACCTAGGAGTTATATATATTGTGTATATGTGACTTGTTGACTAATTTGATCTTCTTATGTTGTAGCTATGTATAGGACGAATAAAGCTCATATTAGTGAGCTTGCCACCGGCTCCTTGACCCATGGCAAGGAGATAAGAGGAGGAGATCCTCTGATTCCGTAAGACCTTCCTACGTAAGGCACCAGACCTGAGATATTGATTGCTTAGGCTGAGTGTTATAGGAACATGACTGACATGTTCAAGCAGTTTATGGCTGCAATGAGAGCTGAGCAGGTAGTGCAATCTATTGTACCGATCGTCCAACATACACGGGCCCCTATTGACAAGCTATTGCAATATCGGGCTTATACCTTTACTGGACAGGATGATGATAATTCTAAAGTTGTTGAGTATTGGTTGGTTAATACGTTGAGAATCCTGAATAAGCAACTCCATTGTTCAGATGAGCACAAACTGGAATACGCCATCGCGTTGCTTGCTAACGAGGCATTGCGTTGGTGGGAGACTACTATCCTCATAGTCTTTGAAAACACCGTGACCTGATAATTTTTTCTTCGAGAGTTCAGTAAGAAATATATCAGCGAGTATTATCTCACAGAAAGACGTAGTATTTTCTTCCACCTCAAGCAACAAGTATGAACAGTCGAGCAGTACATTCATGATTTCTACAAGTATTGCTGGTATGTTGCTGAATATAACAAGGAGGATGAGAAATGTTGCATGTTCATTGTTGGGCTTAGTGATGAGCTTCGCCCCATGTTTACTGCTCTGAGCATTACATATTTTTAGGACCTGGTGAACCAAGTTAAGGCTACAGAAGCATCATAGAAGGCCCAGAAGACCAGAGGGTTGGGAAAATCTGAGAAAAGATTTATAGATGATTCTTGGCCTCCCCGAGGGAACAAGAATGGGAATTATTCTAGACCTAAGCAAAATGTCTATCCATAGCCTTCCTATTCCGGGAACATTGAGAGGCCTCAGTATGTGACTCCATCGTTTGCTAGAACTGCTTTAGTTGAAAGTACTAGAGGCTCAAATTAGAGTACACAACATCCAGTTTGTAATCACTATCAGAACAGGTATCCAACAGGCCTTTACCGTAAGCAGACTGTAGCTATTTTCTTTTGTGGCAAGCAAGGCCACTTTATCCGTGATTGTCCGCTGAATGTAACCAAATCTACCGCTCCACTAGCTAGTGTTGTAACCCCTACTCAATCCTTTCAAGGTAAGGGGTGGAGACAAGGATTATCGGGAGCTGTAGGGAGACCCAGCAGCTCTAGAATGGCACCAAGCAAGTAGGAATCGAAGGCTCCTGAAAAAATGTATCATGTGAGGAGCAGGGATGAAGAGGATGAACTCGACGTCATTGCAGGTACCATTGGGTTGTACTCTTATCCTTTGTATGCATTGATTGATATTGTATCTACTCACTCCTTTATAAGTACCTTGTTGATTAAGAAGTATAGATTATCGTCTGAACCTATAGCATCGAGAATCTCTATAAATAACTTGTTGGGTGATTGTGTCGCCATAAGTCTTGTAAGTAAGAATTATCCCTTAGTGATTCAAGGGATTCCTTTTCTTGTCAATTTGTTGGTACTAATGATCCATGAGTTCGATGTGATACTGGTCTAGAATGACTTAGTGAATATCAAGTGTAGGTAGATTTTATCAAGAGGAAGTTGTATCTACGAGGCCTTGGCAAGGAGAGTATTGTGTTGATGAACTCGGGAAATCCTTCCCTACATGCTTTGACGTTGGAAGCCAAAGATGAACCACGATTGCCAAATGTTGGCATTGTATGTGAAATTCCTGATATCTTTCCCAATGAACTTCTGGGTTTACCTCCAACTCGTGAAGTAGAATTTGGTATTGAAGTGCAACCTGGAACTGTTCCGGATTCCATTACACCTTATCGTATGGCAGCCATTGAGCTCAAGGAGCTAAAAGCCCATATTCTAGACCTTTTGAATAAAGGCTTCATTCAACCGAGTTCCTAACTGTGGGGAGCACCGATTTTCTTTTTTAAAAAGAAAGATGGTTCCATGAGATTGTATATCGACTACCGACAACTAAACAAGGTGACCATTAAGAATAAGTATTCATTGCCAAGGATTGATAACCTATTCGATCAATTAAAGGTTGCCTCCATGTTTTCTTATAATGATTTAAGGTCTGGGTATTATCAAATGAGAGTCAAAGATTGTGATGTACCCAAGATGGCTTTTTGAACAAGATATAGAAACTACGATTTCTTGATGATGCCTTTTGGACTAACCAATTCATGGATTTGATGAATCAGATTTTCAAACCCTGTCTTGATAAATTCATAGTGGTCTTCATTGATGATATCCTAATCTATTCTACGAACCCCGTTGAGCACCAAGATCATCATCGTATTGTGCTTCAAACCCTTCGGGAGAAGCAATTGTATGCAAAGTTTTCCAAGTGTGTGTTTTGGCTCATTGGAGTTGCCTTTCTTGGACATATTGTATCGGTTTCGGGTATCCAAGTGGATCCAAAGAAAATCCAAGCTATTGTTGATTGGCATCCACCGAAGAACATTGGTGAAGTAAGGAGTTTCCTTGGTCTTGCTGGCTATTATAGGAGATTCGTTAAAGGATTCTCTATAATAGCAGCTCCATTGACTAAGCTATTGAGAAAATAATCCCTTTTTTTGGACCGAGGAATAACAATGAAGCTTTGATCAATTGAAGCAAGTGCTAACCCATGCACCAGTTCTAACCCAACCTGAGTTTGAAAAAGACTACATGGTTTATAGTGATGCTTCGCATCTCGGGTTAGGAATTGTGCTGATGCAAGAGGGAAAGGTCATTGCCTATGCGTCAAGGAAACTAAAGCCACATGAGATGAATTATCCTACTCACAAATCTAGAGTTGGCTGTAGTTATCTTTGCATTGAAGATCTGGAGACATTATCTCTATAGAGAAAAATGTTATTTCTTCACCGACCATAAAAGTCTTAAGTACCTTTTAACCCAAAAAGAGTTGAATCTTCAGCAAGGCCAACGTTGTAGCTGGTGCACTCAACCGCAAACCTCTACCTGGTAAGTATCATTACCGATCATTGAACTCAAAATGTTGATTAGTGTATCAGCTTATCGAGAATTCATTGTATTGTAGCTCCTCGAGCTATCAATGCTCACTTCCGTCTTCAGAAGCATCATTGTTTCGTAGTTGAACTCCAAGTTCAGTCTACCATCGTATCGAGAATCCAAGCATTGCAAGGGTGAGATCCTGAACTTCAATCCATTATTTCCAAGCTACAGGATAATCCTAAATTCAAGATAAATTCTAAAGGACTCTTGTGTTTTCGTGATCGGGTCTGTATACCCAAAGATAAATCCCTTCGTACCAGCAATCTCAAGGAAGCCCATTCAAGGCCTTTTTTTGTTCACCCCGGTTATGTAAAAATGTACAAGGACCTTCAAGAGTTATATTGGTGGCCTGGTATGAAGCAAGCTATAGTTATGTTTGTATCCAAGTGCCTTATGTGTTAGCGAGTTAAAGCTGAGGATCGTGTCCCTACCAGCTTATTGCAACCCATCGACCTACCTCAATGGAAGTGGGAGAAGATCACTATGGATTTTTTTAGTCGCTTACCTTTGACTCCTGCTAAACATGATGCCATTTGGGTCATTGTAGACCGTTTCACCAAGTCAGCCCATTTCTTACCGGTTCGTATGGATTATGGTCTTCCTAAGCTAGCTAACTTGTATATCAAGGAAGTTATCTGACTCCAAAGAGTGCCTTAGTCTATAATTTCTGATCGAGATACACGATTTGCATCTCAGTTTTGGAAAATGTTGCAAAGAGCTCTAGGCACCATAGTTAATCTCAGTACTGCTTTCCACCCTCAGTCTGACGGCCAGTTCGAAAGGGTAATCCAACTATTGGAGGATGTGGTTCGAGTGTGTATCATTGATTTCAAAGGCTTTTGGGAGAAGTCCCTACCTCTTATTGAGTTTGCCTACAACAACAGTTACCAAGCTTCCATTAAGATTGCACCGTATGGAACGTTGTATGACAAACATTGTAGAACACCATTGTGTTGGCTGAACTCGATGAAGGTAAGATGTTGGGTCTTGACTTACTTCGGGAAATTGAAGATCAGGTTACCATCGTCTATGATCTCTTCAAAGCTGCCTTTGACTGACAAAAGGCCTATGTTGATCTTAGACGAATGGATATATAGTATGAAGTCGGTGAGAAAGCTTTTTTTAAAGTCTTGTCGTGGAAGAAAGTTTTGAGGTTCGGCAAGACAGGGAAGCTGAGTCCCCGATTCATTGGACCTTTTGAGGTTGTTGAAAGAGTTGGCCCTGTGGCTTATCACCTATTGTTACCCTCAGAATTAAGCGAAATTCATGATGTGTTCCATGTATCGATGTTGTAGAAGTACTGTTCTAACCCTTCGTAGATCCTAGAACCGAAATTAGTGGAAATTCAACCAAACTTGTCTTATGAAGAATATACAATCTAGATTCTTGCAAGAGAAGTCAAGAGACTTCGTAACAAGTCTATTCCACTGGTTAAGGTGCTCTAGAAGAGCCATACTTCCACGGAAACCACTTGGGGACCAGAGGAGACAATGCGAGAGTAATATCCTCATCTTTTCAGATCAGCTAAAATTTGAGGACAAATTTTTCTTAAGGGGGAGAGTTGTAACACTCCGAAATTTGGCCTAGTCAGAATTGGGTTCTGGCGATCGGAAACCCTACATTGGAAAGGTTCAAATATAGCTTTGACTTAGACCGCAAGGTCAATTGTCTTGATATTGGACTCTGATTGAGTCAATTTATTGTTTACGGACCTTATTGAATGTATTGAGAACCCTTTAGTGGCTAAATTATAGAAATTGAAAGTTGACTTTTAAGCTATTATCCTAGTACTAAATGACCCTTAATCAACTTAGTAAATTTTGGGGTATTACATGAACACCGATTATTGATATTGTTACCAGACCTTGGATTCTAAAGGACATTGGATACAAATGGCATGCCATAGAATTCATGACCTCATTTTACAGGTAGACTACGGTCCTAGGGCTACAACCTATATTGATTTGGCGAGGCGGATGGATGTGTTGTGATATTGGTCATATTGGCGAGGCGGATGGATGTGTTGTGACATTGATCATATTGGCGAGGTGGAGGGATCAGACCATTTATTGATTTGGCAAGGCGTAGGAATTCACTTATCCACTATTTGGGAATCAATCCAAGGGTTAATGATAAATTATGATATTATTGTTATTGAACTTGAAGATTGCATTGATAATATTTGTTTGCGGTATCATTGTTGTTGTTACGTGTTTTAAAATGCATTCCATTGTTCTTGGTATTGTTTATGCCTATCTCACTAGACAAAGTATGCCTAATGCATTTAATTTCATGCATTTCAGGTTAAAGATTTTTTCGTTGAAGATCGGAGAATTCGACGTTGTTGGCAAGTCACTACGAGCCTCAAGTAATGTGTTTTGTCCGTATGAACTCCTAGAATGGTGGCAAAGTAGTTAAACTAGTCAATTATGTTCATTTTATATGTGCGTATAATGCATGGTGTGTAAAAGTTACTAAAGCACTATTTGACCTTTTGGTAATGTCTAAAGTAGGCTAAAGTTGCATAATTGACTAAAAATGGTCACAACCTAGTAAATGGATTAGGATAGCCCAAAAATTTGTCATGCATATAGATTATAGTGTTTGAATATTGCTGACAAAATTTCATTGTATTTGGACATCATTCAATAGGTTAATTTGATGAAAATATAGATAAAATTTATCATTACAGTGTAGGCCATACCGATACGAGTTCACTTGTTTCGGTACGGTAGTACATATTTGGTCACGTAAAAATGCAGAATAACCTAAGCGTATCGACACGGCCTTCAAGGAATTTCGGTATGGAAATGGGCAATAAGGTCTAGAAAATAAATGGTTTCAATATTGATGCAGGGTATGTCGAAACGGACCTTGGTCAAAGTCAATGTTGGTCAACCCATGCCGATACATGTCAAACTGTATCAAAAAAAAATTGGCAGATTCAATCGTAGTACCCCAACCCCAGACCTAGAAGATAGTTACGATCTAGGAGAAGTCAATCTAACTTGACTAACAAGCTAGTACACAAAGAGGAGGACTCAATGTGAGACCTTTGGTGGACAAGCATATAACACAATGTTTAAGCATCAAGTAAACCACATAAGATTCAAGTCATCCTTAATACAACCTAGAAAACAGTTATAGGACAATTTCAAGTAGGGAAAACTATCATAATCCTTCAATGATTCGTTAAGAATTTGTAGTTTTAAGTTGATATTTATGAAACTAAATAAAGACTAGGTAATTTTTCAAAGTTCCTACAAGTTATGAATTCATTTAATCACTTGAACGCATGAACAAGATATTTTTTAGCATTATCTTTGAATTATCTACTTAGGACATTCGATATCCTAACTTCATGCTATAATCATGATCAAAAACCACTTTATATGCCTTACAAGCAATCGAAACAATCCTAACTTCATGCTATATATCTTGCTAATGTATAATTACATCCCACCATGGCAAATCTAAAGATTCTCAAGCTTAGAATTCTAGCTAGTGCCACCTTCTAGGAGTTTACATAACAAAACATAACATACTTTTGTTGCCTCTAGTGACCTTGCTTTATCTCCACGACTTTAACTACAAACAAGCTTCACCTGAAAAGAAACATGGTGAGTAATTAGGTTGTTGGCTTCAAACGTAGTTAACTATATAAATGTAAGATCTAACATCACTTGGCAGGAAGCTCATTTCGATACAAATACAAATTAGCAAAACTGTACTTTCAAAAGTATGTGTCATTAAGCAACTACCATAGTTGATCAATTTAGTAACCAAGCTTATCATAGACGTAAGCATCATTTAACATGGATTGGTTAGATAAATCATAGAACGCATATTCACTCAACATCATCAGACAATGGACGTATGCCATTGAATGTATAGTTATTCAATATGGAATTATCGGGCAATGGTGGATTACACCATTGATGTATATAATTTAATCGTACAATTATTATCAGGCAATGGTAACCAATACCATTGAAACATAAATACTATTTGTTTAAGCATTGTCAGGCAATGGTATTTAGTACCATTGAAGCATATGTCTTGTTTAAGCACTTTCAGGCAACGGTAATCAGTACCATTGAAGCATATAGTATTTTTCTTAATCATTTCATTCTTAGGCAATAGCATCAAGTACTATTGAAACATACATGAGAGCTATTTGGTGACTTGATCTATATTCTTTATAACCAATCAAATGCATAGCCAATTTTCACTAGATTTTCCATTAAGCAATTCAAGGAACCAATTCATGAACTAACTAAAGAAAAGATACAAGTAATAGACCCATTTACCTTGGCTACAATCATTTTACCAACCTTAGCAATGCCAAGCAATTCTTAGGCAATTTAAGCCTTGCCATACAACCAAGTAACTTTAAAACATTCAGCAATTTCATGTTTACTTAAAAATAAATATACTCACAACTACACCGAACTAATTCTTATCTTGAATCACCACTCCTTTAAGCCTATCATCCCCTTCATCGACTCCCTTCTTGTCTAAATTCATTAACAATTCAATGGGGTATTAAAATCATTTCTTCATCATTTAGTTATTCATATTTATCACACACATGCTCAATCAACTCTTAAGGTAAACTTTCTCATGCTTCTTTATAAATTCTTCAACCCAAACCCTTATGTTTCCCTCATTAATCATTTCTAGACATTGGACATATATAATTATTCGATGCAACCCTTCTCTCAATTATTCAACATTTCAAAACTGCTCAATGGTATTATACTCACAATTGTTCATTTAAGCAATTCTTAACTCTGAATTATGAACATCCATGTATCAATAGGCTAGTTATTAAGTTATTATGATGCCAATTAAGACTTAATAGCTTTAAACAATTACATAATTTTCCATATTTCCATAGAACAGTTTGGTAAGATGCCGTCCAGCACAGGGCATTTTCAATTCCTATTCCAAATCACAATTCAGTCATCAAAATTCCCTTTTAGGACCCTTTCCCTAATGTACTAACATCATCATAATCTTGTGATACAATAATTCCATTGATTATTACTTAATTGTAGTTGAAGCTATTGTACATTGTCAATCCCCAAAATAGTTTCATCAAAGATCATGATCGAATAGGGTAGTTTCCTCTTTTCTTTTTAATCTAATTCAATTACAATGTTTCATGCTGAATTCGTGTAATTCTAACATATTGTGTCATCCTTATGATTCTAGATTTAGTCATTACCATTCTAGTTTGTCAAAACATGCTTAATTCAACCTCAATTCCCAATTCTATCCAATTTTCTATTAACCTGAAATAATCAAGCAACAACAATCACGATCATCATTATAAAACAATAATTTATTCGATTAAACTATACTATGTCACACTTCAATTCAAGAGGATAACACATAGAAAACTTACAACTTCAAGCATGCAAGCATTATTTTATCTCCAATCTAATCGAAATTCAAGCAAGATAGATGCCAAGAACAATTCTCTTCTCTTTCTCTAAATTTCAAATTTTCGGCCTAAGAAGAATGAAGATGATAGTGATTATTTGTTTGGTTCCCAACAAGGATTTAATTGGCCTTACACGTGCCCTTTGAACTAGCATGCCAACTCATTTATCCCTTGAATGAAATTAACTTACCATGCAAACCATAACTATTGCCAACTAACTATTTGGTCACTTCGGTTTTTAACTCCTAGTTTACTTAAATTTCGAATAGGTCCTTCACACTTTTAATTATAGTCACTTAATCCAATTGCTTAAGAATCAATACATGGCTTTCTCCTATATCAAAATTAGGATGTTACATCAATGGAATTTAAATCCATGTACACTCATACCGATACGACACTAATAAGTTTCGGTACGGTGTCTGTTAATTTGGTTAAAAGCTGCTGAACATAGCTTTGCATTGTTTACAGAATGGTCACTGAATCTTGTATAGTCTAATTGATTGGTTAAATGGCAATGGGTTAACATGAAAACTTGTAGAATGATTAATCATAGCTTGAATTTCAGTATAGATCTATCAATTGCTAAAAAGGACCTTTAAATTTTCAAAATTTATAGTTTGGCCCCAAAGGTCTAAAAAGTTTAAAATTGATCTTAAAACATATTGGTAAGCCTTGCATTGCTCGATTTCATCGCACTTCATGAGATATTTGTATCGTTAATGTACCAGATTCATCGTATTGCTTGTTGTTAACGCTTTCCAACCTGGTTCTCTACTAGACCGGGAAATGGGTGTTACAATTGTTATCATCATTGTCATTGCCATTGAACATATATATATATATATATATATTGTCATCGTAACATTGAAAATGAAACATTGATCATTGTCATTGAAACCATTGAACATTTCGATTGTTATTGATATTGCTATTGAACATTGGCACCAGAATATTGCTTACTGATGAGAACATTGAATATTGTCATTGTTATTGAACATTGATTATTGATATTGTCACTGGCCCTTGGATTCGAAAGACATTGGATACAATTGGCATGCCATAGAATTCATAAGGTTAGTCTACGAGTGGACTATGGTCCTAGTGCTACGACCTTATTGATTTGGCGATGCAGAGGGATGTGTTATGATATTGGTCATTGTTGCGTGTTGTGATGTACTAAAAATGATATGCAAATAGTGCAAGTATACACATTGAACAAGTAATAAAGTGATGAGTGAGTATCGTCTCCACAGGGATTGGAGGCCAAACTAGCATAGTCAAAGCACACAAATTTACAACTTGAAAATAAATGCAATAGCAAAAGGAAGCAGGTTCAGAAATGTTGTAGCAATTAACTATAATGAAAAATAAGCTGAAATAAAGATACTTCTAACGTTCTCTCAAGTGCACGAAACTCTCTAATGGAATGATAGGCTAGGCTTGCTAAGGATCTCTATGTTTAAGCCTAAAGAATGTCTCGTGCTATCTTGCCCACAACATGCTCGACAGAGCTATCAAGATATCTCTACACTATCTCCAGCAAGAAACTTGATAGGAAGAATTCTATTGCAATACCTCTCGACGTAAACCCTAACATACAACTATCCTTTAAGTTCTACTCTTCTTAGCCATTGAAACTCTATCCTTATCTCTAAGGTGGGTTAGGATTTTGCCTCTCAGCATCAAACCCCATTGTCCATGTAGATCTAAGCCTAACTCTCTCCAATATTAAGCTATCAAACACCCAAGAAAAGGCTAAGTCTCGAAAGCTCTTACAAGCTCAACACATAAAAGAACAATGGACAAAGCATGGAAGAAACAAGAAAGTAACGAAACATTCATTCAAACTAAAAACAATAAAACCATAACAAGCCCAAGCCACTTAAAATAAGTTCATGGTTGGGAAATTATCATTCACAATCATACGTTCGAAACAACCCATCCAAATACTAGGAAATGAGATAGCAAAAGCAACTAAAGGAAAGGAAAACTCCAAAACCACCTTGGACACTCGTGAACCACTCTAAGCTAGGCCAACAAGAACACCCCTTGGAGCTTCAACAATGGAGGACACCATGGTGGAGAAGATGAAGAAAGGTAGCCGCCTTTTTCTCTCTTTGTTAGCTCGCCATGTAACCTTTTTCCAACCTCCTTTTAATATATGTGTTCTTTTCTTTATATAGTGGAGGCTCCTAGGGTTTTGTTCCCTTAATTCCAAGGGAACATTCCCTTCACATGTGGGGGCACAGCGGCTAGTGGAATCACGTACGGGGGCTACAAAATATCGTCAGTTCTTTGTCCTCTAGCGTGCTCAAAAATGCTATCCAAAATGCTATGGCATTTCCCCTACCTTGCTCCTCTTTTTCCTGCACATCACCACACCAACAAAACCCTTCCAAAGCAGTACCATTTTTGCAAATAAACAAAGAAAACAAAACCAGCAACACCAAATGCAACTATATGAACAAAATGCATCTATATGCCATGAAATAAGATGAAATGAGCTTGATTTCATATAATAACTTAAGTAAAGAGGCATGAAATGTTAACCTTTTTCCAGGTAAATAGTCATATTGGCGAGACAGAGGGACTAGACCATTCATTGATTTGGCGAGGCATAGGGAATTCGTGTATCGACTGTGTTGAATAGATTCCAAGGATTAATATTGAACTATGAACTAAATGATATTGAACATGAAATATAGCATTGATTTCATTGAGCATGATTTGTTATGCATTTCATTGTTAAATGCATTGTTTATGACTACCTCACAAGGCAAATTATGATGCATTTCATCTCGTGCATTTCAAGTTGATTGAGTTTTTGAATTGAGATCAGAGAAGTTGGAAGCTTGACAAGTCACTTCAAAGTCAAAGTAAAGTATTTTGTCTTTATAAACTCCTAGAATGGTGGCAAAGTAGTTAAACTAGTCCCTTATGGCCTTTTGGATGTGTGTATATTGTCTATGCTTTGTCTGAGGTTATAAGACCCTAAAATGACTTTTAAGTCTTACTAAAAGTAACTAAAATGACATATTTGGCTCTAAAAGGTGAACATCTAGTAAATGGTTTCGAACATATGTGAAATTTGACATGCTAGTTGATTATAGTGTTTTGGATTTGCTGGTAAACTTTAATTGCATTCGAAAAACGTTTTATAAGTTAATTTGATTAAAAACCAGACAAAATCTATCATTACAATGCATGGCGTATCGATACTTCTTAGGGCGTATCGATACGGGTTTGCATAATTGGACTTAGTAAACTGGGCGTATCGATATTACACAGTGCGTATCGATACGAATTCTGGTCTCTAGAATCTGGAAAAATTAAAGGTATCGATACGGTCTTAGGGTGTATCGATACGAGTCAACGTGGTCAACTAGTATCGATACGGTCTAGAGGTTTATCGATACGAGTTTGTGCCCATTGAATCTGGAACTCTTGAATTAAGCATGGCATGTCGATACAACTATTCGAGTATCAGTACGGTGATAGGTAATTTGGTTATAATTATTATGAAATAGTTCTAAAATATTGCGTTTTAGTCACTAAATGTTATAGATCATGATTGAAAGGGGAATTAAACTCTGATTAACATGAAAATTTGTACAGTGCTTGTTTATAGGCTGAATTTCATTGCAGCAACGTTAATTTTGAAAAAAGGCCTCTAGAACATCAAAATTACAATTTATCCTTTAAAATTTACAAATGCTTAATAATTGGTTTTAAATGATTAATTATTGTTTTTATTGAATAATTGGACTTGAGTTATAGTTTAATAATGTTCGAAATGCATGCCTTTGTTAAACATCAATTATTGATTGAAATTTATCGTAGAAACCACTGCATCGTTTATCGGTAGCATTCTTCGACCTGGTTCTCAACCAGGCTGGGAAGGAAGGTGTTAGAATTATGGTATCAGAGCTAGAGTTTAGTCGATTCTAGGACTAAACCAAAGCCTATTGCATTATTATTGTGTTATTCGCCACCAAGGAGTTTTTTTATTATGTATAGTGACTTGCCGACTTATCCCATCTCTTTATATTGTAGTTATGTCAGAAACTAACGAAGCTCACATAAATGAGCCTGCGTCCTGCTCCTCGACTCATGGTAACAAAATAAAGGGGTGACCTTCCAAATCCACGTAATCACCACCTCAAAATGTTGAGCCAAAATTGCCAACAGCACAGGCCGAGTGTTATCGGAACATGGCTGAGATGTTCAAATAGTTTATGACATGCATGAGAGCTGAACAACTTGTGTAATTTGTTGCACCTATTGCCCAGTACGTTCGGGCCCCTATTGATAAGCTGGCACAACACCGAGCCTATACTTTCACTAGTCAAGATGATGATAGTCCAGCGATCACTAAGTACTGGTTAGGCAACACTTTCAGGGTCCTAAATAAACAATTACAGTGTTCAGATGAGCACAAGCTAGAGTGCGCTCTTGCACTGCTTACTGATGAAGTCCTTCAATGGTGGGAGACTACAATTCTTATCGTTCTTGAGGAAAATATCACTTAGGAGTTATTCCTTCAAGAATTCCAGATGAAGTATATTAGTGAGTATTATCTTGTAGAAAGGCGTTAGCATCTTTCTTCATCTAAAGCAAGGTGGTCGACCTATCGATTAGTATATCCATGACTTCTATAAGTACTATCGGTATGGTGTAGAATATATCAAGAAAGAGGAAGAGAAGTGTAGGATGTTCATTGTCGGGATTAGTGATGAATTACATCCTATGTTCACTGCCTTGGGTATCACCGACTTCCAAGAACTAGTGAATCGTGTCAAAGCCACCGAAGTAGCACAGAGAGCTCAAAGGGTTGGTGGATCAAGCAAGTCTGAGAAGAGGTTCTGAGATGATTCTCGACCTCCTAAGTGGAACAAGAAGGACAGATACCAAGGTCCCAAGCAGAATACGTATTCATAGCCTCCCCTCTCTGGGAACATTGAGAGACCTCATACCGTGACACAATCTTTTGTCAAGACTGCAACAGTTGAAAGCACTAGGGCTCTAGTCAAAGTTCAAAAAATCCAGTTTGCAACTATTGCCAGAAGCGATATCTAGCGGGTCAATGTCGTAAGTAAACTAGAGCATGTTTCTATTATGGTGAGCAAGGCCATTTCATTCGTGATTACCTTTTTGGTGTTACCAAGTCTACAGTTGCATCGGCAAATGTTACCCCCTGCATAATCTTTCTGAGGCAAGGGATTGAAGCAAGGATCATCGGGAGCTACAGGGAAACCTAGTGGCTCGGGGAAACCACCAAATAGGTAGGAATCAGAGGCATCTGCTTAGATGTATCATGTGAGGACCTGGGAGGAAGCTGATGAACTTGATCTTATTACAGGTACTATTGAACTATATTCCCACCCTTTATATGCATTGATTGAACCTGGTTCCACCCATTGTTTTATAAGCAATGTGTTGATCAAAAATCATAGCATGTCTTCTGAACGTATAGCATCAAAGATCTCCATGAATAAGCCATTGGGTAATTGTGTCACAATAAGTTGTGCGTGCAAGAACTGACTCTTGATGATTCAAGGGATTCCATTTTCGGCTGATTTATTAGCCTTACTGATCCATGAATTTGATGTTATACTGGGTTTGGATTGGCTAAACAAACATCAAGCTTGGGTAGACTTTAGCAAGAGGAAGTTGTATCTTCGAGGCCTTGGAAAGAAGAGCATAACTCTAATGGATTCCTGAAACCCTTCGTTGTATGCCTTGACGTTGGAATCCAAGGATGAACCTCGCTTGTCAAACATTAATATTGTATGTGAATTTCCTTATGTCTTTCTTGATGAGCTTCTGGGTTTATCGTGTCCCGTGAGGTTGAATTTGGTATTGAAGTGCAACCTAGGACTAGCCCGATTTCCATTACACCCTACCGAATAGAAGCTTTTGAATTGAAAGAACTAAAGGCCCAAATTCAGGACCTGCTTGATAATGGTTCCATAAGACCAAGCTCTTTACCTTGGGGAGCCCCAGTCCTCTTTGTAAGAAAGAAGGATGGTTCTATGAGGCTATGTTTTGACTACTGACAACTAAATAAAGTTACCATTAAGAACAAGTATCCATTGCCAAGGATAGATGACCTATTTGATCAACTCGAGGATGCCTCTATATTTCCAAGATTGATTTGAGGTCTAGGTATTATCAAATGAGAGTTAAGGACTGTGATGTACCCAAAACTACTTTCCGTACAAGTTATGGTCACTACTAACTCTTAGCGATGCCATTTGGGCTAACCAACACACCAGCAACCTTTATGGACCTAATGAATTGGGGTTTTAGACCCTATCTTGATACATTTGTAGTGGTATTCATTAACGACATTCCAATATATTCCAAGAATGCTACAAAACACCGTGAACATCTCTGTATTGTGTTTCAAACTCTTTGAGAGAAGTAATTGTTTGAAAAATTCTCTAAATGTGAGTTTTGGCTTACTGAAGTTGCCTTCCTTGGGCATATTGTATCGGCTATGGGCATTCAAGTTGACCCAATGAAGATTCAGGCCATTCTGGATTGGCATCCACCAAAGAACGTTGGTGAGGTGAGAAGTTTCCTTGGTCTTGTTGGCTATTATAGAAGATTCATCAAAGGATTTTCTATGTTAGCGGCCCCACTGACTAAACAACATCGGAAGGAAGCCCCATTTGTTTGGACCGAGGAACAACAATAAAGCTTTGACCAGTTGAAACAAGTGTTAACTCACGTACCAGTCCTAACCCAACCCGAGTCTGGAAAAGACTACACAGTTTATTGTGATGCGTCACGTCTCGGGTTAGGATGTGTATTGATGCTAGAGAGCAAAGTTATTTCATATGCTTCTAGACAACTTAAGCCACATGAGATGAACTATCCCACTCATGATCTGGAGTTGGCTACGCTTGTATTTAGGCTAAAAATCTAGAGACACTATCTCTACGGAGAAAAGTGTTATCTCTTCACAAATCATAAAAGCCTTAAATACCTCTCAACTCAGAAGGAGCTAAATCTTTGGCAATGGAGATGGATGGAACTCCTTCAGTACTATGACCACGTCATTGATTACCATCTGAGCAAGGCCAACATTGTTGCTTATGCAATCAGCCGCAAACCAACACCTTGTAAGTATTGTCATTGGGTATTGAATTCTAAGCATTGTATAGCAATTTGACATATTGCATCATTGTTTTGTAGCCCCTCAAGCTATTCATACTCACTTTCGACTTCAAAAGCATCATTGTCTTGTGGCTAAACTTTAAGCTCAGTCTACCATTATTTCGAGAATCAAGGCATTGCAAAGTCAAGAATCATAACTTCAGTACTTTGTCTCTAAGCATCAAGATAATCCCGACTATAGAATCAATTATGAAGGACTCATATGCTTCCATGATCAGCTTTATGTGCCTAAAGATGAGTCACTTCATGACTAAATCCTTAGGGAAGCTCATTCAAATCCATTTTCTTATCATATGGGGATTGTGAAGATGTACAAGGATCTTTGTGAGCTCTATTGGTGGCCGGGAATAGAGCTGGCCATAATTGACTTTGTGTCCAAATATCTCACGTGCCAACGTGTTAAAGTCAAGCATCGTGTCCCTACCAAGTTACTGTAACTTATTGAATTATCGTAATGGAAGTGGGAAAATATCACAATGGATTTTTTTAGTGGTTTACCCCTAACTCTTGCTAAACACGATGCTATTTGGGTCATTGTGGATCGTTTCACCAAGTTAGTGCATTTCTTATCGGTTATAATGAACTACGGTCTTCCAAAGTTAGCTGGCTTATACATCAAGAAAGTTATCTGACTCCACAGAGTGCCACAATCTATCATCTCTGATCGGGATCCACGGTTTGCTTTTCAATTTTGGAGAACATTGCAAGGAGCTCTAGGCACTAGAGTCAATCTTAGCATCGACTTTCACCCTCAGTCTGATGGCCAATCAGAAAGGGTAATCCAAGTTACCATCAAATACTCCTTCTTTCGAATCATTGATGAAATATACCATTATTGAATTCTCCTCTATAAATCTTGGAGGACATGCTACGAGCGTGTATCATTGACTTTGGCAGATCATGGGAGAAGTCCCTACCTCTCATTGAGTTTGCCTATAACAATAGTTATCAAGCTTCAATTAAAATGGCACCGTATGAATCATTATTTGGTAGACGTTGTAAAACCCCGTTGTCTTGGTCTGAACTCGGTGAAGGCAATATGTTAGGCCCTAACTTACTTCGGGAAACCAAAGAACGGGTTACCATCATCCATGATTGCTTGAAAGCTACCTTCGATCGACAAAAGGCCTACGCAGATCTTAAACAAAGGGATTAGAGAAAAAGCTTTTCTTAAAGTCTCACCATGGAAGAAGGTTCTGAGGTTTGGCAAGAAGGGGAAATTGAGTCCCCGATTAATTGGACCCTTTGAAGTCATTGAAAACATTGGCCCTATAGCCTATCAACTTTTGTTGCCCTTAGAACTGAACAAGATTCACAATGTGTTTCATGTATCAATGCTTTGGAAGTATCATTTTGACCATTCGCATGTCATTGAGCCATAATCCATTGAAATTCAACCTAATCTATCTTATGAAGAAGAACAGGTTCAGATACTTGCAAAAAAAAGCTAAAAGACTTTGTAATAAAACTGTACTGTTAGTCAAAGTGCTCTGGAGGAGCCACACCATTGAGAAATCTACCTGGGAACCTGAGAAGACAATGAAGAAGCAATGCCCGCATCCCTTCGATTCAGGTAAAATTCGAGGATTATTTTTTCTTAAAGGGGGGAGCTGTAACACCCCAAAATCTAGTATAGTCAGAGTTGGTTTCGAGCGATTCGAAATCATATACTGTAAGAGTCTAAATGTCGCATTGGTAATGATTATGTTGGTAATGAGCCTTAATTGAGTCTATTTATGGTTAGGGGTTTCATCGAAAGATCCAAAATATTGAACTCAAGCTTAGTGAATTGATACCATTTGTTCTATATCGGTACGGTTCTTCAAGTTCTAACTAACTTACCAAAGTTTGACAAACTGTATCGATACTACCATAGGCGTATCGATATGAGTGTCTGTTATAATCAAATTAGTGACCTAATTGTAAATGGTTGAAACGTGGAGACAAAAACATAAAGTTTACGAAGTTGAGGGACTAACCTTGTGATTAGCCCCTCCTCAATTAAAATCACCACATACGTGGGTGATCAAAATTGAATTTCTTCAAGGGATGGAAAGCTTTGTATTTATAAAGAAAATAAAATAAAGAAGGTGGCCAAAAAATTGAGCTTACCCGAGAAAGAACCAAGCTAGCACCTCAATCTCATCTCCTTCCTCCAAGCAAGCACCTCCATTGTTGAAGTTAGAAAAGCTTGAGTTTCCTTTGATCCGTTGATATCGAATCGTTGCTATCGATTAGATAAGCTATAATCCCCAAACAATCATTGAAATCCATGGGTAAATTAAGCTTAATCTTACGCTAGGGTTTTGGTCATCCATAGAATTTGATAGCCAATGGCTATTTTAAGCTTCAATATTGATTTTGATATTGTTATATTGATTTCAATATCATACTACCGATTCTAACTAATTCCTATTGTTTAACCTAGCTCAAGAATTGAATAGAGATCATCCATCATCACCGACGAAAGCTAGGAACAAGGGAATTTCAATCTGAGAGTCGTAGGATCTTCGAAATATTGAGGTGAGTGTAGTCGGAGTCTCAGGATTAGGCAATGTGTCGTTCCTGATTCCATTTGTCATTGTACATAGTATTGCTAACATCGTTGTTAAGGAATATTGCATCGAACCACTTAGTGGATGTTGTTGGTAAGTAGAGGTAAGTCATTATATTGAATATCGAACATCTATATTGTTATAGCCATTGCCATCGATCATTGTCATTGATTTTGCCATCGATATAGTCATTGAATTATTGAAGCATTGAACAACGAACATAGAGCATGGTCATTGCTATTGTTATCGTCATTGTCAATTTCATTGAACATTGATATCGATATGCATATTGTCATCGTAACATTGAAAATGAAGCATCGATCATTTCCATTGCCATTGAAACCATTGACCATTTCCATTGTCATTGATATTGCTATTGAACATTGGCACCAGAACATTTCTTATTGATAAGAACATTGAATATTTTCATTGTTATTAAACATTAATTATTGATATTATCACCGGCCCTTGGATTCGAAGGACATTGGATACAATTGGCATGCCATAAAATTCAAGAGCTCAGTGTAGGGGTGGACTACAGTCCTAGGGCTACGGCCTATATTGATTTGGCGAGGCAGAGGGGTATGTTATGATATTGGTCATATTGGCGAGACGAAGGGACTAGACCATTCATTAATTTGGCGGGGCATAGGGAATTCGTGTATCCACTGTGTTGAATCAATTCGAATGATTAATATTGAACTATGGACTAAATGCTATTGAACATGAAATATAACAGTGATGTTATTAAGCATGAGTTGTTACGCATTCCATTGCTAATTGCATTGTTTATGACTACCTCACTAGGCAAAGTTTGCCTAATGCATTTCATCTCATGCATTTTAGGTTGATCAAGTTGTCGAATCGAGATCGGAGTAGTTGGAAGCTTGACAAGTCACTTGCAAGTCAAAGTAAAGTAGTTTGTCTTTATAAACTCCTAGAATTGTGGCAAAGTAGTTAAACTGGTCATTTATGGCCTTTTAGATGTGTGTATATTGTCTATGCTTTGTGTGAGGTTATAAGACCCTAAAGTGTAGGGGTGGACTACAATCCTAGGGCTACGACCTATATTAATTTGGCGAGGCGGAGGGGTATGTTATGATATTGGTCATATTGGCAAGACGAAGGGACTAGACCATTCATTGATTTGGCGAGGCATAGGGAATTCACGTATCCACTGTGTTGAATCAATTCGAATGATTAATATTGAACTATGGACTAAATGCTATTGAACATGAAATATAGCAGTGATGTTATTGAGCATGAGTTGTTATGCATTCCATTGCTAATTTAATTGTTTATGACTACCTCACTAGGCAACGTTTGCCTAATGCATTTCATCTCATGCATTTTAGGTTGATCAAGTTGTCGAATCGAGATCGGAGAAGTTGGAATCTTGACAAGTCACTTGCAAGTCAAAGTAAAGTATTTTGTCTTTATAAACTCCTAGAATTGTGGCAAAGTAGTTAAACTGGTCATTTATGGCCTTTTGGATGTGTGTATATTGTCTATGCTTTGTGTGAGGTTATAAGACCCTAAAGTGACTTTTAAGCCTTGCTAAAAGTAACTAAAATGACATATTTGTCTCTGAATGGTGAAAATCTAGTAAATGGATTCGGACGTATGTGGAATTCGACATGCTACTAGATTATAGTGTTTTGGATTTGTTGGTTACGTTTCATTGCATTCATACAAGGTTTGATAAGTTTATTTGATTAAAAACCAGAAAAAAATTGTCATTACAGTGCAGGGCGTACCGATACTTCTTAGGGTGTATCGATATGAGTCAACATGGTCAACTTGTATCGATACGGTCTCCAGTTGTATCGATACGAGTTTGTATCCATTAAATCTGGAACTCTTGAATTAAGCATGGCGTACCGACACAACTATCTGAGTATCGATATGGTGACAGGTAATTCTGTTATAAGTATTACGAAACAATTATGAAATATTGCATTTTAGTCACTGAATGTTATAGATCATGATTGAAAAGGGAATTGTAGCAACGTTAATTCTGAAAATGACCTCTAGAACATAAAAATTACAATTTAGCCCTTAAAACTTGCAAATGCTTATGAGTTGGTTTTAAATGATTAATTATTGTTATTATTGAATAATTGGACTTAAGTTATAGTTTAATAATATTCGAAATGCATGCCTTTGTTAAACTTTGATTATTTTTTGAAATTTATCGCACCAATCACAGCATCGTTTACCGGTAGCACTCTCCGACCCGATTCTCGACCAGACCGAGAAGGGGGTGTTATAGTATTCTATGACTAGATCATAATCTTTAAGTAGCTTCGTCCATCTTCTATGCCTAAGGTTTAGCTTCTTTTGAGTCAAGATATATTTTAGCTTTTGTGGTCTGTAAACAGGTTATATTTCTCTCTAAAAATGTAATGTCTCCAAAATTTAAGAGTAAAAACAACAACAGCTAACTCGAGGTCATGAGTTGTATAATTCAATTCATGAGGTTTAAATTGCTGAGAAGCATAGGCCACTAGTTTTCCTTCTTGTATAAGTACACATCCTAATCCAAGATGAGATGCATCACTAAAGACAGTAAAATCCTTTCTTGATTCAGGTTGTGTCAAAATTGGAGCATGTGTAAGAACTTGCTTTAACTGATCAAAGCTCCGTTGTTGGTTATCTGACCCAAAAAATGGCACATCTTTTCAAAGAAGATTAGTCAAATGAGCAGCCAAAATAGAGAACCCTTTAACAAACCTCCGGTAATAACCGGCTAACCCTATAATGTTTCTGACTTCACTAACATTCCTCAGAGGTCTCCAATTAACAACTGATTGAATCTTCTTTGGATCGACTTTAATCCCTTCTGTAGATATAACATGTCAAAGGAAAGATACCTCAGACAACCAAAATTCACATTTGTTGAACTTGGCATAAAGTTTATTATCGTAGAGAGTTTGTAAAACAATACGAAGGTGTTTCGAATGTCCATTCTTATCCTTGGAGTAGATAAGGATGTCATCGATAAAGACTACTACAAACTTATCCAAATAAGGTTTAAGACTCGATTCATAAGGTCCATGAATGAGGAAAGAGCATTCATTAAACTAAAAGGCATTACAAGGAATTCATAGTGACCATATCGAGTCCTGAATGCAGCTTTTAGTACATTTGACTCTTTAATCCTCATCCGATAATAGATCTATCTAAGGTCAATCTTGGAAAACACCGTTGCATCTTTGAGTTGATCAAACAAGTCTTCCATTCTTGGCAACAGATACTTGTTCTTGACGATGAGCTTATTCACTTGTTGATAGTCGATGCAAAGCCTCATGGATCCATCTTTTTTCTTTAAAAACAAAACCGAGGCTCCCTAAGGTTATGAACTCGGCCTGATGAAAGCTTTATCTTGAAGGTCTTGCAATTGATTCTTGAGTTCTTTAAGCTCGACCAGAGCCATCCGGTAAGGAGTGATGGAAGCTGGATTGGATCCAGTTGAACTTTAATTCCAAACTCCACTTCTCGTATAGGACGTAATCTACGAAGTTCCTCGAGAAAAACACCGGGGAATTCAGAAACGATTAAGATAGATTCAAGGGTAAATTTAGTCTTAACGACTTTAGGTATAAAAGCAAACACATAACTTGATTCAAAGGATTTCTTATCTAAAAAAAGTATGGATTCCTTCCCTAATCCAAGGAGGAAGAGTCTTTCCTTATTACAATCTACCCATGCTTGGTGTTTTCCTAACCAATGTAAACCCAAAATAAGATCAATTTCATTGAAAGGTAGGGCTAACAGATTGATAGGAAAAAAGAATGCTTTGAATAAACAAAGGACAATTCCTACATACTCGATTTACACTGACCTTATCTCCTAAGGGATTTGTGGTAACCAAGCTACAATTTGTGGGTTCAAAGCTCAACTTAAAATTTTTGATTACGGTATAACATATAATGGAATGAGTTGAGCCATAATCAAATAAAGCATAAACAGGATTTGAGTACAATTCAATTGTACCTGCAATAACATTAGGGGATCCTCCTCTTCTCAACCTCGAACATGATACACTCGAGCAAGTGCTCAAGATTCTTGATGTGTAACATTGGAGGCTTGTCCCCAATTCCTCCCAGAATTTCTAGATTGAGCTTGTTTTGGTCCTTTACCTCGAGGTGACTGAACATGATTTAGATTCTTTGATACATGATTTGGAAGCTTATTTGGGTTCTAAGGGAAATCCTTGATAAAATGATTTGATTCTCCACACATGAACCAGGTATTTGCTTGCCTTCTACACTAACCCGCATGTTTCTTCTGACAGAAATTGCAAGTAGGAGTTTTTGAATCTCTTCCCGAATTCCCCATGCTATAGATAAAGACAGAAGGTGTAGAGGACTTAACCATAGATTGAGGCTTAGGAAAGAAGTTACTCTTTGGAGAAGAGTTAAAATTCGAAGAGCTCTCTTATTGATTTTTTGACTTCTTAGATGGCCACAGAGGTTTGTTATCATTTCTCGATCTTTTGTCATTTCGGGAGTAATTCCCTTTTCTTTTCTCTGATGCTTTCATCTTAGCTTCTCCGGTAATTGCTCGATTCACCAAATCTTGGAAGTTAGTGATCCCCAGGTCTGTGAATATAGGGGTTAATTCATCGTTGAGTCTGTCAATACACATCCAGCATTTTTCTTCTTCTTTCTTGATATACTCAGACCCGTATGTACAATATTTACAGAAGTCACTAACATATTGTTCTATCGGTCTGCCTCCTTGCTTCAGATACAAGAAATGTTTTCTGTATTTAGCAAGGTATTGTTCACTTATATATTTCTTCTGAAATTCCTTGAGGAAGAATTCCTAAGTGAGGTAGGAGTATAAGGGTCATAGTTTCCCACCAACTTAGTGCCTCATCAGCAAAAAGGGCTATTACACACTCGAGTTTGTGTTCATCAGAACATTGTAGTTGCTTGGTCAAAATCCCGATAGCGGTCTCTAGCCAGTATTCACCATCTTTTGGGTTTCCACCTTCAGCACCCATGAAAGTATAAGCTCGATGTTGGGCTAACTTAACTATCGGGGCCCTGGTTGACACAACTATAGGAGGCGTTGGAGGAGTTGGAAAATTTTGCTTCAAAAAGGTAACTAATTGGTTAAACATCTCTGTCATACTGAGGAGACACTATCGTTGCACGGATTGATTAGGAGGAGCTCCTTGCTGAGGTACATCAGCATTCATAGGATCCTCTAGCTAAAGTGTTGCAACATTTTGAGGACCTAGTTGCTCTCTTTCATTGGAGGAGCCAACCGGGCTCTCATTATCTCAGCCCAAATGTGTTCCAGATATTTCTACTAACTATTAACACATAAAAGAGCTTTTATCAGACGCAAATCACAAGCACTTATCAAATTTAACTCCTAGGTGGCACAAATAATAAATGATGATGCATCGAGGCTCGGTTCAGTCCTAGAATCGACTAAACTCTAGCTTTCATACAAATAAATGTAACACCCTTAACCCAGTTTAGGAGTAAACTGAACTAAGAAGTTTTATAAAACAAATATGGGTTGGCTTAACACATGTAAGCCCTTAATTCAAACCTTAAAGGTAAGTCGAAGCTAAGATTGTACTAAAATTTTACTCAAACTTTAACTACAATTTAGGATTTAACTCAATATGTCATATAAAGTTTTAAGCACCTAACTTCATTATTCAGAAATGGAACTAAAACCTTTCATTTTAATAGTAATTCGAAACCTTTTATCTTCTAATAACATCTAGCCATTATAAAGCCTTTTTAATGATTAAATTCTAACTCGTAGCCTTTGATTATTCATTTTAAACCTTACTTGAGCCAAGGATTGGTTGAGGGTTCGAACAGGAACAAATGTTACAAGTTTCAGCCAAAGCAATAAAATCTAGAAGCAAGTAGGGATTCATTAATGTTTAATGTCAATCTATTTTGGGCCAACATAAAGTACAAACATGGCTCATTAGATGGAATTACTAGGATTAAAGTTTACTTCAATACTCAAACTAATCACATCATTCCTTGCAGCATTCGCATCATATAACTGAACATGATTTCATAATCAAACTACCATAGCTCAACAAACATACAACCATGAAGCATATAAGACCTTCTACATGATAATAACTACTTATAAGTTTCACAAACCCATAAGACAAATTGGTGTTCTAGATGCACTATGTATATGTAAAAACTATGTTCCACCAACTAGGAGTTCTTAAAAAGGAGGATTACAAAACATACTTCTTTGTACTTGTGATCTGATCCAAGCTCGAAAGGTATCCACAAACAAGATTTACCCTGAAATATGGTGAAGAGATGGAATAAGTATACATTTAGTAAGGTAGTTTAAAGTATTTAAAAGCATGAATCAAACAATCTATCTTTTCACCACAAACTTATCAAGACATGTAAATTTCTAAATTAGAACAAGAAGCTAGTCATTTTAGATTAAAGCATTCAAACAAAAGATAAATTTTCACCAAAAAGGATACTCAAGAATCATTTAGAAGAATCTTACTTGTCATGCAAGCTATTAAGATGATTCATTATTTTAACTTGTATCTTTTATTGTTTATCTTTAACATAGCCTTGGGAATCAAGTAGCCTAGGTATGCGAATCCCCAACCAACTATCGCCAAGTATAGTACTCAAAGTACTCGGTCAATCCCTCCTACTTTCGCCAAGTAACCTTAACACATCCAAATCAAGCCCATTTAATTGCATTTAGGAGTAGAATACATATAGTTTGCATTTAGTTAGTGTAGCGATGTCCTTTTACGCTAAAAAATGAGTTTTATCTTTTGTTTTGAAGATAATGTCTTCTGTGGGGTTTTAAAGAAACCGCGCTTTATTTAGAAATTGAGTCACCACCGGCCACTTAGGTAGGCCGGACACCATAAAACCAGAGATTTAAAAACTATTGGGTTCGGGAGTCGGTTACGGATGGGGAAGGATTAGCACCCCTACACCGCCCAAAATTGGCACTTTAATAATTACCGCTTTATTAAAATTAGACTTTCCGGATTAAAATTTGGTTATTAGTGCGGGTAAATTTTAAAAGCCCCGTTATCCGAGAGTAAACGCCCAACTACCATCACTACGCCTGATACTGGCCCCGTTTACGCTCGGATAAAAGGGACCGCATTGACAATTTATATTCCATTATGCAACTTAAAACATGGCAAATAAAAACATTCAATTTATATTGACATGATATTAAAACATAAAAAGAAAATTACAAAATAGTAAAAAAGTTAAACATATAAACATAAAATCCAACATATTATGATGACAACGAAATATGGGCACAAAAAAAACATATTTTCAAGACTAAATTAGTCCTAGCATGCTTGAACTTATAGAGTCACAAATGCCACAAATGCATGACATACACCAAATGATGCTAGGCTAATAAACCAAAGTAACGTACTAGCATAAAAACTTAACACTTGACTATTGATACAAATTACATGCATGGTACTAAAGAACATAAACACATGAATTTTTATAAGATTAAAAAAAATAAAAGAGCACATAAAAACATAACATACCATGAAGAAATAAAAACAAAGATGGACATGAACAAGTAAGAAACACTTGTAAAACTAAAACAATTAACTCTAACATGCTTAAAACATTAAAACACAAATATGGTATACATGACATGCATGACACATGATAAACATGTTATCCACAACCAATATACAACCTACAATACACAAAGATCATAAAAATCATGCAAACACATAAACATAGCACTAACTAAAAACTAAAACATAATTAATAAATCAAACAAAAGCACAACACAAATTAATAAGCTAGAAGCACGGTACAACCCATATTAATGTACACATAAAAAACCTAAAAACATACTATATAAGCATATATATTCACAAGAAAAAAGCAAAATAAACATGCCAAAAAACAAAAGATATAAATACTTAAAACTAGAAAGGGGTTGAAATGAAATAAAAACAGAACTAGAAGACAAATATTAAATAAATAAAAAGTATATTTAAGGGGGAAATTGCAAAACAGGTAAAACGCAAGAGGACCAAACGTGCAATAAAACCAAGGGGGAAGCTTCAAATGAAAAGTTCAAAAACGCAGTGGGACTGGGGAGGTAATTTCACCATTTAAAATTGATTATAGTTGAATTCAATGACTAAATTTAAGGATTTCGAAATGTTATAGGTACCAGGTTTGTAAATAACCCAAGGGGCAGACTCGTTTTAAAAACTCCCAAAACGCGCGGGGTTTTAGTGGGCAATTATACCATTTTATTTTTTGAGATGACTCTATAAATCACACCTAAAAGCCATTTTTTAGACCCTTTATCATTTTTTTACCTTTAATAAACTCTTCCCCCAATTCCCTATAATATTCAACAGAAGAGGGCCTTCTGGGATCGAACCCAGAATTCGGCCACCAACTGCTGTACCGGCCGCCACTGACCACCGCTGACTGTTGCTCACCGGCGGCGGTGAACCTAAAAAAACAACTCCTTTCCACCTTCAAAACCCAAATCTGACTTTCGAATCTTAAAATCTAAACATGTTCCCTTTAGATCTAAAACGATTCCCCTCAAAACCCTCTATTAAAAAAAACAAAGAAAACATGAAACCACACAAAACCCTTGACTTTCGAAATGAAAAAAGAAAACCCCTTTCTTAAGTGGCTCACTCCTGAGAGTTTATCACCGGCCATAAGGGTTTCTTAACTCTGGTAAAGCTCTCATTTTTTTTGTTTTTTCTTCTTGTATTTGGTTTTATGCATGCAAGAGAAAAAGATAGGAGAGAAAGAAATATTACCACTAAAACTTGGTTCTTTTTTTTTCGAAACTCGCCTTGACCCCCATACACATTTTGGTTCATTTACATATATCCTGCTCTGATCTGTGTTTTTTGGTAGAAAATAAGACGTGAAAATACATTTGATTTGATTTTAGGGTACAACTAATCCATTTTCTCTGTCTTTTCACGTTCTGAACGGTGGTTGAGCTGGTATTACGGCGGCATGGTGGAGGAGTTGTGGTGGTGACCTGTTCAGTCAGAGTGAATCTCGGTCGTTGGATTAGATCTGGTCCAACGGTTGGGATGCTTTGCTACATGGACGGCTTAGATGCACCCTTAGAAAGATAAGGCAACTCGAGATGATGCCACGTGGCCTGGAGAAGATGACCAGCCTTGCACATGTCTCACACGCGCGAGTGGAGAATCCAACAGGCTGCATGTGGACTTCATGCGGTAGATGAGAGGTCTTCATGCTTCAACCGTGGCCGTTAGATCTGGATCTGATCCAACGACCCTCCTTTGGCTGGTGCAAAAGAAGATGATGTATATTAGGGTTTTTGATATATTTTGGGTTGGCCAGCTTGGGCCTGATGTAACAATTTTTGGGTTTTAGATATTTGTTTGTAACTTGGACTGGACATTCAAAAATAACTTATGGGTTTTTATTATTATATCTAATATGTTTTAACCCATTTAACATGTTGACAAAACAATAATAATAATAATAATACATGCGTACACACACATATAAATTAATATATACATGCAAACATTAATATATGTAACACATTAATATAATATACAAACATACATGCATATATACTCATACACACGTGGTTTACGTACACATTAATCACACGTATAGTAATGAATATATAATATAATAGATATGCATGCAATGATAATATATTAATTAATAAACTAAAGTATATTAACACAATACTTATACACCGGATAAAAATGAGTGGTTATAGTTGCCCCTCTTTGCTTGTTCTTGTGAAACGAGGACAAAGCAAAAATTATAAGAACTCATTTTTATCTAACTTCCCTGTTTGTAGCTTCAGAATCACGTGTTCTTCTGGAACTCTCCGTTTTTTCTTAGCTGAATCTTCAGGCTCGTAAGTTTTTCATATATAGAACTTCTTTATCTTCCGATCTTGGAACTACAGGTCCCTCCTATATAGGACCTTGAGTTACGAGCCCCTCGTATATAGAACTTTTCACTCTGAGGCGGTAAAGCTTGGAGTCCTTCCTGTATAGAACTCTTCGCCTTCAACGCGGGTTTTTCCTATATAAAACCTTCTGCGTCATGGGTGAATTCCTTCGGCTGGGAGTTCTTCCTATATAGAACTGCTAGTCTTCACCCTGGAGCCGCAAGCTCTTCATAGATAAAACTTTCAGCTTCTGAAGGCTCAGAGCAGCGGATTCTTCCTATATAGAACCCCTCGTTGCGGGCACTTGAAAATGTAGGCCCTTCCTATATAGAACCTTTATCTTCATATTTGGGATTCACGCCAAAATGGCTACCGATCTGGCCTTGCGCTACCTAGGCTGCCATTATCTCTGGACTCACGCTACTAAGGCTGCCCATGCTTCTTTAAATCTGCAGATACATGTCTAGAATAGACAAAATGCTATGACAAATGAGTTAGCATGCTCCTAATCCTAAGGATGTCTAACTATACGTGATGCATGAGTGTCAATATCTTGTTGCGTCTGCTTCGACCATCAGTCAATCTCGACTCTCCGCTGCTTACTTTCTCTTTCTTCTTCTTCTAGTAGCGATACCCCATTTCACTGTTGGGTTCAACCATTTCAACCTTTCTTTTCTGAATTTCTGGTTCGGGGTTCTAAAGTGCCCTTTCGGGTTTTCACTTTAGAGGTTTTTTTGTTGTTGTTTTTTCCCTTTTTTTGAGGTGCCATTTCGGGTTTTCACCTGGGAAATCTCTCTTGTTGTCTCGAATGCTTTCTTTAATTAAGCGGGGTATGTGACATTGGTCATCTTGCCCTGGTGCTCGAAGCCTTCTGCTCGTCCCGCTTCAACATACATCATGTAGGCAGCTGGAGGGCAAGGTTAATACTGTTTTGTAATAACCTACATCTTTAGGGTTAGATCATAGTAATGCTCAGAAATATCTTGTTTATCATAAGCCTATGTTAACTTATCTGCATGATGTTTATGGCAACTAACAAGAAGACAGGGAATGGGAGCTCAAAAATGTGATTTTATTACGATTAATGATTTGGAACAATTTTGAGATGGTCATGGCAAACATGAGGAAAAGGAAAAGCAAAACATGAAATGCAAAACCTCCAAGTATCCACAGTATGAATGATGCGTGATCTCGTCAACCAGAGTAGAATCTTTGCCTGGAGCTTCTTTTTCTGGTACTCATGGGGACGACTCTTCTCGCCGGAGGTCCAACCTCAAAATTTATCTGAGTCGCCCTTTACGGGTTTTCGACTTGGATCCTTCCTTTGCTTCAAGACGCCATTTTTGGGGTTTTTGCCTTGAGCTCTCCACTTTTTTTGGTGGAACACCCTCTCAGGTTTTCGCTCCACCTTTCTTCTTTTTTCTTTTTTTTCTTTCTTTTTTCTCTTTTTTTCAAACATAGTATTTCTTAACTACATCAGAATTCATAGGATTTTTCAACTGGTCTCCATCCATTTCGGTTAAGATTAATGCTCCTCCTAAAAAGGCCTTCTTGACAACGTATGGCCCTTCCCAATTGGGCATCTACTTCCCCGAGAATCTTTCTGAATCGGGAGGATCCTCTTAAGTATCAAATCTCCCTTTCTAAATTCTCTCGGGTGCACCTTCTTGTCGAACGCCTGCATCATCCATTTTTAGTACATTTAACCCTGGCAGATGGCCTTTAGACTCTTTTATTCGATGAGATTCAACTGGTCGAATTTGGCTTGCACCCATTTGGACTCTTCCAACTTTACTTCACTTAGGACCCGGACCGAAAAAATCTCAACCTCAATGGGAGTACTGCTTCTGAGCCATACACTAAAGAATAGGGCGTTGCCCCCGTCGATGTACGAACAGATGTCCTATAGGAAAAAAGAGCGAATGGCAGCTTCTCATGCCAATCCTTGTAGGTATCCGTCATCTTCGCGATGATCTTCTTTATGTTCTTGTTTACTGCTTCCACTGCCCCATTCATCTTAGGGCGATAGGCTATGGAGTTATGGTGCGTTATCTTGAACTGGTTGCACACCTCCGTCATCAATTTGTTATTCAGATTGGAAGCGTTGTCGGTGATAATCCTTTCTGGCAAACCGTATCGAAAAATGATCTCATTCTTTAGGAATTTATATACTATCATCCTTGTGATGTTGGCATCAGATGCTGCCTCCAACCATTTAGTGAAGTAGTTAATGGCGACCAAAATAAAGCGCTGCCCGTTGGAAGCTTTCAGGTGAATCTGCCCAATGACGTCCATGCCCATGCTGCAAAAGGCCACGGATAATTCATGGTGTGTAAAGGTAACGAAGGTGCGTGAATCTTGTTAGCATAAATTTGGCATTTATGGCATTTCCTGGAGTAATCGATGCAATCTCCCCCTATGGTAGACCAGAAATAGCCATATCTCATAATTTTTCGGGCTATAAATAGCCCATTGGCGTGCATCCCACATAGACCATCGTATACCTCTGCCAAAATCTCCTTCGCCTCCCGGGCATCCACACATCTCAATAATGTCTGATCATGGCTTCTTTTATATAGACTCTTCCCATCCAGAACATATCTCGCTGCCATTTTTCTAAGTGTTTTTCTATTATTGTCATTTGCCCCTTCGGGATACTTTTGAAACTTGACATATTGCAAGATAACATAATACCAAGGGTTGCCATCTATGTCTTCTTGCACATTACAACAATGAGCCAGCCCTTCAAAAGTCTGCATCTCAATGGGCTTCATTTCTGCCCCCGTGTTCGCTTTGAACATGGAAGCCATGGTTGCCAAGGCGTCTGCCATCTGATTTTATTCTCTAGGAAAGTAAGAGAAACTGATCTTTTCAAACTCCTTGGTGAGCTCCTAGATCAATTCATAATATTTGACCAGCTTCAAATCCCTGGTTTCCCATTCTCTGCGCAACTGGTAAATCACTAAGGATGAATCTCTGAATACTCGAAGTTACTTAATCTTTCTTTCAATAGTTGTATTCAGTCCCATAACACAGGCTTCGTATTTGGCTATATTGTTGGTGCAGAAGAATTCTAGTCTGCTCGTGAAGGGATAGTAGACATTCTCCGGAGAAATTAACACGGCCCCTATCCCGTGTCTGAGGGCGTTGGAGGCTCCATCAAAGTAAAGCTTCCATGAATTGTCATCTGAAACATTTTCCTCAGTTGTAATACACATCAAGTCCTCATCCGGGAAATTAAAGTTCAACGATTCATAATCATCCAAAGCACGACTAGCTAAGAAATCCGCTATGGCGCTTCCCTTCACGGCATTCTGACTTACATACACAATGTCGAACTCAGATAAGAGCATCTGCCAGCGGGCCATCCTCCTTGTTAATGCCGGTGCTTCCATTAGGAACTTCAAGGGGTCTAGCTTAGATATCAACCATGTGGTATGGTATAGCATGTACTGCCTAAGCCTTTTGGTGGCCCAAACCAAAGCACAACATAGCTTTTGAATTGGCGGGTACCGTGTTTTGCAATCATTGAACTTTTTGCTTAGGTAGTAGATGGCTCTTTCCTTCTTCCCATAATCATCGTGTTGCCCCAATACGCAACCAATTGAATTCTCAAAGACTATTAGATAGAGGACTAAAGGCCTGCCTGGTACGAGCGCGACTAAAATCAGAGCATTCGTCAAGTACCTTTTGATCTTCTCCAGGGCTTCTTGACATTCCTCATCCCAGACACCGGGATTATTCTTTCTAAGTAGTCTGAGGACTGGGTCACACCTATCTGTTAACTGGGAGATGAAACGGGAGATGTAATTTAGCCTCCCCAGGAAACCTCGAACTTCCTTCTAAGCATGGGGCGGTGAGAGATCTTGGATGCTTTCACCTTATCTAGATCGATATCAATCCCTCTTCTACTCACTATGAACCCCAAGAGTTTTCCATATGTAACGGCAAATGTGCATTTGGTCGGGTTAAGCTTCAGCCGGTATTTCCGCATTCTTTAGAATAGTTTTCTCAAGTTCTGCAGGTGCTCTTCTTCTATTTAGGACTTAGCGATCATATCATCCACGTATACCTCTATTTCTTTATGCATCATGTCGTGGAAAAGAGTCACCATCACTCTTTGATAAGTCGCTCTCGCGTTCTTGAGTCCGGAAGGCATCACCTTGTAACAAAAAGTGCCCCACATGGTCATGAATGTGGTTTTCTCCATATCGTCCGAGTCCATCTTTATCTGGTTGTACCCCGAGAAGCCGTCCATGAATGAGAACCATGAGTGTCCCGCGGTGTTGTCAACAAGTGTGTCAATATGTGGCAGAGGAAAGTTGTCTTTAGGGCTAGCTCGATTGAGATCCCTATAATCTATACACATACGGACCTTCCCATTCTTCTTCGGTACTGGTACAATGTTTGCAACCCATTTAGGGTACTTGGCCACTTCGAAGAAGCCAGCATCAAACTGCTTTTTCACCTCTTCTCTGATCTTTAACAACATGTTCGGTCTCGTTCTCCTGAGTTTTTGCTGTATTGGTTTGTATTCTGGCTTCGTCGTCAGTTTATGTACCACTATGTCAGTATTCAAACCTGGCATATCTTGATAAGTCCAGGCGAAAACATCCTTGAATTCCTGGAGTAGGGCTATCAGTTCGCGCTTGGTTTTCGAGGAAAATGTAGTCCCAATCTTTACTTCTTTTCTCTCTTCTTCAGTCCCCAAGTTTACAACTTCTGTTTGTTCTTGATAGGGCATGATTTGCCTCTCTTAGTTGGCCATCATCCTCATCGGCTCTCAGGGACCTCGCATTCTATCTCATCATCCTCTTCTTCGATTTCTGCTAAGATCTCGGGGCATTCAAAATCTACCTCGGAATTGGACTCAACATCATTCATACAGTTAATTATGGGAACCTTGCATTAAATGAGAACGAATGTATTGGGAGGAGAATGATTTTATATGAAGTGAATGAATATGAGTAAAGAATGAATGAATGAAATAAATGAGATGTTTACCATTTGAGAAAACGGGGAAGATATCTTTTCATTTCAAACAAAAAGTTAACATAGGTGCCCTATACAAAAGATCCCCATTGCGTAAGGGAAAAAACAAAAAGGTTGCTTTGAAGCATTACTCTGATCTAGCCCTAAAACCACAGGTAGATCAACGTAGCTCCAATTATCAAGAGTCTCCCCGGGGCGGTAGGGGCAGATGCTGGTCAACACGCTGCGGTCATGGTCATTTCCAGCTATCATGTTGATGGACATCCCCTCAAGTGATTCACTAAATATTTCTTCCTCATTGAGTATGTCATTTTCCTTAATTGCTTCTTCGACCTCCTGTCCTGGTCGGCTGAATCCTCTGGAGACAAAAGTATTTCTAAAACGAGGGAAAGACGTTGGTCTCCATGGAACGTCCTCTCCCTTAAATCTGACTCTTCTTTGTTCTTCTTTTCTTTTGTACTCTTCATTTCTCTGCTGGAAACTTGGTTTGTAACCCAACCCGAAACAATCCTTCTTGGTTATTACACTCCTAGCTCGTAGGCTCCCTTGCAATCTTCTTCCTAACCCTCTTCCTGATTTGGCTCCTCTGCCCAAAGTTTCAGCAACGGTCATCTTGGTGCAATAAGATAATCTGGGGTAGGGGATCCGATTACCTTCCACGACGAATGTGGCATTCACCAGTTCTAATGCTCGAAAAGAGTATTCTGCAGCATCCTTATCATTTTGAATGTAGGGGGCATCTGATGTCACCGAAGTAATAATCTCTTACTCAGCCTCCACTGTGACCAACTTGCCTTCGATCACAAATTTTAATTTATGATGCAGTGATGAGGGAATAGCTCCTGCAGAGTGGATCCATGGCCTTCCCAATAAGCAGCTGTAGGATGGTTTTATGTCCATCACCACGAAGTCAATCACGTACTCAATTGGCCCAATCAATAGAGGCACCTCAATCTTTCCAAGTGTTCCTCTTTGTGTGCCGTCGAAGGCTCTCACGGAGTTATGACAGTGCTTTAGGTGAGAATCATCGATTGGTAGCTTTTGTAGAGTCACCATAGGTAGTACATTCAGTGTTGAACCATTGTCAATCAATACCCCCGGTAACACATACCCCTTGCAGTGGGTTGTGATGTTAAGAGCTTTGGTGGACCCCATTCCTCCTTAGGGATCTCGTCATCACTGAATGTTATATGGTTATAGGCGGTGATATGCCCCAATATCCTATCCAACTTCGATACAGAAATGTCTTGGGGTACAAAAGTCTGGTTTAGCACTTTTAAGAGTGCCTCACGGTGCTTTTCTGAACTCAAGAGCTACTCTAGCACTGTAATCCTTGCCGGTTGCTTTCGTAGTTGTTCCACTATGTTGTATTCACTATGTCTCAAGAATTTCAGAAATTCTTTGGCCTAGGCCTCGGTTACTGGTCTATTTATCTTTGGAGGTGGTTCCTTACCGAATATCTGTGCTGAGGTAACCGATGTATCATTTCTTTTATCCTTGGCAACTTCAGCAGCCTTCAAGGTTTCTGAGGAGTAACATCTTCCGCTCCTCGTGAATTGGCCCACCTCACCAACATTCTCATCACTCTTGGCTTGCTCATCTTTCGGTGTAGGCTCTTCTTCAACTTTATGTTCTTTTACTTCACTAGATTATGGCTTTTCTGGTAGGGTCACATTCACAACATAGTTCTAGGGAGTTTGTCGCATATCCTTGAATGGGAACGGGGATGGTGCTGAGATGATGATCTTGGGAGTCACCTTAGTAGCTTCTCCTTGGGAGGAACTTGCACCCTCTGGCCTGGAGGAGATGACAAAAGGTCTGTCTCTCCCGTATTTAATGTTGAGGATGTCCATCATATGTACGTTTGACCCCTTCCTTCTTGTAGGCTCTTCAAAGAACTCTATTTGCTTGTCATTCATCAATTGCTGCACCAATCTCTTAAACTCCTTGCACTGTTGGATGTCATGTCCTCCGTTCTGATGGAATTCACAGTACACTCCACATCCCTTCTGCACTACTACCATGCCCCTATCGATCAAGTGGGCCATGGACAATTGCTGAAATATCCACCGCAAAGGAGACTTGATTTTTGACACATTCTCATTAACCTTCATGGTAGAGTACTCCTCAATAGCATTCACTCCCCCGTTCCCGTGATTAGGCAGTGGGTTAGCAGCTACACTTGATTCCTCAAATTTCAGTATCCTAGAATTGATTAGACTCTGCACAAGCTTCTTGAAAGCAAGGCAATAATATGTAGGATAACCAGGGGCACCACCGTATGGATGGACCAAACCTCTTTGTGCAACTGAGAGTAAAGCCCAAAGTACGAAACGAGTAATAGAGTGAAAGTTTGCCTCTCTTTCTCCTTTCTCGGGGTTCTCTCCTCTCTTTGGTTTGAGTTTTGTGCTTTCCCAGTAGACGCCTGTGGCTGTGAGACTGTGAAATTCTTTGGGGCAGTGTAAGCACTGACATTGTTCACCTCATTCTTCTTGTTGTACTTCCGAGAACTTTCCCCGCTATCAATCCTACCGCTCTTGATTGCCAATTCAAGGGACTCCCCGGTCCTAATTAAATCAGCAAAACTCTGAGTTGTGTTATTAATGAGGCGATCAAACAGTGTCCCCTTCATAGGATTAACAAATAAAGGTGTAATTTCATGTTCAGAGATGGGTGGCTGAATCTGGGCGGCCATTTCTCGCCACCTCTGGGCATACTGTCGTAGACTTTTGTTGGATTTCTGCCCCATATTTTCTAGCATAATTCTGCTGGGTGTCATGTCCGTCACGTGCTTGTATTGCTCGATGAATGCTCTTGAAAGATCTTTCCAGGTTTTAATGTTTACTCGGCTCAACTGGGTATACCACCGCAGTGTCGCCCCAGTCAGGCTGTCCTGGAAACAATGAATTAAAAGTTTCTCATCCTTGAGGTAGGCTACCATCTTCCGACAATACATTGTCACGTGTGCGGAAGGACATGTTCTTCCATCGTATTTTTCGAACTTCGGTGTTTTAAATTTTGGTGGCAGGACAAGGTCGGATACCAGACTTAAATCACTGGCATCGCTTCCGGATTCTTATGCAGTTTGCAGGGCTTTAAATCTTTATTCCATAAGGCAAAACCTCTCATCCCATTTCTTTTCTACCTCTATCCTAATCTTTTCGACCAAGTTCAGGTCTGGCACCTCCTCCTCGTAGAGTGCTTCTGTGTCAATGGGTTAATTCTCAAATGCCCCTACCTGAAGATTAGTAGACATCCCAGCAGGGTCAATATATACCCTTCTGGCCAGATTTGGCGTAGCCGATTGAACCTTATTGTGAGCTGGGGTACCTTCCGACTCTTGAGCGACTTCACCTTCAACTCTTTTTCCGAGGCTCTTAGCCAACAACGTAGTTATGTCGGACACTATCGACGCTTGTGACTGAGCAATCTGGTCACTGAGGCTTCTCTGGGCCTCATCAAATCTTTCTTCCAGATCTCTCTGTCCTTTCTCTAGACTGATTATCCTATATTCCATGAGTTTGCTTTGTAGTCGGGTAAGATATGGATGATGAATGATTGCGGCTTAACTTCTAATTTCACACTGCCACAATATTTACAATATTAATATGATTGTAAAGAAAATAAATGCATGTATAATGATGCAAATGTCATGATGCAATGCAGGAATGTATGCAAATAAAGGTACTAATTCCGCTGGTAATCACCCTTTTGAACTACTTTCACGGGAATTAAGGGATCTAGATTACAATAGAGTTCACATTACAAAAGGAGGGTTCCTAATACAAAAGAGTCCTAATTACAACACGAAGTCCTACAGATAAGCCCTAGCTCTATCCCCTAACTTTCCAATAGCCCTTAGCAACTTAATGAACCTGGGTGCTTCTTCCATTCCTACGGCTACGAAAGGTCGGAGAGTTTCAACTTCGGCAACTAAATCACTCACATGCCTTGCAACTCGCTATATGTCCACCATTAGGTTCAAGTAATACTGGTCTCTATTCTGTACCATCTGGGCAGCATCACGCAGTATTCTTTGCCAATAATTGTCTTCTCCGGCTGCAGCTTCTTCAAATACTCTAACTCTTTCCCTATAATCCTGAATAGTTGATTCAAGTGACTCAATCCGGGCTCGCAACGTGCCAACTTCATGCTCCCTTTCTTGTAGTTCGATGAAGCCATTCCTCTGACGGTAAGTCTGAAAGGAGTGTTCTAATCCTGCCAACCTTCCCTCTAACTCGACATTCTGACGTTGGCTCTGATTCAGGATTTGGATGGTGTCGTTGTACAATCTTTGCATCTCTAACAGTCTATTCCTTCTACCCATGGACCTCCTTTTCCAAGCGGCGGTGTTCTCTCTTTCGTAGCTGACTGGTTGTTTTCCTTTGCTGATCTCTTGCCTAGTTCTTTCCTTCTCTTGATCGATGGCCTCCTTGAAAGACCGCCTTTCCTCCTTGGTAGCTAACCTACAGCTTTCTATCTCTTTCTCGATCGCTAGCTCGCTGATCTCTCGTTCTTCTTCCACCAAACGGATACCATTCATCATTTCCTTTTCCATGGCTATGAAATGACTTCAGCTGGCCTTTTGTACTTTCGCTTGGAGTAGGAGGGTATCCTTCTGGTAAAGAGCGTTCTTCTCGCTCAAATCCGTATTCAGTTTCTTCAATTGCCTAATGATCTTGTCCCACTCGTCGACCTCTAAACTCGCTTTATAAAGCTCACCCGCATGCTGAGTCTGTTGGGTTTCCATCTTCCTCTTGATTTCTTCGAGTTCATTTCGTAAAATATCAGCTTCAGACGGTACTACTCTTATAAGCTCCTCAAGTGACACAGTCGGTCCCTGACCGGGTTCTGGAATATTATCATTAATCCTCAACCGTCTCCAAAAATCATAGTTCGGGGTGATCATACGCTCGGTGTCTCCTTCCACTCTGATCCGGTAACAATGGTCCCAAGCCCTCATGATAGTCTGAACTTTTTCCTTTAACTCACCTTTGAAAGGAAATACATTTTAGCTCAATTCGGCGGTATTGGGAACAAACTGTCGTGATCCGAACTATCGGGACACCAGAAACGGAGCACAAGCAATCCCACTATGCAGCCCCAACATCATCAACCAGTCATAATCACCGCAACTATATAAGAAGTAATTAACTCTACCGAGCCACGGAACCTTCCATACTATGTCTTCATCTTGAATGTTCCTAAAGAAACTGGACCATTTCTTCATCTTCAAGTTTTCTCGCCACTCTTTTGCTAAGTACTCCTGTAAGGGCGAAAAACCTTGAAAGGATATCCCCGGTAGGACCCTCGTCGGTGTCTTCCACATGTGGCTCTGAATCCATACCTGTAACAGCTGTGCACATCCTCAAAAACGTCATTCTTCGTGTTTTCGACTGGCATTTAAAGAAATGAAGGTCTTAGTCAATATTTTTGGTACTGGGTTCGCCCTCCGTTTCATACGCTCAAACAGATCTAGAATGGCTACATCAATGTTTCCAAGAGTTCTCAGAAAGATTACCAAACCATATATTCCCAAGGCAAATAGGTCTATCTTTTTCCCCTCATCTGGATGTGCGGGTATGATGTCTCGAATACTCTCCCATGCAAAGACTGTACTATCTCCTCGAAGTCGAATTAGGCTATTAACCCAATCATCACTCATCCCGGCAAAGGTTTTGAGCTTCGAAGTGTAATTCTGATTCCTCGGCAGTTTTGCATAGAACCAATCTTCCTGAACGTTCTTCTGATGAAGCAAGGCCATGTACTCTTCTACTGTAGGCATCATGTCTTCTCCATTGAAGGTGAAGCAGCAAAAAGCAGGATTCCAAAACTGAAAAATAGCTCAGAGTAAGGGCTGGTTGACTCGAACGTATAACAGCTGTACAATGTCGCCATAACTATCACATAACATGTTTTGTAGTCTTCGGTCCCATCCTTCCCAGATACTTTGAAGATCCCATAAGTCGTTCTATTGAAGACTCATGTAGGTGTACCCTGCTACCATGCGCACGCTCGGCAAACTGTCCCCTTGGGCCTTCTTATTGACCTCTGACCAATGCATGACTGACAAATTAAGCTCTTATTTCCTAAGATACCTTTTTTCCATGGTGAAAGACTTTCTGATCGGGTAAACCACTTGATCCAGTACCTTTATGTAATGCAAATGCAAAGATATATACAAAAAAGAAAACAAGTCAGTACCGGATAAAATTAATAAATATATAAATAAAAGGATGAATTAAATAGGATAAACACACAAAACAACCCTATTTACATCTCGTCTAAAACACCTAGGTTATCCGCATGGCTGTAAAGGGGTGGGTTTCTATGTGTTCTCTACATGCAGTGTTGGTGCTAGGAGGTACCCGAATTGTCCTTGTTGTCCCCTATTAAGGGTAGCAAGGCCCCCGATCATCACCCATTATAGGCACCTTTCAATCGGGTTCAATTCAGGGGGACCCATTAACTTATGCCTGCACGAAGGAACGATATCCTTACGAAAACATAAGGTACTTGAGCCCCAAAGCTACTTGCTAAGCATACACGGAGGAACGATATCCTCACAAAAGCATTAGCATTTTCCCCCAGTTAAAAAGGACGGGTTTATATGCCAAATTTCAAATGCGTTAAAATAAATGCGCAATTTACCGAATGTTAGTTTAATAGTCACTTTAATCCGGAATTTCTAATATTAATAAAGCGGTAATTATTTAAAAAGCTCGACTCACTTTTTTTGTTTGAAAAAACAAAAAATGTCCCCAGTGGAGTCGCCATCTGTAGCGATGTCCTTTTACGCTAAAAAATGAGTTTTATCTTTTGTTTTGAAAATAATGTCTTATGTGGGGTTTTAATGAAACCGCGTTTTATTTAGAAATTGGAGTCGTCACCGGCCACTTAGGTAGGCCGGACACCATAAAACCAGAGATTTAAAAACTGTTTGGTTCGGGAGTCGATTACGGATGGGGAAGGATTAGCACCCCCACACCGCTCAAAATTGGTACTTTAATAATTACCGCTTTATTAAAATTAAACTTTCCAGATTAAAATGACGATTAAATTTAAATTTGGTTATAAGTGCGGGTAAATTTTAAAAGCCCCGTTATCCGAGAGTAAACGCCCAACCACTATCACTACGCCTGATAGTGGCCCCGTTTACACTCAGATAAAAGGGCACCGCATTGACAATTTATATTCCATTATGCAACATAAAACATGGCAAATAAAACATTCAATTTATATTGACATGATATTAAAACATAAAAAGAAAAAAAATAGTAAAAACACATGAACATAAAACCCAACATATCATGATGACGATGAAATATGGGCACAAAAAAAAACATATTTTCAAGACTAAATTAGTCCTAGCATGCTTGAACTTATAGAGTCACAAATGCCACAAATGCATGACATACACCAAATGATGCTAGACTAATAAACCAAAGTAATGTACTAGCATAAAAACTTAACACATGACTATTGACACAAATTACATGCATGGTACTAAAGAACATAAACACGTGAACTTTTACAAGATTAAAAAAAAATAAAAAGAGCACATAAAAACATAACATACCATGAAGAAATAAAAACAAAGATGAACATGAACATGAACATGAACATGAACAAGAAAGAAACACTTTTAAAACTAAAACAATTAACTCTAACATGCTTAAAACATTGAAACAAAAAAAATGGTATACATGACATGCATGACACGTGATAAACATGTTATCCACAACCAATATACAACCTACAATACACAAAGATCATAAAAATCATGCAAACACATAAACATAGTACTAACTAAAAACTAAAACATAATCAATAAATCAAACAAAAGCACAACACAAATTAATAAGCTAGAAGCGCGGTACAACCCATATTAATGTACACATAAAAAACCTAAAAACATACTATAGAAGCATATATATTCACAAGAAAAAACAAAATAAACATACCAAAAAACAAAAGATATAAATATTTAAAACTGGAAAGGTGTTGAAATGAAATAAAAACATAACTAGAAGACATATATTAAATAAATAAAAAGTACATTTAAGGGGGAAATTGCAAAACGGGTAAAACGCAAGAGGACCAAACGTGCAATAAAACCAAGGGGAAGCTTCAAATGAAAAGTTCAAAAACGCGGTGGGACTGGGGAGGTAATTTCACCATTAAAATTAATTATAGTTTAATTGACTAAATTTAAAGATTTCGAAAGGTTATAGGGACCAGGTTTGCAAATAACCCAAGGGGCGGACTCATTTTAAAAACTCCCAAAACGCGCGGGGTTTTAGTTGGCAATTATACCATTTTATTTTTTGAGATGACTCTATAAATCACACCTAAAAGCCAGTTTTTATACGCTTTATCATTTTTTTACCATTAATAAACTCTTCCCCCCATTCCCTGTAATATTCAACCGAAGAGGGCCTTCTGGGTTTGAACCCAGAATCCGGCCACCAGCTGCCGTACCGGCCGCCATCGACCACCGCCGGCCGTCGCTCACCAGCGGCGGCGAACCTAAAAAAATAACTCATTACCGCCTTCAAAACCCAAATCCGACTTTCGAATCTTAAAATCTAAACCTGTTCCCTCTAGATCTAAAACGATTCCCCTCAAAACCCTCTATTTTTTTAAAACAACAAAGAAAACATGAAACCACACAAAACCCTTAACTTTCGAAATGAAAAAAAGAAAACCCCTTTCTTAAGTGGCTCACTCTTGAGAGTTTATCGCCGACCAGAAGGGTTTCTTAACTCTGGTAAAGCTCTCGTTTTTTTCTTCTATTTGGTTTTATGCATGCAAGAGAAAAAGATAGGAGAGAAAGAAATATTACCACTAAAACTTGGTTCCTTTTTTTTCGAAACTGGTCTTGACACCCCTTACACATTTTGGTTCATTTACACATATCCTGCTCTGATTTGTGTTTTTTGGTAGAAAATAAGACGTTAAAATACATTTGATTTGATTTTAGGGTACACTAATCCATTTTCTCTGTCTTTGCACGTTCTGAACGGTGGTTGAGCTGGTAGTACCGGGGCATGGAGAAGGAGGCGTGGTGGTGACCCGTTCAGTCAGAGTGAATCTCGGTTGTTGGATCAGATCTGATCCAACGGATGGGATGCTTTGTTGCATGGACGGCTTAGATGCACCCTTAGAAAGATAAGGCAGCCCGAGATGATGCCTGTCTTGGAGAAGATGACCAGCCTTGCACGTGTCTCACACACGCGAGTGGAGAATCCAACAGCCCACGTATGGACTTCAAGCGGCAGATGAGAGATCTTCAAGCTTCAACCGTGGCCGTTGGATCTGGATCTGATCCAACGGCCCTCCTTTGGCTGCTGCAAAAGAAGATGATGTATATTAGGGTTTTTGATATATTTTGGGCTGGCCAACTTGGGCCTGATGTAACAATTTTTGGGTTTTAGATATTTGTTTGTAACTTGGACTGGACATTCAATAATAACTTATGGGTTTTTATTATTATATCTAATCTGTTTTAACCCATTTAACATGTTGACAAAATAATAATAATACATGCGTACACACACATATAAATTAATATATACATGCAAACATTAATATATGTAACACATTAATATAATATACAAACATACATGCATATATACTAATACACACATGGTTTACATACACATTAATCACACGTATAGTAATGAACATATAATATAATATGTATACATGTAATGATAATATATTAATAAACTAAAGTAGATTAACAAAATACTTATACACCGGATAAAAATGAGTGATTACAGTTAGAGAGTTACATTGTTCATGCTTAAATGTTATGTGGGAAAGGTATTGTTTTCTGGTGTATGTGTAGGATACTAGAGGAATGCTGGAGCAAAAGGATGGTAGATCTGTTGGCTAAAGCTGACTAAGCAAGAAGAGTTGGGGAGGAATCTAGTTTTGACCCACGTGGACTTTCTCTGAGATACAAAATATTAAAAGATAGTGGGAAATCAATGGCCCTCTTTAATGAGGTCGTGTGCTTTTGGGTTTTGAAACCCTAGTTTCACCGCTTATAAAAGGGATATTTGGATGACAACTAATGGAGCACAATTATAGACAACAATATTAGTCTTTAGCTTTCTAAAAACCACCGGAGTCAATGCTAGAGGAATCTACACACAACTGACACCATCGAGAGAGGCCAAAGCAGTTGAGACCCGCAACAACAATTGGATAGAATGGATGAAGATCTCCGAGGACGCTTGGCCCTTTTCTATCCCTTGCTTGATAAACTGATGTACTTTTATTATTTTAATATGGATGTTTTAGGCTCAAACCTGAGCTAAATACTTTAGTTGGGTTTATTGCATCCCAAGATTTTCTGTTTTGATTTCGTTTTTTAATGCTATAGTTTATTTCCATTTATCTTCTTTGTTCATTATTCTTCATGCGTAGTTATTGTAAGAGCTATTGAGAGCGGTCTTTTAACTATAGATTTGTGGCTTAATACCGAGGGAGTTAGGTTCAAGAAACGTGAATAGTGGGGTAAACGATTAACTTAGTCTTAATTCGACTTAGACATATTAGGGTTTCAACGACTAAAAGGGAGTTCTTATACAAATAATAAATTTGTTAGGGTTCACGCAGACGTGTATCACCTTAGCTTCAATGTTATTAATTTTTAGGCATCGAGAGAGTCAGAAGTTCTTTAGGAAATCTTGTACAGTAGATAAAGATCTTAATGGTTTACGCAAACATGTATTGCTAGTCACTATAGAAATAAGCACAACTTCCATAATTATCTGTTATTTGCCACAATAACTATTTGTCTTAATTATAGCTACCTTTACTTTAATTGATTTTGGTTTTGATAAATGAACAACAATCATTACTTGCACGACCATTCTTAAGTTTGATAACTTCGTAGTTATTGATCAAATCCTCGTGAGTTTAACACTCTACTCTATCACTTTATTACTTGATTCAACGTGTATACATGCTGTAAAGTGCTTCACTATTCGACAAACATCAATCCACTGTACCACAGACTGCTGAAGAGCATGTACCATCTACGCCCCGCACTAGAGCAAGATTCAAATGAATAGGCGCAAAACCGCACCTTCGTGCTCCCACTTAAACTCAAGTTAGTTTTTCATTTTATTTATTTATTTTTTCACATTACATTTTTATTTTTTTAGGTTTGTTCGTAGTTAGACTTTTAGTTTTTTCACTATGCCGTTGATTTGATGAAATTGTTGCTTGTATTATTGATGATATCCTATGATGAATTTAAACTTAATAGTTGGCAATGTGTTAAAAGCTCTATTGATTTGAAGTTAGGATTTAAATTATTATAGCAACTATTTGAACATGTTGCATGCTTTTAATGCTTAAGAAGCCTTAGGAAAATTTTAGGTTAGTCTATCTAGAATGCCGCAACATAGTTTGATGACAATAATGAACTGAATGCTCAATGTTAGCATAAAGTATTAAACTCTTAAACTCCCATAAAATCAAGAAAAAAAAGGATGAAATAATTAAACTCGATGCCGAAGGCATAACTATTGAGCGACACTCTAACTTGCTTTGCTAGCTCAGTACACTATGTGAGTTGTGTTTGCTCCATTTAACTTTCCCTAATAGGAACAATAGTATTAGAATAAGAGTGTATGAAAGTCTTCACAGGATGACTCTGCTTGATGGGCCCGGGGATGTGGTGTTTGCTCCACTTCATTTCCAGGCCTTGAAGGGTAGGTGTGATAAGCTGGAGCCCCCATGATACTGCTTAATAAAAAAAATAATAGAGTAAAACAAGTGGTAAAAAGAAAGAAAATGCTAGGGAAAAAATAGAAAGCATACTTAGAAATTTTTCTAAGGTTATTAAGTATTGACTGGATGTAGCACAACACAAACTTCACCTACAATGGGATTGATCCGAGGAACGAATCTTTTGAGCTTTGATGTATTACACTTATATATTTGATTTTTATGAGGGTTGAATTATTGCTACAACATGTTTTGGAACATTTGATGACATAGCTTCTTTTTAGTTTTTGCATGTCATTGCTTGAGGACAAGCAATAGCTTAAGTTTAGGGTTTGATGACTCTGTAGAAGAACTATGTTTCAAGCCCTTTTACTTAGCGTATTACATGTGTTCGAGCTCATGTAGTTACATTTAGGATTAGTTTGCATATAGTTATGGAGTTTATGCTTGAGCTTAATCTCTCTATATACTGATACTATTAATGGGGAAGGTAGTGAGTTTTACGTGGTGCTTATGCAGGAAGCATCGGAGTGGGAGGAAGTAGTGGAGCTCTAGGAACATTGGAGCTATAATATCACATGATGAAATTGATGCCATAGAATTGTTGTGAGGATGAAGACTAATCTTTCACCCTTTTGATGCTAATGAACTTGTGAACCCCTCTCTTTTATGGGCTCATTGAATGACACATAAAGTTAGATCCTTAGTAAAGGGTCATGTGTAATTTAGGGATTCACAACCCTAGCTTTGTTGTCTTTATATAAGGACAACTTGGGCAACAATTACCTCAAGCTTGATTTGATGAAACAACCTTTTGTCTTTAGCAATCGATGAACCACCATCATTGAAGGTTAAGATAAGTCTCCAAGCAACAAAAGCTATCGAGAGAGGCTTGAGGAGTTTGGAGCATTACAGTATAGGTTTGAGGGCACGAAGAAGAATTCCTAGGATGATTGGATTTTGTTTCTCTCTTGTTTTATAAACTGCCATGACTTATTCTTTTATTATTATGGATGTTGTTTGCTCAGACATAAGATAAATACTCTTTATTGGGTTTATTACTTTAAGATACTTTGCTTAGTTACTGTTCAATTATATAGCATTCGTTCCTTATCTATTATGCTCATTAGACTTAATGCTTAATCTTGTAAGAGTTATCAAGAGATGCCTTTGTTTATTGAATTGCAAAATAATACCAAGAGAGTTAAGTTAGACCGTGTAAATAGTGGAGCTTAAGCTGTTAGCTTGAGTTCTACCCTGGCTTAGATATAAGTTCAGGGTTTCAACAAATAATAAGGGGAACTTGAATAGATAATAAGTTGCTAGCGTTAACACACACATGTATTTCCATAGCATCTTGTTATCAACTTCTAGCTAAACATAGTTTAGGAGTTTATACGAAAACCCTATCGAGTAGATAAGTGTTGCCTCATTGCTATAACATTCGAATAGTAATTAACATTGTTCTTAGAAACAAACCCAACATTCATCCTTGTTAGAATATTTTGTATAGCATTCGAATAGTAATTAGCATTGTTCTTAGTAAAAAACCCAACATCCATCCTCATTAGAATCTTTGCTACATCATCTATTTGTTCTTACCAATTGCTTCTTTTTACTTTCTTTATCATCTCATTTAGTTAAAAGTTCTTATCATCACACCTACATCATTATTTCACTAACTTTTACATGCAATCACTTTGAGTTTATCACTCCAATCCATATGGGTTTGACACTCTACTTATTACTTGAGCGTCAGGTATACTTGACCTAATTTACACATCTATTATACATGCATCAATAACCGACTGATCAATTCATTTTTCCCCTATATATACTATTCAAATATTGTCTTTGATCTTCACTAATCCTTTTCTTCTATATCATAATCTGTTGTCTAAGTTATTTCTCTTTGTAAGATTCAAAAACGTTGTAACAACCCGAGTCTTGGGTTAGCCTTTTGGATATTGTTTTGGGTTGGGCATTTTAATTAAGTGTTAAAATAAATAAGAAGATCGTGGAAGATTAAATTTTGAAGAAAGTTATGATCGTGTTGCGTAAGGATCTAAGGTTGAGGACTTATGGTGCAATTTTACCATTTTGTTTTAGAAGATGGTATTTTGAAATAAAGTGGTAGGAAACAGGCGGAAATCAAATTTTTATTTTTTTCTCTCTACTTTCCCCTTTTCCCTTTATGCTATATTCCTCTTCAAATCTTCCAATTTCTATCTGTTTCCAACCAGTCATCCATTTTTGACAACTCTAATATCATCGTGTTCATCTTGTCGAAACAAGTCAGCTGGTGGTCTCAAAATATTCATCGAAGTTTCTATTAGAGGGGTGATGAAAAATAAGGTTCGGGTTTTACAAGTTAGCCCTTTCCGAGTGTCCAAACTCAAAAATGCAGGCCATCATTGGATTCTGAAGGGGAAAACGTGTAAGAAAGGAGTTTTCAGCCACCATCTGGCCACTGAAAGCCGCCGCATGCGCCCCACTCTCTGGCACCTGCGAGTGGGCGTTGCCTAGTAGCTAAGGCAAGTGCATACATGCTACCATGCACCTGCGCCACACTAGAATTGTGACATGCAGGTGCACCGAAGCTTTCATGCTACCTTGCAATCCTTTTAATCAGTATAGGATTGCGACATGCAGGTGCACCGAAGCTTTCATGCTTTGCGCCACACAGGTTCGTGCCATGCTAGTGAACCGTAGTTATCTTGCACTGCGTTGCACAGGATCGCCCAACGCCCTTTGACCCTCCAGCCAATGTTTACTTTTTTGGGGGGTTTTGACATTATAAGTACAATGGCGCATTTCGTTTTGCCAAATTCGAACCCAGTAAACTTTTTTTACGTGTTTGACATTGTGTTCTGAATAGGGGATGCATGAAATTAATGTATTTTCATATTTGTTATTTTATGAGGATTACTCAGGCTTGAATACTGATTAAAAGAGCGTTTAAAAGTTTGAATGAGGATTCGTTGATAATTGCTTGTGGTTAGTAAACCTCGAACTCAGAAATGCTTCATGATCATCATAAGTGTAATTGTATTGCTTGTTAGTGTTCGCAAAATGGTAGATGAAAATAGGTTAGTAAACCTCGAACTCAGAAATGCTTCATAATGCATGATGAGTTTGAGAATATTTTGAGACTTATATGAGCTATAGAGACCGTGTAGGGTCATTTGATTATTCATATGATTATCTAATTGGTTGATTTATATGTGTTTCTTGACTACTTGAGATATGAAAATGCATGTTCGATGGATATTATACTTAATGGACTGATAATTGTTAATATTCCAATAAATGGTCATAAAGTCGAGAATTGATATTAAACGATTATATGTGTTAGTAAACAACCCCAATAACTGTAATACCCAAATCATGGCCAAGCAACATGTCATAAACTAATTAGAACTTAATTGTACAAACAATTTACAAATGTGAAGAATTAATTAAACCTAGTGACTAAATTAGATGGATCGATCAGTATATCCCTAACGTTTGTAAGTATTATCGATATGGTGCATAATATATCAAGAAAGAGGAAGAGAAATGTAAGATGTTCACTGCTGGGCTTAGTGATGAATTATGTCCTATGTTCACTACCTTGGGTATCACCGACCTCCAAGAACTAGTAAATCGTGTCAAGGCCACCAAAGCAGCACAGAGAGCTCAAAGGGCTGGTGGATCAAGCAAGTCTGAGAAGTGGTTCAGAGATATTTATCGACCTCTTAAGTGGAACAAGAAGGGCAGGTACCAAGGTTACAAATAGAATATGCATTCACAACCTCCCCGCTCTGGGAACATTAAGAGACCTCAGACCGTGACACAATCTTTTGTCAAGACTACAATAGTTGAAAGCATTAGGGGCTCTAATGAAAGTTCACAGAATTTGGTTTGCAACTATTTCCAGAAGCAGCATCTAGCAGGTCAATGTCGTAAGTAGACTGGAGCCTGTTTCTATTGTGGTGAGCAAGGCCATTTCATTCATGATTGCCCTCTTGGTGCTAACAATTCTACAGCTGTATCGACAAATGTTGCCTCCCCTACTTAATCTTTCTGAGGCAATGGATCGAAGCAAGGATCGTCGGGAGCTACAAGGAAACCTAGTGGCTTGGGGAAACCACCAAATAGGAAGGAATCAAAGGCATATGCTCAGATGTATCATGTAAGGAGTCGGGAGGAAGATGATGACCTTGATGTTATTGTAGGTACTATTGAACTGTATTCCCACTCTTTATATGCATTGATTAACCCTGGTTCTACCCACTATTTTATAAGTATTGTGTTGATCAAAAAGCATACCATGTCTTATGAACCTATAGCATCGAGGTTCTCTATGACTAATCCATTGGGTAACTATGTCATCGTAAGTTATGTGTGAAAGAACTGCTCCTTGATGATTCAAGGGATTCTATTTTCGGCTAATTTATTAACCTTATCAATCCACGAATTTGATGTAATACTAGGTTTGGATTGGATCATCAAACATCAAGCTTGTGTAGACTGTAGCAAAAGGAAGTTGTATCTTCGAGGCCATGGTAAGGTGACAATAACATTAATGGGTTCTTGAAACCCTTCGTTGTATGCCTTGACGTTGGAATCCAAGGATGAACCTCGCTTTTCAAACATTAATATTGTATGTGATCTCCGTGATAAACTTCTGGGTTTACCCCCGACCCGTGAGTTTGAATTTGGTATTGAAGTGCAACCTGTGACTACCCCGATTTCCATTGCACATTATCGAGTGACAGCTGTTGAATTGAAAGAACTAAAGGCTCAAATTCAAGACCTGCCTGATAAAGGTTTCATAAGACCAAGCTCTTCACCTTGGGGAGCCCTAGTCCTCTTTGTACAAAAAATGATGGTTCTATGAGGCTATGTTTTGACTACCGAAAACTAAATAAAGTTACCGTCAAGAACAAGTATCCATTGCCAAGGATAGATGACCTATTTGATTAACGCAAGGACGCCTCTATGTTTTCCAAGATCGATTTAAGGTCTGAGTATTATCAAACAAGAGTTAAGGATTGTGTTGTAGCCAAAACAACTTTTCGTACAAGATATGGTCACTACGAATTCTTATTGATGCCATTTAGGCTAACCAATGCACCGACAACCTTTAAGGACCTAATGAATCGGGTTTTTAGACCTATCTCGATAAATTTGTAGTGGTATTCATTGACGATATTCTAATTTATTCCAAGAATGCTACAGAACACCGTAAACATCTCTGTATCGTGCTTCAAACTCTTCAAGAGAAGCAGTTGTTCGCAAAATTCTCCATATGTGAGCTTTGGATCACTAAAGTTGCCTTCCTTGGGCATATTGTATTGTCTACAAGCATTCAAGTTGACTTGAAGAAGATTCAGGCAATTCTGGATTGGCATCCACCGAAGAACGTTGGTGAAGTGAGAAGTTTTCTTGGTCTTGCTGGCTATTATAGAAGATTCATCAAAGGATTTTCTATGTTAGTGGCCCCACTGACTATACTACTTCTGTATGAAGCCCCATTTGTTTGGACCCAGGAACAACAATAAAGCTTTGACCAGTTGAAACAAGTGTTGACTCATGGACCAGTCCTAACCTAACTTGAGTCTGGAAAAGACTACACAGTTTATAGTGATGCGTCACATCTCAGGTTAGGATATGTATTGACGCAAGAGGGCAAGGTTATTGAATATGCTTCGAGACAACTTAAGCAACATGAGATGAATTATCCCACTCACGATCTGGAGTTGGCTGCAGAGAAAAGTGTTATCTCTTCACCGATCATTAAAGCCTTAAATACCTTTTGACTCAGAAAAGGAGATAAATCATTAGCAACGGAGATGGATGGAACTCCTCAAGGACTATGACCTCATCATTGATTACCATTCGGGCAAGGCCAACAATATGGTTGATGCACTCAGCCGCAAACCTACGCCTTGTAAGTATTGGCATTAGGTATTGAATTCTAAGCATTGTATAGCAATTTGACTTATTGCATCATGGTTTTGTATCCCATCGAGCTATTAATGCACACTTTTGACTTCGAAAGCATCATTGTCTTGTGGCTGAACTTCAAGTTCAGTCTACCATTGTTTTGAGAATCAAGGCATTGCAAAGTCAAGACTCAGAACTTCAGTCTATTGTCTCTAAGCATCAAGATATTCCTGACTATAGAATCAATTCTGAATGACTCATATGTTTCCGTGATCAGGTTTGTGTGTCTAATGATGAGTCACTTCATAACAAAATCCTTAGGAAAGCTCATTCAAGTCCATTTTCTTATCAATTGGGGATTGTGAAGATGTACAAGGATCTTCATGAGCTCTATTGATGGATGGGTATGAAGCATGCCATAATTGACTTTGTGTCTAAATGTCTCACGTGCTAACGTGTTAAAGCCAAGCATCGTGTCCTTACTAGGTTACTACAACCTATTGAATTAAAGCAATAGAAGTGGGAGAAGATCATAATGGATTTTGTTAGTGGTCTACCCCTAACTCCCGCTAAACACGATGCTATTTTGGTCATTGTGTATCGCTTCACCAAGTCAGCGCCTTTCTTACCAGTTAGAATGAACTACATTCTTCCAAAGTTAGTTGGCTTGTAAATCTAGAAAGTTATCCAACTCCACAGTGCCATAATCTATCATCTCCGATCGAGATCCACAGTCTGCTTCTCTATTTTCGAGAACATTGCAAGGAGCTCTAGGCACTAGAGTCAATCCTAGCACTGCCTTTCACCCTCAGTCTGATGGCCAATCAGAAAGGGTGATCCAAGTAACCATCGAAAACTCCTTCTTTTGAATCATCGATAAAATATACCGTTATTGAATCCTCCTCCACAGACCTTGGAGGACATGCTACGAGCGTGTATCATTGACTTTGGCAGATCATGGGAGAAGTCCCTACCTCTCGTTGAGTTTGCCTATAACAATAGTTATCAAGCTTCGATTAAAATGACACCGTATGAAGCATTATATGGTAGACATTGCAGAACCCCATTGGGTTGGTCTAAACTCGGTAAAGGCAAGATGTTAGGCCCTGACTTATGTCGAGAAACTGAAGAACAGGTTACCATTATCCATGATTTCTTGAAAGCTACCTTTGATTGACAAAAAGGCCTACGTAGATCTTAAATGAAGGGATACCCAAAATAAGATTGGAGAAAAAGCTTTTCTTAAAGTCTCACCGTGGAAGAAAGTTTTGAGGTTTGGCAAGAAGGGGAAATTGAGTCTCTAATTCATTGGACCCATTGAAGTTATTGAAAAAGTTATCCCTATAGCCTATCGACTTTTGTTTCCCTTAGAACTGAACAAGATTTACAGTGTTTTTCATGTTTCAATGCTTCGAAAGTACCGTTCAGACCCTTCGCATGTCATTGAGCAAGAATCCATTGAGATCCAACCTAATCTATCTTATGAAGAAGAACCGGTTCAGATACTTGCAAAAGAAGTTAAAGAGACTTCGCAATAAAACTACACCGTTAGTCAGAGTGCTCTGGAGTAGCCACACCATTGAGGAAGCTACCTGGGAACTTGAGGAGACAATGAAGAAGCAATACTCGCATCTCTTCTATTTAGGTAAAATTTGAGAATAAATTTTTCTTAAGGGGGAGAGTTGTAACACCATGAAATCCAGTCTAGTCAAAATTGGGTTCCAGCGATTAGAAATCCTATACTGTGAGAGTCTAAATGTTTCATTGGTATTGATTATGTTGGTAATGAGCCTTAATTGAGTCTATTTAGGGTTAGGAGTTCCATCAAAATATCCGAAATATTGAAATCAAGCTTAGTGTATCGAGAACATTGGTTCTGTACCGATACGGTTCTTCAAGTTCTAACTAACTTACCAAACTTTGACTAACTGTATCAATACTACCACAAGCGTATTGATACCAGTGTCTATTATAGTAAAATTAGTGACCCAATTGTAAAAGATTGAAATGTGGAGGATAAAAACAAAGGTTTAGGAAGTTGAGGGACTAACCTTGTGATAGCCCCTCCTCAATTAAAATCACCACATACGTGGCTGATCAGAATTGAATTCCTTCAAGGGAAGGAAAGCTTTGTATTTACAAATAAAATAAAATAAATAAGGTAGCCAAAAGATTGAGCTTACCCGAGAAAGAACCATGCTAGCACCTAAATCTCATCTCTTTCCCCCAAGCAAGACCTCCATTGTTGAGGTTAGAAAAGCTTGAGTTTCCTTTGATCCATTGATATCAAATCGTTGCTATTGATTGGGTAAGCTATAATCCCCAAACAATCATTGAAATCCATGGATAAATCCAGCTTAATCTTAAGCTAGGGCTCTAGTCATCCATGGAATTTGATACAATAGCTATTTTAAGCTTCGATATTGATTCTGATATTGTTATATTGATTTTGATATCAAATTATCGATTCTAACTAATTCCTATTGTTTAACCTAGCTCAAGAATTGAATAGAGATCATCCATCATCACCGAATAAAGCTAGGAACGAGGGAATTTCAATCCGAGAGCTATAAGAGCTTCAGAAATTAAGGTGAGTGTAGCTAGAGTCTCGGGATTAGGCTAGGTGCCTTTCCCAATTCCATTTGTCATTGTACATAGTATTGCTAACATCATTGTTAAGCAATATTGCATCGAACCACTCAGTGGATGTCGTTTTTAAGTAAATGTAAGTCATTGTACTGAATATCAGACATTGATATTGTTATATTCATTGCCATCGATCATTGGTATCGATATAGATATTGTCATCGTAACATAGAGCAAGGCCATTGCTATGCTTTGTGTAAGGTTATAAGACCTTAAAATGACTTTTAAGTCTTGATAAAAGTAACTAAAATGACATTTTTGGCTCTGAAAGGTGAAAATCTAGTAAACGGATTCAAACGTTTGTGAAATTCGACATTCTAGTAGATTATAGTGTTTTGAATTTGCTGGTAAAGTTCCATTGCATTCGGATAACATTTGATAAGTTAATTTGATTAAAAACCAGATAAAATATGTCATTATAGTGCACTGTGTATCGATACTTCTTAGGGCTTATCGATACAGGTTTTCATAATTGGACTTAGTAAGCAAGGCTTATTGATACTGCACAGTGCATATCGATACAGATTTTGGTCACTAGAATCCAGAAAAATTAAAGGTAATGGTACGATCATAGGGTGTATCGATACAAGTCAATGTGGTCAACTTGTACTGATATGGTCTCCAAGGTGTATCAATACGAGTTTGTGTCCATTGAATCTGTAAATCTTAAATTATGCATGGCATACCGATATAGCTATCTGAGTATCGATACGGTTATAGGTAATTCAGTTATAAGTATTACGAAATAGTTCTGGAATATTGTGTTTTAGTCACTGAATGTTATAGATCATAATTGAAAGGGGAATTGAACTCTGATTAACATGAAAATTTGTACAGTGGTTGTTTAAAGGCTAAATTTCATTTTAACAACGTTAATTCTGAAAAAGGACCTCTAGAACATGGAAATTACAATTTAGCCCTTAAAACTTGTAAATGCTTAAGAATTGGTTTTAAGTCATTAAATATTGTTCATACTGAATAATTGGACTTAAGTAATAGTTTAATAATGTTCGAAATGCATGCCTTCCTTAAAATTTGAGTATTGATTAAAATTTATTGCACCATTCATTGTATCGTTTACCGGTAGCACTCTCTGCCCGGTTCACGACAAGGCTAAAAAGGGGGTGTTACGGGATTAAACCATGAGTGTAGTTTAAAGTCTCGGGATAGAGTGAAACTATCCCAAGCATCTTTATTTGCTTTATTTAATCTTGCTTTGTCTTTAAATTAAGTTGTGCTTGCATGGCTAAGCTTAGATACAAGGTAAGTACTTTATGATATGTAATTGTGATGAAGGCATGTTATATGGTTGAACCCATGCACATGATTATATAAGCTTAACATGATAAGATATAAACCTTGTTTTTGATTACATGAACTTGAAAGCTATGCTCATCTTTGATAAAAATAAGACATGCTATTTTAATAGCTTGATAAGGAGCTAAGCTCATTTTCAATTCTGATATAATAAGAAATAAATGAAAAACCTTGGTTTCGAATCAGTCATACGTATAGTTGGCATGCCATAGAGTCCATAGAACTTGTATTTGGTGGACTACGATCCTGGACTGCGATCCATATGAGGTGATAGTAGGAGGGATGTATATTGGTCACTTGGTGACAGTAGGAGGGATTGACCGGTATTCTATGTACCATTTTGATTGGCAATAGTTGGTTGGGGATTCGTGTACCTAGGCTAGTTGAATCTCAAGGCTATGTTAAAAGAAACCAAGAAAGTTTATAAGTTACATAAATGAATCATGGTAATGACTTGAATAACAAGTAAAATGTATCTTTAGATTATTGAATGTTCTTTTGTGTGAATATATATGTTTAATAAAGTACTTGTATACTTGATTTACTTGATTGCTTAAATGCTTATGATTTGGTGGATAACCATGAATGTATGTCAATGTCTATTTCGAATATCCTATTTTAGAATAACCAACTTCTTGCCCAAGCTTAGATTCATATATGCTTAATAAATCATCAGTGAAAGGATAAGTTGGTTGATCTTACTATTAGCTACATTAAATTGCCTCACTAAGTGTGTATAATTATGAAGTGTAACACCCCAAAATCGGGTCTAGGAGAATTTTGTTGTTATGTGTAAGTTTAGAATTAATTATGGGGTCAATTGGATGAAACAAGAATTAAGTGCTTCCAAGGTGAGACTTTTAAAAGTAGTAACTAATTTTAAGTGACTAAATAGTTCAAGATTAGAACTTATCCCATTGCATGCAAAACTTAAAGTGAAAGTGGTCAAATGATGTGTCATTATAGTAAAGCATCCATGTGGCTTTGTGGGAGTCCACATTTGGCTAGAGAGAGTTGAAGCCAAGCTAAGGCTCATTTGATCATCTTCTTCAATGGTTTTAACCGAAAGAAAATGGGGAAAAAAGAGATAAAAACGTAGGCTTAAAATTCAGCTTTTAAAGATTCAATCTAGGCTCATTTTGGATGTTCTTGGTTTGATATTGAAGTGAAGGTATATTAATTTCATTTCCATTTGGTGGTGCTTTGTTTTGATTGTTGTTTGAATGCTTGAATGTTTAGAGTGAAGGGAGGAATGCATGGAATAATTGTTGAACTCTTAATTGTAAATGGTTGATCTTGAACCGAATGCATTGCTTAGAAGTCATTGGTTAAATTGTGGGCTGATTTATAGAAACCCTCCAACTGTTTTAATGTCGCTTTTGTAATTTTGAAATTGAACTATAAAAATGAGCATAGAATCATATAAATGAAATGGTGGGAAGCTGGAAATTTGTGTTAAAGAGTGATGAGCTTTCTTTGGTTATTTAAATGAAAGTTGGACTGTTTTATTAGCTTGAATAGTGATGGATGTTAGATCAATGTTAGTATAATATAAGGACTGTTGGTAAGCAAAATTATACTTGTAACCGGATAGTTTTGGTATAATTTGTATGATTAATGAACTGAATTTGGATGTTTAAATCAAGGTAAAATGCTGGAATATGTTTTAAAGGACTGTCCAATATGATAGGGACTGCTCGGTGCATGAATATAAGTGTTAGAAATTGTGTTAATGACAAAACAAGGGATGTTAAGAGATTGAATGAATTGCTGGGTAAAGAAGAAGTTTAGGAGGCTGTTTTTGGAGTTTTAAAAGTTGTTAAAGACTGTTTTGTTAAGCTATGGAAATAAAAGAAAATGATCACCATGTTTTGAACTTATTTGGAATATTTTTTTCGAGTGTAAATGTTTGCTGCCAACTTCAGTGTTTTATATATGTGAAATGGACTGTTCTGACAGGCATAATAAAATAGAGGATTGTTTTGTATCGTAGGAAATTAGAGATTAATTTATAAGCTTAAATACTGATTGGTAACTTATAAAATTGGATATTATTGGAATGGGACAGCTTGGGGTTGTTTTGGATAAATGGCTATGTAAAGTGCTTGTTAAGTGATACAATAAATATTATAATAAGATTGTTTCAATTTGATAATTAGCACATGAATAAGTTAGTTGGGCAAAATTTGGTAAATTTAAAGTAGGTGGACAGATTTGGGTAATCAATATGTGATTGAATGTGTTGCCTTGCTTGGTGCTTGTGTGAAATATTGATTTAATTCTAATGTATAGTCATATTTGTCATGTTTAGACTGAATTGAAGCTATGAAAGACCTGGATAAGTAGCAAGTTTGGTTAAGGATTCAAGTATTCCGTAACATCAAAATAAGAGGTGAGTGTAGTCTACAGTTTTGAATAGAATAAAACTGTTCTTAGCATAATGGTTGTTGTCTCAATTAATCATGTTGGATTAATTGACTAGCAAGCATGTAAGATTAAGCTTGGAGAAAGAGGTACGTACTTTCTTTGAAAGTACTTTTAATTTGAAATTGATCTAAGAATCATACTGATGATTAAGGATTACACTTATACTTGAAAGTATAAGCTTGCTTTAGAATGATTGTGTTTGAAATTAAGTGTAATTCGATTAGTGACAAGCACGTGGCTTACAATTCTTTTTGAATATTGAATTTCACTGAATGTTAGTGCATGTATCTAAGGTATTGATTAAGATTCGAATAAATATAAAATTGGGTAAACATCTTATGATAAGCATAAGCTAGTTAAATTATTGATTCATAACATCATTCTAGTCATTTTGAGACTAGACTTGAAAGTGAATAGCATAAATCATATTAATGTTTTAAGGCATTCAATGCCTCTCGATTGAATAATGAATAAGTTTATAGATACGATCCTTGATTCGAGTTAGTTTAGACACAGTTGGCATGCCATAGAGTCCGTTGAGCTCGCTAGTTTGGACTACGGTCCCTTGTTGTTAAGATCAAGTGATCTCTTAGTACGATTGGTACCCTTGTTCAATGATGAGTAGATTCGGTACTTTGTGTACCCTTGTTTCAGTACTATGTGTACCCTAGTTGATGTTACATTATTTGTGGATTCGTGTGTCTAGAAACTTGTCAATCGAGGCTTAAGATAAATTAAACATACATGTTAGTAATTCTTGATATCTTATAGTGAGAAATTTGGATTAATTGCCTTGATGATTGATTGGATATTGATCCCTTGAGTATGTTGACCAAGTGTCCCTAGTAGATAATCGAACTGAACTCTCCCAAAGAGAGTGTTATGATTTAAATCTGAATCGAATATGACAATGAATTGATTTTCCTTTAATGTGAATATGATAGGAAATCTATTGTGAAGTGAATCAAGTTAGAGTGCATCTCTTTATGCTTGCCTGAAATTGGTTAGTAAAACCATGAATTATAATTGAAATAATGTACCAAGACTTTGGTATTGAGATGAAGTAATATCAATTTGTATGACATGGAATGCTTAAATAGAATTAATGAATCTGTTTTTCTTGATTCTATGCTAGTAAGAAGTTATTACTATTCGATCATGTATAGGAATATGAAGAAATGAACTAAATGAAAATCATGCAGAACATGTTATGTGTATGTATGCCTGACTAGGTGAACATCAATTTGATTATAATGTTCAGATGTTAGTGATGCATCTCGTTAATTGATCATGATCGATTAAAGGTTAAATAATGAAATAATTCGACCAAAAGGAATCTTGTATGCTAGTGATTGGTTAAATATGAGTTGTTGCATTAGTGAAATAAGTTGCCTTGAGGATGGTATACAAAACACCTTATAAGCTTACACATAATAGGCTTAAGGACATTTTTGCTACTTCGAAATGATTATTAGAAGCTATGGTTTGCTCATGCATGCTACATATCTTGTTTAATAGTATTCAATGTATGTGCTTGTTAACACTAAACCTACAAAAAGTTTGATCTAAGATCTATTGGTAATGACAATTAATAAACTTGAGTAGATTGCATTGATTGATGTTTTCTTGTTATGGAATAGATTGATTGTTAATCATGAAATTGATGTCATGCTAGATCGAATGCCTATTTGGATTTCATGCTAGTTTGAAAGAAAACAATGGAAATTTTTAGACATTTAAGTTTGCCCAGAAATTCTGCATTGGGTAATAAGTCCAATAAATCACTAGAAATTCTATAGATTGATTCAGAGAATAAAATTTGTGTAAAGAACCTTATATGAATCTAGTTTCTTTTTTAGCAAACAGTGAATGATTTCGAGACAAATATCAAAAGATATGAATTTTTGAGTATAGGAAGGTCAGAATTGGGACAGCTAACTGTTCTGAAAGTCTACATTAGTAGTAACTTTGAAAATTCATTATAAATTGTAATGATTGAATTGGAAGCTATAATTTATATGGTTAGAAAGATCATCCTGTCTAGTTTCATTTTTTTAAACAAATGAAACCGAATTTCGAGCTTATAATTGTTTAAAGAGATGATTTCTCAAAGACAGTGTAATCTGCCCGGTGGCAGAATTGGGCGTATCTTGAGATTAAAATCTGTATTAATTCACAAGGAGTAAAAATTCAAGGCTTATATGGTTAGAAAGGTAGTTGAATTAGCTTTCTAATGGTGTAAACATTTTGAAATTCTGACATACAGAATAAAAGATATGAATTTTTAATTGAGTAGGACACAATCTGCTTGAAAGCTTAAGAGCATAATTATAAAAGTTGAGGGCTAATTAGTGAATATGTAATAGTATATGTATGAAATTGGGCTCAAGAAAACGTTAGTATTCATAATGATGAATCCTGATAAATTGTTATTTGAAGAACTAATTCTCTTAATTAAAAGGGAAGGTTGATCGAATATCACTTGTAAGAGACAACCACCCTGAAGTCTTGAATTTAGATCTCATTGATTGTTAAGCATATTCACACTTATTGATAACGAAATTGAGTTCCTTCTTGTTTAAATGGTTCGATTATAAGGTTAAGGGATTGAGTTCTTAGTTCCTTCTTGTTGATCTAGTTCAGTTTTGTTGTTAAGATTGATTTTTGGAAAATGTGAATGGTTCTGAGTTGAATTGAATTTAATTAAAAGCTCTTGAATATGTAAGATAGTAGTCAAGCTTGTTCTTTGGAAAATTTAGATTGAAAAGTCATGTTTCATATTGTTATTCATTTTAGTTAAACTACCTCACAAGCTCATGCTTACTTAACTCTTCCATTCATTTTTCAGGAAGGTACCGTTCACAAAATAACCCAGCTCGGTCCCGACCCTTGGTTCAAGAGTTGTATTCGCTTTTCCTTAGAGACTCCTAGTAAGTGGCATAGAGTCACGATGTATATTATTCCTTGTAGCCTTTGATTATATGTGTATATTATTTGTAAAATGCCTCTTATTCTTTGTGATTGCTTGGTAATTTCCTCCTATAGAAGTTCATAAGATAAGCTAAATTGGATCGATGGAAGATATTATTAATCTGGTTAACAACCTAGTAAAGCACCTATATGCATGCATACTCTAAGCATAAGAAAAATTGTTAGTCTTAAATGAGTATCTGATTAGTCTAAGCTCTTGATTAATTGTTTATTTCTGATTAGAGGTTAAAACCTGATTACACTTCTTAATGCTTGACTAATAGGTTCGATAGTCCTCAAAGATCTAGTAAACAATAGAGGTAATATTGTATCTTTGAAGTTGGCCTCTATCTCCTGATTTATTTTAGTTGAAATTACTTGTTAAAATTTGGTAGGATAGCTAATGAAAAACTCTTTACATGCTAATATAAAGATAGTTGATCTCCTGATTGAATTCTAGATCTATTAGAGAATAATCAGAACATTTGTAAGTTTGTAATCTTAGAGCTCATGTTATGAATCATAAAAGATAGTTGCCCTTCAGAACTAAGCTTGAGAATAAATTGTAAATTTATGTTTAAAAAGGTTTTAAATTACTCTAGATTTCGCTAGTTGTATTTGGTCAAGTTTAAAATCTTTGTCTAGTTTGATAACAAACCTTGAAAGGTTTGCTTGGTAACACGTTCTACGCCGATATTTCTTCTAGGCCGGGTAGAGGGTGTTACATGAAGTCCTTTCACTACCTTTCAGGATAAAACTTTGTTGTGTTTACCTTTTGAGCTTTAGTCAGATCACAAGTACAAGAAGTATGTTTTGTAATTCTCATTTTGAACTCCTAGACGGTGGCACATATATGTTAAGTATGCATTGTGTATTTGGATAATCTTTTGATCACATTTGTATATAAGTCTTTAAAGTGAATATTACTTTATGTAAGTGTCCTTTTATGCCTTTATGGTTGCTTGTTTGCGAAACCATGTTTGTTATGACATTTTCTTATTCGAATGGTAGCTTGGAGAGTAAGATACATTATCATGGTGTTTAAATGATTGTTGGATGAGTTAGATACATTATCATGACATTTGAATGTTTGCTTTTGGATTAAGCTAAGTTGTTTTGATGTTGGAACGAATACGTATTGGTTAAGAGATGCGTGATAATGTTAGAATGATTAGTTTATTGTGGTTCATGTTTGGTATGTATGTAAGTGATTGTGAATAGGTTTTCTAGAACTTAATATTATGCATGTGGCTAATGTGGGATTAAAAGCTTGCTTATTATTGACTTAACATCTTGGATGCATAACAAAAGAATACATATAGTTCGAATGAAAATGTTGTGAGTGCACAAACACTTATTATGATCTAGTGTGGGTCTCTTGTATGCTATTTACATGGATAATCTTTAACATGATTCATTCAAAAACCTTTAGGTTGATAAGTTGGTGAATTCATGTGATTGGTATACTTACATTGCTTTAAAGGAAAATTGGAATGTATTGTGTAAGGAATTAGACTATTTTACAAGATGTTTCAACTGGTGTTTTGCATGTTATCAAAGTATAATAGGTTGCTTGATGTCTAAGTTATTCATGGGTCCCTATTCGAATGCTTTACAATTAGGATGGCTTGGGTTTAACTTTCTAAAGTAGTAATAAGATGGCTTAAAGTTAAGTTTAAGTTGGTTTGAAAATTTTAGTAAGATTGATACATGATATTCGAATAGTCTTGCTCTTTCTTGATATGTATGCATTTTTTTTCTTTCTTTGTTATCCTATTGTTCATGTTTTGTTGGTAATACTCCTTATCTTGGTTTACCTTCAAACCGGTTAAGGGGTGTTACAGTTTTGGTAATCAGAGCTAAGGTTTAGTCGATCCTAAGACTAAACTGAGTCCTGTTGCATCATCATTTGTTAAATATGCCACCTAGGAGTTAAATTTGATATGTAGTTGTGATCTATGTTGATAAAATCTATTTGATGTGTTAATAGCTATTAGAATGTCTGGGACACGTCTAGGTCAGGATAATAAGAGCCCGGTTGGCTCCTCCAATGAAGTAGGAACTGTTCAGATGAACCAAGAGCAACAAGGTCCCCAAAATGTTGTTGCACCCCAGTCTAAGGCTCCGATGAATGCTGATGCACCTTAGCAAGGAGCTCCTCTAAATCAAACCATACAACGAGAATGTCTCCTTAGTACGAAGGAGATGTTTGATCATCTAGTTACCTCCTTGAGGCATAATCCCCCAACTCCTCCCACTCATCCTGTAGTGGTGCCAACAAGAGCCCCGATTGATAAGTTGACTCAACATCGAGCCTATACGTTCCTTGGTACTGATGATGAAAAATCGGAGGATGCTAAATATTGGTTAGAGGCCACTACTAGGATACTAACCAAGCAATTGCAATGTTCAGATAAACATAAACTTGAGTGTGCTATAGCCTTGTTAGCTAATGAAGCTCTAAGTTGGTGGGAAACTACAACCCTTACTGCCCATGCCAATGTTGTCACATGGGAATTCTTTCTCAAGGAATTATGAAAGAAATACACAAGCGAGCAATATCTGGCCGAACATAGAAGATGATTCATGTATCTAAAGCAGGGAGGTAGGCCAATAGAACAATACATTAGTAACTTTTGTAAATATTGAAAATACGAGTATGAATTTACCAAGAAGGAGAAAGACAAATGTCGGATGTTCATTGATGGTCTCAACGATGAATTAGGCCCTAAGTTCAAAGGCCTGGGGATCACTGATTTCCAAGATTTGGTGAATCGAACAATTGCCACCGAGGCTAAGTTGAAAGCATCAAAAATTACTCCCAAAATGATAAAAGATCAAGAAATGGCAACAAACCTTCATGGCCATCTAAGAAATCCAAGAATCAAGGAGGCAATTCTTCGAATTTCAACTTTTCCCCGAAGAGTAACTTCTTGCATAAGCCTCAAATTGTGGTTAAATCCTCTGCACCTTCAGTCTCTATCTTTAGCATGGTAAATTTAGGAAGAGATTCACAAGCCCCTACATGTAAATTTTGTCAGAGAAAGCATGTGGGTTAGTGTAGGAGACAAGCAAATGTTTGTTTCATATGTGGAGGATCGGATCACTACATCAAGGATTGTCCTCATAATCTAAATAAGCTTCTGACTCACACACCAAAAAGTTCAAATCCAGTTCAGACACCTCAGGGAAGAGGACAAAAACAAGCTTAGTTTGGAAATTTGGGGAAGAATCGGGGCCAAGCCTCTAATGCTACATATCAGGAATCCTGAGCACCTACTCGGGTATATCATGTTCGAGGCCGAGAAGAGGAAGACTCCCTAATGTAATTGCAGGTATAAATGAATTATATACACATCATGTTTATGCCTATTTGGTTATGGCTCAACACATTCCTTTATATGTTCCACTCTCATCGAAAAATTTAAGTTGAAATTTGAACCCACAAACTATAACTTGGTTGCCAAAAATCCTTTAGGAGATAAAGTGGTTGTAAATCAAGTATGTAAGAATTGTCCTTTGTTCTTTCAAGGCATTCCTTTTCCTGCCGATCTATTGGTTTTACCTTTCAATGAATTCGACCTTATCTTGGGTTTAGATTGGTTAGGAAACACCATGCTTGGGTACATTGTTCTAAGAAGAGAGTTTTCCTTCTTGGGTTAGGAAAAGAATCAATCATCTTGTTTGATAAGAAATTGTCTGAACCAACTCCTGTTTTTGTTGCTATATCTGATATAAATGAAACCAAACTGTCTCTTGAGTCCATCTTAGCTGCCTCTGAATTTTTTGATGTATTTCTCAAGGAACTACCGGGATTACCTCCAACATGAGAAGTTAAATTTGGAATCAAAGTTCAATTGGGATAAGCTCCAATTTCTATCTCTCCTTATCGTATGGCTCTGGTTGAACTTAAAAAACTCAAGAATCAGTTACAAGATCTACAAGATAAAGGCTTCATCAGGCCAACTTCTTCACCTTGGGGAGCCCCAACCCTATTCATAAAGAAGAAAGATGGAACGATGAGGCTTTATATCGACTATCAGCAATTGAACAAACTCACCATCAAGAATAAGTACCCCCTGCCAAGAATTGAAGATTTGTTTGATTAACTTAAGGATGCTACAGTATTTTCAAAGATTGATCTCTGATCAGGGTACTATCAAATGAAGGTCAAGGAATCTGATATTCCTAAAATTGCTTTCAAGACTCGTTGTGGTTTCTATGAATTTCTTGTAATGCCTTTTGGCTTAACAAATGCCCCTAACGCATTCATGGACCTTATGAAACGAGTCTTTAAACCTCACTTGGACAAGTTTCTAGTAGTCTTTATTGATGACATCCTCATCTACTCCAAGGATAAGGATGAACATTCGAAACACCTTCAGATTGTCTTATAAACTCTTTGAGATAATCTGCTTTATGCCAAGTTCAACAAATGTGAATTTTGGTTGTCTGAAGTATCTTTCCTTAGACATGTTATCTCTAATAAAGGAATCAAATTTGATCTAAAGAAAATTTAGTTAATAGTGGATTGGAGACCTCCATGGAATGTTGGTGAAGTCATAAGTTTTCTAGGGTTAGCTGGTTATTATCGAAGATTTGTTAAGGGATTCTCCATCTTGGCTGCCCCTTTAACCAAACTATTTCGTAGATGTGCATTTTGTTTGGTCTGAGAGTCAACAATGAAGCTTTGATCAGCTAAAGCAAGTTCTTGCTCATGCTCAGGTGTTGACCCAACCTGAATCAAGAAATGATTATACAGTCTTCAATGATGCATCATATCTTGGGCTTGGATTTGTACTTATGCAAGAAGTGAAAGTTGTAGCATATGATTCTCGATAGTTGAAACCTCATGAATTGAACTATCCAACTCATGAAATCGAGCTAGCTGTTGTTGTTTTGCCCTAAAAATCTAGAGGCATTATTTGTTTGGAGAGAAATATTACCTCTTTACCGATCATAAAAGCCTGAAGTATATTCTCACTTAAAATAAGCTAAACCTTAGGCAAAGGAGGTGGATAGAGCTACTCAAAGATTGTGACTTAATCATAGATTACCATCCAAGGAAGGCTAATGTAGTGGCTGATGCACTCTGTCGCAAACATTCAATCAATAAGACTTTAAATAAAATGTCTTTTAACCTTAACCACATTTCAAATTCTCTTTACTAAAAATGTTTCATTGTATTGTAGGCCAACTACAATCAATGCTCATCTTTTACAATAAAGGAATCAAAACTTCTACCTGAACTTAAGGTTCAATCTGACTTGATTTCAAGGATCAAAGCCCTCCAACAACAAGATCTGGAGCTTCAAAACATAATGCTTAAACTAAGGGATGAACCTAGCTCAGACTTTCTCTAAACTCAAATGGACTACTTTATTTTTGAAATAGAGTATGTGCACCAAATGATGAACCCCTTGGAAGGGAAATGCTTCAAGAAGCTCATTGAAGCTCTTTCTCCATCCATCGTGGATAGGTTAAAATGTATAAAGATCTGAAGGAATTGTTTGTCAGGAATGAAGTCTGCTATTACAGAGTTTGTGTCCAAGTGCTTAACTTCTAAGAAAGTTAAAGCTGAATACCAAGTCCCTGTGGGACTTTTGCAACCTATTGAGCTACCTCAATGGAAATGGGATCGAATAACTATGGACTTCGTTAGTGGGTTGCCTTTAACACCAAGAAATAATGATGTAGTCTGGGTGATAGTCGATAGGTTTTCCAGATTGACCCATTTCATACCTGTTCAAATAAATATGAGCTTGGATCAATTGCCGAGTTGTATATACGAGAAGTGATATGTTTGCACGGTGTTCCTACATCTATAATCTCATATCGAAATCCTCAGTTTACATCTAGATTCTGGAATTCTTTGTAGAAAGCCTTGGGAACCAAAACAAATCTCGGCACAACTTTCCATCCTCAACCAGATGGTCAATCTGAAAGAGTGATACAAATTCTTGAAGATATGCTACAAGCTTGCGTGATTGATTTTGGGAAGAAATGTGAGAAATCTTAACCTTTTGCTGAGTTTGCATACAACAATAGTTATCAAACATCCATTCAAATGGCTTCCTTCGAAGCTCTATATGGGATGAGATGTATAACTCCTTTATGTTGATAAAAAATAGGTGAAAACAAGGCCTTAGGGCCTGATCTTCTGAGAGAAACAAAAGAACAAATAAACATCATTCATAGTAGATTGAAGGAAGCTTTTGACAGACAAAAAGCCTATGCTGATGAAAAAAGAAGGGATATCCAATATAATGTGGGAGATCATGTGTTTCTAAAGGTATCCCTATGGAAGAAAGTATTTAGATTCGGGAAAAAAAGGAAGCTTAGCCCTTGATTTATTGGACCATTCGAAGTTATTGAAAATATTGGTCATGTTACTTATCGTCTAGCTCTTCATAGTGAATTTGATAAGATTCACAATGTATTCTATTTTTTCATGCTTCAGAAGTATCAATAAGATCCATCTCATGTGCTTGAACCTGAAGAGGTAGAGCTCAACCCAGATTTGTCCTATGAAAAAGAACCAATACAAATCATAGATCATGAAGTTAAATTACTTCGTAACAAGTCGGTTCCTCTTGTCAATGTATTATGGAGAAACCACAAGGTTGAAGAAGACACTTGGGAACCTGAGTCAATCATGAAGGAACAATATCCTCACCTTTTTCCCTCGGGTAAATTCGAGGATGAATTTTTTTTAGGGGAGGAGAATTGTAATACCCTAAAACTAGGCTTAGAAGAATGTTACTATCTTGATTTCTAAGTTAATTAATCTAATGTGTAACATGGTAGCTAAATTACGAAGTTTAGGAACAAAAAAGAGAAATGAAAGAAATGATGATCTATGTGCAAAGGATTAAAACATAACCTTTTAAATAATGGAAGATTTCATGTTGAATAAGGATTAATTCAAGGACATGTACACATGTCATTTGAGGGGAAAGGCGTCTGTTAAGGGGGAGGAAGGTTTTGACCATTTGAGGGATGATAACCAAAACATGATCTTCCTCCCGAAGTTGTCTGAACCCCAAGTGTGAGAGAAAGAAAAAGGTTTCCATTGAATTGTGTTGGATATTGCTTCAATATTTGGACATCAATCGGTCTTGTTAAGGGAGAGGGTAAGCAAGCTCATCCTTTCTTTCAAATCTTAGAGTCACTTTGGAGTTTATTTGTTAATCTCTTGGATGTCATGCTTTGTTAGTGTTCGAATGGTTAATTCATGTTAGGGAACATCTTTAGATCAATTGCTTGATACATGCATTAGGTTAAACTATGTATGTAACTTGTAAAACTACGTATGTCAACTTCTTTGAATTTCGATTATGTATTATTGTGAAGTTCTTGGCCATTTGAGTGTTTGTAGATATCATGGACTGTTTTGAATGTTTGCAGCTATGATGGACTGTCTTGTACACACATGAATGTATATCTATGATTTATGGGCTAATTTTGAATGCTTTTGAATGTCATGGATTGTTTTAAGCGTGTATAATTGTATGCATATGAATTAAAGACTGCTTTAGGCAATTTTGATAAATCTGGAAATAGGGGATTAATTTTGCAAAATTGAGGGACTGGTTTGGAACTATAAAGACTATTATGGGACTGTTTTTATACCCAAAATAAGGACAGATTTCATACAAAAAGTAAGGATTGTTTTGCATTTGAATAAGGACTATTTTGGGCTATTTTGAATATGTAATTGAGTATATATGAAACAAAAACTGTTTTGGATACATATGTGGGAATAGTGGACTGTTTTGGTGTGCAAATATGTATAAGAGTATAATTTCCCTGTTTTGTGTATACATTAACAGATAATGCACTGTTTTAAGCATGTATATGTGTGTATATGAGCATTGGACTGTTTTGAATGCATATAAACATATTAAGGACTATTTTGATATATATATATATCTATATATAAGCATGTATGCAAAGTGTATGGACTGTTTTGAGTGCATATAAACATGTTAAGGATTGTTTTGATGTATATAAGTATGCGTAATAAGTAAATGGACTATTTTTGATATGTGGAAAATAATATGGGATTGTTTTGTACGTGTATTTGTGTACAAATGAAATTGGAACTGTTTTGCATACCTAAGAACCTTTGATGGACTGTTTTGTGTGAAATTAAATTGATACTTGAGTTTTGAGCTGCTTTGTGAATGATTGAATGTTAGGGGTTGATTCTAATATAGAGTTATATTCTTTGTTATACTTATATCAAGAAGGGATTGATGAAGTAAGGCATAAGGTAGACCAAGTTGTAGAAAGGAAAAAAGGAATCATGATTCGAGAGCAAAACTAGCTCAGATTAAGCTGTGTGTGTAGTTTAAATTCTTGGGATAGAATGAAACTATCATGACCATTTTACTTCCTTTATTTAATCTTGCTTGCTCTTTAAATTAAGTTGTGCTTGCATGGCTATGCTTGTATACGAGGAAAGTACTTTAATGAAAAGTACTCTATGATATGAAATTGTGATGAAGGCATGTTATATGGTTGAAACCTATGCAAATGATAATATAACCTTGAATGATAAGATATAAACCTTGTTTGTGATTACATGAACATGAAAGCTATACTCATCTTTGATAAAAATAAGACATGCTATTTGAATACCTTGATAAAGAGCTAAGCTCATTTTCAATTATGATATAATAAGAAATAAATGAAAAGCCTTGATTTTGAGTCACTCATACTCTAACCACCCTAGTAGGATTAGGTAAGTTACCACAATTTCAATCAATGATTCATACAATTAAAGGTAGAGTGTTCAATTTTTTTTAAGTCTTTCTTTCTCATTAAGAAACAATTCGATTAAGTGAGGACTCAATAAACAATGCATGATGCACCTATTAGATATATTAGGACCCATAATGCAATATGTCATCATAATCAAAACCATTTAAGACTTACTTGATTCCCAAGCAACCATTCGAACTAGATGAGAAACCTATTAGATAATTTCAACATTCAATGTAACTATGAAGCATTCCAATAAGTGATTTACATGATTTACTTATGTGACCTTAATCAAACATATATGCTTACAATGTCATATACATCATTCGGCTAGTACCATAAGTGACCAAGGTGTTCAAGTTTAAACATGTGGATTACTACGTTTACTTATTGTTAACTAGCCAACTTCAATAGATCTATTCATCCATTTCATGCATAATCTAACCATGGAAATCTAACATTAGACTAATTAGCATTAAAGCTCAATAAAATGCATACATGCTCATATATATACATACCATACTCTTATAGATCATAGATGAAGTTAATTTATACAAACAATAACTAAGTGATCATGAATATACATGCCTTAGGCGCCACCATCCTAGGAGAACTATAACAAGATGGAAACATACTCTTTCAAGAAAAATGTGACTTGTACGAGCTTAGACTTCAGGATAAGATTCGATATCAACCTGAATTCTAGAAATGAGACTTGAATAAGCAAAGCTTAGCGAGTGATTTAAAGTTACAAGGCAATCAATACAATAAGTCTCAACTATGAACCATCAAATAGATGGTATGGTTCCCCCATCAAAAAGGAACCATTCGAAAAAGGCAAACACTACTAGATATATTGCTTAATTTCCAATCCAATACCAATACAAGGATTGAAGTTTAGACATACTCAATCGTCCAATTCGATTAACATTAAGCTTATCATGTCATTTAAACACAATCAATGTTTCAAACTCAAGCAATCTCATATAAGCAATGTTCAACCAATGTTTCAACGTCAATAGTTCATGGCATTTGATTTTTCTTTACAATCAAGCAATCTCATATAAGCAATGTTCAATCAATGTTTAAATATCAATAGTTCATGGCATTCAATTTCCTTTACAATCAATCAATGCAATTCAATATAGCAATAGGTTCAATGTACACGAGGTATAAGTTCATTTTAGGTGTAGCCTTGATAATCGATTACTCAGTCTAGATACTCGAGTCCCCAACCAAACTGTCGCCAATAACAATAATCAATATGGTACAAAGTACCAGCCAAATCCCTCATACTGTCGCCAACTAGGGACCAATGTCCCAGACCGTTGTCCACCATGATAATGAGCTCTATAGACACTATGGCATGCCAACAATATCTAAGACCAACTCGAGACCAAGGCTAAGAATATTTATCACTTTCATTCAATTAGAAGCATGATTCAATTCAATGTGCACATTTAGTGCCAATATCCCCTTTCATTCAAATAGGGTTCATAGCCAATACCAATATTCCAATAGTCAATGAAGGTATGTTAATCAATATGTCATTAAACAATGAATTTAGTTATTTCTAACCATAACAACATGCTTCATTTCAATATAATTCAATTATGCAAGAAGCATATCATGGCAATCAGTTGAATTTCAGGCATACTTCACAAACAAGTAACCACTCAAAAGAGCACTTACCTTGCTAATGCTCCATAGCAAGCTCATTACACAATTATACTAAGATTCAATAAGAAATTCAAATCAAAAAATGAACTAGGAGAGGTTACCTCCCTCTCCAAACTTTAACTACACTCACAAGAATTTTTTGAGCTATTGTCAATCCCAAATTGAAATCCCCTTTTCCTCTACTAGCTTCTAATCTATGTGAGTCCATTTTTCCTCAATTTCCACTTGATCTAACTATCATACAATGCATAGTGTATTAGGTAGAATCCAGCAACCGATTGAGTCATTATGTGACTCCATATACTCAAGCATTCAATTCAATACAAAAATCAAGACTGTTGCTTCCTGGCAGCATGTGCATTGCTTACTTAAATGTTCACATCTTTTATTTTGTATGTCAGAATTTCGAACCGTTTACACTGTTAGAGAGCTATATTAATTGTGTCCTTCTAACCATATAGGCCTTACAATTTTATTCATAGTGAATTAATACAGTTTTTCATTTAAAGGTAGACCAAATTATGTCGCTGGACAATTTGCACTATCCTTAGAGATTTGTCTCTACAAACTGTTTTATAACTCAAAATTTGATTTCGTTTGTTGTATACGAAACTAGACATTCTCATGATTCTGTACATATAAGATTTACTCCCTAATTTGGTCTATGTGATTTTCTACAAATTTTCAAACTCACTGCCCAACATAGAGTATCCTGGACAGCTTCACTTTAGCTAGTTTCTAGCTTCACTAATCACTTAGACAAGAATCCTAACATGATTGTTCAACATATATACTCATTCATACATGTCTAGGTCAGTCCAATTATGTGTCCAATCTATAAAAACAGGGCAATTGAGAAATATTTTCAATTATGTGTCCCGATCTAATATAATAGATCTAGGAACACCGTGAAGTCTGATTACTTCTTTCAAGTATAATTCAGCTAGTTGTTTGAGGTTCATGTTCATTTGAATAGGTAGGAAGTGAGCCGATTTGGTGAACCTATCAATGATCACCCAAATAGCATCACTTTTCCTTGGCGATAAAGGCAATCTCGATATGAAGTCCATTGTTATACACTCCCACATCCACTAAGGCAATTCGATGGGTTGTAGGAGTCCAGTAGGTAGTTGTTGTTCGGCCTTCACCTTCTGGCAAGTGAGGCAGTTCGATACGAAGTCAACAATATTGGCCTTTAATCCCGGCCACCAATAGACTTTCTTTAAGTCCTTATACATCTTGATCACTCCCGGATGTATTGAAAAAGGACTACTATGTCCTTGAATAATTTCCCTCTTAAAGATTGGATCATTGGGTACACAAACCGGATTCTTGAAGTAGAGCGCACCATTCGATCAGAGTGAGAATTAAGTGCTCAGTTTGGAATCAATCTCTTTCAATATCTTCTGAAGTTCAGGATCATTTTGTTGAAGCTCTTTGATCCTCGAATTCAAGTTGGATTGAACTTGAAGTTCTGACACATCTCCCCTGTTCTTTAGGTGGTTAAAATGGGCATTGAAAGTAGTTGAAGCTACAATTAAAGGATTTCGATTAGTGGATTTTATATCATCCATTTGAATAGAGGAATAAACAATGTTGGAAAATTGTATTCAATCTTACAAGTTGGATGTTTGCGACTGAGTGCATCAGCCACAACATTTGCCTTGCTTTGGTGGTAATAAATGATTAGGTCATATTCTTTTAGTAGTTCCACCCATCTTTGTTGTCGAAGATTTAACTCCTTCTGAGTTAAGATGTATTTTAAACTCTGATGATCCGTAAATAATCGACATTCCTCTCCATATAGACAATGTCTCCAGGTCTTTAAAGCAAACACAACTGCAGCTTGTTCCAAGTCACGCGTTTGATAGTTGAATTCATGTGGCTTGAGTTGCTGAGAATCATAGGCAACGACCTTGTCGTCTTGCATCAATACACACCCGAAACCGAGGTGGGAAGCATCACTGAAGACTGTAAAGTCTTTTTCCAGTTCAGGTTGAATTAGAATAGGAGCTTGAGTTAGGACTTGCTTCAATTGATCGAAGCTCCTATGCTGGTCCTCAGACTATTTAAATGGCACATTCTTTCGGAGGAATCGAGTCAATAGAGCTGCAAGAATCGAGAATCCTTTCATGAATCTTCGATAGTACCCGGTTAAACTGAGAAAACTCCTAACCTCGCTAACATTTCTTGAAGGTCTCCATTTGATGACAGTTTGAATCTTCTTAGGATCAACCTTTATCCCTTTAGCCGAGAACTCGCATTTACTCAATTTAGCATATAGCCGATTCTCTCTCAATATTTGGAGTACAATTCGAAGGTGATTAACATGTTCTTCCTTGTCCTTTTAGTAGATAAGAATGTCATCAATAAAGACAACCATGAATTTGTCCAAATAGAGTTTGAACACTCGATTCATTAAGTCCATGAAAGCCGCTGGAGCATTGGTTAGATCGAAGGGCATAACTAGGAACTCGTAGTGACCATAACGAGTCCTGAAAGCCGTTTTGGGTACATCTGAGTCTTGTATTCTCATCTGATAGTACCCAATCGCAAATCGATCTTGGAGAAAACTTTGGCATCCTTGAATTGATCGAACAAGTCCTCAATCCTCAGAAATGGATACTTGTTCTTGATGGTGAGTCAGTTTAGCTAACGATAATCGATACATAGCCTCATTAACCCGTCTTTCTTTTTAACGAACAATATGGGTACTCCCTAGGGTGAAGAGCAGGGCCAGATGAATCCCTTGTCTTGAAGCTCTTGCAATTGTTTCTAAAGTTCTTTGAGTTCAATAGGGGCCATTCGATATGGAGCGATAGAGACTGGATCACTCCCGGGTTGAACTTCAATCTTGAATTCGACTTCCCGAATAGGGGGCAATCCTGACAATTCCTCAAGAAAAACATCAGGGAAGTCAGAAACAACATGAATGAACTCACCAAGAATTCAATTTCATCACTTTTAATCATAGCAGCAAAGATGCTAATAGGTTTCTTATCGATCAAGGTAATGGATTTTTCTCCTAGACCTCAGAGAAACAATTTTCTCTTTTAGCAATCTACCCAAGCTTGATGCCTTCCTAACCAATCTAATCCCAAAATAAGATCGAATTCAACGAAAGGCAACAATAACAAGTCGGCTAGGAATGAGATGCCTTGAATGAATAAATTGCAATATTTACATATTTGGTTCACTATTACATTGTCTCCTAAAGGATTTGTAGCAATTAAGCTATGATTGACATATTCAGGCTTCAATTTAAGCTTTTCAATTAAAGAAGATCTTATGAATGAGTGGGTTGATCCCGTATCAAATAAAGCATAAACAGGATAAGTATCGAGGTAGATTGTACCTGCAATTATGTTAGGAGATTCTTCCTCCTCCCGACCTCAGATGTGATAGACTCAAGCAGGCGCCCAAGACTCTTGATATGTAGAATTAGACCTTTAGCCTTTGCTCTTCATGTAGTTGCCTGATTTAGCATGCTTTAAACCCTTTCCTCTGGGTGAAAGAGCTTGATTCGACTTGTGAGAAACATGTGAAGGCAACTTGTTCGAATTTTGGGGGTAGTCTTTGACATAGTCTATCGTGTCTCTGCACAAGTAACAAGCATTAGTGAGCTTTCTACAAACTCTGGTATGGTTCTTTTGACAAGTCTTGCAAGTAGGGATTTGGTTCTCCCTCCCGGTATTCCTGATGCTATCCATGGACACCATAGGTGTAGAGGCTCTGGACATAGCTTGTGGCTTGAGTATACAGCTACCCTTAGAGAAATTTCCTTGTTTGGAAGAATTTCCTCCTTGTTGTTTTTGTTTCTTATTGCGCCAATGAGGCTTGCGATCATCACTTGATCTTTTGTTATCTCGGGACTGATTCTCCGATCGTTTTAGCAAAGTCTTCATCTTGGCTTTGGTAGCTATGACTCGGTTGACCAATTCTTGGAAGTCAGTAATCCCCAAAGAAGTGAACATAGGGCCTAATTCATCATTGAGTCCATCTATGAACATTCTACATTTGTCCTCTTCTTTCTTTATGAACTCCGAGCCGTATTTGCAAAACTCGCTAAAATACTGCTCGATCAATTTCTCTTCTTGCTTCAGGTACAAGAACTTCTTTTTGCGATCAGCAAGATACCGATCACTAATATACTTCTTTTTGAATTCTTTAAGGAAGAATTCCTAGGTGACAGCTTCTTCAGGTTCTGCCAAGGTAGAAGTCTCCCACCAATATAGTGCCTCCTAGGCCAATAAATCCATTGCACACTCTAGTTTGTGTTCATCTGAGCACTACAGTTGCTTAGACAAGATTCTTTTCGTATTTTCCAGCCAATACTCTGCTTCTTCTGGCTTGTCTTCACTTGTTCCAGTGAAAGTGTAAGCTCGATGTTGAGCTAGCTTATGGATAGGAGCTCTTGTCGATTTTGCTACCGGAGAGTCGGGAAGAATTGGAGGATTCTGTCTCATTGAGACAATCATTTGATCAAACATCTCCTTCAGACTAGAGAAGCATTCTCGTTGAATAGGATGGATCACGGGAACTTCCTGCTGAACTTGTTGAGGGTCAACAGGCTTCTGGGGATCCTGATTCATCCTTATGCTCCCTCCTTCATTGGAGGAGCCAGTCGGACATTCATTATTCTTGCCCAATCTTGTTTTAGACATTCTATATATAAAGAATAAGAGAAGTCAAGCTCAAGTCACAATCCAATCAATATTCAAGTAACTCCTAGGTGGCACCAAAGTAATCAATGATAATAGCCTATTCATGCAATAGACCCTATAATCATGCAACATTAAGCTTTGACACCATTCTATAACATACTGTAACCAACCTAGTAGTATTAGGTAAGTTACCACAATTTCAATCAATGATTCATACAATTAAAGGTAGAGTGTTCAATTTGTTTTAAGTCTTTCTTGCTCATTAAGAAACAATGTTATTAAGTGAGGACTCAATAAACAATGCATGATGCACCTATTTGATATATTAGGACCCATAATGCAATATGTTATCATAATCAAAACCATTTAAGACTTAGTTGATTCCCAAGCAACCATTCAAAGTAGATGAGAAACCTATTAGATAATTTCAACATTCAATGTAACTATCAAGCATTCCAATAAGCGATTTACATGATTTACTTATGTGACCTTAATCAAACATATATGCTTACAATGTCATATACATCATTCGGCTAGTACCATAAGTGACCAAGGTGGTTCAAGTTTAAACATGTGGATTACTACGTTTACTTATTGTTAACTAGCCAACTTCAATAGATCTATTCATCCATTTTGTGCATAATATAACCATGGAAATCTAACATCAGACTAACAAGCATTCAAGTTCAATAAAATGCATACATGCTCATATATATACATACCATACTCTTATAGATCGTATATGAAGTTAATTTATACAAACAATAACTAAGTGATCATGAATATACATGCCCTAGGTGCCACCATCCTATGAGAACTATAACAAGATGGAAACATACTCTTTGAAGCAAAATGTGACTTGTACGAGCTTAGACTTCGGGATAGGATCCAATATCAACCTAAATCGTTGAAATGAGACTTGAATAAGCAAAGTTTAGTGAGTGACTTAAAGTTACAAGGCAATAAATACAATAAGTCTCAACTAGGAACCATCAAATAGTTAGTATGGTTCCCCCATCAAAAAGGAAATATTTGAAACAAGGCAAACACTACTAGATACATCGCTTAATTTTCAATCCAATACCAATACAAGGCTTGAAGTTTAGACATACTTAATCATCCAATTCGATTTAACATTAAGCTTATCATGTAATTTAAACACAATCAATGTTTCAAACTTAAGCAATCTCATATAAGCAATATTCAATCAATGTTTCAATGTCAATAGTTCAAGGCATTTGATTTTCCTTTACAATCAAGCAATCTCATATAAGCAATGTTCAATCAATGTTTCGATAACAATAGTTCATGGCATTCAATTTCATTTACAATGAATCAATGCAATTTAATATAGCAATAGGTTCAATGTACATGAGGTATAAGTTCATTTTAGGTGTAGCCTTGAGAATCAATTACTCAGTCTAGATACTCGAGTCCCCAACCAAACTGTTGCCAATAACAATAATCAATATGGTACAAAGTACCGGTCAAATCCTTCCTACTGTCGCCAATGAACAATAACAATACTTCCCTCCTACTGTCGCCAATTATGAACCATTGTCCTGGACCGTAGTCCACCCCGATAGCGAGCTCTATAAACTCTATGGCATGCCAACTATAACTAAGACCGACTCGAGACCAAGGCTAAGAATATTTATCACTTTCATTCAATTAGAAGCATGATTCAATTCAATCTGCACATTTAGTGCCAATATCCCTTTTCATTCGAATAGGGTATGTAGCCAATACCAATATAATTATTCCAATAGTTAATGAAGGTATGTCAATCAATATGTCATTAAACAATGAATTGAGTTATTTCTAGCCATAACAACATCCTTCATTCCAATATAATTCAATTATGCAAGAAGCATATCATGGCAATCAATTGAATTTCAAGCATACTTATCAAACAAGTAACCACTCAAAAGAGCACTTACCTTGCTAATGCTCCACAGCAAGCTCATTACACAATTATACTAAGATTCAATACGAAATTTAAATCATAAAATGAACTAGGAGAGGTTACCGCCCTCTCCAAACTTTAACTACACTCACAGGAATTTTCTGAGCTATTGTCGATCTCGGATTGAAATCCCTTTTCCTCTACTAGCTTGCTGATCTATGTGAGTCTCTTTTTCCTCAATTTCCACTTGATCTAACATTCATACAATGCATAGTGTATTAGGTAAAATCCAGCAACCAATTGAGTCATTATGTGACTCCATATACTCAAACATTCAATTCAGTACAAACATCAAGACTGTTGCTGCCTAGCAGCATGTGCACTACTTACTTAAATGTTCATATCTTTTATTTCGTATGTCGGAATTTCGAACCGTTTACCCCGTTAGAAAGCTAACTTAATTTTCCTTTTAACCATATAAGCCTTGCAATTTTATTCATAATTAATTAAAAGAGTTTTTCATTTAAATGCAGACCAAATTATGCCACTGACAGTTTACACTATCCTTAGAGATTTGTCTCTACAAATTGTTTTATAACTCGGAATTCAATTCCGTTGCTTGTATACGAAACTAGACATTCTCATGATTCTGTACATATAAGATTTACTCCCTAATTTGGTCTATGTGATTTTCTACAAATTTTCAAACTCACTACCCAAAACAGAGTATCCTGGATAGCTTCACTTTAGCTAGTTTCTAGCTTCATTAATCATTTTGTCAAGGACCCTAACATGATTGTTCAACATATATACTCATTCATACATGTCTAGGCCAGTCCAATTATGTGTCCAACCTATAAAAACAGGGCAATTGAGCAATATTTTCAATTTGACTCAATAAAACAGCAATTCACTAGAATTTCTAGTAACCAGAATTTCAATTCACATATCAATCATCCATTCCAATCATCATCCAAATTTTTCCAGCAACTAGCATAGCATTTCACCATAAATTTGGTTGTTGGCAACATCAATTTCATGGATTGATCAATCAATTGAACTTCTTAACTAGTTCATTGCATCAATTCACTAACCAATCATTCAATTCATGTAATTCAAGCAAGAACTTAGAATCTACATGCAGCATTTGAATCTAGAACACATTAAGGAAGAGATTTTACCTTCCTATCAAGATTATATGAATGCTAGAAACTCTAATTTCACCAAATTTCAAGCTTGAATATATGAACATAGAGTTTTCTCACTCAATTCCTTCTCTCCCCAATTTTGTTTATCCATTCGGCTACTAGGGAGGAAGATGATAATAGATCATCAATTAATTCCTCCCTAAAATGACTAAATTGTCCTTAATTATCCACTATTAATGACATGTGTAGGGGCATTTTAGGAATATGAGAATTTTGCATACATTCCTTCAATTTGTCACTTGTTTCGGTTTGGTCAGTTATACATTAGGTTACCACTTTTTCAATTATAGCATTCTAGTCCTTATTAACTAGACCTAGTATCTTATTTTAAATCAATTAGGGGTCAAATGAAGACATTGTAGTAACTTCTTTTATACTAGTTTTGAGGATATTACATATGTATAGTTGATATGACATAGAGTCCATAGAGCTCGTATTTAGGGTGGACTACATTCCTAGACTACGGTCCATATGAGGCGATAATATGAGGGATTGAACTGTATTGCGTGTACCATTCTGATTGGTGACAGTTGGTTGGGGATTCGTGTACCGAGGCTACTTAAATCTCAAGGCTATGTTAAAAGAAACCAAGAAAGTTTATAAGTTAAATAAATGAATCATGGTAATGACTTGCATAACAAGTAAAATGTATCTTTGGATTATTGAATGTTCTTTTGGGTGAATAGATATGTTTGATAAAGTGCCTATATATTTGAACTGCTTGATTGCTTAAAAGATTATGATATGTTGGGTAACCATGAATTTATGTAAATGTCTATTTGGAATATCCTATTCTAGAATAACTAACTTCTTGCCCAAGCTTAGATTTATATATGCTTAATAAATCATCAGTGAAAGGATAAGTTGATTGATCTTACTATTAGCTACTTTAAATTGCCTCACTAAGTGTGTGTATACTTATGAAGTCCTTTCACTACTTTTAAGGATAAAACTTTGTTATGGTTACCTTTCGAGCTACAGTCAGATAACAAGTGCAAGAAGTATGTTCTGTAATTCTCATTTTGAACTCCTAGATGGTGGCACAAATATGTTAAGTATGTGTTTGATGGTTTAAAAGGGTAATGGAAAGTAACGATACAGAAATTGATGAGAATAGGGATTCTATAATTTTGGATGGTTAATGTGTTTAATGGTCGTGGTAGAATTGGAATATGGAAATTGGAAAGTAGTTTATAACGAGAATTGAACCAACACTAAAATGTGTGACCCGAACCTTATAACAGTCTCTAAACGAAATAAGGATCTTGACCCACTAGTTATGTAGAACTAGGAACCAAAGATATCAAAAGTTTGATTCAACAAGAAGAACTTGAAGGATCGATAAAGTTATCAAAAGAACGAAGAGGTAAAAACTCTCAAATTTCTTAATTCAAAGTTGTGTCTTACAATTGAAAAACCAACCTCTATTTATAGGCTTTACAAAATAAACTAATCAACCAACATTTTTAGGGAGGTGTAAAAGGATAATGAATTAAAAATTAAAAACCTTAAAATGTGTGCCTTTGCATCCCAATGCAACCATAAGCTATCATGTCAATTTGCAAGTGGATGTAAGCAAGCATATCAATTTGCAAGTTGATGTAAACAAGCAGCTCAAGCAAGCACCTCTCTAGAATTGTCGTCCATTGTGAATGTAAGAAAGCATGTCAATTTCTATGTGAATGTAAGCAAACATCTCAAGAAAGCATCTCAAGCAAGCACCTCTCTAGAATTTCATTCCATTGTGAATGTAAGCAAGCATATTAATTTCCATGTGAACGTAAGCAAGCATGTCAAGCAAGTTCCTCCAAACCAAGTAAGCAGATCTCCAATAGTCACAATTCTCTGAATCATCCTAGTGATGTGTCTATTAATTGTCCTTGCATAACACCTATAGAAATGAGAAATATGATTAGAAATAAAGTAATATGATGCATGCTAAATATAGTAAATATATGTTATATGGTTCAACAAACTCTAGTGCTAGTAAAATAAACCATAAACAACATAATAGAAAATAAGTGAACACTAACACTATAACAATTAAATGGAACAAATGCATAAAAAAGAAACATGCAACACGTTGCTTGGACTCCCTTTCACGTTACATGAATCTTCCATGTTGCATGGCATTGATTTATCCTCAACAACTTCAATAATTTTCCATGCATTATTGCACTTGTTGCAGACTGTATCTCTAAATTTCCTTGCCCTTGCATGAATAATAGGGCCTAAGGGAAATTCCCCAGGGTCCAATGGTGGTGGTGATGCCATGATCTCATCATCCTCCACTTTTTGAGAGCAATTTGTACTCAAATCATTACCTTGCTCAAAAAGAGATAAGTTTGAAATGCTAAAAGTAGCACTAACAACAAATTCTCCTGAAATATCTATCTTGTAGGCATTATCATTGATCTTCTCCAATACTTGAAATGGCTCATCCCTCTACGTGAGAGTTTAGATTTTCTTTGTGATGGAAATTGTTCCTTCCTGATGTACACCAAACCCAATCGTCGAGTTCAAAGTTGACTCACTTTCGCCCTTTATTTGCTTGTTGTTCATATTGCATTGTTCTTTTCTTAATGTTCTCTTAACTTTCTGATGAAGCTTTTTCACAAATTCAGCCTTGTTTTTCTCCTCTGTGTTTAATGCTTGATCAATTGGCAAAGGTAACAAATCCATAGGAGATAATGGATTAAACCAATATACAACCTCAAATGGTGTGAATTTGGTGGCTAAATGAACTAATCTGTTGTAAGAAAATTCTACATGGGGTAAGCTCTCTTCCCATGGTTTCAGATTTTTGCTAATCAAAAACCTCCAAAAATGACTCAAAAACTTCGTGTCTCGATCTAAAACGATTGTTCTCAGAAGTCCATGTAAACACACATCTCCCTGAAAAATAGATCAGCAATATTGGAAGCATCATTAGTTTTATGACACAGAATAAAGTGTGCCATTTTTGAAAACCTATTGACAGCCAAAAAAATGGAATCTCTTCCATTCATTGTTATAGGAAGTCCTAAAACAAAGTCCATGGAAATGTCAACCCATAACTCTTTAGGGATTGGTAATGGCATGTACAACCCTAGAGGTTGAAGTCTTTATTTTGCCTTTTTGCAAGTGATACATCGCTCACAAAATCGTTCCACATCCCTTTTTTATTTTTGGCCAAAACAAATGCTCTTGTAGGATGTTTATCGTCTTGTTAAATCTAAAATGTCCCATAAGCCCCCCCAACTATGGGCTTCCTTCACTAAAACCTCACGTGAACTACTTTTAGGGTTTCAAAGTTTCCTTTCCTTGAATAAGAACTCACCATGCCTGTAAAACTTGTCAAACGCACCTTTCTCACATGCTTTAAAGATCTCTCCAAAATCAATAACAGAAGCATAGAGTTCTTTAAGAAATGCAAATCCAATATGTTTAGATTCAAGAGAATTAAGAAGTACATACCTCCGAGATAAGGCATCAGAAACAATGTTCTCTTTTCCCTTCTTTTACTTGATGACGTATGGGAATGAATCAAGGAACTCAACCCATTTGGCGTGTCTTTTGTTGAGTTTTTGTTGCCCCTTGATGTGTTTCAATTGACTCATGGCCTGCATGCACAACAAATTACTTCAGCCATAGGTAATGTTGTCATTTTCCAAGGCTCCGATTAAAACATACATTTCCTTGTCGTATGTTGGATAGTTCAAGGTTGGTCCATTTAGTTTCTTGCTAAAATATGCAACTGGATGTCCCTCTTGTGATAAAACAACATTAATTCCTACACCCGAAGCATCACACTCGATCTTGAATGTCTTGTCAAAGTTTGGTAAGGAAAGCAATGGTGCCTTCGTTAATCAATCCTTAATCTAATTAAAAGCATGTTCTTGCTTAATATTCTAAAAGAAACTTGCATTCTTTTTAATCACGTTAGTTAAAGGAACGAAAATGGTACTAAAATTAGGAATGAACCTTCGATAAAAACTGGCCAATCCATGAAAGCTCCTTACCTTGCTAATGCTTGTAGGCCCCAGCCACTTTTTAATTGCTTTTACTTTCTCGTGATCAACCTCCAAGCCTTCGGAACTCACTACAGATCATAGAAACAAAAGTTTGTCTGTACAGAAAACACATTTTTTAAGTTAGCATACAATTTATCCTTTCAAAGTGTATTCAAAACAAACCTGAGATGTATTTCATGGTCCTCCAAAGAACGGTTGTATATGAGAATGTCATCGAAATAAACAACACAAAACTTACCAATATAATGCCATAAGACGTGATTCATCAATCTCATAAATGTGCTAGGTGCATTTTTTAAACCAAAAGGCATTATAGTCCACTCATACAAACCTTGTTTTGTTTTGAACGTTATTTTCCATTTATCACCTTCTCTCATCTTGATTTGGTGATATCAATCTTTGAAAACACACTGGAACCACTCAATTCATCCAACATGTCATCTAGGCGTGGTATAGGATGTCGTTATTTGATTGTGATCCGATTGATTGCTCGACAATCCACACACATGCACCATGACCCATTTTTCTTGGGTACCAATAGTACAGGAATGGCACGTGGGCTTAAGCTCTCTCGAATATAGCCCTTTTTCCATCAATTCTTGTACTTGTCGCTGTAAATTTTTTGTTTCCTCGGGTTACTCCTATATGTTGGTCGATTGGGTAATGTAGCACCAAGACCAAAATTGATTTGATGCTCTATGCCACGGATATGTGGTAAACCTCTTGGAATCTCGTCAAGTAAAACATCTTCAAAATCCTGCAAAAGAGAAACAATAGAAGAAGGCAATATTGCATGGAGTTCGATAGTTTTCAAAAAATTCCTCGTGTACAAAAGCACAAGAAGTGTTTGCCTCGCCAAAACACATTTTCTAATTTCACTACCTTTCACATAAACGCTCATTTTAAGCTTATCTCCCCCACTTTCAATTTCACTCTTTCCCTTCCCACTTTTACTAATACTTATTATTTTTCTCTCATTCTCTCGCTCATTTTCCCTCTCATTTTCTGTTTCTTTTTCTTTTAATCCTTGGAAACTCTTTTTCAAGTGCAACTGATCCTCTTGTACTTGCTGTGGTGATAAAGGGGTTAGCATGTGCTTCCTTCCTTCAAAAGTGTATGAGTATTGATTGCTATATCCGTCATGATTCACTCTTCGATTGAACTTCCAAGGCCTCCCCAAAAGTAAGTGGCTCGTGCGCATGGGTACAACATCACATAGGACCTCGTCCTTGTATCTATTGATGGATAATGGTATGTGTATTGATGGTTAATGGTATGTGTACCTGCTTGGTCACCTTCAATTCCCCATCATTATTAATCTATTGAAGCTTGTACGGGTGTGGGTGTTTTGTTGTCACCAATCCAAGTCTATCCACCAATAATGTGATGACAACGATAGTACAACTTCCTCCATCAATAATCACAAAACATACCTTTCCATTGATATGGCAGCGTGTATGAAAAATATTCTCTCGTTGCTGGTTGCCTTGCACAATTTGTGTATTTTGACACCTCTTCACAACGAACAGTTCTCCTTCAGCAGGAGGGTCAAAGTCTTCATCATCTTCACTTATGGCATCAACTTCTTTTTCTTATTCGGATTCAATCTCAGCACTTCCTCGAATCACCATAGTATGCCTATTTAGGCACTAACTAGGTACATGTCCCTTCCTAAGACAATTGAAGCATTGAATAACCCTGGATCGATTTGGTGTAGCTAGTGGTTTTCCTTTGTTCACATCAACAATCTTGTTGGGTTTGAAGTCCCACCGGTTTTCTTGAACTGATTTGCTTTGTATGGCACTTTGGGAGCAATTTGTCCCAATTTAGAATTCTGACTCCATTTAGAAGTAAAAGGCTTGGTTCGAGATGTACCTTTACGTTTAAGTTGTTGTTCCACCTTCATAGCCAAGTGAACCAATTCTTCTAAGTCCACATACTATTACAAATCCACGGTGTCAGCTATCTCTTGATTTAGACCCGAAATGAACCTTGCCATGGTAGATTCAATGTATTTCTCCATATTTGCTCATATCATTGACATCTCTATCTCTTTAAAATAATCTTCCACACTCATGTTGCCTTGTTTGAGGTTCTAGAGTTTCCTCATTAATTCTCGATGATAGTAGGCTGGTATAAACCTCTTCCTCATTATGCCTTTCATTTCCTCCCACATGGACACCAGACGTTATCTATTTCTTCTTTTGTTCATGGTTAACTGGTTCCACCAAACTATTGCATAATTAGTGAATTCAATGGATGCTATTATTACCTTATTTGCTCGGAGTTATTGTGACAATCGAAGATGTGTTCGGTCTTTTGCTCCCACTCAAAATAAGTCTTCGGATCTATTTTTCCTTGAAATTGTAAAATGTTCATCTTTATATTCGCAAGGTTATCATCAAACTTTTCTTGATTCCTCTGATGCGGGCATTGATTTTGTACAATGACGGGCCATTCGTTGTCGTCCACAATTTGCTCAATCTCCTCTTCTTGGACACCTTGTCCTGGGTTACCCTGTGCTAGAACGGTTGGGGCTCCCACAGATCTCTTTTCAATGTCATCAATCCACTCATGTATGGACTCGAGTTTTGATCCATATGTTTTTCCAATTCTCGAACAAGTGCTTGGAATTGTAGCCTCGAGATTCCTCTTTTTTGTTCTTCATTAGATTCCCCTATATTCTTGTCTACATTCATGGCTCCATGTTCACTCTAAAGAAAAATAAAGAGGAAGATTAAAAATAAATTTCACTCGCTCTCTTCGGCTTTTACCCTCTGATGCACTTACTTTCTCGTGCCTTTTACTGCTCTTTTTATCTCAAAAGTTGTTGAATCAAACTTACTCAAAATCTGCCAAAATACTTGTTGAATTGGCTGCAAAATAGATGTTAAGGTTTGGAAAGATATGGTGTATAAGGTAGGCTAAGAAGAAAAGGCTTACGATTCAAAGTTAGAATACTGAAACGAACAAATAGCGATCTAAAACAAGGAAAAAAATCTCAACCCTTGTTGTCGATTTGATTTATTTTTTAATTTCCTTTTTTTCTTTTTTACAATTTTTTTTCTTTTTTTTATTATTTTCTTAAAAGTAAAACAGAAAGGCTTACTTGATTTAGCCTAAGCTCTGATACCATGTGATGCAATCTTGTCTTGGAATTTACTGAGATGCTTGATTTGCCCGATCATAAATGAAGTAATTTTGTGTTGTAAGACTTGCAATGGTTTTAGATGATTTAAAAGGGTGATGGTAAGTAACGATATAGAAATTGATGAGAATAGGGATTCTGGAATTTTGGATGGTTAATGTGTTTGACGGTGGTGGTAAAATTGGAAAATGGGAAATAGAAAGTTGTTTAGGACTTGAGAATTGAACTAACACTAAAAAGTGTGACCCGAACCCTGTAACTGCCTCTAAAGAAAATAAGAATCTTGACACTAGTTATGTAGAACTAGGAACCAAAGATATCAAATGTTTGATTCAACAAGTAGAACTTGAAGGATCGATAAAGTTCTCAAAAGAACGAAGAGACAAAAACTCTCAAATTTCATAATTCAAATTGTGTCTTACAATTGAAAACAAACCTCTATTTATAGGCTTTACAAAATAAAGTGATCAGCCAACATTCCTAGAGAGGCGTGAAAGGATAATGAATTAAAAATTAAAAACCTTGAAATGTATGCCTTTGCCTCTCAATACAATCATAAGCTAGCATGTCAATTTGCAAATGGATGTATACAAGCAGCTCAAGCAAGCACCACTCTAGAATTGCCATCCATTGTGAATGTAAGCAAGCATGTCAACCTCTATGTGAATGTAATCAAACATCTCAAGCAAGCACCTCTTTAGAATTGCATTCACAATGCCATCCATTGTGAATGTAAGCAAGCATGTCAATTCCTATATGAATGTAAGCAAGCATTTCAAGCAAGCTCCTCCAAACCCAAGCAAGCATCTCAAGCAAGCACCTCTCCAATAGTCACAATTCTCTGAATCACCCTAGTGATGTGTCTATTAATTGTCCTTGCATAACACCTATAGATACGAGAAATATGATTAGAAATAAGGTAATATGATGCATGCTAAATATAATAAATATATGTTATATGGTTCAACAGACTCTAGTGCTAGTAAAACAAACCATAAACAACATAATAGAAAATAAGTGCACACTAAAACTATAATAATTAAATGGAACATATGCATCAAAATAAACATGTAACACGTTGCATGGATTCCTTTTCACGTTGCATGAATCTTCCACATTGCATGGCATTGATTGAACTTCGGCAGCTTCAATATTTTTCCATGCATGATTGCACTTGTTGCTGACCACATCTCTAAATTTCCTTGGCCAACGAACAATGGGGCCTAAAGGAAATTCTTCAAGGTCTAATGGTGGTAGTGATGCCATGATCTAATCAATTAGCAAGCATCGATAAGCTATTGTATCGAAACATTGGTCAAAGTGTCATCGTTTTTGTTATTATCTCCACCGACATATTGATACATAGAAATATTGACTATTGAGTATTAAAGGTATCATTGTTATAGACATTGGACATTGAAATAGGCATTTTTATAGCTATTGATCATTGGTATTGTTATTGTCATTGAAACATTAATATTGAAACATTGATCATTGATATCTATATTGGAACATCGACCATTGATATTGAAAATATTGATCATCGACATTGCTATTGAAACATTGACATTGATATTGCTATTGAATATGGGATTCGAAAATACATTGGATACAATTGGCATGCCATAGAATTCATGAGCTCATTGGTATGGGCGGACTACGGTCCCCGGGCTACAGCCTTTATTGTGGTGAGGCAGAGGGATGATTGTGTTATTGGTCAATTGGCGAGGTAGAGGGACCAGACCATTCATTGATTTGGTGAAGTGTAGGAATTCATGTATCAACTATCTCCATTCGATCCAAGGAATAATATTGAATTATGATATAATCGCTATTGAATATGAATCAATGCATTGTCATTGATGAAACATGATTTGGAATGCATCTCATTATTATCGATATTTTTTATGACTACCTCACTAGGCAAATTATGCCCAATGCATTTCATTTCATGCATTTTCAGGTTAAAGAGTCATTGTTGCAAGATCGGGGCAATCTAAGGTTTTTGGCAAGTCACAACAACTATTGAGTAATGTTTATCGACCTTACAAACTTCTAGTATGGTGTCATATTAGCTAGACAAGTCATATTTGACTATTTTGATGTATATTTGGAGTGTATGGCTTGGGTATGTCTAAAGGGTTTAAAATGACCTTTTAAGAATGCTTAAAGAAGTCAAAATATGCATGCTTGGCCTAAAAAGTTAAGACCCTAGTAAATGGATTCGCATAGCTATGAGTTTTTCCATGATAGTAGATTATAGTGTTATAAACTTTCTTGTAAAATTTTATAGGATTTGGACATTATTTGACTGGTCAAAAGGCATAAAAACCATATTAAAAATGACATTATAGTGCAGGGTGTATCAATATGGGTGATGGCGTATCGATACGACTATGGAATATTGGTCATACGTGTATAGGTGTACTGATGCTGCTATAGGCTTATCGGCACAAAAATTTGTAACACCCCCAAACCCGGCTTAGGAGTAAGCCAAATTAGGAAGTGTTAAAAAAGCAAATGCACAGACATTTAGATAAGTAAGTTCGAAGATTTTTTGATCGAACTTCCGAAAATATGAATAAATTAAAATTTTTATTCTACTTTGCATTTCACATCAACTTAACTTTTATTCAGATACATGAATCCATATAAGCAATATACTTTAAATATCAAGTCATGCAAGCCAAGATAACGTATTTAACCTTTATGGTAAACTTAGCATAAACAAATCGAATATGTTGCTATCAAAAATCGAGATAGATTAAAGTCTTTTATCTAGTAATCTTAAACAAACAAAGCCATTTCTTGTTGATACATACCACATTCATTGATAGATCTTAATCTTAAATAACAACATTTTGGTCGTTACTATAAGGTAAATATAACCATACTATTTACCACCCCTAGCAATTGATTTATCTCAATATTTACCATTTATTCTAACCTTTAAAATAAACATTGAATCAGGCTATTGATATTTAGGATCTACTTAGATTTTAGTAAAAAATTAACCGATTTAGCACATGCATACTATCAATTAGATTACTACCTTATTATCCTAAAAGTATCCTAGAAATCACAATGACTTACTGGCTATTCAACTTTCACTAACCTTTAAGAAGGATAATCTAATTATAAAGTCAATCAAGTCTACTAAAAGCCACCGTAACCAACAAGATAAAATAATAAGAGGCCCACTACAAATATGGAACTTATATTTACACATTAATAACATTGAATGATACCAACATACATAATGCTCGTAAATTTAAGATGTGCCACCATCTAGGAGTATTTAAGAAATGTCTTAAACTTAATTTTGACACTTGCGATCCAATCCACTCTCGCTAGATATTACAGAGTTCATTACCTTGAAAGGAATGAGAGAAATAACGTAAGCTTTAAGCTTAGTGAGGTAGCAAGGTCCTAAGGTTACTATTAAATCTTCATTAGATTGGTCCTATTCCTTTATCTTGGACCTTTCGAGGTTTAGGCAACTCTCAACGAATAATTGCACTCATAACAATACAACAATATTTCAATATAACATTTTTCACGTATTACCCGTCAACCACATTAACTCATAATGTTCGTTACATACACATCTCATAGTATTAGGCATAACTTATCTCCATAGACTTCCTTATCAAGCGAAACACTAGATTTCCATAATAATTTGAAGACTACTTGGCTAGTAAGGCATTAGGTAATTACTTTCCAGACTTGAAAATTCGGTTATACAATCTTAGATATAAACATCTTGATTAATCAAAGAAACCGAAGTGATAAGCAAACACTCTTGACTTATGAACTTTCTTAGATCCTTTTTATTATAACTTCTCTAATTCTAACGTACATATCTTTTACTAACAAACCCTTATCAATTTAACATTCCACACATTAAGTGTTACTTATCACATAAAGTAACTACCATATCATATCATGAGAATTCTTTAGTATATAATTTATTTTTTCCAAATTTTCCACATATATGGCCTTAGACATAACTATCTATGTTTACCTCATTATAACAAGTTAGATTAAATACTTTGCTTACCACTTAAGCAATTTTATAGTATGCAACCTACTTGTAACTTCCATTTAATACCAACTAGTCTTTTTAGTACTCAATCGAACACATATACATGTATATATATATATATATATCCTTAAAGTAACTTGTACACAAAACAGATTCATTACTCTTTGTTAACACTAAGAATTTCTTGAGTAATAATAAAGTTTATATAACTTGTTCCTCTATAAATCTTTGACTATCTCCAAGCATGATTCTAGCTAACAAAAATTCGATTATTATGTTCTTAGAGTGGAATTAACCATGCAATTCCTACCATGTATCCCTTATGAGTTATCAATCTTGTTATCCCCTGATAATGTGTTCCGTATCATGTAATTTATCCTATTTATTTATTTATTTATTTATTGCACAAAACTACCCACCACAACAATAAAAGTGGCATCTTTAAGATAATTATAAACTTTCACATTTCCTTAGGCATAATTTTTCAAATTAAGGTCTGTCCCAAACTTAAATAAGAATGTTAAACTAGTTAGGCACAATTAGTTGAAGAGCAAGTAAAGGTCAAATATCTTGGTTAGAGTAAGCAATTCAATCATGGATCTACATATAAATCTATACATACTAAGACAGAGACTTGCTTATCACTTATGTTCCAAAAGTTGTTTTACTATGCAATTCTTATTGTATAAATTACTACTTTTATTTCAAGCTTTATCTAACTATTTTTCATTTATTCTCTTTTATTATGACATTTCAAGGCTCAAGTTACTTAACTCTTGAAAACTATCAAGTGTGACCAAACATTTGAAACCACACACATTGACACAAGCATCAAGGTAACGAGAAATTTACAACTTATATACAAACAATCAGGTATTTTCCCATGTGAATAATCATAATATAATATTTATCTATACTTATAAGTGAAGATCAACCATAAACTAGTTATAACCACTTATTATGCCATTCATAACATGATTGAATTATTTAGATAGTTCACGAGTTCTTGTATTTTCTTTTAATTTAGCCTTGAGAATCAAGTAACAGCCTAGGTACTCGAATCCTATATCATCAGTAACCAACAAGGGTACATAAAGTACAAAAACAAGGGTACACAAAGTACCAAAACAAGGGTATACAAGTAGGATTAGATCATTTGATCTTTATCAACAAGGGACAGTAGTCCAATCTAACACATGTGAATCATCCAATTGATATGAGCATTGCTCCATTACCTTATTAACATGGCCAATAAGGCTTAATTATTAACCAGTCATTCAATGGATCATGAGTTACCACTTATACTCTTTCCAATACAAGTACCATTCATTTCTTTCTTTCCAATTTATTCGAATAAAACCATGAATAACAATAGGTTCTTTTAAATTTGCATTAGTTGATCTAACATACAATTCATAGCAATTCACACAAGAGCAACCTCTTCTAGCTTTTGAGACTAGAAAGAAATATCATGACAAACAAGCTTATCAAACTAACATCAATACCTTTATTTTCATTAACAAATCTCTTTAAATCTACGGTAGAATTTATGACTCAATCACCAAAAATACTATCAACTCACTCATTTTATCACAAGGTACTTTTCATAAAAGTACTTACCTCGGATTCCAAGCTAAATTGCATATTGTTACATGAATTATCGAGCAAACAAGGTAAATTAAGCAATTAAAGGTACTTGGGATGGATTCCACCTACCCCGAGACTTTAAACTACTCTCACCTGTTATTCCGACGTTACAGAGTACCTGAATCCCTAACCAAAAATTTGCTATTTATCCAATTCCTTCATGTCTTCTTCTTGGTCTATTTATAACAAGAATGTAACCAAGTATTAGAATCACTTCAACCTTTCAAACATGTACCAAACAAAGCAGTTCACACTCATAGACATTAAATTATTCAAATCTGTCCATTTAAACATGTATTCATACAATTCACTCAAAATAAGTCCACCAAACTTGTACACATCAATTAACACTACAACCAGTCCATGATGGTTCAAACAATTCAAAACAGTTCGTAATTTTCCAGCTTACAAAACAGCCCCTAACATCATTAAAACAGTCCCATTTTTTTATTACAAATCAGTCCTTAAGCTTTGCATAACAGTCCTTTCATCTCACTTAAAAAACAGTCCCGAGTTGTGTACTAATAGGTCATTAACAGCCCCTAAACATTTCAAAACAGCCCTAAAATCAGTGTGTACATGGCCTATTAATTCTCACAAAACAGTCCTTACTTTTTAATCTCTACAAAGCAGTCAATTTTAGGTTGTAAAACAGCCCAATTTAATCATAAAACAGTCCCTAAAACTGTTTTTACAAAACAACCATGTTTCCTTGTTTTAAAATTATCAAATAAGTCCAATTTCCTCCTATCAAAACAATATAAAGTAGCTCTTTATTTTCACAAACAGTCCTATGCATTTGTTTGATTCAAAACAGCTCATAAAGCTTTAAACCACTTCAAAACAGCCTTTAATTTAAGTATGTGGATGGAAGACAGATTCTCCCCTGTTTTAAATTTCAATATGGTCCCCTGAACTCAATAAAACGGCCCTGAGCTGAAATAAATAGTTAGAAAACAGTCCCGAATCATGCATATATATACTTTAACACATTAAAACGCTTTCGACCTTCTATATATATATATTCTTCTACAATTCAAAGCAGCTCCCAACCAATTTGAAACATAACATAGAAACCCAAATTCATGGAGTTTGATTACTAAGCTGTTCAATAATTTCGGTAACCCTATAAAATACCAATCCATACATAACTCTAATTTACAGTCCAACCCTTAATTGATTCTTAGCAAGCAAATTAACCAAATTCCAGTTCAAGCACGATAGTATAATGATCCCAGACCATTCCAAAAATTCCTAAAACATATCCTAAATATAACAGTCCCAAATAGGTCCATTCAAACCATTTACACAATCATAGACACCAACAAACTTCATACTTCAATGGAAACAAGAACATTCCCTCTTTAGCTAACATTGTCAACTCGTAAACATACTTGCTAACTTAACCGGAACAAAGGAGAGTAGAAAACAAGTTACCTTCCTTGTCTTGTTCGATTATCACCCAATATAATCTCAATTAGCTAAAGTCCCCTCTTCCACGAACTTCTCCAAACTTCCAGCCCTTAACCGAGAAGAAATTGAGTGAAAAGGAGGGTGGAGATCATCTTATGTCCATGGAGAATTGGTTCATTCTCTCTCTAAGCAATGAGGATGAAGGTTATCATATTTTTTTTCATTTCCCCTAGACATGGCCGAACCCTTCCCCCCTCACCTTGTCTCTTGCATGGACATGTGTAAAGTCCCTTAATGAAAGTTTCTTTTGCATGGAATCTTTGTGTTTTACCTAGATTTCAAATTGACCCTTTGATAATTAGACCTTCACCTTTCCTATTCTTTGATTCGGTCCTAAGCTTTTGTTACGAGGCTGCCCGTTGAAGAAGACCTCCATTGATTGTGTCAGATCTAGGATAGAAGTAAGAGTTCCTGCATAGAAGTGTGGCCGCAAAAGAAGATGTTTATGGTAGATTTCATGTTGTTTAAGGGGCTGGAAATGTATTGTAAAGGTCGCTGGAAATTTGGTTTAAAAATGGTGTAATTTGTGTTGGAAAATATGAAGGTTTGAAGGTTCAACAATGGTAGAAATGGTGGCTGGAAAATGGTGAAGAAGAAGGCTTAAAGTTGCTGGAAATTAAAATAAAAATAAGAGCAAGGAAGAACCTATACTATAAAGAGTATAAACCCGAACCTTATACGTTCAATGCTCGAAGGACATGGACCCATTGATTAGCAAATCAAGAAACCGAAGTATCTGGTGTAGACAACACAAGCACAATGCTTGAAAAGTCTGAATAGTTCAATGAAGAACCAAATTGAGAGAAATTCTCACAAGTAAAATGATATGTCATAGATGTCTTGATAATACAAAGTTTAAAGGCTATTTATAAGCATAAGTACAAGAGGGAAATTAGATTGTTTAAAATTCAAAAATAAACTTCCTAAAAGGCATCTAATGGTGGCTGAATAGGGAGTTAAATTTCCAAGTGATATGATGGCTGCATTTGAATTAAACAATTTGATTAACATTACAAAGTGGCGCCTAAATGAAGAGGGAACACTTGAATTTCAAACAAAATGCACATGGCAATTATTTGAATTCAAAAATCAAACTTCTTGGCCTTATCCTTGAAAATTCAGCCCATTGCTTTGAGAGGGAGTTCAAATGTGCCACACACATGCACATACATGTGTCAAGGCTGCCATGTGTGGACACCATGCTTGGGGAGCTGTTGGAGCTTTGCTGGAGCCTTTAGCTTGATGCACCTTGCCGTAGGACACTCTTTTAAGTGTAGGTACATGTCCCTCCATGTTTGAGCTACCCTTTGACTCATTAGCTGGAGTTGAGCTACTGGAACTAAAGCTGAGCTAGTTGAGCTGATTTGGGGTGTTGGAGCTGAAACGAGATGAAAAACATGCTTGTGAGCTGTTTTGAGCTGAGTTGAGCTACACACATATTGGTGAGCTTCAATTGAGCTTGTTGGAAAGTCCTTAGCTGCCACGTTTTATTGTGCTGCTATAAAAACAAAATAAACACATATAAATATTGGAAAACATAATATAAACACACTTAACTTAATAAATAATATGCATATAAATATATACTAAGTATAAGTACTTAATATGTCACATATCATCATGTAACACATTGAAGAACTTATTATCTAAGGCTGAAACATTGAGAAATAAGTTGGAAGCTTCAATACATTTAAGTGAAAGAACTTTCCTGAATAACATATCCTTAGATCGAGTAATAGGTCCTATTGGCATGACCTTCGGATCAGATGGTGTTGATGTGCTCACATCATCCCCCTTTTTTAAGCGATTTGTCCTTAAATCGGCATCATCTTCAAATGGGGATAGATTTGAAACATTGAAAGTAGCACTTACATTATATTCACCCGTTAAATCCAACTTCTAAGCATTGTCATTCACTTTCTCCAACACTTGAAAATGACCATCTCCTCGTGGTAACAGCTTCGATCTTCGTTGTGCTAGAAATCGTTCCTTTTGGAAATGAACCCAAACCTAATCTCCAACGTCAAAGGTAACACGTTTGCGTCCCTTATTGGCTTTTTGTTCATATTGCTGAGTTATTTGCTCGATATTCTCTTTGACTTCCTGATGAAGTCTTTATACAAATTCATCATTGGCTTTGCCATCTTTATTCACAACCTGTTCAAAAGGCAAAGGAAAAATATCAATAGGAGTTAAAAGATTAAATCCATATACCACTTCAAATGGTGAATGCATGGTTGCTGAATGAACAGAATGGTTGTAAGCAGACTCAACGTGAGACAAGCTTCTTCCCAAGTCTTGATGTTCTTGCGGATAATGGATCTCATTAAGGTAGACAAAACTCGGTTCACAACCTTGGTTTGTCAATCAGTTTGTGGGTGACAAGTTATAGAAAACATCAGCTTTGTTCCTATCTTGCTCCAAAGTGTCCTCCAAAAGTGGCTCAAAAACTTAACATCTCGATCAGAAACAATCGTCCTCGGAACTCAATGTAGTCTAACTTCTTTGAAAAACAAATTAGCCACATTTGTTGCATCATCTATCTTGTGGCAAGCAATGAAATTTGCCATCTTAAAAAATTGATCAACAACAACAAATATGCTATCTCGTCCTGTCTTTGTCCTTGAAAGACCTAGCACAAAATCCATAGAAATATCTACCCAAGGTGAACTAGGAATAGGTAAAGGCATATACATACCATGTGGCGTAACCTTAGACTTAGCTTTCTTGCATGTGACACACCCCTCATATATTCGTTCAACGTCTCTTCTCATCCTCGGCCAAAACAGGTGTTCCTTCAGAATATGTAAGGTCTTGGTAACACCAAAATGTCCCATAAGTCCACCTTCATGTGCTTCTCGAACTAGAATTTCCCGGATAGATCCTCGAGGAATACATATTCGTCATTCCTTGAAAAGGTATCCATCATGTCGGTAGTACTTTTCATCTGTATCTTTTTCACACAAACTAAAATTTTCTCCAAATTCAAGGTCAGTTGCATAAAGGTCTTTAATAAAAGAAACCCCAATTAAATGAGAATTTAGAAAATTAAGAAGTACATACCTTCGGTACAAAGCATCTGCCACAACATTATCCTTACCTTTCTTATGACGAATGACATAAGGAAAGGATTCCAGAAATTCTACTCACTTGGCATGTCGCCTATTCAACTTGTGCTGACCGGTAATGTGCTTCAATGCTTCATGGTCAGTGTGGATGACAAACTCTTTTGGCAAAACGTAGTGTTTCCATGTCTCAAGAGCTCGAATAAGTGCATACATCTCTTTGCCGTATGTCGGGTAATTCAATGTAGCTCCACTTAACTTCTCACTGAAATACGCAATAGGTCAATTTTTGTGTTAAGACAGCTCCAATTCCAATACCCGAAGCATCACACTCAATCTCGAACATCTTGTTAAAGTTTGGCAAAGCTAACACCGGTGCTTTGATCAAACACTCCTTAATGGCAAGAAAGGCATCTTCTTAATAGTTGCAGTTAAGGGGGCGGTAATGGAACTGAAGTTTCGCACATACCATCGATAAAAACTCACAAGTCCATGGTAACTTCTCACTTGGCTTACTGATGTTGGCCTTGGCCATTCTTGAATTGCTCTTATCTTTTAAGAATAAACTTCCACACCTTGCGAACTATCAATAAAGCCTAAAAAGGTATGCTTGTTAGTAGAAAATACACATTTCTGAAGATTACCGAATAGTCATTCCCTTTTCAGAGTGCTAAGAACTTTTCTTAAATGTTCTTTATGTTCTTGCAATGTCTTGTTGTAAATTAAGATATCATCAAATTAAACAACACAATACTTACCGATGTAGGGTCGGAGCACATGATTCATCAACCTCATGATTGTACTAGGTGCAGCAATGGTTAAGCCAGCATGCATTACCAACCATTCGTACAAACCTTGTTTGGACTTGAATGTTGTCTTCCACTCGTCTCCTTCCTTCATTCAAATATGATGATATCCGCTCTTTAAGTCAACTTTAGAGAAGATACTTGCACCACACAACTCATCTAACATGTCATCGAGGCGAGGAATGGGATGGTGATATTTGATAGTAATCTGATTCACTGCTCGACAATCCACACACATTCTCCAAGTTTTGTCCCCTTCTTAGGCACCAACAAGACTGGTACAACACATGGACTTAAGCTTTCTCGAATGTAACCTTTCTCCATCAACTCACTGATTTGCTTTTGAAGTTCCTTCATTTCTTTAGGATTACTTCGATATGCTGGTCTATTCAAAATGGTGGCTCCTAGAATAAAGTCAATCTGATGTTTAATGCCACGAAAAGACATCTTCAAATTCCTGCAAAAGAGTCGAAATAGAAGTAGGTAAATCAGCAAGAATGTTAGTCAATAAGCAATTTTCTTTATACATCAAAATAAACAAAGTTTGCTGAGAAGAAAGATGTTTCCTGATTTCTTTTCCACTTGCAAAGACGTTCATCTTTTTCTTTCCTTTCATTGCTTCTATGCTCTTTTTTAGACAAGCTTGATCTTCATTCACTTGGCTTAGTGTCAAAGGTGCTAAAGTGACCTTTTTACCTCCATGTGAGAAAGAATACCCATTGGTGTATCCATCATGTATTGCTCACTTATCGAACTGCCACAATCGTCCAAGTAACAAATGGCTTGCATCCATGGACACCACATCACAGAGAACCTCATCCTTGTATTTTCCAATGGAAAATGGAACCATCACTTGCTTGGTGACCTTCAATTCACCTCCATCATTTAGCCACTGCAATTTGTAAGGATTTGGGTACTTTGTCATTTTCAAACCTAACCTGTCAACCATAAGAGTACTTGCAACATTAGTACAACTTCATCCATCAATAATCACAATACATAGCTTATCATTCCCATGACATCTCGTGTGGAAGATGTTTCCATGTTCCTGCTCATCTTGTGACATTTGGACGTTTAGACTCCGTTTGACAACAAAAATCTCACCATCTGCTGCCAACTCAATATCCTCTTCTTCGTCCTCCTTCGGATGTTCCGATTCATCTTCTCCATGATCGTACTCTATGTCACCATTGTCTAACAGTAACATTGTACTCCGATTTGGACATTGGCTTGCTACGTGTCCTCTTCCAAGGCACTTGAAACATTGAATGTCCTTCGTGCATTCATGAGTAACAACTTGCTTTCCTCTACCAACGTCTACAATGGGTGGCTTCGTTTTGCTTGATTCTGCCTTTTCTTTAATTTGGGGAGGTGCTGACTTCTTAATTTTTGATTGAAACGAGTGTTAGAAAATTATTAAATGAACTATTACCTCAGGAAGAAGATTTCTTCCTTTACTGACATTCAACTTTGATCGCCATATGCGCCATCGCGTCCAATTCAACATAATGCTGCAATTCTACAACATTGACAATCTCCTAGTTAAGTCTGGCTAAGAAACGTGCCATGGTTGCTTCTCTATCATCCTCGATGTTTGCACGAGTCATGGACATCTCCATTTCTTTAAAATAGTCTTCAACGCTCCTATTGCCTTGTTTTAAAGTTTGCAAGTTCTGGAACAAGTCTGGGTGATAATGAGACGGTACAAATCGCCTCTGCATGATTCTTTTCATTTCGAGCCATGTTGTGATTGGCCCTTCACATGTTTTTCTTCGTGTACTCATTAATTGATCCCACCAAATTAATGCATAGTCCATGAACTCCATTCATGCCAATCGCACCTTTCTTTGTTCAGAATAGCTATAGAAATCGAACACATATTCTACTTTGCTTTCCCATGCAAGATATGCATCTAGATCTATTTTTCCTTGAAAAGGGGGTATGGCAACTCGAATATTGTTCAGATTGTCATCAGGTTGTGCACGCCCTCCATGGTTTCTAGGGGCATTCGGCCTTGGTGATTGGTCCACTTCATCTTCATCATTGTTTTCGTCATTTGTATTGATTTGGGACCCTTCAAGTCTGTCCAATCTTCCATGTAATTGTTTGAGTTCAGCCTTTAATAATTTTTTCAATTCTCGAATCATGGCTTGCATTTGAAGATTTGGTTGTCCTCCATCATGATGTACATCCCTTGTACTTGTCATTGTTAGTAAAAAAACAAAGAAACCCTCACTTGCACACTCACAAAAGTTTCACAATTCACTCCAAGGAAAATAGATATGGCACTACACTCTATGCTCGTGTTTCACTCGGGAAAATATTATTATGGCTTTTTTCCTTGCTGTTCTCACACGCTCGTTGTGCCTTTTTCCACTCCTTCTCTCGTGATTAGTTCTTTAAGGAACTAATGTAGACTTAATCAAACCTATCAAGTGTGTCCGCTTAAAAAAACAACGGTTAGTAAACAAAAGGAAATTAATGTAAAGGTAGGCTTAGAATTAGAAAGAAAAGAAAGAAATGGGTGACTTACTACACAGAAACGCTTAAAACTTTCCTTCACCGAACAATCAATTTTTCGTCAGGCCTGGTTGATGTTGTAATGTTTGATGTTGTAGAACACATTGCCATTGCAATTTCTTTCATCTTTTTCAATTCTTGAAGTGCTTTTCTTCTTGCATTTTTTAAAACTTTTCAAAACTGAATTTTCTTTTTTTTTTTAATTTTCAGAAATTTTTATTACTTTTTTGAATTTTGAATTTCTCTTTTTTTTGATTTTGCACTCACAAAGATGATTTCTTACTCGAATCCAACCTAAGGTCTGATTACCATATGTTACGAGGCTGCCCGTTGAAGAAGACCTTCATTGATTGTGTCAGATATAGGATAGAAGTAAGAGTTCTTGCATAGAAGTGTAGCTGGAAAAGAAGATGTTTATGGTAGATTTCATGTTGTTTAAGGGGGTGGACATGTGTTGTAAAGGTCACTGGAAATTTGGTTTAAAGATGGTGTAATTTGTGTTGGAAAATATGAAGGTTTGAAGGTTCAACAATGGTGGAAATGGTGGCTTGAAAATGGTGAAGAAGAAGGCTTAAAGTTGCTAGAAATTAAAATAAAAATAAGAACAAGGAAGAACCTATACTATAAAGAGTATAAACCCGAACCTTATGTGTTCAATGCTCTAACGACTTGGACCCGTTGATTAGCAAATCAAGAACCCGAAGTATCTGGTGTAGACAACACAAGCACAATGCTTGAAAAGTCTGAATAGTTCAATGAAGAACCAAATTGAGAGAAATTCTCACAAGTAAAATGATATGTCATAGTTGTCTTGAGAATACAAAGTTTAAAGGCTATTTATAAGCCTAAGTACAAGAGGGAAATCAGATTGTTTAAAATTCAAAATAAACTTCCTAAAAGGCATCTAATGGTGGCTGAATAGGGAGTTAAATTCCCAAGTGATCTGATGGTTGCATTTGAATTAAACAATCTGATCCGCATTAAAAAGTGGTGCCTAAATGAAGAGGGAACACTTGAATTTCAAACAAAATGCACATGGCAATTATTTGAATTCAAAAATCAAACTTCTTGGCCTTATCCTTGAAAATTCCGCCCATTGCTTTGAGAGGGAGTTCAAATCTGCCACACACATGCGCACACATGTGTCAATGCTGCCATGTGTGGACGCCATGCTTGGGGACTCATTAGCTGGAGTTGAGCTTGAGTGTTGGCTAGTTGAGCTTGAGTTGAGCTGATTTGGAGTGTTGGAGCTGAAACGAGCTGAATAACATGCTTGTGGGTTGTTTTTAACTGAGTTGAGCTACACACGTATTGATGAGCTTCAATCGAGCTTGTTGGAAAGTCCTTAGCTGCCACGTTTTATTGTGCTACTGTAAAAACAAAATAAACACATATAAATACTGGAAAATATAATATAAAAACACACAACTTAGTAAATAATATCCATATAAATATATACTAAGTATAAGTACTTAATATGTCACACATCAGCATGTAACACATTGAAGAACTTATTATCTAAGGATGATACATTGAGAAATAAGTTTGAAGCTTCAATGCATTTAAGTGAAAGAACTTCCCTGAATAACTTAGCCTTAGATCGAGTAATAGGTCCTGTTGGCATGACCTCCGGATCAGATGGTGTTGATGTGCTCACATCAGCTTTCTTAGCTAATTCTTGATTCAACATAGGACAAATCAGATGATACAATTTATCCATAAAATATGTTTGTTTACTTCTAAACAGATATTTGGTGTATTACAATTCCTCCCCCTTAAAGAAATTCGTCATCGAATTTCTCATTAACCGAATAGCGAAGTTCACTATTCTATCACAAAGTTATTACAAATACTTACAACAACTTCATAATACGAACTCAAAATATCACCATGTATTCTGATTTTCAAAACAAAATAATAAATCATAATGGTTACAAACCATTGATTCTAAAAGAGAATTGAACTCCTAGGTGGCACACTGACTTATGATGATGTGAGCTTTAAGCTTAATGAGGTAGCAAGGTCCTAAGGTTACTATTAAATCTTCATTAGATTGGTCCCATTCCTTTATCATGGACCTTCCGAGGTTTAGGAAACTCTCAACGAATAATTGCACTCATAACAATACGACAATATTTCAATATAACATTTTTCACGTATTACCCATCAACCACATTAACTCATAATGTTTGTTACATACACATCTCATAGTATTAGGCATAATTTATCTTCATAGACTTCCTTATCAAGCGAACACTAGATTTCCATAATAATTTGAAGACTACTTGGCTGGTAAGGCATTAGGTAATTACTTTCCAGACTTGAAAATTCGGTTATACAATCTTAGATATAAACATCTTGATTAATCAAACAAACCGAAGTGATAAGCAAACACTCTTGACTTATGAACTATCTTAGATCCTTTTTATTATAACTTCTCCAATTCCTGTAATACCCCATAATATAGTCTAGAAGTATGTTTTTACTTGGTCATAGCTTAATTTGATTAAAAGACGTTTTAAATTGAACAATTAGTAGTTTTATGACCAAATTGGATGTATGAAATATTTAGTGTCGAAATTGAGGGAACCAAAACCGAAACAATTCAATAGATAAGGCTTCCATGCTAAAATTTCATAATCTCTACGGACATGTACACATGTCGTATAGATGAGAAATAGGTGGAAGGGGGGAGGACCTTTTCGGCCAAATGGGACTAAGGAAGAGTTATCTTCCTCCTTGGTGTATACCGAACCCTTAAAGGAGAGTGAAAAAGTGAAAACTCCATGGAATTGATTGGATTAAGCTTATAGGTTTAACCTTGGTGATTTTAGTCAAATTGATTCAAGAGGAAGGTGATGTTCTCTTCGTTTTTACTTTCTCAAGCTGATTGTTGAAGTGTTCTTTGAGTCTTGTGGTTATCTAAATTGTTGTTGGGATGAATTCCTTCCTATCCAAAGTATTGTCATATGGTTAGATGGTTGAATTGCTTGGAATTGAGTCATATGATAGATTGAGTTTATACTTATATTCGATTGATGCACAAGTTTGGTCATTGCTGAACAAAATTTGGAATGTTAGCTCACATTGTGAATTAGTCTTTGCTCAATTGAACATATGTTCAAGTTGCCTTAATGAATATGTAAATTATTTGTTTAATTGGTAGTAAGTTGATGTAAACATTACAATGCCTTATTTTAGGAAGGAATAAGCAGCCCCTAAATGAATGTTTACATGTATGTATGAGTATATATATACATAATTTGGGATCGTAATGCATGATAAACAACGCTGGTAGACTACCTTGTGCATTTATATATGCGAATACTTGAATTATGGGTTGTTCTGCATGTATATAAAAGCAATTGGGACTGTTTTACAGGCACTTAGAAACTGTTTTGATCACCTATAGTTTACATGTGAAATTGAACTGTCTTGAATATGTTTAAACACAAACTGAATTGTTTTGAATAATTAAAACAAGGGGAAACTATTTTGTAAGGAAAAGAAACTGATTTGTAAAGTAATGGGCTGTTTTATGTGCATATTTTTGCCTACCTATGTGCTAAGAATTAAGTTTGATATATGTAAATGTTATGAGCATGATTGAATCTAGTTTTATGATTTCCTAATCATAAAGAACTGTTTCGATTCAAGAATAAGATAAGTATATGTGTAATTTGAACAGACTTGAGTAAAATTGAAAGCTTAGAATTCATGGTACTGATTTAAGGAGTTAAAATCGGGGAAGGTCAAAACTGTTTTAAAATCTGCAATAGCAGTCACTTTGAAAAATTGCTATAAATTGTACAAGTTGAATTAGAAGCTATAATTTATATGGTTAGAAAGCTTATTATGTCTAGTTTTATTTAAAATAAACGAAACTGAATTCCGAGCTAAATAGGAGTTTATGGAAATAATTGTCCTAAGACAGTGTAATCTGCCTGGTGGCAGAATTGAGTGTATCTTTAGATTAAAAACTGTATTAATTCATAAGGATTAAAAATTCAAGGTTTATATGGTTAGAAAGCTAGTTAAGCCAGCTTTCAACGGTGTAAATGGTTCGAAATTCCGATATACAGAATGAGAGATATGGAATTTTAACTGAGTGAGGCACAAGCTGCCCGACAGCATCAGCCACTTAGGGAATTAGAAAATATTACTGAAAAACAGTATTGGAAAGGCTGAAAATTTAGTTAATTAATGCAGTGTAAAGGGTAATAAAATACTATTTTGATAACCGATGGCATGTTGTTTAAAATGTTGAACTAGTAGCTTTAAAATTGGATGAAAGTGACCTTAAAACTGTCCTAAACTCAGTCAAGGAAATAGGCAGTCTTGTTATGAAAACTGTGTACTGTCTTGGATAAGAAATTATATGATGTGCTAGGTGTTGCTTGGTGAGCAAAATGATGCTGTTTTGGTGTGTTGTTTGTGAGTCAAATTAATGCTAATTTGCAACCGAATGATTGCTAAAGGGGTTGGCTTGTGTAAGAATACAATTAGGGACAACTCTTATTGTAACACCCCCTACCCCGGGCTAGTAGCAACCGGCTCAGGAGCGTTACCAAGCAAGAACATGGACATTACAAGCAAGCAATACAAGAATAAACAAGACAAGGATCAAGGCAAGCATAAACAAGAACAAGGCATGGCATGAATTGATAACTCGTCCTTATTAGATGAGTTACTTAACTAACAAGCAACCAAGCATTTATTTCTTATCAAACAAGCAAACTCACATTTGATTTCAAGACATCCTAAAGCATTCGAATAGGCTACTAAATTATTTCCTTTCATACTTTCATTACAAGTTACTACTTTCATGAATCAATTATCATTTTCAAGCCTTGATTTCCTACCACATTGGAATGACCTAAGACAAACAACCTAATTCCATTTCATTTCATTGATCCTAGATGTATACATGTAATATCTCATACTTAAATTACTAACATGATTCTTTGAACATTCAATTTGCATGTAACTAGTTTCCATTCAAGCCATACACTATGCCTATCCATTCGACAATCATCATACTAACACAAACAATACCTACATCAAGGTATATTCATTCAAGACCATAACATTTTACAAGGCATTCGATTGGTGAGTCAAGTAGCATGGTTCATCTTATTCTACTTTCAATTCAAGCAAGACTTGAAGCATTTTGTACTATTCAATCAATCATATACATGTACACTAAGCAAGGCATTCGAATGCTCCAAGGTAAAATAGATCAAACACTTGATCATTTCATTTGTATCATCATATGCGCAGCAAACATCCTCTCATTACATGATATTTTAAGTTCATTACAAACTTGTTTCTCATTTGTTAATCAAGATCATACACATAGTAGGCCCATACAAGGACATTATATACAAGTTTAAAGTATTCCAAAATGCATGATCAAGCTAAACTCTATACAATCTAGTGCCACCAATCTTGGAGATATACAAAACAAGTATGAAACCATACTTAGGCAATGCTTGTATAACTTACTTCTAGCTCAAGGTAACAAGCTTCAAGATCAAGCAACACTCGAATCCTTTATCCTGCAGGTTAGGAAGAATGAAAGAAGAGTGATAAGTACAAGAATGTACTTAGTGAGGTAGTAACTAGTTCTAACCATTTGTTATATCCAATTAAGTGTCAATTTGCAAGAAGAATGATCCTAACTAAGGATTTCAAGCATTAGAAGGATCCTAGCTAAGGATTTCAAGCATTAGAGTGATCCTAGCTAAGGATTATAGCATTCAGCTAGTATAGGATACAAGATACATGGAATCATACTTCATGCTTTCAAATCAAGAATCAAGCAAATCATACTTCATGCTTTCGTATCAAGTAACATACAATTCATGGCTTTCATGTCAAGTAACATTCAATTCATGACTTTCAAGACAAGTAACATACAATTCATGGCTTTCAAGACAAGTAACATGTGATATAGGATTGTTATTTCATTTGTTATTAATTAAACAACCCCCTTGGTACTTAGTTTGTATAGGTAATCGAGTCTCCAACCAACTGTCGCCACAAGATGCACCATAGTCCTGGTCAACCCTCCTACTATCGCCAAAGACCACATACATACCCTCCGTCAGTCACCAAATAGGGGCCTTAGCCCTAGACTGTAGTCCACCCTGACACAATAAGCTCAAGACTCTAAGGCATGCCCTTCTACCTAGTCCAACTAGCTACCAAGGTTGTTTGATTTACCATTTATACAAGTGTTTCAAATTCAAGATCACATCAAGCAAGTTCATTTCATGCTAGGCCCTTAGGCCAATTGAGCCATAGCTCACATATCATGTAGTTCTCATGTTTCATTTCGTCAAGTATGATAACATTACAAGCAAGTTCTTTAAGCACTTGATCACATGCCATATCACACATATAAGCACCAAGGTTACCACTTAATCATGCTTAAACATTCGAATTAAACATGTATTCAAGGATATGATCAAGTTTCATGCATTACTAGTCAATTATCCCTTATTAGGTCAAGTCCATATTAGGTTCATTTAAGCATTACAAGAATGTAAACAAGCATGCATTGGTTAGGACCTAGTCCTAACCCTAGAGATAACTACACTCACAATACTCCAAGCTTAGCTAGTCTTGGATCCACAGTCCTTTGTTCTTGGCTTTAGGATGTTCCACTTTTTCCTCATCCACCAAGTTCACTCATGGTTCTAACACATTACAAGTAAACACATATCAAAACAAGTTCACAAAATCATTCAATAAAGGCAAAGTTACAAGTATACAACATATACAAATCTGGCAGCATGTTCATATACATTCTTCACTACACTTAACCACACTTGTCTATACTTTAATTCATTTAAAACATGGCCGAATCAATGTCCTAAAACTGTTTACAAAACAGTTTACAAATTGCCACAAAATAGTGTACAATCACCTAAACTGTTGTTACTAGGCAACATGTAGTCTATTCACTTAAACATGCATAACTTTCATTATGTACGTCAGAATTTCAATTGGTTTACAACGTTCGAAATCTAATGTAATTGTCTTTCTAACCATATAGGCCTTGCATTTTAGTTCTATGCCAATTAATATAGTTTTTAATTTAAAGACAGGGCAATTTGCTACACTGGACAGTTTGCACTGTCCCTAGTGTTTCTTCTCTACAATTCATTCTACAATCCAGAATTCAGTTCTGTTTTCTCCTAACGATGTTAGACATGTCATGGTATTTTCCATAAAATTTTTAGCCTTAAATTCATTTCATATAATTTATTGTAATTCAATTCATTTTCATGTTCTTACATGTATAGGTCGGTCTAATTCACATATAAATGTGCTTAAAATAGGGCATTATCATGTTAAATTCAATTTAATCTACTTGATCAACATTGTGCATCCAATTCATCAATTGAGCAGTCTATTACCTAGCTTAACTAATCCAATTAGGTGTTTTCACATTTCCAGCAACTTATTTACTTAAATCAATCCTCAATTCATCTACCAACATGATCAAAACAGGGTTTTACATTCAATTAGCATTTTACACATTTTCACTAGTAAAAACAGTCCCTAATCAAACTGTTTTCAACCATATACACATTCCATTAGCAATTTAGCTACCAGCATTCAAATTTCAAATTCTATTAGAAGATAGCATAATCCTAACACACATAACAATCATCCAAATTAATCAAAACAATAGGGACATCATCATTTCAAGATTCAAGCAATCTATAACATGTAAAGTCAAACATTATACCTTCTCCAAGCTAAATTTGATCAAGGCTGAATCAAGAAGCTTGAATTTGGAGGTGATCTATGAAGATTTTCCTTCCCCTTTCTCTCTCAAGCATTTTCGGCTATGGAGGATAATGGGAGGAAGATGACAATATGTTTGTTCATCTATTCCCCCTAGCCGTGAGTCACCCTTCTATAAGACACATGTTCTCATCAATTGGGAACATGTGTCAAGGCCTTTAACTTGATTAAATTTTACATGCAATCTTTATAGCTTTGCATGTTCACATTTCCATCCTTCCATTTAAGCCTTATAGTTTTAATTTCAATTCAATTTGGTTCTAATTTCACTTATTTGATCTTAAGGAAGGCTAATGTTCTTTCTTCTTTAAATTGATTAGCTCATGCATTCAATTAGCCTATAGTTTAGATTGTGGTAACATTCTTAGGCCAATTTTTAGGGTGTTACACTGATTATATAAAACGTGTTGGTAATTGTCTGAAACTATTTTAGTAGTTGAAGGTAAATAGACTGAATAGTGAATACATAGATTCAGTTGTTAATAATTTACTTGTATGCTGGATAGATTATAATGACTTGGTTTAATTGTTTGAGGTACAAGTTTGGACATGAATGAATAAAGATAAGTGTTGTGGGAAGCTAAGAGAGTTCTGGAAATTTGGGTATTCCATAACTTTGGAATAACCAGGTGAGTGTAGTCACACGAGTCTCGGGAAACACAGAGTTATCCCGATGTTTAATTTGTTACTGTTAAGTATTAAATGTTTGTGGATGATTTGCATCATATATAGATATATCGTGTAAAAAGGCTCAAGTAGAGCTAATTGAGAATGAGTATGCATTCATAGCATGACATTCATGTTTGGACCTCGTTGATGTTATATTCCTTGTGATGTAAATGACTTGCTATGCTCGGATGATTGATTATGGAATGTCTTTGATATTGAAATGAATTGTGTACTGGTTATAAAGCCTGAATAATTTACTAACCAATGACAATCAGACTTTTAAAGAAAGATTTACTAGTTAACTCTAAGGAGATAATATGTGAGAAAGCTTGAATATGTTATAAGTTATCGAAGTAAGAAAAGAAATAAGGTTACTTGTAACCTAAGAAATCTCTGTTAGCTTTAAAAGTAAAGCTACTTGTACAACAAGCAACTTCTTGAATATCAAAACTAAGATAAAACACGTAAGTTGCCTTTTTAAATGGAAGACCTCGAATCTATTGGTTGATGCTTGTTATGTTTGGACTACGGTCCCTTGTTATTAAGATCAAATGATCTTTTAGTACCTTTGGTACTCTTGTTCAAAGTATTGCTCGGGGGACGCCCCATTGATATGTTTCGATGGCACTAATTACCATAGCTTGATGATATAATTCGATATTAGCTATTGCTACGTGCTCTGAGTTAAGTATTGCCTGAACTAATGTTATTCATCACCAATAGTGATCCAAGGCAAACCTGTATAAGATATGAAATGTTTTAATTAATTAAAGAATTTAAGAGAAAGATGATCAAGCTATGTAATTGATGGCCTTTAAGAGGCACAAAAATGAAAACTCTTAGTGAGCTCTAAATTTGAAAGCTCGGAGTGAGCCTGAAATAGAAGCTCTTGGTGAGCCTTGTAATGAACAACTCCTAATGAGTATGTTTTATAAGTTATAGATGAACGAGTAAATTTCCCCAACTGATAAGGCAACAAACATTCAAGCAAACCATGGGCGAATGAATTGTTAAGATGCCAAGGAGTCCGAAGGATTATTGTATATTCAACAAGTCTCGAGGAGACTAAATTGTTATAAGTTGATCTTTAATAAGATCAATGAAGTTGCAGAAGAAAATTCAAGAAGCTTTAGAGTAAAGCTTACAAAAAATATATTAAACAACTTTAGTAAAAGATAATCCTGATCGTATTTTTGGTTGTGTTTTATTGAAATCTATGCATTTATGCTTTATGATATCGATTGACCACTACCCCACTTAGACTATAAAAGCCTAATGCATTTCATAATCATGCATTGCAGGTTGTTTAAGTTCGAGTTACCCAATCGAGAGTAAAGGTCTTTAGCCTTCATTGGAATTCAAATAGAGTTGAATTTCCCTTATTGAAGTATACCCCTAGAATGGTGGCACAAGGTCCTAATTGATGTATATTATGAATTCCTGTATTGTAATAACTTAAAAAGGACTTATGATAATTGTCTATACAAGTTTATATCTCTAAAATCATTTGGTTAATTGATTGAAGTTGTACATGCTCTTATGTATGGTTGATAGAATTTCTTTTGTCATAGGTTGTTGTTGTAAATTGTTAAGAGAATCGAATGTTTCCATAAGGTTCTGAGGAATGATTTTAGTAGGTCGAATCATGTGTTAAAGATGATTAAATGGATATTGGTCTAATTGGTCAAAGATGGAAATGGTGTTAAATTATCTACGGTTAATGGCCCGAGTTTAAACAATTTGTGTTACATGACCTTAATATGTTTAAAGCAAATGTCTCTAATTCGAGTAAAGTGGGTTTAGATGAATACTATAAGTCATAATAAGATATTTTGTGAGTACTTTGTGGTATAAGTCATGTATGGATTGTTAGTTATGCCTTTTAGATTAAGGGTTGTGATCGAATGATGTTACCCATGATTCATAAATGGATAAGTGTACTCTAGTAGTTAATGAATTTGGATTCCGCATATTATGACATCTATAGCTTGAAATCAATAATGTCCTCATATGATTAAATGAATGTTTAATGTTAAAGTTTCACAAGTAGTATTGAGAATAAATAACATGACTTGAGTTTTTAACAAGGTATCCTGATTGTGACTTGTAATTCAAGATAAAACATCTTGTTAGTCTTAAGTAAATAAAAAAAGGGGGGATCGAATCCCTAAAGTATTAAGGTAATGATTGATAGACCTCATGTGCTAATGGGAAAAGAAATCATTCTTTTGTTTATAGGCAAGACCTATGAGTAAAAGTTGTAGCCATATCCATTTGTTTGTAAAATAGTACATTTGCGCTACAAGTGAGCTTTTGGTTTTTAACCGATCGATGTCGTGTGTGTTATGTTCTTAATGTTTAAACACTTCAAAGAAAGTTTATAAGAAAACAAGAAACCATCCTGTTAGTCTATATTTGGTTAAAAAGAAAATTTGAAATTTCTGGTTTCGATTTTAGTTTTCCCTACAGTAACATTCTCAACTCCGGTTTTTCTTTTAAGCCAGGTTGAGGACGTTACAAATTGGTATTAGAGCATAGTTTAGTCGATTCTCAGACTAATCATGGACTCATTGTGTCTCCATAAGTCTCTCGTGCCACCTAGGAGTTAAAATTTTATTTAGTATCTGTGACTTGCAACTGACACAACTGTTTCTTCCTTGTATTAGTAACAATTATGTATAAGAATAATAGATTCGGCTTCTTAGTACAAGAGAAATTCGAGGATGAATTTCTTTAAGGGGGAGGGAATTGTAATGCCCCATAATATAGTCTAGAAGAACGTTTTAACTTGGTTATAGCTTAATTTGATCAAAAGACATTTTAAATTGAAAAATTAGGAGTTTTATGACCAAATTGGATTAGGAAATATTTAGTGTCCAAATTTCGAGGACCAAAACCGAAACAATTCAATAGATAAGGCTTGCATGCTAATTTTTCATAATCCCTAAGGGCATGTACACATGTCGTATAGATGAGAAATAGGTGGAAGGGGGAGGAGCTTTTCGGCCACATGGGACTAAGGAAGAGTTATCTTCCTCCTTGGTGTATATCGAGCCCTTAAAGGAGAGTGAGAAAGTGAAAACTCCATGGAATTGATTGGATTAAGCTTGTGGGTTTAACCTTGGTGATTTTAGTCAAATTGATTCAAGAGGAAGGTGATGTTCTCTTCGTTTTTACTTTCTCAAGCTGATTGTGGAAGTGTTCTTTGAGTCTTGTGGTTATCTAAATTGTTGTTGGGATGAATTCCTTCCTATCCAAAGTATTGTCACATGGTTAGGTGGTTGAATTTCTTGGAATTGAGTCATATGATAGAATGAGTTTGTACTTGTATTCAATTGATGCACAAGTTTGGTCATTGATGAACAAAATTTGGAATGTTAACTCACATTGTGAATTAGTTTTTGCTCAATCGAACATATGTTCAAGTTGCCTTAATGAATATGTAAATTATTTGTTTAATCGGTAGTAAGTTGATGTAAACATTATAATGCCCTATTTTAGGAAGGAATAAGCAGCCACTAAATGAATGTTTACATGTATGTATGAGTATATGTATACGTAATTTGGGATCGTAATGCATGATAAAGAATGTTGGTAGACTGCCTTGTACATTTATATATGTGAATACATGAATTATGGGCTGTTCTGCATGTATATAAAAGCAATTGGGACTGTTTTACAAGCACTTAGAAACTGTTTTTATCACCTATAGTTTACATGTGAAATTGAACTGTCTTGAATATATTTAAACACAAACTGAATTGTTTTGAATAATTAAAACAAGGGAAAACTATTTTGTCAGGAAAAGAAACTGATTTGTAAAGTAATGGGCCGTTTTATGTACATATGTTTGCATACCTATGTGTTAAGAATTAAGTTTGATATATGTAAATGTTATGAGCATGATTGAATCTAGTTTTATGATTTCCTGATCATAAAGGACTGTTTCGATTCAAGAATAAGATAAGTATATGTGTAATTTGAACAGACTTGAGTAAAATTGAAAGCTTAGAAATAATGGTACTGATTTAAGGAGTTAAAATCGGGGAAGGTCAAAACTGTTTTAAAATCTGCAATAGCAGTCACTTTGAAAAATTGCTATAAATTGTACAAGTTGAATTAGAAGCTATAATTTATATGGTTAGAAAGCTTATTATGTCTAGTTTCATTTAAAATAAACGAAACTGAATTCCGAGCTAAATAGGAGTTTATGGAAACAATTGTCCTAAGACAGTGTAATCTGCCTGGTGGCAGAATTGAGTGTATCTTTAGATTAAAAACTGTATTAATTCATAAGGATTCAAAATTCAAGGTTTATATGGTTAGAAAGCTAGTTGAGCCAACTTTCCAACGGTGTAAACGGTTCGAAATTCCGATATACGGAATGAGAGATATAGAATTTTAACCGAGTGAGTCGCAAGCTGCCTGGCAGCAGTAGCCACTTAGGGAATTAGAAAATATTACTGAAAAACAGTCTAGGAAAGGCTGGAAATTTAGTTAATTAATGCAGTGTGAAGGGTAATAAAATACTGTTTTGATAACCTATGGCATGTTGTTTAAAATGTTGAACTAGTAGCTTTTAAATTGGATGAAAGTGACCTTAAAACTGTCCTAAACTCAGTCAAGGAAATAGCCAGTCTTGTTATGAAAAGTGTGTACTGTCTTGGATAAGAAATTATATGATATGCTAGGTGTTGCTTGGTTGGAAAAATGATGCTGTTTTGGTGTGTTGTTTGTGAGTCAAATTAATGCTAATTTGTAACTGAATGATTGCTAAAGGGGCTGGCTTGTGTAAGAATACAATTAGGGACAACTCTGATTATATAAAGTATGTTGGTAATTGTTTGAAACTGTTTGAGTAGTTGAAGGTGAATAGACTAAATAGTGACTACATAGATTCAGTTGTTAATAATTTACTTATATGTTGGATGGATTATAATGACTTGGTTTAATTGTTTGAGGTACATGTTTGGACATTAATGGATAAAGATAAGTGTTGTGGGAAGCTAAGAGAGTTGTGGAAATTCGGGTATTCCATAACTTTGGAATAACCAGGTGAGTGTAGTCACATGAGTCTCGGGTAACACGGAGTTATCCCGATGTTTAATTTGTTACTGTGAAGTATTAAATGTTTGTGGTTGATTTGCATCATATATATATATATATATATTGTGTAAAAAGGCTCAAGTAGAGCTAATTGAGAATGAGTATGCATTCATAGCATGGCATTCATGTTTAGACCTTGTTGATGTTATATTCCTTGTGATGTAAATGCCTTGCTATGCTCGAATGATTGATTATGGAATGTCTTTGATATTGAAATGAATTGTGTACTGGTTATAAAGCCTGGAATAATTTACTAACAATGACAATCAGACTTTCAATGAAAGATTTACTAGTTAACTCTAAGGAGATACGAAGTGAGAAAGCTTGAATATGTTATAAGTTATCGAAGTAAGAAAATAAATAAGGTTACTTGTAACCTAAGAAATATCCGTTAGCTTTAAAAGTAAAGCTACTTGTACAACAAGCATCTTTCTGAATATCAAAACTAAGATAAAACACGTAAGTTGCCTTTTTAAATGGAATAGCTTGGATCTATTGGTTGATGCTTGTTATGTTTGGACTACGATCCTTTGTTATTAAGATCAAATGATCTTTTTGTACCCTTGGTACTCTTGTTCAAAGTATTGCTCGGGGGACGCCCCATTGATATGTATGGCACTAATTACCATAGCTTGATGATATAATTCGATATTAGCTATTGCTATGTGCTTTGAACTAAGTATCGCCTGAACTAATGTTATTCATCAGCAATAGTGATCCAAGGCAAACCCGTATAAGTTATGAAATGTTTTAATTAATTAAAGAATTCAAGAGAAAGATGATCAAGCTATGTAATTGATGGCCTTTAAGAGGCATAGAAACGAAAACTCTTAGTGAGCTCTAAATTTGAAAGCTCAGAGTGAGCCTGAAATAGAAGCTCTTGGTGAGCCTTGTAATGAACAACTCCTAATGAGTATGTTTTATAAGTTATAGATGAACGAGTAAATTTCCCCAACTGATAAGGCAACAAACATTCAAGCAAACCATGAGTGAATAAGATACCAAGGAGTCTGAAGGATTATTGTATATTCAAAAAGTCTCGGGGAGACTCAAATGTTATAAGTTGATCTTTAATAAGATCAATGAAGTTGTAAAAGAAAATTCAAGAAGATTTAGAGTAAAGCTTACAAAAAATATATTAAACAACTTTAGTAAAAGATAATCCTGATCGTATTTTTGGTTCTATGTTTTATTGAAATCTATGCATTTATGCTTTATGATATCGATTGACCAAGTATACTCCTAGTATGGTGGAATTCAAATATAGTTGAATTTCCCTTATTGAACTATACTCCTAGTATGGTGGCACGAGGTCCTAATTGATGTATATTATGAATTCCTATATTGTAATATCTTAAAAAAGACTTATGATAATTGTCTATGTAACACCCTAAAATTGGCCTAGAAATGTTTCCACAATCTAAATTATAGGATAACTGAATTAATAAGTTAATCAAATTAAAGAAGAATGAACATTGCCATCCTTAAGATCAAATAAGTGAAATTAGAACCAAATTGAATTGAAATTAAAACTAGAAGGCATAAATGAAAGGATGAAATTGTGAACATGCAAAACTTTAGAGTTTGCATTCAAATAGGATTAAGATTAAAGGCCTTGACACATGTTCTCAAATGAAGAGAACATGTGCCAAAACTTAGGATAACTCACGACTAGGAGGAATGATGAACAAAGAAATATTGTCATCTTCCTCCCATTATCAAACATCCTTTGGCCAAATATTGAGAGAGAAAAGGGGAGAGAAAATCTTCATGCAAACACCTTCAATTCATACTTTTTGATTCAACCATTGATCAAATTTAGCTTGGAGAAGGTATAAGGCTTGATTTTAAATGTTATAGATTGTTGAATATGCAAATGATGATGTTCTTGTTGCCTAGATGGAATTGGATGATTGTTATGCATGTTAGGGTCATGCTAGCTTCAATTAGAACTTGGAAATTGAATGCTAGTAGTTAAATTGCTAATGAAATATATATATGGTTGCTGGAAATCTGGGAAATATTTACATGGTTGAAAACAGTCTTTATTAGGGATTGTTTTGATAGAGAAAATGTGTAAACATGTCAATTGGATATAGAACCCTATGTTGATCATGTATCTAGATGAAATGAAGATTGAATTGAATAGATATGTTGCTGGAAAACGACTACACCTAATTGGACTAGTTAAATTAAGCAATGGACTGCCTAATTGGTAAATTGGATGTGCAATGTTGACCAAATAGATCAAATTGAGTTCAACATGATAAGGCCCTGGTTTAAGAACATTTCTAGGTGAATTAAGATGACCTAGACATGTAAGAACATGAACAATAATTGAATTTCCATGTTAGAACCTTTCTTAGGCGAATTAAGAAGCTAGAAATCCAACCTAGTGTAATCTGCCCAGAATGCTCTGTTCTGGGCAGTAACTTTGAAAACTCACTATAAATAGTATAAAATGAATTTAAGGCTGAAATTTTTATGGACAACACCTTGATATGTCTAAATTCATTAGGAGAAAACAAAACTGAACTCTGGGTTGTATGCTGAAATGTAGAGAAGAAACACTAGGGACAGTGCAAACTGTTCAGTATAGCAAAATGCCCTGTCTTTAAGTTAAAAACTGTATTAATTGGCAAAGAACCAAAATGAAAGCCTTATATTTTCATAAGTAAATTTTTTTTATCTTTCCAACTGTGTAAACCAATTGAAATTCCGACGTACGGAATGAAAGTTATGCATGATTAAGTGACTACAATGCAAGCTGCCTGGCAGCAGCAGTATAGGCAATTGCACACTGTTTTGTGGCAATTTGCAAACTGTTTTGTAAACAGTTTTAGGACATTAATTCTATCTTGTTTTACATTAACTAGAGTATAGATAAGTGTAATGAAAAATGTATATGAGCATGCTGCCAGATTTGTGTATGTTATGTGTTTGAAACCTTGTCTTGATTGAATGATCTTGTTTTGGCATGTATTTGTTGTGTAATGTGATAGAACCAGGAGTAAACTTGGTGGAAGAGGATAGAGTGGATAATCCTAAATCCAAGAACAAAGGAGTGTGGATCCAAGACTAGCTAAGCTTGAAGTATTGTGAGTGTAGTTATCTCTAGGGTTGGGACTAGGTCCTAATTGCCTTTGGGTCTAAAGGCAAAAGGGTGGGTTTTAAGAAATACTCTGAAACTATCTTAAAGACTACAAGAACTTTTTCAGCAGTTCATTTGTCAAGTTTAGAGTATGGGCAAATCTTGGATAGCTATTTGTTCTCTTCTTCCTCATATGTTATAGCATTGATGCTCAGCTTTTCAAACGCTTCACACAAATCATTCATTCCTCTCTCTTCCTCATTAACTGGGGTACTTGGATCCAACAGACTCCCGAATCTGAAGTTATGGCTCAGGGGTGGAAATGTCATCGATTCACACTCAATTTCCTCTCCTTTCAGCCTTGCCTGTCTTTTTTCCTGGCGTTTCCTTATTTCTGCCTTCCTTTGCCAATTGTTGGGCTTGAAACCCAAGCCAAACGGATCCTTGTTTGCTGGGATTACTACGGGATACAGCCTCCCTTGGTGTCTCTTCCCAAATCCTTTTCCAACTTCAGCTCCTCTTCCTAGAGTTTGTTTAACTTGCATCTTTGCGTAGCTGGATAGTTTTGGTTCAGACACCTTACTCCCTTTAGTGAAAAAGGTCGCATTGACTAGCTCTAGTGTCTTAAAGTGACACTCGAGCACACCCTTATCAATCTCGATAAAGGGTGCATCAGTAGTTACCGATGCAATGATTTCTTCCTCTGCACCTATAGTTATCAATTGGCCGTCCATCACAAATTTCAACTTCTGATGTAAGGTAGAAGGGACCGCTCCTGTTGTATGAATCCATGGGCGCCCAAGCAAGAAACTATAGCTGGGACTAATGTCCATGACCACAAACTCAACATCAAAGGTTGATGGTCCGATCTGTAAAAGCACATCAATTTTACCCAACACATCTTTTTGAGTTTCGTCGAACGCTCTTATTGTATTTTGATAGGCTATCATATGAGAGCTGTCTATAGGCAACTTCTTTAGCATTGCTAATGGTAGAACATTTAGGGCCGACCCATTATTAATAAGAACGCCCGATAGCATATATCCTTTGCATCTTGTAGTGATATGTAGAGCTTTGCACAACCCCTTCCTTCTTTAGGTATTTCTTCATCATTGAACGAAATAAAGTTGTTGATAGCAATGTTACTGACTAACATATTCATCTTGTCGGTTGTGATCTCCTTCGATATGAACGTTTGGTTCAAAATCTTCAACAAGGCCTTACGGTGGCTCTTAGAGATTAACAGTAGAGATAACATGGAGATTAAAGTTGGGAGCTTATGGAGTTGCTCCACCACAATATACTCGTTATGCTTTAGAATCTTTAAAAATTCTTGTACCTCGTACTCCTTCACTGGCTCGTGGTATACTATTTAATTTTCTTTGAAGAAATCTCTATCATCTTCTTTTTCTGACTCTTCAACAACAACTTTCCTTTGTGTTGCATCTCTATTTTCTACTATTGGTTGGCAGTAGAGCCTTCCACTCCTCATAAAATGTCTAACTTCATTAACTGGTTCTTCTTTTGTTTTCTCTTCAACAGATAATCCTTTTGGGCCGCCACTGTACAAGCATAATTCCATGGGACCTGCTTATTGTCCTTGTAAGGAAATGGGGTTGGTGCCTTAATTATAAGTCACAGGATTACACCTCTTGCAGGCTCACTAACTCTTGCTTTAGCCTTAATAACTAAAGGACTCATTCGGGAATAATCTCTTCTAGAGGATGACTCATCTGATGTGCAAATGTCCATTAGAGGATATATTTTCTTTCTCAAGAAACTCTAGTTATTTTTCATCCATCTTGGTTTGGACCAACTGCTTGAACTCTAAGCAACGTTCAATCTCATGTCTTCTCTCCTTGTGATACTCACAATACAATCCATCTTCATTTTCTAGATCCTGGGCTTCTCCTTCAAGCATCCCAGCTGCCACCATTTGAGCCTATATCCACCCCATGGGTGCTCTGACCTCAGCAACGTGTTTCTTAATCCTTTTGTTTTCCTCTTCCATGATTGCATTAACTCCTGCTTTCTGGTGATTTGGCAGAGAGATTCCCTTATCTTCTGACGTATCAAATGACAACATTCTAAACTTTCTTAAATCATCTACCACTCTCTTGAATAAGGTGCAAGTCTCAATGGTGTGCCCCCTAACTCTTGCATGATATTCGCATTGTGCCTTCTCATCGTACCATGCTGGATATGGTGGTCAGAAAGGACGAACATGTCTTGGCAGCACCATTTGGGATTTAACCAATTTAGCAAACAATTCAACATACGTCATTAGAATTGGAGGGAAATAGGGTTTTGAGTTCCCCTGATATCTTTGTTCTTCCTTCGGTGGGTTTGTAATTGCTAGAGTTGTAGTGGAGACATTGGGTTTGTTAAAGACCACACCCTTTGAATAATTGGGATTATAAACATTAGTGGCATTAACTTCGCATTCCCTCTTTTTATCGGGTTTCTTTGTGTCTTCGTTATCCAACTTTCCATTTTTTGCAACTTCCAGAATCAGCTCTCCATTCATTAACATATCTGCAAAGCTCCTAGTTGCATGATTGAGCATGCGATCATAGAATGAACCTTTCAATGTCTCCACGAACATTGGGGTAACTTTATTCTCTGGTAATGGTGGTTGAACTTGAGTAGCTACATCCCTCTATCTCTGCGCATATTGGTGGAAACTCTCATGATGTTTTTGTTCCATCCCTTGCAGGACGAGTCGTGTTGGAACCATGTTTGAGACATGCTTGTATTGCTCACTAAAAGCTCTAGATAAATCCTTCCATGATCTGATGTTAACCCAGCTTAGCTGTGTGTACCAGCATCCAGCTAACCCTAGTAGACTGTCTTGGAAGCAATGAATGAGCAGCTTCTCATTATGAAGATACATCGACATCTTTCTGCAGTACATGGTTAGATGTACTGATGGACATGTAGTTCCATTGTACTTCTCAAAATCTAGAATTTTGAATTTTGGAGGTACTACCAAGTCTGTCACCAGGCTCAAGTCTTTGGCACCCACACCACCATGAATATTCCCTTGGAAAGTCTTAATCATTCCTTCTAACTTCTCATAACGGTCTTCCCATTTCTTCTCAGTTTTAGCCTTATCGGCAATCTCATCCAGGTCGGGTACCTCATAGTTGTGAACTCCATCTATATTGACCTTAAACTCGTTCTAGACGGAGGACTCAGCAAAATAGGGAGTCAGCTTAGCCTTTGGTGTTGAAGTTTCCTTTTGTATTCTAGGATGAGTGAAAGTCATTCCCTGGAATCGAGGCAGAGCATTGGTTTCCTCACCAACTTTTGTTGCATCTGGGTCCTTGAATCCCAGCATTGCCGCAATCGAGCTAACTGTCTTCTAGTGAACTAATTCCATTTGTTGTTTCAGGTTCGTTTCCAGCTTGTCTAACCTGTCCTGGGTACTTTTGTGACTAGTTTCCAGGGCCACCACTCTATCTTCTATCGCTATGGCTTGGGACCGGGTACGGTATTTATGAATTGTTTTTGCTATTTTGAATTTCAGTCATATGTTTTATTTAAGTTAGATTCTTATTATGTCATGGATGCATGCGTAGATGTAAACACACAAAAGCAAAGTAAAGCAGCAAAACAAAACAAAACAATGCAAATGCATGAATGCAAGTGAAGGGCCATCAATTCTATGAAATATCTGCTCAAGAAACACTATTTATTGAATATGAAAAGGTCATTATTACATCAAAATTCATATTTTCTACAAATACTTTTTTGCATGAACTCCTAATTCCTTGATTTCTTCAATAAGCCACATAAGCCTTGGTCCAACCTCTCCTACTGGTTTGGTGTACTGACAAACAGCTGCAGCTTCAATGGCTAACATCGTCACATGTCGAGCCACATCCTGAACCTGAGTCATGACAGTCCTATCAAACTCATCCATCTCTTGGAATCTTCTGGCATTATCTCTAATACGGGTGAACCAATAATCATTTCCTCCATCAGCTATATCTTCAAGGACCAAGATCTTAGTTTTGTACTGCTGAATGATATTATCCATTTCTTCCACTTGCTCTCTCAGGGAGTCATTCTCATTTAGGCTGGCCTGGAGTTCTGTGTAAGTGTGATGGTTCTAAAATTCATGCAGCGAACGGTTTAGGTCATCTACCTTGACTTGCAATTCAGCAACACTAGCTCGGCTTTGCTTCAGCTTCTCACTAGTCTTATCATATGCTGTCTGTAACTCAAATAAATGGATCTAGTTGTCGTGAGCCTTTCTTTTCTATGCAGTCACGCTTTCTTTCTCTTTTTCAAGACCCCATTTGCCATTTCCATTTTCAGTTTCCAGCTTACCCTTTTTCTTTTCTTCAGCAAAGGCTCGTCTGTACTTATCAACTTCCCACTTTCCACGCTCTTTCTCCATTCCCACATCATGTTTGATTTCCTATTTCCATTGTTCCAGGGTTTTTCTTAGATCAGCATTTCGAATAGTAGTTTGAAACTTGAGGAAATCAACCTTTAAATTTCAAACATCCTTTCTAAGTCTTCATACACTTTTATCACTCGTTTCGTCTCCCTTTTATACTTTTCCATGTCAAGCCTTGAATCAAACATGTCTCGTTGATTTTGTGTAACATACTCTAACCACCCTAGTAGGATTAGGTAAGTTACCACAATTACAATCAATGATCCATTCAATTAAAGCTAGTGAGTTCAATTCGTTTTAAATCTTTCTTGCTCATTAATCAACTATTCGAATAGGTGAGGACCTAATAGACAATGCATGATGCACCTATTATATATATTAGGACCCATAATGCAATTAGTTATCATGATCAATACCATTTAGGACTTGTTCTTCAAGCAACCATTTGACTAGATGGAAAACACAATAAAAAAATTTCAACATTCAATGTAGGTATTATGCATACCAATAGGTGATTTACATCAATTACCTATGTGACCATATTCAAACATACATGCTTTCAATGTTATGTACTTCATTCGACTAGTATAATAAGTAACCAAAGTGGTTCATGTCTAAACATGTAAGTTACTAGATTTACTTGTTGTTAACTAGCCAATTTCTATAGATCTAATCGAACCATTACATGCATAATCCATCCATGGGAATCTAACATTAGGCTAACAAGCATTCAAGCTTAATTAGGAGAACTATAACAAGATGGAAACATACTCTTTCAAGCAAAATGTGACTTGAACGAGCCTAGACTTCGCGATAGGATCCAATATCAACCTGAATCATAGAAAAAGACTTGAATAAGCAAAGCATAGTGAGTGAGTTAAAGTTACAAGGCAATCAATACAATAAGTCTCAACTACAAACCATCTAATAGATGGTATGGTTCCCCTATCAATAAGGAACCATTCGAAACAATGTAAACAATACTAGATGCTTTTGCTAAATTTTCAATCCAATATCAATACAAGATTTGAAATTTAGACATGCTCAATCATCCAATTCGAATAACAATAGGCATAACATGTCATTCGAACACAATCAATGTCTCAAACTCAAGCAATCTCATATAATCAATGTTCAAGCAATGTTTCAATATCCATGGTTCAAGGCAATCAATTTTCCTTTACTATCAATCAATGCAATTCAATGTAACAATAGATTCAATGTACATGAGATATAAGTTCATTTTAAGTATAGCCTTGAGAATCGATTACTCAGTCTAGATACTCGAGTCCCCAACCAAACTGTCGCCAATAACAATAGTCAATATGGTACAAAGTACTGGTCAAATCCCTCCTACTGTCGCCAATGACCAATAACAATACTTCCCTCATACTGTCACCAATTAGGAAACAATGTCCCAGACCATAGTCCACCCCGATAATGAGCTCTATGGACTCTATGGCATGCCAACTATATCTATGACTGACTTGAGACCAAGCTTACAATAGTTATCACTTTTATTCAATTTCAAGCATGATTCAATTCAATGTGCACATTTAGTGCCAATATCCTCTTTCAATCGAATAAGGTTCAAAGTCAATACCAATATCAATATTCCAATACTCAAAGAGGGTATGTCAATCAAAATGTCATTAAAAAATGAATTGAGTTACTTCTAACTATAACAAACATGCTTTATTTCAATATAGTTCAATTAAGCAAGTAGCATATCATGGCAATCAATTGCAATTAAAGCATGCTTCACGATCAAGTAACTACTCGAAACTTCTCAAAAGAGCACTTACCTTAATAATGCTCCATAGAAAGCTTATTGCACAATTTATACAAAGAATCAATAATTAATTCAAATTAGAAATGGACTTGGAGAGGTTACCGCCCTCTCCGAACCTTAAACTACACTCACATGAATTTATGAGCTATTGACGTTCCCGGATCGAAATCCCTTTTCCTCTACTAGCTTGTTGATCTATGTGAACCCCTTTCTCCTTAATATCCACTTGATCTATTATTCATACAATGCATAGTGTATTAGGTAAAATCCAGCAACCATTATGTGACTCCATACACTCAAGCATTCAATTCAAAACATCAAGACTGTTGCTGTCTGGAAGCATGTCCACTACTTGCTTAAATGTTGATATCTTTTATTCCGTACGTCAAAATTTTGAACCATTTACATCGTTAGAAAGCTAACTTATTTTTCCTTCTAACCATATAAGCCTTGCATTTTTGTTCATAGTGAACTAATACAATTTTTTATTTAAACACAGACCAAATTATGCCACTAGACAGTTTGCACTGTCCTTAGAGATTAATCTCTACAAACTATTTTATAACTTAGAATTCGATTTCGTTTGTTGCATACGAAACTAGACATACACATGATTCTTTACATATAAGATTTATTCCCTAATTTGGTCTATGTGATTTTCGACAAATTTTTAAACTTACTGCCCGAAACAGAGTCTTCTGGACATATTTCCTTAAGCTAGATTCTAGCTTTATTAATAACTTAGACAAGGATTCTAACATGATTGTTCAACACATATACTCATTCATACATGTCTAAGTCAGTCCAATTATGTGTCAAACCTATAAAAATAGGGCAATTGAGCAATATTTTCAAATTGGTTCAATAAGACACATCTCACTAGAATTTCTAGCAACAAGAATTTCAATTCACATGTCAATCATCCATTCTAATTATCATCTAAGTTTTTCCAACAATTAACATAACAATTCACCATCAATTTGGTTAATGACAACATCAATCTCTCCTACTTATTTGAATGGCACTACCAATTTCATGGATTGATCAATCACTTGAACTTCTTAACTAATTCATGGCATCAATTCACTAACTAATCATCCAATTCATGTAATTCAAGCAAGAACTTAAAATCTACATGCATCATTTGAATCTATAATGCATTAAGGAAGAGATTTTACCTTCCTATCAAGGTAATATGAATTCTAGCAACTCCAGTTCTTTCAAATTTCAAGCTTGAATCTATGAACATGGAGTTTTCTCACTCAATTCCTTGCTCTCCAATTTTTGTTCATCTATTCGGCACTAGGGAGAAGAAGATGATAATGGATCATCAATTAGCTCTCTCAAAATGACTAATTTACCCTTGATTATCCACTAATTAATGACATATGTAGGGTCATTTAGGAATATAAGAATTTTGTATGCAATCTTTCACTTTGTTATTTGTTTTGGTTTGGTCACTTATAATTTATGTTACAACTTTTTCATTTATAGCATTCTAGTCCTTATTAACTAGACCCAGTACCTTACTTTCAACCAATTAGGGATTAAATGAAGGCATTGTAGTGACTTCCTTTATACTAGTTTTGAGGATCTTACATTTTGCTCTCGTAGGGCTTCTATTTCCAACTTGTCCATTCTCAGCTCTTCTCTTAGAATGTCAGCTTCTATAGGGACTACCTTTAAGTGTTCCTCTAAAGATTTAGCCTGCCCGGGTGTAGGTGCTATGACTTTGTCATTCACTCTTACGCGCCTCCAGATATCGAAATCAGGGGTGTACATGCAATGTTTATCAGACTCCAACTCCATATGATAACAGTGGTTCTATGCATCACTGATTGTCTGAACCGTCTGTCTGAACTCTCTTTTGAATTCTGACGAACCAAGACCAGTAGTGAATGGGATGAACTGTCGAGACCCAAACTGACGAGATACCAGCAAAGGAGCACATCCAATTCCTCCCCATAGACCTAGCAACATCAAGAAGTTGAAATCCCCACACTTGTACAAAAGCTTAGTATGTCCCATCCAAGGAACCCTTCATCTGATGTCTTCTTCATGACGGTCCTTGAAAATTTCAATCCACTTACTTTTCTTAACAACGGGCATTCCTTCGTCAAGAATCTCGGAGAGAAGAAAAGTTTGGAGAAAACACTTTTGATAGAGCTAATGTCGGGTACTTCCAGAAGTGACTAAGAGCCCAGGCTTGTAGAAGCGGAGTACACCCTCCAAAATAGACACCTTCAACTTTTCGGCAAGCATTAAGGGAAATGAAGGTTTCGTCAAGTACAGCCGGCACTGGGTTGACTCATCTCTTTAGTTGTTCAAAGAAATCAAGCAATGCCACATCAATGTTGCCTAAAACTTTTGGAAAGATAACTAAACCATAGATTGCAATGACTAGGAGATCAACTCCCTTCTCTCTGTCTGGGTGGATTGAAATTATATTTCTGATGCTTGACCAAGGAAAATTAAAGTTGCCTCCTCTCTTTCGTATCAACCCCTTAACCCAACCTTCACTCATACCAGCTAGAACTTGGAGCCTTGAGTGTGGGTTCTTGTTTTTAGGAGGTTTGGCATAGTCCCAGTTTTTCTTCACCTTACGCAAGTTGAATAGAGCCGAGTATTCTTCAAATGTGGGCATCATATCCTCTCCATTGAAAGTGAAGCAGCAATACCCGAGATTCTAGAACTAAACTAGGGCTTTGAGAAGCGGCTCATCTACCTTCACATAAAGAAGATATACTATATAATTGTAGACTTCATAGAACTGCTTAGTCTCGTAATCACAATGCTCCCAAATTTCCCACAGCTCTTGCACGTTGTTTTGTTTGACACTGATATGGGCATATTTTGAAGTCTCTGTCTCGAGATTAGCTGCTAGACTGTCCCTAAATGTTCGTTGGTTTACCTCAGACCAATGTCGCACCTTTGCATTCTCATCCTCAATTTTCAAGAACCTCCCATCCATGACTATAGCTTTTTAAAGTTGAACAAATATTTTGAGAATCAACCCCTTCTAAATATAGAATGATGTTGCATGAATGAATATGCAAAACAAAACAAGAAGGAAAAGATTAAAGATAAGAAACCACAGAGGATTAAAAGTAATTTCATACATGAATAATTATGGGCATTATATTCCAATACTTCAGGACCTATCCCCTCGGATTATTCGCAACAATTTTGACAAGACTCAAAACCCTAGGTTTTCCACATGGCTCTATTGGGGTAGGCTCTATATAATCAAGCTTGGATAGGCCCTAAAAGGTACCCGAGCTGTCTTTGTTGTCCCCTACTAAGGGTAGTTGTAACATACTCTAACCACCCTAGTATGATTAGGTAAGTTACCACATTAACAATCGATAATTCATTCAATTAAAGCTAGTAAGTTCAATTCGTTTTAAGCCTTTCTTGCACATCAAAAAACAATTTGAATAGGTGAGGACCCATAATGCAATATGTTATCAAAACCAATACCATTTAGGACTTACTTGTTCTTCAAGTTAGCATTCGAATTAGATGGATAACAATAGAAGGTTTCAACATTCAATGTAGCTAATATGCATACATCATTTACTTAAGTTACCTTAATCAAATATACAGGCTTCTAATATCTTATACACCATTCGGCCAACATCTTAAGTGATCAAAGTGGTTCATGTCTAAACATGTAGATTACTACATTTACTTATTGTTAACTAGCCAACTACAATAGATCGATTCAACCATCACATGCATAATTCACCATGGGAAATCTAACATTTGGCTACAAGCATTCAAGCTTAATAAAGTGCATACATGCTTATATATACATACCATACTCTTTATAGATCATAGATGAAGTTAATTTATATAAACCATAACAAAGTGATCATGAATATACATGCCTTAGGTGCCACCATCCTATGAGAACTATAACAAGTTGGAAACATACTCTTTCAAGCAAAATGTGACTTGTACGAGCCTAGACTTTGGGATAGAATCCAATATCAACTTGTATCGTAGTAAAGAGACTTTATTAAGCAAAGCTTAGTGAGTGAGTTCAAGTTACAAAACAATCAATACATTAAGTCTCAACTACGAACCATCTAATAGATGGTATGGTTCCCCTTCAATAAGGAACCATTCGAAACACCATAAACAATACTAGATGCATTTACTTAATTTACAATCCAATATCAATACAAGGTTTGAAAGTTTAGACATGCTCAATCATCCAATTCGAATAACAAAAGGCATATCATGTCATTTGATCATAGTCAATATCTCAAACTCAAGCAATCTCATATTAGCAATGTTTCAATATCAAGGGTTCATGGCAATCAATCTTCCTTTACTATCAATCAATGCAATTCAATGTAACAATAGATTCAATGTACATGAGGTTTAAGTTCATTTTAAGTATAGCCTTGAGAATCGATTACTCAGTCTAGATACTCGAGTCCCCAACCAAACTGTCGCCAATATTAATAGTCAATATGGTACATAGCACCGGTTAAATCCCTCCTACTGTCACCAATGACCAATAACAATACTTCCCTCGTACTGTCGCCAATTAGGGACCAATGTCCCGGACCGTAGTCCACCCCGATAATGAGCTCTATAGACTCTATGGCATGCCAACTATATCTAAGACCGACTCGAGACCAAGGCTTACAATAGTTATAACTTTCATTCAATTAGAAGCATGATTCGATTCAATATGCACATTTAGTGCCAATATCCCCTTTCAATCGAATAGGGTTCAATGCCAATACCAATATCAATATTCCAATAGTCAATGAAGGTATGTCAATCAATATGTAATTAAACAATGAATTCAGTTACTTCTAACTATAACAAACATGCTTCATTTCAATATAGCTCAATTAGGCAATAAGCATATCATGGCAATCAATTGTAATTAAAGCATGCTTCTCAATCAAGTAACCACTCAAAAGAGCACTTACCTTTCTAATGCTCCATAGCAAGCTCAATACACAATTTATACTAAGAATCAATACGAAATTTAAATCAGAATGGACTTGGAGAGGTTACCGCCCTCTCCAAACTTAAACTACAGTCACAGGAATTTTTCGAGTTATTGTCGATCCCGGATTGAAATCTCTTTCCCTCTACTAGCTTGCTGATCTGTGTGAATCCCTTTTTCCTCAATTTCCACTTGATCTATCGTTCATACAATGCATACTATTTTAGGTAAAATCCAGCAACCATTTGAGACATTGTGTGACTCCATACACTCAAGCATTCAATTCAAACATCAAGACTGTTACTGCCTAGTAGCATGTGCACTACTTGCTTAAATGTTCATATCTTTTATTTTGTACGTCAGAATTTTGAACCGTTTACACCATTAGAGAGATAACTTAATTTTCCTTCTAACCATATAGGCCTTACATTTTTATTCATTGTGAATTAATACAGATTTTTATTTAAAGGTAGGCCAAATTATGCCACTTGACAGTTTGCACTGTCCTTAGAGATTGGTCTCTACAAGCCGTTTTATAACTTAGAATTCAATTTTGTTTGTTGCATACAAAACTAGACATACACATGATTTTTTACATATAAGATTTATTCCCTAATTTGGTCTATGTGATTTTCTACAAATCTTCAAACTCACTGCCCAAAATAGAGTATTATGGATAGCTCCCCTTTAGCTAGACTCTATCTTCATTCATCACTTATACAAGGATTCTAACATGATTGTTCAACATATATACTCATTCATACATGTCTAGGTCAGTCCAATTATGTGTCAAACCTATAAAAACAGGGCAATTGAGCAACATTTTCAAATTGATTCATTAAGACATCATCTCACTAGAATTTCCAACAACATGAATTTCAATTCACATATCAATCATCCATTCTAATCATCATCCAAAATTTTCCAGCAATTAGCATAGCATTTCACCATCAATTTGGTTATTGACAACATCAAATTCTCCTACTCATTCGAATGGCACTGCCGATTTCATGTATTGATCAATCAATTGAACTTCTTAACTAGTTCATAGCATCCATTCACTAACTAATCATCCAATTCATGTAATTAAAGCAATAACTTAAAATCTACATGCATCATTTGAATCTATAATGCATTAAGGAAGTGATTTTACCTTTCTATCAAGATAATATGAATGCTAGCAACTCCAATTTCTCCAAATTTCAATCTTGAATCAATGAACATGGAGTTTTCTCACTCAATTCCTTTTCTCTCTATTTTGTTCATGTTATTCGGCTACTAGTGAGGAAGATGATAATGGATCATCAATTATCTCCTCCTAAAACGACTAATTTGCCATTGATTATCCACTAATTAATGACATGTGTATGGGCATTTAGGAATATAGGAATTTATCATGCATTCCTTCAATTGGTTGCTTGTTTCGGTTTGGTCACTTATACATTAGGTTACCACTTTTTCAATTATAGCATTCTAGTCCTTATTAACTAGACCTAGTATTTTGTTTTCAATCAATTAGGGATCAAAAGAAGGCATTGTAGTAACTTCTTTTATACTAGTTTTGAGGATATTACAGTAGCAAGGCCCTTGGTTCTCACCCATTATAGGCTTTAAACGAACCATGTTCAACTCAGGAGGACTCACTTCCTATGCCTTCTTGAAGGATCAATATCCTTACGAAGACATGAGGCATATGAGTCCCAAAGGTACTTGCTAGGCTCATAAAGAGAATCAATATTCTGATATGAGCAAAGCATTTTCCCCTCACTTAACAATTGGGTGAAGCTCGGGTACAAAGCTTTTTGCAACAATTTTAAAATACGTAAAATAGAGTTACATTCATTAAGCGGACGAATAGATTGAAACACATGTGAACTTGCAAATTCCCTTTTTAAAAAAACTTTTTTTGAAAACAATTTGTGGCCTGACCTTCTGTTGTTTTTTTTAAAACACAAAAATTTCCCCAGCGGAGTCGTCAAGCTGTCGCAACCCTTTTTTAGAAGGCATCGACATTATTTAGAAAACTTAAGAAAACACAGAGTCGCCACCAATCTTTTTGAAGAAAGTGTGATTGGATCACTTTTAAAACAAGTGTTATTTTAATAAAACATTTTATTTATTAAAAAAACAATTTTGGTTCACAAAAACAAGAGAAAAATAGGTTCGGGGGTCGGTTGCGTGTGGGGAAGGGTTAGCACCCTCACAACGCCCAAAAATTGGAACCTAATTGATTTCAAAAAGTATTTTCAAAATTGGAATTTGCAAGTTCACGAGATTTTGAATTATTCATTCGCTTTTGTGAATATAAATCTATTTTAACAGCCTCATCGCTCAAGAAATGAACTTCAATCACCGCCAACAGTCCTGGCGCTAACCCGCCATTCCCGTTTAATGAGACACTGCATTAATTAAGTTTTCACTTTTTAAACAAACCAACAAAGAAATTTAAATGTTTTGTTGCATACATGTCTCTATTCTAGTTTTTAAAGACCCTAATCCTATGGTTTTACACACATACATATGTATATATAAAGACAAAAAGGAACAAAGTTACTTAAATTAAATTAATAATCAAAATAATTGCTAAAATAAAAGAAAAGGATAATTATTTTTACTTTAAAGAAAAATATGTATTGGGGACTAAATTGAAGAAAACAAAATGTGAGGGTTAATTAGAAAACAATTAAAAATCCAATTCCAAATTGAGAAGAAAAAGGACAAAATTGAAAGAATTGAAAACAAGAGGGTCGCGGTACAAGACCCATGAAAGTAGGGCATGGGTTATGGCCGGGTATGGGTTGGATACCAGGTTCATATAAATAGCTAAAGTAATAACATAAATCATTTTATCCTTCCCTTCCCAAATGGATCAAACCGATGTTCTTAAAAAGATCTGAACCTGTTCTTCGTGTTCTTCATAGATTGAAGAACATGATGAACATCCGTCGTGCTAGTCGTCGTCCACCAGCGTCGGCCGCTATTGTCGATAGTGAAATTTTCTAGAAACCGCCCATTTTCCCAGATTCAGGTGACCCCAAATCAAGCTTTTTCCTCGCCAGAGTTACATCGAAATCAAATCACGATGACATTTTAGAAACAGAGATAAAAAACAATCATTTTTCTTTATTTTATAACTGAAAGCATAAAGAAGAAAATTACCAGCAAAAAAACGAGCTTTATTCCTCTAATGAACTTTCGATTACAACTGTTTGCTTGCTTGCTTACACCTTCTGGAAAATCTGAATTCTATTTGTGTATTGTGTATGAATTGTGTATGTTTCGTATCAATATGATGTCTCGTTACATGAAATTTACAATGCTATTTATAGGTACAAAAATGCTTGAATTCAATAATAAATTCTTCCCCTTCTAATTGCTTGATCTTCACCATGGCATCGATTTAGGGATTAGCCTTTCCCGTTTTGAGTCTGATTTTCCAGGTAGGGCTTCGAATTAGGGATTTATCTTTTGGATTTGCTTCTGATTTAGGATTTAACCCTTTTATTTCCCTTTTTGCATGTTTCTGATAACTTCAAACATTGGGGAAACGCCAGGAATGAGTGGTTCAAGGTGGTAACGGTGCGGCCGTCTATCGGAGAAGTTGAATCGACATCTAGAAGGTGGAACGATGAGCGCGTGGCTGCCATGCATGAGTGGAAATCTGTGTGGTATGCTCTAGAGTTCTCTGGACCGTTTGATCACTCCTTGATTTAATGGCTAAGAGAACGGGGTGCTATATCATCCTCTAACTGGCGTGATCTGCACCGTTGGATCAATCTTGATCCAACGGCCCTCCATCGGCTGTGTAATAAAGAAGAAAAATGGATTAGGGTTTTGTTTAGTTATAAATAAGCCAATGGGACCTTACTGTAAATGGATATATGGTTTGCGTTAAATGGACTTGGGTTATATAATATGGACTGTTTATTGGATTTTAATTTTTATGGACCTTTTTAATATAAATACAAATAGACTATGTACTTCATGTATTTTTTTGGGTTTTAATAGCTATCTATTATATTAAATACTAACTAAGACACTAACAAAAAATGTATATAACTATGATAATGCTATCACGTCAATATTATATAATACTAACACAACAATAATACTAAAAACAAAGTAACACTAACGTATAACAACAATATAACACAAGTGAAAAATTAGTGACAACAACCTTCAATCTCCCCTAGGAAATTGGTAGTTGTTATTGGCTATCTGATCAAGTAGTTCGAAAGCCTGTTCAGGATCTTTTTTCAGAAAAATTCCATTAGCTAAAGAGTCAATCATCATCCTTGTTCGTGCATTGAGGCCATTATAGAACGTCATTACTTGTAGCCAATCATGGAATCAAAAAATCGAGCACTTGCATAGCATATCTTTGCATCTGTCCCAGTATTCATACATGAATTCATCATCACTCTACTTGAATGCAATGATCTTGCTTTGCTTCTGATTGTGCACATTTGGTGGATCGTACCTGTGCAAAAAGTTCTTGCACAAATCATCACAAGATATAATGGATCCTGAGGATATAGTCTTCAACCATGCTCTAGCTCGATCTCGCAAAAAGTAGAGAAATAGTTTAAGTATCAACACATCATCAGGAACACCCAGTTGTTTAAAAAAATCACAAACTTCTAGGAAGGCTTGAATGTGTTCTCTAGCATATTCTCTTGCTAATCCTCCATATTGTCCAATGGAGTTGAGCATGTTGAACATAACAGGCTTTAACTCGAAGTGAGCTGCCCCTAGATCTAACACAATGATCGATGGGTTGAGGTTATTGATCATAGGCTCCATGTTGTCACTAATGGGTCTTCTAGGTCTGGCAGGTGGAGGAACCTCCTATCGTATTTGTTCTCCATTATCGGCTGCATTCTCAACAATCACCACCACTAATATGCCATGGTTGCATGCGTTGTCCGTAATTGGTCCTAGAGTGATTTACTTAGTCTACTAATTGGAAATTTAAGTTGCAATTAGCTCATAATCAAGTTGATGTGTGCTAAGGTTTGGGGTATTACAAACTAATCTAAAGATAACTATTATAAAGACAAACATATGCAATGACTTAATAATTAATTATGGAGATTGGGATTATTGCTAAGGATATGTGCTTGATTAAGTATCTCAATGCTATAGCAACGGGCAATACATGTCGGCGTAAACCCTTAGATTCTTTATCTACTCGACAGGATTTTCTAATGAACTTCTAACTCTCTCGATGCCTAGAAGTTAATAACAGTGTAATTAAGTTGATACATGTCTGTTTTATCCCTAACAACTATATTATTTGTTTAAGAACTCCCTTTTAGTCGTTGAAACCCTACGCTTATGTCTATGCTGAATTAAGACTAAGTTGACAACTTAGCCCTAGTGTTCACATTTGTATAACTTAACTCTCTTGAACATTAAGCCATAGATGAATAGTTAACTGGCCTCTCTCAAACAGCTCTTACAATTAACTACACATTAAGAACATGAACACAATAGATGAAGTTGAAAAAAACTAAAACATTAAAATATAATAATCAAAGCATAAAATCATGGGACGCAATAATCCCAACTAAGAAGTTTAGCTCATGTCATAGCCTAAAACAACCATAATTAAAAGTATAAAGTACGAAAGTTTATCAAGCCAGAGAAAGGAAAGAGCCAAGCGTCCTCAACAAAACTCCCTCTATGCCACCTAACTATTCTGCAAGCCTCCTCTCCATTAGCCTCTCTTGATGGCGTCGTTCATTAAGGAGAATCATCTAGCTTCGCTCTGCTGGTTCTCCGTAAGCTCAAACTATGATTATCGTCTGAATCATGCTCTCTATCAATCGGTCTCCCACTTGAGTAGCATCCAAGTCTTCCTTATATAGACCGTGAAAATAAGTTTTAAGTACCATCAAGTATGTGTGGCTTTATTAAAGAAAAACCAATTGTTTCCTTCTTCAATTAATGTTGCATATATGGGAGAAAGTCCACGTGGGAAAAGATAGATTCTTCTCCAACTCTTAATGTCTCATCAATTCCAGCCATGCGATCTACTCCTTTCCTGCTCCAGCACTCCTCCAACATCCAACAACATCCTGCACATCCACCACAAACACACCGCCTTCCCATGAAAGGCCCCAATATATATGGCAGTTTAAGCATAGGCAATCTATTTCCCTATCTATATGCAAATATGTACAATCTAACCTAAATGCAATCTAAATGAGCTTGAAAACATGTAAAAAGATAAGGACTAATGGCACATAAAATAGATCAATTATGCACTCATCAAATACCCACAAACTTGATTTGTTGCTTGTCCTCAAGCGATGCAACATGAAAGCACAACAAATAAAAAACAAAGAACAATAAATAGCCCATAAATCCTAACGTTCCACTAGCTATGGTTACAGTGATTGTAAGTTATGTTACAGCAGTAATTCATTCCTCAGCTATATTGATGATGAGCACGTGTACTGATCTAACAATTTTATTCAAAAGGTTAAATCTATTGTAAGTGCAGTGTGTGCTCGATTACATGCATTCATCACTTGATAGTCTTAGAGAAGCTTAAGGGTTGCTTACTTTTTCTGCCTCGGCATATTATTTTTCCTTTTTAGCATATTTTTGCTCCTTGTTCTTTTAAGTTTGAAAACTGTATCCCTGGGGTGTTAACTTATCACACTAACCTTTTAGTACCTAAAGACAAAGTGGAGCAAATAGCCCATCCCTGAGCCTTACGAGCAGTGTCATCTCGTGAAGACTTCCATTCACTCTTTGCCAGTACTATCATTCTTAATAGGGAAAGTTAAATGGAGCAAATACAACTCACCTAGTGTACTAAAATTGCAAGATGTATAGAAGAGTGTCCCTCAATAGTTTTGTTTAAATTATCAAGTCTTAATTTATTTTCTTTATTTCTTAGGGAGCTTTTAGCCATTGTTTTTCTACATTGGGAATTTAAGTTCATTCCTTTTCTTTTTTATTCATGCCTAAGCATCAAAAATTTGACCTAGAGCATCCCTAAGATTTCATACATGTTCGACTACATGCAACTTGTGATTTTAAGGGCTGTAGCAGATTTATCATTAAGTTCAAAAACTATAAAGCTCTTAATACATTGCAAAGAATCAACATAGTTTCATCATAGGAGGTCATGGTCAACGCAGCAACAGTTTCAAAATTATGGGAAACGTAGCAAATGTAACCTATCAGACATATTAGGCTAATTACAGTTTAAAAAATTAAACTTTTAAATTTTAGGTAAATTTAACCTAATATATATATATAGGTAGGTACTCCCCAAAACTTTAGAATGGAATTGTCCCCAATGCAAAAAGAATATAAAAAGAAAAAGCAAAACAAATAAACTAAAATATGCAAATGAAAAGTAAAAACTAAACTAAAAAGAACAATAAAGAAAAACTAACCTAGGGAGTTACTGGGGGTGCATGGTAGGCCTGGCTCTTTATTCATTTTCTAGGGCATGGCACAGAAGGGGCAAGTGCCAGTGAAGTCTTTGAGAATTCAGGTAGTGCTGGAGATGCAATGGTGCTCTTGTCAACAGGGGCGATGGTAGACCCCGAGGAGCTGGAGGAGGTGGATAGTAAGGGCCTACACCCCAAATGTGCTTGCAGCTCCTCAATATGCTCATGGACTCAACTAGCAGAAGCCTTAGTATGAGTTCCAGGAGTGGTTACAAATGGTGTTGTTGACGTTTGGATAGTAGAGAGAGTGGCCTGGCCAATTGGCTATTGTACCTCAAGAGAACCATTGCTAACCAAGTGAAGTGGGCTAGCTGGAGTGGATGGGTCTGGATGCACGGGGGCCTTGCCCTTGTCCTCGGCTCTCGTCCGCTTACTCAGTCGGTGGGGAACAAGTTCATCATGACTTACCTTTCTCTTCCTTCTCCTGGCAACAACAATAGAATGGGTGGGGGAATTTCTTCCTTATCTTCGTCATCCATTTTGTTTTCTTCTTCCTTCTCTTCTTCTTCCTTTTCTTCGTCTTTTTCTTCTTCTTCTTCACTGGTGATTGACTAGTAGGAATCTCAGCAAAGTAAGTCTCTAGAAATATCAAAAATGCCTCAACAGACCCTAGGGATAATTGGTTCAACACAGCTCTTATTGCCATATCATTTTCCTGAATATATTCGAAGTATATCCTGAAGAACATTACCAATGCACCAACCAGAGCGGTACGCAGCGACTTCGTGGCTGTGGTGCCGAAGGGTGTTGAGCTAGACACGAGTCCCTTAAGTCCTGGTATCTTCTTTGACAGTGTCCCTGTAGAAGCCTCAATGATCACATCATCTGGTTTAGCCTTAACTTGTGCCTTTTCACATAGGGCGGTTATCAAGCTTGGGAAAAATAGCGGTCGTTTATTGCCAGAGGAAGTTGCTCTATGAAAAATGGATTCGTAGGTCACCTTGCCAATGTTGATTTGTCGCCTGGTCATTAACGAGTGCATGATGAGCATTATCTCAGCGGCGATTGTAGAATGGTGTCCTATGAGGCCCATTCTAAAGTTCATGAAGTGGATCCAGAACTTAGGGTCTGGTTTTAGGTTGACCCATTTCACGATCTTGTGGTTGGTGGATTTCCACATCCATGCAGTCCTCAGAATGCACAAATCTCGTAAAACCTCATCATGGATGGTATTGGTTGTTGATGCCACGAGATCCTCATGTTCATCCTCTGCATTGTCAAAGTTATATAGCGTATTGATTGTTCCAGCAGATAAGTTTACCATCTTTCTGCAAACAAATGTAGTGGTGTTAGTGGCCTTGGTAACATGAGTGTAGAACGTAAGCACCCATGAGACATGAATCCGCCTAGGGCGCAGGATAAACTCTTCCTATCTATGGGTCTCTATCACAAAGTGAATATTTTCATCAAATTTGGTCATGTTCGCGCCGATGAACTCCTATCCTTCCTCTAGAGGTATTTGTATGTTCTTGAAGATCTCAAATTGATGCTCCATCACTGAAGTAGAAAAGGTTCTATGAGGATCTGCTTCTCGTGGGCTTTTTGAGACTCGACGAGAGGTTGATGTAGGGGTTTTTCTGGACAAAGTTGTCCTAGTGGGCTTTGGAGTTACATGTGAAGCACTAGCATTGACGTGGTTCACAATTCCTATTTTGACCATTGGAAAAAGTATGGTGTTTGAGAAGACGATTACCAGAGGGATGGGCAGGAATCAAGAGTGTGGAAGAAGGGGAAGACCAAGTAATTCAAGGTTTTTAAGGGTTTTGGGTAACGTGTTGAAGGAGAAATGGTTGGTTTAATTGTGTGTGATTGATGGGAGGCTTGTGGGTGCAGGAGAAAAGTGTGTAGGGTAATGTGGGCAAGGTGGATAAAAGTGGATTAAAAAGCCTTCTTTCCTAATTTTCAAGGAATATCCCCATCGATCAAATGCCTATTGTCCTACCTTATGGAGGGCCCCATAGATAACCTTGCATGATAGCTGCCAAAAATTATTAAAAAGACTTTTAAAAGAAAGTGAAAGTTAAAAAATATGGAAATTAAATTGCAGAAAATAAATGCAAAAAAAGTAAAAGGGAGTAAGTGGAGGATTTGCTAGGCTTTTAATAACAGGAGCTTAATCTCTCCATGAATAATCGGTGCTCCCTTCAAAATTTGTAACCATTGCAACAACTCATTAAGCTTGCCCAAATTGGGAATTATCAATGTTTATGGATACCAAGAAGCATCAAAGATGAGGCAAATCCGTTCGTTGTGCCATTTGATGATCTCCAATTCATCTACAACTCTCTTAATTGGAACAAGTTTCCATCGTAGTGTCTCTCTTCTATTGCGATTGCCTACAAGTACAACCTTATGCTTTTCCAAAGTAGGACTTACGTCCTCAAAATTAATAATATTCCATCCAAGAGGCTCATTATATTGTGAGAACACGTTCATCAATCCAGTCTCTTGGTTAGGGATGAAACTAGCAGTTTTAACAACAAACAATGTAACAATCTCCTCAGTATATATGTAATTCAATTGTTAGGGAAGAAGGTGGATATTAAGTATCAGGGGATATCCAGATGATGGGTTGGGAGTATCAAACCTAGCATAATCCATCAATCCAAAGTTTGTACCTGGCTTATGAAGCACAACATTAGATTGTTTGATCGCAACCTTACCTCTTTGTTCAACGTTATGTGTGGCTCTATCAAGATTAGTTTGTTTAGCAGAACTAGGCATGTAACTATGGCATATTTCAGTCAAACTTCCCTTATTAGGAGCTTTTTTAGTTTCCATGAGCTGGTATTCTTCATAGTTGTCCATGAACTTGAGCGTGATGAAGATATTGAATGTGATCGTCTGGTCGTTATGGTAAAGTTTCCATTCTCGCAGTTGATCACGATCTATCTGGTGGCTATGAATGGTCTCCCCAGGATGATGGGAGAATTTTCATCTGCTTCACATTCAAGGATAATAAACTCTACCGGGAAGACAAACTTATCTACCTAATCAAGTACATCTTCAATTATTCCCTTGGGTCAAATTGAGATTGATCGATCAATTGAAGGATCACCGATTTAGGCCTTGCTTTTCCCATCCTAAATCTTTTGAATACAGATTTTGGCATCAAGTTCACACTTACACCGAGATCACATAACGCATGACTAGAGTAGTTGTGGCCTATCGAGCGTGGAATGGTGAAGCTTCTAGGGCCCTTCATTTTGGGTGGCAAATCAGTCGACACAAACACAAACTCGCCGATGGTGGTGCCAATTTCAACATCACTCGCCTTCCTCTTCTTTGTCAGAATCTCCTTCCGAAACTTTGCATAGATCAACATCTTATCAATGGCCTCTAGAAGAGGGACATTGATGTATAATTGTTTAAGCATCTGTAGAAATTTTTGGTACTGGCATCTTCTTTTGAAGCTTTCAATATTTGGTGGAATATAGGTGGTGGTCTAGGCTCATCTTGTGGATGACTGGATGGAGGTGCATCCTTGCTTTGTCATCCTTGTCGTCAGTAGCAAGGTCCCTCGCTATATCAAACAAAAGAGTTGGTTCCTTTGGTGTAGGAGCGTCGATGGATAGCTTGCTTGGAGTAGGATCTAATGATGAGCTTCCCCCAAACATGGCTTCTATCCTCAATTGTGTGCCACTACATAGAGTGATGGCTTTTAATTGTTCTCCACTAAAGGCCTTAGTGACTTCAGTATCACTAGGTAATCCGATGGGTGGTCTCATCTTTAACATCCACGCAATCTTCTGTTAACCTTATAAAAAGGATATATTTCATGCCTTTTTACTTAGGTTATTATTTGATTTCAAGCTCATTTCATTGCATAAAGTTACATATGGTGGTGTTTGCTAGCTTAATTTTATATATTTATGAATCTAGTGCTACTTTGAGAGAAAGGGCTTGTTTTGGTGTGGTAATGTTCAGGTAAGTTAAGGAGAACTGCTGAGGGAAGAAAATTATGCTGCGACATTTTTGGATGGCATTTTTGGGTGCACAAACGGACAAAAGGTGAAGATATTTGGCAGCCCACACGTGAATTTCACCATCAGCTGTGTCCCACATGTGAAGGGAGTCTTTTCCCTAGGGCACACAAAGAATTAAGGGAACAAAACCCTTAGAGCCCCCACTATAAAAAGAATAGGACACCCACATTTATGGGGAGAGTTTTTATGAGATAAAAGAGAGAAAAGTAAGAGGCGGCCACTGTTAACTCCTCAAAAGTACTGTTTTTATGCTTATTTTACAATGCCTTTGCTAGATTTTTAAGTACATTTAGTTGCATTTAGTTGTTAAATTCATGCATTTGCATAAGAAGTTGGGAAATAAGGAGCCCCACTAGTGTGAAGGGTTGTTTGTTGGCATCATTACAAGCTTTGTAGAGCATAGCAGATATGGCAGAGCAACGCATGAGTAGGAAGCAAGAGGATCAGAAGACCAATGCCAAGCATCCTTGGCAATACGTTGCCAGAAGAGTTTTGCCAAGAACCCTTGACAAAACTAGCCAGAAAAAATAGGACCATATTAGAATGCGGAAAAATGGCACTTGATCAAGATTTAAAAAAATAGGATGGCAAAAAAATCAGATGCCAAGCTGGTCCGGCATTGATGGACCGAACGATGCTAGCTCGACTGGCAATAGATCAAAGACAAATGACATCAGCCCTAGTCAAGATAATGCCAGCCCTAGTCAAGATGATGTCAGCCCTAGGATTCAAAGTGCGGCTAAGATGATCATAAGCCTTAGCCCTTCCAAATTAAAACCCTAAGACTTATCTTAGCATCTCCCATACATGCCTATATAAAGGACATCAAGCAAGCACATAAAGGATAGCACATTGGAGATCGAATTGAGAAAAGGCTGCCTTCTTACACACTCTTTTAGTTTATTTGGTTTTTATTTGATGATTTAAATGATTTTGGTTTTTGGATGGAACTCCCAACCATGAACTAATTTTCTTAAGTTGGTTGGGGGATGTTTGCGATGAACGCTAATTTTAAGTTTGATTTTTAATAAACTATATGCTTTGGTCTATTTTCTATCTGGCACGCACTTCAACTATTTTCAGAATCTATTGCCATACGACAGTTGGCATGATTTTTAGTTTTCTAAATTCTGTGCCATGCGACCGATGGCACAATATGCTTATTGCACCTTAATATCTTAACAGACTTGAGAGGCAATGATCAGTTGCTAGATACTAAGGCGAGATGCTTCGATAGAAGATGTTCAAATAGATGAACTTACTTCGGGAGTGAGTCTACCCCTTAGGAGTAAAGATTGACACTTAATCAAATTAATTGATGATAAAAAACCACTATAGAAATATAGGGATTTATCGTGGTTAATTTAGGGTATTGCCATCGACTGAGGCATTACTAATTTTAATCTGCTTGGCAATAAAACCAAGGCAGAACATTATAAAAGGTTGTCATGAATAGTGTGAAATCCAGACATCCCCTACCAACACTCATCATCCATACGGATAACTCTATGTTGCCAACGTTGTTTTATTTTCATTGCTTTTAAACTGTTTTCAAAACCAACTTCAAATCAAACAACAATTTTCTTCCCTTGACAAGTAAACTTTTTTCCAATCCCTGTGGGATCAATAACCAACTTACTACTATATTACTGACCGATCGTGTATACTTACACGCAAAAGACTAAATCTTGGCACTATTTTTATACATTTTCTACCCTTTTGTCAAGCACTCTCACAGTTGAACAACCACTCTTCTTCTTCTCCTTCATCGGGTCCTACATTGTTGAAGCTCTAAGGGACGAACTTGTTGGCCTTTGAGAGAAGAAGCAAGCTTGAGATGGATCATGGCAATCCACGATGGCTTGGGAGTTTTCCTTTACTCTTAGTTGCTTTTTTTGTTTCCACATTTTCTGAAATGGGTTGTATTGAATGAATGAATTTGGATGTTCTTTGTCCCGCCATGAACTAACTTTAAGTGGCTTAGGTTTATTGTTGGTTGTTTATGTTTATGTTTAAATGAATGTTGAAGCATTTTCCAGTTTTATATATGCTTTGTTCATTGTTTTATTGCCTTATGTTTAAATTAATGGTCGAGAGAGTTAAGCTTAGATCTACATGGACAATGGGGTTGAGCTAAGAAGCTAAATCCTAGCTCACCTTAGCGATAAGGATAGGGTTTTAATGACTAAAAGGAGTAGAACTTTATGGATAGTATCATGCTAGGGTTTACGCTGAGAGGTATTGTTGTAGCATTCTTACTGTTAGTTTCTTGCTAGAGATAGTTTAGAAACACATGCTTAAGCTCTGTCAAGCATCATATTTGCTGGAAAGTGCTAAGCATTTGTTGAAACAAGTCACAGGATTCCTCAATAAACCCGGCCTGTCATCCTAGTTGAGAGTTTCCACACGTTTGAGGACATTTCATAGTCTTATCTTTTAAATCTAGGTTCTAATACAATGTTTGCTATAGAATTTCTTTTAATTGTTCCTACAAACTCTTCTATACAATTCTTGGTCATTATTTTACGTGCTTAAGATTTGCTCAAATTCCCTCTAATCACTATGGAGATGATCTTACTTATCACTATTATTACTTGTTTGTTAGTTTTCTCGTTACTGGTAATTTACCTCCTGATTTGAATAGCCTGGGAAAAAGAAAATTTAGACATGATGTGCGATTCTACTCTTGGGATGAGCCTTATTTATTCAAACAATGTGTTGACCAAATGATTCTAATATGTGTCACCAAAGAGGAGCAAAAGGAGATCTTATTCCACTGGCATTCATCTTCGTGTGGAGGACCTTTTGGAGGAGCTAGGACTACTGCGAAAGTCCTACAATCTGGATTCCATTGGCCCACACTCTTCAAGGATGAACATGAATTTTGCAAGGCTTGTGAGAGATGACAAAGGATGGGGAATATATCTCGAAGGCATGAAATGCTATTGCAAAGCATCTTGGAGGTATACCTCTTTGACGTATGGGGAATAGAATTCATGGGACCATTCCCTTCATCATTTGGAGATCCCTACATCTTATTAGTTGTGGATTATGTGTCAAAATGGGTCGCGGTAGTGGCAACACAAAGAATTACTCTAAGACAGTTTTGAAGTTCATTCACGAGAACATTTTCACAAGATTTGGAGCCCTATGAGCCATTATAAGTGATGAAGGAACCCACTTTGACAACAAGCTCATTGCCAAAGCATTACAAAGATATGGGGTGAGGCACAAAATTGCTACGACATATCACCCCCAAACCAATGGCCAAGTTGAGATCTCTAATCGAGAGATAAAACAAATATTAGGGAAGGTGGTCAACCCTAAAAGGAAAGATTGGTCTCCAAAACTTGATGAAGCTTTATGGGCTTATCGCACAACTCTCAAAACACCTTCAGGAATATCCTCATTCAAGCTTGCCTATGTCAAAGCATGTCACCTTCCCGTTAAGCTCGAACACAAGGCTTATTGGGCCATTAAAAAGCTCAATATGGACGCCCAGCTAGCTGGAGAAAGAAGGTTGTTGGAGCTGAAGGAGATGGAGGAATTTAGAGCTCAAGCTTATGAGAATGCATGCTTGTACAAGGAGAAGACAAAAAAGTGGCATGATAAGCATATTTTGCCACGACATTTCTCAGAAGGCCAACAAGTACTCCTCTACAACTCTAGGCTCAAGCTATTCCCTAGCAAGCTCAAATCACGACGGTCAAGCCTATTCCAAGTGCACAAGATTTATCCTCATGGTGTTGTGGACATCAAGAACCTTGATGATGACACTATTTTCAAGGTCCAAAGACGAAAGGCCTATACTGGAGCCCCGATCTTGCGTGACAAGTCCTCCTTGATTCTTCATGATCTATGAGAGTTTGAACCCCCCCTACTTTCCTATTTTGCTATAGCATTTTTCTTTCTACTTAATATGCTCATAAATAATTTTGTTTAATACTATGTTCTTTGTCCTTTCGTTCTTTGTTTTATGTTATTATGTTATTTTTCTTTTATTACCTCGCGTCAGATTGTCTCCTCTAGTTGTAGGTGTCACACAAGGGCAAAGTTTAAGGGAGGGAGATATTTCCAAACTAAATTTAGGGTTTTGTGCTTACCCTATTGAAGGAAATTGAAAAGGAACTAAACTTTTCCAAACCTTTTGGGCGGCATTGAAAGGCAAAAAGGGGGGGATTTTATTTGTATTTAATTTTAAAGTCCCACCTCATAATTATACTTTTTAGAATCTCTCTCCACCTTTTTGCTTTTAGTTAACTCTCTATCACATCCCTTCTCTTCCCAAAGCTCTATAACTGTCACCCCCATTACCTCTCCCCTCTACTTGTCAGTTTACTTCCTCAAAAACACCATTCCATTGTCTTTCCCTTCACTTTAATTTTTTATTTTAAGACCACCCATCTTCTTATTCTTATTTACCACGAAAATGACCCAAACACTAACCATACCCATAACCTATGTTCTCCCTTCCTTCAACAATGGTTCACTGCAATAACGTGACCGGTACCTTAAGTAGCTCACAAGCCCAACCATCCATCCAAATCAAGAAGTTCCAAGACGAGGTGACCAAGACACCACCACCGAAGTAGGACTGTAGTGAGGTACCTCATGTTTGCATTTCATTTGGTTTAGTTTAGTTTTCATGCACTGAGGACACTCTATCTTTCAAGTTTCGGGGAGGTAGTATTCAAAGTTAAGCATTTGCATTTGTAGTTGTGAACAGATTTTGCTATGGCATTTTGTTTGGTTTAAAGATAGTTTTTATGAATAAATTGACGATGTCTGATGATGAGCATTTAATTTTAATGGATATGGATTGATTGAACGTACATGACTATTGAGATTGGTAGAATTGACTTTAGGACTAAATGTTTTGTGATTAAACTCTTACACAATTGCATGTTCTCTATGCTTAAGGGTGTTAGAAATTTTTTATGAAATAACTCTTGCATGCCTTAGTATGAATAATCTTGATAAACTTGAATGATAAATGGAAGAATTAAAGGCTTTATTAGACTCCCTTGTACATATTGCATGTGTTGAACTGTGAATAAATGCTTCAGCATGACTGTTGAGGGACACTCCATTTTGCGTTGTTTGCCTAGATATTGCATTTTAATAAATGGTAGCAACAAAAAATTAATGAATAAAAGTAGTCATAGGATTACTCTACCTGCTAGCTTGAGGGTGGAATGTTTGCTCCATTTTATCTAGAGTTAAGGACGGTAGGTGTGATGAGCTGGCACCCCTCGTGACAGTGTGAAAAAAGAGTTAGTTAGAGTTGTGGGAGTGAACTTGTTCTTAACTGATAAACAATTACTAGCAGTGTAATAGAGAGCTTGTCTAGAATTTTTCTAACTCTGTTAAGCATAGAATGAATGCAATTACACACACACATGCAAAGGATCTTGTCTTAAGGAAAAGTTCTTAAAATCTCAATTAGTCTATTATGTTGAACCTTATATTTTCATAGGACTAATATTTATGCCATAGCATTGTCTCGAACTAAACTTTCTCGTAGCATTTTCTCTATTCATCACTACTTATTGCTTGAGGACAAGCAATAGCTTAAGTTTGAGGGCGTGTTAAACTTGTAAAAATGATAAATTTCATGCCTTTTTACTAAGGTTATTGTTTGATTTCAAGCTCATTTCATTGCATATAGTTGTATTTAGTTCATATAGTTGCATATGGTGGTGTTTGCTAGCTTAATTTTATATATTTATGAAACTAGTGCTGCTTTGAGAGAAAGGGCTTGTTTTGGTGTGGTGATGTGCGAGTGAGTTAAGGAGAACTACTGGGCGAAGAAAATTATGCTACAACATTTTTGGATAGCATTTATGGGCACACAAAAGAACAAAAGGTAAAGATATTTGGCAGCCCACACGTGAATTCCACCATCAGCTATGTCCCACATGTGAAGGAAATATTTTCCCTATAGCACGCAAAGAATTAAGGGCACAAAACCCTAAGACCCCCACTATATAAAGAATAGGACACCCATATTTATGGGGAGAGCTTTTATGAGATAAGAGAGAAAAGTAAGAGAGGGCCACTCTTCTTCTTCTCTTTCATCGAGTCTTCCATTGTTAAAGCTCCAAGGAACAAACTTGTTCGCCTTTGAGAGAAGTAGTAATCTTGAGGTGGTTAATGGCAGTCCATGGCGGCTTGGGAGTTTTCCTTTACTATTAGTTGCACTTTTTCTTTCAATGTTTTCTTAAATGGGTTGTATTGAACGAATGACATTGGATGCTATTTGCCATGCCATAAACCAAATTTAAGTGGCTTAGGTTTATTGTTGGTTGTTTAGGTTTTTTCTTGAATGAATATTGAACCGTTTTCTAGTTTTATATATGCTTTGTTCATTGTTTTATTGCCTTAGGTTTGTAAGAGCTTCGAGAGTTAGCCTTTACCTTTGTTTGATGCTTAATGAACAAGAGAGTTCAGCTTAGATCAATGTGGACAACAAGGTTTAGCTGAGAAGCTAAATCTTAACTCACCATAGAGATAAGGATAGGGTTTCAATGACTAAAAGGAGTAGAACTATAACCCCCTCGACCTGGCCTAGTCGCAAGACCAAACAGAAGGGTTACACGGTAAAACCCGTGAAGGCTCACTTCGGTAAACAACCCTTTTTTATATTTTCTAGATGCAAAATTATTAACCTAAGTGTACATGCTGGTAGCGTGTGAAATTACAACTCAATCAGACCCTGATTTGACTTTCAATTACAACGACTTGCATTTATGGACCAATTTGAAAATTTGACAAATTATAGGGACTTATTGTGAAATTAAAGTTACCAATATTCAATTAGTCAGGTTTCATACTCACATGTCAAATTTTAGCTAAAATTGATCATCCAAACTCATTCGATTGCATTCACATTAATCAGGGACCAAAATGTAAAGGTACGAAACATCAGAAAATTCAAAATAACAAATTTACCAAACACCGTATCGGTACACTTAAGAACTGTAGCGGTACGCCCTTGATGGTTCAAAATTCTTGTGGTACAAAATCGTACCAATACGGTCCCGTGTACTAAAATGCCTAGCAAATTTGGCCTTGGCCCTTACTGATACGCACCAACCCATGTCGATATGCTGAGCCTGTCTGGGCTTAATCGTACCGATACGCTGGGTCGCGTACCGATATGTCTGGACCTAGAATGACATCTTTTGCTGGTTTAACATACAATTAAGCTAAACAAACCACTTAATCATGCTTCTAGGACATAAAGAACGTAAACAAGGATCGATCCTCAACCAAAACACTAGAAACATCAACCATACATGTTATCTTGCATCAAAAGGAAACTATAGGCATGCAACCTATGAACCAAGCCAAACAAGATACCAAAAACCATACCAATGCATAAACCAAATATAACAGGCCATTTACAAGACCAAAACAACAATATAAACTTGCTCAAACAGGGAGTTCACAACATCTCCCAAAACCATAAGGAATCCCTTATTTCCCTTATTAAACATAGTCTACTTTGGAAACATACGTTTGTATAAGACGTCCTTGGATCATCTCAACTTGCTTTCTACCTCCGAACCTTTAATTCTCTGCATTGATGGACAATGAGAGCGTAAGCACACTAGGCTTAGTGAGGAGTGCTCAAAAACAACACACCATCAATGCATTTTAAAACCAGTTTCTATACCACATTGAAATCACTTTTCAATACATGATTAAATCATCATTTAAAAAACATCATGCCTTCAAAACCATGCACTTTAACCTTTCAAAAATCTAGCATATTAAACCATATGCAACATGTATCATCAAACCAATAGCAACTCACATTGCTGACCTCAATTTAAGCCTTCCCATGCATAACATACCATATGCAAAGCTTAAAGAGTAAACATGTATAAATCGATTATACAACACATGATACATTAACAATCATATTGACTCACAAGTGATCATCAACAAGTTCCATATTTACAAAACACAACATCGGATACACAGATTCACAAGTGTTTTCCCAACACTTCGTACATTCTCACCGACAGCACAAGGTTCACATACGGGAGTTTTCGGTACGCATAAACTCCTCCACCATTGTGACACCCATGGTGGAGTATTTAGTATACCGTATAAACCCCTTAACACCACTCATCGGTAGATGTATAACCCTACTAACGAGAGTCTTCGGTACTTATAAACCCTTCAATTGTTACGGTTCTTGGATGGAGTATTCGGTACACCATATAAACCCCTCTACGTCCAAGGGGACTTATTTTATAGTGCACTCAATCCTATAGCCGGCTATCTATATCCAATTACATTTTAAAACCATTTTTATACCATCACTAGCCAATATAATTCACAATTAGCCAAGAACCTCACTGTGTTTAAAGCAATTTACCAAAAACATACCCAAGCATCAAACCATGCTTTCACAAGTATAAATCATAATTACAAGGATCATTCACCAATGCATCCTTCATCAATATTTTATCAAAAACAATAGACATCATATTTGAAATCATGCTTCAACAATGGAAATCATGTAAATCAATACAAGTGCATAAATCTTTTCGTAAAACAAGCACGACCAAGAGAAGAAACCTTTTGTACTTACTTCTGAGTTTAAACCAGCATTTCAAACTAGATTTAAACTCCCTTAAACCACCTTTTAAACAATTCCAAAGCTAGAAAACACGTTCTCACTCACCGACACATGAAACCTCAATTCGCCGACGCGCAATCAAGCGTCCAAAGCTTCACCGGTAGCTTCCAAAATGTTCTCCCCTGTTTTAAACACATTATAACAGAGGATTAATGCATCATAATGCATTCAAAACCCCAATAAGCAATTCCTCAACATTGCGTTTCTTAAAACCATCAAAACACCTATTCGAAACAACCGAAACAACTTTGATTCACATTCAAAACTTAACCCAGCCATAACCTAACACTTTCATACATCAATTAACATAAAAAGACATCTAAAAACCATCTCATAACATCCTTATACCTCCAGCAACCAATAAACACCCACAACACCTCAAAACTCATAACTAACAACTCAAACAACTAAAGATTCATTTGATTTTGGGATTCTATTGATAAACCCAATCCATTATCATCATAAGACATCAAAATCATGATATAACCTCATCATAAACTCAGAAAAATAGATCTAAAACGAAGATCTCATAATTACCTCAATCAAATCTCAATTAAACCATTCCTCTTCAATTAAATCCATAACACTAATTAGAAATCATTTGTAAGGGATTAAGAACTTGAGAATTTCAATAAATAACCATCATTAAAGGAGAGGAGCAAACCTCACCCCCAAAGATTGAAAACTCTGTCAATTGGATGATTTTTACACTAAAGAAACAAAGGAAAATAAATGAGATTTTGAGGAAACAAGTTGAGAAATCCATTAGAAATCATTAGCTTAAGAAAAAAAGATCATTACCTCAAATCTTGGCTAAGTAAATAGATGTTTGGCTGAAGAGATTTTGACAGAAACTCAAGAGATAACAGTTACGTCAATTTTGTTTTTAGGAAATAACTACCAACCTTTTAATAAATCCTCTTTAATAATTTAATTAAAACACTTTGAAACTAATCCAATTAAGAGAGAAATCTAATAAAAACATTTAGGCTTAATAGCTCCTTAGAGATTCTAAGTTTTAACCCTTTTACAAAATACTCACAAAAAATAGTTTGCACTTTTTACATTTTGGCCACTAACCCGAAATGTCAAATTTCCAATTCCTATTTCCCGAAATCGAATCGACCAAAAATAAATATATATTTAATACATATTGTAGAGCAATTTTCTATATTTCTATCCCTTGTAAACATATACGATCTCGAAATCGACTCGAATCTCTAAGCTAATCCACCAGACCTTCTAATCTAACCCTCAAAACCACTAGGCCCAAAATCGGGGCGTTACAAGAACTTCATGGATAATATCATGCTGGGGTTTATGCTAAGAGGTATTGCTGTAGCATTCTTATTGTAAGTTTCTTGCTAGAGATAATTTAGAAATACATGCTTAAGCTCTATCGAGCATCATATTTGCTGGAAAGTGTTAAGCATTTGTCGAAACAAGTCATAGGATTCCTCAATAAACTCAGCTTACCATCCTAGTTGAGAATTTCACACGTGTGAGGACGTTTCGCAGTCTTATCTTTTAAATCTAGTTTTTAATATAGTGTTTGCTACAAAATTTCTATTAATTGTTCCACTCAATTCTTTTATACAATTCTCAGTCATTATTTTGAGTGCTTAAGCTTTGCTCAAATTCCCTTCAATCTTTGTGGAGACGATCTTACTTATCAATATTATTACTTGTTCGATGTGTATACCTGCACTGATTGCGTATAATTTATAGTACATCATAACAAGCAACATATGCCCAACTTGAGACTCCAAGAACCTTCTCGAGGGGGAGTTGTTCTGCATGACCGATTGTTGGTTTTACAACATGGTAGCCTCTATTGTTAGCATGCCAGTGTGATTCTTCAAGTGGGTTGCTTGATCCTACATAATGACACGGGTAATTTCCATAAATGATTGATAAGAATTATCAAAAGAATAAGAATTTTAGTTAGAAGCTCCATGGTTCTGCCTCTGAGTCTTTTGAAATCTAGGAGGGTCAGTTGATGTACCTAGTTATGCTCCTGAATTTCCTTTTCTACCTCCCCAACAAAAATTTGGATGTTGCCGCCACCCTGGGCTATAGGTGTTGGAGTAGGGATTGGTGTTATGGTTTGTGTTCCCTACATAACATCTAGCTTCTTGTTGTTGAGGGCATTCGCTCAAAAAATGTTCCCCATCACAATGCTCACAATTGTATTGAACCACCTTGGCCTCTCAAACATTAGAGGTTCCTTGTATGTTCTTGAGTATGTTAGTGATGGTAGAGATTTGAGCTGCTACAGTCTGAGACTCATTTAATTGGAGTGTTCCAGCTTCTTCAGGTCCAAGCCTCAATCTCCCTCTCAGGAACTGGTAGTTCGCATTAGCTATCCTATCAAGTGTCTGGAAAGCCTCGTCAAGTTCTCTCACAAGCAAAGTACCATTAGCTAACGAGTCGATGTAACACCCTGAAAACTGGCTTAGTCAAAATTAGGTTCCGACGATCGAAAATCCTAAATCAAAAAGGTCCAAATATTACATTGACTTTGACCGTGTGATTAAATATATTAATATTGGACTCTAATTGAGTCAAAACATCAATTAAGGACCTTATTGTATACAATGAAAAGCTTTGGTGACTAGATTGTGAAAATTGGAAGTTTGGGGATAAAAGTGTAAAGTTTAGAAAATGGAGGGACCAACCTAATAATTACCCCCTCAATTGGTTAGTCACCAAAGACGTGGATAAAGGAAATTAAATTTCATCACCATAAGGAAATCTCCTAAGCTTTGAACAAAGAGTTGGGAAAAGATCGAAAGTTCGTCGGTTAACAAGACTCACTATCTTCATCCTCTTCCTCTAGCAAGATTAAGCAAGCACATCCATTAGAAACTTTATCGAAGCTTGTATATCTTTAATTTCTTAATCCTAAACTATAGCTATCAATTAGGTAAGCAATAACCCTTTATTATCTTGTTGATTCCATAGTTAAATCTTGGATAATCTCATATTTAAGAATTCTGAATCCTATAAGAATGTCCTTGGAATTTCCTTGATTCTTACTGTTTTCATAGATAAGTTGTTCTATGGAATTGCTTATTGTCGTTGAAATTTCTTATAATCCGTATTCCTCCATGTTTGATAGCTCAAGAGCAACAAGGAGAGGAATCGACAAATCCATCGAAACCAACCAATCGAAAGAATAAGGGAATTGCTATCTGGAGCCTTGAAGGTCTCAGAAAATCTTGGTGACTATAGTCGAAGTCTTAGGAATAGGCTAGGTGCTTTTCCCGACCTTACCGATATTGATTTTTGCATAGCTAACATTGTGTCTAAGGATATCGCATCAAACCTCATAGGAGACTATATTGGTAAGCATTGGTAAGTGGTTGCATCGAATTATTGTTCATAGAAACATTGTTATTGTCATTGGTCTCAATGAAACATAGAAATATGGAAACATTAAGCATCAGACATTGATATTGCTATTGTCATTGAACATCGACATTAATATTGTTATTGCCATCATTATTGCTATTGTTATGGAACCTTAGTTTTGAAGGGACAGTGGATACAATTGGCATGCCATAGAATTCATGAGCTCATTGGTATGGGTGGACTACGGTCCATGGCTACTGTAATCACTCATTTTTGACCGGGTTTTAGTGTTATTAGTGTTATTATAATAGTAAAATTATATATATAAAAAAGCAAAAAAAGCAAAAAAAATAATAATAATAATAATAAAAGGGGGGAGGGGAGTAGAGCACAAGGCTCCACGTCACCCTTCTCCCCTATAAATAGAGGAGGCAGCAGCAGCAAAGAAAGCAAGAAAATTGCAATTGCAATTGCTCTTGCAATTGCAACAATTGCAATTGGAACCGGCAGGGCATGCCAATTCGGCTAGCCCAGGACCGGGGTAATATCCTCGGTCCTAACCGGTTCGATCGGGGTCCTATTTTAGGTCCGATCTAGTTAATATTTTTGGAGAGGTCGTGGTAGATCTCGGTGGGGTTCAATCGGGGTTTGTCATACGAGCTCCTAGTTAGGTATATTTTCTTCCCTTTTTTTAGTGTTGTAATTTCTATAATTTAATGAAGTATTAATTATCTTAAAATTGTAGTCTTATTTTTTATTTTGTATGTTTATGTTTTAGATTAATATTTAATATGTTTTAAATTTGTGTTTTATATTAATATTTTATTTATGTTAGATATGTTTTTATTTATGAGTTAGATTAATATTTATTTATCTATGTTTTAGAATAGTATTTTATTTATGTTGAGTTTGTTTTTATTTATGTGTTAGATTAATATTTATGAATGATAGTATTTTATTTATGCTAGATATGTTTTTATTTATGAGTTAGATTAATATTTATGTATGTATGTATGTTTTAGATTAATATTTTATTAGATTAGTATTTTATTATGTTAATATTTATTTGCATTGTATTTAAATTATTTGCCATGTTTTATATTTTGCTCACTAAGTTTGCATATCGAGATATAAATTGTTAGTGCGGTGCCCTTTTATCCGAGTGTAAACGGGGCCAGTATCAGGCGTAGTGATAGTGGTTGGGCGTTTATTCTCGGATAACGGGGCCCTTAAAATTTATTCGCAATTATGACCGAATTTTAAAATAATCGTCACTTTAATCCGGAAAATCCAATATTAATAAAGCGGTAATTATTAAAGTACCAATTTTGGACGGTGTGGGGGTGCTAATCCTTCCCCATCCGTAACCGACTCCCGAACCCAACATTTTTTGAATCTATGGTTTTATGGTGTCCGGCCTACCTAAGTGGCCGGTGGCGACTCCATTTTTTTAAAAAAATGCGGTTTTTTAAAAACCCCACGGAATAAACATTTTATATCCAAAAGAATCACAAACACCTCTCAAACCTTCGAAAACCCCTCGTTTTTTTAGCGATATTTAAAAAAAAGACATCGATACAGATGGCGACTCCGCTGGGGAAAATTTTTGTTTTTTTTTTTTAAAAAAAAAACAAATGAGAGTCAAGCTTTTAAAATAATTACCGTTTTACTAATATTGGAAGTTCTGGATTAAAGTGACTATTAAATTAACATTCGGTCATAATTGCGCGTTTAGTTTAACACATTTAAAATATGGCATATGAACTCGTCTTTTTAAGTGGGGGAAAAACGCTAATGCTTTCGTGGAGATATCGTTCTCCCGTATGGGCCTAGCAAGTACCTTCGGGGCTCGAGTACCTTATGCTTTCGTAAGGATATCGTTCCTTCGTACGAGCATAAGCGAATGGGTCCCCCTGAATTGAACCCGGTTGAAAGGAGCCTATAATGGGTGATGATCGGGGGCCTTGCTACCCTTAGTAAGGGACAGCAAGGACAATTCGGGTACCTCCTAGCACCAACACTGCATTTAGAGAACATAGAAACCCACCCTGTTAGAGCCATGCAGATAACCTTAGGTCTTTTGGACTAGATAAATAGGGTCGTTTTGTTTATTTACCTTATTTAATTTGTCCTTTTATTTATGTATTTATTATTTTTATCTGGTACTAACTCATTTCTTTTTGTGTTTTATTTTATTTTTACACATATTTTTGTTGCATTATCATTGCATCCACATTACATAGAGGCGTTGATTCAAGTGGTTTGCCCGATTAGAAAATCTTTCATCATGGAAAAAAGGTGTCTTAGGAAGGACATCATCAATCCAGTCGCGTGACATCGGTCAGAGATTACTCAACAGATCTGACGTAACAATTTGCCGAACAAGCGTGTAGTGCCAAAGTATACACACGAGACCCTAATGGTGGACATACAACGAGCTACAAGGTGTGTGAATGACTTAGCTACCGAAGCCACGACTCGCCGACCTTTCATAACCCCGGACATGGAAGAAGCACCAAGGTTTATCAAGTTGCTCAGAGCTATCGAGGAGCTAGGAGGTAGAGCTAGGGATTATGTGTAGAACTTTATTTTGTAATTAAGACTTTGTAATAGACTCTTTTTGTAATAGGGACTCCTTTTGTAATATGGATCTTTTTTGTAATCTGGACCCTTTAATTCCCATGAAAGTCGTTCGAAAGGGTGATTACCAGCGGAATCAACGCCTTTATTTGCATTCATGTTGCATATCATGACATGGTGTTGATTCAAGAACAGTTCATTAAAAGGCTTTCAAAATAGAAAAAGTCTGCTTTGCCAGGAACGATAATATTACAGTATCAAGTTAGGCCGATCAAAGACCAATCGTGAAAGAAGACGGTACGACAATAAGGCACGTGCGACGCAGAAGATACAGTCAGGGCCGCAGAACCCCAATTTTAAATCTTCACATTTGACCATTTTTAAAATTCTCAGATTTTAATTTAACTCATTAAAAAATTTGAAAATATTATTATTTTGCTTTGAAATTTCTTCTCTCATAAAACTTTCAGAATAATAATAATAACAAAAAGAAACCCAAAAGTTTCATTTTTAAGTAAGTTAAAAAAATTTATAATAAAAATGGGGAAATTTTTAAACCAAATGATCTTTGAGAATTTTAATTTAAACCCTAAATTTTTTAAAGTACTCCTTTAGGACCGATAGAATCCATCCATGTTTAGACGTATTATTCGTTTGCACCTAGAAAAGATCTTATCTGCATTATGCCTGCACTTGTTGATGTCATTTTTAGAAGCCACAAAAATAAAGATCATGACGTCACGAGTCCATAGAATAAGAAGAGAAGACGAAGTCATCCATCATCCTGAAGACGACGTCGAGACGTGGAGCACAGGTTTTACTTCCCGAAGTCAAGATCTCCAGAAGGAAGCTAACTGTCACCTGTAATTCATTATTAGTTTCTTGCAACCAGACATTTTTCTATTGATTGAAAGTCTTTTAAGGACTGTTCGAGAATCAACACCGCATTTGCATTCATGCATTGCATTGCATTACATTGTACAATCATGACATATTTTGCATAACACTATCACTACCTTGCATAAAAATTTTGAGGGGGTAATCCAAAGAACAATTAGAGTTTTATCGTGAATAAAAGAATTGAACACACTCAAAAATCAAGACTCGAGCAGTTAAAAGATGGACTCGAGAGAAAAAAAGAGAAAAAGAAGTTTGATGCCTTTAATACAAGAAAACTCTGTTTGAACCCTGACTTGGTCGTTCCTACGGATTTCAAAGACTTCAGATTTGCGCATGATAACGGAACAAGATGCCCCAAGATTCACGTGACCATATTCTGCAAAAAAAAATGGAGGGCTACATTGAAAAATTACCGATCCACTACTTCCCCGACAGTCTAGCAGGAATTACCGTGATATGATGTGCTTTGGACCTAGCACTAAGTCGTCGGTATCTCTAGGGTACGAAGATGAAACCTGATGAAAGCTTCAAGGAATGTGCTTTGAGGTGTCTGTGTTTAGCGACCCAAGTGCAGCCTCCCGTAGATGAAGAGAAAATTGACTTCTATGCCACCTTTCATATTTCTTCTTTAATAAGATGCTCGAGAAAATGAAAGCCAGCTTTGAGGACTTCATGACAGTCAGAAAGAATCGAACATGCACTCTGGGACCTAAGTTTAAAGACCAAACCTGCCTAGGAGCAGAAGGAAACAGAGAGATAAATGGGTACCACTTTCAAAACATTGAGGCGCTGGGGCATGACACTAAGAAATTTGGGGTCGTTAATAGAAAAATTAAGAAGCTGGTCGATGAGGGAGTCATGACGAGAGAATTGATCCAGCGGTGGAAAAACAAGAGAAGAGGCAAGCCTACACTACCTTGGAAGGGGCATAATGAGTTAGTACCCTGGAGATAATCCAAAGGTCCCTACGGTTTTCTCATCATTTCACAAAGAAATTCTCAACAAAAAAATCATTGTTTATTAGAATTAAAAAATCACATTTCCCTTTAGAAAAGCATTTTTACATTCTTGGTTCTTTAAACATTTTATTTTTATGGGGTAGTTTTCCCATATGCATATACATGCATTTTTTAATGGACGTATGTATATGTCATTTCTATACCAGGTCCTCGAATTTTGAATGCAACAAAGACATTTGCTTCAAACCCAAAGATCAACTCTAAGTTGCATATATTTAGAAGAGATTGAATGTTGTGGTGATACTGTAAATGTGAGTATCTCTGCTAGTTTACTTAGGCCAACAGAGGAACAAAACGAGTGTTTAGACAAGGGGCGCCTCTATTTTAAGAATTTATCTTCTCGTGCACTTGTCGCTTAAGATCCTTGAAATGAAAGCTGACCCTAAACCTCTACCCCCAAGGCATTCTCGGGACATTTGTGAATATGTCAACGAATGGTGTTCTTTTACTTTACCGAGAAGACACAGATGAGACCATACAGATTGGGTACGAAGATCGAAAAATCATCGAAGAAAGTGGTTGAAAACATGGATATGTCCAAATGAAAAACCAAAAAGAAGATAAATGGTAATCGAAGGCGAAGCAATCCATATCGAGTAAATATCGGAAGAGCTGCAGAGAGGCAATTAACTCGAAGGAAGATCGCATCAATACCAATATAGATCCGTGTTGATTCGAGGATACATTCATAGACTCGAATAAGAAGAAAGAGATTCAATGCTAAAAACCCGAATGAACAGTCTAAAAAAAAAAAAAGAAAGAAAAAAATACAGTCTATGTTTCACACACAGATCAAACAATACAAGAACGAGACTTCAACTATGAGCAAGAGACAAGGAATCCACATTTCAAGTAAATATCAGTTTTGAAAATTAGTATAGAAGCTCGAATTGAAGCCAAGTCAAGACAAGTCGGCCCGAAGATTGCCAATTTTGAAAAAGGAAATGACCTCTAGGGTGAAAACCCAAAAATGGGCAATCTAGAGTGATCCTGAAAATGAAGAAAAAGAGTAGTCTGCCTGAGCATGCTGGCATCAATATCCAGCCAAAATACATTGATCCGAAGGTACAAAAGAAGAAAAGAAAAAAAAAGTAAAAAGAAAAAAAGAGAAAAAAAAGAAAGCAAGAATAACATTTCATCGGGGCTTGCCAATCACAAGAATTCCCGAAATGTATTCGTAGTCCTTCAAGAAATCTCGATTCAGGAGTTTTGGAGGATCAAACATTCTTGAACAAAAACGAACATCGTGGATATAGCCGTAATGTAAGGCAAGATACAATAAAAAGAAAGGAAATGAACTCTAGGGTGAAAACCCGAAAACGGGCAGTCTAGAGTGATCCAAAAAAAGAGAAGGAATAATGGGCATATCCAAGTTACACAAGTACAAAAATATTGTTTCATTTAACCATAAACCAAAGGCCTACATTACAAGCCCCAAAGACCATTACGGTCATCCATAGATATCCAAGTTGAATGAGAATGTCTTGATTTCATTCCGCCTATAAGGGTTAACTTTTCTTCAAGGAACGTCAAACTTGAAGTGCTTGATCGACACCCAAATGAGGGAAGGATGGGGCATGGTGAGATAGTGAGATTAAGAGAGCCACCTTAAACGGGGTAGAAACTAGGTAGGGTTGTTCCTCTCGAAAGCCTATTAGACCAGAAGAAACTATACATTGGCATATATCTCCACAATGGTCAAGATCTTCTAAATAGGCGCTTCATTAGAGTTGATCTCTGGCAACTTAAAGCGCAGATGCGCTATGGTGTTTGATATTTCGGGGCAAACATGTTTTAAAAAGGTTTGGCATTTTCTCCCAAAGTTTTGATGTTTGCCATTTCCCCAAACATTAGTTTTTAAAAATGTTTGGCAATACACGTCGAGTTTTGTTTACCATTCTCCAAGCATTGTTTTATAAAAAATGTTTGGTCCTTAGAAAAAGAAGAAGAAAAGAAAAAAAAAGATGTTTACCATTTGTTCCAAACAATGTTTTCAAAATGTTTGGTATCCCCTCCAAGTTGTGATTTTCAAAATGACTATTATCTTTTCAAACAATCATTATTTTTGAAATATACACAAGTAAATTGCCTTTTACTTTATTTTAAAATTGAATGATGATGAGATTTAAAGCATAGGGACCGAGAGTTAGTTCCCGTCGAAATGCTGAGAAGATCAAGGAAGAGCTCAAGGGATTGAAGCATTTTGGCTCACCCCGTGACTAGAAATAGATCAAGGCTCTATATGATAGGCCAGAAAAATTCAAAGCGATGGAGCCCGTGGTTGAATGGGGCAACGCCAAGCCAAGAAGATGACAAGGGTTCTTATAAGAATAATATAAGAACCAGAAGATCATTTATGATGGCGGGTGATAACTCTAAAGACAAGAAAGCCTTTCGCACAAAAAGGTTTAAAAGCATGTTCAAATTAGGATTTAAGAGCATACAGAAAGCAGTAAAAAGATGAAGAGATCTGAGGAACGACCTTTCAGGGTGTAAGACTTTAGAACAAAAAGGCTAAAAGAAAAAGAAAATGAGAAGAGAAAAAAAGAAAAAGAAAAGAAAGAAACCATTACGTTGCATGCATCATATAGATAGGGGCATGTCAATTTTTGCTTATTTTGGACAGGTACCTGAAGAATTATCAAAGAACATTAAGAAGTGGATTTCATTGAAGAAAGTTTGGCAAAGAACATTAAGAAGTGGATTTCATTGAAGAAAGTTTGGCGGCCATTTTCGGCGTGAGTCCCTAAATTTGAAGAAGTTTTGGCGGCCATTTTCGGCGCGAGTCCCTAAATTTGAAGAAGTTTTGGCGGCCATTTTCGGCGTGAGTCCCTAAATTTGAAGAAGTTTCGGCAGCCACCTTCGGCGTGAGTCCCTAAAATTGGAAGATTGGTAGCCATTTTCAGCGTGAATCCCTGAATCTGAAGAGACATCGATGGCCATCGTGGTGTGAATCCCAAATGAGAAGACAATGTTTTCATATACAAAAGGCATATGTTTCCAAGCTCCAGAGAGAGGTTCTATATAGGAAGAATCCTCCTCTCAGAGGCTTCGTGAGCTGAAAAGTTCTATATAGGAAGGACTGACAGCTCCAGGGTGAAGACTAGCAGTTCTATATAGGAAGGACTCCCAGTCGAAGGAATTCACCCATGACACACAAGATTATATAGGAAATCATGTTGTGTCGAAAGAGAAGAGTTCTATATAGGAAGGGCTCCGAGCTTCAATGTCTTAGGGTGAAAGGTTCTATATAGGAAGAACCTGTAGCTCTGAGATTTCAGACGCCAAAAGTTCTATATAGGAAGGACTGGCGGCTCCAGGGTTTGAAGACTAGCAGTTCTATATAGGAGGAACTCCCGATCGGAAGAATCCATCAGCGACGAAGGTTTTTATATAGGAGAAACCAGCGTTGAAGGTGAAGAGTTCTATATAGGAAGGACTCCAAGCTGCACCGTCTCAAAATGAAAAGTTCTATATAGGAAGGACTGACAACTCCAGGGTTTGAAGACTAGCAGTTCTATATAGGAGGAACTCCCAGTCGGAAGAATCCATCAGCGACGCAGAAGGTTTTATATAGGAGAAACCAGCGTTGAAGGCGAAGAGTTCTATATAGGAAGGACTCCAAGCTGCACCGTCTCAAAATGAAAAGTTCTATATAGGAAGGACTGACAACTCCAGGGTTTGAAGACTAGCAGTTCTATATAGGAGGAACTCCTAGTCGGAAGAATAAAAAAAGGGGGAGGGGAGTGGAGCACAAGGCTCCACGTCACCCTTCTCCCCCTATAAATAGAGGAGGCAGCAGCAGCAAAGAAAGCAAGAAAATTGCAATTGCAATTGCTCTTGCAATTGCAACAATTGCAATTGGAATCGGCGGCGGCAGCCAATTAATTCGCTAGCCCAGATCGGGTAATATCCTCGGTCCTAACCGGTTCGATCGGGGTCCTATTTTAGGTCCGATCTAGTTAATATTTTTGGAGAGGTCGTGGTAGATCTCAGTGGGGTTCAATCGGGGTTTGTCATACGAGCTCCTAGTTAGGTATATTTTCTTCCCTTTTTTTAGTGTTGTAATTTCTATAATTTAATGAAGTATTAATTATCTTGAAATTGTAGTCTTATTTTTTATTTTGTATGTTTATGTTTTAGATTATTATTTAATATGTTTTAAATTTGTGTTTTATATTAATATTTTATTTATGTTAGATATGTTTTTATTTATGAGTTAGATTAATATCTATTTATGTATGTTTTAGAATAGTATTTTATTTATGTTGAGTTTGTTTTTATTTATGTGTTAGATTAATATTTATGAATGATAGTATTTTATTTATGCTAGATATGTTTTTATTTATGAGTTAGATTAATATTTATGTATGTATGTTTTAGATTAATATTTTATTAGATTAGTATTTTATTATGTTAATATTTATTTGCATTGTATTTAAATTATTTGCCATGTTTTATATTTTGCTCACTAAGTTTGCATATCGAGATATAAATTGTTAGTGCGGCGCCCTTTTATCCGAGCGTAAACGGGGCCAGTATCAGGCGTAGTGATAGTGGTTGGGCGTTTATTCTCGGATAACGGGGCCCTTAAAATTTATTCGCAATTATGACCGAATTTTAAAATAATCGTCACTTTAATACGGAAAATCCAATATTAATAAAGCGGTAATTATTAAAGTACCAATTTTGGACGGTGTGGGGGTGCTAATCCTTCCCCATCCGTAACCGACTCCCGAACCCAACATTTTTTGAATCTCTGGTTTTATGGTGTCCGGCCTACCTAAGTGGCCGGTGGCGACTCCATTTTTTTTAAAAAAATGCGGTTTTTTAAAAACCTCATGGAATAAACATTTTATATCCAAAAGAATCACAAACACCTCTCAAACCTTCGAAAACCCCTCGTTTTTTTAGCGATATTTAAAAAAAATACATCGCTACAGCTACGACCTTTATTGTGGAGAAGCAGGGGGATGTTTGTGATAGTGGTCAATTGGCGAGGCGGAGGGACTAGACCATTCATTGATTTAGCGAGGCATAGGAATTCGCGTATCCGCTACCTCGAATCGATCCAAGGAATAATATTGAAGCATGATATATTTGCTATTGAATATGAATCATTGCATTGTTATGGTTAAGACATGATTTGGAATTCATCTCATTGTTGTTATTATTGTTATGACTACCTCACTAGGCAAAGTATGCCTAATGCATTTCATCTCATGCATTTTAGGTTAAGAAAGTCATCGTTGTGAAATCGGGGATCGTTGGAAGTTTTAGCAAGTCACTACAAGCTTAATGTAATGTATAATGTAACGCCCTAATTTTGGGCTTAGGAGTTAGTCAGGTTTAGGCTAGACAGTTCGATCGAACCGGTTTCGACAATTTAGGCTAGTTTCAGGAATAAATTAATTTGGAGGATTTTTGGAAGAAATAAAATATAGAAAATGTTTTAAAATCATTATTTAATATATAAATGATTTTGGTGGGATCAATTTTGGAAAATGGATTTTGGGGGTTTAACATTTTGGGACAAGTGACCAAAATATAAAATCGTAAAACTATTTTTGGTAACTATTTTGTAAAAGATCAGAACTTTGAATCTTTAAGGAGCCTCGTAACATATGGTAATCAGAGCTTAGGTTGGATTCAAGTAACAAATCATCTTTGTGAGTGCAAAATAAAAAAAAAAGAGAAATTCAAAATTCAAAAAAATAATAAAAAAATCCAAAAATTCAGAAAAAAAAAGAAAATTTAGTTTTGAAAAGTTAAAACAAAAATCAAGAAGAAAAGCACTTCAAGAATTGAAAAAGATGAAAGAAATTGCAATGGCAATGTGTTCTACAACAACGAACATTAGAACATCAACCGGGCTTGACGAAAATTTGATTGTTCGGTGAAGGAAAGTTGTAAGCATTTCTGTGTAGTAAGTCACCCATTTCATTCTTTTCTTTCTAATTCTAAGCCTATCTTTACATTAATTTCCTTTTGTCTACTAACCATTGTTTTTTTAAGCTGACACACTTGACAGGTTTGATTAAGTCTACATTAGTTCCTTAAAGAACTAATCACGAGAGGAGTGGAAAAAGGCATAACGAGCATGTGAGAACATGAGGGGAAAAAGCCATAATAATATTTTCCCAAGTGAAACACGAGCATAGAGTGAAGTGCCATATCTATTTTCCTTGGAGTGAATTGTGAGACTTTTGTGAGTGTCCAAGTGAGGTTTTCTTTGTTTTTTTTACTAACAATGATAGGTACAAGCGATGCACATCATGATAGAGGACAACTGAATCTTCAAATGCAAGCCATGATTCGAGAATTGCAAAAATTATTAAAGGTTGAACTCGAACAATTACATGGAAGATTGGACAGACTTGAAGGGTCCCAAATCAATACAAATGACGAAAACAACGATGAAGATGAAGTGGACCAATCACCAAGGCCGAATGCCCCTAGAAACCATGGAGGGCGTGCACAACCTGATGACAATCTGAACAATATTCGAGTTGCCATACCCCTTTTTCAAGGAAAAACATATATGGATGCATATCTTGCATGGGAAAGCAAAGTAGAACATATGTTCGATTGTTACAACTATTCTGAACAAAGAAAGGTGCGATTGGAAGCAATGGAGTTCGTGGACTATGCATTAATTTGGTGGGATCAATTAATGAGTACACAAAGAAGAACAGGTGAAGGATCAATCACAACATGGCTCGAAATGAAAAGAATCATGTAGAGGCGATTTGTACCATCTCATTATCACCGAGACTTGTTCCAGAAGTTGGAAACTTTAAAACAAGGCAATAGGAGCGTTGAAGACTATTTTAAAGAAATGGAGTTGTCCATGATTTGTGCAAACATCGAGGAAGATAGAGAAGAAACCATGGCACGTTTCTTAGCCGGACTTAACCAGGAGATTGCCAATGTTGTAGAATTGCAACATTATGTTGAATTGGACGAGATGGTTCATATGGTGATCAAAGTTGAACATCAGCAAAGGAAGAAATCTTCTTCCCGAGGTAATAGTTCATTTAATAATTTTTCTAACCCTCATTTCAATCAAAATAATTTTAGGAAGTCAGCACCTCTTCAAATTAAAGAAAAGGCAGAATCAAGCAAAACGAAGCCACCCGTTGTAGACGTTGGTAGAGGAAAGCAAGTTGTTACTCATGAATGCATGAGGAACATTCAATGTTTCAAGTGCCTTGGAAGAGGACATGTAGCAAGCCAATGTCCAAACTGAAGTATGATGTTACCGTTAGCCAATAGTGACATAGAGTCTGATCATAGAGAAGATGAACAGGAACATCCGAACGAGGATGAAGAAAAGGATATTGAGTTGGCAGTAGATGGTGAGATTCTTGTTGTCAAACGGAGCCTAAACGTCCAAATGTCACAAGATGAGTAGAAACATGAAAACATCTTTCACACGAGATGTCTTGTGAATGATAAGGTATGTATTGTGATTATTGATGGAGGAAGTTGTACTAATGTTGCAAGTACTCTTATGGTTGACAGGTTAGGATTGAAAACGAAAAAGCACCCAAATCCTTACAAATTGCAGTGGCTAAACGATGGAGGTGAATTGAAGGTCACCAAGCAAGTGATGGTTCCATTTTCCATTGGAAAATGCAAGGATAAGATTCTTTGTGATGTGGTGTCCATGGATGAAAGCCATTTGTTACTTAGACGACCGTGGCAGTTCGATAAGCGAGTGATACATGACGGATACACCAATCAGTATTATTTCTTGCATGGAGGTAAAAAGATCACTTTGGCACCTTTGACACCAATCTATGTGAATGAAGATCAAGCTTGTCTGAAAAAACAGCATAGAAGCAATGAAAGGGAAGAAAAAGATGAACGTCTTTGCAAGTGGAAAAGAAATCAGGAAACATCTTTCCTCTCAGCAAACTTTGCTTATTTTGATGTATAAAGAAAATTGCTTATTGACTAACATTCTTGATGATTTACCTGCTTCTATTTCGACTTTTTTGCAGGAATTTGAAGATGTCCTTTCGGAGGAAATGCCTAGTGGATTACCCTCAATTCATGGCATTGAACATCAGATTAACTTTATTCTAGGAGCCACCATTCTGAATAGACTATCATATCAAAGTAATCCTGAAGAAACGAAGGAACTTCAAAAGCAAATCAGTGAGCTGATGGAGAAAGGTTACATTCGAGAAAGCTTGAGTCCATTTGCTGTACCAGTCTTGTTGGTGCCTAAGAATGATGGAACTTGGTGAATGTGTGTGGATTGTCGAGTAGTGAATAGATTACTATCAAGTATCGGCATCCCATTCCTCACCTCGATGACATATTAGATGAGTTGTGTGGTGCGAGTATCTTCTCTAAAGTTGACTTAAAGAGCGGATATCATCAGATTCGAATGAAGGAAGGAGATGAGTGGAAGGCAGCATTCAAGACCAAACAAGGTTTGTACGAATGGTTGGTAATGCCTTTTGGCTTAACCAATACACCTAGTACATTCATGAGGTTGATGGATCATGTGCTCTGACCTTATATTGGTAAGTATTGTGTTGTTTATTTTGATGATATCTTAATTTACAACAAGACATTGCAGGAACATGAAGAACATTTGAGAAATGTTCTTAGCACTCTGAGAAGAGAACGACTATTCGGTAATCTTTAGAAATATGTATTTTGTACTAACAAACTTACCTTTTTAGGCTTTATTGTTAGTTCGTAGGGTGTGGAAGTTTCCATGGGCTTGCGAGTTTTTATCGACGGTTTGTGCCAAACTTCAGTTCCGTTACCACCCCTTAACTGGATTATTAAGAAGAATTCCATCTTCAATTGGGGAAGGAACAAGAAGATGCCTTTCTTGCCATTAAGGAGTGTTTTATCAAAGCACTGGTGTTAGCTTTTCCAAACTTTGATAAGATGTTCGAGATTGAATGTGATGCTCCAGGTTTTGGAATTAGAGCTGTCTTAACACAAGAAGAGCGACCTATTGCATATTTCAGTGAGAAGTTAAGTGGAGCTACATTGAATTACCCAACATACGACAAAGAGATGTATGTACTTATTCGAGCTCTTGAGACAAGGCAGCACTTCCTTTTGCCGAAAGAGTTTGTCATCCACACTTACCATGAAGCATTGAAGCACATTACCGGTCAGCACAAGTTGAATAGGCGACATGCAAATGGGTTGAATTTCTGGAATCCTTTCCTTATGTCATTCGTTAAAAGAAAGATAAGGGTAATGTCGTGGCAGATGCTTTGTGCTGAAGGTATGTACTTCTTAATTTTCTAAATTCTCATTTAATTGAGTTTTCTTTTATTAAAGACCTTTATTCAACTGACCTTGACTTTGGAGAAAAGTTTAGTTTGTGTGAAAAAGCTACAGATGAAAAGTACTATCAACATGATGGATACCTTTTCAAGTAAGGACGAATCTGTATTCCTCGAGGATCTATCTGGAAAATTCTAGTTCAAGAAGCACATAAAGGTGGACTTATGGAACACTTTGGAGTTACCAAGACCTTACATATTTTGAAGGAGCACTTGTTTTGGCCGAAGATGAGAAGAGACGTTGAACGAATATGTGAGCGATGTGTTACATGCAGGAAAGCTAAGTCTAAGGTTATGCCACATGGTATGTATATGCCTTTACCTATTCCTAGTTCACCTTGGGTAGATATTTCTATGGATTTTGTGCTAGGTCTTTCGAGGACAAAGACATGACGAGATAGCATATTTGTTGTTGTTGATCGATTTTCGAAGATGGCACATTTCATTGCTTTCCACAAGACAAATGATGCAACAAATGTGGCTAATTTGTTTTTCAAAGAAGTGGTTAGACTATATGGAGTTTTGAGGATGATTGTTTCTGATCTAGATGTTAAGTTTTTGAGCCACTTTTGGAGGACACTTTGGAGCAAGATAGGAACAAAGTTGATGTTTTCTACAACTTGCCACCCACTGACTGATGGACAAACCGAGGTTGTGAATCGAGTTTTGTCTACCTTAATAAGATCCATTATCTGTAACAACATCAAGACTTGGGAAGAATGCTTTCCTCACGTCGAGTTTTCTTACAACCATTATGTTCATTCAGCAACCAAGCATTCACCATTTGAAGTGGTATATGGATTTAATACTTTAACTCCTATTGATCTTTTGCCTTTGCCTCTTGAACAGGCTGTGAATAAAGATGGCAAAGCCAAGGCTGAATTTGTACAAAGACTTCAACAGCAAGTAAAGGAGAATATCGAGCGAAGAATTCAGCAATATGAACAACAAGCTAATAAGGGACGCAAACGTGTTACCTTTGACGTTGGAGATTGGGTTCGGGTTCATTTTTGAAAGGAACGATTTCCAGCACAACGGAGATCGAAGTTGTTCTCATGAGGAGATGGTCCTTTTCAAGTGTTGGAGAAAGTGAACGACAATGCTTATAAGTTGGATTTAACAGGTGAATATAATGTAAGTGCTATTTTCAATGTTTCAAATCTGTCTCCATTTAAAGATGATGTCGATTTAAGGACAAATCGCTTAAAAGAAGGGGGGATGGTGTGAGCACATCAACACCATCTGATCCGAAGGTCATGCCAACAAGACCTATTACTCGATCTAAGGCTAAGTTATTCAGGGAAGTTCTTTGACTTAAATGCATTGAAGCTTCCAACTTATTTCTTAATGTTTCAGCCTTAGATAATAAGCTCTGCAATGTGTTACATGCTAATATGTGACATATTCAGTACTCATACTTAGTATATATTTATATGCATACTATTTAATAAGTTAAGTGTGCTTATATTATGTGTTCCAGTATATATATGTGTTTATTTTGTTTTTACAGCAGCACAATAAAACATGGAAGCTAAGGACTTTCCAACAAGCTCGATTGAAGCTCATCAATACGTGTATAGCTCAACTCAGCTCCAAACAGCCCACAAGCATGTTTTTCAGCTCCAACACTCCAAATCAGCTCAATTCAGCTCAACTCAAGCTCAACTAGCTCACCTTAAGCTCCAGTAGCTCAACTCCAACTAATGAGTCCAAGGGTAGCTCAAACATGGAGGGACATGTACCTACACTTAAGAGAGTGTCCTACAGCAAGGTGCATCAAGTTAAAGGCTCCAGCAAAGCTCCAGCAGCTCCCCAAGCATGGCGTCCACACATGGCAGCCTTGACATATGTGTGTGGCAGATTTGAACTCTCTCTCAAAGAAATGGATCGAATTTTCAAGGATAAGGCCAAGAATTTTGATTTTTGAATTCAAATAATTGCCATGTGCATTTTGTTTGAAATTCAAGTGTTCCCTTTTCATTTAGGCACCACTTTTTTAATGATGATCATATTGTTTAATTCAAATGCATCCATCAGATCACTTGGGAATTTAACTCCCTATTCAGCTACCATTAGATGCCTTTTAGGAAGTTTATTTTTGAATTTTAAACAATATGATTTCCCCCTTGTACTTAGGCTTATAAATAGCCTTTAAACTTTGTATTATCGAGACATCTATGACATATCATTTTACTTGTGAGAATTTCTCTCAATTTGGTTCTTCATTGAACTACTCGGACTTTTCAAGCATTGTGCTTGTGTTGTCTGCACCAGATACTTCGGGTTCTTGATTTGCTAATCAATGGGTCCAAGTCCTTCGAGCATTGAACGTATAAGGTTCGAGATTATACTTTTTATAGTATAGGTTCTTCCTTGTTCCTTGTTTTTATTTTTATTTTAATTTCCAGCAACTTTAAGCCTTCTTCTTCACCATTTTCCAGCCACCATTTCCATCATTCTTGAACCTTCAAACCTTCATATTTTCCAACACAAATTACACCATCTTTAAACCAAATTTCTAGCGACCTTTACAACACATTTCTATCCCCTTAAACAACATGAAATCTACCATAAACATCTTCTTTTGCAGCCACACTTCTATCCAGGAACTCTTACTTCTATCCTAGATCCGACACAATCAATGGAGGTCTTCTTCAACGGGCAACCTCGTAACATGAAGGCATTTCGATACGCGAGAGCGTATCGGTACGGTTAATGCTACTAGAATTTGGGGTTTTAAAAATTACAAGCAATGTACGGGTACAGACCTAAGGGTATTGATACGGCCAACCATTATTGTAATTAAGTGCCATATTTTGAGTTTTGTTTTCTTACGTTTTGGTCCCTAAATGTCGTGAATTCATTTGAGTGTGTTTGGATGGTCATGATATGCTAAAAATTGACTTGTGAGCATGGAACCTGACTAATTGTATATTGGTAACTTTAATTCTGCATTAAGTCCCTAAAATTTGTAACTTTTACAAAATGGTCCCTAATTGACAACCGAAACAATTAGATGTCGAATCGACACCCGATTGAGTTGTAAATTTACCCACTGCAACCTCGTTCACTTAGGATAATAATGTTGCATCTAGAGAAGATAAAAAGAAAAAATGGTCGTTTATTAAAGAGAAACTTTCAGGTTTTTCTTCAATATTCCTCGTATGACTCGTTCGGTTCGGTCTTGCGACTAGACCAGGTCGAGAGGGTTACATTTGTTGGTATCAGAGCCAGGTTTATGAAAAATTAGAGTAAGTTTGCAAACATGGGTAAGGTCTACGAAAAAGTTGGGAGGTAAGACGGTTGTTTTTCTTGATGTTTGCTATTCACGGTGTTTGATAGTATGCCATGTGATTGTTATGTCATGGTGTGGGATAGAGATTGGGGTACCCATTGCATTATTACTATTGATGTAAAGAGATTTTGTTTTAAGACTTGAGCATCTTATATTCTTACTTCTGGCTAGCCTAATTGTTTTCATTGTTGCATTTATATGCTAGAGATTTATACTGTTTTCATAATGGGACCGAGACGAGAGCTTAGAATCAATACACATGGTGTTGTGGAGAATGAGCAAAATGACTTTGTGCCACCCCCTCCTCCTCCTTCTGGTGGTGGTGATGGAGTCAGAGCTGTAGCTGGTGCGGGAGGTGTAGGACCTCAGGTAGCACAGGGTCAAGCTATCGGTGATATGACCCTGTTGATCCAGGCTATAACTGGAGTTTTTCAAGCTTGCGATGTTGAGTATGCACGTAGTTGCACCATAACTTGTGGCTAACCTTGGTTTACCTTTGGAGCGTTTATGCAGTTTGGGTGGTACCGAGTTTATAGGTTTGTCTCTGGAGGGTTTTGAGGCATGGTTTGAGAGAACGCAGAGGATTCTTGGTCAGATATAGTGCTCAGATGCGCATAAGTTGGGTTGTATGGTATCTTTGCTTCAGGGAGATGCTTATTCATGGTGTATTACCACTATTGTGGGGATGGAACCTGTTGAGGTGACCTAGGAGTTCTTCGAAACTGCTTTCCTGAATAACTATTTGGGTTCTTGTTATCAAGACGAGAAAAAGAAAGAGTTTATGGCTTTAGTGCAAGGAAACATGTCTGTTGTAGAGTATGAGGTTCAGTTTGTCATGTTGAGCTAGTTTTCTCCTGAGCTAGTTCCCAACGAATAGAAGTAGTGTGATCGCATCCAATATGGTTTGGTGAAGAAAGTGAAGACCTATATGTTGGCTTCGGAATATATAGATTTTGATGTTTTGGTCACTCGCGCCAAGGATATAGAGCAGAGTTTGGGTTTGTCCTCTCGCTCGGGGAATCCTAGTTTTGGTAAGAAGGTTGCTGAGTCTGATGGTGGAATGGGTCGTTACAAGGGGAAGCGTGATAAGAAGTTTCACCCAAATCAGAGGCGTGGTGGTGGAGGTAACATAGGCCGCGGGTTGTAGGGCCAGAATGTTGTGGTTCTGTAATATCCCAAAATTTGACTTAATGTATGTCACTTATGGGCTTATAATTCAATTGGATTTAAAATTAACCATATAATAGCAATTGTGATAAAGTGAGGGTTAATTAGGAAGTATGGAAAGTTGTGTAACCAATCTTTGAATAATTAAATTGAGAATTATGTTTTTATCTAGTTTAGTATGTAAATATAATAAACATTAGAGGGCTTAAAACACATGTCAAGCTAAGAAGCTTGGACATGCTTCGGTCAAGAAAAAGGGAATTGATGGGAGACCAAAAGTTCATCACCTTTAAAGGAATTGAAACATAGCAAGAAAGAGAGAGAGAGCGGATGATTATTTAGCCATGGAAGGTCAAACTAAGCTTTAGGTGCTTTAATCTTGGAATTTTATACTTTTCTTAAGGAAAAAGTTCAAGAAGAAATTGAGAACGTAAGGGCCATAATAGATCACACTATAGACGGGAAGAAAGGAATCGAAATTCAAGAACAGAATTAGCGTGGACTGACTTGTGAGTGTAGTTGAGTCTCGGGATAGTGTATAGCTATCCCGAGCAATCTATTATATCATTGTTGATTTCATTGCTTGTTATTTGAGTTGCGATATTGTTTGACTAGCTAAGGACACATAAGGTATGTTTTCCTTACTTTGAAAATTGTGGATTGAAAGTATGTTTTATGGTATAAGTACTAGGTATATGAATGTTTGTTACATTGGTTTAGTATGCTAAAAATGTGATCCCTGGGTAAAATTTCATGTAACCAAAGTTAAATCTAATTCTAATTTCGAAATGACAAATGTTATTCAAGGATTATACTAAGGAGCTAAGCTCAATTGTACACTTGATTATGATTTGATAAGATGTTTTTGATTATTTGATTTGGAGCTAAGCTCAATCTTGATCTTGACTTGATAAGTATAAGAAAGCCTTGGTTTCGAGTCGGTCGTAGGTATAGTTGGCATGCCATAGGACCCATAGAGCGCTGGTTTTGGGTGGACTATGGTCCTTAATTTGGCGACAGTGTGAGGGAAGTGGTATGGTCATTTGGTAACAGTAGGAGGGTTTGACCGGTACTATGAGTACCTTCTTGTTGGCAACAGTTGGTTGGGGATTTGTATACCTAGGCTGAAATAAAAGCAACTGAAATCATTTAATGGATGACATAACTTAATAACCCGATGCTTATGAATAATATAATATTAATATTTGCAATAAGGGACTGGGCTCTTATAAATTGACATGTAAATTCCTTTGTGATAAGTCTCGATTGTAATATATATATATAATGTTATCCTAAGCATCTTGATAGATATTGGAACTTAGGGCTTGAAATCTCTTGTATAAATTAAGCATTTAACAAAAAAAACTTGATGTTATGTTTTTGTGATATAATTCGAACTTGAGCATGCTAGACCTAAATTTATGAAATTCCCAACAATCTAATATTTGTTGATATGTTCTGGTGACGTAATTTGCATATTAGCATGCTAGATCCTAATTTATGTTTCGAAATATCTTGTAGTGAAAGAAGTAACCTATTTGTTTGTATAATTTTCATGTACTACCTCACTAAGTCATTTAGACTTACTTGACCTTTAACTAATTTTTTTCAGGATCAGGCCCTTTTACTCTAATCTCGAATCATCATACAAGATCGCAAGGAAAGCTACAACCAAGAAGTATGTTTTTGAGTTGTTATAGTACTCATAGTAATGGCACATATAGGGGTTAGTGCATAATGCATTTGTTGATATTTTGAACCAAAAGTATGTAATCCTTAAATCATCTATGCCTTTTTGTACATAGTTTCTAAAATTGTGAACTGAATCATGGAATTAAGCATGTCTTTCATGTGGTCAGGTTGTTTGATGCTTGAATAATTTTGGTATGCCTTTAAAGACTTCTTCTTGAGTAGGTTATAAGTCTTGGTTAATTGAATGGTTGCGTATGGATCAAGTCATGCTTGGTTAATTTGATTGAAGTTTATATACAAGGATAGTATAAATGTGGAATTATATTTATCTTATGGTTGAAGGTTCATGGGTTAGAATACTCGTAGATATAGAAATCGGTCTTACCTTGATTTGAAACTTGGCATGAATTGGCCTATGTTCAAATGAGATTAAAACCTTTGAAATTCTTTGATACATTAGGATAGGTTGTAAACCTCTAAATATTCCTGGTGTCATTAAGTAGAGGAAGAAATCAGAGAAAATCTTTTGGTGAATGAGTACTTTTTACTTGCTAATGGGAAATTTAACATTCGATAAAATATGGAACTCATTTCACTACTTCTCAACCATATTAGTAAATCTTTGAATCATAATAGAAATAGCCATACGCTTAAAAGTACAGGTCTCATGTTTCCTTTGAAGTGTGGAATACTAAAATTTAAAATCATGACTGATTATGTTTTGCTTGGTAGTTAGACTTGCCTAGTATGCATGTCATATATCATTCTCATTGCTTGTTGCTTGTTTGCATGATGTTAATGCTACCTAACTCGGTCTAACTTCTAAGTCGAGTTAGGGGTGTTACAGGTTCATATACCTGAGTCTGGCCATTGTGGGAGGTGACATTTTAGAGAGTGTTGGGGTAATCTCGATGTTTGTTGGAATTGTGCTGTTAAGCCTCAGAGGGGTCGTGGGCGTGGCCAAGGTAATTTTAGCGTAGGGAGGATGGTCAAAGGAATGTTGCTCATGTTATGGCAGTTCAGCCTGAGGCTGGTGGATCAGCTAGGGTGTATGCACACCACGAGGGGAGGAATGACACGAATGTGATCGCAGGTACCTTTACTTTGCAATCCTTTTCATTACTTTCTTTGATTGATTCTGGTTGCATGCACAGTTGATTGATATACCGGTTGAGTTTCTAGGTGTGGGTATGCAAGTGACGAGTTCTTTCGGTGAGACGGTTATGGTTAGGAAGTTGTATAGGAGATGTCTGTTGATGGTTCAAGGACATGTGTTTGCAGATGATATGATGGAGTTACCTTTCTATGGTTTTGATGTTATTCTTGGTATGGATTGGTTGCCTGAGCATAGGGTTGTGGTAGATTGTGAGACCAAGCGTGTTTCGTTGAGGCTTGTCGATGATTATGAAGTTGTGGTGGTTGGTAAGAATGTTAAGTTCTTTTCCAATGTTGTTTCGGCTTTGGAAGTGTAGAAGTTGTTAAAAGTAGGATGTCGTTCATACTTGGCGTATGTTATGAATCCGAATATGAAAGAGGCACGTCCCCAGGATATCTGGACTATTTGTTATTTTCTGGGGGTGTTTCTGGAGGAGTTGACTGGTTTGCCACCTAATAGAGAGGTGGAGCTTTGTAACGAGACATATGCGGATGTGCCGAAGATGGCCTTTCACACATATTACAGGCATTATGAGTTCTTGGTGTTACCGTTTGGGTTGACAAATGCGTCTGCAGTTTCATGGATATGATGAATAGGGTGTTTCATGAGTTTTTGGATTAGTTTGTAGTGGTGTTTATCAATGATATCCTTGTGTATTCACGTACCAATGAGGATCATGATAGGCATCTATGAATTGTTTTACAGACCTTTTTGAATAATCAGTTGTATGCTAAGTTAAACAAGTGCGAGTTTTGGATTAAGGAGGTGGTGTTTCTTGGTCATGTGGTATCGGCGGAAGGTATTTGTGTGGATCCGCAGAAAATTGAGGCGGTTGTGAATTGGAAGCAACCTAAGTCGGTGACGGAGGTTCGTAGTTTCTTGGGTTTGGCGGGATATTATCGTCATTTCGTGGATGGTCTTTCTAAGGTTGTTGCTCCTTTGACGAAGTTGTTGCAAAAGGATATTAAGTTTGAGTGGACGGAGGCTAGGCAACAAGCTTTTGAGAAGTTGAAGGAAGCTTTGACGCAAGCTCCGATCTTGATTCAACCCGAGTTAGAAAAAGAGTTTGTGATCTATAGTGATGCATCCTATGTGGGGTTAGGGTGTGTGTTGATGCAAGGTGGTGGAGTTGTGGCTTATGCATCTAGACAATTGAAGGTGAACGAGCGCAATTATCCTACCCATGATATTGAGTTAGCTGCAATGGTGTTTGCGCTAAAGATTTAGAGACGTTTTCTTTATGGTGAGAAATGTGTGGTGTATTCGGATCATAAAAGTTTGAAATATTTGATGTCACAGAAGGAGTTGAATCTTAGGCAATGAAGATTGTTGGAATTGCTTAAGGATTATAATTTGACGATCGAGTATCATCCTGGTAAGTCTAATGTAGTGGTCGATGCTTTGAGTAGGAAGGTGGTTGTAGAGATGAGGGCCATGTTTGCGCGGTTGAGTTTGTCGCAAGATGGCGGGTAGGTAGCCAAGTTGCATGTGAAGCCTTCCTTAGCTCAATTGATTAAGGAGAAGTAGTTACTCGATGATTCGTTCATACCGCATGTTACAGACATTGCGGAGGGTAATCCGACGAACTTTTGTTTTAATGAAGATGGTGTTTTGTGTTTTAAGAGTCGGATAGCTGTGTCGGAGGATGCTTAGTTAAGGAGCACTATTCTAACTGAGGCGCATAGTAGTCCTTTTGTTATGCATCCTGGTAGTACTAAGATGTATCGTGGGTTGAAGGATGAGTACTATTGGGTTGGTTTAAAGAGGGATGTCGCTGATTTTTTGAGTAAGTGTATGGTTTGTCAGCGAGTGAAGGCTGAACATTAGTTTCCTTCCGGGTTGTTGCAACCTTTGAAGATACCGGAATGGAAATGGGAAAGGATCATGATGGATTTTGTGATGGGTTTGCCTTTGACCCTGTCATAGAAGAACTCTATTTGGGTGATTATGGATCGTTTTACGAAGTGTGCGTATTTCTTGGTTGTGCATACTAAGTATTCGATGGATAAGCTGCTGAGTTGTACATCGCAGAGGTTGTGAAGGTGCATGGAGTGCCTAAGTCTATTGTGTCAGATCGGGATCCGCATTTTACATCAAGGTTTTGGGAATGTTTACATGGAGCTTTGGGTACACGGCTCAATTTTTGTACTTTGTATCATCCACAAACGGATGGTCAGTCTAAGTGTGTTATTCAAGTGCTTGAGGATATGTTTCGGTGTTGTGTTATAGATTTTCAAGGATCTTGGGAGAGACAGTTACCTTTGGTGGAGTTTGCTTATAATAATAACTATGAAGCAAGTATACAAAATGGCTCCATATGAAGCTTTGTATGGTAGGAAGTGTAGAACGCCTCTTTGTTGGGTGAAGCGGGGGAAAAGATTGTTTCTCTGCTGGTTATGCTTAAAGGAACAAGAGAAAAAGTGAAGCTCTTTAGTGATCGTTTTAAAGCGGCTTCGGATAGGCAAAAGTCTTACACGGATTTGAAGTGTAAGGAGATTCAGTATGCGGTTGGTGATTAAGTGTTTTTGAAGGTTTCGCCTTGGAAGAAGGTGATGAGGTTTGGTCAGAAAGGTAAGTTGAGTTCGAGGTTTATTGGACCATATGAGGTGCTTGAGCGCGTTGGACTGGTGGCTTATAGATTGAGGTTGTCGCTTGAGTTGGAAAAGATACATGATGTTTTCCATGTATCCATGCTGCGGAAGTATAGATCGGATCCATTGCATGTTATACATGTTGAGGAGGTTGAGTTGAATCTAGATCTGACTTATGATGAGGAACCAATTAAGATATTGGATGTAGACAACAAGATTTTTCGCGGGAAGACCATAGAGTTGGTTAAGGTGTTATGGCGACGCCGAGGTGTTGAGGAAGCTACGTGGGAAAGGAAGGATGACATGATGAAGTAGTTTCCTCGTCTTTTTCCACCAGGTAAATTTTGAGGACGAAATTTCTTAAGTGGGGGAGAGTTGTAACAGCCCGATTTTGGGCCTAGGAGTTACCCGGGTTCAGGCAAGATGGTTCAGTCGAACCGATTTCGGCAATTTAGGCTATTTTCAGGAATAAATCGATTTGAAGGATTTTTGGAAGAATTTTTTTTAAATCATTATTTAATATATAAATGATTTTGGTGGGATCGATTTTGGAAAATGGATTTTGGGGGTTTTACATTTTGGGACAAGTTACCAAAAAATAAAATCTTAAAATTATTTTGGTGACTATTTTGTAAAAGATCAAAACTTTGAATCTTTAAGGAGCATTTGACCCAAAGTCTAATTTAGACTTTTTCCTCTTAATTAGCTAATTTTAAAGTGGTTTTAATAAATAAAATAAGCTGGAAAGAATTAATTAGGCATTAATCTCTTAAAACATATTTCACGTAACTAACTTTTCTCTCAAATTCTCTTCAGCCAAACATCAGTTTCTTCTTCAAAGATTTGAGGTAAACACTTGATTTAATTCATCTTTTTAACACTAAATGATTTCCTATCAAAACCTTATGGTTTTATCTTTGTTTTCTCATGTAAATTTATACAATTAGGGGGGAAAGCAATCATTAGAGGTAAGGTTCCGTTCTTCTCCTCTAATGAAAGGTTCTTTACTGAAATTCTCAAGTTCTTGATCTTTTATGAATGTTTTCTAATGGGTTTTGATGATATAGTTGTGAAAAATTGGTTTAATTGATGTTTAATGGGTGAAATTAATTAAGGGTCGTTTTGATTTGATAATGCTGGGTTTTATGAAGATATTAAACATGATTTTGATGTTTGACAATGAGGTTTAATGGATTTTTATGTGGTAATCCCAAAACTAGGTGAATTTTTTGATTCTTGGGTTGAGATCTTTGAGTTTGTGGCTTGTTTAAGTGGATAATTGATGGTTGGTGCTGTTTTGGTGTTGAGGAGATGTTTTTAGATGTATCTTGATGATGTTTTGTTGTTGATCTCGCTGTGTAAGGGCTGGTGTTTGATTAGAGTAGTTTCATCGATGTTTTCGGTTGTTTCCTGGTAGCGAAATGTTGATAGTTGTGTAGAGAAAGTGTAGAGTTCTGTCGCGGGGGATTTTGATGCAGGGAAGTGCACTAATCCTCTGTTTTGCTTTGGTTAGAAGTAGGGAGAATGATCCGATAGCGTTGGAAGAGGTTTCGATTGATCCGGAGGCTTGAGATCGCTTCGGCAAAGCAAGCAAAGCATTGTCGGTGAGTGGAAATGATTTTAAAAGCTTTTCAAAGGTTTGAAAGGAAGGTTTGGGGGTTTAGATTGAGCTTGAAATGCTAATCTAAGCTCGGAAGTAAGTATGAAAGGTTTCGCTCTCAGTTTTTGCTTTTTCCCATTGTTTTGCTAAATCATGCTCATGTTTGAAGATGGATTTGTTACCTAACGTTATGCTTATTTTTATGAATTGAGAGATGATTCAAATGATCCCATGAGATTGATTTATGATTTTAAAGAGGTTATACCTTGTTGAGAAAATGTTATGCATTGGTTGTTCTTTAGAAATGGGATGAGAAATGTTTTATGTTTATGTATTGAAAAACAATAAGGTAACATTGTTTTAAAGTGTATATTGGCAAGTGATTATGCTTATTATAATTAGATATAATTGGTCGACCAATAGGATGAGAGTGCACTATAATATATACAAAATTCGTACGCGAGCCAAATTCTTTGGTTACACATAGGGGTAGTTCTATTATGTTGCGAATGATGGGGTAGTGCCATCACCATGGGCAATAGGGGTAGTGCCAACCTGGCCGAAGTGTGCATTATGGTGGGTAGTATCACTATGAGACTTGATGGGGTCAGAGCCATAAAGGTGTCTGCATGTCCGAACATCCGCACATCCGGATCACTTGAATGCTAATATATGAGATTAAATGTATCATTGTTTTAAAAGGTTTTGTATAATGGGATTTATACATGAGATTCTATTTTGAATTGTGGTTTGTAATGTTCAAGCATGTGAAGCTTACATTGAGATTTGCAATAAGTTTAATGCATGAGATAAATGATACATGTGTAGAAAGGTAAATGATTTTTCTTTGATGGGTTTTAAAGCATTTGAAAGTATTTGAGCATGATGAGAAAAGGTTTTCAAAAAGGCATTATTGTGGTTTTCAAATGAGCGTCCTTCACTAAGCTTGTTGTTTACGCTCTCTTCTCTTAACAATGCAGATAAATAGCTTGTTGGGCAGCAAGGAGGCAAGAGTAGAAGTCCAGGAGGTTCTTTAAGCTCAATGTGCTTTTTGAACTAAATGGTAGTAATAATTTGGCAATGGGAGGGGTATCATATGTTTTGGGAGTATGTTTGATGAACTCCCTAGTTTGGCACGTGTTTGTGTTGCCTTTAAAGACTTGTAAATGGCCTTTATTGTTTGGTTTGAGCTTTGGTATGGTTTTTGGTGTTTAACTTGACTTGGCAATAGGGTGTATGCCTATAGATTTCCATTTGAGTATATGATCATGTTTTGGTGTTGTTTCTGGTGCTTTTGGCTGAAGATTGATCCTTGAATATGATATGTGTGACTTTGAAGCATGTTAGAGTGGTTTCAGTAGCTTAATTGTGTGATTAAACAACAAAATTGAACATTACAGGACCAGGCATATCAGTACGCGGGCTACTGTATCGATACAGGTAAGCCATTTGAGGCATGTCGTATCTGTACGGGCTGAAGGCAAAAAGGGAAAGGGTTTCGATACGCGGGGGTATGATTAATGCTACTGGAATTTGGGGTTTTAAAAATTACAAGCACCGTACTGATATGGGCCTAATGTTATCGATATGGCCAGCCGTTATGGTAGTTAAATGGCATCTTTTGAGTTTCTGTTTTCTTATGTTTTGGTCCCTAAATGTCGTAAATGCACTTGAGTGAGTTTGGATAGTCGTGATAAGCTGAAAATTGACGTGTGAGCATGAAATATGACTAATTGTATATTGGTAACTTTAATTCCACATTAAGTCCCTAAAATTTGTAAGTTTTACAAAATGGTCCCTAATTGACAACCGGAACAATTGGATGTCGAATCGACGCCCGATTGAGTTGTAAATTCACCTGCTGCGAGCTCGTTCTCTTAGGATAATAATTTTGCATCCAGAGAAGATAAAAACAAAAAAGGGATGTTTATTGAAGAGAAACTTTTGGGTTTTTCTTCAATATTCCCCGTGTGACTCGTTCGGTTTGATTTTGCGACTTGACCGAGTCGAGGGGGTTACATATAATATCCCTACAAGCTCCTAGTATGGTTGAAAAGTAGATAGACTAATCACTTTTAGCCCTTTTGTTTGTGTATATGTTGTTTATGGTATGTATAAGTCTTAAAGGCCTAAAATGATGTTTTCAAATTGGCTAAAAGTGGTAAAATGGTTCATATTTGGCCTAAAAAGGTAAAAAACAAGAAAACAGATTCAAATGGCTATAAAATTTGGCATGATAGTAGAATGTGATGTTATAGACTTGTCTGCAAAATTTTATAGGTTTTGGACATTGTATGGTAGGTCAAAAGGGATAAAAACAATTCCAAATCTGTCATTATAAACCTTGTCGTACCGATACGGATAATAGCGTATCGGCGTATCGATACCACTTTAGACGTATCAGTACAGATTTTCAACACTAGAATTTGACTTGCAAAAAAGGTTTCGGTACGGCTTCAAGGCATACCGATACCTGTTCAATTGTACCGGTACAGCTAAGGCTGTACCGATAAGAGTTTTGGTCACTCAAAATCAAAAATAGGTAAAATGTGCATGGCTTACTGATATGGCTTCTCGAGTATCGGTACCGGTTTAGGTAAATCGTTAAAAGCTTTTGTAATGATTTTGAGAAGTTGCATATTGGTCACCTATGAGTTATTTACTTAATTGAAAAGCTAAATGGATTCCAATTAACATGAAAATTTGCATGTACACTGATTTCAGGTTGAAATTCATTGTATTGAAGTTAATTTCAGTAAATGACCTATAATTTATTAAGTTTATAGATTAGTCCCTAAAGCTTGCAAAAGTCAAAAATTGGTCTTAAACTCATGGTTAGTGACTTATATCGAATCACTGTTCCACTGTATAGATGTAGTATTATTTTGAGACTTCGAAATATGAATTGTATTGATCTTTAATTCACTTTATCTTTGAACAAAAATTAAATTATTGTACAGATCACTGTATTAAACTCTGGTAACATACTCCGACCTAGTTCTCGACAAACCCAGGAAGGGGGTGTTACTTTTGTGGCATCAAAGATAGATTTTAGTCGATTTTAGGACTAAACCTACGCTTATTGTATTGCCATTGCATTGCATTTGCCACCTAGGAGTTATGTATCGTGTATATAGTGACCTGATGACTATCCCAATCTCTTTTCTTTATATTACAGAGATGTCTGACTCAAATGAAGCTCATATAAATGAGCATGCTACTGGCTCCTTGACTCATGGCGAGGAGACAAGGGGGAGACCCTCTGAATCCACAAAATCCCTTTCCTCAACATTGAATCAGTAGCACAAACTGCTCTAGTTGAATGTTATCGGAACATGGCTAACATTTTCCAACAATTCATGAATTTAATGTGAGCTGAGTAGGTTGTGCAACCTACTGCAGCTATTATCCAATATACTCAGGCTCTTATTGATAAGCTATCACAACATCGAGCTTATACCTTTACTGGTCAGGATGATGATAATCCTGAAATTGCTAAATATTGGTTGGATAACACGTTGAGAATTTTAAATAAGCAGTTGCAGTGTTCGGATGAGCACAAGCTAGAATGTTCCCTCACGTTGCTCACTGATGAGATGTTTCATTGGTGGGAGACTACTATTCTTACAGTCTCCAAAGAAATAGTAACATGGGAGTTCTTCCTTCGAGAATTCCAAAAGAAATATATTAGCGAGTTCTATCTCGCAGAATGGTATAGTATCTTCCTCCATCTTAAACAAGGTGGCCAACCAGTGGAGCAGTACATCTATGATTTCTGTAAGTATTACAGGTATGGTGCCGAGCACATTAAAAATGAGAAAGAGAAGTGCAGAATTTTCATTGCTGGACTCAATGATGAGCTACGCCCTATGTTCACAGCATTGGGCATCACTGATTTTCAAGACCTTGTGAACAGAGTCTAGGCCACTAAAGCAACACAAAGAGCCCAAAGGACTGGTGGGTCAAGCAAGTCAGATAAGATATTTCGAGATGATTCTCGACCTCCCAAGTGGAACAATGAAGAAAGTATCAAGACCCTAAAAGAAATGTGTACCCACAACCTTCCCATTCAGGGAACATCTAGACGCCACAGACTATGACTCGGTCCTTTGCTAAAGCGGCCTCAGTTGATAGCACTAGAGGCTCGAGTCGAAGCTTTCAGTACCCAGTTTGTAACTATTGTTAGAATAAACATCCAACAAGTTAGTGCCATAAGCAGTTTGGATCTTGCTTTTATTGTGGCGAGCAAGGCCACTTCATTTGATATTGTCCTCCCAATGTCACCAAGTCCACTATTTCACCAGCCAACATTGCTTCCTCTACTCAATATTTTTGAGGCAAGGATCATCTTGAGTTGCGGGGAAACCTAGCGGCTTAGGAAAGACATCGAACAGGCAATAATCGAAGACCTTTGCCCAGATGTATCATGTGAGGAGTAGTGAGAAGGAGGATGATCCCGACATCATTTCAGGTATTATTGAGTTATTTTCACATTTCTTATATGCATTGATTGACCCTGGTTCTACTCACTCCTTTATAAGTACCATATTAGTTAAGAAGGATAGGTTCTCCTTTGAACCTATAGTATCAAAATTTTTTGTAACCAATCTGTTGGGTGATTGTGTCATCGTGAGCCTTGTGTGTAAAAATTATCCCTTATTGATCATGAGATTCCATTCCCGACCAATTTATTAGAACTTTCAATCCATGAGTTTGATGTTATATTGGATTTAGATTGGCTCGGTGAACATCAAGCTTGGGTAGATTGCAGCAAGAGGAAGTTGTATCTTCGATGTCTTGGTAAAGAAAGCATCACTTTGATGAATTCAAGAAACCCTTCACTGTATGCTTTGACTTTGGAAGCCAAGGATGAATCCCAATTTCCAGACATTGACATCGTGTGTGAATTCACTTATGTTTTTCCTACTGAGCTTCTGTGATTACCTCTAACCCTTGAAGTGGAATTTGGCATTAAAGTGCAGCCTGAAACTACCCTAATTTCTATTGCACCTTATCGAATGGCAGCTATTGAACTGAAAGATTTGAAAGCCCAAATTCATGAATTACTTGACAAATAAATTATTTGACCAGGTTCTTCACCTTGGGAAGCTTTTTTCCTTTTTGTAAAGAAGAAAGATGATTCCATGAGACTATGCATCGATTATTGACAGTTGAAGACGGTAACCATCAATAATAAGTATCCATTGCCAAGGATAGATGACCTATTCGACCAGCTTAAGGATGCCTCTGTGTTTTCCAAGATTGAAGGATTCCTTATATGCCTCTGTGTAATACCCCTAAAATCGGGTCAACAGTATTTAGTGATATTTGTACTTAAATATGCTGTTGAGACAAAATAAGCTTGTATGATTTTAATTTATTAATATTATGACCGGTTTGGAATTAGATTAAAGTGTGACATTAATTGGAATGTTATTATTTTTATAGATGACTTAAATTGATTTATATATATTTGGATTAGGATAGAATGTGATGGATTAAGGATCAAAATATAAAGGAATGAAAATATTGTACCTGATTTCTAAGGACCAAACAAATTATAATTCAAACCTTATGTTTTGCATGAAAAATAAGTAGATTTGATAGGACCCCTATACTTGTCATACCATGCAACATGACAAATGTGTAGGATGGGAACCACTCGGCATTGAAGGAAAGACCAAGCTTTGGTCAATATTTTCTTTCTATGTTCTTTTCACAAGGGAGTTTACCAAGGAGGGAGTGAAAAAGGAGAATGGGAAGGGAATTTTGGGTGAATGGTTGAGTCTTGCATCGTTCAAATAGGAGATATAAGAAGAGGGATTTAGCTAAGAAGGTAAAGAACTTGCTTTCTCCTTTTGATTTAGTTTGTGCTTTCGAATAGATGAGATGGATGTCTACAGATTAGAGCTGTCCTTCGATGATTATGGTTTAGTAGTTAGAAGCAGGTTGTTATGCTTTGCATGTTAGGATTGTTTTCTTTGAATTTTTTATGATGTTACGGACTTTTTGGGGGGATATGTGAATTATGTTGATTTAGATTGCTTGAAAGGTTAGAATTTGATGGTGATCTTAGTAAAAGAAATATTTGGAAATGAATGTATGTTTGCAAGGTGTTTGAGGTTGTTTTAATAGCTTGAAAACCAGGTGAAAATTTGTTCAAATAAATCAAAGATTGTTTTATGTTAGCATAAGAATAAAGGGGATTGTTTAATATTATGTATATATACCAAAGTGAAATCTGGGCAGAACTGTACCTATAAGGAGTTTAAGGGGCTGTTTGCATAGTTAAATAGAACTGCTTTGTGAAAACTATTTTTAAAGGACTATTCACATAAGTATAAATGCATAATTGGACTGTTTTGATCAAATAAATGTACATGTATGAGAGTTGCCTTGTTTGGCATTGGTAAGGATTTATGTAGGCCGTTTTGGTGAACTAGAAATGTTAATTGTTTATTTATCCAGTATGGAACTGAATTATGTTTAAAGCTATTTTGCAATGACAAGGGGTTGTTAAAAATATCAAGTGAATTGCTTGATGAGTACAAATGTATATATGTAAAAAGAAGCTATTTTGAATGTAAGTAAGTAAAGTTAGGGACTGTGCTGTACATGTGATTGTATATATATGAAATCGAATTTGTTTTTGTATAAATATGAACATTTAGTTTACCAAGACCATTTGTTCGATATTAACATCAGTATAACCTGTAACATATTTACTTCACGTGATAAGCCCCAATTCGTTCAAGATTCATTAGTAGGAATCATAGAATTTGTTTTGACATTAAACTAACCATCTGGACCACCCACTTTTACTTAAGGCTTAACAACAAAGAAGGTTCAATTATACCAACCCCCAAACTTGCAAAATGTTATGGTGATCCATATATCTAAAGATCTTATAGCCACATAAGCAATCACACAATTCTATAAGGGCATCTACTCATAATAAGCAGTCAACCACCATAGAAATAATTAAGGGCCATTTACAGATCATTGAAAACTTAACAAGCTTATACATATATAAGCTAATCAAAATGAAACTTAGATGCATTATGCAACTTATTTGCTATGTGCCACCCTCTAGGAGAAAATAAGAAGTTACGACATACTTCTTGACACTCATGGTCCTGCAATCTTGATAGATAGCCAGAACGATGGTTCCTTGAAAGATAATGAAAGGGGAAGGTAAATACCTTATGCTCGAATAGATAAGCATGTTCTATCCTTCTCATGCTCGAATAAATAAGCACACTGAAAAAAGGGTTCCATCCTCCTCATGCTCGGATTGTTAAACAGGTTCTATTCTCCTCATGCTCGAATAGATAAGCAGATTCTATTGCAGAAAAAGTTCACACCTGTAAAAAAATTGACATAGGATAGAGTTATGATAATCATGCCCCTAAGGATGTCAAAAACATGAATGCGTGTCTCTTTTGCTTTTATTAGTTTTCTTGAATCATATCATCTCAAACATTTTCTCAACTCTGGCAACAGATGGTAAGTGTCTATTCTGGCCCATCCCATCAAAAGAAGAAGTATGACTTCCTTTCATTTCTCTACACTGAAAAGGCTTTGCACCATGTTATTAGGATCACAATGAGCAAGTAAGTTTGCACCAGCCCATCTTTCAATAGTAGTTGGCTTCACCATTTTCTTGTTGTTAAAATTCCATCGACCATTCCTTGGAAAGAAGTCTTCACCATTACCCACTTTTAACTTCAGTAATTGTAGGACCCGCCCTTTAATTTGGGTGAAATTGGAGTTCAACAACGCACCAACATGTTGTACTAAGGGTTTAATACCATAGCTACAGAAAGGTTTGACAATACATTTTTCTTGTAACTTCTGACTTGATTTTCAACCATGAAAACTTTTTGCAAAATATTTGAAGCTTTCGCATAGCATTTCTAAGATACCAAAGAGCGAAACTCCATGGGGATATATGTGGGATGCTTTGTCTTGCCAACACTAATGCATGGGAAATCATCTGAATATTGCAACTGTATGCTATGATGGTTGACAAAATAATCATAGATAGTCATCTCCATCGTCTCTGCTTCACCATTCTGATTATTAGTACTTCTTTGCTTCACTGAGAACATTTCTGATCTTTTGCACATTTGCCCACTTAATCCAGTTATCTTGTACTCCTGGTTAGACAGATTGACTTTATCCTCATATTCTTTAACACTCTTTTAGCCTTTGTCAAGTTATCATTGTAGTTAATACATCAATGTTCAGTGACAAACCTCCTTGAATCATGTTGTTCTCCCGATGGATTATGATGTCATCAATGTTCAGTGTTAGGTCTTCTTGAGTGGTCTTGAATGAGAGCCCCCATATCCTTATTTCCTCCAGTGTTTGTAAAATTGATCTCATTGTTGTAGAAGACAAGCTATCTCATGTAAGCATCTCTATTTTTGCAACATGCTGCCTTAGGGTAATGTCAAAACATCTCTTGAGGGTTCTCTAATTCCTGCTTCCACAGAGATCTTCGAATTGCTTACATGGAAATCTTTGCAGCAAAACCTATTTCCACCTTGAACCTCTTCATATGTTTGTTGCTCTTTATCCCCTAAGCTCCAAATTTAACCACGGAATACCTCATAGTTCCAATACCCTTTTAAACAAATTTCAAAGTAATGCCCAAAAATCTTTTGTATATTTTAAGTGATGTCAAATTTATTAATTCTCATTTCAATGCAAGATGCTTGTACGAAAAAGGGAGATGGGATCAGCAAAGAAATGAGGGCTAAGAAACAAAACTTTATCAATATTGTGACAAACAGAAAAGACTTTACAAATACTCAAACATCAATGACCAAAACTCCTCTTGTCAAAACGCCGTGAGATGTCCTGAATGTTACCCATGCTGAGCAGACTGTGACAATGGTGACAATGCGAGAAAATTCATAAGTCATCTGTGTTACATTCCCGGGAGAATTTCCTTGATTATTAACTACCTAAGATGTCCTTTGTGGGTTTTCAACTTAGGTCCTCCTTTGGTTTCAAAACGCCCTTTGCGGGTTTTCATTTTGAACCCCTCTTTTCTTTTTTCTTTTTTCCTCTTTTTTTCCTCTTCTTTTTTTCCTTTTTTTCTTTTTCTTTTTCGTTCTTCTTCAGACATAATACTTTTTTGAGTAAATTTGAGTTTATTGGACTTTGAAGTTCATCTCCATCCATTTCAACCAAAATTAATGCCCCACCTAAGAAAACATTTGTTAAAATGTAAGGTCTCTCCCAATTCAGTGCCTATTTTCCTCGGGAATCGCTTTGGATTGATAATTTCTTTTTTAGTACCAAAACACCTTCTTTAAATTCTCTCAGGCGAACTTTCTTCTCGTGAGCCCTTATCATCCTTCTTTGATACATCGGCCCATGATAAAGTGCCTTCAATCTTTTCTCTTCAATTAAATTCAACTGGTCATATCTTGCTTGAACCCATTCAGATTCTTCCAACTTCGCTTCCATTAAGACACAGAGCGATGGTATTCTGACCTCAATTGGTAATACTGCTTCTGTTCCATATACCAATGAGAAGGGTGTTTCACCAATAGAAGTTCCTACTGCGGTTCCATAGGCATATAAGGCAAAAGGTAGCTTCTCATGCCAGTCCTTATAAGTATCAACCATTTTTGCAACTATCTTCTTAATGTTTTTATTTGCAGCCTCCACTGCTCCGTTCATCTTTGGGCGATACACCACTGAATTATGGTGCTTGACATTAAACTATTCACAGACTCCGGTTATCATCTTATTATTCAGATTGGAGGCATTGTCGGTGATGATACTTTTAGGCAAGCCATATCAACAAATGATTTCCTTTTTCAAAAACTTGCAAACCGTAGATCTAGTGACGTTTGCATAAGAAGTTGCTTCTACCCATTTTGTCAAATAGTCAATGGCTAGTAAGATAAAATGATGCTCGTTTGATGCCTTGGGGTGAATCTGTCTGATAACATCTATGCCCTATATGGAAAAAGGCCAAGGAGATGGCATTACATGAAGTGATTGTGGAGGTGTATGAACCTTATCATCATAAATCTGGCACTTATGGCATTTGCGAGAGTAATTAATGCAATCACCTTCCATGGTTGACCAATAGTACCCAAAGAGCATGATTCTTCTAGCCATGGTGAAGCCAATGGGGTGAGTTCCACAAACTCCTTCATGAACTTCTTCCATAATTAACTGAGCTTTTTTTGCACCCACACATCTTAGAAGCACTTGATCTCGACTTCTTTTGTATAAAATTTCTCCATCAAGCACATACCCTGATGCCATTTTCCTGATCATTTTTTCTCATTCTCTATAGCTTGCGGTAGGTACTACTGTAATTTTACATATTGCAAGATGTCTGGTACCATGGCAAACCATCTATTTCTTCTTCCACATTATAATAATGGGCTGGGGAGTCTAGCATATGTAACCTGATGGGAATCATCTCTTAACCTTTATTTTCTTTAAACATGGCTGCTAAAGTAGCTAAAGCATCAGCCATTTGGTTGTCTTATCTGAGGAGATACTTGAAAGTGATCTCATCAAATTCTTTGGTCAACTCAAGGACCAACTTGTGGTATTCTACCAACTTTACATCTTTTGTCTCTCATTCACCACGTATCTGATAAATGACCAAAGCAGAGTCCCCAAAAACTCTTAAAGTACAGATTTTCCTTTGTATAGCCTCTCTTAGACCCATTATACAAGCCTCGTATTCTGCCATGTTATTAGTGCAGAAGAATCTTAATCGACTGGTAAAAGGGTAATATTCTCCTTCTGGCGAAACCAAAATTGCCCCTATACCTTGTCTTAATACATTTAATGTACCATCGGAGTTCATAACCCAAGATTCTGTTGGAGGCTCATCATCTTCTGTGATACACATCAAATTTTCATCAAGGAAATTAAAATCCAATGCTTCATAATCATCACAAGCGCGACTTGCCAAAAAGTCAGCTATGACACTCCTTTTTATTGCTTTTTGGCTCACATACTGAATATCAAACTCTGATAGTAACATCTGCCAACGTGCTAATCTTCCCGATAAGGTTGAAGATTCTATCATGAACTTTAAAGGATCCAATTTCGAGATTAGCCATGTAGTGTGATATAACATATATTGCCTGAGTCTTTTAGCTACCCATACCAAAGTACAACATAGCTTTTTAATTGAGGAATATTTGGTTTCACAATCAATGAACTTCTTGCTCAGGTAATATATCACCCTTTCTTTTCATCCAGTATCGTCATGTTGCCCTAATACACAGCCCATAGAATTTTCATGCACCGTTAAATAAAGGATTAAGGGCCTCCCCAAAATAGGTGGTACTAATACGGGAGGGTTGGTTAACAGCTCTTTGATCTCTTCTAAAGTTGTCTGGCATTCTTCATTCCATGTCCCTGGGTTATTCTTTATGAGTAGCCTGAAAATTAGATCACACTTATCAGTTAACTGGGAGATAAAACGGGTGATGTAGTTTAACCTCCCCAGGAAACCCCAAACCTCATTCTGTGTTTGAGGTGGTGGGAGCTTTTGTATGGCCTTAATTATGTCTGGATCAATCTCAATTCCTCTCCTAGTCACCAGAAAGCCTAATAGCATTCTGGATGTAACTCCAAATGTACACTTGTTTGGGTTAAGCTTTAGCTGGAAGTTCCTCAGCCTTTGAAAGAGTTTCTTTAGGTTCACCAAATGTTCTTCCTCATATCAGGATTTGGCGATCATATCATCTACGTAGACTTCTACTTCTCGATGCATCATGTCATGGAAAAGAGTGACCATGGATCTTTGGAAAGTTGCCCCCGCATTCTTTAGACCAAAGGGCATTACTTTATAACAAAAGGTTCCCCAAAGTGTTATGAATGTGGTCTTTTCCTTATCTTCTGGGCACATTTTAATCTGGTTATACCCAGAAAACCCATCCATGAAAGAGAAAATGGAATGTCAAGCTCTATTGAGATCCCTATAGTGCACATGCGTACTTTTCCATCCTTCTTGGGAATTCGGACAATGTTGGCCACCCATTTTGGATACTAAGCTACCTCTAAAAATCTTGCATCAAACTGTTTCTTCACCTCATCCCTAATTTTTAGAAGCATATCTGCTTTCATCCTCCTAAGCTTCTACTTTATAGGCTCGCATACTAATTTTATTGGAAGATGATGTACAACGATGTCAGTGTCAAGACCTGGCATATCTTGATATGACCAAGCGAAGATATCCTTGAATTCTTTCAAAAGCTTGATCAAGCTTTGTCGAGTATGGGCTGTAATGGTGGTGCCAATCTTCACCTCTCGTTTCTCTTCTTCAGTACCGAGATTCAGTATTTCTAACGCTCCCTTGTACGGGAGAATAAGTTTTTCCTCTCCTTCAACCATATTGAGCAATTCTTTTGGCAAATCATATTCTTCTTCATTATCAACGTCATCAACTTCTTCTAAGCATAAAGGTGATTCAAAGTCAACTTCAGCATTGGTCTGAGAGTCATTTAAGTCATTGATATCTGAAAACCTTCAAAGAAAAAGGGATAGAGATATATACAGAGAAAAGGGATGAATGGAATGAATGTTTTTAGTTTTAACTTTAAGTTTTATTTATAGGAAGAGTTTGCCGCACATGATTTGTTGGAAGAAAGAAATTGCATTTTTATTGAAATTTAAATTATAAAGTTTGACATAGACCCTTTACATAAGATCTCTAATTGACATCGGGTCTAAAGGCAAAAAGGTGGGTTTTGAGAATTACTCTGAGACTGTCTTCAAGACTATAGGAATTTCTTCAACAGTCCAGTTGTCAAGTTCAGAGCAAGGGCAAATCTTGGACAGGTATTTGTTCTCTTCTTCCTCGTCTGTTACAGTGTTGATGCTCAGCTTTTCAAACGCATCACACAAATTATTCTTTCCTTTCTCTTCCTCATTAACTGCGGCACTTGGATCTAGCAGTCCCCCAGATCTGAAGTTATGGCTCATGGTGGAAATGTCATCGGTTCCCACTCAATTTCTCCTCCTTTCAGCCTTGCCTGTCTTTTTCCTAGCGTTTCCTTATTTTTGCCTTCCTTTGCCAATTGTTGGGCTTGAAATCCAACCCAAATTGATCCTTCTTTGCTAGGATTACCATTGGATACAGCCTCCCTTGGTGTCTCTTACCAAATCCTTTTCCAGCTTCAGCTCATTTTCCTAGAGTTTGTTTAACTTGCATCTTTGCTCAGCTGGATAGTTCTCGTTTAGGCACCTTACTCCCTTCAGTGACAAAGGTCGAATTGACTAGCTCTAGTGTCCTAAAGTGACACTCGAGCGTACCCTCATCAATCTTGATAAAGGGTGCATCAGTAGTTACTGATGCAATGATTTCTTCCTCTGCACCTACAGTTATCAATTGGACATCCATCATAAATTTCAACTGTTGATGTAAGGTAGAAGGGACCGCTTCTACTGTATGAATCCATGGGCGCCCAAGCAACCAGCTATAATTGGGCTAATGTCCATGACCACAAACTCAAAATCAAAGGTTGATGGTTTGATCTGCAAAGGCACTTCAATTTTACCCAACACATCATTATGAGTTCCGTCTAATACTCTTATTGTATTTTGATAGGATCTCATATGAAAGCTGTCTATAGGTAGCTTCTTTAGCGATGCTAATGGTAGAACATTCAGGGCTGACCCATTATCAATAAGAATGTCCGGTAGCATATATCATTTGCATCTTGTGGTGATGTGTATAGCTTTGCATGACCTCTTTCCTTCTCTAGGTATTTCTTCATCATTGAACGAAATAATGTTGTTGACAACAATGTTACCGACTAACATATCCATCTTGTCGGTTGTGATCTCCTTTGATATGAACGTTCAGTTCAGAATCTTTAACAAGGCCTCACGGTGGCTCTCAGAACTTAACAGCAGAGATAACATGGAGATTCGAGCTAGGAGCTTATGGAGTTGCTCCACCACACTGTACTCGCTGTGTTTTAGAATCTTCAAAAATTCTTGTGCCTCTGACTCCTTCACTGGCTCATGGTATGTTGTTGGCTTTTCTTTGAAGAAATCTCTATCATCTTCTTTTTCTGACTCTTCAATAGGAGCTTTCATTTGTGTTGCATCTCTATCTTTTACTATTGGCTGGGAGTAGAGCCTTCCACTCCTCGTAAAATGGCTCACTTCATTGACTGGTTCTTCTTTTGTTTTCTCTTCAACAGATGATCCTTCTGGGGTCACCACTGCACAAGCATAATTTCATGGGACCTACTTGTTGTCCTTGTATGGAAACGGGGTTGGTGCCTTAATTATAAGTCGTGAGATTACTCCTCTTGCAGGCTCACTATCTCTTGCTTTAGCCTTAATAACTAAAGGCTTAATTCTGGAATAATCTCTTCTAGAGGATGACTCTTTTGATGTGCAAATGTCCATCATGCACTTCTTATTTTCTTTATCAAGAAACTCTAGTTCTTTTTCATCCATCTAGTTTTGGACCAACTACTTGAACTCTAAGCAATGTTCAATCTCATGTCCTTTCTCCTTGTGACACTTACAATACAATCCATCTTCAATTTCTAGATCCTAGGCTTCTCCTTCTAGCATCCCAGCTTCCACCATTTGAGCCCATATCCACCACATGGGTGCTCTGACCTCAGCAACATGTTTCTTAATCCTTTTGTTTTCGTCCTCCATGATTGCGTTAACTCCTGCTTTCTAGTGATTTAGCAGAGGGTTTCCCTTATCTTCCGACGTATCAAATGACAACATTCCAGACTTTCTTAAATCATATACCACTCTCTTGAATGTGGTGCAATACTCAATGGTGTGCCCCTTAACTTTTGCATGATATTCGCATTGTGCCTTCTCATCGTGCCATGCTAGATATGGTGGTGAGAAAGGAGGAACATGTCTTGGCAGCACCATTTAGGATTTAACTAATTCAGCATATGCCATTGGAATTGGAGGGAAATAGGGTTTTGAGTTCCCTTGATATCTTCGTTCTTTCTTCGGTGGGTTTGTAATTGCTGGAGCTACGGTAGAGACATTGGGCTTGTTAAAGACCACACCCTTTGAATAATTGGGATTATAAACATTAGTGGCATTAACTTCACTTTCCCTCTTTTTATAGGGTTTCTTTATTTCTCCATTATCCAACTTTCTATTTTTCATAGCTGCCAGAATTAGCTCTACATTCATTAACATATCTGCAAAGCTCTTAGTTGCATGATTGAGCATGCGGTCATAGAATGAACCTTTTAATGTCTCCACGAACATTAGGGTAACTTCATTCTCTAGTAATGGTGGATGAACTTGAGCAGCTACATCCCTTCATCTCTGCGCATATTGGCAGAAACTCTCATGATGTTTTTGTTCTATCCCTTGCAGGACCAGTCGGGTTGGAACCATGTCTGAGACATGCTTGTATTGCTTATTAAAAGCTCTAGATAAATCCTTCCATGATCTGATGTTAACCCGTCTTAGCTATGTGTACTAGCGTGCAACTTTCTGCAATACATGGTTAGATGTGTTGACGGGCATGTAGTTCCATTATACTTCTCAAAATCTGGAATTTTTAATTTTGAAGGTACTACCAAGTCTGTCACCAGGCTCAAGTCGTTGGCATCCACACCGCCATTTCTTCTCAGTTTTAGCCTTATCGGCAATCTCATCTAGGTTGGGCACTTCATAGTTGTGAACTCCATCTGTACTGACCTTAAACTCGTTCCAAATGGAGGACTTAACAAAATGGGGAGTCAGTTTAGCCTTTGGTGTTGAAGCTTCCTTTTGCATTCCAGGATGGGTGAAATTCATTCCCTGGAATTAGGGCAGAGCATTGGTTTCCTCTCCAACTTCTGCTGCATCTGGGTCTTTGAATCCCAGCATTGCCGCAATCGATCTAACTGTCTTCTAGTGAACTAATTCCATTTGTTGTTTCAGGTCCGATTCCAGCTTGTCTAACCTATCATGGGTACTTTTGTGACTAGTTTCCAAGGCCACCACTATATCTTCCATCTCTTTGGCTTGGGACTGGGTACCGTACTTGTGAATTGTTTTTGCTATTTTGAATTTCTGTCATTTTTATTTAAGTTAGATTTTATTGTGTTATGAATGCATGCGCAGATGTAAACACACAAATGCAAAGTAAATCAGCAAAACAAAAAAATGCGATGCAAATGGATGAATACAAGCGAAGGCCCATTAATTCCATGAAATATCTTCTCAAGGAACAACTCTTTATTCAATATGAAAGGTTCTTATTACATCAAATTTCATATTTTCTACAAATACTTTTCTGCCCGAACTCCTAATTCCTTTACTTCTTCGACAAGCCACATAAGTCTTGGTCCAACCTCCCCTACTGGTTTGATGTACTAACGTAGGGCTGCAACTTCAGTGGCTAACATCATCAAATATCGAGCCACATCCTTTACCTGAGTCATAGCAGTCCTATCGAACTCATCCCGCTCCTGAAATCTCCTGGCATTGTCTCTGAGGCGAGTGAACTAGTAGTCATTACCTCCATCTATAATATCTTCAAGGACCAAGATCTTCGTCCTATATTCCTGGATGATGTTGTCCATTCTCTCAACCTGTTTCTTCAAGGTAACTTTCTCACTTAAACAGGCCTGAAGTTCAATATAGGTATGATGGTTCTGAAATTCATGCAGCGAACAGTTCAAGTCATCTGCCTTGACCTGCAACTCAGCAACACAAGCTTGGCTTTGCTTCAGCTTCTCACTAGTCTTGTCATATGTTGTTTGTAGCTCAAATAAACAGACCTTGTTGTCGTGGGCCTTCCTTTTCCATGCAGCCACACTTTCTTTCTCTTTTTCAAGAACCCGTTTGCCATATCCATTTTTAGTTGTCAGCTTACCCTTTTTCCTTTCTTCAGTAAGGGCTCATTTGTATTTCTCAACTTCCCGCTTTCCACGCTCTTTCTCCTTTCCCACAGCATGCTCGATTTCCTATTTCCACTGTTCTGGGGTTTTTCTTAGATCAACATTTCGAATAGTAGTCTGAAACTTGAAGAAATCAACCCTTTGAATTTCAAACTTCCTTTCTAAGTCTTCATACAGTTTTATCACTCGCTTCGTCTCCCCTTTATACTTTTCCACGTCAAGGCTTGAATCAAACCTGTCCCGTTGATTTTGCTCTCGTAGGTCTTCTATTTCTAACTTGGCCCTTCTCAACTCTTCTCTTAGAATGTTAGATTCTGTAGGGACTACCTTCAAGTGTTCCTCTAAAGACTTAGCCTGCACGGGTGTAGGTGGTATGACTCTGTCATTCACTCTTACGCGCCTCCAGATATCGTAATCAGGGGTGTGCATGCAATGTTTATCAGACTCCAACTCCATATGATAACAGTGGTTCCATGCATCACTGATTGTCTAAACCTTATATCTGAACTCTCCTTCTAATTCTGATGAACCAAGATCAGTAGTGAATGGGATGAACTACCGAGACCCAAACTGACGAGATACCAGCAAAGAAGCACACCAATTCCTCCCCCCGAATTTAGAGATAAGATTAGAGATAAGAGAACACAGAGGATTCAAAGTAATCTCATACATGAATAATTTTGGGCAGCACATTCCAATACTTCAGGACATGTCCCCTCAGATTATTCGCAACAATTTTGACCAGACTCAAAACCTTAGGTTTTCCACATGGCGCTATTAGGGTAGGCTCTATATTCTCAAACTTGGTTAGGCTCTAAAAGGTACCTGAGCTATCTTTGTTGTCCCCTACCAACTTCAACTCATGAGGACTCACTTCGTATGCCTTCTTGAACGATCAGTATCCTTACAAAGACATGAGGAATATGAGTCCCGAAGGTATTTGGTAGGCTCATACGGAGAATCAATATTCTAACATGAGCAAAGCATTTTCCCTCACTTAACAATTAGGTGAAGCTCGGGTATTGAGCTTTTTGCAACAATTTTAAAATGTGTAAAATAGAGTAACATTCATTAAGCGGACGAATAGATTGAAACACTTGTGAACTTGCAAATTCCCTTTTTTTAAAAAAAACATTTTTTGAAAACAATTTGTGGCCTGACCTTCTGTTGCTTTTTTTAAAAAAAACACAAAAAATTCCCAGCGAAGTCGCCAAGCTTACGGGCATCATTCTACCCTATTTGCTAAAAAATCTGATCAGTACTGGCAAACCACTCCTCGGGTGCCTTGGGTGCCAACCCTCTGAACTCAACTCCTCCTAGACTATGCAAACTCTCCAACGGCAACCCCGTCAGCCCAGTAGCTGGTGCAGGCGCATGCACTCCAGCAACAACAGCTTGAAATGCTTCGGCCATCGCCTGAATCAAAGGCGCCATATCACCCAACACTGGCCCAGCTGGCGCGGGTGGTACTTGCTCCACTCCTAAGGTGGATTAGGCAGAGGAGGTGGCAAAACCCTAGGAGGTACAATATTCTCCTAATTCTCTTGCCCAACGTCTACAGCGTTCGTGCTAGCCCTCAATTCTTTCCTCGGTCCCATCATACTAATTTATCTAAGGAATGATAATCATATCAAACAAAAATAGTTAGGCCAGCTTCAAGCGAAGATCCAAGACTTCCATTTCAAATCAAACATGTCAGACTGTAGTAATAAGGCAATGTGTCCCACAATATATACCCCAACATGGCATATAACAATCAACGGACATATAACAATCACCGTGCATAGAAACCAATAGTAATCAATCCATAGAAACATCTCAACAATCATAACCTTACCCCAATTATCGCAAACCTGGCTCTGATACCACCAAATGTAAACCTTTCGACCCAGCCCTACCAAATCGAGTTAGCTACATTGGGTTTGCCAAAACAAACCTGAATCGATTAACTAAACTTAGGTCTATTTTTTCTTTTCATTTTGTCTAGATGTGACATTTTGTATAAGGTGTGCATGCTGGTAGCGGTTGAAATCTTAACTGAATCAGTCGTCGAATTAACATCCAATTGCTCATATTTGTAACTTAAGGACCAAATTGCAAATCTAGAAAGTTACAAGGACTTAGTTAAAATTTGGGGTACCAAACCTCATTTAATCATATTACATTCTTGCTTGCCAAATTTTAGCTCAAAATGATCATTTAAAATCATACAATTGCTTTCACAAGCAACAATGCACAAAATGAAAGAATCAGAAACTCTCAAATAACACATTAACTGAAATAACGACAGTCGGTATCAATACGCAGGCACCCATTCCGATACGATGCTTCATTCCAATAGAGTTGTACTGGTATAGGACCAAGGCGTATTAGTAGGCGAGCACATTTGCAAAACCATGGATTCTAGTAGCTAAAACTTATACTGATACAGCCTCTAATGTACCGATCCCCAAGCCTTTTTCCAACTTACTAGTACCGATAGGAGGCCCCGCCTATCGGTACGCTCTGACTTGTATTATCCAATTTTGTAGGTTTTTTATACAATCATGGATTCAATCATGCTTTAACAAGCCATTAACACGTACACCACTAAACTAAAGATCAAACCATGTCATAATATCAAAGAAACGTGATCAAATCATAGCACCATACTTCAATCATAGATCAAGAGGCATGTTTCCTAAAAACCAATCCATCCAACGCACGAAACATAAATCCACATCAAATCAAACATACAAAGCCTCACAAATCATCAAAAAACCAATATAAACTTAAACGTTATGGGACTTTAGGAAATAACCCTCTCGAACAACAATGAACCCCATTGTCTTTATTACTACTAGTCTAGTTCAAAAACCATGCTTTCAAATAGTTTAAGTCCTTGGATTTCCCCTTCGCTTGCTTGCTACCTCCAACCTTTAATTTTCTGCATTGATGGACAAAGAGAGCGTAAGCACACTAGGCTTAGTGAGGAGTGCTCAATAATAAACCACCATCAATGCAATTAAAACTGGTTATCAAAACCACTTTGAAAATCACATTTTAACATCTTTCAAAACATCCTGCCTTACAAACCATGCACTTAACATTTCCAAAAATATGCATATTAAACCATATGAAACATGTATCATGGATCAACAGCAAAATCCCCATTTCCAAACCCTCAATTTAAGCTTTCCCATGCATTATAACCCATATGCAAGGCTTAAAGAGTAAACATGTATAAACCAACATTATACAACATAATCCATTAAAATGATACATTATCAATTATATTAGCTTTCAAGTGATCATCAACCAGGTTCCACTTTACAAAATTTTACATCAGATACACGGATTCAACAAGTGTCCTCTCAGCACTTCATACAATCTCAACCGGAATTAAGGTACAATCAGAATCGGGTACCATCACAATCCAATCATTGGTTAGATGTATAATCCACTAACGAGAGTTTTTTGTACCACATAACCCCTCGACCGTTAGGGTACTCGTAGTGGAGTATTCGGTACACATAAACCCCTCAACACCCGAGGCGACTCATTATAGTGCACTATCAATCCTATGGCTGGCCAACTATATATGATAATATTTTAAATCACATAACTTGCCAATATAATTCATTTTTAACCATGTACCTCACTGTTTTTATATGCAACATCAAAGCCATTTTAAATGCATTAAACCAAGAATCTAAATGCATTCAAATGCTCAGCAACACTAATCCACAACAACTCTAATCAAAAACCCCTCCACAAATACCAAAATACACATCAAACACCTTCCAAACTTAAGCCAGCCAAAACCTAAAGGTTTAATATATCAATTATCTTCAATTAACATCCAAAAACAACCTAACATCATCCTTATACCTCCAGCATTCATAAAACACCCATAACTCACCAAAAACACAACACTATCAACCTAGGAAATTAGAGATTCACTTAGTTTTGGGGTTCCAATGTTAAAACTCATTTGTTAACATTATTAACCATCAAAATTATGATTAGAACCAATCAAAAACTCAGCAAAACAAATCCAAAACGAAAATCACTTAATCTCTTCAATTAAACCTTTATTTAACCAATTTCCCATAATTAAATCATTAAAACTCATTAGAAAACATTACACAGGGATCAAATACTTGGGAATTTCAGTAAAGAACCATTCATTAGAGGAGAAGAACGAACCTCACCTCTAATGAGTGAATTTCCCTCAATTGGATGTTTTACTCTTGAAAAACAAAGAAAAACAATGAGATTTTGGAATACAAGATTGAAGAATCCATTACAAATCAATAATTTAAGAAATCAAGAACATTACTTGAAATCTTCGATGCAAAAGAGAGTGTTTGGCTGAAGAAACTTTGAGAGAAGAGTTTTAGAGAAAAGAGTTATGTCAAAAGTAGTTTTAGGAAAATAACTACCTTTCCTTAATTAAATTCTCTTTAATTCGCTAATTAAAACCCATCTAAACAAAATTGAGAGAAAAAACAAATTAAAACATTTGGTAAATTTGCTCCTTAGAGATTCTAAGATTTGACCCTTTTCCAAAATAGTCACTAAAAATAGTTTTTTACTCTTTACATTTTGGTCACTAGACAAAATGTCCAATTTCCAAATTCCACTTTTCAAAATTGACTTTACCAAAAATATCTATATATTTAATAATGATTTTAGGATATTTTCCCATATAGTTTCTCGCACAAAAATATTCATTTCGATTTTTATCCCGAATCTGACTCGAATCTCTAATCTCAGTCCACAACTGAGGTGTTACACTTGTGGCTTGTTATAATCCTAGGTTTGGTGGTGCATATGTGTATGATTGATTAAGGCATGTTTGGGGTACCAATTGAGTGAAAAACCAGCTATGTTGGACATTACAGGTTTAGTGCTATCGATTCTCAGGCCTCGGTATTGATACGAGTAAGTGTATAATTGGCCTGGGTATCGATACTCAAAGAGGGGTATCGATACTGGTATGTGGAATTTGGTCGGGGTATCGATACTCGAGGAGGAGTATCGATACGACTTTCAGCTACTAGAATTTAAAATTTTGACAATTTGGCATACATATCGATACTCAGGATAGGGTATCGATACGCCCTTGCAAAACTAGGCCTGGTATCAATACCCTAGCCCGAGTAATGATACCCAAGGCGTTATTTTCAATTACAGTGGTAACATGGTTTTAGATTCTTTCATTTTGGTCCTTATTTTGTATGTATGCAAATCGTATGTTGGTGGATCGTTTTAAGCTAAAATTTGATAAGTATGCATGTAACATGATTAATTGAGGATTGGTAACTTTGAAATTAAGTAAGTCCTCATAGTTTTCTAGATTTGTAGTTTTGTCCTAAAATTTCAATTACGGACAATTGGATGTAAATTCGACGCTGATTCAATTGAGAATTTATCCGTTGCCAGTATGCACACCTTAGGTTATAATGTTGCATCTAGACAAGATAAAAAGAAGAAAATGGACCTAATTCGAGTTAATTATTACGGGTTTGTTTTGGCAAACCCAATGTAGCTCACTCGGTTTGGTTTGGCGTCTAGGTCGAGTAAGGGGGTTACATTAAAGTAGATTTGGATGAAATAAACTGAATCCAAACTACCATCCTCTCAAAAATTCAAAGTTTTGAAAAAAAGATGTCACACATATCTGAAGATTCAACGGAGGAAGAAGCATCATACGAAACAAGATAAAAGAAGAAGGAAAAAAGACAAAGAGAGAAGGAAAAAATTATACTTATTCGAGGGCCCAAATGAACAATAGTCGTAGCAGTAGTAGGAACCACACACTACTTGTAAACCTCTTGACCCGGCCTAGGCGCCGGACCAAATCGAGCGAGCTACATTGAGTTTGCCGAAACAAACCCGAACGAGTTACTTGAATTTAGGTCTCCTTTTTATCTTTTCTAGATGCATTTATGATTCCCTAAGGTGAACATGCAACATCGATTATTGACTAAATCTAGGGACCAAATTGTAATTTGTGAAAACTACGAGGACTTAACTTAATCTGAAGTTCCCAAATCTTAATAGTCACATTTCATGCATGCAGGTTAATTCTCAACTCAATCAAACCAACCAAACTCATTCAATTGCAATAACATGAACTAGTAATAAACTACAAAGATTCAAAATTCAGTAAAGCAACCAACAGAATTAACTATCATTGTACCGTTACACCACATGCCCGTATCTGTATGGGTCTTAATTTGCAAAGGGGTATCGGTATAGTCCCCCGCGTACCGATCTCAGTGTTACAATTTCACTTCAAGGAATTCTAATAGATAATAGCATACCGATATGGTTGCCTATGTACCGACACCAGGCATAATTTCCAAAGGGGCGTACCGATATGGGGCTAGGCGTATTGGTACCCCTGAGTACAATCAGACACTTTTGAGCCTTGTCAAATCTCGTGTACTGATCCCTGAGGACCTGTATCGGTACGACTGGTCTGTAATGACCTCTTGGTCAAACATATGACTCTTAGGCCCAATCAAACATGCTTTAAACAACATATAAACACCATTCTAACATAAAAACAGCATTGGACATGATAATAAAGACACTTAGGCACCAATGAAGCAAAACCATATAAACAAGGTAAACTTTTATAGGCATGGCATCTACTGAACATGCTTAAACCTTCCCAAAGCCCTCAAAACAAACCATAATCTAACTTACAAGTCCAAAAAAACAATTGAAACATGATCAAATATAGGGAGTATCAAAACAACCCTCCAATTACAACTCGAACACATTGTCACTTATTACTACTAAGCATTTATAAACCATACTTGTGTAAGTTCAACACTTGGATTCTTCTTTTGTTTGCTTGCTGCCTCGGACACTTACTTATCTGCATTGATGAGAAAGGAGAGTGGAGCATAAATGCCTAGTGGGCGATGCTCAAGGAAAAACACTCGTCAATGCTTTGGAAACCATGTGCTTAAAACGTGTAATGAACATCATGCCAAAATCATCTTTTTTAAAATATCTCATGCTTTTCTACCTTCTCAAAGTATGTATTAAAAACATATGCTAACATGTATCATGGATCTCTAGCATATATCTCTATGCAACCTCAACTTAAGTCTTCACATGCTTATTCTACCAATAGCAAAGCTTAAAGAGCACAACATGTATAAACCACATTATACAAACATAATCCACTTATCATGATACATTAATCATATATTGGCAGAATAGTGACTCAAAACCGAACCTCTCATTTAAAGAAAACACATCAGATACACAAATTTCCCAAGTGGCTCTTTCAACCACTTACACATACATCCTCAAATTGGCATAAATCCTCCAAAGGGAGATTTCTAAGCAATTACCGCTCGACTGCTGCGGTTCCCATGGTAGAGCAACCCCTCGACACACATAAGGCAACTTATTATAGTGCACTTTAAATCCTATGGCTCGCCAACTATATCTGATATCATTTAACCATTTGCCACTTGCCAATATACACAATTAAAGCATGTTACCTCACTATTTTACATATGCATCAACCAAACCAATTTCCAATAGCCAATTTTCAATACATTAAACCATGTATTTAAGCATTCTCTAAATCATTTTGCAAACCATTTTCCCAACTCATAATTCATCAATTTATGGCCATTTGCAATATCTTTCATTGCTAAAACATGCACATAATAGTAGGTAATCTAAACCATCATCAAGAGCATTAGAATGAATTTTACAAAACCGAAAATGAGAGCGAGAACATCCAATACTTACTTTCGAGCTTAGACAGACATTTCAAGCTTAATATAAACTCCCAAAATTACTTTCAAACCTTTATTAAGCTAAAAATCTCATTTCCACTCACTGACAACACAAAGCTTTAATTGCCGATGCGAAATCAAGCGTCCAAAGCCTCTGAAACCTCACCAATTGATGTAGGATCAATCTCCCATATTTTAACCACATAACAATAGAGTATCAATGCATCATTATGCATCCATAATCTCAGCAATATCGACTCTCAACTCTATCTTACTAAAAACCATAAAACACCCTTCGAAAATAACCAAAAACATCATCAAACTCAATCTAACCAAAGCCCAGCCACATCTTATTGATTTGAACACCATAACAACATCAATTAACATCTTAAAATACTTATATTCATACATTATATCTCCAGCAACCATTTAACATCATTAACACCTCAAAATCTAACTATTTACAACCTAGAAAATTAGCAGTTCAATTAGTTTCGAGATTCCTATTACAAAACCATATTTACCACATTTAATCACATCATTATTATGATTTAAACCAATCTAGATCACTATAAAACAAATCCACTAATGAACTCAATCAATTTCCTCATTAAAACACAATTAAAATAAGAAATCTCTATCAAATATCTAAACCATGTTAAAAATCAAATCAAAAGAGTCAAGAACTTGGGAATTTCAATGAAGAACCTTTGATTAGAGGAGAGAAATGAAAATCACCTCTAATGGTTGGCTTTCCCCTTAATTGGCATGATTTGAGTGAAATCTCCAAGAAAACAAGCAAGATTTGTTGTAGAAATTCAAGGATTTAATTGAGGAATCAAAATTAAATCAAAAAACGTTTATTCCTGATCATTTTAGAGTAGGAAAAGTAGTTTGGCTGATCATAAAATTTGAGAGCAAAGTTGAGAGCAAAGTAGTTACGTAAAAAACGTGATTTGGCTAATAAAACTCTTTTTATTAAATCTAATTTATTTTATTTAATAAATACTTTAAAATAAATTAGAAATAGCCTATATTAAGATAAAATTCTAGTTAAAATATTGGTAAATTATCTCCTTAAATATTCTAAGTTTTGACCTTTTTACGATTTAGTCACCAAAACATTTTTAAAAAGCTTACATTTTAGTCACCAACCCAAAATGTCATTCGAACCAAATTCATTTTATTAAATTACCAACTCAATTGTGTTTAATTTTTAATTAAAAATTTTAGACCATTTTTCCATATTTTATTTTAACCCAAAACGATTGTATATGAATTAATTCCCGAAACTAGTTTAAATCCACTAACCCAGCTCACACGAGCCGTCTAACCTACTTAGCTAACTTCTAGGCCCAAAATCGGGGGCGTTACACTGCTCTTGTCAATACTGACACTTAGGGTAGTATTTTCTTTGTATGTTTTGTTTTGAATTTAGCATGTTTATTTTCCATTATGCATCGGGGACATTGCATCGAGTAGGTTTGGGGGTGCAGTCTCTTAGTTAGATATTTATTAGTTTTATATTTTTCTTAGATGTAGTTTTTTCCTCTATAACTATAAAAAAAAATTACTATTTTGTTCCGACAATTGCAAACCATTTTTTTAAAAAATAGTTTCTTTTGAATTTTTCTCCTAGAAAGTTTAATGATGATAAGTTGAAGTTTTAGAATTTAGAACCTTGGTTACTAAGAACTGTGCGACTTGAATCTAAATAGAAGAAAAATTATGAGTGTTGAATAAATATTACTGAACCTTAAAGAATAAGTTAGTATTTGTGTCGACACTAAAGATTTATTTGCTTTTGAAACGATAAATTTGTATATGAGAACTTAGGTAACAAGGTGGTAATACCGAATGAAGATGCTCGGTAATAAAAAGGTAGTGATATTGATTCAATCATGAGCATAAGAAGTGACACTCCTTTGTTTCGACATGAGTGTATTTATCAAGAAAATTGAAAATAAGAGATTATTTGAAGTTGATATGGTCAAAACATGGCAAAGTCAATGTTTATGTAACAACCTCCCTCGTCTCAATACTTAAATATTTGAGAATTGTGATAAATGCAAAGCACGCACAAAAAAAAATATAGAGTCTTGGTCGAACACAGTGTAAAGCTAACATGTCGACACAAGGGCACACAATACACTTTATGCTTTACTCTATAATATGACTCTATGATTTTTTCGAGCTGCATAATTTTTGTTAACCTTAGCTAAATTATATTAGTTTGGATTGCCTACAACTGAAGATAGTATGTTTTGAAAAGAGACTCGAATATATGCTAGAATCTATTTTAGGGCTTGCTTTTCAGTATATTATATTATTTTTGATACATTAGAATTTGTTTTCTTGAGGACAAGCAAAGGCTTAGGTTTTGGGTTGTGATAACTCTCGAATAAACATATATTTCCACACCACCTTTTCCTTTGATCTTGTCTTTTGTATATATTTGCCTTTATTTATCCTTTTGATAAATGTGTAGATAACCTATTTTGTGTACCCTTTTTACTTAGCTTTTGCATGTGTTTAGGCTCATTTAGTTGCATTTAGGAGTAGTTTTCATATAGTTATGGATTTTTGGTACTTTAGCTTAATGTTTATCTATATTGATGCTATTAATGGGAAAGCTAGTGGTGCTTGTGCAAGAAGTAACGAAGTAGTGGAGAACTGGAACATTGGAGCAGAATTCTCTCATGCTAGACTGAATGCTACAACATTCGTTGTGACATTGGAGACAAATCTTGGATCCTTTAATGTGATTTAATGCGTGGTCCCCTCTCATTTATTGAGTCATTAATGAAGTGGAAAGCAAAGATTCTCTTTACTTGGTTACATGACAATTTATTAAAAGCATGTGACAAGATATTCTTTTATTGAGAAATTAATGATGTAGAAAAATAAGATCCTTATTAAAAGATTACTTGCACTTTAGGGCTTTTAAAACCGACATCAAGGGCAACAATTAAAAGGAGGTTGCACTTAACGCACAAATACATAGAAAAGCTTTTAAAGGAAGAATGGCCCTTTGTCTTCTTTATCGGAGAACCACCATTATCGAAGGTTAAGAGGAGTCTCCAAGAGACAAAAAGCTATCGAGAGAGGCTTTAGGAGTTTGGAGCATTGCAGCAACAGTTCAAGGGCACGAAGAAGAAATCGCAGGATGCTTTGATTCTCTTTCTCTCTTGCTTTATTAACTGCCATGTTTTTAATTGTTTTTATTATAGATTTTATTTTTCTCATACATGAGTTAAATACTTTTTTTGGGGCTTTATTGTTTTAGGATTCTATGTTTTAATTGCTTGTTCATTTTTATAGCATTTTCCTTTATCTATCTTGTTCATTAATCTTCATGCGTAGTTATTGTAAGAGCTATCGAGAGAGGCCTTTTAACTATTGATTTATGGCTTAATATCAAGAGAGTTAGGTTAAACAAATGTGAACAGTGGGGCTAGGCTATTAACTTGGTCCTAATCTGGCTTAGACATAAGTTTATGATTTCAACGACTAATAAGGGGAACTTGAATAAACAATAAGTTGTTAGGGTGCACGCAGACATGTATTAACATAGCTTCTTGTTGTTACTTCTAGGTATCGAGAGAGTCTAAGAGTTATTAGAAAGCCATGTCGGATAGATGAAGATCTAATTGGTTTACGCAGACATGTATTGCCAACTATTATAACATTTGAATGGTAATTGGCATAGTTTCTAAGCAATAAACCCAGCATCCATAATTATCTAAATCATTTCTATAGAATTTGTTTATCCTTTGATCATTGCTTCACTTTACTTTTATTTGCCATAATATTAGTTTATAGTTTTATTTCTATCATCACACCATTATTATTTTACTAACTCTTAAGTGTGATTCTTTTGAGTTTAGCACTCTAATCCTTGCGGATTTGACACTTTACTTATAACTTTATTACTTGTGCGACGGGTATACTTGTTGTAATTACGCATACTATATTTTATGCATCACATTTCTCATGCATTTATAGTAGTTTTGTATTTTTATACTTTTTTGTCTGTACTTGGCATATTTTGTCAAAATAGAGTTGCCTAACTCATGTGCTAGTGCATGCATAAAAGCTTAAGGATAAAGGAGCAGCCTTTATTATATAAAAGCCAAGCACATCTTTTCTTAAGAGACATGTGGACTTCATGGGTGCATGGACGAGCCGGGACCACAATGGTGGTTGAGACCAAAGTCTGCCTGCTACAACAACACAAATCTTAAGGAGGAGGTACTAGATAATAATTGAAGACAATGATGATATTTAAGGACTTATATAAGAAATCATTGAGATTGCTATGCCATTTGTTTTCTTGAGGCTACTATGAAGGATTTAAGGATGTCAAATGATGATATTTATTATGGTTGTGTATTGAATGTAAATGACTATCAAGATTCAGTAGAATTCACTGTAAGATTCGTTTCTCTACTCTTAGATTGTACACAGTTGCATGTTTTCTATGCTTAAGGACCTTAGGAAATTTTTAGGTAAGCTTTCTTATGTCTTAGCATAGTTGGAAAAGAAAAGGAACACAATTGCTCAATAATAGCAGTAAGGCTTAAAAATTGAAACTCCCTTAGAAAGTAAAAAGAGAAAAATATCAATAAATGTCGAAGGCATAGCTGAAGACTTTCATTCACTCCTATGCAATCGCTACTCTCCCTACTAAGACGAGTTAAATGGAGCAAATTCTCCCAATTCACAAGATGCATACCACCACTATCCATCGTATGACCCCATATAAATCTTTTGATCAATCTTTCAATCTCCGCACATACCCATTTTGAAATAATCATTGTTTGCATCGTATAAGAGGGAATAGCCTCAATTACCGTTTTTGCTAAGGTAACTCTACCAATCAATGATAAAAACTTCACATGCTACCCCGAGAGTGTATCTTGAACTTTCTTTATAAGCTATTGGCACGAGCCTTTAGTAACTCGTGAGTGTAAAATAGGAACGCCCAGATAACGCCCCAAATCCTCCAATTCGGTAAATCCAAAAGTGTTGCTTATTTGATCACGAAGAACACCCTCCACATTTTTTGAAAAGTAGATAGTTCTCTTAGCAATGCTAATCTTGTGGCCCAAAGTATTACAAAAAAACCTCCAACTGTTGTATTGATGCTTTGGTAAACAAAATCATATTATCAGTGAAAAATAAGTGAGATATATTTAGACCATTCCTAGACGCACAAAACAGTTTCCATGACCCATTACTCACCTCCATATTAAGAGCTTGACTCAGTCTCCCCATACACAATACGAATAAGTAGGAGGAGATCGGATCACCTTGTCAGATTGCTCGGGCTGGTTGAAACGACTTGGTCATAGATCCATTCCACGAAATTTGCGACGAGACAGAAGACATATATGTCTTAATAAGGTTTTTAACCTCAGTCTGAAAACCTACATCTTAGAGCGTATCATTAACAAACGCCTATTCCAGACGATCATATCTTTTTTCCAAATCAATTTTAATCACCATCCAACCACGCTTACCCTTCTTACGCATGGAATGAATCAGTTCCTGAACTATTACAATATATATACACTCTAATTTAAAAATGAAGATTCATAAGTGTCTTACATGAAGACACCATGCATTAAAAACTTTTAAAAGGCAGACAAAATTTAAAAGCCAAATTAATAGGGTTATTCACGGGTAAAAGTTTATGAGAAGCCATGTACAGGACTAGAAATCATTTTAATCTCTTAGTTATTGATAAGGGACATTATATAGTCTTTGTATGATTTAAAAAGTGATATTTAAGTCCAAATTGTTAAATACACTATTATTTAAATTGAAATATTGAGTTTAAGTACACTTTAGGTTCGTATCAACTTATAGATCGAGTAAATTGATCATTTTAAAAAAAAGAGTTTTTACTCCATATTTTTTTTAAAGTGGGCAAATAAGGATAAAATAATTTGAACATAAAATTTAAAAATGTGCAGGATAAAAACATCAAACATATAATTAGCATGATTATAAAAAAAAAGTTATGATAAATATAACTACAGTAAGTAAAAGCCACACGAACACTACTTTTAGTCACAAATGGGTACTTATCAAAGGAAAAGTTAGTCATAACTAGTCTTATTATTTGCTCGCTTTTAAAATATATATGGATTAAATTACTATTTTTTTTCAAGCATAGTTAATTTGCTTAATAAGTTGATCATGATTCGCGGGGTATTTAAACCAAATATTTTGGTAGATTAATAATCTGGAGTAAACTATTCACTTTTTCAAATGTGTAGACGTTAAAATGTTTCTTTCGATTATTAACATCAAAATTGCAATTCATAAAAAGGGTAAGAAATAGACGATGCTTTTATTATTTTAAATTATATTATATTATATTTATAAAAATGAATGGAAACAAGAAAACAAATCAATCAGTAGGGGTTTCAAAAATCTGTACAAACAATATCTGGAACATTAAGGAGACTCAAACAGATGTAGGTCTTGAATAAATAAAATGAATGGAATGAATAAATGAGGAGCCTCAAGCTTTGAAGTGTGTTGGGGCAAAACAAAAAACAAACCACTAAATGGAATGGCCCTAAACGATTATATTTCGTCAACTAGGTGACAGTCCATTGGTAGAAAGACCCTTCTTCCCAAATTCAGGGTTTCCTTTCTGCATCATTGCCACAAATTCATTATAATCTATCCGACCGTCCTGCAAAAATAACAGGCACAAGAAATCAGTCCAACCTCAGTTTTTTGTTAATACAAATCGAAAAAGGAAAAATGAGGTCTTGAGATATAAAAGCGGTAACATCGCACATCTTATTTGACATGTGTCAATCTTACAATCATATTCAATTTTAGAGATGATATAAGCATGCACGAATTTAGGCTTACATTGTCTGTGTCGACTTCTCCGATCATTTCGTCCATGTGGATCTCCTCGATGCCAAACTCCTGACAAGCTTTTTGAAGCTCGTCTTGAGTGATGTAGCCACTGCCATCTTTGTCGAAATACGAAAAGGCAGCCACGAGATTATCTTCCCTTTCAATCTTGTTCAGATGCAGTGTTGCAGCTACGAATTCTTCATGGTCGATTGTACCATTGTTATTAACGTCCGCCTGCAATCACCCAAGCAAACATAAAGGATCAAATGATGTTAATTAGATGTGTATAAACGACCAATATTTGCAGGATAAGCATAGAACACGAGCATTCTATTTCTATGAAAATGGAGAGTTGGGCTTCATAACTGATAAATGGAACTTACAGCCTTCATTAGAGCACGGAATTCTGACTCATCAAGATCAGCACCAAATTTCTTCAACCCAACTTTGAGCTCATCATATGTGATTTGACCACTGTTATCTGCGTCTATCATCTTGAACATTTCCTTCAGCCCAGCTATTTCTTCTTCAGAAAGTCTCTGTGCAATGACCTGAAAAGTAAAAGTTGAATAAATGAATTGAATAGGAGGTAAGAACAAGGGGAGGCCATTTTAGACCAATATTGTTTCAGAGACAGAAACTTGCCTTTAAGGCCATTTTCTTTAGCTTGTTCATTGCGGAAAATTGCTTCATACGGCTCAAGACCACGGAATCGAGTGGCTTGTCCGGAGCCACCCCGTCGACCTGTACCCAAGGGTGCCCTGAAAGGAACCAATGTAAAATCAGCAAATTCCTGAAATTACATAGCGAAAAACAATTGTCATGGCAATGGTGAACAAGAATGATGCCTTTGACTTGGTAAGAAACGAAATTACAGCCTGGTAGACGATCCTTAAAGTATGAATAACCAATAAAGTACATGAAAAGCTCAAAAATCGAACATCATCAAGCCTCAACCTATCCAAGTTCTCCAATACTGATCCTAGCTTGCATAGTAAAAGAGACTTACGCAGTACTTCATGCGCGGTTATCCGTTTTTTCGCGTCCCTGACGAGCATTTTCTTCACTAAATCTTTTGCGCTATCAGAGATGTTAGGCCAAGGATCAGATGCAAAGTCAAGTTCACCATGCAAAACCTCTTCAAATATCTCTTGTTCAGTTTCTGTATATAAAAAGAAAAAAAGCAAAGAAAAATAGACCAATTGTTACAAAAAAGGCTCAAAGAGTGCGTGCAAAGTTGAAAATGGAAATGGTACCTCCCCAAAAAGGAGGCACCCCGCTTAAGAGAATGTAAACGATCACCCCAGCACTCCACACATCTGCTTCTGGACCATAATGCTTCCTCAAAACCTCGGGTGCAACGTAGTATGGGCTTCCAACCACATCACTTAAGACTTCCCCTGAAATGTTTAGGACCTTCATTAGGAAAACAACACCATTGCTCTTTGAATACCTAATTTGTTTCTTCCTATGTATGGAACTTATTTGTAACCTATGTTATTCGGACTGTCTTAAATCATCCATATCCGACAAGGGTATTGGAATTTAATCCTCTAGATATATGAGAAATCTTAAAAAAAAACCTTGAACATAACCGTATCCCATATTCACCCTAGGGTCCAAATAATTTGAACTGACATCCGGTTAGCATCAAAGTGTTATGCATTCAATCCTTGAACATAACCGTATCCCATCTTCGAAATGCCCTTTGTCTTTGCAGTAGAAAACATGGAATTATAACTGTCTTGACTCATTGAAGAATAGAATGCCAACAAACCAAAATCAAGCACCAAAAGAGAGAAAGTAATTTGGACATACCAGGCTTGAAGAATATTGATAGTCCGAAATCAATGGCTTCAAGGCGTGAATCCTCTTGTTCATTAACAAATAGAAAGTTTTCAGGCTTGAGATCCCTATGCATTACTCCCATGGAGTGACAGGCTTCCACAACACCTACTATAGTTCTTGCTAGATCAGCCGCCTTTCTTTCGGAATAATGCCCCCGTTGTACGATTCTATCGAAGAGTTCTCCCCCGGAACACAGCTCCATGACAACATGAACCGCCACAGAATCCTCATAAGCCTCTTTGATGGTGACGACGTTAGGGTGGCCAGCCAGGTGATGCATAATCTGAATTTCCCTCTTGACATCATCTACATCTTCTGGAGTTACAAGTTTTCTTTTGGCGATAGATTTGCAAGCATACTCCTTCCCGGTACCTTTCTCCACACAAAGAAAAGTTGTCCCAAACTGCCCTTGCCCTAACTTTTTCCCCAAGTTATAATATTCTTTCAAATTACCTGTCTTGGTTTGTAACACCGCTTCCACCTTCAGCCCTGCACACGATTGCCTCTTCACATTATGAGGCTTCGGAGGTTTCGCGACATCACCCTTAGGCTCATCCTTGTTAGCCGTTCCCGCCACCACGGCTGCCGCTGCTGCAACTGCAACCTGTGATGGTTTAGATTCGAGTCTTAGAGGTTGAGACTTAGATTGTTGCCTTTGGGCAGCCTTAGATTGTTGCCTTTGCATAGACTTTGACATTGAAACCGATGATTGTTGCCTTTTCATAGACATTGATTGTTGTCTTTGGGTCAACTTTGATCTCTGTGTTTGGATTTGGGTTTCTCCTCCAGATCCTTTCTCTTCCTCCTTAACAATCTTCATCTCTTCAGGGGGGTCTTTTTGGACCGCATCATCGCTGGCCCCGTCAGTAGCAGTGGCAGCTTCGCCTTCGGCTTCGGCTTCTTTATTTTCAGCGTTTTCACCGTCGTTCTCAATTTTCTTTTGTTCCTCTTCAGTTGGGTTGGAACCGCAAATACCGCAAACATTTCCCATCTGGAAAAACTGAAACGACTCTCAATTCCGTCACGCCTTAATTTTCTTCTACAACCATCCAATTGTTATAACGATATATAAACCCCATTTCCTTTTCTCCTTATTCCTTAAAGATTCTATTGATTGTTTTTTTATTCAACAATGGAATAAAAACCCAATGATCCAATTGCAACCAATTTCATGAAAATAACCAAAAAAATAAATAAATCTTTACACACTTTTTACTACACCCTTGGATCTCGAAAACTTCCCGAATATACAATTACCAATGATCATTGAACAAGAATAATATACAATCACAAGCCAACACAATGATCTAAAATTACAAAAAAATGAAAAACATCGAACAATGGCAAGTGAAAGGAGGGAAGGGAAAGGAAGAAAAGAAAATGGTGATTAAATGTTTTTATTTGATATTAATTAGGGTTTCTTTCTGCAATCAAAGAACAAACAAAGAGTTCTATATTTTTATGGCTTTTTTATGTTTTCCCCCCTTTCTCCTCTCCCCTTTCAAGAGGGAAAAGAAAGAAAATGAAACAAAAAAGAGAAGAGAAGGAAGAAAGAAGACAGGTTTTTCCGTTACAAATGCTTCAACCTTTTACGTGTTTAATTGGGCTATGATAATTGGGTTATCCACGGCTGGGATTGTTTTTTAAGATTAGTTAATATACTAATTATAGTAAAAAAATTCAGAATAAATAACAATTTTATTCATATCTTGTGCATTCATTCAAAACATTACTGAATATATTATCTTGAAGCATTCCTTGGCAAATTCTTTTTTTATCTAATTGGATTTTATATTTTAAGGATATCTAATTTAATCAAATCAATTTCCAAAAATTACCACTAATAATAAACATTAAATAAAAAAGTTTGAAAACGAGTAAAAAGAGGGTTTAATTGAAATTATCCATTTCATCATCTTTTCATAATTAGTTGCCGAAAAAAACGGAATGAAAATTTGATTTTAACATAATTTGTTAGTTAAAGTTCTGATTAGCTAAGTTGCTATTGTAATTCGAAGATAATCTGAATTTGATTACATTACATACTTTTCTTTGATAAGAGTGTAAAGGCGATACGAGTAGTTAATAGTTGAAAATTACCGTATAAAATTTGTTTTATTCATGTCTTAGAATAAAAGAAACAAGAAAAATTTTAGAGCCGTCGACACACTGCGTCATACACGACTAATGCTACACACCATTGCACATTACTATTTTTTTAATGACTTTTAAATAAATATTAAAATTTTTACCGTATCAATTGTTTTCTAGATCGTTTTGTAAAGCCTTTATTTATAACTATTTAGTCTTCATTTCGAAATTCTTGGATTCTAGTGGAGTACTCAACCTAAAATTAACGGTATTTTAACATTTGCTTCACGCAAAACTTTTTAGCATTTGAACATAAAAATCTGACTGCTCATTAAAGAAAACATGGACGTGATAGCTTTAATCAAATCAAGAGCACCACCCCGATTGGAGTACCTATCCAATGCACAGTTCAGTGCAACTATAGCATGGGGTTAAAGGCAGGTAGGTGGCTTCTTTATTATAAACACACCTTACTATATTCACCCCTAACTCTATTGATAATTCCTGATGTTGTATTTGATAAGATCGTCGGAATTTCAAATCCTATCATAACTATTTGTATATTACCCAACCCATTTAATAAGAGTTCAATCTAAGTAAATGCCGATCTCACAAAATTTAAGATTAGTATTTAAGAATTTTGGAGATTAGAGTTGTTGACCGGTAGAGTGAACAACACCCATAGATGGTGGTTGGATGGTGATTCTAATGGTGTTGGAGAAGGTTCGGATGATCTCTGGTATGGTCTTAGCTGCAAAAAGGGTGATCGTGTTTTCTTTCTCTGTTGCATGGCTATTTATAAAGGTTTGGACTAGTGATAACAGATGTCAATAGAGGGTTGTCGTGGCATTGGGATTGGACGACTTAGGGACTAGATCGATTTGTTTTTAGGTGAGCACACGTGGTCGTTGGCAAATGTTATTAGGATGTGCTAATGATCAATCGCTCGGGGGTAATCAAAAGGCAGTTGATAGCTCTCTTAAGATCATGTATTTCCTCTTCATTTATAGATTATTTTGTTCCCACATTAGTGTTTCATGAATCCATTTCTATATTTCCTGTTTATTATTTGCATTTTGCTTAATTCAAGCTATATTTGCTCTTGTTATACAATTTTCTGCCTTTTTGTTGTGTTGTCGCTATATTATTAATGTCTCTACAGAGGATGTCTCATCAATACAACTAGGTTCGACACTGCATCAGCCAGCTGTTCAGATTGCCAAGGATAAGGACAAATCGCCAGCTGGATTTTCTGTTACAACAAATTTTGTACGGCAAACTGTCACGCAAATCACCTTAAGGATAGATGTCATTACCTAAATAGCCTATAAAAGGGTATTATTGTTGGAGAGAGAAATATGACTCACACGATTATCATTTTATATCATCTTCAACCTTTCGAATATCTCATCCCATGGCGACTTAAGCTTCCTTTCTAGAAGTCCAAGGTAAGATGAGGTAGAAACCTTTGAGGAATCAAAGATCCGTGTGCTAGAATGAGAGAAATACGGTTATCTTCTCTAAAGCTTACTAGAAATAGATGTTTCATCAATGTATAAATACATGTCTTGTATTGATTGATGATGATTTGCCTTTTTAGTTTTGTTATGAAATTGATCTATCATTGATTTTAAGTTCGATATAATCTTACTAGTTTTCTTAATATGTCAACTGTTGGATTTAAGCTTTGTTTGCACGAGAGTGTTTAGCATAGTTCACTAATATTGAGAGATGCGCTGACAGTTCAGATTAAATATCCATTATAACGAGAGTTAAATAAGGATACAACGAGAGTTGATCCACTTATTCGAGGATGTGTAGTTTTGACGAACAATGAGATTCTTAGTTAATATACATGTTTGAGTCATCGTGTAACCCCCTCGATCCGGCCTAGACGCCAGGCCAAACTGAGCGAGCTACATTGGGTTTGCTGAAACAAACTTGAAAAGATTAAACTTGAATCACGTCCATTTTTTTTCTTTTATCTTATCTAGATGCAACATATTAACCTATGGTGTGCATACTGCTAGCGGGTGAAAACTCAAATCAATCAGGCGTCGAATTGACATCCAATTGTACGTGCTTGCAATTTCGGGACCAAATTGTAATTCTAGAAAATTATAGGGACTTATCTAATTTTAAAGTTACCAAACCTTAATTAGTCAGGTTACATGCTCATGGGCTAAATTCCAACTTAAAACAACCATCCAAACTCATCCAATTGCTTACATATCAAACAATGACCAAAACGAAAGAATCAGAACTTTCAAACATCACTTTAACCAACTTAACTGTTGGCCATATCAGTACACGAGCAAGTGTATCGGTACAGTTACATAGTTCCAAAAAACTCAGATTCTAGTAGCTTAAACTTGTACTGGAACACTTCCTCGAGTACCGAAACACATGCCATTTTTGCCTTAACTCGTACCAGAACGGTAGCCCGTGTATCGAAATGCATGTGCATTTGAGGCATACCTGTTTCGGTACAGGATCACACATATTGAAACGTCTGGACCCAAAATGTCCCAAATTGCATGTTTAACATGCTTTCAAGGATTCAAACTTATCCTAACATACTTCAAGCATTTACACAACATTACTAAGGATCAAGCCTTATCATAACACCACAGAAACATCATCAATTCATGGCATCAAGCTTCAAAAGATAAGCTAGAGGCATGCTTCCTAGAAATCAAACCATTCAACATTCTAAACATAAAATCAAAGCCACAACCCAAATAAGAGGCCAATTACAAATCCAAAGCAACATTCAAACATGCTTAAACATGGAGCTTCTCAAAAACCCTCCCAAATCAACAATGAAACCCTATTTCCTTTATTACTACGAATCTAGTTCAAACCTATATATTCAATAGCCGAAGTCCTTGGATATCCTTCGTTTGCTTGCTACCTCTAAACCTTTAGTTCTCTGCATTGATGGACAAAGAGAGCGTAAGCACACAAGGCTTAATGAGGAGTGCTCAAACAAAACACCATCAATGTATTTTAAAACTATTTTCCAAAACCACATTGAAATCACAATTTCAATCATTGTATAAAACATCATGCCTTGAAAATCATGCACTTAACACTTTCAAAAACCAACATGTTAAACCATATGCAACATGTATCATGGATCAACAGCAAATCTCATTGCTAACCCTCAATTTAAGCCTTCCCATGCATAACACCCATATGCAAAGCTTAAAGAGTAAACATGTATGAACCAACATTATACATCAACACCATCAACATGATACATAAACAATTATATTGGCTTTCAAGTGATCATAAACCAAGTTCCACTTTCCAAAATATTACATCGAATACATAGATTCAACAAATGTCCTCTCAACACTTCATTCTATCTCAACTGGAATTAAGGTACATTCACAACCCGAGGACACCAACCCTAGTCATCGGTTAGATGCATAATCCACTAATGAGAGTTTTCAGTACCATATAACCCCTCGACCGTTAGGGTACTCGTGGTGGAGTATTCGGTACACATAAACCCCTCAACACCCAAGATGACTTATTAACGTGTACTAAATCCTATGGCCGACCAACTATATTCGATAACATTTTAAACCACATCACTTGTCAATAAAGTTCATTATTAACCATGTACCTCATTATTTTTAAAGTAACATATCAAAACCATTTTCAATGCATTAACCCAATGCATTCACAAGTATTCCTCAGACTTACATGGATCATTTACCAATTCATCCATCATCAAAATATGATAAAAAAACAGTATATAACATACTTGAAAACAGCTTAAATAGCATGTACCATATAATTCAAAACAAGTGCATAAAATCAATTTTATTAAAGCACGAGCGAGGGAGAAATCTCTTTATACTTACTTCTGAGTTTAAACCAATGTTTCAAGCTTAATTTAAACTCTCAAAACAACCTTTAAACCATTTCAAAGTTGAAATACACGTTCTCACTCACCGACAACGCAAAGCTTTTTTCGTCGATGCGAAAATAAGCGTCTGAAGCCTCTGAAGCTTCACCAAAAGCCTTAGGATCACTCTCCCCTATTTTAATCACATAAAAGCAGAGGATTAATGCATCATCATGCATTTATAATCCTAGCAACACAACTCCTCTACTTTGCCTCACTAAAACCATCAATCGCTATCTGAAACAACCGAAAACAACATCACACATCATCCAAACACTACCTAGCCAAAACCTAAAGGTTTAATCCATCAATTAACTTCAATTGACATCAAAAAACAACCAAAACAGTCCTTATACCTCCAACATACATTAAACCTCCACAACTCTTTAAAAACACATAACTAGCAACCTAGGAAATTAGAGATTCACATAGTTTTTGGGAATCCAATGTTAAAATCAATCTATTAACATTATAAAAAATCACAATCTTGATTAAAATCAATCAAGAACTCAACAAAACAGATCCAATTCGAAAATCATATAATCATATCACTTAAACCTTAATTTAACCAATTTTTCATAATTAAATCATTAAAACCCATTAGAAAACATATATAAAGGATCAATAACTTGAGAATTTCAGTAAAAACCATTCATTAGAGGAGAATAATGAACCTTACCTCTAATGAGTGGATTTCCTCTCGATTGGATAGTTTTACTCTTGAAAAACAAAGGATAACAATGAGATTTTGTAAACCAAGATTAAGGATTCCATTAGAAATCAAAGACTTAAGAAATCAAGAGTGTTACCTCAGCTCTTTGATGAAAAAAAGAGTGTTTGGCTGAAAAGATTTTGAGAGAAAAGTCTTTAGAGAAAAGTTACGTCAAATGTGATTTTAGGAAAAATAATCACCTATTTTGATTAACTCCTCTTTAATTCTTTTAATTAAAACCCATTAAAATTAATCACAATTAAGAGGAAACTTAGATTAGCACTTTAGGTAAAATAGCTCCTTAAAGATTCAAAGTTTTGATCCTTTTACAAAACAATCACTAAAAATAGTTTTCAATCTTTACATTTTGGTCACTAGCCAAAATGTCACATTCTCAAGCCTCATTTTCTAAAATTGATTTCTCCAAAAATATCTATATATTAAACAATGATTTTTAGATATTTTTCTCAAATATTTTCTCACTCAAAAATATTTAATCTGATTTTAATCCCGAATTCGACTCGAATCTCTAACCTAGTCCATCGTACCGTCTAATCAGCCTATAAACCTTTAGGCTCAGAACCAGGGTGTTACACATCAGTTGAGAGCTGAATGAAAGCCAGCAAGCACGATTACTATTTTATTTGCTAAATGAATCATCATATGTTGTTACCTTATTTCACATGGTAATCTGGGAAGTTGAGCTGAGGGATCCATACTTAATTTTATATTTCTTCTATCTTCGTTAATTTGTTTCTCTTACTCTCACAATCGATATTATAATCAATCCTTTTATTCTTCGTTTTACAGTCACAATTGCACTTACAATCTTTTGATTTACAGAATTGCTTGTAGCCACATAAAAATACAAGTAAATACCTATTTTCGTGGGATCGATATCTAACAAGATTTATCTGTTAACTATATTTGCAACGGCAATCTACGCTTGCACAGTTCGTGTAACGTTTATTCACCGATGAACGGTTATTGTTGATAGTTCCTGGGATAAGTTGTGTATGTGCGAGGGTTTGTATAGTGAATGATTCATAAAGGGTTAACACTTTTCAACGAATTCTGGTTGTCGAATTAAGCTGGTAACTAGTTGTGAATACTGATACACAACCACAACGGACGAGATGTCTAGGTTATTGGAGTGTCGGGGTTTGCAGTGGTTTGATCATTTCCGGTATAGAATTACGGTGCATGTAAGATAAATTAACCGTCTGAGTGATTTTGATGATGGGGACACTGGCCCTTTCTTTGTGGAATGGTTTAATCGGTATAGAATTACGGTGCATGTAAGGTAACTTCTCTTGTCTAGGGTGTGGTTGGTGGGTATTAACCAACTATTTTCTCAACTGCCGACTTTGAGGGGAGCGAGCCTCAGTCAACGTTTTTTTCTATTTTTACAATGTGAGTGCTGCGAAGAAGCAAATGTGAATGGTTTTCTAATGATTACCCTTCGCGTTGACGTTACGCCTATCACGAATAATGTGTCATCCAACTCTCACCTTGATAGGAAAAAGTATATTAAAGTTGAGCGGAAATTTGGTCATTTTCCTTTTACTCCTACTTGGAGCAAACCCAGCAGGGCAAGTTCTTCAAACCCACAGAGTTCTCTAGTTTGGAGTCCGCAAAAATTGGGAGATTAACAATCGAACCTGCGTCCAAGCATGAGGATGTATGTACGCCTAGAAATGTATGGTGTCTGTGTTTACTGGGAAAGAGCCCTAATGGGTGGGATGATGTTGAAGCAAAGACAACTCATCCGAATTTCTTAGTTGACATTCCTTGTAAAGATGCATGGCCCTACAGCTCTCGCGGTCAAAATGATGTTGCGCGGATTTTACTAGGGAAAATTGAAGAGCCGATGAATTTCCTCCATGTTTACGCTTATTGTCATAATCGCAACTAAAACTATAGGATAGAGGCTACCAGACGGGGAGAAAAAGGAAGGATAATTTTTGTGAAGGTATTTTGTTTTACATATTTCTGATAGTTTTGTTTTTTTGCAGGATCTTAATTGCATGTTTTGCTTTAAAAATCTCTAATTGAAGCATAACTCTTGTATCAATCGTCTCTTTTTTTTTTTTATCTTTAACTAGGATATTGTTTTACTAGCATCATTACTGATCACTAATGTGGGTGCATTTTTACTTGTAGAACTTTGTACAAGTACCAAATTTTCTAGATCCTCGGAAGACATTCCTTTGGATCCTACAATGGATATTGCTGCAGATACGGTCAGAACATCTATCATACGTCTTTGCTTCCCCCTATCGGTGAGGTGGTCTCTAGTAGTGGCCCTTTGATTGCTAAAGTTGCTGCGAGCATTAGCTCTGTTTTTGCACCTATCGTTCACATGTCTGGTGCGGAGATGACCAGGAAACTGCTTCTTGAACAAAATTAACTCTCCTAACTTCTCTTGTCTCGTCCATACAAGCCACTCTTGTCTCGTCCATACAAGCCAGCAGCCAAAAAGTAGTACCGCGAAAAAGTCTGATGGTACTTTGAGCAGTATTTCTATGTCTGTTTCAGTGTTTTCCTCTCTACGTAAGTGATTTAAAATCTTTCAGTATTGTATATATTTTGTTCGTCTTGTTTCAAACATTATTTTTGACTTACGTTGGTTTTTTCCCTTCCTTAGCAATTCTTACCACAACTTGCAGTGTCGATGTTACTGATTCTAATGTCGTTCATACAATGGTTACTCTCGTGAGTTTCGGTCCTAAGGATGTGAGTCCAACATCTCTTCTTGCAGCTATTTCAACTTTAAGTTCTCCTGTTGGCACGACCATTCCTTGCAGTGATGCATTGTTATGCACTCCCTCATCAAGCTGATGCATTGTTATGCACTCCCTCATCAAGCGTGATGATTTTTATCCATTGAGGGACTATGAGGGTGCATGGACATATTTTCATCCCGCAACTGCTTCACAAAAGGTGTAAGGTTTGTTTACGGACAAGTCTTTTCATAAATTGCGAGTGTCAACTGTAGATGAGTCACTTGGTGCGAATTGTGGGCTGTTACATGAGCTGCTATTTTCGCAGACTCAATTAAGATTTAAAAATCTATACCGGGCAAAAAGTCGTACTCACTAATAAAAATGGTCTCTTTGACTACTAAAACACTTGATAAATTTTGAAACTTAAATTAAATCGACTTATAAATATTATAGCTTAAAGACAGTCAATTTTTGTTGAAATACTTGTCATTTTAGGTCATTTTAGAAAAGTGTGAATTATTTCAATTACCTTAAAAATTTATTTTTATCTTAAAAATACTTGTTATATAAAAATCAAATCATAGGTTTAACAATTTTCAACCTCATTCAAAGCATGAAAATGATAGAACAACACCTAATCCTTCATAACCAAGCCTTAATTCTAATTGGCCTCTAAATCCTAAATTATCTCCCCTCCAATTCAAGAACATGTAGCTATTAAAACCATAAAACAATGGTACCAAATGAAAGAGAATTAAAAGTTGAACAACTTTTAATTTTACAACAAAACCCTAAAATCGATGACTTAAAAGTTAAAGATCAAAGTAAAAATTTTTGCCTTATGTTTTTCTCTTCTCATTGCTTGTTGCAGCGTGGTATGAAGAAAGATTATGAATTTTCGACATTATTCTTCGTTTATCATCTTTTAATAAGACAACTAATGTAACACCCTGAACCAGGCTTAGCATTTAAACCAAGTTAAGGAGTGACATGAAACCAATAAATACATGATGACTTAGATCCTTTTTAACAAGCAAACATCCAAAATCAGAGAAAAATTTTAAACTTTTAGTCACCTTCATGATTAAATTAAATGAGCTTACAAATTTAACTTAGCTCCAATACTTATGACTTATAACTTAATTTGAGCATCTGTATGCTCTGAAACCACTACTGACTCTGATCATATCATTTAATGACAGAGATTTTTCAGAGCATACAGATGCTCAAGTAAACATTCAACAACTTATAAACAATTATGAAGGTCCTTATTAATATTACTTCCATGAACCAACGAACTTATTATATCATGACTTGAATTACTTGTCAAGTACGCATATGTGGTAGATACTTTTAATAAGTTACCTATTATAACATCAAGTATTAATTATTATTTGACAGATCAAAATACATAGATATATTTTGCCTATTAGGTAGTATACTCCAAAGACGAATACATTTCCTCTATACTCTCATTGAACATATCAGTCACTACCGTGATCTATAATCATGAATTTATCGGGCTTATAAACCCTCATAGTTTATTTTTAATATAAATTTTATTTATCCTCTTTTACTTGACACATAAATCTCGTTTTAATATTCATATCACTAAACGAGTGATTAGTCTCACAACATAGGGTGTGACCCTTGTAGGTTCATGTAACGTTAGCAGTAATATCCAAAAAATTCTAACATTACAAGCAATGAGTGGCATCTAGCAATACATCATTGCTACCTAAGTTACATGAAATCGTGGTTCGATTTAACCTTTTTTCTGTGATTAACTTCTTTTATGTATTTCATCCTTTTGTCCTCATATCTAGATCAGACACAAGTCATGGATTAGTCACACTTGTATAGTCCATCTAATGCTTCTTGATATCTTGAGTAGACTATTATAAACGAATAATTATGATATCCCATATCAATTTATTCGAGCATGGCCATGCATTTTCTAGTCTCACTCAATCAAATGGCCTATGATATTACTCCTATTATGTAGGAGGGACAAATCCTATCTTGATCAACCATATTTTGCTACATGGATTATGACATATCCAATATCAGTCTTTATAGTGTAGTCAGTTACGACACACGTTTGACCGTATCAAAATATGTCACTAACGATGTTGAAATAATGATGATCACAAGTCTAAGGATCATACATGTAGTTATCACCATAAGAAATGTTATGACTGTCACATAATAATCCAAGAAACATGTTCATGACATCTCCATGTCAATGACAACACTTTGTCATCAATCAATTACATATTAGTCTTAATACATTATTGTTGTCCAAGCCCACAATAATTCTTTACTAAGGACATTCAAGAATAACTATATTATTCTAAGGACTTTATTATAATTCAGTTTATTTATAGATACACAAAATAAGACTGAATAATAACAATGGCCAACAAGATAAAATAAGTATGTTTTTTTACAACCATCTCATGAATGGTCCTTGGGCATACTCCAACAAGCGATGCGTGCAGCGACCTCCGGTGGTCGGACGTGAACAACAAGCTCTATATCGGTTTGTCTTCGGCTGGTGAGACTAGTGGTGGCGATAGTTCACGGTGACGGACGACGGACAATTCTTTTATAGCATTTTCAATTCTTCTTTTTCACTCCAGCGAGTGGCGGCAGCGGCAACGACACAGTGACTACCGGTGGACGCATCTCGGTGAGCTCTACCCAATGGCGCTGACAGTATCACTCCCGCATCTAAACGATGGCGAGATGGAGCCTTAATGCTTCAACGCTCTAAAATTCGTCCTATTTCTCCTACTTTTCTTTTTTCTCTCTCTTCATAATATCCTCTTCCACTTTTTCAACCACCCACCCTATTTAAATTTCAAACACAACTAATAAAAATCTATTCTTCCACCTTATTTTTGTTATTAGACCTAAACATTGCCCCTATATCCAATTAATTCCTTAATTTCCTTAAATCGGGCTTCAACTTAAATTCTTCTTAATTTATTTCACCAACTTAAAGGATCCGAACCCAGATCCGAGGCTCAATTCATTAACTTTAAAATTGGGTCGTTACAACTCTCCCCACCTTAAAGAAAATTTCATCCTTGAAATTTGTACCCTTTAATCAAAAGGAAATTGCTGAAACTTAAATAACTCTTCCAAGTCCTCACACATTCCCCACCACGCTACTCTAATATCTTACAATACTTAGCAATTATAATCCTTGTCTACAAATGGTACAAACTCAACTAATTCTTTCTTTAATAGGGATCTATTTCCACCCGGTGCATTTTCTAAAGGCATGAAATAAACCTAATGGTACCTGACTAAACTGTCACATGAATACGAAATCATGGTGAACCAAATGATACGGTAAGACCCGAAAGGTTGGTGTACAAAAAATTCCTTCTATAACCTTGCACGATAAAAGAAACATAAGGATCAAGCAGCCGTTACAACCAAAGCAAAATGATTCTCCCCACGGTGCCTCCCATAAGTGACTCAATCTCCGATGGCACCCTATATCAATATCATTGCTTGCCAAACACAAGACTTCTAAAAGAGAACGAGCCTCAACCTGTCTCAAGCACTTACCTTAAACTCCACAAGATAACTCATATCGGCAACTAATGTAGATCCCACTAACTCTACCCATGCAATGGAGTCTCATACTTAAAACTATAACGTGACTTGAAAGGCATTACCTAAACGCTTACTGTGATATAAGATTGCATGAAACTTCACCAAGGAGAAAGTTCACCAAGAAACTCGTATCTCATTTCAAAAGTTAGGATGTACACACTGTAGTGTCGTAGGACCCAAACCAAAATTAATCCAAGTAGACTTTCCACCTCAATTTCTTCTTTACTGAAAATAAGCAAAAGATACTTACCGATAAATATATCATTATTCAAAATACAATCCAAAAAAGTTGTGCACTCAAAAATATTTTACAAAATCCGCGGTCATTCTATTTAATTTCTGCTGAGGACGTCCCGAAGCATCTCCAACAACTCTGAAGAATTTGATGCTTGACTCCCAACTGATGGCAAGTCAAACACTTATCAACTGTCTCAAACACACGTCTCTACACTGTCCCCCAAAACACACGGTGAAAGATGGTACAAACTGTCACTTTCGAACTATACCACGTACTGACCACTGTACTTTGCAGGAAGAATCCCTTGTCTTAATATACCTTTCTCTAAAGCACACACAACAAGACCTCAAGGTCCATTTGAAACCATAGAACAAAACATCAACCATGACACTGTACTTACTTTACTACAATCATAGGTTACTTATCGCGACTTCCAGAGCTAACCAATCCTCTTCTCATAGCTTAACTAATAAATCACACGGGTACCAACACCAACACCGACCGACAATATTGATACTAGATGAGTCATGTACCAGTACCATATGGAGCTAGTATCGGTACTCCATACAATCCATCACTTATAAAATTCACTTTACTTAGATGGTGATCATTCAAACGATCAACGGTTCTTAATTACGTCAACCTGTGTCATTGTCCCAAATCTCAATTTCCTTAGCGATCAAGCAGTCAAAAATTCTCAATGTTGGGTAGACACAACATTTCCTCTTCTCGGACAAAGCACACAATTATCAAAATAACGAAACATCCTCAATGATCTCAAATTCTTACTTGACTCTAGTAGAGTCAGCACCATTGTCACAACATAATGGTCTCAACCAACTCGAATCTCCACTAATATTCCCCAGCCCATCTCAAGATAACTGTGATTCCAAACAAAAGAATTTACGAAGTCTTAAGCCTTAAATCTCATTAGCTAATCACGTGGTTAATTAGCTTTTCCAACACATAGGGGCATTTCAGTAATTACATTATCATCGCTCCGATCTCCAAATTCCTCACACCTTCACATGTGTCACGCAAAATATCAAATCAATATTCAGAAGGCAATTTGGTGTCCTCATCCTTACATCACAGAAACATCTCGTACATCAATGCAGACATCAAACGTTACTAAAGCACATATAAGAGAGAGAAAACCCTATTTCAAACATCATTTCAAAAATGCTATCCTCTAACATTTTAACCATAAATGTCTCATTATATCCTCCACAATCGGTTAAGAAGCCATCCTTCTTAGGAGGAAAATAATGCTCCTTCACTGTCACTTAGCTACTGTCGACGGTTTAAACATCACCTCAATGAACCAACTTCTTATTAGTGAACGAGTATGGTTCACCCTTGGGCGAAACACCCAAACAAAAGAAACTTCGTTTGATTTACACCTTTGCAATTGAAACTCTAACTCTCTCAACTGGGTTAGTGTCCTCTAACAAGGACTATGGTACCGACATCTAACTCGGCCTTACCTCAACATCTACTCACTTTCTTGATAGGGAAGAAGTCTCGGCGACTCCTCCAGAAAGCACAAATGAATACACTAACAATCTAAAAGCTCTTGAGCGTTGAACTATACACTTTAACATCTACTAAATGGTCAAACATGTCTCACAACATTGTTGTGTCATCCTCCAAACGAACACTGTAGAGATCACAATAGGAAAATAATGGCTAAATATTCTTATTAACAATGTTCGGTTCCCTCAAGGTCTCGAAGCACCAAGCACATCTCTCGGCATCAAAAGCTAACGTAACGCGTGATTAACTAGATCAATTTCCAAGGTGCAGCAACTCTCAAGAAGGTAGCCCTAGCATACCTGTAGAACGTCTAACTACTATCACACTTAGACGGACTAGTAGATCTCGAGTCCACTATCTCCAAGAAATTCCCTTGAAAGGGCGATGATACTTCCCTAGTATCAACAAGACTCCTTTGAAACAGACAGATGGTGAATTTGATTTTGAGTGATGATGGGGAAAACAATGGAATTTAAAATTAAGACACAAGGATTTATAGTGGTTTGACTTTCTAACCAAAGTCTACATCCACTACCTTAGCTTCCCACTATGGATTTTCCCAAGTTCACTACTGAATTTTTTTCCTTTTTTCCGGGATCAAGAAGATAACCTTTACAACCCTAAAAAATTATACCCCAAAGCTTTGAGAACACTCTCTTACAAGAGAAGGGAAATAAGCAAACAAAGAAAATCCTCGCAAGGCTGATATGTTTGCAAGTTATGCTCACACCCAAAACCTAACACTTGAGCATATATAACAATTAAGCTCACAAGTGTGTTCTACAAAGAAAATTGATAATTAAAGCACAAAACACTTTCTCTATACATGAATGTTGGCAGTGTTGTTTCTTGTTGTTGCATGGCTGCTTGATTGAGTCTTTTAAACCCTCAAATGAGTTTGTAGCCGCTACTAGCCGTTTGGGACTTTAATAACAATAATAAATGCAGTTGTGGGCTCATCGATATCGGTACGCGAGGTCTGGTATCAGTACCTACCTTAAGAAGAAAGAGCCGTTGGAGCTTCTAATACACAAGGGTATCAGTACACGATATAAGTGTATCGGTACACACCTTAGGGTATTGGCACGGCAAAGCCTATAACGGTACACCTTTTGGTTACTGGAATTTGCCAAAACTCAGGGACAAAGGGGCGTATCGACACTAAAAAAATAGTACAGATATGGCACTCTGGGTATCGGTACGAGTCTAACTGTACTAGTACTCAGGGCATGTTTTTGACACTTTGGCTATTTAAAATCATTTAAAACATGTCAATAACCCTTTGAAAACATTTCAAGCATATTTTTCAAGTTTATGGATTTTTGAAATATTTTTTCAAATTAGTTTAAGTCCAAAAATATTTTTCTTTAAGTATCAAAATCAAATATCTCAACAATCCCCCCTTTTTGATATAACGAAACCACTTGAAAAATTATTTTTTTGAAAACTCCCCTTAGAAAAATAATTTTAGAAAAAGAGAATATTTTTAGAAAATATTTAAAGCTCTCCCTTTTTCTTTTTGAAATTGAAAATTTTAAACCTAATGTTGAAAGGTTAAAAACCAAGTTGAAAATACATTAAGTTCAAAACACCAAATATTGAAAGGTTAAAAACCAATCGTTGGAAATTTGGTTCCAATTGATGGAAAATATCAATTGTTGGTATAAAATAACATTGGAGAAAAGAGACCAAAAAATTTTCATCATGAAAAGAATTTTAGAAAATTGGCTACCCCTTAATCAAGCATCAAGTAAATTGTTTGTCCAACAATTCAAGAGAGTAAATTGAATTTCAAATAAACAAATCAAATAAATACAAGAAATTCAATCAAACATGTCATTTATGAAAATAAACCAATAAGCATACAAGGCATGGCAAAAAGGAGACAAAATAGTCCCTTTTTTTACTATGCGTGCCGGTACGGTAGAGGCCATATTGGTACTTGGTTGATGGTCGTATCGGTATGGTTTGGGCTGTACCGATACGGAAAGGCATGAAACTGGTGAACAATGCAACAAAAACAACTTAAAAGGCCTTACAACTTAGTTGTAAGTTCATACAAAGGCTCTATTAAGTCCTACATGTACATTTTCCACATTTTGCTACACATGCTTCTCAAAACATAACATTTAAAACATACAAAGCATGAATTTCACCAAATTCAACCAAACATTATAAGTTAATGGCTATATACATAAATATGAGCATACTGGGGCCAAAAACATGTAACTCATGCAAGTGAGACTCCCCCTAACTATATGCAATTAGGCACAACATGAAGTCATACAAACATGCTTAGATCAATAACAAAATCAAACAATATATACATGATCAAGCAATTGCATGAAACTTAAATTTACCACTTGAACCAAGGTAGGATGTTAAGCTTTCCTTCTTCAAGTGTCCTTCCTTCTTTGTGTGTCATGAGCTTCCAAAATTTGACTTTGCACATCATTGGCTCAAGAACACCTACAAAAGACAATCAAGTAATTTTTGGTATCCAAATTGCTTTGGATCCAATGGTTGTTCCAAAATTTTTTGTCCCCTTTGGAATCCATTTTTCAATTTCATCCTTTTTCTTTGAAACAATTAGTCCTTTTGGGACCCAAATGTTTTTAACATATTTTCCATTAATAAATCTAGGGGAACTAGATTGTTTTTGATAAAAGTTTGATTTTACAAAATTATTATTGGTGTATTCGCCATTGTAAATCAAAACTTCTTTTTATTTTTAAGATCATCTAACTCCCTTTGATGATATTCTTGAACTTTAGAAAGCAAATTTTCCAAGTTTGAAATTTTCTCTTCAAAATCTTTAAAACTAACTCGCATTTGATCAAGTTTGCTTTCAAGTTCTAAATTATTTTTGGAAAGCAATTCATTTTCGATTTTTAATTTTGAAACCAATTACTTGTTTTTAAAAAGTGAAGCTTTAAACTCTAAAACTAAATCATCGTAGGTATCTTGTAACTCATCGAAAGTTTAGGAATTTAAATTTGATGAGTTAGAAGTTACCTCTTCATCTTGGATGGCCATGAGACATAGGTTGGTTACATCATCGTTGGTGGAGTCCTCTTTATCACTCCATGTAGCCACAAATGCCTTTTTCTTATTGCTTGATCTCTTCTTTTTGAACCGAGGGCATTCATACTTATTGTGCCTCGGCTTCTTACGTTCAAAGCATATGATGGGATCCATTCTCTTCATTTTCGATTCATATCTTAATTCTTCCTTTTGTAGCTTCATGAATCGGGTGAATTTCTTGAAGAGCTTGGTCATCTATTCTTCTTCATCTTCACTTTATTTTTCTTGAATTCTTGAGGAGGATTTAAGAGCAACATTCAATTCAATGCCTTGTTCTTCTATCTTGTTCTTTCCCTTTGACATCACCATCTCATGGGTTAACAAAGATCCCATAAGCTCATCAAGCTTGAGCTCTTTCAAGTTCTTTGCTTCAATCATTGCCCTCATTTTGGAATCCCATGAATCAGGAAGTGAGTAAATCAACTTCCTCACAAGCTTGTCCTTCAGGGTCATCTCTCCAAATCCTTTAAGCTCGTTGACTATGGTGGAGAACCGATTGAACATAACTTTGATGTCTTCTTCTTGGTCCATCTTGAAGTTATCGTAATTGAGGTTGAGAAGTCCAATTTTGGTTTCCTTCACCTTATTTGTACCTTTATATGTGACTTCAAGTTTGTCTCATACTTCCTTGGCATTTTTACAAGAAGAAACCTTTGAATATTCTTCCGGACCAAGTGCAAAAAAGAGAATGAGCAAGGCCTTTGCATTGAGCTCCATCTTCTTGCGATCTTTCGCATTCCATTCCACCTTGCTTCTTTGTGGGATAGACGGGCCATCAAGAACAATAACCCAAAGACGATAGTCTTTGGCTCTCACAAAGAACATCATCCTCTTATTCCAATAGGAGCATTTGGCATCGTTGAAGTAAGGAGGCTTGTCAATGGATTACGCCATGAACTCTGGTTGATGTAGAAAAGTTGAGCACTTCAAGGATCAACTCTAGGATGTTAATCTAGCGTAGAGATGAAGCTCTGATACTAATTGTTGGGAGGCTTGTACGATCAACTGAGATAGCCAAAAGAGGGTGAATTGGATTTTGAGTGATATTGAAGGAAGCAATGGAATTTAAATTTTAGACACAAGTTTTTATAGTGGTTTGACTTTCTAACCAAAGTCTACATCCACTACCTTAGCTTCCCACTAACAATTTTACCAAATTCACTATTGAATTTCTTTCCTTTTCTCGTGATCAAGGAGATAACCTTTACAACCCTCAAATCTTATACCCTAAAGCTTTAAGAACACTCTCTTACAAGATAAAAAAAATAAGCAAAAAAAGGAAATCCTCAAAAGGCTGATATGTTTGTAAGTTAAGCTCACACCAAAAACCTAACACTTGAGCATATATAACATTTAAGCTCACAAGTGTGTTCTATAAAGAAAATTGAAAATTAAAGCATAAAAACACTTTCTCTATACATGAATGTTGGTAGTGTTGTTTCTTGTTGTTGCATGGCTGCTTGATTGAGTCTTTTAAACCCCCAAATGAGTTTGTAGTCGTTACAAGCCGTTGGGCTTGGTTTGGAGCCGTTGGGGACTTTAATTCCAACAATAAATGTAGTTCTAGGCTTATTGGTATCGATACACGAGGTTAGGTATTGGTACATGTCTTAAGAAGAATGAGTCGTTGGAGCATTTAATACACAGTGGGTATCGGTACCCGATACAGGTGTATCGGTACGACCAAGCATGTGCCAGTACACTTTTTGGCTACTGGAATTTGCCAAAACTCAGGGACAAAGGGGTGTATTGGTACTCGAAAATCCATACCGGTATGGGCACTGGGTATTGTACGGTCCAACATACCGGTACTCAGGGCCTGTTTTTGACACTTTAGCTATTTCATGTCAAAAACCCTTTGAAAGCATTTCAAACATATTTTCAAGTTTATGGGCTTTTGAAATATTTTTGCAAATTAGTTAAAGTCCAGAAACATTTTTCTTTAAGTTATATCAAAATCAAATATCTCAATAGAACGGCTATTGCTCGAAACGAAAACACCACTCGAATTGCGAGAGGAAGACACATCCTTAACTCTGACATCTTTCAACTAACTCGCATCACAATAAACTAGTACAATCTCGTCCCTGAAATTACACCCATGAGTGGCTCAACTTTTAACTCGACCCTCTCAGCCACGATCATAACCATCTTAGTGTCGCAACATTGTACGCACCACCTAGATTCTAGTCTTAAGGAGTTTGAACTTGATTTAAGGACTTGTATTCACTACACACCATACTACCACACATATACCACCTTGGGATTTCCTAGAACTGGCTAAACCTAAGCTTTGATACCACTAAATATAATACCCTACACTCGGATGTCACATTTGGGCCTTAAGCCAAACCTGCTACCATAAAATTTCTCAACTCGATTTAGCCCAAATAAAATATTCTCCAAACATTTAAATCAAATAGGTGAAAATATAAATAAATAATTAAATCATTACAAATAAGCTCTCATTTTATTTAAAACATTTGAACATTCGACTTGATCAATACAATTCCAAAAATAGATACAGACTCTACCACATAGGGTCTTATGAATACACAGCCTACTAAATACAAGTATCATACTTTGCCAATCAGAACTTGCTAAAATCCCAAACTGATTGAGCTCCTCGAGCTCCTGATCAATCTACCAACCTACGCACGAAAACAACAATTCCAAGCGCTGAGCTTACAAATCTAAGTGGTACAAATCTACTCTACTATACTTCATGTTAATCATAAACATAATCATGCAAGCTAGTACGAGCAATAAAGAGACATAAATAAACATGTGGCACTACCACTAGTTGTAACACCCCAAAAATAGGGTTAGACGTTTAGAGGTTCGACCGAGTTTGGTTCAAACCGGATTGGCCGATTAGAGTAGTTTTGGGGGATTTAATATTTTAAAAAATAAGAACAGTGGAAATCAATTGAGTTATGGGTTTTAAAAAGGTTTATAAATATTATCAACTAATTTGGTAATTTAATTGGAGGTTTAATAAATGGGATTAAGTGGAATTGTGTTTTAGTGACTAAATCGAAAAATGTGCAAAATTGTGTTAGTGACTATTTCGTAAATGGGACAATACTAAGAATCTTTAGAGAGCTATATTTTCCAAATGTTTTAATCTGAAAATAACCACCTTAATTGAGTAAGAATCAATGGTTAATTTTTTTTTCCAAAATTCTTTTACAAATGTTTAGATTTTCCCTTATTTTCTCTCCTTATTTTCCCCCACTTTCCATTTCAATTTCCAAACAAGATTATCCAAAATTCTTTGCTTATTTTCAATGGAGAATTTATCATTTGATTCTACATTTGTTTCTTAACAAAATCTCACAAGATTTTCTCAAGAATTTCATCAAGTTCACAAATTAAGTTTCATGAAAATCTTACGTCAATTTTGGTGGGAGCTTCTTCAAAGGTGAATTTATTTTTCTCTCTTTAAACTTAGGTTCTTTATTAATATTCCCTAGTAGTTGGCTGATTATGGATTGATATTAATATGGTTTTGCAATGGATTTCAAGATTTGAGCTATTAATGGTAATTTTGATGATTTGCTTAAAGATTTGTTTAGCTTGATAAAACCTGGAGATTTTAATTGGATATTTTCATGTTTTGATAAGGTAATCATAATGTGAAATGAGTTTATGAGAATAAATCCGGAAACTATTTAATTGGCTAATTGTTAGAGGTGTTTTTAGTGGTTTTTTGGGGCTGTTTTATGTGTTTTTTGAGTTGCTGGAGATATAAGGATGTTTGGAAGGTGTTTATGGATATGTTTTGATGTGGTTTGAATGTTAGAATCACTAGTTTGAAGTTGGGACTTGATAGAGCAAAGTTTGGTGTTGATTTTGGTAGTTTCAGCTAGTTTTGGAAAGATAATGTTAAGGATGCCTAGTTGCGTATGTTGCTTACCGGTGGCTTGATTCGCGTTGGCGAGGTATATTGGTGTGTGTTTGAACATGTTAAGGCTCTTTAAAGGTTTGATCGATGGATCATAGATGTTTAGTTATAGCCTAACAAGCTTAACTAAGCTCAAGCGTAAGTTTCTTTTATTTCACTTGGTTATTGGCTTTGATATGAGGTTGCAGATTACATGTTTTGGGATTAAACATGGTTTGGTTTACTTATTGTAAATGTATCATTTTGGATTAATGTGCAATGTTTAAACAAAGTAATGAATGCCTATGCGCATTGAGATTTGTTCCTTGAAAGGAATGTGTTGTTGCCTTTGGCAATGTGGTTTTGCATATGAAATGGTTTTGAGAAATGCATTGGAAAATAGTAAGTAATTGTATTTTTAAACGATATATTGGCTATGTTGTAACACCCCATCCCCAGGTTAGTTGTAACCCGGTTCAGGAGCGTTACCAGAGTGAAAGCAAAGCAAAAGATAGGTTACTTGTCGAACAAGTAACCTTAGAATACTTGACTTGCGGCACAAGTAACCCAAACTACCTTTCAAGTCATACAATACATTCAAGCAATCCACATTAAACAAAAACCAACATACATAACATACTAATTTAGGTACCATTTTGTTTCATTTCATACTTATATCCTAAGTTACCAATATCATGTTACCAATCCATTCAATTCACATGCATCATTCAACAACAATCAACAAGTGTGGCATACTTCACAATAGGTTACTATTAAACATGGTTCAACTTTCATTCTTACTACAATTCCAAGTGCCATATTCGAATAACACTAGGTGACCACTAAACATACTTTAACTAGCTTACTTGAATCTCAAGAAATTACTTATTCAACCAATTAACATGATCAATACAAGGCATCTAACTTACATCTTATTACATATTCATACATCTATTCGAACAACATGGTAATCCCTAATCACATTTCATTTGATTCTTTACAATCAAGTCATATAATTTCATGGCATACTTAATTATTACATTGTTAATGCTTGCTTAAACATACCTTGGCCTCAATCTTGTCATTGCTGAATCATGCTAATAGACATAGGAACAAATGCATGATCATACAACATTGGCCTAACATTTGAATTGCACAAGATTCAACAAACATTTGATTTCCATCACAATTTGCGCAGCATGTACTTCATATATACATATCATCATGGTTCATATACATAGTTTAAGTCATCCAAATAGGTTACATAATAGGCCCATCAAAACATTACACATACAAGTCTTAAACACATATTCAAATGCATGATCAAGGCTACCTATTACAAGATCTAGCGCCACCAAACTAGGAGTATACAAAGAGTATGAAATCATACTTTCAAGTTTGCTTCATGTGTTGCTTCAAACGCAAGATATCCTCTTGAAGTATCTTTAATCTGTTATGGGAAGAATGAAGAGTAGAGTGGTAAGTACAAGTTATGTACTTAGTGAGGTAACACTAAGTCTAGTCAATTTTCCAAGCATACATATCCAAGTTTACATGTATTTCAAAGAATCAAGATCATTTCTACACAACATAATCCATTCGAATGATTAATATAATCATAGGCAATTTCACATATCACATTTTCAACAGAGAAACATCCCCCATATAATCGTAGCATACCATTCGAACATCTTTCTTAGAAGACAAGCAACCAATACTTCAATTACCAAGTAGGCATTCTTACACATAGTCACCATTTAGACATTTCTTTCATGAGAAGTAACTAGTTGTACATCCATACATATGTCTTCTTTCAAAGCAAGGAAGTTTATTCAAGTGTATTATAATACAAGCAATGTTCATATCACATATCAAAGCAAACAATGTTCATTTGAATTATTAAGTCATCTTATAACACCCTTGGTAAGTAGCTTACTAGATAATCAAATATTTATCAATATGCACCGAAGTGCCAATATGCACCGTTGTGCCAATATGCAGCGTAGTGCCAATATGAGTTCAAGATTCTAAGGCATGCCCTTGTATCTATCCAAACTAGCTACCAAGGTTGTTGATTATTCATTTCATTCAAGCTTTATAAAATTCTTTATTCAATACAAGTTTATGCCATTCAAAGGCCAAGCCCTTAGGCTTATGGAGTCTTAACTCCCAATACAAAACTACCAATGTCATTCGAATAGATGAATACAAGGTGGTACCATTGTTCAATTCATTTCAATCATCCATGTATAACATTCACAAACACATGCATATGTATGCAATGTGCGTACCTTATTCTCCAAGCAAGCATTCCATTTCATACCTTTGGCATAAACAATGCAATATGTCAAGCATTTGATTTCATTTGCTTAACACCCAAGTAAACACATAGATCATGGCATCAAACAAGTTATCATACATGTCATTGTTCCCTTAATTAGCCAAATATGTTTTAAGTCATGTTACATGGCAATATCATTAAATCAATACAACAGCAAGGTTGGTTAGGACCTAAGTCCTAACCCTAAGGATAGTTACACTCACAATACTCCTAGCAATTCAATTGTCTGGACAGTTTATTGTTCCATACGTCGGAATTTTGATTAATAAACACCATTGGAAAGCTAACAAAATTTTCTATAAGACGATGTAGGACTTTCATTTTATTTATTAGCCAATTAATACAGTTTATTGTTCAAAGACAGGGCATTTACACTGCCTGGACAGTTTACACTGCACAGCAATTCCTATTTACAGTTTCCAGCATAGGACCCAGTTTTCAATTCTGTTTTCACCTAATGAAAGTAGACACACTAAGGATCATGTCATTAAAATTTCAGCCCTGAATTTGATGTATACAATATTTGGTGAATTTTCAAATTGACTGCCCAGAACAGAGCAATTCTGGGCAGATTGCACCTAAACACATTTTAATGCCTTAAATTCATTTTAACCAATGTTTTGGCCCTATAATTCATTTCATATCATATCCTAAACATGTTGAGTCAATGTTAATCCATTATTCAAGGAAGCCAAAACAGGGTAAGTTGGTTATAATGCTTAATTTTACATGTCTACTCAATTTCCATTCAATAAAACAGTTTCTATGTTATATGTCTATGTTCATGCTTTTATCTTTCATTTCCAGCATTGTTTGCTAACAATTCAATTTGTTTAATACCTTCTTTACAATATCTAATCATGATCATGTTCAATTCATTAATTCCATAGCTCAATTTTAAGTCCTAACCATTTAATTCTTACTTCAACATCATATTTCAATTTTCCAGCAACCTAGATTTGTTTCACTATCACAAACACATAATTTCCAGCATTGTACCTAGTGTTCATTCTTCAAATTTGCATGATTTTACAACCAATTAATTATCTAATCACATTTTCAATAGCTAATTTCTTCTAACATCATCAAAACAGTCCAATTCGACAAATATAGTTGCCTATTCAATTGAACACAAGTAGAATCATACTTACTTTGCTTCTATCTCAATTTCAATGGAAAATCACTACACATGCAAGCTTAATTCATGCTTCAATGGCGTTTTTCTCAAAGTTTCTCTCTCACTTTCCTTTCTCTCTTTTTCGGCTGGTAATGAAAATGAAAGAGATGATGGCAATGTGGATATCCACATTAGTGGAATTAGGATTTTACTAAACTAACCTTAGTTAGTAACTAATCATATAATTAGTCAAGGGCAATTGAGAGAATCATAGAATTTATCATGCAAACTTAATCTTTCTTCCTTAATTCAAATTGGTCCTTTGTAATTTGATCACTTATTTCATTCGTTCTTTCAATTAGATCATTAACTAATCAATTTAGCTTAATTCTAGATTCAATTAAGCTATCAAATTATGCAAATTGGTTTCAATACTTCTAGGCTAGGATTTGGGGTGTTACAATTCTCCCCCTTAAATTAAATTCTTCCTCGAATTTACCTGAATCGAAAAGGTGAGGATAATGCTTCCTCATGACTTCTTCAGATTCCCAGGTAGCTTCTTCAACCTTATGATTTCTTCATAAGATCTTGACAAGGAGAACAATCTTGTTCCAAAGCTTTCTTACTTCCTGGTCAAGAATCTGAATAGGTTATTCTTCGTAGGATAAATCAGGATTCAATTCTATTTCTTTGGGCTCAAGAATGTGCGAAGGATCAGATCGATACCTTCTGAGCATTGAGACGTGGAAGACATTGTGTATTCTATCAAATTCTTTAGGAAGAGCTAGTCGATAGGCCACTGGACTAATTCTTTCAATAACTTCAAACGGTCCAATGTATCGGGGACTGAGTTTCCTTTTTCTTCCAAATCTGAGCACTTTCTTCCAAGGTGAGACCTTTAGGAAGACTTTGTCTCCAATAGCATACTGAATATCTCTTCTTTTCAAATCAGCATATGCTTTTTGTCTATCGAAAGCTCTATTTAATCAATCGTGAACGATCTTGATGTGTTCTTTGGTTTCCCAAAGAAATTGGGGTCCCAATACTTTGTTTTCTCCCAATTCAGACCAGCATAAGGGAGTTCTATATCTTCTACCATATAGAGCTTCAAATGGTGCCATTTGAATAGAAGATTGATTGCTATTGTTGTAGGCGAACTCTACAAGAGGTAGGGATTTCTCCCAAATCTTCCCGAAGTCAATAACACAAGCTCGTAACATATCTTCTAACACTTGAATAATTCTCTCAGATTGACCATCCGATTGAGGATGAAAGGCCGTACTAAGATGTACTTTAGCTCCTAGAGCTTTCTACAGAGAATTCTAGAATCGAGAAGTGCATCGAGGGTCACGATCGGAGATAATTCCTATAGCTACACCGTGTAACCGAATCACTTCACGAATGTACAGCTCGGCAAGGGTTTCCAAGCTCATGTTCATACGAACAGGGATGAAGTGAGTAGACTTAGTGAATCTATCAACAATCACCCATACAAAATCATTCTTTCTTGGAGTAGAAGGAAGACTGATGACAAAGTCCATAGTAATTTGATCCCACTTCCACTGGGGAAGTTCAATAGGTTGAAGCAATCCAGTAGGGACTTGATGCTCGGTTTTGACTCTTTAACATGTTAAGCACTTGGATATGAAGTTCGTGATTGCAGATTTCATGAGTATAGTGGCTTTAGGTCCTTATACATCTTAACCGATCCAGGGTGGATCGAAAATAACTTTGATGAGCTTCTTTTAACATTTCTTGTCTTAATTCCTCATTGTTAGGAACACAAACTCTAACTTTGAAATAGAGGAGTCCATTTGACTTGAGGGAGAAGTCAGAGCTAGACTCAGAAACAAGCTTAGATATGATTTTCTGAAGATCTGGATCAACTTGTTGAAGTTCTTTAATCCTCGAGCCTAGACTGGATTGAACTTGAAGTTCAGATAAAAAATTTTGGCCCTTGGATAGTCAGAAATGAGCATTGATAGCCGTATTAGCTACAAAAAAATTAACAAGGTCATTAGAATGATTTTTCAATAGATTTCTTGCAATGCAAGGCACTATCCGAATTGTTTCTTGTATTACAAGGCATTGTTCGAATTCTTTCTTACAAGCTAAGAAATATTCAAGTTCAATGGTTACAATTATTTTAAGCACAATTCTTATTCGAATGGGTTACTTGTATTTCAAGGAATTTTTGAATAGTAACTTGTAGCCTAAGGAAGCTCTAAATTCATTATTTGCAAAACAAGAAAAGGCACGAGTCAAATGAATTTAATCAGAATTCTAGATTTAGGAGTTACCTGAGTATGGTCTGCAACTAAGGGCATTGGCAACTATGTTTTCTTTCCTCAGATGGTAGTCGATAACCAAGTTGTAATCTTTAAGTAATTCGAGCCATCTCCGTTGCCTCAGATTCAAGTCCTTCTGAGTTAGGAGGTATTTGAAACTTTTGTGATCAATAAATAGATTGCATTTCTCTCCATATAGATAGTGCTTCCATATCTTGAGAGAAAACACGATAGCTGCTAATTCCAGATCATGCGTTGGATAATTAGACTAGTGTGGCTTTAGTTGCCTTGAAACGTAAGCAATTACCTTCCCATCTTGCATCAGGACACAACCGAGTCCTAGATGAGAAGCATCACTGTAAATAGTGAATTCTTTGCCCGATTCTGGTTGGATGAGTACCGGGGCATGAGTCAGAGCTTGTTTAAGTTGATCGAAGCTTCGTTGTTGGCTTTCTGACCAAACGAAAGGTGTATCTTTGCGGGTAAGTTTAGTAAGGCTTGCGGCAATGGAGGAAAAGCCCTTAACAAACCTTCTGTAATACTCGGCTAAACCGAAAAAGCTTCGGACCTCACTTACATTCTTCGGAGGTCTCCAATTTAGAATATACTAAATTTTGCTTGGATCGACTTTGATTCCTTCAGCCGAGATAACGAGGCCGAGGAAAAAAACTTCTGGTAAACAGAATTCACATTTGGAGAACTTGGCATACAATTGATGTTCTCGGAGTGTTTGCAAAACAATTCGAAGGTGTTCAGCATGTTCCTCCTTATTACGAGAGTACACCAGAATGTTGTCGATAAATACGAGCACGAACTTGTCAAGATAGGGCTTGAATACCCGATTCATAAGATCCATGAAAGCATCCGAAGCATTCGTTAACCCGAATGAAATTACGAGGAATTCAAAGTGGCCATATCGAGTACGAAAGGCTATCTTGGGTACGTCTTGTTCTTTCACTTTCATTTGATAGTACCCCAATCGAAGGTCGACCTTAGAGAATACAGCAGCATCCCTAAGTTGATCAAAAAGATCTTCAATTTTGGGCAGGGGATATCGAATCTTGATAGTGAGTTTGTTTAAATGACGATAGTTAATACAAAGCCGCATAGTCCCGTCTTTCTTTTTCACGAACAAGACTGGTGCACCCCATGGAGAAGTGCTAGGCCATATGAAACCTTTATCTTGCAACTCCAGAAGTTGATTTTTTAATTCTTTCAACTCGACATGTGCCATTTTATAGGGTGTAAGGGACACCAGAGCTGTTCTAGGCTGAACTTCTATCCCGAACACTACTTCTCTGGTCGGAGGGACACCAGGGAGTTCCTCGGGAAAAATATCAGTGAATTCAGAAATAATAGGCATGCTAGGCAAACCGAATTCAATTTCATCTTAGAGAATCATCTTAGCAATGATTGAAGTTGGTTTCTTGTCTATTAAGAGAATGGATTCTTTCCCTAAACCCAGAGATACAGTCTCTAATTTTGGCAATCTACCCAGGCCTCATGTTTACTTAACCAATCTAACCCCAATATCAAGTCAAATGCACAAAAGGTAGAACATATAGATCAATGGGAAATGGGATATTTTGAATAGTCAAAAGAGCTTGCTTGTGGGACAAGTTAATGGGTGTTTTTCCCCCTAATGGATTCGAAACTACAAGATTTGATTCAATAATTTTGGGTTTCAATTTTAACTTGTTGATCAAGGCAGAATAAACAAATGAATGGGTAGACCCCGAATCAATTAAAGCATATGCAGGACTGGAATTTAACTCAACTGTACCTGCAATAACATCGGGAGCTTCTTCATCATCTTTACCATGAATATAGTACATACGAGTAGGGCTCGAGATTCTGATGAGTCTGAGCATTCGAATAAGGGCCCTTCTGTTTCCCCTGATTCCCGAACTGAGCTTGTCTGGGTGCTTTATTTCGGTTAGGAGGAGCCAAGCTAGCAATTGCAGAAGCTCGATTCGAAGCCTTGTTGGGATTTTGGGGACAATCCTGAATATAATGATCAGAGGCTCCACATGAGAAGCATAAATTCTGTTGAACTCTGCACTGGCCAGTATGATGTTTCTGACATAACTTGCAAATAGGGTATTGATTAGCTTTAGCCTGATTCCCCGTGCTATCAACAGAAACATCAAGGGCTGAAGTCTTTATAACCGTTTGAGGTTTTAGAATGTAACTATTCTTCTGATTAGGGGTATATTTTGAAGAGTGTCCCTTGGAATGTTTGAACTTCTTTGATTGCTAGTGTGGCTTATCATCGTTCTTGGGTCGTTTGTCTTTCCAAGAGTGTCCGCTCTTGTGTGTTTTTGAGGCCTTCATCTTTGCCTCAGTAGCAACGGCCCGATTTACCAAATTTTGGAATTCTGTAATACCCAAGGTAGTGAATATCGGGCTTAATTCATCATTTAACCCGTCGATGAACATTCGGCACTTGTCGGACTCGGTTTTGATATATTTGGACCCATACTTGCAAAAGTCGCTCATGTGTTGCTCGATAGGTCGGCCATCTTGTTTAAGATACAAGAATCGTTTTTGGTGCTCGGCCAGATATTGTTCGCTGATATATTTCTTTATGAACTCATCAATGAAGAACTTCCAAGTAATAGACTCTGCAAGAGCAGTCAGAGTAGTGGTTTCCCACCAGCTTAGTGCTTCGTCTGCCAACAGAGCGATGGCACACTCGAGTTTATGCTCGTCAGGACATGGCAATTGTTTAGTCAGAATATGAGTAGTGGCCTCTAACCAGTACTCGGCTACTTCCATATTAGCCTCATCGGTGCCAGTGAAGGTATATGCCTGATGTTGAGCCAGCTTGTCAATAGGGGCTCGGTTTGGCACAGTAACAGTAGGAGCAATAGGGTGATCTTGTTTTAGGGCAGTTATCAGATGATTGAACATCTCCTTCATACTTGTAAGACATTCTTGCTGTACAAGATTGATAGCAGAAGCTTCCTATTGAGCAGCAACTTGAGCTCGATGTTGAGATTGCTGTTGAGGAGGATTCTGCTCCATCCTCACACTGTCTCCTTCGTTCGAGGAGCCTACGGGACTTTCATTATCCTGATCCAATCTTGTTTCTAACATTCTAGTTCAATCAGAACAATAAGAGTTTTAGTTCTCATATTTACACATTTAAACAACAACACAAGCTTATATCAAGTCTCCTAGATGGCACAATATCCTAGATGGCACAATATCCTGATCCAATCTTGTTTCTAACATTTCTTTCATGAGAAGTAACTAGTTGTATATCCATACATATGTCTTATTTCAAAGCAAGGAAGTTCATTCAAGTGTCTTATAATACAAGCAATGTTCATATCACATATCAAATCAAACAATGTTCATTTGAATTATTAAGTCATCTTATAACACCCTTAGTAAGTAGCTTACTAGACAATCAAATATTTATCAATATGCACCGAAGTGCCAATATGCACCGTAGTGCCAATATGCACCGTCATGCCAATATGCACCGTAGTGCCAATATGTACCGTCGTACCAATATGCACCGTAGTGCCAATATGCACCGTAGTGCCAATATGAGCTCAAGATTCTAAGGCATGCCCTCGTATCTATCCAAACTAGCTACCAAGGTTGTTGATTATCCATTTCATTCAAGCTTTATACAATTCTTTATTCAATACAAGTTTATGCCATTCAAAGGCCAAGCCCTTAGGATTATGGAGTCTTAAATCCCAATACAAAACTATCCATGCCATTCGAATAGCATGAATACAAGGTGGTACCGTTGTTCAATTCATTTCAATCATCCATGTATAACATTCACAAACACATGCATATGTATGCAATGTGCGTACCTTATTCTCCAAGCAAGCATTCCATTTCATACCTTTGGCATAAGCAATGCAATATGTCAAGCATTTGTTTTCATTTGCTTAACACCCAAGTAAACACATAGATCATGGCATCAAACAAGCTATCATACATGTCATTCTTCCCTTAATTAGCCAAATATGTTTTAAGTCATGTTGCATGGCAATATCATTAAATAAATACAATAGCAAGGTTGGTTAGGACCTAAGTCCTAACCCTAAGGATAGTTACACTCACAATACTCCTAGCAATTCAATTGTCTTGAATCCAAATCCCTTTGCCTCTAGCTTTGGGATGTCCACTCCTATCTTCTTCTTCCCCAACTTGCTGCCCTTGGTCTAGCAAGCATAACATATACAATTCATCAAGACAAGCACATAATGTCACGCAATCATAGTAGCAATGTTACCACATTTGTATCTAACATTTAGCTACTGTTTTATGCTTTCTTTTAATCATTTCTTACTAAATCATCTCCACATTGTTATTAATTCATTTTAAGGCATAACTGGACAGCTTACAATGTCCCAAAACTGTTTTGGAAACAGTTTGCATCTAGGTGTAAAAACAGTCCCAAACTGCCCAGGACACTGCTTCCTGGCAGTTTGCACACTGTCCCTTTAAATGGTCATATCGTTTAATCCGTACGTTGGAATTTTGATTACTATACACCGTTGGAAAGATAACAAAATTTTGTATAAGACCATGTAAGACTTGCATTTTATTTATTATCCAATTAATACAGTTTATTGTTCAAAGACAGGGCATTTACACTGCCTGGACAGTTTGCACTGTCCAGCAATTCCTATTTACAGTTTCCAGCATAGGACCCAGTTTTCAAATATGTTTTCAACTAATGAAAGTAGACATACTAAGGATCATGTCATTAAAATTTCAGCCCCGAATTCGATCTATACAATTTTTGGTGAATTTTCAAATTGAGTGCCCAGAACAGAGCAATTCTGGGCAGATTGCACCTAAACACATTTTAATGCCTTAAATTCATTTTAACCAATGTTTTGGCCCTATAATTCATTTCATATCATATCCTAAACATGTGAGTCAATGTTAATCCATTATTCAAGGAAGCCAAAATAGGGTAAGTTGGTTACATTTCTTAATTTTACATGTCTACTCAATTTCCATTCAATAAAACAGTTTCTATGTTATATGTCTATGTTCATGTTTTTATCTTTCATTTCCGGCATTGTTTGCTGACAATTCAATTTGTTTAACACCTTCTTTACAATATCTAATCATGATCATGTTCAATTCATTAATTCCATAGCTCAATTTTAAGTCCTAACCATTTAATTCTTACTTCAACATCATATTTCAATTTTCCAGCAACCTATATTTGTTTCACTATCACAAACACACAATTTCCAGCATTGTACCTAGTGTTCATTCTTCGAATTTGCATGATTCTACAACCATTTAATCATCTAATCACATTTTCAATAGCTAATTTCTTCTAACATCATCAAAACAGTCTAATTCAACAAATATAGTTGCCTATTCAATTGAACACAAGTAGAATCATACTTACTCTGCTTCTAGCTCAACTCCAATGGAAAATCACTACACATGCAAGCTTAATGCATGCTTCAATGGCGTTTTTCTCAAAGTTTCTCTCTCACTTTCCTTTCTCTCTTTTTCGGCTGGTAATGAAAATGAAAGAGATGATGGCAATGTGGATATCCCCATTAGTGGAATTAGGATTTTACTAAACTAACCTTAGTTAGTAACTAATCATATAATTAGTCAAGGGAAATTGAGAGAATCATAGAATTTATCATGCAAACTTCATCTTTCTTCCTTAATTCAAATTGGTCCTTTGTAATTTGATCACTTATTTCATTCATTCTTTCAATTAGATCCTTAACTAATCAATTTAGCTTAATTTTAGATTCAATTAAGCTATCAACTTATGCAAATTGGTTCCAATACTTCTAGGCTAGGATTTGGGGTGTTACATATGTGACGTATTGTGAAAGTGTCAGCTATAGTTGGCTAGCCATAGGATTAAAGTGCACTGTATTATGTAAAATTGATCATGCCATAGTCCTTGTGGAAAAGGTGGTTTAACTAGGCTACTAGGATTCTTGGGTTATCACTTGGGTATGCAGTTTAACTAGGCAGCCCATTGTGATGGTATCTTGCAGTTTAACTAGGCAAGGTATGAGATTTGGTGGAGGTGAGCCCACCATGAGAAATTTGTGTATCTGAACATGTATGGATAAAGGTAGTACTATTCAAGGATAGAGGTGAGTCTATCTGGGTCACTCTAAATGCCAATATATGTGTTTAAAGAGTTTATAAATGATTTGATGCATATGATTGTTATGCATGATTTATTGTGGAAACAAATGAAGTAATGCTTGGGTGATAAAGCATGTTTTGAAAACAAGATAGTTTTTAGTTTTCAGATGGCTTTAATCACATATGAAATACTTGGGAAGTAAGCATGATTTGGTAACAAAAGGCTTAATGGTTTAAAAGTGGTTTCAAATTGCATCAATGTTGTTTATGAACATCCTCACTAAGCATTTGTTCTTACGCTCTCTTTTTCCTATTGATGTAGAGTAATAGAGTTGAGGGGCGGCATTGGTTTGGCAAGGAAGTTCCAAGATCAAGACATCTACTTGAGTATGAAACTTGATTTTTAAATTCAGTAAATAAGGCAATGTGTTACCATGTTTCGACGGATTTGTAATATGTATTTTTGTTGATTGTGATGGTTTGTTTGTTGTGGTTTGATATCTTTTGAGGTTGAGATTGTGGCATGATTGTTGATCATATAAAAGCATGAGTCTATGCTTTGTGGTTTTACTCATAACATGCTTATTTGTTGGAAAAGCTTATGCCAATGTTTTTGTGAAGCTAGCATACTTTAAGTGTTGCTAAAAGGTTGTTGATGCCATGCTTATGTTGATATGTGCCTTAAATATCTTTTTGGATACTGAGTTGGATGGTTCTTAGGAAGCATGCCTATAGGTTTACCTTGTTGATTACCTTTGATGCCATGATATCTATGCTTCCATATCCTACTGATCATTGGAATGTCTTTTGTTGGTATGATGCTTGTATGATGTTTCAAGTGTGTCGTTCTATGAGTTAGAGTGTTGGGGGCTGATTTGTGTTTGTTTTGGAAGGTTCCAAAGTGTCTCAAATATGTATTTTCTGCAAATCTACAGGTAAGTTTCGAAACCTTTTAAAGATGGTTTCAAAATCAGCCCTAAGGTTTTGAAACCAGGAGGTCAATTTTGGGTACTGAAAAAATAGTTTCGAAACCTTTGAGAAGGTTTTGAAACCAAGAGGTCAATTTTGGCTACTCAACCACACAAGTGTCCATACAACACAGAACATTGACACAATTACCATAACTCTATGGTTTCTATCAATTAACAAGTCACTCATTTAAGTTTACCAAGTTGTTAATGCATTATAGAAGTGTACATTAATCATCATCATTAATTATCTCTAATAATCCTCATTATCTTGTTAACATTCCCAAAAGTACTAGTATGGGTCGACCCGTACCAATCTTATCCCCAATCGCGTACCTGTACAACCGAAGCCCGTATCAATACCCTACTTTTAGGTTCATACCATTACTCTAAATTATGATTTTGCAACTCTTTATCCGATCCCTAAAGCTTATAAAAGTCATTAAGGTTTGTTTACTAACGCATTAAATCCATTAATATTAATTACTGGCTTTATAATCATTTATTCAAATATTACCAATATTTATCCCTTACGCACAATTTCCATCGAACACGTCAAGATCCATACTCTAGCACCCAATCATCGTAACATACAATTTAAACAGTTATCACATAGATATTCAAATATTCGAACGACCCTACATGATCTCCAAAGTCTATAAAAGTCAAATCATATCCCTAAACATTATCATACATCTTATAATTATCGAGTCTCATAATACCAATCTCAAAACATGCTTATTAACCATCTACATATTTTGCAAACACTAATACGCAAAGCAATCACATTTATGATGCTCATGAAGCATTCGGAGTTCGAGGTATATTAACCTCAAGCGGTAATTGATAATTCCTTAATTGAGCTCCTTAAAATGTCCCATTAAATCCAACATTTGTGTTCGCATAATCCTCGAATAAAAACAAATATGAATATATAGGCAATTCTTAAATATAAGACTACTTTAGTTAATAAAACGTGTAAACAACTTACCAAGTTTGAATTTGGTGAAACAAATTGTGCCAACGAGCTCAGAACATCGGAAAACCGCAGAGTTGGGTCTCTTAGAAAAAGTCAACTTCCGATCAACGCCGATCAATGGTGGCGGCGGTCAATGCCAGTTGGGCAGGACGGTGCGGTTTGGGCTAGGCTGTCTCGTCTAGTTCGGCCCAACCGGTTTAGCCTAACAGATATGGCCTAGTTCACCAGACCAAGGCTTGGTTTAGATAGTCAGGCACGCCCAGGCGCAGGTGGCGGCGCTTGCGGCAGCCTCTTGTAACTCCCTGGTTTTGGGCCTAGGAGTTTCTAGGTTGACTAGATGGTCTAGTGGACCCAGATTAGAGATTAGAATCGGATTCAGGATTTAAATTAGAGTAAGTATTTTTGGAGTGAGAAAATATGGGAAAATATCTAAAAATCATTATTTAATTTATGGATATTTTTGGTAAAGTCGATTTGGAAAATAAAATTTGGAAATTGGACATTTTGGCTAATGGCCACAATGTAAAGAATGAAAACTGTTTTTAGTAACTATTGTGAAAAGGGGCAAATCTTAGAATCCTTAAGGAGCTATTTTTGACGTAACTTCTTTTCTCAAACTTTTCTCTCAACTTCTCTTCAGCCAAACACTTTCTTTTGCATCAAATATTTGAGGTAATGATCTTGATTTCTTAAACTTTTGATTTCTAATGGATTCTTCAATCTTCTTTTCCAAAATCTCATTGTCTTTATTTGTTTTTCAAGAGTAAACATCGAATTGAGAGGAAATTCACTCATTAGAGGTAAGGTTCATTCTTCTCCTCTAATAAATAGTTTTTTATTGAAATTCCCAAGTATTTTATCCTTGTTTAATGTTTTCTAATGACTTTTAATGATTTAATTATGGAAATTGGGTAAATAAAGGTTTAATTGATGAGATTAAATGATTTTCGTATCAGATCTGTTTTGTTGAGTTCTTGATTGGTTATAATCATGATTTTGCTGTTTTATAATGTTAATAAGTTGGTTTTAACATTGGAATCCCGAAACTAAGTGAATCTCAAATTTCTTAGGTTGCTAGTGTTGTGTTTTGACGAGTTAATAGTGTTTAATGAATGCTGGAAGTATAAGGATGATGTTAGGTTGTTTTGGGATGTTAATTGAAGATAATTGATGGATTAAACCATTAGGTTTTGGCTGGGTTAAGTTTTGAAGGTGTTTGATGTTGTTTTCGGTTGTTGTGGCAGGGTTTCGGTTAGAGTTTGAGGAGGATTGTTGTGAATTGTTGTTGCTGGGTTTGTGAATGAATTTTGGTGCATTGAGTCCTCTATTTTTGTATGGTGAAATCAAGGGAAGATGATCCTCAAGCTTGAGACACCGTTTCAGAAGCTTTGGAGGAGTAGTTCGTATCGGCGCACGAGGTTTTACGAAGTCAATGAGTGAGAATGTGGATTTCAGCTTTGAAATAGTTTAAAGATTATTTTAGGAGTTTAAATTAAGCTTGAAATGATGGTTTAAACTCAGAAGTAAGTATGATGAGATTTCTCCCTCGGTCGTGCTTTTGCGAAATTGTTCTTATGCACTTGTTTTTGATTACATGGTACCTACTATTTAAGCACGTTTTAAAGTATGTTTTATACTATTTTGTATCATATATTGATGATGGATGCATTGGGAAAATGATCCATGTAAGTATGCGAAATACTTGTTAATGCATGGTTTGATGCATTGAAGATGGTTTTGATTGTTACTTATAAAAATAGTGAGATACATGGTTAATGATGAATTATATTGGCAAGTGATGTGGTGTAAAATATTATCGGATATAGCTGGCCGGCCATAGGATTGATAGTGCACTATAAAAAGTTACCTCGGGTGTTGAGGGGTTTATGTGAACCGAATACTCCACCACGAGTACCCTAACGGTTGAGGGGTTATTTGGTACCAAAAACTCTCGTTAATGGATTATGCATCTAATCGTTGATTGGGTTGTGATTGTACCTTGAATTTCGATAGAGATTGCATGAAGTGTTCAGAGGACACTTGTTGAATCTGTGTATCCGATGTAATATTTTGTAAAGTGGAACTTGGTTTATGATCACTTCAAATCCAATATAATTGATAATGAATCATGTTGATGAATTATGTTGTATAATGTTGATTTATACATGTTTACTCGTTAATCCTTGCATATGGGATGTTATGTATGGGAAAACTTAAATTGAGGGTTAGCAAATAGGATTTTGTTGTTGATCCATGATACATGTTGCATATGGTTTATATGCATGTTTTGGAAATGTTAAGTGTATAGTTTGAAAGACATGATGTTATGCATGTTTTGGAAAGATGTTTTAAAATGATGAACTCTTGTGAGCTGGAAACCAGTTTTAAAATGCATTGATGGTGTTGTGTTTTGAGAACTCCTCACTAAGCCTAGTGTGCTTATGCTCTCTTTTCCCATCAATGCAGATAATTAAAGTTGGAGGCAGTGAGCAAGCGAGGGGAAATCCAAGGACTTGAATAACTCAAAAGTATGGTTTTTGAACTAGACTAGTAGTAATAAAGGCAATGAGGTTCATTGTTGTTTGGAAGGTTTGTTTGCTAAACTCCCTAGTTGTGCAAGTTTATATTGTTGTTGTGGTGTTGTATGAGGCTTTATATGGTTGGTTTCGTTGTGGATTTATGTTTCGTGATTTTGGATGGTTGGTTTTAGGAAGCATGCCTCTAGAATCTTGGTCGAAGCATGTTGCTCCTCTATGATTATGTTTCCTTGATATTCTAGCATGGATTGATCCTTAGTTAAGTGTTGTACATGTTTATGTCTTGTTGAAGCATGTTTGAATCCTTTTTCAAGTGAAAAACAAGAAATTTTGGACATTACAGGTCTAGGTGTACCAATACATGTGGCTCTGTATCGGTACGGGTATGTGTATTTGGTGGCCTCGTATCGGTACACGGAGACGTGTATCGGTATGCCCTTGAGCCATTGGAACCTAGTTTTGCTTGGTGTAGCCTACGTACCGATATGAATTGGGACTATATCGGTACGACTAGCCGTTATATTAGTTATTGAGGTTTTATGTTTTGAGATTCTTCTATTTTGGACCTTGGATCTTATGTATGCAATCGAATGGGTTTGGAGTATTGTTTTGAGCTGAAATTTGGCAAGCAGGCATGTAATCTGATTAATTAAGGTATGGTAACTCAAATTTTAATTAAGTCCTTGCAACCTTCTAGATTTTCATTTTAGTCCCTAAATTGCAATTCACGCAATTGGATGTCTAATCAACGCCCAATTTAGTTGAGGTTTCACCCGCTGCCAACATGCACACCTTAGGTTATAATGTTACATCTAGACAAGATAAAAAGAAAAAAAATGGACCTAAGTTTAGTTAATTATTTCGGATTTTGTTTCAGCAAAACCCAATGTAGCTCTCTCGATTCGGTCTGGCGTCTAGGCTGGGTCGAGGGGGTTACATTTGGTGGTATCAGAGCCAGGTTTGTGATAAGTAGGATGAGGATATGATTGCTAGAATGATGTTATTGATTGATTACCATTGTTTTCTATACATGGTGAATGTTTATTTGTCCCTTGGTTGACGTATGCCATGTTGGGGATATTTGTGGGACACATTGCCTTATTACTATAGTCTGAAATGTTTTGATTTGAAATGGAAGTCTTGGATCCTTTCTTGAAGCTATCCTGATTGTTTATGTTTTGGTGAAATTATCGTGTCTTAGATAAAGTTGTTATGTTACGACCGAGGAGAGAATTAAGGGCTAGCGCGAATGTTGTTGTCGTTAGGTAAGGGAGTTAGGAGAATGTTTTATGTCCAGGGGGTTTGTCACCCCAGAGCAAGTACCACCTGCACCAACTGGGCCAGTGTTGGGTGATATAGCACCTTTGATACATGTGATGACCGAAGCTTTTCAAGCTGCTCTTATTGGGGTACATGTGCTTGCACTAGCTGCTGGGAATATGGGGTTGTCGTTGGGATGCTTGCATAGTCTATGAGGAGTTGAGTTTTGAGGGTTGGAACCTGAGGCATCTGAGGAGTAGATGGCCAGTACTTATCAAATTTTGGTACAAATGGGGTGCAACGATGCCCGTAAGCTAGGATGTGTTGTATCTCTGCTACAAGGAGACTCATATAGTTTTTGAACTACCATGACTGTGGGAATAGAGCCTGATGATGTGACTTGGGAGTTCTTTCGATCTGTCTTTAAGAAAAATTATTTGGGAGTTAGATACTTGGATGAGAAGAAACATGAGTTCATGGCTTTGGTTCAGGGCAGTATGTCCATGGCAGAGTATAGGGTACAGTTCGTTCGGTTGAGCCAATATGCTCCTAAACTAGTACCGGATGAAAGGTGTCACTGTGATCGATTCCATTACGAATTGGTATAGGATGTTAACACATATATGTTGGCTTCTGACTACATTGATTTTGATGTGTTGGTTACACAAACGAAGGACATTGTGCAGAACTTGGGTTTATCAGTTTGTGTGAGAGGTTCTGACTCTAGCAAGAGAGAGTTGTAGACTCAGGTTTCAGTAGTAGTCAGTTTAAGAAATAACGCGACAAAAGGTATCGCCTTGAGTTAAGGCAAGGTGGAGGTAGTGTTGGGCGAGGATCGTAGGGTTAGGGTACCCATGCTAGAGCAGCACATAATACCTGTTGGGTTTGTGGATCACATGATCACATGAGGCGAGAATGTCCACGTTTGGCTCATGAGGGGTAGGCTTATGCGCCTGTTGTTGCTAATTTTTGTTGGAGTGTGGATCGAGCAATTGTCTTAGAAGTGTTAGATGTGGGTATGCAAGTAACTAGTTCTTTTAGTGAGATGGTTGTTACAAGGAAGTTGTTTAGGAGATGTCATTTAATGGTTCGAGGTCATGTGTTTGTGGTTGATTTGATGGAGTTGTTGTTTCATGGATTTGAGGTAGTCTTGGGCATGGATTGGTTGTCTAAACGTAGGGCTGTGGTTTATTTTGAATCCAAGAGAGTTTCCTTGAAACTTGCTAACGACTATGGAGTGGTAGTTGTGGGTGAGAATGTTAAGTTCTTGCCCTATGTTATGAATTCGGGATCAAAAGAGGTGCACGTTCAGGACATCTACACGATATGTGAATTTCTGGGTATTTTTCAGGAGAAGTTGTCGGGTTTGCCACCGGATAGAGAGGTTGTGTTTGGCATTGAGTTGTATGCAAATACAACTCTGGTGTCTATTGCTCCCTATCACATAGCACTGAAGGAGTTAAAGGCGCAACTTCAGGAGTTGCTTGATCAAAGGTTTATTAGGCCTAGTGTTTCGCCGTGGGGTGCGTAGGCGTTGTTTGTGAAAAGAAGGATGACACGATGCGGATGTGCATTGACTATCGGTAACTGAACAAGTTGATGATTAAGAATAAGTATCCTTTTCCACGGATTGATGATTTGTTCCATCAATTTAGAAGTGCTTTGGTGTTTTCTAAGATTGATTTGAGGTCTGAGTTTTGTTAGTTAAAAATAAAAGATGTGGATGTGCTTAAGACTTCTTTTCATACGAGGTACGAACATTACGAGTTCTTGGGCATGCCGTTTAGTTTGACTAATGCGCCGGCTGTGTTCATGAATATGATGAATCAGGGATTTCGAGTTTTTTAATCAGTTTGTTATTGTGTTTATTGATGATATTCTTGTGTGCAAAGGTACCGAGAAGGATCTTGATCGACAAGTATGAATGGTTTAGCAGGCTTTTGAGGAGAAGTGAGTGTTTGTCCTTTATTTTGGGAAGTGCGAGTCTTGGCATGTTGGAAGGAAATCTAGTACTGAGAACGTTATTAGTAAGTGTGAACAGTTAAACATGCACAATGCAAAAACACTTATATGTATATATTTAAACATGCCAGTACATGCATACATTTGGCCATGACATTAGAGGTTTTGCATACATATACATAGTCAACTATGAGGGCATATAAGTAATTGTAGCACCCCTTCCCGGCCTGGTCGAGAACTGGGTCGAAGTATGTCAGCGAAGGTCAAACGATGATCGTTATAATGATTTAGACATTAATCAGCGATTCAAGTAAATTAAAAATGATGCAATGTTCATTTCACTGTCTCATATCGATGCTAAGTCTATACAATAAGACAATGATTCGATATAATATAAGAACCTTGAATTTAGGACCAATTTAAAACATTTAAAAATTTTAGAGACTAATCTGTAAATTCAATACTTTAGAGGTCCTTTACTAAAATCAACCTTACCGCAATGAAATTCAGTACCCAATTGGTGAGCATGCAATTTTTCATATCATTTGGGACTAATTTTTCTCATCAATTAAGCTAAACAATAATCAGTGACCAATATGCAACTTTTCAAAACTGTTACCAACACATTTAACTGAATTGCCTGTTCTGATATTGATACTTGAAAAGACCATATTGGTACGCCATGCACAAAGTATAAATATCAGATTCTAGTGACCAAAACTTGTATCGGTACAGCCTTGGCCGTATCGATATAGTTGGACTAGTATCGGTACACCCTAAAGCCGTACCGATGCAATTTTACAATTCAAATTCCAGTGTTGATTTTTTGTACCGGTACACCAAAACCTGTATCGGTGCGATATGTTGGCCAGTGTTGACTTGGTCAAATATGCATACACGTATCGATACGCCATCACCCGCACCGATACGCTCTATTCTATAAAGATAGATTTTATCTGGTTTTTATCCAATTTGACCTATCAAACAATGTCCAAGTGTAATGAAATTTTTTACTAGCAAGTTTACAACACTGTAATCTACTAGGAAGTCAAATTTCATAATAATACGAATATGTTTACTAGGTTTTCACCCTTTTAAGCAAAATATGCAAGTTTTACCACTTTTAGCCTACTTTAAAACAACATTTAGGTCCTTTAGCTACTATACAAACCATATGCAATACAAACATACGAAAAGGGCTAAAAGTGACTATTTCAACTACTTTGCCACCCTACTAGGATTTCATAGGTATAATATACATTACTTTAGCCTTGTCGTGACTTGCCAAAAACCTTCGACTTCTCCGATCTCTCAACAATGATCCCTTTCAACCTAAAATGCATGAGATGAAATGCATTAGGCATACCTTGCCTAGTGAGGCAGTCTTAAACAATAACAAATACAATGAAATGCATTCCAAATCATATATTGTCATGACAATAGTATATCAATGCACAAAGATATTAACAATCATATTCATTATTATCCCTTAGATCGAATAAAGATAGTGGATACACGAATTCCTACGCCTCTCCAAATCAATGAATGGTCTAGTCCCTCCGCCTCATCAATTGACCAATGTCACAACATCCCTTTGCCTTGCCACAATAAAGGTCGTAGCCAAGGACCGTAGTCCACCCATACCAATGAGCTCATGAATTCTATGGCATGCCAATTGTATCCATTGTCCTTTCGAATCCAAGGTTCAATAGCAAATTCAATATCCATATTTCAAAAGCAATGCCAATGGTCAATATGTTCAATATCAATGATCAATGATTCATTATCAATGTTTCGATGACAATAACAAACGCAATATCAATGTTGATATCCTATGGCAATAACAATTGCAAGGGCAATATTTTCAATGGCAATATGAATACCTATAATGATGGTTATTCCATGACAAATTTAATTTCTATTTGTCAATGCCTCTATATTTCTATTATTCAATGACAACAATATCGATGAAAATGACGCTATGTTCGGTGATCAATGCAGTTACTTACCGATGCTAACCAAAGATGCCTCAAAAGAGGTTCAATGCAATATCCTTTAATAAAAGGTTAGCTATACTAAAATCAATATCAGCGAAACCGGGAAAGCACCTAATCTATTATCGTGAAAGCACCTAGCTTTTTGTTTGGAGATGATGGATTATCTTTCTCCAATTCTTGAACTAGGCAACAATAATCAGAGATTACAAGAATCGATAATACAATACCGAAATCAATATAACGATATCAAATTCAATATCTAAGCCCGGAATAGCATTTAGCTATTAGATTAATAGGTTTCCATGGGTTAGCTTAGGTGTTCAATAACTTCAACTTGAAATTAAACATCCACAATCCATAGGAGTTGACAATTGATAGAGGGTTTATTCTTACCCAACCAATGGCTATCCAATAGTACCAATGGATTGAAGAAAGCTTAAGTTTTGGATGCTTAACGAGTGAGGTGTTAGCTTGAGAGCTTGAGGAAGATAGCAATGAAGGTGCTTGCTTGAATAGAAAGAAGATGATGATAGTTAGGGAAAGCTAGCCTCGGTAGTATTTTGTAAAGTATTTTTAAAACACTTGTTCTTTTCCTTAACAATCAATAGGTTTCCTTCCAAAGGGGGAAACCCCAATTGTTTATCAAATTATTATTTCTATACTATCAATAGTTAATACTCATTTCCTATCCACTCTTTTTATCTTTTCATCATTTCTCAACAATCCCACGTGAAGTGGGAGGCAAGCAAGGAGGTGACTCATCCTAAAATGGGATTATTAAAAGTGTAGTCCTTCCATTAACCAATTCCTATACCTATATCTCTAACCTTTCAATTTTCCTGATTTAGTCACCAATTAACTTTTGATATATTCACTAAGATCCTTAAACATTAAATCGTCTCAATTAGAGTCCAATGTCAAGGTAATTGACCCTATAATCATAGTCAATGTAATATTTGGACCTTTTCAGTGTAGGGTTTCTGTTTGCCGAAACCCAATTCTGACTAGATCGGTTTTCGGGGTGTCACAACCCTCCTCCCTTAAGAAAAAATCATCCTCAAATTTTACCTAAACCGAATAGATGAGGGTATTGCTTTTTCATTGTCTCCTCTGATTCCTAAGTTGCTTTTTCAACGGTGTGGCTCCTCTAGAGCACTTTGACTAACGAAACAGATTTGTTGCGGAATCTTTTAACTTCTTTTGCAAGAATCTAAACCAATTCCTCTTCGTAGGACAAATTTGGTTAAATCTCTGCAGATTCAGACTCAATGATATGCGAGGGGTCAAACAGTATCTTCAAAGCATCGATACATGGAATATGTCGTGGATTTTAATCAATTCTGAGGGTAATGATAACCGATAAGCCATAGGTCCAACTTTCTCAATAACCTCAAAGGGTCCAATGAAAAAGGGACTCAACTTTTGCTTTTTGCCAAACCTCAGAACTTTCTTCCACGGTGAAACCTTGAGAAAAGCTTTCTCACCAGCTGCATACTGTATGTTCTTTCGCTTTAGGTTAGCATAGTCCTTTTGTCGGTCGAAGGAAACTTTCGAGCGATCATGGATGATGGCAACCTATTCTTCGGTTTCCCAAAGTAGGTTAGGGCCCAACATCTTGCCTTCACCGAGTTTAGACAAACACAATGGAGTTCGCAACGTCTACCATACATGCTTCATATGGTGCCATCTTAATGGAAGCTTGATAATTATTGTTGTAGGCATACTCGATGAAAGGTAGGGATTTCTCCCTAGATTTTCTGAAATCTATGGTGCATGCACGTAGCAGGTTTTGGAAAATCTGTACAGAAGGGTTCAATAACAATACCCATTTTCAAAGATTCGCAAAAAGCTATAACCTGGCCTTCTTGCATCAGTACACATCCTAACCTGAGATGTGAAGCATCACTATAGACCGTGTAGTCCTTTTTGGACTCGAGTTGTGTTAGAACTGATGCGTGAGTCAAGACTTATTTCAATTGATCAAAACTTCTTTGTTGTTCCTCGATCCAAACGAATGAAGCTTATTTCCTTAGTAACTTAGTCAATGGAGCTGCTACCATAGAAAATCCCTTAACGAATCTCCTATAATAACCAACAAGACCAAGAAAACTTCCCACTTCACCAATATTCTTCGGTGGATGGCAATCAACAATGGCTTGGATTTTATTCGGATCTACTTGAATGCACGAAGCCGATACAATATGCCCAAGAAAGGAAACTTCAGTGAGCCAAAACTCACACGTAGAGAATTTGGCAAATAATTGCTTCTCCCAAAGGGTTTGAAGCACGATGCAAAGATGAACTCGATGTTCTGCAACATTCTTAAAATAGATCAGGATGTCATTAATGAATACCATTACAAACTTGTTAAGATAGGGCATACAAACCCAATTCATTAAATCCATAAAAGTTGTTGGTGCATTGGTTAGCCCGAAAGGCATTACCAAGAATTCTAGTGACTGTATCTTGTACGGAAACCAGTTTTAGGTATATCACATTCTTTGACTCTCATCTGATAATACCTGAAGCGTAAATCGATCTTGGAAAACTGAGAGGCATCCTTAAGCTGATCGAATAGGTCATCTATCCTTAGCAATGGATACTTATTATTGATGGTCACCTTATTCAACTATTGGTAATCGATGCATAGCCGCTTGGAGCCATCTTTGTTCTTTACAAAGTGGGCGAGAGCTCCCCAAGGTGAAGTACTCGGTCGGATGAAGCCTTTATCAAGCAATTCTTGAATCTAGGGTGCAATGGAAACTAGGGCAGTTTTAGGCTGCACTTCAATGCCAAATTCCACTTCACGGGTCGGAGGAAAACCCAAATGTTCATCAGGAAAAACAATAGGAAATTTACACACGGTGTCAATGTCTAATATTCAAGGTTCATCCTTAGCTTCCAATGTCAAAGCATACAATGAAGGGTTTCTTGAATTCCTCAAAACGATTCTCTCCTTACCAAGGCCTCGAAGGTACAACTTCCTATTGCTAGAATCTACCTAAGGTTGATGTTTACTGAGCTAATCTAATCCCAACATAACAACGAACTCGTAGATCGGTAGTGCCAACAAATTAGGCAGAAAAGGAATCCCTTGAATCGATAACGGACAATTCTTACACACAAGGTTCACGGTGACACAATCACCCAATAGATTAGTTACAAAGATTCTCGATACTATCGGTTTAAAGGACAATCTATGCTCTTTAACTAACACAGTGCTTATAAAGGAGTGAGTAGAACTAGGGTCAATCAATGCATATAAGGAATGTAAATACAACTCAATGGTACCTACAATGAAATCAGGTTCATTCTCCTCCTCCTCGCTCCTCACGTGGTACATCTTGGCAGGGGCCTTTGATTCTTGTCTATTCGATGTCTTTCCAGATCCACTAGGTCTCCCTGTGGCTCCCAAGGATCCTTGTCTTGATCCTTTGCCTCGAAAGGATTGAGCATATGATGCAACATTAGCCGGTGTAGCTGTGGACTTGCTAGCATTTAGGGGTCAATCTCAGATTAAATGGCCTTGCTCACCACAATAAAAACAAGCTCCCGATTACTTGTGACATTGGCCTATTGGGTGCCAATTTTGACAATAGTTGTAAACATTATATTGAGAACTTTGGTTCAAGTCTCCAGTGCTATCAACTGAGGTGACCTTTACAAAGGACTGTGTCATAGTCTATGGGTTCTCAATATTCCAAGTATGGGAAGGATGTGAATACACAATTTGTTTAGGGCCTTGGTACTTTCCCCTTTTTGTTCCTCTTAGGAGGTCGAGAATCACCCCTAAGTCTCTTTTCTTATTTGCCTGACTCACCGGTCCTCTGGGTTTTCTGTGCTGCTTCAGTGGCTTTGACTCGGTTCATGAGATCTTGGAAATCGGTAATGCACAATACGGTGAACATAGGGCGTAGCTCGTCACTGAGCCCAACAATGAACATTCTGTATTTCTCTTCCTCTTTCTTGATGTATTCAGCGCCATAACTATAGTACTTGCAGAAGTCATGGATGTACTGCTCGATAGGCTATCCATCTTGCTTGAGATGGGAAAGATACTACGTCTTTCTATGAGATATAACTTGATGATGTACTTCTTTCAGAATTCAGGAAGAAATAACTCCTAAGTTACAGTGTCTTTGGAGGTCGTAAGGGTAGTAGTCTCCCACCAATGAAGTGCCTCATTAACAAGCAACACGAGGGCACACTCCAACTTATGTTCATCCGAACACTACAACTGCTTGTTCAAGATTCTCAGTGTGTTATCTAACCAGTATTCAGCAGTTTTAGGATTATCATCATCTTGATCGGTAAAAGTATAGGCTCAGTTCTGCAATAGCTTGTTAATAGGGGCACGAACGTATTGGATAACAGGTGCGATAGGTTGCACAGTCTGCTCAGCTCTCAATGAAGTCATGAATTGTTTGAACATGTCAGCCATGTTCCAATAACATTCTGCCTGAGCAGTCTGCGCTTTAGGCTCAACGCCCTAAGCATGTGGGTTCTGTGGATTCAGAGGGTCTCCTCCTCTAAACTCCTCACCATGTGTAGAGGAGCCGATAACAGACTCATTATTATGATCCTCATTAGTCTCAGACATATCTATAAAGAGATCAGATTAGTCAGCAAGTTACTGTATACAAAATAAATAACTTCTAGGTGGCAAAGTAATACAATGGTGAAGCAATAGACTTCGAATTAGTCCTAGAATAGACTAAACTCCAGCTCTGATACCAAAAATGTAACAACCCCTTCTCGGCCTGGTCGAGAACCAAGTTGGAGTACGTCACCGAAGGTCAAATGATGATCGGTACAGTGATTTAGACGTTAATCGACGATTCTAGTAAATTAAAAATGATGCAATGTTCATTTTAGTGTCTCATATCGATGCTAAGTCTATATAATAAGACAATGATTCGATATAACATAGCAACCTTGAATTTAGGACCAATTTAAAATTTTTACAAATTTTAGAGACTAATTTATAAATTCAATATTTTAGAGGTCCTTTACTAAAATTAACCTTACCACAATGAAATTCAGTACCCAATTGGTGAGAATGCAATTTTTCATATCAATCGGGACTAATTTACCTCATCAATTAAGCTAAACAATAATCGGTGACCAATATGGAACTTTTTAGAACTGTTACCAACATTTTTAACTGAATTACATGTACCAATACTGAGAATCGAAAAGGCCATATCGGTACGCCATGCACAAATTATAAATATCAGATTCCAATGACCAGAACTTGTATCGATATAGCCTTGGCCATATCGGTATAGTTGGACCCGTATCGATACGCCTTAAAGTCGTACCGATGCAATTTTACAAACCAATGTTGATTTTTCGTACCGATACACCAAAACCTGTATCGGTATGCTATGTTGACCATCGTTGAGTTGGTCCAAATATGCATACTTGTATCAATACGACATCACCCGTACCGATGCACCCTATTCTGTAATGGTAGATTTTATTTGGTTTTTTTATCCAATTTGACCTATCGAACAATGTCCAAATATAATGAAATTTTACCAGCAAGTTTACAACACTGTACTACTAGCATGCCAAATTTCATAACACTACTAATCTATTCACTAGGTTTTCACCCTTTTAAGCCAAATATGCAAGTTTTACCACTTTTAGCCTACTTTAAAACAACATTTAGGTCCTTTAGCTATTATAAAAACCATATGCAATACAAGCATACGAAAAGGGCTAAAAGTGACTAGATCAACTGTAACCCCCACGACCCGGGAAATAATCAGTGACTAATTAACCTAATGAATTGAATTGAAAATGTTGCTCAAAAGACCTGTTTTGATCATGTTGGTAGATGAATTGAAGATTGAATTGAATAGATAACTTGCTGGAAATGTAAAAGCACCTATTTGGATTAGTTAAATTAGGCAATGGACTGCTCAATTGGTAAATTAAATGTGCAATGTGATCAAATAGATCAAATTGGGTTCAACATGATAATGCCCTATTTTTAAGCTCATTGGTAGGTGAAGTAGAATGACCTAGACATGATTGAATATTAACATTAATGGAATTGCCATGTTAGAACCTTTCTTAGGTGAATTAAGAAGCTAGAAATTCAACCTAGTGTAATCTGCCTATGTTCTGTTCTGGGAAGTAACTTTGAAAAATCACTATAAATTGTATAAAATGAATTTAAGGCTTAATTTTTTATGGACAACACCTTGATATGTCTAAATTCATTAGGAGAAAACAGAACTGAATTCTGCATTGTAGAATGTAATGTAGAGAAGAAACACTAGGGACAGTGCAAACTGTCCAGTGTAGCAAATTACCCTGTCATTAAGTTAAAAACTGTTTTAATTGGCTAAGAAATAAAATGCAAGCCTTATATTGTTATAAATAAAAATTTTTTATCTTTCCAACGGTGTAAACCAATTGAAATTCTGACAAACGGAATAAAAGATATGAATATTTAAGTAGACAGTGCACATTCTATCAGGCAGTAACAGTTTAGAAGTTTATATTGAATTGTATGCTTATGTATGGAGTCACATAATGACTCAATTGATTGCTGGATTGTATCTAATACCTTCTGTATTGTATGACTTTTAGATCAAGTGGAAATTTATGATAAAGGGGCTCACTTAGATCAACAAGCTAGTAGAGGAAAAGGGACTACAATTCGGGATCGACAATAACTCGGAAAAATTCATGTGAGTGTAGTTTAAAGTTTGGAGAGGGCGGTAACCTCTCCAAGTTTGTTTCGATTTGTAAATTTTATTGAACCTTAAGTATAAATTGCATAATGAGCTTGCTATGAAGCAATAGCAAGGTAAGTACTCCTTTGAGCGGTTACTTGATTGTGAAGTATGCTTGAATTGCCATTGATTGAATTGTTATGCTTATTGCCTAATTGAACTATATTGAATTGAAGCATGATGTTATAGATAGAAGTACGCAATTCATTTTTGAATGACATATTGATTGATACTCCTACATTAACCATGGAAACATTTATATTGGATTGGATTGACCCCTATTCGACTAAAAGGAAATATTGGTACAAATTGTGCATATTGAATTGAACACATGCTTCTAATTGATTGAAAGGGATAAATATTGAAAGCCTTGGTCTCGAGTCGGTCTTAGATATAGTTGGCATGCCATAGAGTCTATAGAGCTCATTGTCAGGGTGGACTACGGTCTGGGACATTGGTCATTAATTGGCGACAGTAGGAGGGAAGTATTGTTATTGGTTATTGGCTATTGGCGACAGTATGAGGGATTGACCAAGTACTTGGTACCATATTGATTACTGCTATTGGCGACAGTTTGGGTGGAGACTCGAGTATCTAGACTGAGTAATCGATTCTCAAGGCTATACTTAAAATGAATTAATAACTCATGCACATTGAACCTATTGCTACATTGAATTGTATTGATTGAATGTGGTAAAATTGAATGCCATGAACTATGGATATTGAAACCTTGATTGAACATTGCTTATATGAGTTTTCTTGATTGTAAAGGAAATTCAAATGCTATGATCTATTGTTATTGAAACATTGATTGAGCCTTGTTAAATGAGATTGCTTTAGTTGAATTGTTAAACGAATTGGATGTTTGAATATGCCTAAACTTCAAGCCTTGTATTATTATTGGATTGAAAATTAGACAATACATCTAGTAATGTATGTCTTGTTCGAAAGTTTCCCTGTTGATGGGGGAACCATACCATCCATTTGATCGTTCGTAGTTGAGACTTATTGTATTGTTGCCTTGTAACTTTAAGTCACTTACTAAGCTTTGCTTATTCTAGTCTCATTTCTACGATACAGGTTGATTTTGGATACTATCTTGAAGTGTAAGCTCATACAAGTCACTTGTTGCTCAAAGAGTATGTTTCCATTTTGTTTAGTTCTCCTAGGATGGTGGCACCTTAGGCATGTATATATATATGGTCACTTAACTATGGTTTGTATAAGTTAATTCTATCTATGATCTATAAGAAGCTTGGTATGTATATATGAGCATGTATGCACTACAATGAACTTGTATGCTTGATAGTCTAATGTTTGATTTACATGGATGAATTGTGCATGAAATGGTTGAATGGATTCCTTGAAATTGGTTAGTTGACATTAGGTAAATGTAGTAAACCACAGGTTTAGACATGAACCACATTGATCACCTAAGGAACTAGTCATATTGTGTAGATAATATTAGAAGCATGAATGATTGATTATGGTAACTTAAATAAATGATGTGATCACCTATTGGTATGCTTAATAGCTTAATAGGAAACTTGAAATTTCTTTTTCTTGTTACTCATATAGCCGAATGCTTACTTGATGGGCAAGTAAGTCCTAATTGGTGTTGAACATGATAATTAAATGCTTTATGGGTCCTAATATATCTAGTAAATGCTTCTTACCTTGTCTAAAATATCCTCTCCTATTCGAATGGTAACTTGAGGTGTAAGAAAGACCTTAAATGAAATGTATTCAATACCTACAATTGATTGAATTGTTCATTGTAAATATAGTAACTTACCTATTCCTACTAGGGTGGTTAGAGTATGTTACAATAATATTTCAAACTATTTTTCAACTTTACAAAACAAACCTCATTAAAGATTTCGAAACCTTCTCAAAGGTTTTGAAACTATTTTTCTAGTAGCCAAAATTGTTATCCTAGTTTCGGAACCTTGGTGTTGGTTTCGAAACTAGCTTTAAAAGGTTTTAAAACATGTTCATATGGTTTTGAAACTTACATGTAGATTTGCAAAAAATATATATTTGAGACCCTTTGGAACCTTCCTAAACAAAGTCAAATCAACCCCAAACACTCTAACTCACAAAATGGCTCATTTGAAACATCATACCCACAAAAGACATTCCAATGATCATTAGGCTATGGAAGCATAGATATCATGGCATCAAAGGTAAACCTATAGGCATGCTTCCTAAGAACCATCCTACTCAACATCCAAAAAGAGATTTAAGGCACTTTATCATCATAGGCATGGCATCAACAACCTTTTAGCAACATTTAAAGTGTTCTAGCATCACATAACATTAACATAAGCTTTTTCAACCAATATGCATGCTAAGGGAAAAATTACAAGGCACAAACTCATACTTGCATGTCATCAACAATCATGCCAAAATCTCAACCTCAAAAGCCATCAAACCACAACAAATAAACCATCACAAATCAACTAAAATCCATATTACAAATCCCCAAAACATGGTAAAACATTGCCTTATTTTATCGAATTTAAAACCAAGTTTTCATGCTCAAGTAGATGTCTTGTTCTTGGACCTTCCTTGCCAAACCAATGCTGCCCCTCAACTCTATTGCTCTTCATCAATGGGAAAAAGAGAGTGAAAGCACAATTTCTTAGTGAGGATGCTCATAAACAAAATTGATGCAATTGAAAACCATTTGAAAACCATAAACATTTTGTTTCCAAAACATGTTTGCTTCCCCAAGCATTTCACAATTGATTAAAATCCATTTGAAAACAATAAACATTAAAACACAAATGTTTAATCTTTGAAAAATCATTTGAAAACAATAAACTACCTTGTTTTTAAACATTTTACTACAATTTTCACAATTGATTAAAATCCATTTGAAAACAATAAATCACCTTGTTTTCAAAACATGTTTTACTATCAAGCATTTTCTCATTTGTTTCCACAACAAATCATGCATAACAACCATATGCATTATAAATCATTTATGAAATTTATTTATCACAAATATTCTTATATATTGGCATTTAGAGTGGCCCGATAGTCTCACCTCTATCCATGGATAGCACTTCCCCTATCCATACATGTTCGGATACACGGATTTCTCATGGTGGACTCACCTCCACCAAATCTCATACCTTGCCTAGTTAAACCACATCCCAAAGTGATAACCCAATAGTCCGAGTAGCCTAGTTAAATCGCTTTTCCTCAAGGACCATGGCACGATCAATTTTGTATATTCTAGTGCACTTTAATCCTATGGCTAGCCAACTATATCTGACACTTTCACAATGCGTCACATAGCCAATATATCATTTTCAAATACATTTACTTATTATTTTCCAATGCATTTCTCAAAACCGTTTCATATGTAAAACCACATTGCCAAAGGCAACAACACATTCCTTTCAAGGAACAAATCTCAATGCTCATAGGCATTCATTACTTTGTTTAAACATTGCATATTAATTCAAAATGATGCATTTACAACAAGTAAACCAAACCATGTATAATCTCAAAATATGAAATCTGCAAGCTCATATCAAAGCAATAACCAAGCAAAATAAGATAAACTTACGCTTGAGCTTAGTTAAGCTTCTTAGGCTATAACTAAATCCCCATGATCCATCGAACACACATTTAAAGAGATTAAATGTGTTTAACCACTCACCGATACGCCTCGATTTGCTCACCAACGCAAATTGAGCCATCGGTAAGCAACGCCTCGTCTTGATCATCCCCTATTTTAATCACATAAAACCAGAGGGAAAATGCATCATTATGCATTCAACTCATTGCTAAACAAGGACCTCCTACATCCTTAACATTATCCTTCCAAAAACTAGCCAGAACTACCGAAATCAACACCAAACTTCTCTCTATCAACTCCCAAATTCAAACCAGTGATCCTAACATTCAAACCACATCAAAACATATCCATAAACACCTTCCAAACATCCGTATATCTCTAGCAACTCAAAAACACATAAAATAGCCCCAAAAACCACTAAAAACTCATATAACAATTAGGCAATTAAATAGTTTTGGGATTTATTCTCATAAACTCATTTCACATTATGATTACCTTATCAAAACATGAAATAACCCAATTAAAATCTCCAGGTTCTATCAAGTTAGACAAATCCTTAAGCAAATCATCAAAGTTACCATTAATAGCTCAAATCTTGAAATCCATTACAAAACCATGTTAATATCAATACATAATCAGCCAACTACTAGGTAATATCAATAAAGAACCTGAGTTTAAAGAGAAGAAAAGAAATTCACCTTTGAAGAAGCTCCTACCAAAATTGACATAAGATTTTCTTGAAACTTAACTTGTGAAATAGATGAAATCCTTGAGAAAATCTTGTGAGGTTTTCTTAAGAAATGAAAGTAGAATCAAATGATAAATCCTCCATTGGAAATCAGCAAATAATCTTGGAGAATCTTGTTTGGAAGTTGAAATAGAATGTGAAGGAAAATAAGGAGAGAAAATGAGGGAAAATCAAAACAATGGGAAAAATGATTTGGAAAAACAATTAACCGTCAATTCCTTAATCAACTGAAATATAGAGTGGCATAATTAACTGAAATAAGGAGACAAAGCTTTACCCTGAAATATAGGTGAAAGAATAGAGTAAGCAAACGCTTAGTGAGGTAGCATAATTAACTGAAGGTATATATTAAACATTATATAATCTACTTCTATTCTTTCACCAAAGTCTATCATGGTCCAAGTAAATATCAATTTAATCGAATGGAAAGGAAATAAGGCAACAAGATTTCAAACATAGAATTTCATAAACATGTTTTACTTATCGCATAAATTATCAAACATAGTATCTCATAGACATGTGTTGATTGTCACAGAAGTTATCAAACTAGAATCTCATAGACATGTATTACGTGTTACATAAGCTATCAAACATAGTATCTCAAGACATGCATTACTTATCACATAAGTTATCAACAAGCATCTCAAGACATGCATTACTTATCACATAAGTTATCAGCATAGCATCTCAAGACATGTATTACTTATCACATAAGTTATCAACATATCATCTCAAGACATGTATTACTTATTACCTAAGTTATAGATTTGAACAAGAAACTATCCGTTATGTATCAAGGAATTTGAACCAAGCATGTACATATATGCACGACATTCAACAATTCATATGTATTAATATATTTATGTACAAAACAATCCCATATTAATGTAAGTACAACCCTATTATAAGTAAAACAGTTCCCAAGTTTCTAGTATTAATAAAAAAGTCCCAAAGCAATATTGCCAACCCTTGTTTGATCTCATATTTCTTTAGATTCGATTATTAACAACTTGAAGATCTAGATTCAAGATTGTTACCACAATTGGTACCCTTTTTTAACATTTAGGGGTTGTCCATAACAATTCAAAGCACAATATACATATATGGCATTCACTTGCTTCGATTTTACACTCATTTATATACCAAGACCTCAAATCATACTCAAGCATGCTTAATACACTAAACAGGGCATCATTCGAATACTCAAGCATTCAAAGACTCATTTTAAATCAAATTAAATTCTCTACATGCATGATTAAAACATATATTCTAAGATTCATCCTTCAAGTAAGTTACTATCACCATGTTTATATACAAAAGAATTCATACTATAATATTTCAATTTGTTGCACATATAGAGAGGAAGAATTAGTTTCTTACCCTCTTTTACAAGCTGTCCGAAACAACACTCCAATTTGGATCAATGGAGTTCAACTCTCTCTTTCTTTCTCTCTCAAATTAGGTTCGACCAAATTGGGGAAAGAAGACGATAATGGGTGAATTAGCTTTTCAATCCTAGACCCCTTCTCCCAAATTCCCACATGGTTACTTAATTTGGTGACATGTGTAAGAACCATATTCTAAAATTTCCTTTGCATGTAAACCCTCAATCCTTATCTTATTCATTTTAGTCATTAGGCATCATTCACACCTTCTTTCCTTTCTTAAAATTTGGTCCTAAGCTATCAATTAGATTTATATTTTTAGCTATATCGAGTCAATTAAATTAGTATGCGAAATAGTAAATGCTTCTAGGTCTATTTTTGGGATATCACAAGTGAGGTAGTCTTAACAATAACAAATACAATGAAATACATTCCAAATCATATATTATCAATGACAATAGTATATCAATGCAAAAAGACATTAACAATCATATTTTATTATTATCCCTCTAATCGAATCAAGATAGTGGATACACGAATTTCTACAGCTCGCCAAATCCATGAATGGTCTAGTTCCTCTGCCTCACTAATTGACCAATGTCACAACATCCCTCTGCCTCGCCACAATAATGGTCGTAGCCAAGGAACGTAGTCCACCCGTACCAATGAGCTCATGAATTCTATGGCATGCCAATTATATCCATTGTCCTTTCGAATCCAAGGTTCAATAGCAAATTCAATATCCATATTTCAATAGCAATGTCAAAGATCAAAATGTTAAATATCAATGTCAATGATTTATTATCAATGTTTCGATGACAATAACAACTGCGATATCAATGTCGATATCCTATGGCTATGAAAATGGAAAGGGCAAGGGCAATGTTTTCTGTGAGGACGGTTTTTCCTTTTCTTTAAAAAATAATATAGGCGTGGCTTTCTTTTAGAAAATCCGTCGATACAAATTATCTCATAAAGCAATTTTGAAATCTTAGTTTAAAGGGATTTCTTTTGAAAATTTTTATTCTTTTAAAACAATGAAAACTTGGAGTCGCCACCAACCACTTGGATAATGTAGACGGGACACCACAAAAGCAGAGATTCGTTTTGAAAGGGTTCGAGAGTTGGTTACATGTTGAGAAGGATTAACACCCCCATCACGCCTGGAGGTCGATACCAAAATATTTATTGTTTTAATCGAAAGAAATTTTCGAAATTTGAAAGGATTTTAATTTAATTTGGTGACCTTAATTGAAAATTAACCTTAATTGAACAGGTTTTATCAAATTGGTGGGTTCAAATTAATTGGACATTTAATTAATAAGGTTGATGATACATCGGACCATAGACTAAACCGACATCATATAAGCCTGATTGTCGTGTTAGTTTATGGTTTGAATCTCGCACGTCACCTTTATGCATGGTGCAAGCAGTTAAAGAATGATGTAATGACTTTGTCAAGTTTTAATTCTACCTTGAGTCGATAAGGATTAATTCAAATATTCGGTCAACATCCTTTAAGCTCAAACTGTTACGACACAAATATCGGAATTAATGAATACCTCCCTTTTTATGATTTAAATTAATTAACATGTACACTAAATGGGCCAAATGATGACAAATAAAATGAATGTTAAACGAGAGCTTGAAAAATTAACACACAAAGGCCCACCCAAGGTCCTAACCTAAAAGGCCCAAATTATGAGAATTCAATTAATGTTCTAATTAATAACTAGGTGAATCTAATATTAACCCTAAATTAATTAGCCCAAAAAGACTAAAAACCTTAACAAATTATGAGTTATCTTGTGATACGATAATTAATTCAATCGATTTTAAATTAGTGTTCCAATGAGCCAAGAGCACCATTTAACACAAATTGAGTTAATTAACCATGGTTTAAAATTAGATGTCGATCTAAACTTGCAATTGATTTTATCCTAAAAGTGATTGAGAAATATTCTGTTAATTTAATGAATTTAACATTTATCCCAATAAGACACAGATAAATTTAAATTCACTTAGTTAATTCGAACCTAAATCTAACTAGGGCTCTAAGGAGTCTAATCGTAAAATTAACTTAATTAATTTAAGAATCGTGTCCCTATTAGACGAGCACACGACCTAAATTAATTAAATTAATTCCTAGATTAATCAAAAACTAACTTAACAACCCAAAGCCCAAAAGCCTAAGCCCAAGTCCACTAAGCTAAGATTAACCCTAAGCCCAAACACAAAAGGCCCAAATAAAACTAATTAGACAAAAAAAAAACAAATATATAACTATATAACCAAATATTGCATATCATGAAATCATAAACTTTACAAAATCTATATTATACTAAAAAAACATATTATATACCCTATGAAAACTATATCATATATATGTGAGAAATATGCGCTACACATATTATCAAAAGTATGTTATATATATATATATATATATATATATATATATATATATATATATATATATATATTAGAAAAAAAACTCTACATTGCAAAAACGTATATTACATATTAAAAGACTATACTTTATATCATAAAATAAAACTATATTACATATGTATAGACTAAATACATTATATATTAAAAGGTCAATATGTAACACATCATAAAATAAAACTATATTACGAGTTATGAACAAACTAAATATTATGCAAAAGCTATGTATTATAATACAACGTATGTCATCTAGAAAGCTTTTCATTATGTATTATGACATATATCAGATTGAAGAACATATATTATAAGAAACATATTATATAAAACATATATCATGTATTATATACTATATATATTAAATATACATTATAAAACTATATGTCATATCATGTAAGAACAACATGCTATATAAAACTATATTATACTTTATATATATAAGAAACTATATGCTACATACCTTATAAAAACACGTATTATATATCACACTATGTAAATAAATATCATACATATACATATGTTGAAATTAGATATAAAATATAAAGGTATACTAAAAACTAAGTATAAATTACATTATATAATATATGCATATATTATAATAACTAAATACTTCACTAACATCAGATTTGGGCTAATTCAAAAAAAAGGGTGGAAAGAGGGTACCAAAGCCCACTGATTTGGGCTCACCGATAATGGATCCAGAGCGGGTTCACGCCGGGTCATGAAATGGGTTGCCCAGTTCGGCCGAATAAAGGGATAAACCCTTTATTTTTCTTTAACTTACCCCTTTCTTCTTTGATAAACCAGAAAGGGGCAAACTCACAACCTTAGTCGCTGCACACCTCTCACTCGCAGCCGCCGCTTCGGTGCGTTGCTCGGCAAAAGAAGGCTGTCGGAAGGATCACCTCATTCTCCTCTTTCCCCTTATTTGGATTGGTTTCTCAAAAACACGAGCCGAGCTTTGCGAGAAAGGGGTCTGAACCTTTCAGCTTCTTCTTGTCGAATCTACTCCGTTCGCTGCTGGATCGAGCCAAAGTCGAACTATGTTGCTCACCAGGGCATGGACTCTCCGTCCACCATTGGGATTCGGCGTTGGAGTAGCCGGTCATCGGAGACCGCTAAAACCGAAGGTAAAATCCATTTCTTTTCTCCCTTTTTGATTCGAACCAAATAAAGCAGAAAAACAATATCTCTGAATGCCTTTCTTTGTATTGCTTAAAGAAAATGAATCACTTTGCTTTGCTTTGCTTTTAGATTTGAGAAAAGAAAATCTGGAGAATAAGAAGTCTGAAATGCCTTTCTTTCCAATTGATTCTTGAAAATTTTTCTGTTTTTGTTATTCAAAAAATGTAAAAAAACCAGAAATCACCTCCGAAGGGTTCTTTTTATTGATCGAGTATTCTTTTACAATGGCTGCTCCATGGCTCTTATAGCCAGATTTACATGATTTAAAGTAAAATGAAAGAGGAGAATAGAAATTTTGTATTGGTTGCTCTGTCCAATTTTGTTTGCATTCATCTCGTGATCTTGGAAATGTTTGTTTACCTCCTGAAATGTTTCTCATAATCTGATGGGTTTTTTTCCCTTGTGTATGTGGCTGTTGGAAGAGAGACGGGGACCGTTTGCTGTCAATTCCAGGGGTGCAGGGAGTGGTCCGGCCGGTGCAGAGCTGAGGAGGGGACCGTCGTCCTTGTTGGCGTCTAGAAAGCCACCATTTTTTGCTTTTGTTAAACGGCTGCAAAACAAATTAGGGTTAATTAGAATTGGGCCCTAACCGGGCCAGATGTAAATAATATATTGAGGGTTTTTTGGTAGTGTAAATGGATTGTCATTATTTAATTAAAGTGGTATTGGGCTTGCATTATTATAGTTGGGCTTATATATATTTTACTTAATCTCTTTTGTCATTTTTTGTTTTACTTTAGTTTGATAGTAAGTATATATAATAATAATAATAGTAATAATGATGATAATAATACCGATAATAATATAGCATACGGTAATAACACTAAGAAGACAATAATAGTAAAAAGAGTAATAATAATAATAAGGTAATAAGATAGGAAGGTAATATAATATACTAATAATATTTAGGGTTTTTTTTAACAAATAGCCACACATACGCCTAAATAACAAAAGTGACATTTTTGGTAAACACATTTATATATGTAGTGAGATAGTTAAAATTAGACAAAGCCCATAGTTTTTTAAATAGTAGTAACATATAAGCCCATTATTTGTAAATAAAATAAAACGAGTCCGCCCTGAAAAAAATTAGTGATTATAGTTGCCCCTCTTTGCTGATACTTGTAGAACAAGAATAAAGCAAAGACCATAAACGCTAATTTTGTCCTACTTCGTTGTCGGACGATTTGCTTTTCTGAAATGGCAACGAGCGAATCGAAAACTTGTTTTCCCGAAGCGGTGAAAACAACTGGGTAGCATAGGAATGGTCTTCCAGAGCAGCAACGAACAGACCAGATAGCAAACGACTCATTCCTCCGGAGCAGCAGCGAATGAATCCACATAACTTTTTTTCCCAAAACGACGAAAATGATTGGGTAACGCTGGTATGTCATTCCAGAGCGTCAATGGATAGACCAGACAACAAATGACTTATTCCTCCGAAGCGACAATGAATGAATCCAAATAACTTGTTTTCCAGAGCGACAAAAACGATTGGGTGACGCTGGTATGTCCTTTCGGAGCGGCAATGGATAGACCAGACAACAAATGACTCATTCCTCCAAAGCGGCAGTGAATGAATCCAAAAAACTTGTTTTCCCAGAGTGGTGAAAACAAACGGGGTGGCACTAGTATGTCCTTCCGGAGTGGCAATGGACAGACCAGACAGCAAATGACTCATTCCTTCGAAACGAGAGTGAATGAAAACAAATAACTTGTTTTCCCGGAGCGGCAAAAAGGATTGGGTGACGCTGGTATGTCCTTCCAGAGAGGCAATGGACAGACCAAACAACAAATGACTCATTCCTCCGAAGCAGAAGCGAAAGAATCCAAATAACTTATTTTCTCGGAGCGGCAAAAACGATTGGGTGACGCTGGTATGTCCTTCTGGAGCGACAATGGACAGGCCAGACAACAAATGACTCATTCCTCCAAAGCGATTGCGAATGAATCCAAATAACTTTTTTTCCCAGAGCAAAAAAAATGATTGGGTGACGCTGGTATGTCCTTCCGGAGCCGCAATGGACAGACCAGACAAAAAATGACTTATTCCTCTGAAGCGGCAGCGAATAAATAAAAGAAACTTGTTTTTCTTGAGCGGCAAAAACAAACGGGGTGGCGCTCGTATATCCTTCCAGAGCGGCAATGGATAGACCCGACAACAAACGACTCATTCCTCCGAAACGGTAGTGAATGAATCCAAATAATTTGTTTTCCCGGGGTGGTAAAAATGATTGGGTGATGCTGGTATGTCCTTCCGGAGCGGTAAAAGACAGACCAGACTGCAATTGACTTATTCCTCTAAAGCGGCAGTGAATGAATCCAAATAACCTGTTTTCCCAGAGCGACGAAAATGATTGGGTGGCGCTGGTATGTCCTTCTAGAGCGGCAATGGACAGACCAGACAGCAAATGACTCATTCCTCTAAAGCGGCAGTGAATGAATCCAACTAACTTATTTTCCCAGTTCAGTGAAAATGATTGGGTGACGCTGGTATGTCGTTCTGGAGCGGCAATAGAAAGACCAGACAACAAATGACTTATTCCTCCGAAGCGGCAGGGAATGAATCAAAAAACTTATTTTCCCGGGGCAGTGAAAACAAACGAGGTGGTGCTGGTATGTCCTTCATGAGCAGCAATAGACAGACTAGACAATAAATGACTCATTCCTCTGAAACGACAGCGAATGAATTCAAACAACTTGTTTTCCCAGAGCAGCGAACATGATTGGGTGACGCTGGTATATCATTCTAGAGTGGTAATAGACAAACTAGACAGCAAATGACTTATTCGTCTAAAGCGGCAACGAATGAATCCAAATAACTTGTTTTCCCAGAGCAGCGAAAAGGATTGGGTGACGCTGGTATGTCCTTTCGGAGCGGCAATGGAATAACCAGACAGCAAATAACTCTGTAACACCCTTTTCCCAGTCTGGTAGAGAGCCAGGTCAAAAAGTGTTATTGGAAACTTATTCGAAGTATTTTATTAATCATTTACAAGACTTACGAAATCTGTTTGTCACTAGTCTTATTAGAAGCGGTGTTAATTTTAACCTTTTACAAACTTAGTGACTAAATTGTAAACTTTAGAAATTAGCGATCCTAACTCAAATACTTTATTACCGCTTGTAATAAAACTTACTAATTATAAATCTGTGAAGTTCCAATACTATCGAATATCGTTAACTTGATTAATTAGTTTGAATATTTATTAGTGATCAAATTGCAAACTGGCTAAAACTTCTTTTTAATCTTTATAACAGAATTAACTAACACCATATCAATACCCTAAGGGACGTATCGATACGCTAGATTAATTTCAGATTTCAAGGTTCGAAGGACGTCAAACCCATACCAATACAGCTAGTCCAATATCGATACACGTTAACTGTGTTGGCTCCATACCGTCACGCTCTATGACCGTATCGATACCTTTTTCTTAGCCAGATTCTAGTGACCAAAATTCGTCCCAATACGCCCAAGCCGTATCAATAAGCTCTGTTGCATTGAGCCAATTTATGCCTGACCGTATCAATACGCCATCACCTGTATCGATACGCCATGACCTGTAATGACAGATTTTTACTAATATTTATTCGAATTAACCAACGAATCGTTATTCAAAATTTATCAAACTTTACCAGAAATCTTAAAAAGCAGCATTTCTAATCGCAGGTCAAATTTTAGAGCATTTCAAATCCATTTACTAATGTTTTACTCATTAATGCATTTAAGCTCATTTTAGCTAGGTTACTAACCTCAAAACATACCATATTATACCTACATCACTTAGGCTATTTTAGGCTTATACAAACATATCGAAATAAGTCATTTCAACACGTCTAGACCTTATGTCACCTCACTAGGAGTTCAGAATGAAAGTAAACATACATATGACTTGTGGAAGTGACTTGCAACTGAGAGTTTACACGATCGAGCTTGGGAGATCTCAAGATCTTGAAATGAATGAGACACACATATGTTAGGCTTACATAGCCTAGTGAGGTATTCATAACCAACGTAAAGCAATTAAATGACATGGATGGCATACTATGGACATGAATAACATATCATTATTCTCAATTATCATAAATTACACTATTAATCTTATAAGTCTCATGCTTAAGTCATTCATCATACTTTCACATAATCATAGCCAAATTCAACATATTTCAATTTCTATGGACAATGTAACAAATGGATACACGGATTCCCCTTACACCAACACATATATCAAAAAATAGGTCGTAGCCCTGAGTCGTAGCTCTGGATAAATCCCTTACACAATCCATCCTTATCTCCCCCACATATAGGCCGTAGCCCCAAACCATAGTCCATATTTACTTATACGAGCTCAAATAACCCTATGGCATGCCATTTGTATCCAAAACTCACAAATGTCCAGGGTTCACATATGTCAATATATTTTCTTACCTTTGTGCCCGTAGGCCATAACATATCAGAAATGAAAGTGAGCCGTAGCTCCATAACATATCATCGTACATGTGTACATCGAATCATCACATAGCCAAATCAATCTCACATAATATAACATATTTGTTCATATTTCAACATATTATTTTCATAGTTCATTTATATCGGATCATATGTCACATGTATACCCATAACCGTATCAAAATAATGCAAGGGCTTACCCAACCTTACTATTCAAATTCATAGTTGATTGCTCTATTTGAGCTTTGACACAATGCACAACAAACCACAATAAGACAACGGGATGGCACCGAGTCTATCCCATGACACGACTACACTCACCTTGATTACGAGGCTCTCGAATCGGAATTCTGATGTGCCTAACTTCCTTCGGGGATTACTAGGAGTCCTTCTCCAACACTTGAGCTAACACAAATTATGGGTCATATTAGAGTTTGAATTAAAGATTCGGAAACATATTTCGAGCTCACCGAAGCTTAAAGACAACATTGAATTAAAAAAATCAAACCCCTAATTCATGGGTTCCCATAAGAACCGAGGAAACCTAATTTCAGAATTAAGCTCCAACAAAGGTTGGAATCATTAAACCGAGTGAGGGGTTCTACTCACCATGATGAAAGCTTCCAATTGGTGTATTGGAATTGTGCAAAAGTCAAAGGACAAACCAAGGTGCTTGCTTAGCTAGAAGTTGAAGACAACAATGGAGGAGCTTGCTTATTTGGGGGACAAAGTTTTGGGTTTTCTTTTGGGAGTTCAAAATATGAGAGATGAGAGCTTCTATTTATTTATTTATTCATTTAAAAGATTGAGGCTTAATCATTTCTTACCTACATGCCAACCAATGAAAAGCTTACCCTCCATCAAGGGTTTTCTTATTCCTATGGTCAATAGTCTTTTCTATTTAGCTATTGACTTCATCAATCACCTATTCAGATGATTTTCACGTGGCATTGTCAAGCAAGGAGGTGAGTAAGCACCTTGCTTGATTATTCCCTCACTTTTGCTTTGAACAGATTCAGAATAGGGGACCCGTATCGATATCCTTATAACTGTATCGATACGGTTACGCCAAAATAGGTAAGGTATGTAATACCCTCATTGTTAGATTTAAGAAAAGAAAAGTAATTAAACTGAATTGGAAATTAATTTATAATTAAGTTGCTTAAAAGTTTGAAAGGGGTGGTTTATTAAGAACCGAAAGTTGAGAGACCTTAATGTAAGGACTAAAAAGTGTAATTCTAAGAACCTAAGAATTGTATGGTGAATTGCATCAAACTTGGGGATATCACACTTGTCCTACCGAGCTTACTCTCTCAGCCAAATGGAAAAGATCATCTTCTTCATTTGGAGAGACCGAAACTCCTTGGTGAGAGAGTTGAGTGTGAAAAAGCTTGAGAAATTGTGAAATTGAACTTCGGTTTGGGATCTAAACAAAGTAGTTGGCTCAATAAGGAAGGTAAAACTTGCTCTTTCATTTAATTTGCTCATTAGATCTTAGTTTGGTAGTGCTTTTGTTGATGGGTTCGAATAGAAGAATGCATTGAAGTCTTGTTTGAATTTATGTTGTAGCTTGATAATATGAGACTGTTTTGATTCGATTCAATGGTCCATAGGCCTGTTAAAATTGAACTATAGATTGTTTTGATTACTTAGAAGGGATGCTCGAATGTTGCTATATTGTTGTCTGTTTGCTAAATTGAATTCTTGAGCTTATGTGTTGATCAAAGGACTGAGTTAACTAAGGAAAACAAGATTTTCGAACCTACCCTATTTTCAGGTAATAACTAGTGTACAATTTGAACTGAAATGTTATGGATTTTAGGATGAATCTTAGTCTCTTTGTCTAGGAATTGTTGGCACATGATTATGGGAATTTTTTAATGTGTAAATGATATTGATGCAAGCTTGTATGTGGATAATGAATTGAAAACAATTAAGAAATACATATGTTTGCAAGTAGAATGTGGAGACTGATTTTTTTTTACAACAGTGCTTAATGACACAATATATGTGATGTTAGATAGTGAAAAAAACTATGGATAGAATGATCAATGTAGACCAACAAGTCGATAGGCAAAAAGGAATTGTAATACGAGATTGTCAATAGCTCAGAATCTACCCGTGAGTAAAGCTTAAAGCCTCGGAAAGGGAATTACAACCTTTTTGAGCATTGTTTCAATTGATATATTCTTAAGCTTTAAATGAATGCTATGCTCATGTTATGTTAATGCAAGCTTGAAGTTAAGGTAAGTTTTTTTCTTGAGAAATACTTGTTTTATACCATGGATCGAAAGCATGTTTAAGTTCTAATGGAATGTCATGTTGTGGATGCTTAATGAGTCAATTTGATAATGTTATATTACATGATAAATTACAAAGCCAAATGTGATTGAATTATGTGAAAATGAACATGTACATTTGTTCTATATGAAAAGTTAATGATTCAATGCAAAAAGTTTATAAATGATGAGCTAAAATGCAATGGCCTTGGGCCTTTGAATGTAATGGTTGAGACTTGGTCTCTAGATGTTAAAGATTTAACCTTATTGAAAGAAAATGGTAATGGCACAATGATGTGCAGTCAAATAGAGCTATGATCATATATAAGCATTGAAATAATGTTAATTAAAGGAAGCCTTGGTCTTGACTCAGTCGTAGATATAGTTGGCATGCCATAGAGTCTATAGAGCTCAGAGTCGAGGTTGGACTACGGTCTGGGACAGTGGTCCTTAATGGGTGACAGTATGAGGGATGTGTATATGGTCACTTGGTGACAGTAGGAGGGATTGACCGGTACTACAAGTATCAAGAGTTTTATGGGAGACAGTTGGTTGGGGACTCGTGTATCTAGACTAGACAGTCGAGTCACAAGGCTATGACATTGAAAATGTAAAAGAAAGTTAATGAATCTTATGAAATAAGATAACTTGTTACCTAAGAAATGACTTATTATATGATGTTGAATTTTAGTTGTAACCTAAGAATATTGTACAAATTATTGAATAATCGAAATCCTTGAATAAGATACTATGAATTCGTATGAATGTTTACCATGTAATTGAGACGATGTAATTTGTTATGAAATATTGTCTTTGAGATTATAAAAGAAACTATTCATGATATAATGGTGAATAATAAAGCATGTAGATGATCGATTGATTATATCTTGTAGAGATTACAACTCTTGAGAGGATTAAGTTTGAAACAGATAGTAAAGCATAATACTTGCTACTCCTTGCTTGCATCTCGATTCATTTTGTGTTAGTAGTTTGAGACTTGTAGAGTCGTGTTGTTTGATGATGCTAGGCTTTGAACTTGCTCACTAAGCATATGCTTACTTCTTGTCTTCTCACTACATGACATGATAGATTTGAGGACTCTATTTGCTTGGAGCTTGATCAAGTCACGTTAGCCATAACAAGTAGGTTTTGTGTTATTACAAGAACTCCTAGGATGGTGGCATTTTGTTTGTAAATATGTTTATGTTCGATATTATGGCTTGTATAACTTATTCGAGGCCTTTCATTATGAGGGTGATCTTTCTGGATATTTGTTAGTTTGTATGTTGGGTGACTTAGGTATATATATATTTTATGCTATCTCTAGGTAATATTATGATATGTCTATAATGTTCGTCACTTGATGATCATTTGAGAAATGTGATTATTTTCTATAAATAAACCTACACATAGTAATTAGGTTCAATTCATATTGATAAAGCTTCCTACTCTAGTAGTTGTTCAAAACTTGAAATGAAGAACTCTTAATTGACATTATATGTATATCGACAACATGGGTTGCTAATAACTTGTAATGCAAGAAAGCCTCAATCGAACTTCCATAGGTTGATCTAAATTTCACATCACCTTTGTTAGATTGAAAACGTTTATATAAGTAAAGGGTGTGATTGATTTTATCTATTTTTAAGTGAATGTCTGTTTTGATGTTGTCTTGAGTTTTAAGAAATCTCATAAAATCTACCTTGTTTGTTTGTTTCATGGCCATCTCCGAGTTTCTATATACTTCTTATAGCAAGTTAGCTTCAGTTGCTTTTAGGCCTAGGTGGGGATGTTACATTTTGGTAATCAGAGCTACGGTTGCATGATCCTAAGGTTATTTTGTAGTATTGTATTGCATTGTATTGATTGTTTTAATGCCACCTAGGAGTTAACCTATTGTGACTTATATCTGATCAAGCTCCTTCTCTTCTTATATTAGAATGTTTGAAACAACGTTGGGAAAGGATAATGAAATCCCAACAGGCTCCTCCAACGAAGGAGGAAGCGTGAGGATGAATCAAGATCCTCTAAAAGTTGTTGAGCCTCAACAAGTTCAGCAAGAAGCTCCTACTATTCATCCCATTCTACGAGAATGTTTCTCCAGTTTAAAAGACATGTTTGACCAAATAATCGTCTCTATAAGACATAATCCTCCAACTCATCTTAATCCTTTGGTAGTAGTACCAGCAAGAGCTCCAATCGACAAGTTAGCTTAACATCGAGCTTACATTTTTATGGGAGCTAACGAAGAAAAACCTGAAGAAGCTGAGTTTTGGTTAGAGTCTACAATGAGGATCTTGACTAAACAATTACAATGTTCGGACGAACACAAGTTGGAGTGTGTAGTAGCTCTTTTAGCTGAAGAAGCACTTAGCTGGTGGGAGACTACAATTCTTGTTGCTCCAGCGGAAGAAGTCACTTAGGAGTTCTTTCTCAAGGAGTTTAAAAAGAAGTATATTAGTGACCAATACCTTGCTTAACGTAAGAAGCGATTTTTGTATCTGAAGCAAGGAGGTAAACCAGTTGAACAGTACGTCAGTGAGTTTTGCAGGTATTGCAAGTATGTATCAGAATTCATTAAGAAAAAAGAAGACAAACGCCGAATGTTCATCGATGGGCTCAACGATGAATTAAGTCCGTTGTTTACTACTCTTGGGATTACTGACTTCCAAGATCTGGTAAATCGAGTGATAGCTACAGAAGCTAAAATGAAAATCTCTGAGAAGAAGAAAGGGAATTCATCTAAGGGTGATAAAAGGCATCGGGATGACCATAAGCCATATTGGCATAATAAGAAGCAGAAGCATTATAGAGGGAATTCTTCCAATTTCAGTAATTCTTCAAAGGGAAATTTTATACTCAAACCTCAATCTTTGGGTAAGGGTGCAGCACCAACTGCATCTATCAATAGCACTGGAAATAATGGGAGAGAATTTAAAGTCTCGACCTACAACATATGTTAGAAGCATCATACGGGGATATGTAGAAAGTACCCACTTTATCAAAGATTGTCCTCAAAATCCCAACAAGTTGCATTCACACGTACCAAGAGGATCAAATCTGAATCCTTCTCCTAGAGGAAAAAGGGTCGAAACAAGCTCACTCGGGAAGCTATGTAAAGACAAAGGGCCAAGGATCTAATGCTACCTCTCAAGAATCCTGAACACCTACTAAAGTTTATCATATTCGAGGGCGTGAAGAAGAAGTGTTACCTGATGTAATTGCAGGTACAATACTCTTGGATTCATATCCTGCTTATGCTCTTTTTGATTCGGGTTCAACTCATTCTTTTATAAGTACTTTTCTTATTGCAAAGCTTAGCCTAAAGATAGAACCTTTATTTGGTGAACTCTTAGCTACCAACCCGCTTGGAGATAAAGTAACCATAAATTAAATATGTAAAAGTTGTTCTTTGTTTATTCAGGACATACCAGTCCCTACTGACCTTTTGGTGCTACCCTTTTCTGACTTTGATCTTATTTTGGGGCTTGATTGGTTGGGTAAACATAGGGATTGGTTAGATTGTACTAAGAAGAGATTATACCTTCATGGGTTTGGAAAAAAATTCTATTACCTTGCTAAGCAAGGAACCATTCGAACAAGTGACCATTTTTGCTTCTATATCTCATTTGAATGAATCTAAGGAGTCAATTGAATCAATTTTAACTATACCCGAATTTCCTGATGTTTTTCCTAAGGAATTGTCGGGTTTACCCCCTACAAGAAAAGTGGAGCTTAGAATCGAGATTCAATCAGGATCGACACCAGTCTCCATTGCACCCTATCATATGGCTCCGATTGAACTTAGAGAACTCAAAGATCAAATACAATATCTACAAAACAAGGGCTTCATTATACCAAGTTCTTCACCTTGGGGAGCTCTGGTTTTATTTGTGAAGAAGAAAGATGGTTCTATGAGGCATTGCATTGATTATAGACAATTAAACCAGCTCACCATTAAGAACAAATATCCTTTGCCTAGAATAGAAGATTTGTTCGATCAATTAAAATGTGCTATAGTGTTCTAAAAAATCGATCTATGTTCGGGATATTATTAGATGAAAGTCAAGGAAGTCGATGTACAAAAAACTGCTTTTCAAACCCGTAATGGCCATTATGAATTCTTAGTAATGCCTTTCGGTTTAACTAATGCTCCTGCAGCCTTTATGGACCTCATCAACCAGGTTTTCAAACCCTATTTAGAGAAGTTTGTTGTGGTTTTTATAGATGATATACTTTTATATTCGAAAAATAGCAAAGAACATTCAAATCATCTAAGAGTCGTTTTGCAAACTCTTCGGGATAAACAATTATATGCCAAGTTTAACAAATGTGAATGCTACCTTTCAGAAGTGACTTTTCTAGGTCATGTAATTTTAGCAGATGGTATAAAAGTTGATCCGAAGAAATTTAGTCCATTGTGGATTAGAAGCCACCGAAGAATATTGGAGAAATTATGAGCTTTCTCAGTTTGACTGGATACTATAGAATATTTGTCAAAGGGTTCTCAATTCTGGCTGCTCCTCTAACTTGACTTATTAGGAAGGATATACCATTCGAATGGTCTGAAGATCAGCAAAGGAGCTTTAATCAATTAAAGCAGATTCTCAATCAAGCTCTTATGGATGGAATTGATTAAGGATTATGACTTGATTATCGATTATCATCCCGGAAAGGCGAACGTTGTGACTGATGCACTCAAACAAAAATGTTATTCTGGTAAGTTTCTAAAACTTAAAATTTGTTATATGAAGACATTGTCCATTACAACCTTTCAAACTTGATGTCTAAAATGATTCATTGTTTTTGTAGCCCCTCCTACAATCAATGCTCATTCAGATTACAAAGAAATCTAAGACTACTGGCTAAACTTTAGATACAATTGGAATTCAATTCGAGAATTAAGAATCTCCAGTAAGTTGATCCCAAGTTACAAAAGATTGTGAAAAAGCATGATTCTTCCACAAATTATGATTTCTTCCATAGGCCAAAAGGTCTCCTTTATTTTAGAAACAGAATATGTGTGCCTAATGATCAAACTTTAAAGAAGGAAATGCTTCGAGATGTCTATAACAGTCATTTCTCGATTCATCATGGTTCTGTTAAGATGTACAAGGATCTAAAATAAATTTACTGGTGGCCAAAAATGAAATCTAACATCACTGAATACGTATCCAAATGCTTGAACTACCAAAGAATCAAAGCTGAACATCAAGTGCCTTCGGGATTACTTCAACCTTTGGAAGTACCCAAATGGAAGTGGGAACGTATAACTATGGATTTTGTAATCGGGCTGCCTTTATCACCAAGAAAGAATAATGATATTTGTGTGATTGTTGACAAATTTTCTAAATCAACACATTTTATAAATGTTCGAAAGAATATGAACCTGGATTTGTTGGTCGATCTCTATATCAGAGAGGTAATTCGTTTTCATGGTGTTCCTATCTCCATTATTTCAGACCGGGATTCTCGTTTCACTTCTAGGTTTTGGGGTTCCTTATAGAGGGCCTTAGGAACCAAAACCAATGTCACTACTGCTTTCCATCCTCAATCCGATGGAGAGTCTGAAAGAGTAATTCAAGTACTCTAGGATATACTTAGAGCTTGTGTGATCGACTTTGGAAAAGATTGGGAAAAATCTCTACCTCTAGCTGAATTTGCTTACAAAAATAGTTACCAAACCTCCATTAAGATGGCACCTTTCGAAGCATTATAGGGAAAGAAGTATAGGTCTCCTTTATGTTGGTCCGAGTTGGGTGAAATCAAGGACTTAGGACCTGAATTGCTTCGGGAAACAAAAAATCAAATTTGAATTATTCATAGCAGATTGAAGGAAGCTTCCGATAGGCAAAAGGCCTATGCTGACTCAAAGAGGCGGGATGTTCAATATGAGGTTGGTGACAGGGTATTTTTAAAAGTATCTCCATGGAAGAAAATTCTCAGATTTGGAAAGAAAGGTAAATTAAGTCCCCGTTTTATCGGACCCTTTGAAATCATTGAAAGAATTAGCCCTGTCACCTATTGTTTATCCCTTCCTAGTGAATTTGAAAAGATTCACAACGTATTCCATGTATCTATTGTTTAGGCCTATTCTGATCCATCACATGTGTTAGAATCGGAAGAGGTTGAACTCAATCTCGATTTGTCTTATAATGAAGAGCCAATCCAAATTCTGGACAGTGAAGTTAAAAGACCGTAATAAGATGGTACCTCTCGTCAAAGTGCTATAGAGGAATCAGAAAGTCGAAGAAGCTACGTGGGAACTAGAAGCAACGATATGAAAACAATATCCATAACTCTTTTCTACAGGTAAATTTGGGGATGAATTTTCTTTTAAGGGGGAGGAAATATAATACCCTCATTGTTAGATTTAAGAAAAGAAAAGTAATTCAATTGAATTGGAAATTAATCTATAATTAAGTTGCTTAAAAGTTTGAAATGGGAGGCTTATTAAGATCCGAAAGTTGAGAGACCTTAATGTAAGGACTAAAAAGTGTAATTATAAGAGCCTAAAAATTGCATGGTGAAATGCATCAAATTTGGGGATATCACACTTGTCCAACCGAGCTTACTCTCTCGGCCAAGTGGAAAAGATCATCTTCTTCATTTGGAGAGACCGAAACTCCCTGGTGAGAGAGTTGAGTGTGAAAAAGCTTGATAAATAGTGGAATTGAACTTCGGTTAGGGATCTAAACAAAGTAGTTGGCTCAATAAAGAAGGTAAAACTTTCTCTTTCATTTGATTTGCTCATTAGATCTTAGTTTGGTAGTGCTTTTGTTGATGGATTCAAATATAAGAATGCATGGAAGCCTTGTTTGAATATATGTTGTAGCTTGATAATATGAGACTGTTTTGATTCGATTCAATGTTCCATAGGGCTGTTAAAATTGAACTATAGATTGTTTTGATTACTTAGAAGGGATGCTCGAATGTTGCTATATTGTTTTCTGTTTGCTAAATTGAATTCTTGAGCTTATGTGTTGATCAAAGGACCGAGTTAACTAAGGAAAACTGGATTTCCAGACCTGCCCAGTTTTGGGGTAATAACTAGTGTATAATTTGAGTTGAAATGTTATGGATTTTAGGATGAATCTTAGTCTCTTTGTCTATGAATGTTGGGACATGATTATGAGAATTTTTGAATGTGTAATTGGTATTGATGCAAGCTTGTAAGTGGATAATGAATTGAAAACAATTGAGAAATACATATGTTTGCAAGTAGAATGTGGAAATTGATTTTTTTGATAACAATGCTTAATGACACAATATATGTGATGTTAGATCATGAAGAAACTGTGGATAGAAGGATCAATGTAGACCAACAAGTCGATAGGCAAAAAGGAATTGCAATACGAGATTGTCAATAACTCAGAATCTACCCGTGAGAAAAGTTTAAAGCCTCTGAAAGGGAATTGCAACGTTTTCGAGCATTATTTCAGTTGATATATTCTTAAGCTTTAAATGAATGCTATGCTCATGTTATGTTAATGCAAGCTTGGAGTTAAGGTAAGTTTTTTCTTGAGAAATACTTGTTTTATACCATGGATCGAAAGCATGTTTAAGTTCTAATAGAATGTCATGTTGTGGATGCTTAATGAGTCAATTTGATAATGTTATATTACATGATAAATTACAAAGCCAAATGTGATTGAATTATGTGAAAATGAACATGTAAATTTGTTCTATATGAAAAGTTAATGATTCGATGCAAATAGTTTATAAATGCTGAGCTAAAATGCAATGGCCTTGGGCCATCGAATGTAATGGTTGAGACTTGGTCTCTAGATGTTAAAGATTTTACCTTATTGAAATAAAAGGGTAATGGCACAATGATGTGCAGTCGAATAGAGCTATGCTCAAATATAAGTATTGAAATAATGTTAATTAATGGAAGCCTTGGTCTTGAGTCAGTCGTAGATATAGTTGGCATGCCATAGAGTCCATAGAGCTCAGAGTCGGGGTTGGACTACGGTCTGAGACAGTGGTCCCTAATGGGCGATAGTAGGAGGGATGTGTATATGGTCACTTGGTGACAGTAGGAGGGATTGATCGGTACTACAAGTACCAAGAGTTTTATGGGCTACAGTTGGTTGGGGACTCGTGTATCTAGACTAGACAGTTGAGTCACAAGGCGATGACATTGAAAATGTAAAAGAAAGTTAATGAATCTTATGAAATAAGATAACTTGTTACCTAAGAAACGACTTATTATATGATGTAAAAGAAAGTTGTAACCTAAGAATATTATACAAATGATATTAAGTGATTGAAACACTTATCTTGTTAGGCTTACTTCTTTGAATAATCGAAATCCTTGAATAAGATACTATGAATTCGTATGAATGTTTACCATGTAATTGAGACGATGTAATTTGTTATGAAGTATTGCCTTTGAGATTATAAAAGAAACTATTCATGATATAATGGTGAATAATAAAGCATGTAGATGATCGATTGATTATATCTTGTAGAGATTACAACTCTTGAGAGGATTAAGTTTGAAACAAATAGTAAAGCATAATACTTGCTACTCCTTGCTTGCATCCCGATTAATTTTGTGTTAGTAGTTTGAGACTTGTAGACTTGTGTTGTTTGATGATGCTAGGCTTTTAACTTTCTCACTAAGCATATGCTTACTTCAGTCTTCTCACTACATGACATGATAGATTTGAGGACTCTATTTGCTTGGAGCTCGATCAAGTCACGTTAGCATTTTGTTTGTAAATATGTTTATGTTTGATATTATGGCTTGTATAACTTAATAGAGGCCTTTCGTTATGAGGGTGATCTTTGTGGATATTTGTTAGTTTGTATGTTTGGTGACTTAGGTATATATATTATGATATCTCTAGGTAATATTATGATATGTCTAGAATGTTCGTCACTTGATGATCTTTTGAGAAATGTGACTATTTTCTATAAATGAGCCTGCCACATAGTAATTAGGTTCAATTCATATTGATAAAGCTTCATATTCCAGTAGTTGTTCGAAACTTGAAATGAAGAACTCTTAATTGACATTATATGTATATCGACAACATGGTTGCTAATAACTTGTAATGAAAGAAAGCCTCAATCAAACTTCCATAGATCGGTCTAGATTTCGCATCACCTTTGTTAGATTGAAAACATTCAGATAAGTAAAGGGTGTGATTGATTTTATCTTTGTTTTAAGTGAATGTCTCTTTCGATGTTGTCTTGAGTTTTAAGAAATCTCATAAAATCTACCTTGTTTGTTTGTTTCATGGCCATCTCTGAGTTTCTATATACTTCTTATTAGCAAGTTAGCTTTAGTTGCTTTTAGGCCTAGGTGGGGATGTTATAAGGTAGTTATTGGCAGCTGGACCGTATCGATATCGGATTAACCATATCGGTACGCCTAGCTCAGAATTTGCATTTTGGGCTCCGAATTTCATACAAGGGAGTTCATTCACTCAAATAGGACCAAATTGAGATTTTGTTACAAAAGAGGGCTACAATAGTCAACTAATACAAACGTGTAACACATCAGATTCAAAATTTCCAATCACAGGAACCTACTTCCGACTAGGCTGGTTTTCAGGATACGACAACTCTCCCCCTTAAGAAAATTCATCCTCGAATTTTCACATTAAGCAAAGAAGTGAGGATACTACTTTTGCATGGTTTCTTCAGGTTCCCACGTTGCCTCTTCAATAGAATGGCTTCTCCACATAACTTTCATTAAGGGCACATACTTGTTACGAAGCCGTTTGACTTCTCAAGCAAGGATCTGTATAGTTCTTCCTCGTACGTCAAATTGGTCTGAATCTCCATTGGCTCTGGCTCGATCACGTGGGAGGGATTTGACCGGTACTTGCATAGCATAGATACGTGGAAGATGTTGTGAATCCAACTTAACTCTTAGAGAAGTGCTAATCGGTATGCTACAGGTCCAACCCTTTCAGTCACTTCAAACGGGCCAATGAAATGGGGGCTTAGCTTCCCCTTTTTGCCGAAACGAAGGATCTTCTTCCACAATGAGCGGATTTAGTAAATCGGTCCACAATGACCCAAACAACATCATTCTTCTTCAGTGTCATAGGTAGGCCAGTTACAAACTCCATTGTAATACGCTCCCATTTCCACTGTAGAAGCGCGATAGGCTGCAGAAGACCGGTAGTCACCTTGTGCTCGGCTTTGACTCGTTAGCGAGCCAAACACCTAGCCACAAAGTTCGTGATCTCATTCATCATTCCAGACCACCAATATATCTCCTTTAGATTTTTGTACATTTTAATAGCTCCCGGGTGAATAGAGAAGGGGCTAAAATGAGCTTCACTCAGAATCTGATTTCGAAGATCATCATCATCGGGCACACAGATACGGTTGCAAAAACATAATAAGCCTTCGGAATTCATAGTAAAATCAGTATTTGTTTTATCCTTGACCTTAGCAATGAGAGGCTGCAACTCCTCACCGTTTTCTTGGAGTACTTTGATTCGAGACACAATGGTTGACTGCACTCTTAATTCAGCCAACAACTTGCCACACTTCTTGATCCAAAAGTGGGCATTCAAACATTTCAGAGAAGAAATGGGTTTTCCGCTAAGAGCATCGGCCACGACATTGGCTTTACGGTGATGGTAATCAGTGACCAAGATGTAGTCTTTCAAAAGCTACATCCACCGGCGTTGACGAAGGTTAAACTCCTTCTGAGTTAGGAGGCATTTCAAGCTCTTATGATCGCTGTATAGGTAGCATTTCTCACCATACAGATAGTGTCGCCATATCTTCAAAGAAAACACAACTACAACTAACTCCATATTATGAGTCAGATAGTTTAGCTCACGTGGCTTGAGTTGACGTGAAGCATAAGCTACGACTTTGCCTCCTTGCATCAGAACACAACCTAATCTTAGGTGGAATGCATCGTTGTAAACGGTGAAATCTTTGCCCGACTCGGGTTACACCAAGACAGGGGCATAAGTAAGGACTTGCTTGAGCTGATCAAAACTCCTTTGCCAATCCACAATCCACATAGAAGGAGTGTCCTTGCGGAGGAGCTTTGTTAAGGGGGCAACAATCAGTGAGAATCCTTTAACGAATCTATAGTAATAGCCCGCAAGGCCCAAAAAACTATGAACTTCCCCCACATTTTTCAGGGTAATCTTGTCGAGGATGGCTTGAATCTTTTTTGGGTTAACTTGAATTCTCGTAGAAGAGATCACATGGCCAAGGAAAGATACTTTAGATAGCCAGAATTCACATTTGCTGAACTTGGCGTATAGTTGCTTTTCCTAAAGAGTCTGAAGCACAATCCGAAGATGTTCTTCATGAGTAGCAACATCTTTCGAATAGATTAGAATATCATCTATGAACACCACCATGAACTTATCTAGATAAGGTCGGAACACACGCTTCATCAAGTCCATGAAGGTTGCATGTGCATTTGTAAGACCAAAGGGCATTACTAGGAATTCATAGTGGCCATATCTAGTTTGGAAGACGGTCTTTGGAACATTAGACTCCTTCACAAGCATTTGATAGTACCTGAATCGAAGGTCTATCTTTGAGAAGACATAAGCATCTTTCAACTGATCAAAAAGGTCATCGATCCTAGGCAACGGGTACTTGTTCTTGATCGTCATCTTATTCAACTGACGATTGTTGACGCATAGGCGCATCGATCCATCTTTCTTCTTAACAAACAACACCAGTGCTCCCAAGGTGAAGAACACGGTCGGATTAATCCCTTATCCAAAAGGTCTTGGATTTGGGCCTTTAGCTCTCTTAACTCCACCGGAGCTATTCTATATGGAGTGATAGAGACCGGAGCAGTCCCAAGTTGCACTTCTATCTCGAATTCCACTTCTCGGGTAGGAGGGAGTCCCAGAATTTCATCGGGGAACATATCAGAGAATTATTTCACAACAAGTACATTTTCAAGTTTCAGATATTTCATGGCATACATGAGAGTCTTCATAGGCCCAGATTCAGATTTCATCAGATTTATCCTTTCCTTACCGAGCCCATGGAGGTACAATTTCTTCTTTGAACAGTCCACCCATGCTTGGTGTTCCGCTAACCAGTTGAGGCCTAATATGAGATCGAACTCTATGAAAGGCAGGGCCATCAAATTAGCCAAGAAAGGGTTCCCTTGGATCCTTAGAGGGTAAGCTTTACAAACCCATCGAATGACCACAGTATGTCCTAAGGGATTAGAGACAACAATTTCGAAAGTGACCAGTTCTGATTTTAGGGCATACTTTGTAATCAAAGGTTCGCTAACAAAAGAATGCGTAGAGCATGGATCTACCAAAGCATAAACAAGATCGGAACATAATTCCACCATACCTGTAATCACATCAGGATCATCCTTCTACTCACGACCTCGACCATGGTACATCTGGGCTGAAGTCTGAGGTTCATAACCACTCGGAGGGGTATTGGCGTTACGTGGTCTCCCAGCTAATCCAGTTTGCACTTGATTTGTCCCTCTTTCTTTGTTAGGATTATTCTGAGAAGCTACAAAGGTAGTAGCGTGCAGATTTTGTAGGCACTTTCGGATAAAATGGCCAGACTCGCCACAGAGATAGCAGAATTCGAACTGTCTGCGGCACTACCTTAGGTGCCTCTTTTGGTAAAAATTACATAGAGGGATATGAGAGCCTTTCGCAGAACTACCTGTACTATATACTGAAGCCGTGCAAGCAACAAATGTTCTTGCAGACTGGAACTGTGGTACATAACTAGATCGCGGTAGCTGTTGAAAGGTAGCAGACTTCTGGCCCCACTGCCTACCCTTCTTCTGAGACATGGGTGGCTTAGAATCATCTCGAAACGTCTTATCAGGTCAGGCCTAGTTCCTTTTCCTTCTTTCGGGAGCCTTTTGGGAGGCCTCAGCAACAATGGATCAATTAACCAAAGTTTAGAAGTCCTCTAACTCCAAGACAGTGAAAAGAGGACGCAATTCATCACAGAGGCGATCAACGAACACCCGTCATTTTTCTTTTTTCGTGTGTATAATCTCAGCGCCATATCTTGCATACTTGCAAAAATCCTTGATATACTGTTCTACGGGCCGTCCTCTTTGCCTCAGATGGAGGAATCTCTTACGTCTTTCAGCGATATAGTGGTCACTAATATACTTCTTGTAGAACTCTTGAATGAAGAAATCCAACGTAACTCTATGCTCAGGCACGGTGAGTGTCATTGTATCCCCCCAACTCTGGGCCTCCTCAGCAATCAAGGCTAAAGCGCACTCGAGCTTATGCTCTTCAGGGCACTTCATTTGCTTATTCAGCACTTTCAGAGTGTTCTCCAGCTAGTATTCTACAACTTTAGGGTTGTTCAGGTCCTGGACGGTAAAGGTGTAAACTGGGTATTGCTTGAGTTTGTCAATAGGTGCCCTCAGAACAGTCAGAGTGGATACAACATGCTGAAGGGGTGGTTCTTGTCGAAGGGACACAACCACTTGCTTACTCATGTCAGCCATGGACATTAGATATTTCGGCTGAGCAGGCGATATCGATGGAGGATAAGGCAGATCATTTTGTCCCACTCGTTCGGGCCTAACTTCTTCCCTCAGATTATCCCTTTGAGTAGAGGAGGATCCTGAATTTGGTTCATTATTAACGCACCTATCAGTAGGCACAGACATATTCAGATCTAATCATACAAAATGATTGAATCGTGTAAGTTGCAAGTCACAAACAACATATACATATAACTCCTAGGTGGCATAAGTACATACACACTCGTAACGGACTTCAATTTAGTCCTAGAATCGACTAAATCTAGGCTCTGATACTACAACTGTAACACCCCCTTCCCGGTCTGGTAGAGAGCAGAGTCGAAAAGTGTTATTGGAAACTTATTCAGAGTATTTTATTAGTCATTTACAAGACTTATCAAATATGTTTGTCACTAGTCTTATTAGAAGCGGGGTCAATTTTAACCTTTTACAAACTTAGGGACTAAATTGTAAACTTTAGAAATTAGCGATCCTAACTCAAATACTTTATTATTGACTTGTAATTAAACTTACCAATTATAAATCTGTGAAGTTCCAATACTATCTGATATCGTTAACCTGATTAATTAGTTCGAATAGTTATTAGTAACCAAATTGCAAATTGCCTAAAACTTTTTTTTACTCTTTATAACAGGATTAACTAACACCGTATCAATACCCTAAGGATTGTATCGATAAGCTAGCTTAATTTCAGATTTCCAGGTTCGAAGGACGTTAAACCCGTACCGATAGAGCTAGTCTAGTATTAATACGCGTTGACTGTGTTGACTCCGTACCGATACGCTCTATGACCGTATCGATACCTTTTTCTCAGCTAGATTCCAGTGACCAAAATTTGTACCGATACGCCCAAACTATATCAATAAGCCCTGTTCCATTGAGCCAATTTAAGCATGGCCTTATCGATACGCCATCACCCGTACGATACGCCATGACTTGTAATGACAGATTTTTACTAATTTTTATTCGAATTACCCAACCAATCGTTATTCAAATTTTATCAAACTTTACCAGAAATCTTAAAAATAGTATTTCTAATCGCAAGTCAAATTTTAGAGCATTTCGAATCCATCTACTAAGATTTTACCCATTAGTGCATTTAAGCTCATTTTAGCTAGGTTACTAACCTCAAAACATACCACATTACACATACATCTCTTAGGCTATTTTAGGCTTATATCACTTATCGAAATAAGTCATTTCAACACGTCTAGACCTTATGCCACCTCACTAGGAGTTCAGAACGAATGTAAACATACATATAACTTGCGGAAGTGACTTGCAACTGGGAGTTTACACGATCGAGCTCAGGAGATCTCAAGATCCTGAAATGCATGAGACACACATATGTTAGGCTTACATAGCCTAGTGAGGTAGTCATAACCAACGTAAAGCAATTAAATGACATGGATGGCATGCTATGGACATGAATAACATACCATCATTCTCAATTATCATAAACTACACTATTAATCTTATAAGTCTCATGCATAATTCATTCATCATACTTTCACATTATCATAGCCAAATTCAACATATTTCAATTCCCCTGGACAATGTAAAAAATGGATACACGAATTCCCCTTACACCAACATATATATCAAAAAATAGGCCATAGCCTTGAGCCATAGCTCCGGATAAATCCCTTACACAATCCATCCTTATCTCCCCCACATATAGGTCATAACCCCGGACCGTAGTCCACCCTTACTTATATGAGCTCAAATAACCCTACGGCATGCCAATTGTATCCAAAACTCACAAATGTCTAGGGTTCACATATGTCAATGTATTTTCTTACCTTTGTGCCTGTAGGCCATAACATATCGGAAATGAAAGTGAGCCGTGGCTCCATAGCATATCATCATACATGTGTACATCGAATCATCGCATAGCCAAATCAATCTCACATAATATAACATATTTGTTCATATTTCAAAATATCATTTTCATAGTTCATTTATATCGGATCATATGTCACATATATACCCATAACAATATCAAAATAACACAAGGGCTTACCCAACCTTACCATTCGAATTCATAGCCGATTGCTCTACTTGAGCTTTGATACAATGCACAACAAACCACAATAATACAACGGGATGGCACCTAGCCTATCCCATGACACGACTACATTCACCTTGATTATGAGGCTCTCAAATCAGAATTCTGATGTGCATAGCTTCCTTCGGGGATGGCAAGGAGTCCTTCTCCAACACTTGAGCTACCACAAATTAAGGGTCATATTATAGTTTGAGTTAAAGATTCAGAAACATATTTCGAGTTCACCGAAGATGAAATACAACATTGAATTAACAAAATCAAACCCCTAATTCATGGGTTCCCACATGAACTGGGAAAACCTAATTTCAGAATTAAGCTCTAAGAAAGGTTGGAATCATTAAACCGAGTGAGTGGTTCTACTCACCGGGATAAAAGCTTCCAACTGGTGTATTAGAATTGAGCAAAAGTCAAAGGACAAACCAAGGTGCATGCTTAGCTAGAGGTTGAAGACAACAATTGAGGAGCTTGCTTATTTGGGAGACAAAGTTTTGGGTTTGCTTTCGGGAGTTCAAAAGATGAGAGTTTCTCTTTATTAATTTAAAAGATTGAGGCTTAATCATTTCTCACCTACAGGCCAACCAATGAAAAGCTTACCCTCCATCAAGGGTTTACTTATTCCTATGGTCAATAGTCTTTTCTATTTAGCTATTGACTTCATCAATCACCTATTCAAATAATTTTCACGTGGCATTGTCAAGTAAGGAGGTGAGTAAGCACCTTGCTTGATTTTCCCCTCACATTGGATTCAAACAGATTCAGAACAGGGGACCCGTATCGATACCCTTATAACAGTATCGATACGGTTATGCCAAAATAGGTAAGGTAGTTATTGGCAGTTGGACCGTATTGATACCGAATTAACCTTATTGGTACACCTAGCTCAAAATTTGCATTTTGGGCTCCGAATTTCATACAAGGGAGTTCATTCACTAGAATAGGACCAAATTGAGATTTTATTACAAAAGAGGGGTACAATACTCAACTAATACAAACGTGTAACACATCAGATTCAAAAAATTTCCAATCACCGGAACCTACTTCCGAATAGGCTAGTTTTCAGGATGTGACAGACTTATTCCTCCGAAGCGGCAGTGAATGAATCCAAAAAACTTATTTTCTTGGAGAGCCTAAAACAAACGGGGTGGTGCTGGTATATCCTTTCAGAGCAGCAATGGATAGACCAGATTGAAAATGACTCATTCCTCCAAAATGGTAGTGAATGAATCCGAATAAATTTGCTTTCCTGAAAGGGCAAAAAGCAAAATGGGTGGCGCTGGGATGTCCTTCCGAAATGGCAGCAAACAAACCAACTAACCTTCAAATGACTCATTCTTCCAAAATGGCATTGAATGAATCCTAAGTCCTCAATTGATAGGTGAACTCAATTCCTGAAGTGGTTGAGACAAAGCTTGTTGGGGTGTACCCCCAAAATGGTAGAGAGAAATGTAATATACTTAAATCTAGTATAAAAGAGTTACTACAATGCCTTCATTAAATCCCTAATTGATTGAAATAAGGGTGTTAAATCTAGTTATTAAGGACTAGAATGCTATAATTAAAAAAGTAGTAACTCAATGTATAAGTGTTGCGCGTAATAAGTGCTCCGCAATTGTGCAAGTGTACATGGCGCAAGTTATAGTATAAAAGATATCGTCTCCACAGGGATTGATGCCACTTCAAGAATCTAGTCTCTTGCACTGTAAAAAGAAAAAACACAAATAGGCGATTGTAGGAGTTTTAACTAACAACTAAACTAGAAAGCAATAAAGTAAAAGAAGATGTAATCAAAAGAGAGGGAATAGGCCAGGTATCGTGAGTTGAGGTGTGATAGCCAATTGGATCCTCTTGGTAAAAGAGTGCAAGGGCAACTCAGTTGCCGTAGCAAATTGCGCAGCGAGGTTGCCTTGGCAACTAATCGACGGTTGCCTAGGAAACTTGATGGGTAACTATTTGGGCGGCTGGGCAGCAACTTCAAGGTTCGGCAGAGCGTTCTTCAATAGTTTCTTCTTATCCCTAAGTCAAAACTCTAGCTAACTGTGCATGCCTTAACAATACATCCCTGCGTGAATCAAGGGTGAACAACAACCAATCTTGCGCTCCTCTTAGCCGTTGAAATCCTTAACTTATTTCTAAGCTGGATTAATCTTCACCATCAATAGATTGAATAAAGACCATACTCATTCGTTTCTTGAATCTAACTCTCCCGATATTAGATAAATAGATAGAATTACGAGATCCTCTCCCAATTCACTCGCAAACAATAATAAAAACCAAGAATGAGTAAACCTTGAATTGAAAGTGCAAACTCTTATTACCTAAACAAAATCCAATTGTTTTTCACAACCACAAAACACAATAACCTTAGCCAAATAGATTTAGTTCATGGATAGGTTCCAAAGAAACACAAAACAAAGAATCCCTAACATAAACCTAATCGAACAAGAAAGAAAAAGATGAAGAATGGTTGAAAGCCCTTTTCAAAATCTCTCCCTTTGCTCTCTTGGAGTTGATGGCTTGGTCTCCTTTAAAAAGGAGATGGCTAGGTCAAAGTTTTCCTTGAGGAAGGAGTTAAGTTGGAATTAAATACTTCTAAAGAATTTAATTATTTATTATATTTAAATTCCTTCTAGATCTTCTCCTATCTTCTTTAGGATTTAATCTCTCTTTACTCTTCATGGAAATCAAACTCCTTTGGGATTTAACTTTGCTCCACGTCATCTTGGGCTTATCTAGTCATCAATTTTCGGCTGCCATATCATCTCATCCCTTATCGATAATTGCCCTGGCAACTAGCTCGGCATCTCCTTCATGCACTCCCCTGGCAACTGCGTCGGCATCTCCTTCATGCACTACCCTGGCAACTGGTTCTAGCCTTGTTTAGGCAAGTGATTCTGCACACACACAAAAACAACTATCGGCAGCATCCTTTTTCCACAAAATTAAGAAAAATATGAAATCAAGCTTAACCACCAAGGAAACAATGCAAACATGCATTAATGGATAATAATGCAACTAATATGAGCATAAGTCTGGCAATAATATGAATAAAAAAGGTGAATAAAATAGTACTTTTAGACACTTAACACACCCCCAAACTCGAACTATTGCTTGTCCTCGAGCAGTGCAAACTAATAATTACCCGCCAAGACTTCAATTTTCACAAACTTAGCTTTGAACTTGATTTCAATCCTCAGAACCGTGGCACAAAGTATGATCGACTTTTCATTTTTCTGACAACTTAGGTATTACTCGGAATGAAACTATAATGCTTGTGAGTGTGTGCGGAGTTGTGTGCAAGTTGATTTTTCGGATTCTATGCAAACAAGAGGTTTTCAAATTACTTCCTTGGGTTCTTTTAACATGTTTTAACTAGAGTCGGTTTTGGGCACCTCTAGCGATCAATTTTTAGCACATACTAGAGCCAATTTCGGGCACCTCTAGCATTCATCCAATTTTTATTCTAATCCCCCAATTTTTTAACTATCAACCTAAGTTCGCTAGAATTCCTTAAATCAATCAAGCCATAACAATGTTTTTTTCAAGTTTAGCATCATATTAGGATTCTAAATATTTCTATGGTTATCCAAGAACAAAAAGTTCTATCAGTTAAGTACATTGGTAATGTCATCATCGGATATTCATCAAATCTAGGCAATTCTTGTTCCAACTAAAGGCATGACAAATAATTTATGTATCCTAAATGCAATACTTAAGATTAATGCAACTAAACATGGTAACTAACTAGTAAAATCCCCCCAAATCGAGTGAGGAACTATCCTCAATGCATGCAACAAAGTAAAATAAAAATAAAAATAAAAATAAAAATAAAGAAAAGTAAAATTCAAACGAGGACATACTCCGAGAGTTTGTCGTCGTGGATGATTAGTTTCCTTTTGGCTGGTGTCTTGATTCTTTTGCTTGAATGCGGTGGTTGCTTCTATGTTGCCGATGGTGTAATCGATCCTCGCATGGGGTTGTCCTCATCGTCCTCATCATCCTCTTCCTAAATGTCATTGGCCTTTTGATTGGGCTTGGAGGATTCGATTGGTGCGGTCTTTGTTCGTGCAATGAAGGACTCGCCCGAATCTAAAAAATCGGATAATGATTCAGTACGAGTTGATTCAGTCATAAGAGCTTTATCTTTGGCTTTTGCAGTGGTTGACGGGGCGTCTTTAGCTTTGGTTGTCGCGGCTTCTTCATTGTTGGTTGCCGTGGCAACTGCTGGGGCATGCTTAGTGTAGGTTGCCGCAACATCATTTGTTGTGATTGCCGTGGCAACTGCTTCATTGGTTGTCATAGCAAGGATTTCGGCAGGAAAGATGGGGAACAACACACGACTGTTCGGGTACTTTTCCAGGATGACTTGGGTGATGGCATTATTGTGATCCTTCATGTATCGCATGAACATTAGTTGTCGGTCTTCAATTTGCCTAAGGTGGTTTGCCAACGCTTGTAAGAGTGCTTCAAGTTGTCATTGGGTTGCTGGCCGAGTTGCCCGGGCATCAGTTGCTTGGGCATTAGGAGTTGCCGAGGCGACAGGAGTTGCCGCGACAATTGAAGGTGTTTGTGATTTTACTGGTGCCTCTCCCATTAGCTTTCGGATTTGTGCTCGATTCTAACCGAACTTTGGTAGGGACTTTTCATCAGTAGACTCACTTGGGACATGCATCTCCTTGCAAAGATTGGAAATTAAGCAAGGGAAGAAAAGAGAACCCTTGTCTTTTGTGCTACACACAAAAATCTCATCACAAATAATTTTCCAATGTTAATGATGCGATTATGCAAAATAGAATGTATGAGCAAAAGATAACAAGGGTTTTGATTGGGGGAAGGGGACGGTTAGTGGATTTGGGGAAGGGGAGGGGTTTGGCCGGTTAATAGGGTTTATTTAGGGTAAATTGGAGGCTTAATATAAGCCTTAGATTTAGCCCATTAGTTTCCTTGTTGAAGAATCTTCCTTCTTGAATCAAATTCATCTTTATCTTGAACTCTTTTCCTACAATTCAAAAACAAAAAAATAAGGATTAAAATTAAAGATAAACTAATAAAAGAAAATAAATAAAGATGTGCAAAGAAATTCTTAAACCTAAAATTTAAAAACAATTAGATAACTATGAAAGAAAGATGTAGTCTTAATCTTAAAGAAAATAAATAAATCTATCCTAAAAGGAGAAATAACCAAAATTAATAAACAATAATAAAAAAATTAAATAGTTTGAAAAAATAAAAATAAAAAGAAAATATCAAAAGGAGAGCAAGCTCATGCATCTCCTAAGTGACCACTTATTTGTTACGTTCCACATGGGCACCGTTGTAGTGCTTCAATCTTTGTCCTTTAGCTTTGAATTCATGTTCGTCAGTGATGGACTTGATTATCACGACACCATGGGAGAATGGTTGGACAACTTCGAATGGTCCTGACCATCTTGATTTTAGTTTTCCCGAGAAAAGTTTCTGCCGAGAATTGAATAAGAGAAATAGTTTCCCTAGCATGAATTGCCGCGGCAATAGTTTCTTGTCATGCCATTGCTTTGTTTTCTCCTTGTAGATTCATGCATTGTTATAGGCGAGTGCACGAAATTCTTCTATCTCGTTGAGGTCCAACAAATGCTTTTGCCCGACACTTTCCCAACCCATATTCACGGTCTTGATTGCCCAATATGCCTTGTGTTCGATTTCCACCGGTAGATGGCATGTTTTGCCATAGACAAGTCGGAAGGGAGATATAACTAAGGGTGTTTTGAATGCAGTGCGATATGCCCAAAGTGCATCATGTAGTCTTACTGACCAATCCTTCCTAGAGGGATTTACAACTTTCTCGAGTATACCCTTCAATTCCAGTTGGAAATTTATGCTTGCCTATTGGTTTGTGGGTGATATGCTGTGGCAATCTTGTGAGATACACCAAAGCGTTGTAACATCTTGGTGATGAGTTTGTTATCGAAGTGCTTGCCTTCATTACTGATAATTGTTCTCGTCATCCCAAGCTGTGTAAATATCTTTTTTTGCAAGAATTGTTGCACGATCTTGGAATTGTTGCAGGAACTGTAGCTGCCTTAACCCACTTAGACACGTAGTCGATGGCAAGTAGGATGTAGAGGTTGTCGAATGAAGATGGGAAAGGTCCCATAAAATCAATCCCCCATACATCGAACAATTCCACCTCAAGGATGTTTTGGAGCGGCATCTCATGTCGTCTAGAGATATTGCCCGTCCTCTGGAAACGATCACATTGCTTGTAAAACTCTTGGGCATCTTTGTACAGTGTTGGCCAATACAAACTGGATTGCAAGACTTTGGCCGCGGTACACGTTCCTCCAAAATGTCCTCCGTAGGATGAAGAATGGCATTACCGGAGTACATTCTGTTACTCCTCTTCAGGGACACATCAGCGTATAATCTCATATGCACATTGTTTAAACAAAAGAGGCTCATCCCGTAAATAATGCTTAGCATCATGGCGGAACTGCTTCTTTCCTTGGTGAGTAATGCCATAAGGTAAAATACCACAAAAAGGAAATTAACCAAATCCGTGTACCAGGGTATTGCTGAGGCATCCATAGTTGCCGTGGCAACTACTTCTGTGGTTGTCGAGGTGTGCGTGTCTAGAGTTGCCGCGACATGCACGTCAAGGATTGCTGAGGCATGCGCATCAGGGGTTTTCGAGGCATGCGCGTCTAGAGTTGCCGCGGCGTCAAGGTTTGTAGAGGCGTGCGCAACGGTGGTTACCGAGGTGTCAAGGGTTGCTGAGGCATGCGCAACGATGGTTGCCTAGGCATTAGGGGTTACCAAGGCAACTAATAGTTGCTCATCGATCGGTTCTTCATACTCCTTAGGTTCCTCTAGATTGGCAATGTAGTTACCGAGGCAACTAATCTCCTTGTCAAAGTCAAACTCTGCCATGGCGTGAAGAAGTTGGCATTCTTCCGGATCATCGGCATGCCTTAGTGTTTGGAACATATTTAGTTTAACTTGCTGGTCATTCACCCTCATTGTGAGTTCTCCCTTTTCAACATCGATCAAGGTTCTCCCTGTCGCTAGAAAGGGTCTCCCAAGAATGATAGGTGCATGCTCATCTGCTTCACAATCTAAAACAATAAAGTCAGCAGGAAAAATAAATTTATCAACTTTTACCAGTATGTCTTCGATTTTTCCCTCTAGATGCACATAGGATCTGTCGGCTAGCTGTAGCATAACTGTTGTAGGTCTTGCTTCCCGATTCCTAGTTTATGGAAAACCAATTTAGGCATCAAGATTATGCTTGCTCTAAGGTCACATAATGCTTTCCCGACATAGTGGTTTCCGATAGAACAAAGTATTGTGAAACTTTCAGAATCCTTTAACTTAGGTGGCATGCGATTGTGCAACATGGCCATGCATCCCTCTATTACGGAAACTATTTCAAACTCTCATAGCCTTGTTCTCTTGGACACAATGTCTTTCAGAAACTTGGCATAGTTCGGCATTTGTTCAATCGCCTCAACTAACGGCAAGTTGATATGAACTTGCTTTAGGATATCAAGAAACTTATTGAATTGATATTCTTGCTTTTTTCGCTTCAACCTTTGTGAGAATAGTGGTGGAAGTCGGATATATTCAATCCTTTCATTGGTCTGGAGCCTGATTGATGGCATTGCCGAGGCATCGTCAACTGGGGTTGTCGTGGCATGCCTATCATTGGTTGTCGCAACATCCTTATCGCTGGTTCCAGAGGCATGCTTATCGCTGGTTACCGTAACATTTCCTAGTTCCGCATCTAAGGCTTTGCCGCTGAGTTCATCTTGTTCTTTTTGTGGAGTTTTTTTTTGATCAGTGAACTTGAGCCTCCTTGCGACTTCAGTATCGCTAGGTAAACATCCTTGCGGTCTAGTATTCAGGTTTTGCAATCTCATCTTGGTCCTGTTAATAAAAGCATCAGTTCTTTTTATGAAGTTACTATTCTCAACCATATAAGATTCAGTTTTCAACATAAAAACATTGAGAGAATTTTCCAAAGAACTAGATGTTGTCGGTTGTTGCTGCAGCAACTGTTGCCGTGGCATATTCTACTAGAATCCCGATGCTTGTGCATTTTGATTGTTCTGGTTTAGAGCATTGTTGGGATTACTCCATGAAAAATTTGGGTGCTTCTTCCAAGATGGATTGTATGTGTTGGACATCACATTGTTGTTCCGGTTGTAATTCCCCACAAAAAAGCTGGATTCCAGATTCTGCATACATTCAGAAGAATCATGGTTACCACCACATAACTCACAAAAGGAATCCATTGCCTTGACCTCCTGTGTGTTGTTTGATTTCTGCATGCTCTGGACCATCTTGGTTAGAGTGGCCAATTGTGCCGAAATTGAATCTGATGATCCTAGTTCATGTGTTGTGGCTTAGCATCTAACTCCTCCTGTTCTAGCAGATGGGAACTGATAATCATTCTTGGCAAGCCTATTCAAATTTTGCATTGCTTCTTCCGGCGACTTACCTAGGAGTATGTCGTTTGACGAGGCATCTAGCATCATCCTTGTTGGTGTATTTACAATATTGTAAAACATTGTTACTTGTGTCCATATTGGGAATCCGTGTAGGGGGCATTTATGTAGAAGTTCTTTATATCGCTCCCAAGCCTCGTACATGGATTTATCATCTGCCTACCGAAAAGAAGTAATTTCATTACGAAGCTTGTCAGTCAAATTTGTAGGATTAAATCGAGCAAGGAAATCACGACAAAGATCGGTCCAAGATCCTATTGATCCGGCAGGAATACTATTCAACCATGCTTTCGCCCTATCCCTTAGTGAATAGGGGAATAATCTTAGTCGTAAAACATCAGGGGTGACTCCTTGTATTTTGAATGAATTGCAAAATTTTGAGGAAAGATTTAAGATGTTGTCGTGCATCTTCAGTCGCTAATCTGCCAAATTGACCAATTGTGTTGATCATATTGAACATCACCGGTTTCAACTCAAAGTGGTCGACTTCAATTTTAGGTGTGACAACTCATGGATTAAGTCCTTCAAGATCTTCCTCAAGATAGTCTCGAATAGTTTTGTTTCGTGCAAAAATCAGTCAACCTCCTGCTGGAACATCCTGATTCATATTGCCGTCTTGATTAGCCATTGCTACTCTTAACCTTCGTCTGAGTCTTTACAAGATACGTTCAATTTCTGGATCAAAGGGATATTCTGGTGTAATCGGTCTCGCCCTGGTCATATACCAATGCAAAACTAAACTTTGTTAACCCTTCGAATCTTAAACAATAAAAATAAAAAGTGCAAGAAAATAAAAACAAAGTCGTTATTGCCAATCCACGGCAACGACGCCAAAAACTTGTTGCGCGTAATAAGTGCTCCGCAATTGTGCAAGTGTACATGTCGCAAGTTATAGTATAAAAGATACCGTCTCCACAGCGATTGGTGCCACTTCAAGAATCTAGTCTCTTGCACTGTACAAAGTAAAAACACAAATAGGCAATTGTAGGAGTTTTAACTAACAACTAAACTAGAAAGCAATAAAGTAAAAGAAGATGTAATCAAAAGAGAGGGAATAGGCCAGGTTATCGTGAGTTGAGGTGTGATAGCCAATTGGATCATCTTAGTAAAAGAGTGCAAGGGCAACTTAGTTGCCGTGGAAACTTGCGCAGCGGGGTTACCTTGGCAACTAATCGACAGTTGCCTGGGCAATGCAAACTCTTATTACCTAAACAAAATACATTTGTTTCTCACAACCACAAAAAACAATAACCTTAGCCAAATAGATTTAGTTCATGGCTAGGTTCCAAAGAAACACAAAACAAAGAATCCCTAAGATAAACCTAATCGAACAAGAAAGAAAAAGATAAAGAATGGTTGAAAGCCCTTGTCAAAATCTCTCCCTTTGCTCTCTTGGAGTTGAAGGCTTGGTCTCCTTTAAATAGGAGATGGCTAGGTCAAAGTCTTTCTTGAGGAAGAAGTTAAGTTGGAATTAAATACTTCTAAAGAATATAATTCTTTATTATATTTAAATTCCTTCTAGATCTTCTCCTATCGTCATTAGGATTTAATCTCTCTTTAACCTCTTCATGGAAATCAAACTCCTCTGGGATTTAACTTTGCTCCACGTCATCTTGGGCTTATATAGTCATCAATTTCGGCTGCCATATCATCTTATCCCTTATCGACAATTGCCCTGGCAACTAGCTCAACATCTCCTTCATGCACTGCCCTGGAAATTGCGTCGGCATCTCCTTCATGCACTGCCCTGGCAACTGGTTCCGGCCTTGTTGAGGCAAGTGATTCTGCACACACACAAAAACAATTATCAGCAGCACCCTTTTTCCACAAAATTAAGCAAAATATAAAATCAAGCTTAACCACCAAGGAAACAATGCAAACATGCATGAATGGCTAATAATGCAACTAATATGAGCCTAAGCCTGACAATAATATGAATAATAAGGGTGAATAAAATAGTACTTTTAGACACTTAACAATAAGTGACCAAACCGAAACAATTGATAAATTGAAGGAATGCATGCAAAATTTTCACATTCCTAAAATGCCCCTACACATATCATTAATTAGGGGATAATTAAGGGTGAATTATTCATTTAAGGGGAGAATTATTTGGTGAATTAACACCATCTTCTTCATTGTGGCCGGGTAGGAGAGAAAAGAAGAGAGAAAGGAGAGTTGAGCGAGAAAGCTCTCTAATCTTAGATTCAAGCTTGAATTTGGTGAAATTGGAGTTGCTAGCATTCATATAATCTTGATAGGAAGGTAATATATGTTCCTTAATGTGTTATAGATACAAATGATGCATGAAGATTTAGGGTTCTTGTTTGAATTATATGAAATTGATTAATAGATAGTGAATTGATGCTACGAACTAGTTAGGAAGTTCAATTGATTGATTAATCCATGAAATTGACATGCCAATAAAAAGAATAGGAGAAATTGAGGTTGTCAATAGCTAAATTGATGGTGAAATGCTATGCTAGATGCTGGAAATTTTGGATGATGACTGGAATGGATGATTAAAATGTAAATTGTAATGGTAGATGCTGAAAATTCTAGTGGATTGATGTCCTAATGAATTCAATTGAAAATGTTGCTCGAAAGCCCTTTTTTGATCATGTTGGTAGATGAATTGAAGATTGAATTGAATCGATAACTTGCTGGAAATGTAAAAGCACCTAATTGGATTAGTTAAATTAGGCAATGGACTGCTCAATTTGTAAATTGAATATGCAATGTGATCAAATAGATCAAATTGGGTTCAACATTATAATGTCGTGTTTTTAAGCTCATTGGTAGGTGAAGTAGAATGACGTAGACATGTAAGAATATGAACATGAATGGAATTGCCATGTTAGAACCTTGCTTAGGTGAATTAAGAAGCTAGAAATTCAACCTAGTGTAATCTGCCCAGAATGTTCTGTTCTGGGTAGTAACTTTGAAAAATCACTATAAATTTTATAAATTGAACTTAAGGCTGAATTTTTTATGGACAACACCTTGATATGTCTAAGTTCATTAGGAGTAAACAGAACTAAACTCTGGGTTGTAGAATGTAATGTAGAGAAGAAGCACTAGGGACAGTGCAAACTGTCCAGTGTAGCAAATTACCCTGTCTTTAAGTTAAAAACTGTATTAATTGGCTATGAACTAAAATTCAAGTCTTATATGGTTATAAAGAAAATTTTGTTAACTTGCCAACGGTGTAAACCAATTGAAATTCTGATGTACGAAATAAAAGATATGAATATTTAAGTAGGCAGTGCACATGCTGCCAGGCAATAACAGTTTAGATGTTTATATTGAATTGTATGCTTATGTATGTAGTCACATAATTGCTACCAATCCTTTAGGAGATAATGTAATAGTAAACCAAATATGTAAGGATTGCCCTTTGTTTATTCAGGGCATTCCATTCCTAGCCGACTTGTTATTGTTACCTTTTGTTTAATTTGATCTCATTCTGGGATTAGATTGGTTAGGAAGGCATCAAGCTTGGGTAGATTGCCAAAAGAGAAATTGTTTCTCTGAGGTCTAGGGGAAAAATCCATTACCTTGATCGACAAGAAACCTATTAGCATCTTTTCTGCTATGATCAAAAGTGATGAAATTGAATTCGGGGTGAGTTCATTCCCTATTGTTTCTGACTTCCCTGATGTTTTTCCTGAGGAATTGCCGGGATTGCCCCCTATTCAGGAAGTCAAATTCAAGATTGAAGTTCAACCCGGGAGTGATCCAGTGTCCATCGCTCCATATCGAATTGCCCCTATTAAACCCAAAGAGCTTAAGCAAAAATTGCAAGAGCTTCAAGACAAGGGCTTCATCCGACCTAGCTTTTCACCATGGGGAGCACCCGTATTGTTCGTTAAGAAGAAAGATGGGTCGATGAGGTTATGTATTGATTATCTTCAGCTAAACCGGCTCACTATCAAGATAGAGGACTTGTTTGATCAATTCAAGGATGCCAAAGTCTTCTCCAAGATCGATTTGCGATCGGGGTACTATCAAATGAGAATACAAGACTCGGATGTACCCAAAATGATTTTCAGGAGTCGATATGGTCACTACAAGTTCCTAGTTATGCCTTTTGGGCTAACCAATGCTCCAACGACTTTCATGGACTTAATGAACCGAGTGTTCAAACCCTATTTGGACAAATTCATGGTTGTCTTTATTGATGACATTCTTGTATACTCAAAGGACAAAGAAGAACATGCTAATCACCTTCGAATTGTACTCCAAACATTGAAGGAGAATCAGCTATATGCTAAATTGAGAAAATACGAGTTCTGGCTTTCGAAAGTATCCTTCCTAGGTCATGTTATCTCGGCCAAAGGAATAAAGGTTGATCCTAAGAAGATTCAAACCATCATCGAATGGAGACCTCCAATGAATGTTAGTAAGGTAAGGAGTTTTCTCGATTTAGCCGGGTATTATCAAAGATTCGTGAAGGGGTTTTCGATTCTTGCTACTCTATTGACTCAACTCCTTCAAGAGAATACTCCATTTAAATGATCCGAGGACCAGCAAAGGAGCTTTGATCAATTGAAGCAAGTCCTAACTCAAGCTCCTATTCTAATCCAACCTGAACCGGGAAAAGACTTTACAGTCTTCAGTGATGCTTCCCACCTCAGTTTAGGGTGTGTATTGATGCAAGATGACAAGGTCATTGCCTATGTTTCTCGAAAACTTAAACCACATGAATTGAACTATCCAACACACGACTTGGAACTAGCTACGGTCATGTTTGCTTTAAAGATCTGGAGACAATATTATATGGAGAGAAATGTCGATTATTTACGAATCATCAGAGCTTAAAATACATCCTAACTTAGAAAGAGTTAAATATTCGACAACGAAGACGTGTGGAACTACTAAAAGACTATGATCTAATCATTGATTACCACCTGGGCAAGGCAAATGTTGTGGCTGATGCGCTCAGTCGCAAACAATCAATTGGTAAGATAGAATACGAATTTCCAACATTGTTATCCCCCTATTTGAATGTATGATATAAAATCCACTAATTGAAATCCTTTAATTGTAGCTTCAACTACTTTCAATGCCCATTTTAAGCTCCTAAAGAATCAGAGATACGTGGTATAACTTCAAATTCAATCCAAATTGAACTGGAGGATCAAAGAACTTCAACAAAATGATCCCAAACATCAGAAGATATTGAAAAAAATTGAATCCGAACCGAGCACTGAATTCTCAACTCAATCGAATGGTGTGCTCTACTTCAAGAATCGGGTTTGTGTACCCAATGATCCAATCCTTAAGAGAGAAATGCTTCAAGAAGCACATAGCAGTCCTTTTTCATTACATCCGGGAGTGATCAAGATGTATAAGGACTTAAAGAAAGTTTATTGGTGGCCGAGATTGAATGTAGATATTGTTGACTTTGTATTGAGGTGCCTCACTTGTTAGAAGGTGAAGGCCGAACACCAATTACCTACTGGACTCTTTCAACCTATCGAATTGCCTCAATGGAAGTAGGAGTGTATAAAAGTGGACTTTGTATCAGGATTGCCTTTATCACCGATGAAAAATGATATTATTTGGGTGATCGTTGATAGGTTCACCAAATCAACTCACTTCCTACCTATTCGAATGAACATTAGCCTCCAACAGTTAGTTGAATTATACTTGAAAGAAGTAATCAGACTTCACGGTGTTCCAAGATCTATCATATCTGATCATGACTCTTGTTTTACCTCTCAGTTTTGGAGGGCACTTCAAGAGGCTATGGGAACTAAGCTGAACCTTAGCACTGCCTTCCATCCACAAACTGATGGACAATCAGAAAGGGTAATCCTAGTGCTTGAAGACATGCTTCAAGCTTGCATTATTGACTTTGGTAAAGATTGGGTGAAATCTCTATCATTAGCCAAGTTTTCCTACAACAATAGACATCAAGCTTCTATCAAAATGGCCCCATTTGAGGCATTGTATTGTAGAAGATGTAGAACTCCTCTATGCTGGTCTGAATTGGGTGAAAAAAAGGTCTTAGGACCTGAGTTGCTTTGTGAAACTGAAAATCAAATTCAGGTCATCCATAATAGATTGAAAGAGGCCTTTGATAGGAAAAAAGGCTTATGCCGATCTCAAGAGAAGAGACATTGAATATCGAGTGAGAGATTACGTATTCTTGAAGGTATCTCCTTGAAGGAAGATAATCAGATTCGGAAAGAAGGGTAAACTAAGCCCTCGATTCATCAGACCTTTTGAAGTCTTAGAGAAGATTGGTCCAGTTTCCTACAAGCTAGCACTCCCTACTGAATTCAATAAAGTCCACAGCATCTTCCATGTATCGATGTTGAGGAAACATCGATTAGATCCATCACATGTTATAGAGCCTGATGAAGTGGAACTTAATCCTGATCTATCGTATGATTGTTGCCAATTCAAATACTTGATAAAGAAGTCAAGAGGCTTCGCAATAAGATTGTACCATTGGTGAAGGTTCTATGGAAGAATCACAATGTAAAAGAAGCCACTTGGGAACCCGAAGCAATGACAAGAAAGCAGTACCCTCATCTATTCCCCTCAGGTAAATTCGAGGATAAATTTCCTTAATGGGGAATTGTAATATCCTCAAATCTAGTATAAAAGAAGTTACTACAATGCCTTCAATAAATCCCTAATTGACTGAAAGAAGGGTGTTAAATCTAGTTATTAAGGACTAGAATGCTATAATTGAAAAAGTAGTGACCTAATGTATAAGTGACCAAACCAAAACAATTGATAAATTGAAGGAATGCATGCAAAATTTTCACATTCCTAAAATGCCCCTACACATGTCATTAATTAGGGGATAATTAAGGGTGAATTAGTCATTTAAGGGGAGAATTATTTGGTGAATTATCACCATCTTTCTCACTGTGGCTGGGTAGGAGAGAAAAGAAGAGAGAAATGAGAGTTGAGTGAGAAAGCTCTCTAATCTTAGATTCAAGCTTGAATTTGGTGAAATTGGAGTTGCTATCATTCATATAATCTTGATAGGAAGGTAAAATCTCTTCCTTAATGTGTTATAGATACAAATGATGCATGAAGATTTAGGGTTCTTGCTGGAATTATATGAAATTGATGAATAGATAGTGAATTGATGCTATGAACTAGTTAGGAAGTTCAATTGATTGATTAATCCATGAAATTGACATGCCAATCTAAAGAATTGGAGAAATTGAGGTTGTCAATAGCTAAATTGATGGTGAAATGCTATGCTAGATGCTGGAAATTTGGATGATGATTGGAATGGATGATTGAAATGAAAATTGTAATGGTAGATGCTGGAAATTCTAGTGGATTGATGTCCTAATGAATTGAATTGAAAATGTTGCTCAAAAGCCCTATTTTTGATCATGTTGGTAGATGAATTGAAGATTGAATTGAATAGTTAACTTGCTGGAAATGAAAAAGCACCTAATTGGATTAGTTAAATTAGGCAATGAACTGCTCAATTTGTAAATTGAATATGCAGTGTGATCAAATAGATCAAATTGGGTTCAACATGATAATGCCCTGTTTTTAAGCTCATTGGTAGGTGAAGTAGAATGACCTAGACATCTAAGAATATGAAAATGAATGGAATTTCCATGTTAGAACCTTGCTTAGGTGAATTAAGAAGCTAGAAATTCAACCTAGTGTAATCTGCCCAGAATGTTCTGTTACGGGCAGTAAATTTGGAAAATCACTATAAATTTTATAAATTGAACTTAAGGCTGAATTTTTTATGGACAACACTTGATATGTCTAAATTCATTAGGATAAAATAGAACTGAATTCTGGGTTGTAGAATGTAATGTAGAGAAGAAACACTAGGGACAGTGCAAACTATCCAGTGTAGCAAATTACCCTGTCTTTAAGTTAAAAACTGTATTAATTGGATAAGAACTAAAATGCAAGACTTATATGGTTATAAAGACAATTTTGTTAGATTTCGAACGGTGTAAACCAATTGAAATTACGATGTACGGAATAAAATATATGAATATTTAAGTAGGCAGTGCACATGCTGCGAGGCAGTAACAGTTTAGATGTTTATATTGAATTGTATGCTTATGTATGGAGTCACATAATGGCTCAATTGATTGGTGGATTGTATCTAATACCTTATGTATTGTATGAATGTTAGATCAAGTGGAAATTGATGATAAAGGGGGGCTCACTTAGATCAAAAAGCTAGTAGAGGAAAATGGGTTACAATCCGGGATCGACAATAGCTCAGAAAAATTCCTGTGAGTGTAGTTTAAAGTTTGGAGAGGGCGGTAACCTCTCCAAGTCTATTTTGATTTGTAAATTTTATTGAACCTTAAAAATAAATTCATAATGAGCTTGCTATAAAGCAATATCAAGGTAAGTACTCCTTTGAGTGGTTACTTGATTGTGAAGTATGCTTGAATTGTCATTGATTGAATTGTTATGCTTATTGCCTAAATGAATTATATTGAATTGAAGCATGATGTTATAGATAGAAGTACACAATTCATTGTTGAATTACATATTGATTGATACTTCTACATTAACTATGGAAACATTGATATTAGATTGGATTGAGCCCTATTCGACTAAAAGGGAGTATTAGTACAAATTGTGCATATTGAATTGAACATATGCTTATAATTGATTGAAAGGGATAACTATTGAAAGCCTTGGTCTCGAGTCAGTCTTAGATATAGTTGGCATGCCATAGAGTCTATAGAGCTTATTGTCGGAGTGGACTACGGTCTGGGACATTGGTCCTTAATTGGCGACAGTAGGAGGGAAGTATTGTTATTGGTCATTGGTGACAGTAGGAATGATAGACCAGGTACTTGGTACCATATTGATTATTGTTATTGGCGACAGTTTGGTTGGAGACTCGAGTATCTAGACTGAGTAATCGATTCTCAAGGATATACTTAAAATGAATTAATAACTCATACACATTGAACCTATTGCTACATTGAATAGTATTGATTGAATGTAAAGGTAAAATTGAATGCCATGAACTATGGATATTGAAACCTTGATTGAACACTGCTTATATGAGTTTTCTTGATTGTAAAGGAAATTCAAATGCTATGATCTATTGTTATTGAAACATTGATTGAACCTTGTTATATGAGATTGCTTTAGTTGAATTGTTAAACGAATTGGATGTTTGAGTATGCCTAAATTTCAAGCCTTGTATTTTTATTGGAGTTAAAATTAGACAATACATCTAGTAGTGTATGTCTTGTTCGAATGGTTCCCTATTGATGGGGGAACCATACCATCCATTTGATAGTTCGTAGTTGAGACTTATTGTATTGTTGCCTTGTAACTTTAACTCACTCACTAAGCTTTGCTTATTCTAGTCTCATTTCTACGACAAAGGTTGATTTTGGATACTATCTTGAAGTCTAAGCTCATACACGTCACTTGTTGCTCAAAGAGTATGTTTCCATTTTGTTTAGTTCTCCTAGGATGGTGGCACCTTAGGCATGTATATATATATGGTCACTTAACTATGGTTTGTATAAGTTATTCTATCTATGATCTATAAGAAGCTTGGTATGTATATATGAGCATGTATGCACTATAATGAACTTGTATGCTTGATAGTCCAATGTTTGATTTATATGGATGAATTATGCATGAAATGGTTGAATGGATACCTTGAAATTGGTTAGTTGACATTAGGTAAATGTAGTAAACCACATGTTTAGACATGAACCACATTGATCACCTAAGGAACTAGTCATTTTGTGTAGATAATAATAGAAGCATGAATGATTGATTATGGTAACTTAAATAAATGATGTGATCACCTATTGGTATGCTTAATAATTTATTAGGAAACTTGAAATTTCTTTTTCATGTTACTCATATAGCCGAATGCTTGCTTGATGGACAAGTAAGTCCTAATTGGTGTTGAACATGATAATTAAATGCTTTATGGGTCCTAATATATCTAGTAAATGCTTCTTACCTTGTCTAAAATATCCTCTCCTATTCGAATGGTAACTTGGGTGCAAGAAAGACCTTAAATGAAATGTATTCATTACCTACAATTGATTGAATTGTTCATTGTAAATATAGTAACTTACCTAATCCTACTAGGGTGGTTAGAGTATGTTACAAGAAAATGGAATTTCTTGACATGAAGGCTTCATTGTTCTTGGACCTATATGAATTGGCCTTCTGGTCTTCCTATTTTGAAATTCATGAAATATGATCATTTGCCTCCCTTGCTCTGAAATTCTAATGTGGCGAGCTTGAAGTCCTTCGCCTGGAGTCCTCGAGCTGTGTGTACTTGTCTCCTTCACTCTGAAATCCTGATGTGGTGCGTATGAAATCCTCTGTACAAAATCCTTACTTGGACTTTCACTTTGTTGTTTACTCCTCTTTTTAGGAGTATTCGATCTATCCTTCAAAAATTTTAGATTCTAGGTCACTTCATTCTTCTTGGTCCATTGATCTCATCCTTTTCTTGATTTCCTGTTCATTTCTTTGAAATGGCGGTTCCTCGCCTCACATCGGGTTCAACCTTTTATCCCTCATTCCCTTGAGTTCTTGAACCTTTTTGCTCTAAAGTGCCTTTACAGGTTTTCTTTTTCAGAGATCTTCTTTTTCTTCTTCTTCTTCTTTTTATGGGTGCTCTTACAGGATTTCACCTCTAGTCCCTAGAATTTCAATGTGAAAGGCATTCGCTGTCCTTTCTCGGCACGTTTTGTCTTTGATGTCCTTTTGCCTTAGTTTCGGTGGATTTCCCTTCGCATCTTGAATAGAGTGATAATTTTATCTTTCTTCCTTGACTTTGTCATAAGATCACGAGCTCCTCCAAAACTTCCTGCCTTTTCACGGCTAGTTCTTCAGACTACGAATCCTTCTATGCACCAATTTCTATTGTGTTGGCATCTTAATATCATGCTCGGATGGTTTACTGGGAGCCTAGAGGTTTTGATGGGAAGAAAAACGGCTTCTAAAGCTTAAAAACTGCTCTCCTTGCTACAATAATCTTTGATCTTTCACCAAAGCTCAGGGTCTAGAGTGGTTCTTCTCAGAGTTCTTCATTCTCCAAGATCTAAAATTACCGAGTGTGAAAGCTGCTCTCCTCACATCGAATTTCTCAAATCTTCGCAAATGTTGACGAATCATGGATCCTTCTCATTTTGAACTTCTTGTATTATTCACAAAGATTTCACCTCTTCTTCAGTTTCATCTCATCATGACCTCCCATATTTCTATCAAGGTTGATGTCTGACTAGTTCTTCTTATCATAAACTCGTCATTCTCCCATATGAGCTTTTCTTGTTATAGACCATTCCCTCTTGGCTAAGGGAGTTCTCCTCCTTAGGGAATCTTCGGCTCTTTGTTGGGTGAGTTATTCTTATTAGGGACTCATCATTTCCCCTAAGATGCACCTCTCCAAACGAGCAGTTTTAGGTCCAAACCTTTTCTAATCTTTGAATCTATCAAAAGCCACCAGAATGATTTGATGATATGAGTTAGCATCATCCTAACCTAAAGATGTCTAACTACATATGATGCATGAATTATGACATTTTTAGAGATGTTGGGGAAGCATTGTTATTTTTTGATTGATCACCCTTAACATCCACGGGTTTCCGTCTTTGCTAAATCTTCACTTGTATCTTATCTCGAAAGGATATGGCTGGCTTATACTGATTCGACCAAAATTTTCCACCTCCTAAAGTCCACCTTTGAAACATTACCCTTCTCAACTAGGGCTTAGTTATAGTCTCTTCACCGACTCTTCATGACGAGTCCTCCTCATTCTCAACATTGGGGGTGAACACATGCCCCTAAATCTTCTGAACCTTTCTTACTTCCATAAGGTCTGATCTTCATCTTTCTTTACTGAATCTTCCTCCTTCATTTTTGTTTGAAAGAAGATGCTGACTCGCACTAGTCAGAATTCATCTTGAGTTTAACTATTGCTTTCTCCTAAACTCTTCATGGTGAGCTTTCTACAATCTCTTCGTTCGGGTGAACTCATGCCCCATAAATTTCTAAATTTCTTTGTTCCCACATTATGCTAGTTCAACCATGTAAACCCTTAATCTGAAGCTGTGCGGAAAAACCTTCATCGTCAAATGCTCGAACAAGTCTGAGATAGCAACATGACTGTCACCCAAGACTCTTGAAGAAAATGCTCAAGCCATAAATCCCCTACGTGAACAGATCCATCTCCGTGACCTCATCCGGGTATGTAGATATGCTCTCATGAAAAGGCATTTTTGTCCCCATGACTATGACTCAAATATTTGCTCCGATCTTCACTCATTCTTGCTAGGGTTCTAAACTTTAACGGATAATCTCGGGACTTTGAAATCTTTGTGTAAACCCAATTCCTTATGAATACTATTCTGATTAAACAAATCTCTACATCCCTAAACTGTAGGAAACAAGTCCTTTCTCGTTAAAAGTACAACAACAGAAAACGAGGTTCCAAAACTAAAAGATAGCTCGAAACAAAGGCTGATCAACTCAGACATACGTTAAGCGTGCGATGACACTATAACTTTCATAGAACCGATTTTGCTGCTGTCGACCCCATCCTTCCTAGATCTATTTCAACTCCCGCAATTCGTATTGTTGCACGCTAACATGAGTATACCCTGCTCACTTGATAAACTGTAGCTTTGTACACTCTGGTTGACTTCTAACCGATGTCAGATGGTTTAGCCGTTGGCCCTTTTCTTACCTGACCATAGTAGTACTCTATTTCTTCCTCGGGTTTAACAGTTACCTACCCTTGACCCATTGGTATGGTCCTTCTTCCATCTCAATGCTAGGCCGAAGGCATGCCCCATGAGTCTTCAAATTTTCAAGAGAATTGAATCTTTGCTTTTCTGAGCCATCCAAGGCCTTATGGTAGATACTCTTTTTGGTTCCTTGGATCATGTAGCAGGCAAGGGCTTGCTATTATTCTTGTCAGAATCGCTGACAAGTTTGCACTAGGCTGGTCATGTACATATATGGTCTTGCACGCCAAACTCCAATCTAAAAGTGCGGAGAGATCCTATTCTTTCTATTTCTTCCTTTTTCTTTTCCTTTTTCGTCTACACACTGGTTTGCTAATCAATATTTCAACCGAGAATGCCTTTTGGGGTTAATATACAAAATCAAAATTGATAATAAAAGAATAGAATGCCTCGGATATCAAATGCAAGAGCGTCTTAGATTCAATCCTCCGGTGATCAATAGTTTGTCTCTGAATGTTGTGGCGATATTTGCAAAATTCCTCTTAGGTTGCTCAGTTCATCCTCATGATTATGGTAATTGCTTGATATGTCCGAAAACTACTCCTCCTAGTCCTCATTATCTTTCTCCATAAAAGAGTTTAAGCTTTTCGACTTTTATTTAGCCCATGAAATGCATACAATGTTATTCTGAGAAATTTTAAGCTTAAGTTTATACTTCTGATTGTAATTAACATTGTGTTAGTGTCCTCAATGATTCATCTCTGACACTAGGGTATTGAACATGTGGAGCATGGCTCCTTATTAGATTTATTCTCCTCTCACAGCTCTATCAGGATACTCTAGGACTTATTTAATTTGTTCATTCATTTCTTTTTTCTTAAGGGAATTTAACTCATCACAATCCTTTGTCTCGAGAATAATGATGGAGCATACAATGATACCCCGAGTTACTCGGCATAGCCACGATTTGAAAACCTACTATATAGCCAGGGCTTTTGAATCAATTAGAGTAAGTGGAGCAAAACATCCTTATTTAGCCTTTTTGCTATAGCAGAGTACCCCTTTAATTCTTAATTAATTTTTTGTTTTGTTTTGAAACACACTATTTTCCTTTTGAGGCACATTCAAGCAACTCTACTTGGGCTCTCCTAGTAGATTTTCGTATCATCGAACATCATCGAAGGAGCAGTAATCTTGCTTCTCACGCTTTACCAACCAAAGCGGACTGAGGGAGATCATGCTTCATCATTATCGCAACATTTGATTGATCTTTTTATTAGAATCAAATCCACATCATGCACGTGATATCCGGGGGTCTACGAGGGTAAGAATGAATATATACATAAATGTTTAAGAAAAGAACACCATTTCATTGAAATAGCAAAAGCAAACATAACATAAACCTTTATAAATGATTACTACTACTGTCTTCGGGTAAACAAAAGCAAAATTAACACATAAAAATAGACAAAACAAAAACCTAAAAATATGGATAGGATGCCCTAGAAATCCCTGACCCTTGCAACGTTGGTCATTCATCCCGATGCATCAAACTATCCCAAAAACTTGGCCACTTTCTCTGAACTTTGGTCTTTCATTCTTAAAGGAAAACACTCCATTCTTAACAAGTTCATAGATCCTGCCCTTCAGAAATACACACTCTTCCGTTGTATGGCCAAAGTCACCATGATGATATTCACACGGAACCCTGACACCAGACACATTGGGATTGAAATAAGCATACCACTTCGGAGGAGGTAGCCTCAAGAGTTTATTTTGAACTAACATATGTAGCAACTTCGAATTTTCCATCGGGAATAACAACTTTGTCCTTTTGTGCCCTCTTGCATTATGTGTTTTAGCTTTCTTTTTCATCTTTTTTCTTAACCAGGGCTTCCCTTCTTTGGAGACATTGCTATTATCATGGCATGTCGCTTTTAGGGGCTCTTTTAGAACTGCTTCGAACCTTTTGAGTGGGTTCGGAATCAAACTTTCTGCAGAACGGTTGGGATTATGATGGTTGTTGATGTTTTCTGACTTTGCCGACGTCGGCAACTTTGCCTTATCCACCTATTTCATCACTGCGACCCAATTTTCTCCTAACTTCACCTCATTGGTCGCATTTGGAAAATTAATTTTTAGACCTGGACTAGTTCTCTCAAACTCTGATACCCTGATATCTAGGAGATGTTAAACTTTTTACGTTTAAAACTCACACATCTCTCAATGGGATGCCCCGGAATTCCAGAATGGTAATCGTAATGATCTTTCTCTTTGAACCAACTCGGAAATAGAAGTGACTGGGCTTTGACGAAGCAAGGCGCCACCAATTGTGCATGTAGCAGCTTGGAATACAGGTCTCAGTAGGTGAAAGAACCGGCAAAGAACTGGAAGTCCTTCAATTGTTCCTTCATTTCTTGAGCCTTGGAAGCCTGGCTAACCGACATCTGATGAGGTTTTGAAATCACATACATCAAAGGATGTTCATATGTTTGCGGGAATGACAATTCAGAAGACAGTGTAGTCGACATCCTCATCCTCTTATTGCATATCACACCTTTCTCATTATGTGACTCTGACGCATTTGGTTTTTTGTTTGCTGGTGAGATCAAGATTTTCAACGGAGAGTCTTAGGCCTTATCTAACACCAAATCTGTAACATCCTCGATCAAGGCTTAGGAGATATTAAAAGTAGTACTTTATGACAAAGATTAAATTGTAACAAGTTATTGATTGAAATGGAACTAAATTAAGGACCATTCTTGAAACAATGAAAAACGAAATGGTTGCTTGAATTGGAAGAATTGAGTTCAATAAATGTTCTGAGGATTAAATTGAATGCTAGTGAAGCCGAGTGACCACTCTAGAAGGACTAAAATGTACTAATCATTAATTGATGTTTTTGCATATAAAGTATTAGAAATTTAAGGATTTAGTTGAGGTGTCCTCTTGGTGTCATTTGGTCAATGCATGTTGACCATCTCTTTCCCCAATTCATTTCCTTTACCCCAAAAATGGATAACTAGTGAAAGAAAAGGAATTCATGGAGAACTTGGAAGAGAATCGGTAGAATTAAGTTTTGGTGGGGGAATCTTAAATGTTAGAGAGATATTTGTTGTTTACTAAACAAGGTAATGCTTATCTTTATTCCTTACTTCTTGAATTGTTAGATTGTAGACTGTTTAAAGGGATTAAATGAATGAATGAAAGTAGGAAATTTCCTTGTTGTTTGTATCTAGATATGAATCGGTATTTGTTGTTGGATTGTGGGCTTAGGATGATTCGGGTATCATAATAATTGTTAGATTCTAAGACCATATTTGTGATGAGCTTTGAATTAATGAAGTTATGCATGAGGCTTGCTAAAATGCTTGTAGAATTTCTTACAAGTTAATGTAGTAATGAGGTAGTATTCGAAACATGTATGGCCTGGAAATTTTGGTGGTTAATGTGGGTTTGTGGTGTTTGAATGTTATGATTAACATGTTAATTTAAGGCACCTATAGATGTGATATAGGTCATTTTTATGATAAATGGAATAGTTTGTAATTAAGGTCACTTGAATATTGGACAAATAGAAGATTGTTTTTGAATTGATCAGTCATTTAAAGGACACATGTGTGTGTTATGTGTTATATTGTATGCTAAGTAAATATACACATGATATATATATATATCTCTCTCTCTCTCTCTGTGTGTGTGTGTGTCACTTGATTGTTAGACGGTCTTGAAATTACTACACTTTGACCTAGTGCCTAGTGACTAAGTTAAGGTAGCTAATCAATAAAAAGGGAAACAAAAACATATGGTAGATACTGATTGATTATTAAGTAAAATAAGTAGTTAAGCTTTCTAATAACCTTCTTGATTAATGAGTTTATTGGATTATATTTCACATGAGATTTGTGGTCTAAGTATTAAGAAACCACTTTTATTAATTATATGGCAACTGATTGATAAGCTTAACATGTTGTATGGGTAAATATCTTGTGTGAACATATCAAGTAATAGATAAAGACTCAAGGAAGTTTTTGGTACGATGATTAATCCCAACAACTTATTGTTGTTGTAAGTAGAATGAAGAGATAATTGTTATAAAAAAAATTTGAGCTAGATCTTGTTATGAAGGTTCGCTAAATTCCTTGTTATGCTTGAGATATTAAAATGGTAGTTGAGGTATAACTTGCTTGTGCATAATGAATTGAATGTATTGAATTCAAGCTTCAACTGATGTGAAATTTCAAGTGCAAAGTGAGAACTATGTTCATAATGCTTTAATGTTTCATAGTAATAGAATCCAAGAAAGTTTATAAGTGTTAAGAAAACACTCCTATTGATTTTATGAGATATGTCTTTGGGAAATGTAATTAATAGATTTCTGATTATTAAATTATATGTTTTCCAGAAAGTTTTGAAATTTTCTGGCTCGTGCTTCCGGTTTTGCTTGTTGCAACATCTTAAACTCTTGTTTCCATCTGGGTCGGGTTTAGGACATTACAAATTGGTATCAGAGCATGGTTTAGTCGATTCTCGGACTAGCCATGGACTCACTGCGTCTCCCTGAGTTTAGTGTGCCACCTATGAGTTAAGTTTGATCAATATCTGTGATCTACGTCTGATAGAAACTCTTGTTTATGTAATAACAAGTAGTGGGAGTGGCTGAAATATAATTTGGGCAGGGATAATAGGTCCCGGTTATCCTATTTATAGAAGGAAGTAATGTTTGGGTAAGGCATTATAAGAAGGGTCTTTCTCCATGAATTGGAGAGAGAATTTGAATTCTTGTAAAACAAGAAAACTACTCGAATGAGTTCTTATAAATTGGAGGGCAATTTTCTTTTAAGGGGGAAGGGTTGTAACATCCTCGATCAAGGCTTAGGAGATATTAAAAGTAGTACCTTATGACAAAGATTAAATTGTAATAAGTTATTGATTGAAATGGAAATAAATTAAGGACCATTCTTGATCAATGAAAAATGAAATGGTTGCTTGAATTGGAAGAATTGAGTTCAATGAATGTTCTGAGGATTAAATTGAATACTAGTGAAGCCGAGTGACTACTCTAGAAAGACTAAAATGTACTAATAATTAATTGATGTTTTTGTATGTAAAATATTAAAAATTTTAAGGATTTAGTTGAGGTGTCCTCTTGGTGTCATTCGGTCAATGCATGTTGACCATCTCCTTCCCCAATTCATTTCGTTTACCCCCGAAAATGGTTAACTAGAGAAAGAAAAGGAATTCATGGAGAACTTGGAAGAGAATTGGTAGAATTGAGCTTTGGTGGGGGGAATCTTAACTGTTAGAGTGATCTTTGTTGTTTGCTAAACAAGGTAATGCTTATCTTTTTTCCTTACTTCTTGAATTGTTAGATTGTAGACTGTTTAAAGGGATTAAATGCATGAATGAAAGCATGAAATTTCCTCATTGTTTGTATCTATATATGAATCGGTATTTGTTGTTGGATGGTGGGCTTAGGATGATTCAGGTACCATAATACCTGTTAGATTCTAATACCATATTTGTGATGAGCTTTGAATTAATGAAGTTATGCATGAGGCTTGCTAAAATGCTTGTAGAATTTCTTACAAGTTAATGTAGTAATGAGATAGTATTCGAAGCATTTATGGCTTGGAAATTTTAGTGGTTAATGTGGGTTTGTGGTGTGTGAATGCTATGAATAACATGTTAATTTAAGGCACCTACTGTATGGTTTTAATTGGTCACATTGGTTGTTTATGGTTAAGGATTTATACATCAAATAACATTGAAATTGTGAAAATATGACTTGTTATACATTAGTACTCGCTGGAAATATAACCCCTTGTGGAAACTGTTTTGTTAGGATAATTTGGGTTGTGTTAGAACATGTTTTAATGGCTAAATGAGCCTAAAATATATACATATGGTACTGTTTAATTTCAATTTGATACAGTTTGGAGACTGCCTTGTTTTATATGCAACAATTGAGACTATTTTTGTGGTTTCTGAATGAATGTTTTGCTGGATTTAAAAGCTATATTAGATAGGTTTGATAATAGGATTAACTAAGGTATTTGGAAGTCTTGTTAGAAGGAATAATAAGGCCTGGAAATAGGCTATAAAGAAACTACCCTGCTTGGTATCTTGTAAATAGTTTTAAAATTTGTATTAGCTGTGACTTTGGAAAATTGTTATAAATTGTATTGGTGGAATTAGAACCTATAATTTATATGGTTGAAAAGCTTTTCATGTCTAGTTTCATTTAAAACAAGCAAAACTGAATTTCGAGTCTTATAACAGCTTGTAGAGACAATTATGCAATGACAGTGTAATCTGCCTGGTGGCAGAATTAGATGTATCTTTGGATTAAAAAGTGCATAAACTCACAAGGGATAAAAATGCAAGGCCTATATGGTTAGAAATATAGTTCAATCAGCTTTCCAACGGTCTAAACGCTTCGAAATTCTGATGTACAGAATGAAAGTTGTGAAATTTTTACTATCGGATGTACAGTCTGCCCGACAACAGCTCTATTGGTGGTTTGAAATATTAACAAATTGTTTTGCTATGCATCGAGTTAGAGGAGATTTCTTTGGAAAGTATATTTGTGTGTACATGTTTAATGGGTGAATTAAACATGGAAAATAATTATAAGTGGACTGTTTTAGTATGGTTGGTGTTTGCACATGATTAAGAATGTTGCTTGAGCATGTCTATAAGTATATACTTATAAAGATTCAGATCGTTGTTAAATCTATTGAATTGATTCTAATGACTTGATGTTCTTTCTTGAGGTACATATGTTAATACGGAAGGCTAGGAGGGGACTTGAAAGTAACTTACGATAGTGTGGATCGGGTATTCCATAACATTGGAATATAAGGTGAGTGTAGTCACGCGTTACCCGATGTTTGATTTGTTAATGTTATGTATTGTTTGATTGTGAGTGAATGGCATCACATGTACATTGTATTAAGAGGCTCAAATAGAGCTAATTGGGGATAAGCATACATTCATAGCATGGCATTTACGTTTAGACTTGAACAATGTTGTATTTCTTGTATTTTAAATGCCTCGCTATGTTTGGATATTTGTTAGGGTGTTTCTTGGATATTGAAGTGATTGGTATACTTGCTAGAGAGCTTGAATTATTAAATAAGCCATTGAAATAAATAAATAAGAAAGGTTGCTTGCAAGAAATCTCTATTAACATTAAAAGTAAAGTTACTTGAACAATAAGCAACTTTCCCGGGTATCGAAATTGAGATAAAATATGTAAGTTGTCTTTTCTATGGAAGACCTTGGATCTATTGGTTAATGCTTGTTATATTTGGACTACGGTCCCTTGTTATTAAGATCGAATGATCTTCTAGTACCTTTGGTACTCTTGTTTAAGCAATTACTTAGGGGACGCCCTCCTAATAAGTTTTGATATTAGCCCCTGCTAAGTGATTTGAGCTAAGTACCGCATGAACTAATGATGTTCGTCACCAATAGGTATCCAAGGCAAACTTTTAAAAGATATGAATTGATATATTAAGCAAAGAATTTAAAAGAGTATTGCTCAAGTATCCATTGTGATAGCTCAAAGTGAGCTCAGAAATTGATAGCTCTTGGCGAGTATTGTAATCAAAAGCTCTTAGTGAGCATTGAACTTGAAAAAAGCCACAATAATCAAATAATGCTTAAGGATTGAAGTATTAAAGAAATGCCAATAAACAAGTGATGTGTGTATTAATTTAACTTGCAAGAAAGTTTACGGATGATTATATTATTGAATTGATTGATTATTTTATAAGTATTGACTATTTTGTACATCAAATGTATTGCTACCTAACTTAGGCTATGGAAGCCTAATGCATTTCATGATCATGCATTTGTAGGTTATTCAAGTATGTATCTCTAATATGTTTGAGAAATTACGAGTTTTGGATCGTGGTTTTACGTAAAGTTGGAAACAATCTTAGAGAGTTTACTCCTAGGATGGTGGCACACTACTTGTATAATTGTATCTAGATATTAGAATTTCGGCTTGTATAGTCCCTTTTAAGTTTATCACAATTAAAGGAAATATTTGAGTATTAAACATTGCTTGAATTGTCTTGTATTTGATTAAGTGGGGTGAAATGCTTATTGGCTTGTATGATAAGGACTTATCTATGATTGAGTTATTTTGATAGAAAATTAGAAGTTAAATGTTAGATCAATAATGTAAGTTGCTGCCTTGTATTGTAAGAGATTGCCTGTTCGAACAAATGCTTATTGAACTTGTTGATTATATGTAACAGTCAAACCATTAAGGAAACTAGATGTGATATAGGTCATTTTTATGATAAATGGAATAGTTTGTAATTAAGGCCACTTGAATATTGGACAAATAGAGATTGTTCTTGAATTGATCAGTTGTTTAAGGGACACATGAGTGTGTTATGTGTTATATTGTATGCTAAGTAAAAATGCACATGCAATATATATATATATATATATATATATATATATGTGTGTTTGATTGTTAGACGGTATTAAAATTACTACGCTTTGACCTAGTGCCTAGTGACTAAGTTAAGGTAGTTAATCAATAAAAAGGAAAAAGCATATGATAGATATTGATTGATTATTAAGTAAAATAAGTAGTTAAGCTTTCTAATAACCTTCTTGATTAATGAGTTTATTGGATTATATTTCACATGAGATTTGTGGTCTAAGTACTAAGAAACCACTTTTAATGATTATATGGCAACTGATTGATAAGCAAACATGTTGTATGGGTAAATATCTTGTATGAACATATTAAGTAATAGATAAAGACTCAAGGAAGTTTTTGGTACGATGATTAATCCCAACAACTTATTGTTGTTGTAAGTAGAATGAAGAGATAATTGGTATAAAAAAATTGAGCTAGATCTTATTATGAAGGTTCGCTAAATTCCTTGTTATGTTTGAGATATTAAAATGGTAGTTGAGGTATAACTTGCTTGTGCATAATGAATTGAATGTATTGAATTCAAGCTTCAACTGATGTGAAATTTCAAGTGCAAAGTGAGAACTATGTTCATAATGCTTTAATGTTTCATAGTAATAGAATCCAAGAAAGTTTATAAGTGTTAAGAAAACACTCCTATTGATTTTATGAGATATGTCTTGTGGATTATAGAAACTCTTGTTTATGTAATAACAAGTAAGGCATTATAAGAAGGTATCTTTTATAGAAGGAAGTAATGTTTGGGTAAGGCATTATAAGAATCTTTCCATGGAGAGAGAATTTGAATTCTTGTAAAACAAGAAAACTACTCGAATGAGTTCTTATAAATTGGAGGGCAATTTTCTTTTAAGGGGGAAGGGTTGTAACATCCTCGATCAAGGCTTAGGAGATATTAAAAGTAGTACCTTATGACAAAGATTAAATTGTAATAAGTTATTGATTGAAATGGAAATAAATTAAGGACCATTCTTGATCAATGAAAAATGAAATGGTTGCTTGAATTGGAAGAATTGAGTTCAATGAATGTTACGAGAGGATTAAATTGAATACTAGTGAAGCCGAGTGACTACTCTAGAAAGACTAAAATGTACTAATAATTAATTGATGTTTTTGTATGTAAAATATTAAAAATTTTAAGGATTTAGTTGAGGTGTCCTCTTGGTGTCATTCGGTCAATGCATGTTGACCATCTCCTTCCCCAATTCATTTCGTTTACCCCCGAAAATGGTTAACTAGAGAAAGAAAAGGAATTCATGGAGAACTTGGAAGAGAATTGGTAGAATTGAGCTTTGGTGGGGGGAATCTTAACTGTTAGAGTGATCTTTGTTGTTTGCTAAACAAGGTAATGCTTATCTTTTTTCCTTACTTCTTGAATTGTTAGATTGTAGACTGTTTAAAGGGATTAAATGCATGAATGAAAGCATGAAATTTCCTCATTGTTTGTATCTATATATGAATCGGTATTTGTTGTTGGATGGTGGGCTTAGGATGATTCAGGTACCATAATACCTGTTAGATTCTAATACCATATTTGTGATGAGCTTTGAATTAATGAAGTTATGCATGAGGCTTGCTAAAATGCTTGTAGAATTTCTTACAAGTTAATGTAGTAATGAGATAGTATTCGAAGCATTTATGGCTTGGAAATTTTAGTGGTTAATGTGGGTTTGTGGTGTGTGAATGCTATGAATAACATGTTAATTTAAGGCACCTACTGTATGGTTTTAATTGGTCACATTGGTTGTTTATGGTTAAGGATTTATACATCAAATAACATTGAAATTGTGAAAATATGACTTGTTATACATTAGTACTCGCTGGAAATATAACCCCTTGTGGAAACTGTTTTGTTAGGATAATTTGGGTTGTGTTAGAACATGTTTTAATGGCTAAATGAGCCTAAAATATATACATATGGTACTGTTTAATTTCAATTTGATACAGTTTGGAGACTGCCTTGTTTTATATGCAACAATTGAGACTATTTTTGTGGTTTCTGAATGAATGTTTTGCTGGATTTAAAAGCTATATTAGATAGGTTTGATAATAGGATTAACTAAGGTATTTGGAAGTCTTGTTAGAAGGAATAATAAGGCCTGGAAATAGGCTATAAAGAAACTACCCCCGCTGGTATCTTGTAAATAGTTTTAAAATTTGTATTAGCTGTGACTTTGGAAAATTGTTATAAATTGTATTGGTGGAATTAGAACCTATAATTTATATGGTTGAAAAGCTTTTCATGTCTAGTTTCATTTAAAACAAGCAAAACTGAATTTCGAGTCTTATAACACTTGTAGAGACAATTATGCAATGATGTGTGTAATCTGCCTGGTGGCGAAATTAGATGTATCTTTGGATTAAAAAGTGCATAAACTCACAAGGGATAAAAATGCAAGGCCTATATGGTTAGAAATATAGTTCAATCAGCTTTCCAACGGTCTAAACGCTTCGAAATTCTGATGTACAGAATGAAAGTTGTGAAATTTTTACTATCGGATGTACAGTCTGCCCGACAACAGCTCTATTGGTGGTTTGAAATATTAACAAATTGTTTTGCTATGCATCGAGTTAGAGGAGATTTCTTTGGAAAGTATATTTGTGTGTACATGTTTAATGGGTGAATTAAACATGGAAAATAATTATAAGTGGACTGTTTTAGTATGGTTGGTGTTTGCACATGATTAAGAATGTTGCTTGAGCATGTCTATAAGTATATACTTATAAAGATTCAGATCGTTGTTAAATCTATTGAATTGATTCTAATGACTTGATGTTCTTTCTTGAGGTACATATGTTAATACGGAAGGCTAGGAGGGGGACTTGAAAGTAACTTACGTATAGTGTGGATCGGGTATTCCATAACATTGGAATATAAGGTGAGTGTAGTCACGCGTTACCCGATGTTTGATTTGTTAATGTTATGTATTGTTTGATTGTGAGTGAATGGCATCACATGTACATTGTATTAAGAGGCTCAAATAGAGCTAATTGGGGATAAGCATACATTCATAGCATGGCATTTACGTTTAGACTTGAACAATGTTGTATTTCTTGTATTTTAAATGCCTCGCTATGTTTGGATATTTGTTAGGGTGTTTCTTGGATATTGAAGTGATTGGTATACTTGCTAGAGAGCTTGAATTATTAAATAAGCCATTGAAATAAATAAATAAGAAAGGTTGCTTGCAAGAAATCTCTATTAACATTAAAAAGTAAAGTTACTTGAACAATAAGCAACTTTCCGTTGCATCGAAATTGAGATAAAATATGTAAGTTGTCTTTTCTATGGAAGACCTTGGATCTATTGGTTAATGCTTGTTATATTTGGACTACGGTCCCTTGTTATTAAGATCGAATGATCTTCTAGTACCTTTGGTACTCTTGTTTAAGCAATTACTTAGGGGACGCCCTCCTAATAAGTTTTGATATTAGCCCCTGCTAAGTGATTTGAGCTAAGTACCGCATGAACTAATGATGTTCGTCACCAATAGGTATCCAAGGCAAACTTTTAAAAGATATGAATTGATATATTAAGCAAAGAATTTAAAAGAGTATTGCTCAAGTATCCATTGTGATAGCTCAAAGTGAGCTCAGAAATTGATAGCTCTTGGCGAGTATTGTAATCAAAAGCTCTTAGTGAGCATTGAACTTGAAAAAAGCCGTCAATAATCAAATAATGCTTAAGGATTGAAGTATTAAAGAAATGCCAATAAACAAGTGATGTGTGTATTAATTTAACTTGCAAGAAAGTTTCTGGATGATTATATTATTGAATTGATTGATTATTTTATAAGTATTGACTATTTTGTACATCAAATGTATTGCTACCTAACTTAGGCTATGGAAGCCTAATGCATTTCATGATCATGCATTTGTAGGTTATTCAAGTATGTATCTCTAATATGTTTGAGAAATTACGAGTTTTGGATCGTGGTTTCTGTAAAGTTGGAAACAATCTTAGAGAGTTTACTCCTAGGATGGTGGCACACTACTTGTATAATTGTATCTAGATATTAGAATTTCGGCTTGTATAGTCCCTTTTAAGTTTATCACAATTAAAGGAAATATTTGAGTATTAAACATTGCTTGAATTGTCTTGTATTTGATTCGTGGGGTGAAATGCTTATTGGCTTGTATGATAAGGACTTATCTATGATTGAGTTATTTTGATAGAAAATTAGAAGTTAAATGTTAGATCAATAATGTAAGTTGCTGCCTTGTATTGTAAGAGATTGCCTGGTTCGAACAAATGCTTATTGAACTTGTTGATTATATGTAACAGTCAAACCATTAAGGAAACTAGATGTGATATAGGTCATTTTTATGATAAATGGAATAGTTTGTAATTAAGGCCACTTGAATATTGGACAAATAGAGGATTGTTCTTGAATTGATCAGTTGTTTAAGGGACACATGAGTGTGTTATGTGTTATATTGTATGCTAAGTAAAAATGCACATGCAATATATATATATATATATATATATATATATATGTCATTTGATTGTTAGACGGTATTAAAATTACTACGCTTTGACCTAGTGCCTAGTGACTAAGTTAAGGTAGTTAATCAATAAAAAGGAAAAAAAGCATATGATAGATATTGATTGATTATTAAGTAAAATAAGTAGTTAAGCTTTCGAATAAGCTTCTTGATTAATGAGTTTATTGGATTATATTTCACATGAGATTTGTGGTCTAAGTACTAAGAAACCACTCTTAATGATTATATGGCAACTGATTGATAAGCTTAACATGTTGTATGGGTAAATATCTTGTATGAACATATTAAGTAATAGATAAAGACTCGTGGAAGTTTTTGGTACGATGATTAATCCCAGCCACTTATTGTTGTTGTAAGTAGAATGAAGAGATAATTGGTATAAAAAAATTGAGCTAGATCTTATTATGAAGGTTCGCTAAATTCCTTGTTATGTTTGAGATATTAAAATGGTAGTTGAGGTATAACTTGCTTGTGCATAATGAATTGAATGTATTGAATTCAAGCTTCGACTGATGTGAAATTTCAAGTGCAAAGTGAGAACTATGTTCACAAGGCTTTAATGTTCCATAGTAATAGAATCCAAGCAAGTTTATAAGTGTTAAGAAAACACTTCTGTTGATTTTATGAGATATGTCTTTGGGAAGTGTAATTAATAGATTTCTGATGATTAAATTTTATGTATTCCAAAAAGTATTGAAATTTTCTGGCTCGTGCTTCTGATTTTGCTTGCTACAACATCTTAAACTCTGGTTTCCGTCTGGGCTAGGTTTAGGATATTACAAAATCAGTTGGGCATTCAGAGGCGAAGCATGCTATCTCATATTGGCTAATGATAGCTTGGTCTTCACCAGATAAAATCTACTCCGCTGTGAAGTCACAATGCCAATTCTCACCCTCTTCTTGCATAAATAGGTCCTCTTTCATACCTTCTTCTTTAGTCATGGTGGCTATCATACCTATCAACTCAATGATTTTCCCCTTTGTTTCCTCGTGGAACTTCTTCACATATGATATTATCTCTCCTTGATTCCAAACTAATTGTTCCTAAAGCTATTCGAGCTTATCCACCCTAGCTGTTAGGTCATCCATATTTCTAGAGTTGAACTGTTCAGAAGTCATTCCCTCCTTACTCATACTTTTTTAGGTGAATGTTTTTCCCCGATTAGTGAATGTACAAAAAAGTATTATTTAAACAAAAATAACAAGGCAACACAAAGTAATGCTACTATGAAAACATGAATGCAATGAGCAACATCGAGTTTGGCAAATATCCTCATTAAACGGCTTGCATTAAGAGGAAATTTGTTTCGTTACAATAATCAAAGGAAACCCACTACTCATGCGGTCTTAAGCTAGCTTATAGGTTGATGGTCTTTTCTCTCCTGTTGGATTCATCATCCACATAGTCCTAAAGCTTGGCAAGATCTCCCCTAGGAATTGTGACTTTTGTGCTACCTCTTGTATCAATTCTCGCTATTGCTTCCAAATAGAGAAGATGACAAATTGTAGTCGCTCCAATGTTGGCATTTGGTGTGCTCAAATTTCTCCCTTGAAAGAGTCTCGCTGAACTCGACCCTCGGGGTGTGCTGAAGCTAAGGCCAGAATGCCTTCCCACTCAAAATATTCCTTCTTGTTCTAAGTTGGGACTTGATGGTAAAGTGTCCAAGAAATTTCTGAGCTTTCCCCGAAAAGCTTTGTTTTTGTTCGGCATAATTCTTGCTGATCTCCTGGCAAGGGTTTGAGACTCTTCAATGGTCGGGGTCAAATCGAAGTTGTTGATCGTGAAACTATCGTAGGAGGAGTTCCAAAACCCTACCAATGCTTGAAGTAATGATTGGTTGATGGGAACATCTAGCGAATACGCGATGTCGCCATGCTCACTTTTGAAAGAAAATTGTCATTGTAATGTGGTTGCTCTCCTTCCAACCATATTTGTACATCAGGATTCTTTGCATCATTGTTACAAACCAAATCTCCCTTTAATCTAGTATTTAATTTTAGACTATTTCCAACTCTATGTTCTCTTCATGACATGATAAAATATGCAAAACAAAAAGGTCAAAAGGAAACGAATAGAAAACAAATAGAAGCCTGTTAGTCGCAAGATAAGCCATAAATTCAAAAACGAGAAAAGATAAGTGCGATCAATTGAACGAATGGCAAACACATAAAGAAGGAACCTTAACCATATGAATTCTAGTTCACTAAGGTTATCTGCATGGATCTATTGGGGTGGCCTCCCTAGATTCTCATACATGGGTTCGTACCTATCTCATTACCTACTAAGGCAACAAGAACCCTAATTCTAGCCCATTACAAGCTTGTGAATTGGTTTCGGTTCGAGGGAAAGCACGACCTAGTGACGTGGAGGGCTGCTCATATGTCAAAAGGCATGGATTCTAGAAGTGAATTACCAACCCGTGGAGGGCTACTCACGTGGGTATGTGGTGTTTCACTCCCACTTAAGGGATGGGGCTCGAGTATAGAGCCTGATGATCATGATACAACGCGTGTCGGTGATTCCTTAGAAATTAAATGAAAATTTAATTCGAAGACTACCAATTATCAAAGCCCGTTCAATTATGGTTACATTTTCAAGAAAGGGTCAACCTTACTAAAATTGATTGATATTCTGATGATTTTCCATCATTAATAAGCAACAAATATTTGATTGGTCTAACTCTCTTTTTGTTTTATGAAAAACAAAGCTTAGTCCCCAGCGGGGTTGCCATGCTGTGATGACGTTTTTTCTTTTTCTTTAAAAAAATAATATAGGCATGGTACTCTTTTAGAAAATCCGTCGATACGAATTATCCTATAAAGCACTTTTGAAATCTTAGTTTAAAGGGATTTCTTTTGGAAATTTTTATTCTTTTGAAAATAATGAAAACTTGGAGTCACCATCGACCACTTGGATAAGGTAGGCCGGACACCACAAAACCAAATATTCGTTTTGAAAGGGTTCGGGAGTTGGTTACGTGTGGGGAAGGATTAGCACCCCCATTACGGTCGGAGATCGGTACCAAAATATTTGTTGCTTTTAATAGAAGGAAATTGTCAAAATTTGAAAGGAATTTAATTTAATTTGGTGACCTTAATTGAAAATTAACCTTAATCGAACGGGCTTTATCAAATTGGTGGGTTCAAATTAATTGGACATTTAATTAATAAGGTTGACGATACATTGCATCATAGACTAAACCGACATCATATAAGCATGACTGCCGTGTTAGTTTATGGTTCAAATCTCACACGTCACTTTTATGCATGGTGCAAGCAGTTAAAGAATGTTGTAATGACTTTGTAAAGTTTTAATTCTACCTTGAGTTGGTAAGGATTAATTCAAATATTCGGTCAACATCCTTTAAGCTCGGACTTTTACGACACAAATATCAGAATTAATGAATACCTCCCTTTTCATGGTTTAAATTAATTAACATGTAAACTAAATGGGCCGAATGATGACAAATAAAATGAATGTCAAATGAGAGCTTGAAAAATTAACACACAAAGGCCCACCCAATGTCCTAACTAAAAGGCCCAAATTATGAGAATTCAATTAATGTTCTAATTAATAATTAGATGAATCTAATATTAACCCTAAATTAATTAGCCCAAAAAGACTAAAAACCTTAACAAATTATGATTTATCATGTGATACGATAATTAATTCAATCGATTTTAAATTAGTGTTCCAATAAGCCAAGAGCACCATTTAAGACAAATAGAGTTAATTAACCATGGCTTAAAATTAGATGTCGATCTAAACTTGCAATTGATTTTATCCTAAAAGTGATTGAGAAATATTCGGTTAATTTAATAAATTTAACATTTATCCCAATAAGACACGAATAAATTTAAATTCACTTAGTTAATTCGAACCTAAATCTAAATAAGGCTATAAGGAGTCTAATCCTAAAATTAACTTAATTAATTTAAGGATCGTGTCCCTATTGGATGAGCACACGACTTAAATTAATTAAATTAATTTCTAGATTAATCCAAAACTAACTTAACTACCCAAAGCCCAAGGCCCACTAAGCTAAGATTAACCCTAAGCCCAAACACAAAAGGTCCAAATAAAACTAATTAGACAAATAAAACAAATATATTAACTATATAACCAAATAATGCATATCATGAAATCACAAACTTTACAAAATCTCTATTATACTAAAAAACATATTATATACACTATGAAAACTATATCATATATATGTGAGAAAAAATGATATCTGAAATAAAGTAGAAAAACGATATCTCTGAATGCCTTTCTTTTCTCCCTTTTTGATTCGAACTAAATAAAGCAGAAAAAATGATATCTCTGAATGCCTTTCTTTGTATTGCGTAAAGAAAATGAATCACTTTGCTTTGGTTTTAGATTTGAGAAAAGAAAACTGGAGAATAAGAAGTCTGAAATGCCTTTCTTTCCTATTAATTCTTGAAAATTTTTCTGTTTTTGTTATTCGAAAAATGTAAAAAAAACCAGAAAGTACCTCCGAAAGGGTTCTTTTATTGATTGAGTATTCTTTTACAATGGTTGTTCCATGGCTCTTATAGCCAGATTTACATGATTTAAAGTAAAATGAAAAGGAAGAATAGAAAATTTGTATTGGTTGCTCTCTCCAATTTTGTTTTCATTCATCTCTTGATCCTGGAAATGTTTTTTTGCCTCCTAAAATATTTCTGATAATCTGATGGTTTTTTGTTTCCTTGTGTATGTGGCTGCCGGAGGAGAGACGCTGGCCATTTGCTGTCAATTCCAAGGGTGCAGGGAGTGGTCCGACCGGTGCAGAGCTGAGGAGGGGACCGTCGTCCTTGTTAGTGTCCGGAAAGCCACCTTTTTGCTTCTGTTAAACGGCCGCAAAACAAATTAGGGTTAATTAGAATTGGGCCCTAATCGGGCCAAATGTAAATAATATATTAAGGGTTTTTTTGGTAGTGTAAATGGACTATCATTATTTAATTAAAGTTGTATTGGGCTTGAATTATTATAGTTGGGCATATATATATATATTTTACTTAATCTCTTTTGTCATTTTTTGTTTTACTTTAGTTTGGCAGTGACTATATATAATAATAATAGTAATCATGATGATAATAATACCGATAATAATATAGTATATGGTAATAACAATAAGAAGACAATAATAGTAAAAATAGTAATAATAATAATAAGGTAATAAGATAGGAAGGTAATATAATATACTAATAAGGGTTTTTTAACAAATAGCCACACATACGCCTAAATAACAAAAATGACATTATTTTTGGTAAACACATTTATATATATAGTGAGATAGTTAAAATTAGACAAAGCCCATATTTTTTTAAATAGTAGTAACATATAAGCCCATTATTTGCAAAAAAAGTAAAATAAAATGAGTTCGCCCCGAACAAAATTAGTGATTACATTTTCAATGGCAATAGCAATACCAATAATGATGTTTATTACACGACAATGTCAATGTCCATTAGTCAATGCCTCTGTATTTCTATAATTCAATGACAACAATATCGATGACAATGATGGTATGTTCGGTGATCAATACAATTACTTACCGATGCTAACCAAAGATGCCTCCAAAGAGGTTCAATGCAATATCCTTTAACAAAAGGTTAGCTATACTAAAATCAATATCAATAAAATCGAGAAAGCACCTAATCTATTCCCAAGACTCTGACTACACTCACCTTGATTTCTGAATCTCCTAAGGCTCTCGGATGACCACTCCCTTGCTCCTAGCTTTTGTAGGAGATAATGGATTATATTGATCTAATTCTTGAACTAGGTAACAACAATAGGAGATTATTAGAATCGATAATACAATATCAAAATCAATATAACGATATCAAATTCAATATCTAAGCCCAGAATAGCAATTAGCTATTAGATTAATAGGTTTCCATGGGTTAGCTTAGGTGTTCAATAATGTCAACTTGAAATTAAGCATCCATAATCCATGGAAATTGAGAATTGATAGAGGGTTTTTTCTTACCCAACCAATGGCTATCCAATAGTACCAATGGATCGAAGAAAGCTTAAGTTTTGGATGATTAACGAGAGAGGTGTTAGCTTGAGAGCTTGAGGAAGATAGCAATGAAGGTGCTTGCTTGAATAGAAAGAAGATGATGATAGTTAGGGAAAGCTAGCCTCGGTGTTATTTTGTAAAGTATTTTTAAAACACTTGTTCTTTTCCTTAACAACCAATAGGCTTCCTTCCTAAGGGGAAACCCCAATTGTTTATCGATTTATTATTCCAATACTATCAATAGTCACTATTCATTTTCTATCTATTCTTGTCATCTTTTCATTATTTCTCAACAATCCCACGTGATGTATGAGGTAAGCAAGGAGGTGACTCATCCCAAAATGGGATTATTACAAGAGTAGTACCTCTATTAAACAATTCCTATACTTATATCTCAAACCTTTCAATTTTCATGATTTAGTCACCAATTGGCTTTCGATATATTCACTAAGGTCTTTAAATAATAAATCGACTCAATTAGAGTCCAATGTCGAGGTAATTAACCCCATAATCGTAGTCAATGTAATATTCAGACCATTTCGGTGTAGGGTTTTCGTTTGCTGGAACCCAATTTTGACCACACCTGTTTTTGGGGTGTTACAACCCTCCCCACTTAAGAAAAATTCATCCTCGAATTTAACCTTAACCAAAGAGATGAGGGTATTGCTTTTTCATCGTCTCCTCCAGCTCTTAAGTTACTTTTTCAACGGTTCCTCTTCATTGGACAAATTTGGTTGAATCTCTATAGACTCAGGCTCAATGATATGCGAGGGGTCGGAACGGTATTTTTGAAGCATTGATACATGGAATACGTCATGTATTTTACTTAATTCTGAGGGCAATGATAACTGATACGCCACAGGGCCAACTTTCTCAATAACATCAAAGGGTCAAATTAAACGAGGACTCAACTTCCTCTTTTTGCCAAACCATAGAACTTTCTTCCATGGTGAAACCTTGAGAAAGGCTTTCTTACCAACATCATACTGTATGTCCCTTCGCTTCTGGTTAGCATAGGCCTTTTGTCGGTCAAAGGCAGCTTTCAAGCGATCATGGATGATGGTAACACATTCTTCAGTTTGTCGAAGTAGGCCAGGGCCCAACATCTTGCCTTCGCCGAGTTCATACCAACACAATAGAGTTCACAATGTCTACCATACAATGCTTCATATGGTGCCATCTTAATGGAAGCTTGATAACTATTGTTGTAGGCAAACTCGATGAGAGGTAGGGATTTCTCCCAAGATTTGCTGAAATCTATGGTGCGTGCACGTATCATGTCTTCCAAAATCTGTACAGAAGGGTTCAATAACGATACCCATTTTCAAAGATTTCAAGGGAGAAATTTTTGATGATTACCTAGATTACCATTTCTGACTGACTGTTAGATTGAGGGTGGAAAGTAGTACTAAGATTAACTCTAGTGCCTAGAGCTCTTGTAATGTTCTCTAGAATCGAGAAGCAAAATGGGGATCTCGATCTGATGATAGATTGTGGTACTCTGTGGAGTCGAATAACTTCCTTAATGTACAAGTCAACTAACTTAGGAAGATCATAGTCCATTCTAACCGGTAAGAAATGGGCTGACTTGGTGAAACGGTCCACAATGACCCAAATAGCATCGTGTTTAGTATGAGTTAGAGGCAGACCACTAAAAAAATCCATAGTGATCTTCTCCCACTTCCATTGCGGTAAATTAATAGGTTGAAATAACCCAGTAGGGACACGGTGTTCCACTTTAACACGCTGGCTGTAAGACACTTGGATACGGAGTCAATTGTGGCTTGTTTCACGTTGGACCACCAATAGAGTTCCCGAAGGTCCTTGTACATCTTTACAGAACTCGGGTGAATAGATAAAGAACTCGAATACACCTCATTAAGGATGTCAACGTAAAGGGACTCATCATTGGGCACACAGATATGATCACGAAAACATAGGAGTCCTTCAGAACTAATTCTAAAGTTGGGTTTATCTTGCAACCTAGAAACAATAGATTGAAATTCGGGGTATTGATCTTGCAATGCTTTGATTCTTGAAACAATAGTAGACTAAACCTGAAGCTTAGCTACGAGACAATGATGCTTCCAAAGTAAAAAAATGAGCATTAATGGCTCGATGAGCTACAATACAATGACCTTACAATGAGTCGATATACTATGCAATACACAAGATTTCAATGATGGTTAACAATACTCACCAGGCAGAGGTTTGCGGCTGAGTGCATCAGCTACAATATTTGTCTTGTTCGGATGGTAATCAATAACGAGTTCATAATCTTTGAGGAGTTCCATCCATCTCCGTTGCTAAAGATTCAACTTTTTTTGAGTCAATAGATATTTGAGGCTTTTACGATCGATAAAAAGGTAACATTTCTCTCTGTAGAGATAATGTCTCAATATTTTCAATGCAAAGACAACTGCAGCTAACTCCAAGTCATAAGTGGGATAATTCATCTTATGTGGCTTTAGTTGTCTCGAACCATAAGCTATAACTTGGCCTTCTTGCATCAATACACATCCTAACCCAAGATGTGAAGCATCACTATAGATTGTGTAGTCCTTTTTAGACTCGGGTTGGATTATAACTGATGCGTGAGTCAAGACTTGTTTCAATTGATCAAAACTTCTTTGTTGTTCCTCGATCCAAACGAATGGAGCTTATTTCCTTAGTAGCTTAGTCAATAGAGCTGCTACCATAGAAAATCCCTTAATGAATCTCCTATAGTAACCAACAAGACCAAGGAAACTTCTCACTTCACCAATATTCTTCGGTGAATGCCAATCAACAATTGCTTGGATTTTCTTCAGATATACTTGAATGCCCGAAGAAGATATAATGTGCCCAAGGAAGGCAAATTCAGTGAGCCAAAACTCACACTTAGAGAATTTGGCAAATAATTGTTTCTCTTGAAGGGTTTGAAGCCGTAATATCCCAATATACGACCTATAAGTATGTTACCAATTCGAATGTGAATTAATTTTATTTTGTATTATACCTAATGACCGGTTTCACCATATGTTAATGTTTCTTATAGTATTATCACTTGGTAGACATGTATGTGTATATGGAAAAGCTTAGATTTAATTAAAAGCTAGGGCAAAATTGGAAAAAGGGAAGTGCTTGGCTAATCTTTAAAGTACAATATTGTTTAAGGTGTCAAATGTAGGGGTTGCATTCTAAATGACATTTAATTAGTGGCAATCACACACGTAGTACTCTAAACTTTGGCCGGGGAAGTTGTTACATTAAAAACCTTGATAGATTGTGTTAATGATTAAATCAAGTGGACCTAATTTTGGATCATTAAGACCAAAATTAAGTAATTGAAACTCGGGTGGATGGTTATCTCATGACCAAACCGAAAAAGCTTTTAAAGTTCTAACTTACATGCTAAAAATGTGTTAATCCAAGGATTGGATAAGGGCATGTGTGCAGGAAAATATGAGTCACCAAGACAATCCATCATCTTCCTTCTACACTAGTGAATTGAAACATTAGAGAGAGAGAATAAATTAGGAGGAAGCTATTCAAGAACCATTTCAAGCTACATCTTTTTGTGTCTCCTTTTGATTAAGTTTTAGTCAATCAAGCTTCGAATGAGGTAATCGTTTAGCCTTTTTCTTTGTTATTTTGGAAACAATGTAGTTGATTGTGTATATTCATGAATCTATGAAAATTATTAGATAGATTTCGAGTAATTGAGAATATAGGACCTTGAATTGAATCATTGCTTGATTGTATTCGATGAATGAGATATTCTAGAGTAGAATATAGACTGCTATGATATACACAATTGAATGTTTTGATTGAATTACATTCCTGTTTTGAATACTGCCCTATTTTGAGTAAGATATGTATGTAAATTGGCGTGTAATGGATTGTTTTGGGAACTAGTTTATGGGCTGATTTGTGCAACAATTGTATATAATTAAAAACTGCCCTGTTTTGTACCTTTAGGCACTCGAATAAGCTGTTTTGGTAATAAAAAATGATGGGAGAAATCTGTTAAATACCAAGGGCTATTTTATGTTACATTAGACTTAATATGGACTATTTTATAACACATATAGATATCAAGCAGAGTTTGGAGTAGAATTGTACTTATAGGAGACTTGGGAAACTTTTTGAAACATGTTTGTATGATAATGAGTAATGAACTGATTTAAATATACATATACTTATAACTGGCACAACTTTGAGTTATATAAAAGCATGCGAATTATTTGAATTGTTATATGTGTATGTAATGATTTTGAGAAATGTTTTGGATAATGGAAAATGTGTATACGTTGTGAAGGTTTATTTGAATTATTAGACTTAATATGGACTATTTTATAACACTAGATGATTAAAGTAAACATGTACTTGTGTGTATCTTAAAATAGGGGCTATTTTAGATAAATGAATGAGTTGATGTTTGGAATGTGCTTTTGCAATTGAAATGACTATTGGAAATTGCTTGATATGTTATGAAATCTTTTGTGTTTAGACTGAGAAGTAATTGAAGAAAGAGGGGCTAAGATAGATCGAAGCATAGATAGACAAAAGAGAATCGTAATCCGAGAACAACAATAGCTTGGAAAATACTGTGAGTGTAGTTTAAGTCTCGAGATGGGCTAATAACCCTCCCGAACATTGTTTATTAATTCTGGTTTCTTTGGATTGTTTGAAAAATGCTATGAATGAGCAAGCCTGGATACAATGCAAGTACTTTAGCGAAAAGTACTTCATGACATGAAAATTGGTTGAAAGCATGACATATGGTTGAATTATATGCTCAATCTTGAATGAAAGAAAATAAGTTAGTGTGCTTGATACCTTGATTAAGGTTCAATATGTTTGATATGCTATGTTATACTTGCTAGAATTCGAAAGCCTCACAGGAGGAAAATGTATTTTTGTAAAAGGGGTATAACTCTTGATCGTGTTGATTCTGTGTGTATTTAATAACTTGATTTCAAGTAAAAGATATATTACACTATTCAAAAGTAAACTTGGCTATAATGTTGATTGATCAAGAGAAAATGAAATAAGGAGATTCACATGAGGTGAATGTTTGTGTACCCAAAATAAAAAGGGTAATGAGACATTGATATGTCCTTATAATATGGAGATATGCTTACTATGTTCTGATAAAGAATGATATATGTTAAAGCCTTGGTCTCGAGTCAGTCTTAAGTATAGTTGGCATGCCATAGAGTCCATAGAGCTCAGTGTTGGGGTGGACTACGGTCTGGGACAATGGTCCTCATTTGGCGATAGTAGGAGGGATATTTTGTGGTCACTTGGCAACAATAGGAGGGATTGATCGGTACTGCGGGTACCATTTTATTTTACAGGCGACAGTTGGTTAAGGATTCGTGTACCTAGACTATAGACTCAATTTCCAAGGCTATGTTGTTAAGCAAACATGAATGAATAAACTATAATAAGGGAGAATTGTGGTAACATGTGTATCAAGTAATATATATCGTGTGAAACATTAATATTCCTTATTGATAAGATGTTTACAAATGAAAGTTTACATAAAAATGATATTGACGATGATTCCAATTTGAGCAAGTTGAATATCCATGTCTAATTGTTGCTAATCAAATAGTAAGCTATTGAAGTGGCTTTCATATGTGAAAGATGTCTTATGAGAATTGTGTACTTCTTTAATATGTGTATTTGCTTCGAATAAAAGATTATGTAGGTAAGAATGCATGGGATCATAAGTTATGCTATCCAGATAACTTGAGAAACAATTGTCACGTGCCTATGCTACATAATACGATTGATGTTCCATGAGTCAAGGAACTTATGTATGGCATTTGTGTTTGATAAATATATACATATTTATAACTTATGTATGACATAATACTATAACTTGCGATGTGTACACTTGTACCAATTGCAAAGCACTCAAAACACACAACAAGTAACTTGAATATTAATTGGTCTATATATATATATACATATTTATAACTAGTATAAATGATTAAAAGGTTATGTCCCATTCAAATACTTATACTTGTGACTTGGTACAAGACAAGAAATTCATATCCTTGATATAATACAATAGATGACTTCTAAAACAAGTAACTCACGAAATGTTAAGCCTTGTTTGTGATATGCCATGCCTTGTATTTTTGGGAATAAGTATTATATCCTTATGCTATGTTTGATAACCAACATGACAATGAATACTTCCTTACCTGTTATTGTAACCTCTTTTAGCCAAAGAAGAGATATTACTATTCAAATGATATGTTTAAAACAACTAGTTAATTGGTTAAATTTGGTGGAAGTATGGATTGGTTATCGATAAGACTTCGTGATGATACTTTGATTATTGGTATGGTATGTTATGTTATACATGTCTTGAGAATATATTTTGATAACTTGTATGTTAAGTTATTTTTCTTCTTGAGGTGTTATTCTAATAATTGGGTGAAAAGTAACCTTGTTCATTGAGAGATCATGATGATAAATGCTCCACTAAATCTTGTTAAATTCTAAGGAATTGATAAACCTAGAAAAGATGCTATTTTCGAATCCTGTGAAAATGACAGGATACGGTCGAGTATCATTGAGGCTTGCCTAGATCCAGTGAATTTAGAGAAAGAATTGAGACATTTCATCTGAGATTGTCCCCTTAATGCTACCAAGTCTATTTCATCCTAGATTCTCCCCTCGATGCTACCAAGTCCACAGCTACACCGGCTAATGTTTCATCCTCTGCTTAATCCTTTCGAGGCAAGGGATCAAGATAAGAATCCTCAGGAACCGTAGGGAGACCTAGTGGCTCTGGAAAGACATCGAATAGACAAGAATCAAAAGCCCTTGCCAAGATGTACCATGTAAAGAGCAGGGAGGAGGAGAATGAACTTGATGTCATTGCAGGTACCATTGAGCTGTATTCACATTCCTTATGTGCATTGATTGACCCGGGTTCTACTCATTCCCTTATAAGCATTGTGTTAGTTAAAGAGCATAGATTGTCCTTTGAACCAATAGTATCGAGAATCTCTGTAACTAATCCATTGGGTGATTGTGTCATCGTGAACCTTGTATGTAAGAATTGTCCCTTATAGATTCAAGGGATTTCTTTTTTGGACAATTTATTGGCACTACCGATCCACGGGTTCGATGTTATACTAAGATTAGATTGGCTTAGTGAACATCAAGCTTGGGTAGATTCTAGCAAGAGGACGTTGTACCTTCGAGGCCTTGGCAAGGAGAGAATTGTTTTGATGAATTCAAGAAACACTTCATTGTATGCTTTGACATTGGAAGCCAAGGATGAACCTCAAATACTAGACATTGACACCGTGTGTGAATTTGATGATGTTTTTCTTGGTGAACTTCCGGGTTTACCTCCAACCCGTGAAGTGGAATTTGGCATTGAAGTACAACCTGGAACTGCCCAGTTTCCATTGCACCCTACTGAATGGCAGCCATCGAGCTGAAAAAATTGAAAGCCTAGATTCAAGAATTGCTTTGGGGAGCTTTGGTCCTCTTTGTAAAGAAGAAAGATGGCTCCATGAGGTTGTGCATCGATTACCAACAGTTGAATAAGGTGACCATCAAGAATAAGTATCCATTGCCAAAGATAGATGACCTATTTGATCATCTTAAGAATGCCTCTCAATTTTCCAAGACCAATTTAAGGTCCAGGTATTATCAGATGGGAGTCAAAGATTGTGATATACCTAAAATTGCTTTCCGTACAAGATACGATCACTACGAATTCTTGGTAATGCCCTTCGGACTAACCAATACACCGACAACTTTTATGGATTTAATGAATTGGGTTTTTAGGCCCTCTATTGACAAGTTTGTAGTGGTATTCATTGATGACATCCTAATCTACTCTAAAAATGCTACAGAACATCGATATTACCTTCGCATCGTGCTTCTGAAACACCCTTAACCCGGTTTACAAGATAAACAGAACTAGGTAGTGTTATAAAACAACAAACAAGAAAGTATTCAAGACAACCTCAGAACAATCGTCTAAAACATGCCTTGAAAAGTCAGAGTAAATTAAAACCTTTAAAATGCTTTCAAAGTCTATCTCCAACAAAATATCATAAACAATCAAATTTCATACATTGAACAACATATTTCCATCTCTATATCTCAGAATTCTATTAAGTCCATGTTCTTCAGATTTTAGAGTTTGTAGCATTGCTATAAATAACACATATGAATACTTTCCGTTCATACAAATTACCAAAATCCAGATTAGTCACAAACTTTGTATACTTTTAGCCATTTTTTTAGACGTATCAAACATTGTTTAAGATTATTCAAGTTGTAGATTTTATTATTTCATATTAATAGTTTCTTATTCAAAATCATTTGTCAGATAACACAAATCACAACCATACACTCTTTCACAGCAGTAGGTATTCGAAAGTCAAAACATATTTAGCTAAGGCATTAACCAATCGTTTGACTATCATATCATTTTGACTTGTCTTTCAAGTTCTCATGAGGCATGGTCAATTTCTATAGAGAGGTAATAGATACATTCATTAACAAAGATCAGATCTACTTCAAGCATATACCAATTGTATTCAGCTACATATATCTTTTATGTAACAATACCATATATTTTTAGTACATGATGTAAAATAAGGCAATAAAGTTCTAGTACTTAAGGAAATCTAAGATCAAGAGAGAGTCAATTTGTGTCAATGATAAATATTAGAAATGTATGTGACTAGCTGGTCCCATCAATGGACCAAACAATTTCGTTAAGCCTAAGCATTTAAGAAACCATTTCTAGCTTAAGACTCACCAAAATTAGCATGCTCATATTAAACTTAACATTCACTCAACTACTTGGCCTCCTACCGAAGAATTCAAGACATTCATCAATCATGAAATTAAACATAGGTTATTATAAAGGCCTTTACATAACTTTGGGTACTTATAAGGCTTATATACAAGATAAGCCACAAAGAATATCTAAATGCACAATGCGTACTTATTAACTATGTGCCACCAACTAGGAGTACCTTAAGAGATTACAAATATACTTCTTGATCTTTGTGATCATGCCAAGCACCCAAGATATCCTGTAACAAGTTTACCCTGAAAATGTTTGAAAGAATTAAGTAAGCAATTGCTTAGTGAGGTAGCTTAAATAACCATTTGTATGTAATTGAGGTCCTAAGATATGTTTCAGTTCTTTCTCTAAATTCACTGGATCTAGGCAAGCCTCAATGGTACTCGACCATATCCTGTCATTTTCACAGGATTCAAAAATAGAATCTTTTCTAGGTTTATCAATTCTTTAGAATTTAGCATGATTTAGTGGAGCAGTTATCATCATGATCTCTTAATGAACATGGTCACTTATCACCCAATTATCAGAATAGCACCTCAAGAACAAAAATAACTTAACATACAAGTTATCAAAACATCATCTCAAGACATGTATAACATAACATACCAATAATCAAAGTATCATCACAATGTCTTCTCAATAGACAATCCATACTTCCACCAAATTTAACCAATTAATTAGTTGTTTTAAACATATCATTTGAATAGTAATATCTCTTCTTTGGCTAAAAGAGTTTACAATAACAGGTAAGCAAGTATTCTTTGTCATGTTGGTTATCAAACATAGCATAAGGATATAATACTTATTCCCAAAAATACAAGGCATGTCATATTACAAACAAGGCTTAACATTTCGTGAGTTACTTGTTTTAGAAGTCATCTATTGTATTATATCAAGAATATGAATTTCTTGTCTTATACCAAGTCACAAGTATAAGTATTTGAATGGGACATAACCTTTTAATCATTTAGATTAGTTATAAATATGTATATATATAGACCAATTAATATTCAAGTTACTTGTTGCATGTTTTGAGTGCTTTGGAATTGGTGCAAGTGTACACATCGCAAGTTATAGTATAGAATAGATTTTGTCTCCACAGGGATTGGTGCTGCTTCAGGAATCTAATTCCTCGCACTGGAAAGAAAAACACAAATTGGTGATTGTAGGGGTTCTAATTAATGAGTAAATAAAAGAGCAATGAGATAAAAGAAAGATGTAATCAAATGAGAGATAATAGGCCAGATTATTGCGGGTCATGGTATGATAATTGAATGAATCGTCTAGGTATTGAGTGCAAGAGCAACTCAATTGCCTTGGTAACTAGCAACAGTCAGATTGCCTGGGCAAGTGTAATTGCCTGGGCAACTAGGAATAGTGTGATTGCCTGGGTAACTGGGCGACTTCCTTCAAGGTTCAGCGAAGCGTTCTTCAATGGGTTCTTCTTATCCCTAATTTGAAACACTGGTTAATTAAGCATGCCTTGGTGATACATTCCTGCGTTAACCATGGTTAATTTAGCCGTTGAAATTCGTAACTTATCCCTAAGTCGAATTAGTCTTCAACAACATAAGTTTTTATGAAAACCATTTGCATTCGTTTCTTGAATATAACTCTTCCGATATTAGATAAATAGATGCATTCATGAGATCCTCTCCCAATTTACTCGCAATTAAAAACCAAGAATGAACAAACCTCAAACTAAATTGCAATCTCAAATACCTAAAACAAATTCAATATTTCTCACAACCATTCAACACAATAACCCTAGCCCAAATAGTTTAGTTCATGGTTGGGTTCAAAATAAACTCAAAAAAAAGTTTCCAACATAAAATAAACCAAATCGAGAGGAAGAAGAAGATGAAGTCGATGTAGCTCTCTCTCGGATTATCTCTCAATCGAACATGTCCAAGGCTGCGGCTAGGTCTTTAATATATAGGAGATGGCTTGGTTGACTTCCTTGTTGGATAATGAAGAAATTGAGTTGGATTAAAATAAGATAAAAGAGATAAATCTCTTTTAATTCTCCAAAAACTCCTCCTAAATTCTTGGAATTTCATCTCCCCTTGACTTCTTCATGGAATTCCAACTCCTTTTAGGATTTATCCTTGCCTTTCACGATTATCCGAATTGTATGGATTCATCCCACAAAAGTCGACAACTTCTTTCTTCTTTTCTAGTTGCTTTGGCAATCTCCAGCTTGCCTGAGCAATTAATCCTGCACGCATAAAACAGACGCAAGCAGTACTTTTTTCCACCAAAAAGTAACTGAAACTTGTAATCAAGAATAATCACAAAGAAAACAATGCAAATATGCATGAATGACTAAAAATGCAACTAGAATGAGCCTAAGTCTAACAATAATTATGAGTAAATAGGTAGAAATCTAGTACTTTTACACACTTAACACGCCCCCAAACTCGAACTATTGCTTGTCCTCAAGCAATGCAATCTAACAATTACCTGCCCTAACTTCAATCATCAGAAATTTTGCCTCGAACTTGACTTCATTCCTCAGAACCATGGTACAAAGTATGATTGCCCTTCAATTTTTTGGATAGCTTAGGAGTTACCCAGAATCGAACTACAATGCTTGTGAGTGTGTGCGGAGTTGTATGCATGTTGATTTTTCAGATTCTATGTGAACAATAGGCATTCAAAATTAATTCCTTGGGTTCTTTTATTATGCTTTTACTAGAGCCAATTTCGGGCACCTCTAGCAAAGTATTTGATTTTTTATTTTTTAATTCTTTTTCTTTAGTCGACTAGAGCCAATTTTGGGCACCTCTAGCGATCAGTTTTTTCACACAATACTAGAGCCGGTTTCATGTACCTCTAGTGATCAATTTTTTAATTACCCAAATTTCTAAAAACATTCAGCTAAGTTCACTAGAATTCCTTCAATCAATCAAGCCACAACAGTGTACAATTAAGTTTAGCATCATAGTAGGATTCTAAGTGTTTTCCACGTGCATCCTAGAATTGAAAGTTCTACCAATAAGTATAGTGGCAATGTCATCATTGGATATTCATCAAGTCTAAGCAAATTCAATCAAACTAAAGGCAAGGAAAGTAATATATGATTTCTAAATGCAATTCCTAAAGATGAATGCAACTAAACATGAACTAACTAGCAACAATCCCCCCAAAACTCGAGTGAGGCATTGTCCTCAATGCATGTAAAAAAATAAAAGAAAAATGAGGAATGATGACTTAGTATGAGAGTTTGTCATCGTGGATGATGAGTTTTTTTTGGCGGTTTCCTTGAGTCTTTTGCTTGCGCGCAGAGGTTGTTGTCTTGTGGCTGGTGGAGGAACCGATTCCCGTGCGGGGATGACCTCATCACTCTCGTCATCCTCTTCTTCGGCTTCTTCGGTGACGAAGGCTTTGCATTTGGGTTTAGAGGATGTGACTAGAGGCGACTTCAAGGGTGCAGCAGAGGACTCTCCGAGTCTGAAAAACCAGACAAAGTCTTAGTACGAGTTTCATTAAGATGGGCTTTACCTTTGTCTTTTGCAGAGGTTACCGGGGCATCGTCCGGTGCTGTTTCTAGGGCATCTTCAGTTGCCTGGGGAAGTAGCTCGGTAGGGAAGATCAGAAATGACACTGTGCTATCAGGGTATTTCTCCAGGATTACTCATGTGATGGCACTGTGGTGGTCCTTCATATACCTCATAAACAACAATTTTTGTGCCTCGATTTGTTCCAATCGCTGCCCTAATGGGCGGAGTATGGCTGCAAGTTGATCTGCGTTTGCTGGCCTACTTGCCTGGGCATCAGCGCTGGACGAGGCATTTGGCATTGCCGAGGCAACATGAATTGCCTGGGCAACCTTCAGTTCAAGAGATTTTTCTAGTGCTTCACCCATGATCTTCCGATACTGTGCGCGACTTCATCCGAACTTGGTGGGTGCCTTCTTATCTGTTGGGTTAGTGGGAACTTTCTCTTGCTCGCAAATGGGGGATATGAGGCTTGGAAAGAAAAGAGAGCCCTTATCATTTTGACTACATAGGAAAATCTCATAACAAATGATTTTGCCAATATCAATAATACGTTTATGCAAAATGTCATGGTGTGTCAACGGTGGTGTTGTATGATGTGGGCATTAAAAAAGTTTTAACAAATTTGTTCCAAAGTTTTGCTTTGGGTTTGAGCCGAAGGCGGTTTACTATGCCCTTGTGTGAGCCTTTGTTCCACTGAGTGCCCGAAATTGTGAGGCCTTAGAGCACCTTTTTGAGTCCTTTCGCCGTGATCTTGTCCATGAATTCTTGGTGCTCATCTTTCTTAATGTGGACACCATAGAAGACGTTGATGTGATCGGTGTCAATAGGGGCTGCTCTGCCACAGACGAAAACATAGGGATTGTTAGGATTAGGAGAATGAACATAGAACTCTCTTACCCATGTTGTGTTGCCCAACTTTGGTTGATAGTAAAAAATTTTCCAGTTTTGATGCTCGATGACTCGAAAGATGGTTGGGTCAAGGCCAAAATCTTTGTAGGAGTCAGAGTAGGCAAAGCCTTGCTCTTCCCAAATCTTACGGCTAGTGAACTTGGATAGGTACCGTTCTTCTAAGGCCAGAGTTGCATATCGCTTGAAAGGAGGTTCGTTGGAAGAAATTCGGTGCACAAAGGTTTTGATTTTTGATGCCATGGATGTTTCTTTGGTTGTGGATCGGATGAAAGAAAGAACAAAGAAAGGGAGAGAAACTAAAGAGTTGGAAGAGTAAAAGAAGGAGTGGAGGGAAGGGGTGGAAGTTTTAAGGGTGATGGGGGCAAGAAAAGAAAGAAAAGATGGTAATAAAGATGGTGGGTGAGAATGAGTGGAAATATGGTGAGGGGGTTGGGTGCAATTGGCGGCAAAAAGGATTGGGGGATGGGAAAGGTTTGGACGGCTAGCAATTTTGAGGGGGAAAGGTGTGTAAAAATTAGGCTTTTTATAAGCCTTAAAATCAGCCCATAATCCCTTTGGAGTATAACTTCCTCCTTGGATCCAACTCTTCTTGATCTTGAACTCTTATCCTAAAATAAATTCAAACAAAAAAAAGAAATAAAATATTAATTAAAGATAATGATAAAGATAGATAAAAATCATTAAAGATAATCTATCCTAAAAATATGGAAAGATAAAATAGACTAAATCGAAATAAAGCATGAAATTAAATAATAATAAAACCAAAAATTTAAAATTTAGTTCAAAAAGAAAATAATGCTAAAGAATAAAAATAAAAATAAAAATACAATAGGAGAGCATGATCATGCATCCCCTAAAGTGACCACTTCTTTGTCGCGTTCAACATGGGGGTCGACGTAGTGCTTCAATCTTTGTCCATTAACTTTGAACTCATGTCCGTCGATGGTGGACTTGATTATCATGGCACCATGGGAGAAAGGTTTTACGACTTTGAAGGGCCTAGAGCTAAAGTATTGCCTCGACAATAGCTTCTTGTCATGCCAACACTTCGTTTTCTCCGTGTAGATTCTTGCATTGTCGTAAGCTAAGGCACGAAATTCCTCTATCTCGTTAAGGTCCAGTAGACGCTTTTGTCCTGCATTCTCCCAGTCCATGTTCACGGTTTTGATAGCCCAATATGCTTTGTGCTCAATTTCCACCGGTAAGTGGCAAATTTTGCCATTGACAAGTCAAAAAGGAGACATACCTAGGGGTGTTTTGAATGCGGTTCGGTAGGCCCAAAGTGAATCATCTAACCTCAATGACCAATCTTTTAGAGAGGAATTGACAACCTTCTCAATGATACCCTTTAATTCCCAGTTGAAGATTTCAGCTTGCGCATTTGTTTGTGGGTGATATGCCATGGCAATTTTGTGTGACACTCCGAAACGTTGCAAGATTTTGGCAATAAGTTTTTTCTCGAAGTGCTTGCCTTCATCACTAATGATTTCCCTTAGAATTCCAAACCGTGTGAATATATTTTTCTGTAAGAATCTCTGCATGGTTTTGGAGTCGTTTTTGGAAGTTGCGACTGCTTTGACCCATTTGGACACATAACCGGCGGCTAGAAGGATGTATAGATTTCCACATGAAGAAGGGAAAGGTCCCATGAAATTGATTCCCCATACATCGAATAGCTCCACTTCAAGGATGTTTTGAAGTGGCATCTTATGTCGCCTAGAGATATTGCCCGTTCTTTGACAATGATCGCACTGCTTATAAAATTCTTGGGCATCTTTGTAGAGTGTGGGCTAGTATAAACCGAATTGCAAGACTTTTGCCGCGGTATGAGTGCCTTCAACCAAAATGGCCTCCATATGGTGAAGAATGGCATTGTCGGAGCACATTTTGTTGTTCTTCCTTGGGGACACATCGTCTTATAACCTGATATGGACATTGTTTAAATAAAAGAGGCTCGTCCCAATAATAATGCTTAGCATCATGTTAGAACCGCTTCTTTCCCTAGTGAGTAAGGCCATAAGGTAAAATGCCACTAATAAGGAAATTAACTAAATCTGCATACCATGGTATTGCCGAGGCAACTAACATTTGCTCATCCGGGAATGTGTCGCATATCACCACATCTGCATTCTCCTTATTTCCAAATTCTAGGCGTGACAGATGATCGGCAACTTGATTCTCCATTCCTTTCATGTCTTTAATTTCAATGTCAAACTCTTGTAAATGTAAAATCCAACGAATCAAATGAGTTTTGGCATCTTTCTTAGTGAAAAGGTACTTAATTTCCGAGTGGTCAGTATGAACAATTACCTTGGTCCCGATCAAGTATGAGCGAAATTTGTCAAAAGAAAAAGCCACGGCTAGTAACTTTTTTCCGTAGTGGTGTAGTTCACTTGAGCACCATTAAGAGTTTTACTAGCGTAGTATATCACACATAAAATTTTACTTGTTCATTGACCAAGAACTGCTCCTACTGCAAAGTCACTTGCATCGTACATAAACTCAAAAGGTAAGGTCCAATCGGGCGAAACGGCAATAGGTGCCGAGGAAAGTTTCTTCTTCAAGGTTTTGAAGGCTTGGGTGCATGAGTCATTGAAGTTGAAGACCTTGTCCTGTTCAAGAAAGTTACATAAGGGTTTAGTAATTTTAGAAAAATTATAAATAAACCTTATGTAAAAACTTGCATGCCCAAGAAAGCTCTGGATCCCCTTGATTGAAGTTGGTGGGGGTAATTTCTCGATCACGTCTACCTTTGCTTTCTCTACTTTAATTCCCTTAGATGAAATCTTATGGACAAGCACGATTTCTTCATCCACCATAAAATTGCACTTTTCCCAGTTTAGCACAGGATCGGATTCTTCGCATCTTGCTAGAACCTTTTCCAAATTGCTGAGGCAATTGTCGAAGTCATCTCCAAAGACAGAGAAATCATCCTTAAAGATCTCGAGGAAGTCTTCTACCATGTCAGAAAAAATTGCCATCATGCATCTTTGAAAGGTTGTTGGGGCATTGCATAATCTGAACGACATTCGTCGAAACACATAGGTACCATAAGGGCATGTAAAGGTGGTATTTTCCTGATCATCTGGTGCTATGGAAATTTGATTGTAACCTGAGTAACCATCAACAAAATAATAAAAGGGTTCTCCTGCAAGATGGTCAAGCATTTGGTCAATAAAGGGTAAAGGAAAATGATCTTTCCTAGTAGCTTTATTCAACTTACGATAGTCCATGCAAACCCTCCAATCGGTAACCGTCCTAGTCAAAATAAGTTCATTGTTTTCGTTACTTACCACAGTTATTCCTCCCTTTTTCGGTACACATTGTACCGGACTTACCCATGTACTATCGAGATAGGGTATATAACGCCGTCGTCAAGCCATTTGATGATTTCCTTCATCACGACCCCCTTCATGTTGGGCTTGAGTCTTATTTGTGCTTCAATGGAGGGTTTGTGGTCATCCTCCAATAAGATCTTATGCATGCACACTGTTGGACTAATTCCCTTCAAGTCTGTGATGGTCCGTCCTATTGCCTTTATGTGCAACATCAACATGTCAATCAACTTCTTTTCCTGTTCAGGCTACAACTTAGAAGAAATAAATACAAGCAAAGTATTATTGATTCCTAGGTAAGCATATTTTAATTTCCCAGGCAATGGTTTCAACTCAAAAATGGGAGGTTTTTAATTGAGGTTTTCTCGAGTTTACCTTCCTTACCCGTTTAATCCAATGGTTCGAAGTGTGTACATGGTCCATTTACTATCCAGTTTGCTTCTTCTTGTTCTTCGTTGTTCGAATCATCATCGATTAGCTCCTCAAACTCCTCAGGTTCTTCTTGTTCGGCAATGAAATTGTCGAGGCAATTCTCTTCCACATGAAAATCAAATTTATTTGTAGTGTGGATGAATCAACATTCTTTTGGATCGTTGGCATGTTTTAGGGTTTGAAACACGTTTTGCTTGACTTGCGGGTCATTCACCCTCATTGTGAGTTCTCCCTTTTTGACATCAATCAATGTTCTTCCTATAGCTAGGAAAGGTCTCCCAAGGATAATAGCTGCGAACTCATCTGCTTCATAATCTAGAACAATAAAATCAGTGGGAAAAATAAATTTATCAACTCTTACCAGTATATCCTCAATTTTTCCCTCTGGATACACATAGGATCTGTCAGCAAGCTGTATCATAATTGTTGTAGGCCTTGCCTTCCTGATTCCCAATTTCTGGAAAACTAATTTGGGCATCAAATTTATGCTTGCTCCACGATCGCACAATGCTTTCCCGCATAGTGGTTTTCGATCGAACACAGTATTGTGAAACTGCTGGAATCTTTCAGCTTGGGTGGCATGCGATTATGTAGCATGGCCATGCATCCTTCTGTCATAGCAACTGTTTCAAATTCTCCTAGCCTAGCCTCTTAGAGACGATGTCTCTAAGGAACTTAGCATAGTTCGGCATTTGTTCTATTGCTTCAACCAATGGCAAGTTGATGTGGACTTGCTTCAAGATGTGAAGGAACATCTTGAACTAGTATTATTGCTTTCGTCGTTTCAACATCTGTGGGAATAGTGGTGGAATTCGGATGTCTTCAATCTTTTCATTGGTTTGGAACTTGATGGAAGGGGTTGCCGAGGCATCAAGACTTACCGAAGCATGTGCAGTTTCCAAGGCATGTGGAACTGCCATGGGATTCTTTGATTCATCAGTTTTGGCAGAGGTTTTGTTGCTGGACTCATCTTTTTGGACAAGGGGCTGCTCCTTTGGTTGAGTGTTCTCTGTTGAGTGAGCTTGGGTTTCCTTAAGTTGTTGGCCACTCCGAGTGGTGATTGCTTTGCACTGCTCATGGTTTGCTCCTTTTGTTTCCCTTGATGCCACTATCCCCATCAAGTCTCATGGGGTACTACCCCCACATAACTCACTTCGGCCGAGAATAGAACTACCCCTATCTCGTTGTAATAACACTACCCCTATCACTTCACAATAGCACTACCCCTATTGTGTAACCAAAGAATTCACACAATCGATTTTGTATTTATAGTGCACTTTCATCCTATGGCTAGCAAACTATACCTGAAACTTTCTCATTATGTCACATAGCCAATATATACCATTTCCAAATACATTTACTTATTATTTTCCAATGCATTTCATAAAACCGTTTTATATGCAATACCAAATTGCCAAATGGATCATCGCATTCCTCTTCAGAACAATTCTCATGCTCATATGCATTCAAATACTTTGATAAAAATTGCATATTTATCCAAAATGATACATTTATAGTAAGTAAAGAAAACCATGATTAAAACCAAAACATGAAAATCAACCATGTTTAAACCAACATGAAATCCGCAAGCTCATCTCGAAACCAATAATCAAGCAAGGTAAGAACAACTTACACTTGAGCTTAGTTAAGCTTTTTAGGCTATAGCTAAACCCTCATGATCCAACGATCCTTTTAAAGAGCTTAAACCCATTTTCACTCACCGGTTTGCCTCGCCTCACTTGCCAACACAAGTTGAGCCTCCGATAAGCAATATACACCACTAGGCAAACCCACCTTGATCGTCCCCTGATTTAACCACATAAAACAGAGGGAAAATGCATCATTATGCATTCAACTCGTTGCTAAACAAAGATCCCCTTCAACCTCAACATTCGACTTCCAAAAACTAGTTGAAACTATCGAAAACAACATCAAACACCTTCCAAACTTAACCCAGCCAAAACCTATTAGTTTAATCCATCAATTACCATTAATTAGCATCCAAAAGCAACCTAATAACATCCTTATACCTCTACCATCCATAAACCTCCCACAACTCCTAAAAAACACATAACTAACAACCTAGAAATTAGAGATTCACCTAGTTTCAGGATTCCAGTGTTAAAACCAACTTATTCACATTATCAAACATCGAAATCATGATTAAAACCAATCAAGAATCAGCAAAAATGATCCAATACGAAAATCACATTATCTCTATAAATAAACCATGATTTAACTAATTTCCATTATTAAATCATCAAAACTCATTAGAAAACATTAAATAAGGATCAAATACTTGGGAATTTCAGTAAATAACCTTCCATTAGAGGAGAAGAACGAACTCTACATCCAATGAGTGAATTTCCTCTCAATTGGATGTTTTACTTTTGAAAAACAAAGAAAACAACGAGATTTTGGAAAACAAGATTGAAGAATCCATTGAAAATCAAAAGTTTATAAAATCAAGATCATTACCTGAAATCTTTGATGAAAAAGAGAGTGTTTGGCTGAAGAGATTTTGAGAGAAAAGTTTGAGAGCAAAAGTTACGTCAAAAGTGGTTTAAGGAAATAACTGCCTTCTTTTATTAAATCCTCTTTTAATTTCTTAATTAGAACTCTTTAAAATCAATCCTAATTGAGAGGAAAATATAATAAAAACATTTGGTAAATTGGCTCCTTAAAGATTCTAAGATTTGACCCTTTTTCAAAATAGTCACTAAAAACAGTTTTCATTCTTTACATTTTGGTCACTAACCCAAAATTTCAAATGTCCAAAATCCATTTTCAAAAATTGATTTCATCAAATATATCCATATATTAAATAATGATTTTATGATGTTTCCCATATTTTTTTGCACTTAAAAATATTTATTTTGATTTTTATCCCGAACTCGATTCCAATATCTAATCCTGGTCTACCATACCGTCTAATCAACCTAGCAAACTCCTAGGCCCAAAACTGGGGCGTTTCACAAATAGTTTAATGGTTATTTTGGGAGTTTAAATTTAGCTTGAAATGCTTATTTAAACTCGAAAGTAAGTATGATGAGATTTCTCCCTCGGTCGTGTTATGGCAAAAGTGATTTTATGCACTTGTTTTTGAATTACATGGTACCTATTGTTTAAGCATGTTTTAAGTATGTTTTATACTATTTTTGATTATATATTGATGATAGATTCATTTGGAAAATGGTCCATGTAAGCATGGGAATTCTTGTGAATGTATGGTTTAATGCATTCAAATGGTTTTGGATTGTTGCATATAAAAATAGTGAGGTACATGGATTAAAATGAATTATATTTGCAAGTGATGTAGTTTAAAATGTTATCGGATATAGTTGGTCGGCCATAGGGTTGATAGTGCACTATAAAAAGTTGTCTCGGGCGTTGAAGGGTTTATGTGTATTGAATACTCCACCACGAGTACCCTAACAGTCGAGGGTTATATGGTATTGAAAAATCTCGTTAATGGATTATACATCTAACCGATGATTTGGGCTATGACAGTACCCGATTGTGATTGTACCTTTATTTCAGTTGAGATTTATGAAGTTTTGAGAGGACACTTGTTGAATCCGTGTATCCGATGTAATATTTTTGTAAAGTGGAACTTGGTTATGATCACTTGAAAGCCAATATAATTGATAATGTATTATGTTGATGGTTTATTTTGCATAATGTGGATTTATATATGTTTACTCTTTAAGCCTTCCATATGGGTTGTTATGCATGGGAAAGCTTAAATTGAGGGTTAGCAAATGGGATTTTGATGTTGATCCATGATACATGTTGCATATGGTTTAATATGCGTGGCTCTGTATCGATATAGATAAGCTTAAATTGAGGTTGGGTTTCCATACGTGGGTACCTGTATCGGTATGGGCTTTTGTATTTGGCAAGGTGTACCGATACATGAAGAGCTGTATTGGTACAGTTTTGTGCTATTGGAATCTAGAATTTTGAAATGGTGGAAGTGTATCGATACACTTGGTCGTGTACCGATACAAGCTGCAGTTATTTTAGTTAATGTCATATTTGAGAGTTTTTGATTCTTTCATTTTGGTCCCTGATATTTGTGAATGCATTTGGATGAGTTAGAATGATCGTTTTGAGATAAAATTTGGCAAACAAGCATGTAATCTAATTAATTGAGGATTGATTGTAACACCCCTACCAGTATTTAATCTCCAATACTAGTTAGAGTGGCACATAATGAATTTCTAACAATCCATAATAGTCATTTATTTAGAAAACACCATTAAACCATTTTTTATCCTAACATAATCGCTTTATCTAATTTTTAATCAACCAAATTAATTCCAATTCTAGGTAGCAACTTAGCAGTTTATATCTACAACCTATAAGCCATATAATTGTCTAAAAACTGCCTAATTTAAAAATCTAATTAATAGTTCTATTTATTCTTTTCTAAAAAGTTATCCAATTTATGTACTAGTAATCCATCTAACCCTTTTTAATTTTAATATAACAACTCACCCTTTATTATCAACATAAACCAGTTTATAAGTTATTATAAACCATATTAAGACTAGATTAAAACCGACTAATATTAAAATATACATGCCATCTAGTAATACCAAAATATGTTATTACTGATATCGTAGTTATACTCTATGCTAATAAGATGCCAACTGCACCTTACTCTGATTCCTTCTTTTTACCTACGCGTGAAAATCATCACACGCTAAGTATACACTTAGTGAGTCAATAATAAAATCCAATGCAATACTACATACTTATAAATATAAAGATGTAACCATAATCATGCATCAAGATCACTAGATATGTATTACCATCATGTTAATCATATATTAACATAATCTAAACCGGATATAACTTTCTTACAAACATACTTGCCATTTACTTTGTGAGTTCATAAACTCTTTTACATGTCTATCATTTATTAATCGATAAACCATAGCCCAAATATAAGCCTTTGACCCTGGGTACACGAGTCAAATATTCACCGAAGTGTTAATACACATAAGGTCGTGCCCACCATATGCACTAAGTGTCCTTTATATACACTATAGTGCTAAACTGAGTATGCAACGTGCTGCTGGACTTTATGGCATGTAACTATACCATGTCCCTCAATGACATACTTTGGCATATATTCCATATTTATTTTATCCATGGCAATGTATATCAATATAATTTAACCTTGGGAAGTTCATACCGAAAATAACATTCATAATATAACATCATATATAACTAGTGATCCATGCATTTATGTTCAACTTTTGGCATATTTAGAACATGTCAAATATATAATTAATGACATAAATATCATGCTAATATAAACAAGGTAGACTTATCGCAAGTCTTCCTAATATCCATGTATCATGTTATGTATGCATTGTACTCACATTAACACTTTATATATGTCAAAATTTAAATCCTCACTAAGCTTTACTTTTGATCATTTTCCTTTCCTTGGTTGCTAACTCGATTCTGATTTTGATCACGATCTATGCGTGCATCATTTACAACACATGTATATTTAAAACAAATACATGGTAGTATCATACTAACATAGGTACGTAATATGAAAAGAAATCCCTATAAATTCTTTCATAGTTTATTTGATACTAATTCACTTCATACAATTCATACTAATCTCAATACTTCAAATTTCCTTTCATATCCAAATCATAGAATGATTCATAAATCATTCTAACAATTATTCAAGCATGATACCTCAATTTAACCAAGTTCCACTTTAAACCCCTTAATTTCCATACTATCTAATTTAATCCTTTAACCTTACCAATCTTTCAATTTGGTCCAAACAACATTCTAACACTTGTAGAATCATCAACTCCACATATCTAACCTTAATAAAGTTCTTCCATAATTTCCCCTAATCTCTTCACTTTGACCGAATATGAAAGGTCACTATAGACTTGATTTCCAACTTGATTTAAACATGAATTAAACTTTAAAACATCATTTCAAAGCATTATCAATCATTCTCATATCAAAATCCAAAATCCTCTTCATCCATCAAATTCAATAGCTCAAGAATCAAACATGGAAAACATGAAGAATTAATACCAAATGATAGAGAATTTCATGTAGATCAATTTTGTATTTCATACTTTCATTAAAATTCCTAATAGAATTTCGTGAAAATCAAAAAGAAAATGTTTCCTTACCTTAGGAGAAGCTCACGACAAGATGAAGAGAGATGAAAAAATTTCTACACTTTTCTATTTCTCTGATTTATGCCAAATGGCATTATATTAGTCTTATTTATAATAAAAGTCTTCTTAATAGTTAAATGACTATTTTACCCTTAATATCCAACGCTCTAAAGCTTTCCGCATTTCACTTTATTCATCCAAGGGTAAAAAATAAACCAATAAGTTAGTAGTTACCAACTTTGCCCATGTAATTTTCCAATATTACAATCTTGCCATTTTTCATCCAATGACTCATATTTAACATGGAAAATCTACTTCAATACAATGGTCCATGTTAAATCCTTCCAATTTAAGGCATGAAAAAGATATTAATAACCTTATCTTATCATCTAACCAAGTATCTCAAATATTCGATTGGATCTGATTATCAAATTTTTCCAAAAACTTAACTCTTTATAGCTCTTAACAAAAAATTTGTACGAAAAATCCAGGTAACACAAAACATTATTCTTGCGGGGTAAACTATTCATTTATGGGACTAAAATACATAACTTTTGAAAATTACAATTTAGTCCTTGAACTTTTCCAAAATTTATACTTTAGTCACCAAACTTTCTTTTTATTCATTTTGTTCAATAGCCAAAATTTTGAGGTATTATAGTTCTCTCCCCCTTAAGAAAATTCGTCCTCGATCTTTCTTTACGTACTTGGTTCAAAAAGATACGAATACTGCTTTTTCATTGCTTCCTCCGTTCCCCAAGTAGCTTCTTCCACTTTGTGGTTTCTCCACAAGATTTTAACTAGAGGAATCTTTTTGTTCCTTAACTGCTTTTCTCCTCGAGCTAAGATTTTTACTGGTTCTTCATCATATTTCAAATCCGGTTGAATTTCAATTTCTTTTGGTGTAATGATATGCGAATGATCTTATCGATATTTTCGAAGCATGGATACATGAAACACATCATGTACCTTACTCATCTCTGGTGCTAATGCCAGTTGATATGCCACTGGGCCAACCCTTTTCAAAATTTCATAAGGACCAATAAATCTTGGACTAAGTTTACCTTTTCGTCCAAATCTTAATATCTTTTTTCAGGATGAAGCCATTAAAAATATGTTGTCTCCAACTTCAAACTCAATATCTTTCTTCTAAGATCTTAGTACGACTTTCGTCTGTCAGAAGCGGCCTTGAGATTATCTTGAAATATTTTTACCTTGTCCTCCACTTCTTGAACAAGATCTGGTCTAATGATTTTTTGATCCTCTAGCTCGAACCAATTCAATGGTGTTCGACATTTTCTTCCATATAATGCCTCATAAGGTGCCATCTTTATACTTGATTGGTAACTATTGATATAAGCAAATTCAGCTAATGGAAGATATTTTTCCCATGCGCCTACAAAATTCTTTATACATGCTCTGAGCATATCTTTGAGTATCTGAATAGTCCTCTCTGATTGTCCATCCGTTTGAGGATGAAAAACACTACTGAATTGTAGCTGAGTTCCCAATGCTTCAAGTAATGCACTCCAAAACCATGAAATAAACTTTCGATCTCTATTCGAGATAATAGACATAGGAACACCATGTAATCTAACAATTTCCTTAATATATAACTCTGCTAACTTGTTTAAGGAATAGTCTGTTCGAACTGGTATAAAATGTACTGATTTAGTCAATCGATCCAAAATCATCCAAATCAAATGATATGAGGCAGCCCGTTGAAGAAGGTTTCCATTGATTGTGTCGGATCTATGATAGAAGTAAGAATTCCTGCATAGAAGTGTGGCTGCAAAAGAAGATGTTTATGGTAGAATTCATAGTGTTTAAGGGGCTGGAAATTGGTGTTGTTATGTAGAATTAAATTGGTGGAAATAGTGGCTGGAAATCTGGTTGTAAATGAAGGTTTAAAGAAGATGACAATGGTGAAAAAAAAGGTTGCTAGAAATTAAATAAAAACAAAGAACAATGAAGAACCTATACTATAAAGAGTATAAACCCGAACCTTATACGTTCAATGAAGAACAAAATTGAGAGAAATTCTCACAAGTAAAATTTGATTTCATATGTTCCTCAATAATACAAAGTCTTAAGGCTATATATAAGCCTAATTACAATAGGGAATCATATTGTTTGAAATTCAAAATAAAAACTTCCTAAATGCATCTAAGGGTGGCGGCTTAAGGAGTTACAATTAAGGAAAATCTAATGGCTGGAATTTAAAGAACAAATTAGATAAGTTCTTTCAAGGGTGCCTAAATTAAAGGGGGAATCTGAAATCTGAAATTTGAACAATTTGCACATGTTAATTGTTCAAATTCAAATGTGGAACCACTTGGCTTTATCCATGCAATGTCGCTCATGCTAAAGGAGGGAAATAGGATTTCAAATCTACCATGCATGCACACACATCTGCCTATGCTTCCATGCTTGCTGGAGCTTGCCAGGGCTTTAGCTTGATGCACACTTTCTGTAGGACACTGCCCCAAGTGTAGGTACATGACCTTCCACCTTTGAGCTACCTTTGGACTCGTGAGCCGGAGTTGAGCTAATAAAGCTGAAGGTGAGCTGAATGAGCCTGAATTCAGCTGAAATGGGCTAATTTAGTGTGTTGGAGCTTAATTGAGCTGAAAAACATTGTTGTGAGTTGTTTTGAGCTGACTTGAGCTACTCGCTTATTATTGAGCTTCAATCGAGCTAGCTGGAAAGTCCTTAGCTGCCAAGCTTTATTATGCTGCTAGAAAACATAAAGAAAACACACATAAACACACTCAACTTAGTAAATAATATGCATATATATAAAATAAGTATAAGTACGTATTATGTCACATATCAGCATGTAACACATTGAATAACTTATTATCTAAGGCTGAAACGTTAAGGAACAAGCTGGAAGCTTGAATGCATTTTAGTTAAAGAACTTCCCTGAATAACTTAGCCTTAGATCGAGTAATAGGTCCAATTGGCATGATCTTCGGACCAGAAGTAGATGTGCTCACATCATCCCCTTTCTTTTAAGCAATTTTTCCTTAAATCGGCATCATTATCAAACGGGGACAGATCAGAAACATTGAATGTAGCACTTATATTATATTCTCCCTGTAAATCCAACTTGTAAGCGTTGTCATTCACTTTCTCCAACACTTGAAACAAACCATCTCCTCGTGCTAACAACTTCAACCTCCGTTGCGCTAGAAATCGTTCCTTCTGAAAATGAACCCAAACCCAATCTCCAACATCAAAGGTAACACATTTGCGTCCCTTTTTGGCTTGATGTTCATATTGTTGGGTTCTTCGCTCGATGTTCTCCTTGACTTGTGATGAAGTCTCTTCACAAATTCAACCTTGGTTTTTCCGTCTTTATTCACAACCTGTTCAAGAGGCAAAGGTAAAAGATCAATAGGACTTAAGGGATTAAATACATATACCACTTCAAACGACGAATGCTTTGTTGCTGAATGAACATAATGGTTGTAGGCAAACTCGATGTGAGCAAGCATTCTTCCCAAGTCTTGATGTTCTTGTGGATAATGGATCTTAATAGTGTAGACAAAACATGGTTCACAACCTCTGTTTGTCTGTCAGTCTGTGGATGGCATATTGTAGAAAAATCAACTTCATTCCTATCTTGCCCCAAAGTGTCCTCCAAAAGTGGCTTAGAAACTTCACATCTCTATCGAAAATAATCGCCCTTGGAACTCCATGTAGTCTAACCATTTCTTTGAAAAACAAATTAGCCATGGAATGTGCCATCTTGGAAAATCTATCTACAACAACAAATATGATATCTCGTCGTGTCTTTCTCTGTGGGAGTCCTAGCACAAAATCTATAGAAATATCTACCTAAGGTGAGCTCAGAATAAGCAAAGGAATATACATACCATGCGGCATAACTTTGGACTTAGCTTTCTTGCACGTGACACAACGATCACATATCTGTTCAACGTCTCTTCTCATCTAAGGCCAAAAGAGATGTTCCTTCAGAATATGCAAGGTCTTGGTGACTCCAAAATGTCCCATAAGTCCATCTTCGTGTGCCTCTCAAACTAGAATATCCCAGATAGATCCTCGAGGAATACAGATTCATCCTTCCATGAAAAGGTATCCATCATGTCGGTAGTACTTTTCTTCTACACCTTTTTCACATAAACTAAACTTTTCTCCAAACTCAAGGTCAATTGCATAAAGGTCTTTAATAAAAGAAAACCCAATTAAATGAGAATTCAAAGAATTAAGAAGTACATACCTTCGGGACAATGCATCTACCACAACACTATCCTTGCCTTTCTTGTAACGGATGACATAAGGAAAGGATTCTAGAAATTCTACCCACTTGGCATGTCGCCTATTCAACTTGTGTTGATCGGTGATGTGCTTCAATGCTTCATGGTCAGTGTGGATGATAAATTCTTTCGGCAAAAGGTAGTGCTGCCATGCCTCAAGAGCTCGAATCAATGCATACATTTCTTTTTCGTATGTCAGGTAATTCAACGTAGCTCCACTTAACTTCTCACTGAAGTATGCAATTGGTTGCTTTTCTTGTGTTAACACAGCCCCAATTCCAATCCCTAAAGCATCACACTCAATCTTGAACATCTTGTCAAAATTCGGCAAGGCTAACACTGGTGCTTTAGTCAAACATTCCTTAATCGCGATAAACACATCTTCTTGTTCCTTATCCCAATTGAAGATGGAATTCTTCTTAATAATCTCGGTTAAGGGGCGATAATGGAACTAAAATTTGGCACAAACCGTCAATAGAAACTTGCAAGCCCATGGAAACTTCTCACTTGGCTTACTGATGACGGTCTTGGCCATTCTTGAATTGCCTTTATCTTCTCAAGATCAACTTCCACACCCTATGAACTAACAATAAAGCCTAAGAAAGTAAGCTTGTTAGTACAAAAAACAAATTTCAAAAGATTACTGAAAAGTCATTCCCTTCTTAGAGTGCTAAGAACATTTCTCAAATGTTGTTCATGTTCTTCCAACGTCTTGCTGTAAATTAAAATATCATCAAAATAATTACACAATACTTACCGATGTAGGGTCAGAGCACATGATTCATCAACCTCATGAATGTACTAGGAGCATTGGTTAAGCCAAAAGGCATTACCAACCATTCGTATAAACCTTGTTTAGTTTTGAATGTTGTCTTCCACTTATCTCCTTCCTTCATACATATCTGATGATAACCACTCTCTAAGTCAATTTTAGAGAAAATACTCGCACCACACAACTCATCCAACATATCATGAGGCGAAGAATGGGATGCTGGTACTTTATAGTGATTTGATTCACTGCTCGACAATCCACGCACATTCTCCAAGTTCCATCCTTTTTAGGCACCAACAAGACTGGCACGGTAGAGGGACTCAAGCTTTCTCAGACGTAACCCTTTTCCATCAGCTCACTGATTTGCTTTTGAAGTTCCTTCGTCTCTTCAGGGTTACTTCTATAGGCTGGTTGATTTAGAATGGTAGCTCCAGGAATAAAGTCAATCTGATGTTCAATGCCACGAATTGGGGGTAATCCACTTGGTGTTTCTTCTGGAAAGACATCTTTGAATTCTTGCAAAAGAGTTGAAATAGAAACAGGTAAGTCTTCAAGAAGGTTAGTCAATAAATAATTCTCTTTATACATCAAAATAAGTAAAGTTTGTTGATATGAAAGATGCTTCATGATTTCTTTTCCGCTTGCAAAAATGTTCATCTTTTCTTCTCCTTCATTGCTTCTATGCTATTGCTCAAACAAGCTTGATCTTTATTCACTTGGCTTGGTGTCAAAGGTGCCAAAGTGATCTTTTTACCTCCATGCAAGAATGAATACCGGTTGGTATATCCGTCATGAATTGTTGGCTTGTCAAATTGCCACGGTCGTCCAAGTAACAAATGGCTTGCATCCATGGACACCACATCACAAAGAACCTCGTCCTTGTATTTTCCAATGGAAAATGGAACAATCACTTGCCTGGTGACCTTCAATTCGCCTCTATTATTTAGCCACTACAATTTGTAAGGATTTGGGTGCTTTGTCATTTTCAAATCTAACTTGTCAACCATAAGCGTACTTGCAACATTAGTACAACTACCTCCATCAATTATAACAATACATACCTTATAATTCACGCGACATCTCGTCTGAAAGATGTTTTCATGTTGCTGCTCTTCTTGTGACATTTGGACATTTAAGCTCTATTTGACTATGAGAATCTCACCATATGCTGCAAATTTGATCTCCTCTTCTTCTTCCTTAGGAATTTTGGGTTCATCTTCTCCATGATCAGATTTGATGTCATCATTATCTAACAAAAGCATCATGTTCTGATTTGGATATTATCTTGCTACGTGTCCTCTTCCAAGGAACTTAAAACATTGAATGTCCCTCACACGCTCATGAGTAACCACTTGCTTCCCTCTGTCAATGTCTACAAGGGTGGCTTCGTTTTGCTCGATTTTGCCTTCTCTTTAATTTGAATAGGTGTTGACTTCCTAAAATTATTTTGATTGAAACGAGGGTTAGAAAAATTATTGAAAGTATTATTACCTCGAGAAGTAGATTTCTTCCTTGTTGACGTTCAACTTTGATCGCCATATGCACCATCTTGTCCACTTCAACGTAATGCTGTAATTCTACAGCATTGACAATCTCCTGGTTATGTCTGATTAAGAAACACGCCATGGTTGCTTCTCTATCCTCCTCTATGTTAGCACGGATCATGGCCATCTCCATTTCTTTAAAATAGTCTTCAACGCTCTTATTGCCTTAGTTTAAACTCTGCAATTTCTAGAACAAGTCTCGTTGGTAGTGAGACGGTACAAATCTCCTTCGCATGATTCTTTTCATTTCGAGCCGAGTTGTGATTGGCCCTTCATCGGTTCTTCTTCGTGTACTAATTAATTGATATGACTAGATTAATGTGTAGTCCACGAACTCCATTGCTGCCAATCGCACATTTCTTTGTTCAGAATAGTTGAAATAATCGAACACATGTTCTACTTTGCTTTCCCGAGCTAGATATGCATCCAGATCTGTTTTTCCTTGAAATAGGGGTATGGAAACTCAAATATTGTTCAAATTGTCATCTGGTTGAGCACGCTCTCTATGGTTTCTCGGGGCATTTTATCTTGGTGATTGGTCCACTTCATCTTCATTGTTGTTTTCATCATGTGTGTTAATTTTTGCAATTCTTGATTAATTTCACTAGAACTTGTCATTGTTAGTAAAATAAAAATAAAACCTCATTTGCACACTCACAAAAGCCTCACAATTCTCTACAAGGAAAGTAGATATGGCACTCCACTCTACGCACGTGTTTTCACTCGAGAAAATATTAATATGGCTTTTTTCTTTCCCCTGATGTTCTCACACGCTCGCTATGTTTTTTTCCACTCCTTCTCTCGCATTTCAGTTCTTTAAGGAACTATCATAAGACTTATCGAACATGTTCAAGTGTGTCGATTAAAACCAAGGGTTAGTAAACAAAAGGAAAATAAACATAAGGTAGGCTTCGAATTAGAAAGAAAAAAGGAAATGAGTTACTTACTACACATAAATGCTTACAACTTCCATTCACCGAACAATCAAATTTTCTTCACGCCCAGTTGATGTTGTAAAGCTTGTTGATGTAGTGTGCATTGCCATTGCAATTTCTTTCCATATTTTTCAATTCTAGAAGTTGTTTTCTTCTTTTTTTTTGTTGAACTTTTTGAAACTGAAATTTCCTTTTTTAAATTTTTTGAAGTTTCTTTTTTTTGAATTTATATATTTTTTTGTTTTTGCACTCACAAAAGTTGTTTTCTTATTTTAGTCCAACCTAAGCTCTTATTACGATATGATATGAGGGAGCCCGTTGAAGAAGGTTTCCATTGATTGTGTCGGATCTAAAATAGAAGTAAGAATTCCTACATAGAAGTGTGGCAAAAAAAGAAGATGTTTATGGTAGAATTCATAGTGTTTAAGGAGCTAGAAATTGGTGTTGTTATGTAGAATTAAATTGGTGAAAATAGTGGCTGGAAATCTGGTTGTAAATGAAGGTTTAAAGAAGATGACAATGGTGAAAAAAAAGGTTGTTGGAAATTAAATAAAAATAAGAACAAGGAAGAACATATACTATAAAGAGTATAAACCCGAACCTTATACGTTCAATGCTCGAAGGACTTGGACCCATTGATTAAGAAATCAAGAACCCGAAGTATCTGGTGTAGACAACGCAAGCACAATGTTTGAAAAGTCCGGAAGTTCAATGAAGAACCAAATTGTAACACCCTAAAATAGAGCTCGGATGGATGTTATATTTTTTTGTCTAAAATAGATGATATTTCTAATTGTTTAAAATGAGATTTAGGGGACTAAAATCGAAACTTGTCTCGACTGAATGACTAATTAAAGAATTACCAAAAAGTACTAATTGTAAACTTGTGAGTTTGCCTGCAAATATCTATAGGAAATAAAGGTCTACACCATGTGGCTCTCTTAGGGAGATCGGTCAAATGCCTTGGACCTTCTTCCTCTTTCAATTCATTTTGACCGAATGTTAGTGAGAGATTTGGGATAAAAATTTATAGCAATTGCTTGGAAGATTTTAATGGATCGAGCCTTGTTTTCGATGAATCCTTCATGATTAATGGAATCCCATTTAATGTTAAGCAAGGTAACCATCATTTTATTGCTTGCCTCTTGTTAGTTGCTTACAAGTTTTGATAGAATGATTCGAATGGTTTGAACTTAACTATAGTTGACTAAATCTTGAGATGGAATTATAGTTTTAAAGAATGCTTGAAAGCATGATATCTCCATTGATTTTATGTGTATATGAATTGGAGATTGTTGTTTAATTGTGAGCTTGGATGTTTTGGTTAATTTGGTAGTATAAATTAAAGAAGACATTGCATTAATATGAATCAATGAATGGTGTTATGAATTCTAGAATTTTAGAACAATTAAGGAACTTGTTGTGTGCTAGGATTTAACCTTGATATATAGTAGTACTTACTGGAAATGTAATCTCTTGTTGAAACTGTTTCGTTAGGATAAATTGGGCTATGTTAGAACTATTTCTAATGGTTAAATGAGTCTAAAAATATGTACATTTGATTAAAGAAGTTGTTTTGTTAATTAGAGATGCATATGGGACTGTTTAAGTTCAGTTAATGCAGTTTGGGGGACTGCCCTGTTTTATATACAAAATTGAGACTATTTTTGGTTGACTCTGAATGAATGTTTTGCTGGATTTCAAGGCTATATTATGTAGAATCGATAGTAGGAACAACTAAGGTATTTGGAAGACTTGTTAGAGGGAAAATAAGGGCTGGAAACGAGTTATAAAGAAATTGCCCTGCTTTGTACCTGGTAAACAGTTTTAAAATCTGCACTAGCTGTGACTTTGGAAAATTGCTATAAATTGTATTGGTGGAATTAGAACCTATAATTTATATGGTTGAAAAGCTTGTCAAGTCTAGTTTCATTTAAAACAAGAGAAACTGAATTTCGAGTTTTAGAACAGCTTGTAGAGACAATTGTTCAAAGATAGTGTAATTTGACTAGTGGCAGAATTAGGTGTATCTTTAGATTAAAAACTGTATTAATTCATAAGAAGTAAAAATGCAAGGCCTATATGGTTAGAAAGCTAGTTGAGTTAGCTTTCCAACAGTGTAAACAGTTCAAAATTCTGATGTACGGAATTGAAGTTACGAAATTTTAAACGAGGGATGTGCAGTCTGCCCGACAGCAGCAACCATTTAAGATATTAGAAAATATCATGGAAAGCATGAATGTAGGGAAACTGTTTTGAGATTATATATAAACACATTTGATTTTGGACTATCGTGAGTATGTTTGTATACTATAGGCTGATTGATAAAATATAAATGTATATGTATGTGAATTTGAATTTGAATTTGATTGCAATATAACATGTTAACATACATACTTGCTGCCCAGCTTTGAAAGAATGTGTATATAGATGTGAAATTCGATTGATTCATGTTGAATTACATGCTTGCTGCTCCATTCTTGAGAAAATGAATGTGTGTATTTATAAGTTGTCTTGATGATTCATATTAAGGGTTGTCTTGATTCTAATATGTAGTTATAATGTTTTGCTATGTTAGGCCAAGAGGAAGCTAGGATGAGTTGGGAAAATAGGAAGATAATTGAGGATTCAAGAATCCCGTAACATCGGGATAAGAGTTGAGAGTAGTTTAAGTCTTGGGATAGGAGAAATCCATCCCAAGTACCCTTAATTACCTTAATTTACTTACTTGTTAATTAGAATATAAACGTTGCGCAATTAAGCTTGGAGGCTGGAGGTAAGTACTTTTATAGAAAGTACCTTGTGATTTAAGTAAGTAACTCGATAGTATTTTGGTGCTTGCACCCTTGACTCGATCATTAATTGCAAGGGATTGATTACCTTTGATAAAGGTCTTGATGTTAAAATTAAAGAACAACTTAATAAGCTTGAATATTAGGACATTCCCTCCTAATCCTGAAAGTTATATGTGATTGTTACCTATGAATTACTATAAAGTACATGTTAGAACAAACTATGCATCTTAAAGAATTCATTGGCACAAATTGTACCTATTTGAATAAATAAAAAGGAAAAGATAATAAATGAATCATATTTGAGTGCTAAAGAGTATAAATGATAGATCTTGAAGTATTGAATGATTGGTTAACAATTGAGCCTTAGTGGCCTTGTTGATAAAAATGTGGGCAATGCTCAGCTTGAACGGAAAATTCACATAAGGTGAATCCTGTTTACATTGAAAGGTATTGTAATGTGATTCGATGTGGATGAGAAGCTATTTGTTAAATGATTGAATCACCTAAGTAGTTGAGGTAAGCCTTGGTCTCGAGTCAATCATAGGTACAATTGGCATGCCATAGAGTCCGTCGAGCTCGCTAGTTAGGACTACGGTCCGCTTGTTGTTAAAGATCAAAATGGTCTATCTGGTACTATTGATGTACCCCTGGTTGGTATTATTTGTATACCCTTGTTTGGTACTTGGTGTACCCCTGATTCGGTACTCATTGTACCGCCTGTTTGTTACTGAATTTGGAGGATTCGGGTATCTGGGCTGGTATTTGAGTCTCAAGGCTGTAAATAAAGAAAGATTGGAAGTCTCTAACTCACTTGAGAAGCTTAATGTGTTATGAGTATTATAAGATTGAACCATAACTCTTGTTGATGGTCTCGTACACTGAAAGATTAATGGGACATGATTTTATGATTTCTTCATAATAGAGAGTAAAGTGGTTGTTGTGATGATAATGACCATTTGAATGGTCATGGAATCTAACAGAATGGTGGTTTACTTGATTGTTTATATATATTTCGAGTGATAGTTAATGTTTGATAAATATTCTAGATTCGAGATCATCATTGCTTGAACAATTCCGTAAGTTCATTTGAGTTGAACTTAATTGTAATTTAGTCTACTGAATATTGAGAAATTAAACATGAATATCATGAAGTTCTTGCATTGTCTAAACTGTTAGCTTGTAAGGATAGTTTGTATAATGTTATAATGCCCTTTTCTATGTTAAGATTCAACCTCGAATTAAGACTAAACTAATTTGAGTGCTTGTGGGACGATTATTTGATGGATAATGTCAACTATGATAAAAGCTCAATAAGGAGCAATTACGTTAATAAGTAATCACATTCACACAATAGATTGAGTAATTAAATTAAAGGAATGTGAGTTGTTGTAAATAATCAGTTAAATGAGTAGTTTAATTGGAATGAAATATGCTTAATAAACAAGCACAAGTCTGTGTTCTAGAGTAATAAGCTAGTTGCGATAATTGTTATGAAAAGTAATGACGGACCGAAACTGTTACTGCTTATTCAAATGGAGCTTATGGGGCTGCTTTTATAATGAGTAAACGGCCGTGGTTAAAGGAATGAAATTCCCAAACGTTTATATTGTTTTGGCATCCTATTGGATTGTCATAATGGAAAATTTGATAATTTAGAATTGTTTTTATTCAATGGATTTAGAATACTCGAAACTACCGTGTTTCGATTCTAGTTATAAATAAGACGTTTGAGTTGGCATAGTATAGATTACATGCTAAGTTGTGGTTGCTCTTTTGGGTATTTTGGTAGGGCAATATCTAGTGATTTTGAATGCTTATCTTCTAAGGGTGTAAACATGTGATAACTTTCGAGTTAAGTTAAATTACTTAGAAAAAAGGTTATTCTTGCCTCTAGTTGCCTTGAGCAATTAAAAAGAACTGGACAACGAGAATAAAGATTACTTACTGCAAAATAGCTTAGCTTAATAGCTTTAGCTATCATATGAGTAATCATTTGAATAAATACCTAGTAGATTAGTTGGGACATTGATAAAGGTCAAATGATAATTGATGTAGTTCGTGACTATTTGGAGGATAAGCCTTGTATATCTTTCAGGGGTACTTGGTTGATAAATTAATGATCTTGTAAAGAGTTTGGATAGCAAAATCCAAGAAAGCTTATAAGTCTTATTAATAAAGTAAGATTTATTATGAAGAAGTAAATAGTGCATAAGAGTAATAATCCATGATTGGGACCACTGTCTTAATAAAGGGGTTCTAAATCCTAGCATGATAAGTATAGCAAGTAGGCAACCTTTGGGGAATAACATAAATTTATGGGTTAATTCCTAAAGTTTGGCTTGAAGGCCGAAGCATATATTGTACGTTAGAGGTACGCTAGTTAAATACGAAATTGTGGGGAAAAAATTAGGCTTGGAACATTTGACTTAATTGATAAATTTGTTAAACCGTTGTTACTACCTCACTAAGTAAATTGTTTACTTATTAATGCTCCTTCGTTTTATTTTAGAGGTTTTACTTCAGCAGTTCTCAGAGTTAGAACGTGACTGCGGGCAATCACGTTGATCCGATTAGGACCTTTAGATTTCCTAGTGGTGGCACATAGTTGAGTTGTGTAACTAGTTGTTTTTCATGTTGAGTTGATGTATTTAAGTTTTATTTAATCATGGGTTGTAAAGGGCCTTAATTATTCTTTTATAGGTACTTATTGTATGAGCTAATTTGGGTGATGTGGTTGCTTGGTTAATTGATTTTAATTAAGCCTTATAAATAATACTTGGCTGATAAACACTAGGCTTAGACCTAGGCATGATAATCGAATCTAACATTATTAAGAGAGCTAGCCTAGTGATATGTTGGTGAAATAAGTAGAAGTTAGGCTAGCAATGAATTTAATAGATGGACCTATCACTTTAATGATATTGATTTTAAATTAGAAGGATGCCCTTTTATAAGTTAGCTTGATCATAGTTTAAGTTGGTAAGTTAATCATTCATACATCTGGTATGTGTGTGATGATATTGTACTCGGTCAGTAACAATGACGACATGTTAAATTCTGTTAGCATTAAGTTAAAATGCTCAATATATAAATGACCTATGTGATACGTCTATAAGTGCATTCTTAATGCTTGGAAAACTTTGGCTTTTGATTTGAAACTTTTTATTTGAGTTACCCAAAAGTTTTATTTCCCCTGATTTTGAGAATGCATGGTTCTTTGAGAATAGTTCGAACTCTGAATGTTTATGAAATTTTCCTACTCGGTAACTCTTCTTTATTCGGTTTTCTTCTAAACTGGGTTAGGGTATGTTACACAAATTGAGAGAAATTCTCACAAGTAAAATCTGATTTCATATGTTCCTCGATAATACAAAGTCTTAAGGATATATATAAGCCTAATTACAAGAAGGAATCAGATTGTTTGAAATTCAAAATAAAAACTTCCTAAATGCATCTAAGTATGGCGGCATAAGGAGTTACAATTAAGGAAAATATGATTGTTGGAATTTAAAGAACAAATCATATAAGTTCCTTCAAGGGCGCCTAAATTAAAGGGGGAAATCTGAAATCTAAAATTTGAACAATTTCCGCATGCTAATTGTTCAAATTCAAATGTGGAACCACTTGGCTTTATCCATGCAATGCCGCCCATGCTAAAGGAGGGAAATAGGATTTCGAATCTGCCATGCATGCGCACACATGTGCCATTGTTGCCATTCTTGGATGCCATGCACACACATGTGCCTATGTTGCCATGCTTGCTGGAGCTTTAGCTTGATGTACACTTACTGTAAGACACTCCCCCAAGTGTAGGTACATGTCCCTCCACCTTTCAGCTACCTTTGGACTCGTGAGCCAAAGTTGAGCTAAAATGAGCTGATTTAGTGTGTTGGAGCTGAATTGAGCTGAAAAACATTGTTGAGAGCTGTTTTGAGCTGACTTGAGCTGCTCACTTATTGTTGAGCTTCAATCGAGCTAGCTGGAAAGTCCTTAGCTGCCAAGTTTTATTATGCTACTAGAAAACATAAAGAAAACACACATAAACACAGTTAACTTAGTAAATAATATGCATATATATAAACTAAGTACATATTATGTCGTATATCAGCGTGCAACACATTGAATAGCTTATTATCTGAGGCTGAAACGTTAAGGAACAAGCTAGAAGCTTGAATGCATTTAAGTGAAAGAACTTCCCTGAATAACTTAGCCTTAGATCGAGTAATAGGTCCAGTTTGCATGATCTCTGGATCAGAAGTAGATGTGCTCACATCATCGAATCTTTCTTACTTGGAGTTAGCAGTAAGCATGTTACAAAATCCATAATAACCTTTTCCCTCCTCCATTGTGGAATTGAAATTGGTTGAAGTAATCCTGATGGAACTTGATGTTCTGCCTTTACTTGTTGGCAAGTTAAACATTTAGCAACGAAATCGGTGATAGCTCGTTTCATGCTAGGCCACTAAAATCGACTCTATATCTTGATACATTTTGTTGCCTCTTGGATGCATAGTTAAAGGACTGCAATGTTCCTTTGAAAGTATTTCCCTTTTTAATTTCTCATATTTAGGTATGTATACACATCCCTTGTAGTATAGGCATCCATTTGGTTTTATTTCAAAATCTTTAGATTCTCCATGTTCAACTTGCTTCTTCTTTTCCAAGCATTCTTCATCCTTTGCTTGTAACTCTTTAATTTTTCCTGTCAAAGTAGGCTTAATTTGAAGTTCAACCATCATTGCACCATTTTCCTGTAACTCCAACTGAGCATTCAATGTTCTCAAAGTAGAAAATGTTTTTCGGCTAAGTGCGACTGCTCCCACAATAGCCTTCCCCAGATGATAATCAATAATTACATCATAATCCTTGATCAGTTCTATCCACCTTCTTTGCCTCAAATTAAGCTCCTCTTGAGATAACAAGTATTTCAAACTTTTATGATCAGTGTAGATATAACATTTTTCACCATATAAGTAGTGACGCCAAATCTTTAAAGCAAACACTACTACAGCCAACCCTAAATCATAGGTATGATAATTTCTTTCATGAGTTTTAAGCTGTTGAGAAGCGTATGCCACCACCTTTCCTTCTTGCATTAATACACATCCCAAACCATTATGGGATGCATCACTATATATTATAAAATCATTTCCAAATTCTAGTTGTACAAAAATAGGAGCTTCCGTTAATATCTTCTTTAATTTGTCAAAACTTTCCTGACATTTATCTATCCAAACAAATGGCACATTGTAACACCTCGATTTTGGGCTTAGAAGTTTTGAGTTGGTTTGAGGGTCTGGTGGACCGAGAATAGGGATTCGAGTTAGTTTTGGGATTTAATTGAAAATAAATATTTTTGGAAGAGATAAAAATATGGAAAAATGTTCTAAAATATTTATTAATTATATAAATTATTTTGGTGGAATCAATTTTGGAAAATGAGTTTTGGAGGTTTGACGTTTTGAGACTAGTGACCAAAATGTAAAGTTGTAAAACTATTTTTAGTGATTGTTTTGTAAATGGATCAGAACTTTGAATCTTTAAGGGGCTATTAAACCAAAGCCTAATAACAGACTCTATCCCTTAATTGGATAATTTTAAAAAGGTTTTATAGAAAAAAATAGCTTAGAGAGAATTAATTGGTGATTAATTCTAAAAACAAATTTAACGTAACTACCTTTTCTCTCTACTATTTTCTCTCAAATTCTCTCCAGCCAAACATCAATATCTTCTTCAAATTTTTTAGGTAATCACTTGATTTGAGTTATTTTTAACTCTAAATTATTTTCTATCAAAACCTTATTGTTTTACTTTTGTTTTCTCATGTAAATCTATACAGTTGAGGGAAAACACTCCTTAGAGGTAAGGTTTCGTTCTTCTCCTCTAATGAAAGGTTCTATACTGAAGTTCCCAAGTTCTTGATCCTTTATAAGTGATTTTTAATGAGTTTTGATGATTAAGTTATGGAAGATTGGTTTAATTGGATTTAAATTGATGGATTTGATAGATCTTGATTTTGGATCAGTTTTGTGAAGTCTTTGATCAGAATAGAACATGATTATGATGTATTATCATGTTAAGAAGTTGATTTTAACAAATTAATCCTGGAACTATGTGAAACTCTAGTTGTTAAGGTTGCTAGTTTTGTGTTTTAGAGGAGTTGTTATGGTTTTTTTGTTACTGGTGTTAATTGGAAGTTGGGAAAGTCTTTTAAAAGTGTGTTGATGTTGTTAATCTCGCTGGGTAATGGCTGGAGAATATTTAGTTTGGTTTTGCCGATGTTTTCGGTAGTTTTCGGATGGTGATAGGTGGTAAATGGAAGATGTAATTGTGGAGTTGAGTTGCTGAGAATTTAGAAGCAAGGTTGTGCATTTATTCTCTATTCTTATGTGGTTAAAAGCAAAGGAGATCGATCCATCGTTTTTTGAGGAGAGTTGAAAGCTTCGGGAGTTTGTGATCGCTTCGGGAGTTTGTGATCACTTCGGCAAGGCAAGCGAAGCATGTCGGTGAGTGGAAATGGTTTTAAAAGCTTTTCAAAGGTTTGAAAGCAAGGTTTGGGGGTTTAGGTTAAGCTTGAAACGTTAATCTAAGCTCGGAAGTATGTATGGTAGATTTCACTCTCGGATTATGGTTCCCATGTTTTATTGAACTCATGCTCATGTTTGAAGATTGATTTGAATACCTATTTTTTATGCATATTTTGATATATAGAGATGATGCATATAGTTTATGATGATGATCTTATGTATGAGAAATTGATTTTTTAACACCCTCAACCTAGCTTAGAAGAAAACCGGAATCGAAGATGTCACTACAAAGAAAACCAGGAAGACAACCAAAATTTTGAAACTTTCCAAGCTAACAAGGCAAGTTAACAAAATTTCCTTTAATAATCTACAGACTTTATTAAGAAAACAAGCAATTATGATTACAATACAAGTTCACGTTTACAAAACATACTAGAACTCACAACAACTTAATTTACAATTATTTAAACTGTCCATTTATCTAAGACCTTACGGCTTTTATTCACTTGTCTTCTAAACATATACTAACATCTACAAAATTTCTTTTAGTGTATTAAGCTTCAAATCACATACACATACTCTTAACTTAGAATACCATAACCATATTGACATCCCAATACTATAGCTTCTTGAACATCTAACTACTTTATAAGCCTACCCGAAACCTCGACAATGTTAAAAATATAGTTATACTTTATCCATATTAGACACACACTAGTTCACATGAAAAACATAACCTTGGCTATGACCTTTGGCTCATGATTTGAATAATCAACTAGTATCATAAAGCTTTACATATATATTCGTCAAAACAACACCTCATTTTATACTTTAGCAACTTTACATAAGAAACCAAGAATGACTTGAACATCAAGCAACCCATACTCCTTTGATAACTTATAAGTCACCATTTGAAGCACCTTATAGAACGGTTCAATTCATTAATTATTACATTCTAAAGTTTTTGAATAAATTATACTAAGGTTATTCATATAAATAGCAACCAAGTGACCAACTCTAGATCTTAGCAAATATTTACAGACAAACAACATCTATATTACAGCTATATGCTTTCTTTAATTATGCATCAAAAACTTAACTTAATGCTAAGCGAGGTTTTTTTCACATTTTAACCACATATATACTAATAAGGTCTAGATATGTTACTCACAATTACTTATATACAAACCAGGATACCCTCATACTCCAAGCGAAAATACAGAAAATCGGCCGAAGTCAGTTCATAGCCGTGCAAAAGGAAAAAAATGAATGGTATCCGTTTGGTGGAAGAAGAACGAGAAATCAGCAAGTGAGCAATCGAGAAGGAGATAGAAAGCTGCAGGTTGGCTATTGAGGAAGAAAGGTAGTCTTTCAAGGAGACCATCGATCAAGAAAAGGAAAGAACTAGGCAAGAGATCAGCAAAGGAAAACAAACAATTAAATACGAGAGAGAAAATGTCGCCGCTTGGAAAAGAATGTCCATGAGTAGCCAGAATAGACTGTTAGAGATGCAAAGGTTGTACGACGACACTATCCAAAGTCTGGATCAGAGCTGAAGTCAGAATGTCGAGTTAGAAGAAAAGGTGGCAGAAATAGAACACTCATTTCGAACTTACTGTAAGAGGAATGGCTTCACCGAGCTACAAGAAAAGAAGCGTGAAGTAGGCACGTTACGAACCCGGATTGAGTCCCTTGAAGCAACTGTTTAGGATTATAAGGAAAGAATCAGTGTATTCGAAGAGGCTGCAGCCGGAGGGGACATTATTGGCAAAGAAGACTACGTGACGCTGCCCAGATGGTGCAGGATAGGGACCAATATTACGCGAACCTAATGGTGGACATGCAGTGAGTCGCCAGGCATGTGAGTGACTTAGCTATCGAAGCTGAAGCACTCCGACCTTTCGTAGCCCCAAGCATGGAACAAGCTCCCAGGTTCATCAAGCTGCTCAGGGCTATTGGAAAATTAGGAGATAGAGCTAGGGCTTATCTGTAGGACTTTGTATTGTAATTAGGACTCTTTTGTATTATGGACCTTTATTTTGTAATATGAACTCTATTGTAATATAGGTCCTTTAATTCCCGTGGAAGTAGTTCAAAAGGGTGATTACCAACGGAATCAGTACCTTTATCTGCATATATTCTTGCATTGCATCATGACATTCGCATCATTATACACACACTTATTTTCCTTGCAACCATATTAATGTTATAAATATTGTGGCAATGTGAAAATAGAAGTTAAGCCGCAATCATTCATCATCCATATCTTACCCGACTACAAAGCAAGCTCATGGAAGACAGGATAATCAGTCTAGAGAAGGGACAAAGAGAGCTGGAAACAAGATTTGATGAGGCCCAAAGAAGCCTCAGTGACCAGATTGCTCAGTCACAAGCGCCGATAGTGTCCGACATAACCGCGTTGTTGGCTAAGAGCCTCGAAAAAAGAGTTAAAGGAAAAGTCGCTCAAGAACCGGAAAGTACCCCAGTTCATAGTAAGAGTCAAAGGGTATATATTGACCCTGCTGGGATGCCTGCTAACCTTCAGGTAGCGGCATCTGAGACCCAACCCCTGGACACTGAAGCACTCTATGAGGAGGAGGTGCCAGGCCTGAACTTGGTCGAAAGGATCAGGACAGAGGTAGAAAAGAAGTGGGAATAGAGGTTTCGCCTCATGGAGGAAAGATTTAAAGCCCTGCAAACTATGGAAGAATCAGGAAATGATGTAGTGACTTGAGTCTGGTATCCGACCTTGTCCTGCCACCTAAATTTAAAACACCAGAGTTCGACAAATACGATGGAACCACGTGTCCTTCTGCGCACGTAACAATGTACTGCCGGAAGATGGCGACCTACCTTAAGGATGAGAAACTATTAATTCACTGTTTCCCAGACAGCCTAACTGGGACGGCGTTGCAGTGGTACACCCATTTGAACCGAGTAAACATTAAAACATGGAAAGATCTTTCAAGAGCATTCATCGAGCAATACAAGCACGTAACAGACATGACACCCAGTAGAATTATGTTGGAAAATATGGGGCATAAGTCCAATGAAAGTCTACGACAGTATGCTCAGAGGTGGCGGGAAGTGGCCGCCCAAATTCAACCACCCCTCCTAGAACATGAAGTTACGCCATTATTCGTTAATACTCTGAAGGGGACACTGTTTGATCGCCTCATTAATAACACGACACAGAGTTTTGCTGATTTAATTAGGACCGGGGAGTCCCTCGAATTGGCAATCAAGAGTGGTAGAATTGATAGTGGGGAAGGGTCTCGAAAGTACAACAAGAAGAATTAGGTGAACGCCGCCAGTACTTACATTGCCCCGAGTACTTCCATTGCCCCGAGTACTTCCATTACCCTGAAGAATTTTACAGTCTTGCAACCACAAGCGTCTACGGGGAAAGCGCAAAGCTCGAATCAAAGAGAGGAGAGAACCCCGAGAAAGGAGAAAGAGAGGCAAACTTTTACTCCACTACCCGTTCCGTACTCTGAGCTCTACTCTCAGTTGTATGAAGCGGACCTGGTCCGTCCATACTATGTTACTCCGTTCAAACCGCCATTCTCATCCTAGTATAACCCGAGCGCACATTGCGACTATCACGGTGGTGCCCTTGGTCATCCCACCGAGAACTGCCTTGCTTTCAAAAAGCTTGTGCAGAACTTAATCGATCCTGGGATATTGAAGTTTGAAGAATCAAGTGTAGCTACTAACCCATTGCCTAATCACAGGAACATGAGAGTAAATGTTATTGAGGAATGCTTTACCAGGAAGATTAAAGATGATGTGTCAGAAATCAAATCTCCTTTGCGGTGGGTATTTCAGCAATTGTGCATGGCCCATGTGATCGACAGAGGCATGGTAGTAATACAGAAGGGATGTGGAGTGTATTGCGAATTCCATCAAGACGGAGGACACGACATCCAATAGTGCGACGAGTTTAAGAGATTGGTACAACAATTGATGAATGACAAGCAAATAGGAATTCTTTGAAGAGCCTACGGGAAGGAAGGGGTCAGACATACATATGACGGATAGCCCCAACGTTAAATACGAGAGAGATAGACCTCTTATCATCTCCTCCAGGCCGGAGAGTGCAGGTGCCTCCCAAGGAGAAACTACTAAGATAACTCCCAATATCATCATCTCAGCACCATCCCCGTTCCCATTCAAGGATATGCGGTAAACTCCCTGGAACTATGCTGTAAATGTGACCATACCAGAAAAGCCAGGATTTGGTGAAGTAAAAGGCTTACACCGAAAGACGAACAAGGCAAGAGTGATGTAAATGTCGGTGAGGTGGGCCATTTCACGAGGAGCGGCAGATGTTACTCCTCTTAGACCTTGAGGGCTGCTGAAGTGGCCAAAGATAAAGGAAAGGATACATCGGTTACCCCCGCGCAGATATTCAGTGACGAACCACTCCCAAAGATAAATAAACCAGTAACCGAGGCTCAGGCCAAAGAATTTCTAAAATTCCTGAGACATAGCGAGTACAACGTAGTGGAACAAATACGAAATTAACCGGCTAGGATCACAGTGCTAGAGTTGCTCTTAAGTTTAGAAAGACACCGTGAGGCACTATTAAAAGTACTAAACTAGACTTTTGTACCCCAGGACATTTCTGTATCAAAACTGGATAGGATAGTGGGGCATATCATTGCCTATAACCATATAACATTCAGTGATGATGAGATCCCCGAGGGTGGAATGGGGTCCACCAAAGCTCTTAACATCACAACCCACTGTAAAGGGTATGTGTTACCGGGGGTATTGATTGACAACGGGTCAGCACTGAACGTACTACCTATGGTGACCTTGCAAAAGCTACCAATAGATAATTCTCACCTAAAGCCCTGCCATAACTCTGTGAGATCCTTAGACGGCACACAAAGAGGAACACTGGGAAAAATTGAGGTTCCTCTATTGATCGGGCCAACGGAGTACGTGATTGACTTCGTGGTGATGGACATAAAACCATCGTATAGCTGCTTATTGGGAAGGCCATGGATCCACTCTGCAGGAGATGTCCCCTCATCACTACATCAGAAATTAAAATTCGTGATCGAAGGCAAGTTGGTCACAGTAGAGGCTGAGCAGGAAATTATTACTTCGATGACATCAGAGGCCCCCTACATTCAAAATGATGAGGATGTTGCAGAATGCTATTTTCGAGCGTTAGAGCTAGTAAATGCCACAGTCGTCACGAAAGGTAGTCGGATCCCCTATCCCAGGTTATCTAATTCTACCAAGATGACCGTTGCTGAAACTTTGGGCCGAGGATCCAAAGCAGGGAGAGGGCTAGGGAGAAGATTGCAAGGGAACTTACGAGCCAAGAGTGTGATAACCAAGAAGGACCGTTTTGGGTTGGGTTACAAACCAAGTGTCCAACAAAGAAAGGAAGAATACAAGAGAAAAGAAGAACAGAGAAGAGCCAGATTTAAGGGAGAAGACATTCCATGGAGACCAATGTCTTTCCCTAGTTTGAAAACCACTTTTGTCTCCAGAGGATTCTGCCAACCAGGAAAGGAGGCTGAGGAGGCAATTAAGGAAAATGACATACTCAAAGAGAAAGAAATGTTTAATGAATCACTTGACGGGATGTCCATCAACATGATAGTTGAAAATGACCAAGTCAGTAGTATGTTGACCAACATCCGCCCCTGCCATCCCTGGGAAACTCTTGATAACTGGAGCCACATTGATCTACTTGTGGTTTTTAGGACTAGATCAGAGTAATGCTCCGAATCAACCTTTTTATTTTTTCCCATAAACAATGGGGATCTCTTGTATAGGGCACCTATGTTAACTTTTTGTTTGAAATGAAAATATCTTCTCCGTTTTCTTAAATGCAAATGTCTCATTTATTTCATTCTTTCATTCTTCATGTTCATTCACTTCATATAAAACCATTCTCTTCCCAATACATTCATTCTCATTTAATGCAGGTCTCCCATGATTGACTGTATGAATGATGCCGAATCCAATCCCGAAGTAGATTTTGAATACCCCGAGATCTCAGAAGGAATTGGGGAAAAGGATGATAAGATAGAATGCGAGGTCCCTACAGAGTTGATGAGGATGGTGGCCAACGAAGAAAGGCAAATCATGCCCCACCAAGAAGAAACAAAACTTGTAAACTTAGGGACTGAAGAATAGAGAAAAGAAGTAAAACTAGGGATGACATTTTCCTCAAAAACCAGGAACGAACTGATAACCCTACTTCAGGAATTCAAGGATGTTTTCGCCTGGACTTATCAAGATATGCCAGGTTTGAATACTGACATAGTTGTACACAAACTACTGACGAAGCCAGAATACAAACCAATACAGCAAAAACTCCGGAGAATAAGACCAGACATATTGTTAAAGATCAGAGAAGAGGTAAAAAAATAGTTTGATGTTGGCTTCTTGGAAGTGGCCAAATACCCTGAATGGGTTGCAAACATTGTACCAGTACCGAAGAAGGACGGGAAGGTCCGTATGTGTGTAGATTATAGGGATCTTAACCGAGCCAGCCCTAAAGACAACTTCCCTTGCCACATATCGACACGCTGGTTGACAACACCGTGGGACACTCATGGTTCTCATTCATGGACAACTTTTCAGGGTACAACCAGATAAAGATGGACTCAAACGACATGGAGAAAACTACATTCATAACCATGTGGGGCACTTTTTGTTACCGGGTGATGCCTTTTCAGGCTCAAGAATGCAGGGGCAACTTACCAAAGAGCAATGGTGACTCTTTTCCATGGCATGATGCACAAAGAAATAGAGGTATACGTGGACGACATGGTCGCTAAGTCCCGAACAGAAGAGGAACACCTACAGAACTTAAGAAAACTACTCCAAAGACTACGAAAATACCAGCTGAGGCTTAATCCTGCCAAATGCACATTTGCCGTTACTTCTGGAAAACTCTTGGGATCGTGGTGAGCAGAAGAGGGATTGAGATCGATCCAGATAAGGTGAAAGCCATCCAGGATCTCTCACCACCCCATACTCAGAAGGAGGTTCATGGTTTCCTAGGGAGGCTAAATTATATATCTCGTTTCATTTCCCAATTAACTGATAGGTGTGACCCAGTCTTCAGACTTCTTAGAAAGAATAATCCTGACGAGTGGGATAAGGAATGTCAAGAAGCCCTAGAGAAGATCAAAAGGTACCTAACAAATGCTCCGATTTTAGTCGCGCCGGTACCAGACAGGCCTTTAATCCTCTACCTGACAGTCTTTGAGAATTCAATTGGTTGTGTATTGGGGCAACACGATGATTCAGGGAAAAAGGAGCGAGCCATCTATTACCTAAGCAAAAGTTCAATGATTGCGAAGCGCGGTACCTGCCAGTTCAGAAGCTATGTTGTGCTTTAGTTTGGGCTACCAAGCGGCTTAGGCAGTACATGCTATACCATACTACGTGGTTGATATCCAAGCTAGACCCCTTGAAGTTCCTAATGGAAGCACCAGCACTTACGAGGAGGATGGCCCACTGGCAGATGCTCCTATCCGAATTCGACATTGTGTATGTAAGCCAGAAAGTCGTAAAGGGAAGCGCCGTAGCGGATTTCCTAGCTAGTCGTGCTTCAGACGATTATGAGGCGTTGAACTTTAATTTCCCGGATGAAGACTTAATGTGTATTACAACCGAGGAAGAGGTTTCAGACGATAATTCATGGAAGCTTTACTTTTCTAGAGCCTCCAACGCCCTCGGACACGGGATAGGGGTCGTGCTGATTTCTCCCGAGAATGTCTATTATCCCTTCACTAGCAGACTAGAATTCTTCTGCACCAACAATATAGCCGAATATAAAGCTTGTGTTATGGGACTGAACTCAGCTATTGAATGAAAGATTAAGGAACTTCGAGTATTCGGAGATTCATCCTTAGTGATTTACCAATTACGTGGAGAATGGGAAACTAGGGATTCGAAGCTGGTCAAATATTATGAATTGATCCAAGAGCTTACCAAGGAGTTCAAAAAGATCAGCTTCAATTACCTTCCCAGAGAAGAAAATCAGATGGCAGACGCATTGGCAACCTTGGCTTCCATGTTCAAAACAAACATAGGGGCAGAAATGAAGCCCATTGAGATGTAGACTTTTGAAAGGCGGGCTCATTGTTGTAATGTGCAGGAAGAGATTGATGGCAACCCGTGGTACTATGACATCTTGCAATATGTCAAGCTTCAAAAGTATCCCGAAGTGGAAAATGACAATGACAAAAAAACACTCAGAAAAATGGCATCAGGATTCATCCTGGATGGGGAGATCCTATATAAAAGAGGCCATGATCAGACATTGTTGAGATGTGTGGATGCCCGGGAGGCGAAGGAGATTTTAGCCGAGGTACACGATGGTCTATGTGGGATGCACGCCAACGGGCTATCTATAACCCGAAAAATTATGAGGTATGGCTATTTCTGGTCGACCATAGAGGGAGATTGCATCGATTACGCCAGGAAATGCCACAAATGCCAAATTTATGCTGACAAGATTCACGCTCCTCCATTACCTTTACACACCATGAAATCTCTGTGGCCTTTTGCAGCGTGGGGCATGGACGTCATTGGGCAGATTCACCCGAAGGCTTCCAACGGACATCATTTTATTTTGGTCGCCATAGTCTATTTCACTAAGTGGGTGGAGGCAGCATCTTACGCCAACATCACAAGGATGACGGTATGCAAATTCCTAAAGAATGAGATCATTTGTCGATATGGTTTGCTAGAAAGGGTCATCACCGACAACGCTTCCAATCTGAATAACAAAATGATGACGGATGTGTGCAACCAATTCAAGATAACACACCATAATTCCATAGCCTATCGTCCCAAAATGAACGGGGCAGTGGAAGCAGTAAACAAGAACATAAAGAAGATCATCGCGAAGACAACAGATACCTACAAGGATTGCCACGAAAAGCTGCCATTTGCCTTTTTCGCCTATAGGACGTCCATTCGCACATCGACAGGGGCAACACCCTATTCTTTAGTGTATGGTACCGAAGCAGTACTCCCCATTAAGGTGTAGATTCTGTCGCTCCGGGTCTTAAATAAAGTAAAATTGGAAGAATCCGAATGGGTGCAAGCCAGACTCGACCAGTTAAATCTCATCAAAGAAAAGAGGCTAAAGGCCATCTGCCATGGTCAAATGTACCAAAAACGAATGATGTAGGCATACAACAAGAAGGTGCGCCCAAGATAATTCAGAGAGGGGGATCTGGTGCTTAAGAAGATCCTCCCGATTCAGAAAGATTCTCGAGGAAAGTGGATGCCCAACTGGGAAGGGCCATACGTGGTTAAAAAGGCCTTATCCGGAGGAGCCTTAATCTTAACTGAAATGGATGGAGACGAGCTGAAAAGCCCTATAAATTTTGATGCTGTTAAGAAACACTATGTTTGAAAAAGAAAAAAAAAAGAAAAAAAACAAAAGAAAAAAAAGAAAAAGAAAAATGGAGAGCTCAGGGCGAAAATCCGAAATAGGGCGTCTTGAAGCAAACGAAGGATCCGAGTCGAAAACCTGTAAAGGGCGGGCGGCTCAGATAAATTGAGAGGTTGGATCTCCAGAGAGAAGGGTCGTCCCCATAAGCCCCGTGAAGAAGAAGCTTCAGGAAAAGATTCTACGCCGGTTGACGGGATCATGTATCACTCATACTGTGGATACTGCCAGGTTTTGCATTTCAGGTTTTGCTTTTCCTTTTCCTCGTGTTTGCCATGACCCTCTCAAAATTGTTCAAAATCCTTAATCGTAATAAAATCATATTTTGAGCTTCCATTCCTTGTCTTCTTGTTACTTACCATAAACATCATACAAATAAGTTAACATAGGCTTATGATAAACAAGAGATTTCTGAGCATTGCTATGATCTAACCTTAAAGATGCAGGTGGTTAGAAAATAATGTTAACCTTGTCCTCCAGCTGCCTACATGATGTATGTTGAAATAGGGTGAGCAGAAGGTTTCGAGCACAAGAGTAAGATGACCAATGGCACATGCCCTGTTCGTTTAAAGAAAGCATTTGAGATAGCAAGAGAGATTTCCCAGGTGAAAACCATGAAGGGCACCCAAAAAAAGAGAAAAAAAAAAGAAAAAGCAAAAACAAAAGAAAAGAAAAAACAACACAAAAAAATACACAAAAACCAAAATCCCTAAGGTGAAAACCCGAAAGGGCACTTTAGAACCCCAAACCAGAAATTTAGAAAAAGAAAGGTTGGAATGGTTAAACCCGACAGTGAAATAGGGTATCGCCGCTAGAAGAAGAAAAAAGGAGAAAGCAAGCAACGTAGGGTCGAGATTGACTGAGGACTAAAGCAGGCCCACCAAGATATTGACACTCATGCATCATGAATAGTTAGACATCCCTAAGATTAGGAGCATGCTAACTCATTTGTCATAGTATTTTGTCTTATTCTAGACAGGTATCTACAGATTCAAAGAAGCATCGGTAGCCATTTTGGCGTGAATCCCAAATGTGAAGATAAAGGTTCTATATAGGAAGGGCCTATATTTTCAAATGCTCGCAGCGAGAGGTTCTAAATAGGAAGAATCTGCCGCTCCGAGGCTTCAGATGCTGAAAGTTTTATGTAGGAAGGGCTTGCAGCTCCAGGGTGAAGACTAGCAGTTCTATATAGGAAGAACTCCCAGCCGAAGGAATTCACCCATGGAACAGAGAGTTTTATATAGGGAAAACCCGCTGTGTTAAAGGCGAATAGTCCTATATAGGAAGGGCTCTGAGCTTTACTATCTTAGAGTGAGAGGTTCTATATAGGAAGAACCCGTAGCTCTGAGATTTTAGAAGCTAAAAGTTCTATATAGGTAGGAATGATGGCTATAGGGTTTGAAGACTAGCAGTTCTATATAGGAGGAACTCCCAGTCGGAAGAATCCATCCGTGGCGTAGAAGGTTTTATATAGGAAAAACCCACCGCGTTGAAGGCGAAGAGTTCTATATAGGAAGGACTCCAAGCTTTACCGTCTCAGAGTTAAAAGTTCTATATAGGAAGGACTCATAACTCGAGGCTTCAGAGTGAAGGATTCTATATAGGAAGGGTCTGTAGCTCCAAGATCGGAAGGTGAAGAAGATCTATATAGGAAGAACTTACGAGCCCAAAGATTCAGCCGAGGAAAAACGAAGAGTTCCAGAAGAACATGTGTTTCCAAAGGTACAAACAAGGGAGTCGGATAAAAATGAGTGCTTATAAATCTTTGCTTTGTTCCAGTTCCACGAGAACAAGCAAAGAGGGGCAATTATAATCACTCATTTTTATATGTTGTATAAATATTGTATTAATATATGTTAGTTTAATAATTAACGTATTATTATTGCATGTATGCATATCATATTATGTGTCTGTTATATATGTGTGATTAATGTGTGACATATACGACTGCATGCATGTTATACGTACTATGGGTGTATATGTTAATATTTATAGTCTATGGATGTCATATGTGTGTTTATATTTTATGTGTGCATTGTGTGTATGTGTGGGTATTCATGTTAATTATACGTATAGCTATATGCATATGTGATGGTATGTGATATTAATTAAGGAGGTATTGCGTATTAATGTTTGCATGTTACGTATATGTGTACTTGTATGTCATGTATATGTGTGCTTGCATGTATGTACATCGTATGTATATGTCATTATTATTATTATTATTATTAGTAGAGTTGGGCTAAATTAAATACAAATAAATGGATATATTAAAACCCAGACAAATTAAATGTCCAAGTCCATTATTACAAATCAAAACCCAAAATTAAAATTACAGAGCCCATTTTTGGCCCCAATCAGATTAAGCTAACCCTAATCATCATTTTTCCTTGCGCAGCCCAATCTGAGTCGTTGGATCAGATTTTGATCCAACGGCCCTGATCGAAAAGGGAGAACCTTCCAGAGGGCGCCTGCGACTCACTCACGGGGCTGCTGGACTTCCACTCGCGCGTGGCTTCCACACGTTGACTTCTCAGATATCAAGATGCCACGTGGCTTCATCTTGGGCATTCCTACTGATTTCCAAATTGCATCAGAACTTCCCTTTCTCGTGCAAATCCAACTGTTGGATCAAATCTGATTCAATGGCCCTGGGAGCTTCTGGCAGAACGGTCACCACCACACCATCCCACCATGCCGGCCGTACCAACCACCGCACTCAGAGATCACTAAAGACAAGGAAAATCAGATTTTTTGTCAGTATCAAATCAACCCAAAATATGTATTTGACATATTTTCTACCAAACCAAAAAAGGGGGGATATATATATCAAACAAGTAATCTGTAAAAAGGGGTGGTCTTTTTTTCAGTTGTAAGGAGCTTCCAGAAATGAAAAAAAAAGTTTCATCCTCCCGTTATTTTTTTCGAACATACAAAAAACATACAAAGGTATCCATCCACCTTGAGTGTTGCATGCATGCATATGTTCTAAAAACAACAAAAGAAAAGGAGTGGGGATATTACCTTCAGTCGTCAGTTCTCCTACCGACAACAAGCCTAAATATGGTGAGCCGGCTAAAAGGGGGAGACGTTCTTTCGGTCTCGATTTAAAAAAAATAGTTTCCGCTTCGTATTTTTCTTAGATCTAGGCGAAAGGGGGAGTCTTTGTATAGATCTAGGTTCAGATTCAGGTTCGGGTTGGAGTGAGGTTTGTTTTGGTTCGTCAGCGCTGACTAGCGGCGGATGGCCGCCGGTTTCTGGGTTCGTCTAGGGTTTGAAGATGGCTTTTGATAGAAAATGAGAGAGTGGGGAGGGGGATATTATCCTAGGGCTAAAAAATGGAAAAAATGAATAATGGGGGCCGGTTATCAGTTTTATAGAGGGGAAATAAAAATAAAATGGGTAAATACCATCCTAAATCCCCCCGCATTCTTGAAATTTTCAGTTCTGTCTTGCCGCATGGGATATTTGCAGCCCCAGTCCCTCTTCTTTTTGAAATCTTTCAATTTAGCCCTCAAATAAACCGAATTCAGATTTCGAATGGTTTAATTACCCCACAGGCCATTCCGCGTTTTCAAACTTTGCACTTTGAGCTTGCCCCTTGGTCATATTGCATATACAGTCCCTGCAAGTCTGTTCCAGTTTTTAATTAAATCCCTGAATGTGTTTTCGTATATTTAATTTTTGCTTCACGATTTTCCTTTTGTTGCATTTCGGACCCTTCTCATGTTTGAATGTTTGTGTCATTTAATTTCTATCACATGTTGTCAGCAAGTTCATTTTGTTTATACACGTACTAATATCACGTTTATTTGTATATTTTGGGTTGTGCCTTCTACGTTGTTTATTTTGTTTGCTCGTATTGTACATGTTCGTTTGGTATGATTAGTTGACTTGTACTTAGCGTGTTTGTATCTTAGCATGTTTGGGTTGTTCACTTTATTTTCAGTTTACATGTTGGTACGTTTTTTTGTTTGCCACGTTTATTTTTTATATTATGTTTTTGTGTTTTGATTCGTTCGTTCATCGTAAGTAGGTTTGTTTTAGATATTGTTTTTGTTCTTTGTACATCATGTTTTTATATACCCACATGGATTTTCGTATCTTCGTTTTTTAGGATATATGTTCGTGTGTTTCTTGGTGCTATAGAAATGTCGTGTTTTTTAGTCTATGCATATAAATTGTGTTGTATGTCAAATATCAAGCATTAGTTTTTATTCTAGCATGTTTTTTGTGTCATACAACGCCATGTATATGTTATCCATATTTTAGTTGTATTTTTTCTTAATGCGTTCAAGCATGTTGAGTTTAATTAATTCTGTTTTGGAAGCATGTTTTTTTTATCTTGTTCGTGTTTGCTTTGCTTTATTATGATTTGTCTTTTTACTCGTGTATTTTATTATTTTTTTGTTTAATTTTGTAACATTCATGCTTTTATATTTTAGTACCATGCCAATGCCATTGTACGTTCTATGTTTTATTTTCTAAGATTTCATATCGAGATATATAAACTGCCAATGCGGTGCCCTTTTATCCGAGCATAAATGGGGCCAGTATCAGGCGTAGTGATAGTGGTTAGGCGTTTACTCTCGAATAACGGGCCCTTTAAAATCTACTCGCACTTATAACCAAATTTTAAATTGATCGTCATTTTAATCCGGAAAGTTTAATATTAATAAAGCGGTAATTATTAAAGTACCAATTTTGGGCGATGTGGGGGTGCTAGTCCTTCCCCATCCGTAACCGACTCCCGAACCCAACAGTTTTCAAATCTCCGGTTTTATGGTGCCTGGCCTACCTAAGTGGTCGGTGGTGACTCCTCATTTTTTAAATAAAATACGACATTTTTAAAACCCTACGGAATAAATATTTTAATACCCGAAAGACAATAAACACCTTGAAAACTTCATTTTTTAGTGAAACAGATATCGCTACAGATTTGTATGAACTGATCCATGAGTTAAACAACATTTAAAGACTGCCCTGTTCGAGTATAACATGAAAGGGAGTTGTTTTGGAATTAACATGTTAAAGGGCTGTTGGGAAATGAATTAGGGACCAAAATTGTATGATAATTTGGTAGTAAAGGGCTATACTAATCGTAAGAAATAGGGGAATGATGTATTAAAAAGACTTGGTGGCAGATTTAAGCAAATGTTAGAGAAATTGGATGCTGCCCTGTTTTAGATTAAGCAAAATCTAATAGGGACTGCTATGTATAATTGTGATTTAACCAATGACTTGAAGTGTTAATTATGGAACTAAATGAAATGGTGGAAAATATATGTATGTAAGCATTAGGAAATTCAACCTTAAGGCTTCTTTGAGCATGTATATGATAAATAGGTAACAATTGAATGATCATGAAATGATTCTAATGCACCATTGAATTGTTGTTATAAATAGACAAGAAGGGAGTTGAACAAGGGGATGAAAGGCTGAAAGGAGTGATGATTCATGATCAGGAATAGCGCGACTTTTTGTGAGTGTAAACTATGTGTTCAATTAAGCTTAAGGTTGTTGAATTAGCTAAATTTTGATGATTAACATCTAAGACTCGAATGTTTATCTGTGCTATTGCTTGCTTGAATCTCGGTAAGGTGAGTACACCAAGGTAAGTACGTATGTTAGTTAATAAGTCAAGCATGAATGTAAGATTGGTGGATTTTAGAATACAATTGAAAGTATATTAAATAGATGATTGGTTACTTAGTGATATAAAGTTTATATAGACTTATTGAAAACAATACGTAGAGCCTTGATTAGAATTGGTCCTAGATAGATTGGCATGCCAATAGAACCTCTGAGCTTAGCTTGAATCGGACTACGGTCCCTTGATTGGTACTATTGTACCCTTGTAATATCTGGAAAATAATATGAATTTCAATGGTACCAAGGTGCCATTGCTTGTTGATGATTGTGATTGAATTTGTAAATCTAGACTGATAGCTAGTCAAGGCCTTTATGATCAACTATAGTTGTGTGTATAATTGACCACTGGAGTTGTTTGTTTTGCCTTGTTGAGTAACTTTAATGAGCTGTAAGATGGTGTAAAATCCTTCTTTAGAAGCATGGATTGGTTCGAATGAATTAAGGACAAACTTGAAATAAATTTCTTACTCAATGTCTAGTGAGCATGATATCTAGGTGATCAAATGTTAAAAATATTTAGGGATAGTCTTAATTGAATTATTTATGATTTTGAGCAACTAAACAATAACTAGTTTGTTATGATACTTTACACTCAATTCTTAAAGTGAATTACAAGACTGACTAGCAAATTGCTCCCCTTAATAATTTTCAGGTAAAGTTGATTTTGTTTAAGATCGGGAGGCTAAACAAGGTCACTAAGAGCTCAAAAGTATGTTGTAATTACTTTTGTTAGACTCCTAGAAGGTGGCACTAGTAATTGTATAATAGCTAAGTTATGTTAAACATCTGTAGATGGTCTGTATAAGCTTGTAAATTCCTTAAACTTGTGGTTGCTTGTATCTACTTGCTTGTTGCTGATGTTTTTGGTTGCTTGGGCTTTTTGGTTGAAAGTTACCATGACATATGAATGATCTTAGTAGGAGTAATGACAATTTAGGGTATTATCTTGTTAATGCTAATTGATTCATGTATGGAAAATTCCTTATTTAGTTTTGTATGTAAATCAAACATAGGTTCTAGGTTAAGAAACAAAAAGGTATTAGTGAAACTCGGCCAAAAGATAATATCTCATGTTGTCTTATGATTGAATGGTCTGTCTTTCTACATAATAGATTTTGTTAGTAACTAGGAGTAATTCACTTTGATTATATCGTGTTTGCATTATTCAAATCTTAAATTTTAATAACCTAGAGATGAGAATTTAATCTTGTTATTGAAATGGTACTATAAAATAGTTAGAAACCTTATAGGTCCTTGGTTGATGTTCAAATTTTATGAATTTGGTAATGCTATTGTCATTTTCTCCCTTACTTGTGATCACTTGTACCCTTTTACTTGAGCTAGTTCGATTACTATCTGACTTAGTAAGTTGATTTGTTTTACTCTAGTTGGCATAGGTCCTAAGCTAGATGGGAGGGTATTACAACGGCAATAGTGGAGTAAAAATTAATCAACAAGCTTCTACCAAATGCCCAAAAAGACCCTAATGAGCCATCAGCCACCACCCTTCGAAGGCTGCAACCGGATACTGATGCTGGTGCCTCCTCCTGCCCTGCCAAGAAACAAGGGTCCGCCCCAGACAAAGGCAAGGGCATCATCATCCAAGAACCACCACCCCAATAACTCCCTAGGTTAGTTTTTATTTTTATTTTTTTGTTTAGTTATTTTCATATTTTATTTGCATATTTTAATTTGCTTTTCCTTGATATGTTTTGCCTTTTATTTTCTTTTTGCATTAGGGACAATGCTCCTCTCAAGTTTGGGGGAGTTCAAACCCTTATATATTAGGTTAAATTTAAAATTTTAAAATTTTAAAAAATAGAACATTAATTAGTCTAATATGCCTGATAGGCTCCCTTTGCTATGATTCCTTTGATTCTGAGTCTACTGCTGCGTTGATCATGACTTCTTATGATGAATCTATGTTGATGTTTTGCAAGGTGTTAAGAGCTTTCAAGTTTTTGAACTTAATGATAGATTTGTTGTAGCCCTTAAAACCACAAATTGCGTGCAATCTAACACTTAAGAAACCTTAAGGATGCTCGAGGTTGACTTTCTAATGCTATAGTATGAATCAAAAGAAAATGAACTTAAATGCTCAATGAAGCAAAAAAAGGCTAAAAACTCCTTGGCAAATCAAGAAAATAAATTAAGACTTGTTAATTTAAGCAAAACTGTCGAGGGAGACTCTTCTATGTATCTTGCTATCTTAGTATAGTAGGTGAGTTGTGTTTGCTCCATTTAACTTTCCCTGGTAGGAATAGTAGTACTGACAAAGGGTGAATGAAAGTCTTCACGAGATGACACTGCTTTTAGGGCTCGGGGATGGGCTATTTGCTCCACTCCATTTTTAGGTACCAAAGGGTTAGTGTTATAAGCTGAAGCCCCATGGATACAGTTTTCAAACGTAAATAGAACAGGGAGTAAAAATGTGCTGATAAAGGAAAACTAATATGTTGAGGTAGAAAAAAAAACAATCCTTAAGCTTCTCTAAGGCTATTAAGTAATGAATGCATGTAACTGAGCACACATTGCACTTACAGTAGAATTAATCTTTTGAATAAAACTATAAGCTCTAATGCATTTTCTTATCATCAACATAGCCGATGAATGAATTACTGTTGCATCATAACCTAGAATCATTGTAATCGTATATTAGTGGAACCTTAGGACTTATGGGTTGTTTACTGTTCTACTTTTATATTTTTATTTTTTCCTTGTTTCCATTTTGCATCGCTTGAGGACAAGCAACAATTAGAGTTTGGGGGTATTTGACGAGTGCTTAATTGACCTATATTATATGCCCATATTCTTTATCTTTTGCTTGTTTTCTTGTTCATTTATTTGTATTTAGGTTAGATTGTACATATTTGCATATAGATAGGGAGTTACACCGCTTGTGTTTAAATGTAATATATATTGGTGCTTTTCAAGGGAAATGTGGTGTTTTGTGGTACATATGCAGGATGTTGGTAGATGTTGGAGAATTGCTAGAGCTGGAGATGAGCAGATTGCATGGCAGGAGCAGAGGAGGCATGTAGAGTTGGAGAAGAATCTATCTCTGCCCACGCGGGAAACCAATGGCTTTTCTTTAATGAAGCCATACAAACTTTAGGGTACTGAAACCCTCGTTTCACTGCCTATATAAGAGAGACTTGGACGCTTCTTCAGACGACACGGTTTAGAAGACATTCTTAGTCTAAGCTTGCAGAGAACCACAAGGATGAAGCTAGACGATTCTCCACAATGAACGACGCTATCAAGAGAGACTGGTGAATATGAGGCCTGCAGCACAGTTGGACGGCATGGAGGGAGTTTGTAACACCCTCTTCCCGGCCTGGTCGAGAACCCGGTCGGAGAAAGCTACCGATGAACTAAACAGGGATCGATACAATAATTCCATGCAATAAACGATGATATTAGGCCTAACAATCAAGAATAAGCAATACAAAGTTCCAACTACTCTATTGTGAGTCTATGATTACCCAATTAGGACCAAATTATAACATTTACAAGTTTTAGGGACTTAATCATAATTTCAGTATTTTAACAGTCCATTTCTGAACCCTATATTACTACCATGACAATCATCTTGCAAAAAGTAAGCATACAAATTTTCATATTATTCAGAGTTTATATGCCCATTCAATTAAGCCATGCAATAATTAGTGACTATTTTGTAAACAATACAAAACTTGGTTCTTTAACTTTAACAGAATTAACTGTCGCCGTACCGATACCCTTATGGCCGTATCGGTACGCTAAACCTAATTCCTAAATTTCAGATTCAATGGCAATAGTCCCGTATGGATACAGATGAGGGTTGTACCGGTACAGGTTGACCATGTTGACTTCGTATCGATACACCTTGACTCCGTATCGATCCATTTGTACACCAAAATTCTAGTAGCCAAAATCCATACCGATATGCCTAGGCCATATCGATACGCCCCTTGTTAACCATCATTGACCTGACCAAATATGCAAGGTCGTATCGATACGCCATCAACCGTATCGATACGCCCTACCCTATAATGACAGATTATTGCTGGTTTTTATTCGATTTAACCTATCAATCAAGGTCCAAATGCAATGAAATTTTACTAGTAAGTTTGAAACATTAAAAACTATTAGCACGCTGAATTTCGTGTTGATCCGAATTCATTTACTATGTTTTCACCTTTTAGATCCAAATATGCACTTTTAGTCCTTTCTAAGCCATATGAAAAGTTCATTTTAAGCCTTGTGCACTAACATCCCACAAGCACAAAATATACATATCAAAAGAGCCTTATATGACTGTTCTAGGTACTTTGCCACCCTACTAGGAGTTCATAGGTTCGATATACATTACTTTAGTTTGCTAGTGACTTGTCCAACGTTTCAACTTCTTCGATCTCCAACAGTAAATCCCTTATTCTAAAATTGATGAGATGCAATTCGTTAGGCATACATTGCCTAGTGAGGTAGTCACAATTAAAACACAATTTCAAGGAAATGCATTCCAACTCATAACTTGACAATGACAATGCAATAGATCAATAGAAAGAATGCAATGAACATATTCAATAACAATGAATCCTTAATTCATCAATAACCCTTGGATCAATTCAGGATAGTGGATACGCGAATTTCTACGCCTCGTCAAATCAATGAATGGTCTAGTCCCTCCTCCTCGCCAATATGACCAATATCATAACACATCCCTCTGCCTCGCCAAATCAATATAGGCTGTAGCCCTAGCACCGTAGTCCACCCGTACACTGAGTTCATGAATTCTATGGCATCCCAATTGTATCTAATGTCCTCCAAAACCAAGGTCCGATGACAATATTAATAATTCATGTTCAATATCAATAGCCATGTTCAATGTTCTCACCGATAAACAATATTCTGGTGTCTATGTTCAATGACAATATCTTTAGCATTGACAATGTCCAATGATCCCAATAACATCAACAATGATCAATGCTTCATTTATAATGTCTCGATAACAATAATGATGTTGACTTCAATAATCAATGATAATGGCTATATCAATGCTCTATATCAATGCCCCATACTTTCATGATTCAATGACAATGGCGATGATAATGGCAATAACAATACTCGATGACAACAATGATACCTATGTACGATGTTCAATAACAATGACAATGGCACTGACAATGCTCAATACTCGATGCGATAACATACCAATACTTACCATAATGTCTAATAAGTGATTCGATGCAATAATCCTTAACAATGGGGTTAGCAATGACAATTCTATTAACGATGAAATCGGGAAAGGCACCTAGCCTAATCCTGATACTTCTACTGCATTCACCACGATATTTCAAAGCTTTCAAGGCTCTCGGATGGAAATCCCTTTGTTTCTAGCTTTTGTGGGTGACAGTGGATGATCTCTACCAACTTCTTGATCTATGGAAAAACAATAGGATTCAGTTAGATTCAATATTACAATACTGTAATCAATATAACGATTTCAAAATCAATATCGAAGCTTAAAATACCTATTAGCTATCAAACTCCATGGATAGACAAACACTAGCTTGTGATTAAGCTTGGTATATCCATGGAATTCAATGGTTGTTTGGGGAATATAACTTACCCGATCACTTGCAATGATTCGATAACAATAAATCAAAGAAAAGTCAAGTTGAAATCAAGCTCCAATGGAGGTGCTTGCTTAGGAGGACACGATAGCTTGGTGAGGTGCTTGCTTAAAGTGATTTCGGGTAAGTTTTCCACTTCTATCTATTCACTTGATTTTTAATTGGGAGCTTTCATTTCAATAAAGGAAGCTCTCCCGGTTATCCCATGTATGGGATTTATAATTGAGGAGGAGGGGCTAATTGCAAGATTAGTCCCTCAACTCTCATTTCCTTATACTTTTATCCCCCACTTCCAATTTCTATAATTTATCCACTAAAAGGTCTCCAATACTTTCAATAAGATCCTCAAACAATATTTCAACTCAATTAGAGTCTACTACCGATACAATTGACCCTGTGGTCAACATCAATACAATATTTAGACATTTTCGATATAGGGTTTTTGATCGCTGAAACACAGTTTTGACTAGGCCAAATTTTGGGGTTTTACAGCTATCCCCCCTTAAGAAAAATTCGTACTCAAATTTTTACCTGGATCAATGAGATGAGGATATTGCTTTCACATTGTCTCTTCTAGCTCCCATGTTGCTTCCTTAGCAGTATGGCTCTTCCAGAGCACTTTAACCAATGGAATAGTCTTGTTGCAAAGTCTCTTGACTTTCCTTGCAAGAACTTGAACTGGTTCCTCCTCATAGGATAAGTTGGATTAATTTTTTACAGATTTAGGCTCAATGATGTGCGAGGGATCAGAACGATACTTCTAAAGCATGGATACATGGAATACATCATGGATTTTACTCATTTCTAAGGGCAACAATAAGCAATAAGCCACAGGGCAAACTTTTTCAGTAACCTCAAAAGGGCCAATAAATCAAGGACTTAATTTCCCTTTCTTACCGAACCTCAAAACCTTCTTCCATGGTGAAACCTTGAGGAAAGCTCTTTCACCGACTTCATATTGAATATCCCTACGCTTATGATCAGCATAGGCCTTCTATCGGTCAAAGGATACTTTCAAATGGTCATGGATAATGGTAACCTGTTCTTTAGTTTCCCGAAGTAAATCAGGGACCAACATCTTGCCTTCACCGAGCTCATACTAGCAAAGTGAGTTCGACAACTCCTCCCATACAATGCTTCATATGATGCCATTTTTGATAGAAGCTTGGTAGCTATTGTTGTAGGTAAATTCAATAAGGGGTAGGGGTTTCTCCCACGATCCACCAAAATCAACGATGCATGCTCGAAGCATATATTCCAAAACTTAGATTACCCTTCCCGACTGGCCATCAGGCTGAGGGTGAAAAGTAGTGCTAAGATTAACTTTGGTACCCAAAGCTCCTTATAACGACTTCCAAAATTGAGATGCAAATCGGGGATCTCGATTGAAAATGATAGATTGAGGTACTCCATGGAGTCGAATAACTTCCCTGATGTATAAATCAGCCAACTTGGGAAGACCATAGTCCATTTGAACCGGTAGGAAATGTGCTGACTTTGTTAGACGATCCACGATGACCCAAATGGCATCGTGTTTAGCAGGAGTCAAAGGTAGACCACTAACAAAGTCCATAGTGATCTTCTCCCACTTCTATTGTGGTAGATCAATAGGTTGCAGTAATCCGGTAGGGACACGATGTTCAGCCTTAACACACTGAAACGTGAGGCACTTATACATGAACTCAACTATGGCTTGTTTCATGCCCGACCATTAATAAAGCTCCCGTAGGTCCTTGTACATCTTCACTAACCCTGGGTGAATAGAGAAAGGGCTCGAATGAGCTTCTTTGAGAATATCAATGTGAAGAGATTCATCATCAGGTAAACAGACTCGGTCGCGAAAACATAAAAGTCCTTTAGAATTCATTCTAAAATCAGGGTTATCTTGCAACTTGGAAATCATGGCTTGATGTTTAGAATCATGTCCTTGCAATGCTTGAATCCTCGATGTAATGGTAGACTGAACTTAAAGTTTAGCTACAAAACAATGATGCTTCCTATGACAGAAGTGGGCTTTGATAGCTTGAGGAGCTACAACACAAGGACTTGTAATGAGTCGATGTACAAATCATTACATTAAACTCGAGGATCAATAACAATACTTACCAGGAAAAGGTTCGCGGCTGAGTGTATCAGCTACAACATTGGCTTTTCCCGAATGGTAGTCAATGACAAGATCATAATCCTTGAGGAGTTCCATCCATCTCCACTGTCAAAGATTCAACTCCTTTTGAGTTAAGAGATATTTGAGACTTTTATGATCGGTAAAGAGATAACATTTCTCCGCGTAGAGATAATGTCTCCAAATTTTCAATTTAAAGACAACTGCAGCCAACTCTAGATCATCAATAGGATACTTCATCTCGTGTGGCTTGAGCTACCTCGATGCATATGCAATGACCTTGCCTTCTTGCATCAATACACATCCTAACCCGAGATGCGATGCATCACTATAAACTGTATAGTCCTTACATGACTCGGGTTGGACTAGAACTGGTGCGTGAGTCAAAACTTGTTTTAGTTGATCGAAGCTCCTTTTTTGATCTGCAGTCCAAACAAACGGAGCTTCCTTTCTCAATAACTTAGTCAGAGGGGCTGCTATCATAGAAAATCCCTTGACGAACCTCTTATAGTAGCCATCAAGACCGAGAAAACTTCTTACCTCCCCAACATTCTTCAATTGATGCCAATCAAGAATGGCTTGAATCTTCTTCGGGTCCACTAGGATGCCCGAAGCCAATACTACATGCCCGAGGAAAGTAACTTCAGTAAGCCAAAACTCACACTTTGAGAACTTGGCGAATAATTGCTTCTCACGGAGGGTTTGAAGCACAATGCGAAGATGATCATGATGCTCCGCTGCATCCTTGGAATAGATTAGGACATCATCAATGAACACCACCACAAATTTGTTGAGGTAGAGTCTAAAAACCCGGTTCATTAGGTCCATGAAAGCTATCGATGCATTGGTTAGCCCAAATGGCATCACCAAGAATTCGTAGTGACCGTATCTTGTACGAAATATGGTTTTGGGCACATCATATTCTTTAACTCTCATTTGATAATAGACAGACCTTAAGTTAATCTTGGAAAATATAATGGCATCTTGAGCTGATCGAATAGGTCAACAATCCTTGGAAATGGGTAATTGTTCTTAATGGTCACCTTGTTCAACTAACGGTAATCAATACATAGTCTCATGGAACCATCTTTCTTCTTCACAAAGAGAACCGGAGCTCCCCAGGGTGAAGAACTCGGTTGAATGAAGCCTTTATCAAGCAAATCTTGAATATGGGCTTTCAACTCTTTTAGTTCAACGACTGCCATTTGATAAGGTACAATGAATACTGGAGTAGTTTTAGGTTGCACGTCAATGCTAAATTCAACCTCACGGGTTGGGGGTAAACCTGGGAGTTCATCAGGAAAGACATTGGGAAATTTGCATACAACATCAATTTCCGATAACTGTGGCCCATCTTTAGCTTCAATTGTCAAAGCATACAAGGGAGGATTTCTTGAATTCATCAGCACGATGCTTTCCTTGCTAAGGCCTCGAAGATACAATTTACTTTTGTTACAATACACCCACACTTGATGTTCACTAAGCCAGTCTAGACCTAGTATTAAATCAAACTCATGGATCGATAGAGCCAACAGGTCGGCTACGAAAGGAATCCCTTGAATCACCACATGGCAATTCTTACATACAAAGTTTATGGTGACACAATCACCAAGTGGATTAGTTACGAAGATTCTCGATGCTATAGGTTCACTAGTCATTCCATACTTCTTGACCAGTTCAATACTTATAAAGGAATGAATAGAGCTAGGATCAACCAATCATATAACGAATAAGAATACAGTTTAATGATACTTGCAATGACGTCAGGCTCATCTTCTTCTCCCTGCTCCTCACATGATACATCTGAGCAGGAGTCTTGGATTCTTGCTTACTCGGTGCGTTGCCAGAGCCACTGGATCTCCCTATTGCTCCTAACGAACCTTGTCCTGACCCTTTACCTCGAAAGGACTGACTAGGGGATGCAGTACTTGCCGATGTTGCCATAGACTTGGTTTCACCCAAGGGACAATTACGAATAAATGACCTTGTTCACCACAATAGAAGCATGCTCCAATCTGCATACTACACTGACCTGATGGATGTCATTTATGGCAGTAATTGCAAATTGGATTCTGTGTATTTCGATTGAAGCCTCTAATGCTTTCAACTGAGGCCGTCTTGGCAAAAGACTGGGTCACCGTTTGAGGTTTTTCAATGTTCCCAGAACGGGAAAGCTGGAAATACACATTTTTTTTGGGGCCTTGATTCTTGCTCTTTTTATTCAACCTGGGAGGTTGGGAATCATCCCTAAACCTCTTTTTGGTCATGCTAGTTCCACCTGATCTCAAGGTCTTCTAAGCAGCTTCAGTGGCCTTGACTCAGTTTACAAGATCTTGAAAATTGGTGATCCCTAAGGTAGTAAACATAGGGAACAATTCATCACTAAGCCCAACAATAAACATCCTGCACTTGTCTTCTTCCTTCTTGAAATACTCTGCACCATAACGACAGTACTTGTAGAAATCATGAATGTACTGCTTAATAGGTCGACTGCCTTGCTTCTGGTCAAGAAAGATGCTACGTCTCTCTGCAATGTAGTATTCACTAGCATATTTCTTTCAGAATTCTTGGAGGAAGAACTCCTAAGTGACAGTTCCTTCAGGAACAGTGAGAATAGTGGTCTCCCACCACTGAAGTGCTTCATCGGCTAACAATACAAGGGCGCACTCCAACTTGTGTTCGTCGGAACACTACAATTGCTTATTCAAAATCGTCAATGTATTATCCAACCAGTACTCGACAACCTCAGGATTATCATCATCTTGACCGGTAAAAGTGTATGCTCAGAACGAGGCCAGCTTATCGATAGGGGCTCGAGCATATTGGTCAATTGGTGGGGTTGGTTGCACCACCGTCTCGGCCCTCATAGAAACCATGAATTGCTTGAACATGTCAGCCATGTTCCGATAACATTATGCCTGTGCATCAGGCACTACTGGCTCGACATGCTGAGGTGGGTAATTAGGTGGGTTTAGTGGGTCTTTCCCCCTCATTTCCTCACCATGGGTCAAGAGCTGGTGGCATGCTCGTGTATGTGAGCCTCATTCATTTCAGACATATCTATAACATAAAGAGATTGGATTAGTAGACAAGTCACAATATACGTAATGTACAACTCCTAGGTGGCAAAATAACAATGCAATAAGCTTCGTTTTAGTCCTAGAATCGACTAAACTCTTGCTCTGATACCACAAATGTAACACCCTCTTCCCGGCCTAATCGAGAATCGGGTCAGAGAATGCTACCGATGAACTAAACGGGGATCAATACGATAATTCCATGCAATAAACGATGATATTAGGCCTAACATTCAAGAATAAGCAATAGAAAGTTCCAATTACTCTATTGCGAGTCTATGATTACCCAATTATGACCAAATTGTAACATTTACAAGTTTTAGGGAATTAATAATAATTTTAGTATTTTGGCGGTCCGTTTCTAAACCCTATCATACTACCATGAAATTCATCATGCAAATAGTAAGCATACAAATTTTCATATTATTCAGAGTTCATATGCCCATTCAATTAAGCCATGTAATAATTAGTGACCATTATGTAAACATTACAAAATTGGGTTATTTAACTTTTAACAAAATTAACTGTCGCCGTACTGATACCCCTATGGCCGTATCGGTACATTAAACCTAATTCCCAAACTTTAGATTCAATGGCAATAGACCCGTACTGATACCATTTTTGCACCTAAATTCTAGTATTTGCACCCAAATTCTAGTAGCTAAAATCCATACCGATACGCATAGGCCGTATTGATACACCCCAAATTCTAGTAGCTAAAATCCATACCGATACGCCATCAACCGTACCGATACGCTCTGCCCTATAATGACAGATTTTTGCTGGTTTTTATTCGATTTAACCTATCAATCAAGGTCCAAATGAAATAAAATTTTTCCAGTAAGTTTGAATCATTATAAACTACTAGCATGTTGAATTTCGTGTTGATCCGAATTCATTTACTATGTTTTCACCTTTTAGAGCCAAGTATGCACTTTTAGTCCTTTTTAAGCCATATGAAAAGTTCATTCTAAGCCTTGTGCATTAACATCCCACAAGCACAAAATATACATATCAAAAGAGCCTTATATGAATGTTCTAGGTACTTTGCCACCCTACTAGGAGTTCATAGGTTCGATATACATTACTTTAGTTTGCTAGTGACTTGTCCAACGCTTCAACTTCTCCGATCTCAAACGATAAATACCTTATCCTGAAATGGATGAGATGCAATGCATTAGGCATACTTTTCCTAGTGAGGTAGCCATAATTAAAACAGAATATCAAGGAAATGCATTCCAACTCAAAACTCGACAATGAAAATGCAATAGATCAATAGAAACAATGCAATGAACATATTCAATAACAACGAATTCTTAATTCATCAATAACCCTTAGATTGATTCGGGATAATGGATATGAGAATTCCTACGCCTCGCCAAATCAATGAATGGTTAGTCCCTCTACCTCGCCAATATTACTAATATCGCAACACATCCCTCTGCCCCCAAATCAATATAGGCCGTAGCCCTAGGACCGTAGTCCACCCGTACACTGAGCTCATGAATTCAATGGCATGCCAATTGTATTCAATGTCCTTCGAATCCAAGGTCCGGTGACAATATCAATAATTCATGTTCAATATCAATAGCCATGTTCAATGTTCTTACCCATAAACAATATTTCGGTGTATATGTTCAGTGACAATATCTTTAACAATGGCAATGTCCAATGATCCCAATGACATCAACAATGATTGATGCTTCATTTACAATGTCTCGATAACAATAATGATGTTGACTTCAATAATCAATGACAATGGCTATATCAATGCTCTATATCAATGCCCCATACTTTCATGATTCAATGACAATGGTGATGACAATGGCAATAACAATACTCGATGACAACAATGATACCTATGTCCGATGTTCAATAACAATGATGATGCCATTGACAATGCTCAATACTCGATGCGATAACATACCAATACTTACCATAATGTCCGATAAGTGATTCGATGCAATAATCTTTAACAACGGGGTTAGAAATTACAATTCTATTAACGATGAAATCGGGAAAGACACCCAGCCTAATCCTGAGACTCCGACTACACTCACCTCGATATTTTGAAGCTTTCAAGGCTCTCGGACGGAAATCACTTTATTCCTAGCTTTTGTGCGTGACGGTGGATGATCTCTGCTAACTAATTGAGCTAGGTAAAAATAATAAGATTCGGTTAGATTCAACATTACAATACCGTAATCAATATAATGATATCAAAATCAATATTGAAGCTTAAAATAGCTATTAACTATCAAGCTCCAAGGATAGCCAAACCCTAGCTTGTGATTAAGCTTGATATATCCATGGAATTTAATGGTTGTTTGGGGAATGTAGCTTACCCGATCACTTGCAACGATTCGATAACAATAAATCGAAGAAAATTCAAGCTTGAAATCAAGCTCCAATGGAGGTGCTTGCTTAGGTAGGAGACGATAGCTTGGTGAGGTGTTTGCTTAAAGTGATTAAGGGTAAGTTTTACAATTCTAGCTATTCACTTGATTTTTAATTGGGAGATTTCCTTTCAATGAAGGAAGCTTTCCCAGTTATCCCACGTATGGGATTTATAATTGAGGAGGGGCTAATCGCAAGATTAGTCCCTCAACTCTCATTTCCTTATACTTTTATCCTCCAACTTCCTTTTTTATAATTTAGCCACTAAAAGGTCTCCAATACTTTTAATAAAATCTTTAAATAATTATTTGACTCAATTAAAGTCTACTACCGATACAAATGACCTTGTGGTCAGCATCAATACAATTTTTAGACACTTTTGATATAGGGTTTCTGATTGCCGAAACCCAGTTCCAACTAGGCTTGATTTCAGGGTGTTATACAGTTTTGTCGAGGACGCTCGACTTCTTTCTTTTCTTGCTTGATAAACTGTTGTGCTTTATACTTTTAATTATGGTTTTTTAGGCTTAGACGTGAGCTAAACCTTTTAGTTGGGATTATTGCGTCCCAGGATTTTATGTTTTAATTTTTCTATTTCAATGCTTTAGTTGTTTCCATATTTGTCTATTATGTTCATTTTCTTAATGCATAGTTAATTGTAAGAGCTATTTGAGAGAGGACTGTTAACTATTAATATGTAGCTTAATATTTGAGATAGTTAGGTTATAGAAATATGAATAGTGGGCTAAGCTTTCAACTTAGTCTTAATCTGACTTAGACATAAGTTTAGGGTTTTAATGACTAAAAGGGAGTTCTTAAACAAATAATAGAGTTGTTAGGGTTAACGCTGACATGTATGACCTTAACCACAATATTATTAACTTTTAGGCATCGAAAGAGTCAAAAGTTCATTAGAAAATCCTGTCGAGTAGATAAAGAATCCAAGGGTTTACGCAGACATGTATTGCCCATTGCTATAGCATTAAGATAAGTAATCAAGCATACATCCTTAGCAATAATCCCAATCTCCATAATTATATGTTAAGTTGCTGCAAATGTTTGTCTTAATCATAGCTACCTAACTCATCTAATTCAACATGCATTCCGCTTTAACTTATTGTGTATGCTTTAATGTAGAATTTCAACTATATGTATATATAAAAGGATTATTTTGAATGTAATCACATATTTTGTTTTGGAACGTAATGTCCCTACCCCGAGCTAGTAGCAAACCGGCTCGGGAGTGTTACTTAAGCATGCAACATGGATAAGGACAAGACATGCAAAGAAATACAATACAAACAATAGAAGAACAAGCAGTCAACCAATGATATTTACTTAGCAAACAAGTAACCTCACATTTTGATTTCAAGGCATTCGAACAAGGCATATAGTTGTTTCCTTTTATACTTACATTATAGGTTACTACTTAAACAATACCATTTACTTCATTTTATCTCTATCATTTGAATGAAATTAGCTTGTAACATAATTCTATTTCATTTCATTGTTCCTTGGTCTTATACATGTACATCTTATCCCTAATTTACTAACATGATTCTTGAACATTGAAATTTCATGGAACTAGCTCCCATTCAAATCATTTCTTATACCTAACCATTCAGCCATCATCATGTTAATACCTAAACACATACATCATGGTATATACACACACAAGTGACCATATAGTTCCCAAGGCATTCAATTAGAATACAAGCAAGCATGGTTCAATCATCCTACTTTCAATTCAAGCAAGACATGTACAATAACAAGGCATTCGAACATCAATGTAAGCTAGATAGTTCACTTGAACATTTCATAAGTTTATTCAATATTTGCGCAGCAAAACATCATCCATTACATGTTATCTAAGTTCATTACATACTTGTTGCTAAATTCATAACATAGTAGGCCCATCAAGAACATTATATACAAGTACCAAAATGCATGATGAATATACACTCTAAACAATCTAGTGCCACCATTCTAGGAGATATACAAAACAAGTATGAAACCATACTTAGGCAAAGCTTGTGTGAGTTGCTTCTAGCTCAAGAAATCAGGCTTCAAGATCAAGCAACACTCGTATCCTTTATCCTATAGTTGGAAGAATGAAAACAAGAGTGATAAGTACAAGAAAGTACTTAGTGAGGTAGTAACTAGTTCTAACCATTTGTTATGTCAAGTTTTGTGTCATTTAATCAAGTATAGTTCTAGCTAAGGATTTCAAGCATTGAGATAATCCTAGCTAAGGCTTGTCAAGCATCAAGATAATCCTAGCTAAGGATATCATACATTCAGCTATCAAGAAACAAGAACATGGAATCATACTTCATGTTTTCATATCAAGAATCAAGCACAACATGCTTTCAAAACAAGTGATCAAGTTAAGCCATGCTTACATGACAAGTAGCATACAATACATGGCTTTCAAGACAAGTCAAATTCAGTATAAAGCTTTCAAGACAAGCAACATGTGTTATTGGATTTTTATTACAATTGTTATCAATTAAACAACCCCCTTGGTACTTAGTTTGTATAGGCAATCGAGTCTCCAACCAACTGTCGCCACAAGATGCATCGTAGTGCTGGTCAACCCTCCTACTATCGCCAAAGACCACATACGTACCCTTCGTCTATCGCCAAATAGGGGCCTTAGCCCTGGACCGTAGTCTACCCTTACACAATGAGCTCTAGACTCTAAGGCATGCCCTTCTACCTAGTCCAACTAGCTACAAAGGTTGTTCGATTTACCATTTATTCAAGTGTTTCAAGATCAAGATCATGTCAAGCAAGTTCATTTCATATTAGGCTATAGGCCATTGAGCCATTGCTCACATATCATGTAGTTTTTATGTTTCATTTCATCAAGATGAGATGTTATCTCAAACAAGTTCTTTAGCGTTGATCACAAGCCACATGATGCATACAAGCACTAATGTTACCACTCAACATGCTTATCAATTGAATCAAACATGTATACAAGGTTGAGATTAAGTTTCATGCATTAATTTAATCACTCTTCCCTTATAGATCAAGTTCATATTAAGTCAATTAGCAATTTAAGAATTTAACATTTCTTGCTATAGTTAGGACCTAGTCCTAGCTCTCAAGTAAACTACACTCACAATACTCCACGCTTAGCTAGTCCTGGATCAACACTCCTTTGTTCTTGGCTTTAGGATGATCCACTCTGTCCTCTTCCACCAAGTTTACTCCTGGTTCTATCACATTACAAGTACAAACATGTCAAAACAAGATCATATGATCATTCAATCAAGGCAAGGTTTCAAACACATAACATACACAAATCTGGCAGCGTGCTCATATACATTCTCTATTACACTTATCTACACTTATCTATACTCTAGTTAATGTAAAACAAGGTAGAATCAATGTCCTAAAACTGTTTGAAAAATAGTTTGCAAATTACCACAAAACAGTGTGCAATTGCCTATACTGCTGCTGCCAGGCAGCTTGCACTCTAGTCACTTAATAATGCATAACTTTCATTCCGTATGTTGGAATTTCAATTGGTTTACACCGCTGGAAAGCTAACAAAATTTTATTTATAACCATATAAGGCTTGCATTTTATTTCTTTGCCAATTAATACAGTTTTAAACTTAAAGAAAGGGCAATTTGTTACACTGGACAGTTTGCACTGTCCCTAGTGTTTCTTCTCTACATTTCAGTATACAATCCATAATTCAGTTATGTTTTCTCCTAATGAATTTAGACATATCAAGGTTTTTTCCATAGAAATTTCAGCCTTAAATTCATTTTATACAATTTATAGTGATTTTTCAAAGTTACTGCCCAGAACATAGCATTCTGGGCAGATTACTGGGCAGATTATACTAGGTTGAATTTCTAGCTTCTTAATTCACCTAAGCAAGGTTCTAACATGGCAATTCAATTCATTTTCATGTTATTACATGTCTAGCTAATCCTAATTCACCTACCCATGTGCTTAAAACAGGGCAATATCATGTTGAACCCAAATTGATCTATTTGATCAACATTGCACATCCATTTCATCAATTAAGCAGTCCATTACATAGTTTAACTAGTCCAATTAGGTGTAGTCATTTTCCAGCAACATATCTATGCAATTCAATCTCTATTTCATCTAGATTCATGATCAAAACAGTATTCTATGTTCAATTGACATGTTTACACGTTTTCTCTATCAAAATAGTCCCTAATCAAGACTGTTTTCAACCATATACACATTTCTCAAATTTCGAGCAACTATACATATTTCCTTTATCAAATTGGTTACTAGAAATCACAATTTCAAGTTAAAATTGAAGCTAGCATGACCATAACATACATGGTAATCATCCAATTCAATTTAAACAACAAAAACGTCATCAATCACTCATTCAAACATTCTATAACAAATTGGAATCAAGCATTATACCTTCTCCAAGCTAAATTAAATCAAGGTTGAATCAAGAAGCATGAATTTGGAGGTAATCTATGAAGCTTTCTTTCTCCTAATGGATGAGCATGGTTTGGCCAAGGTGGAGGGAGGTGGAGTGGAGAAGATGATAGCAAGATGGCCACTTGGCCATGGTGTTATCACATGGCTTAGCTATTTGCCTCCACTTGGCAAATTATGGTCTAATTGTTTCATAAATCCTTAATTACTCATCCTTATTGCATGAAATTCAATATTTACCATTTGTTATTATTTGATCCTTCATGATTAAGCTACTTCTTTATCAATCCATCTAATTGAGTCACTAGGTTTAATTAATTCTTCACATTTGTAAATTGTTTGTACAATTAAGTTCTAATTAGTTTATGACATGTTGCTAGGCCATGATTTGGGGTATTACGATTCTCCCCTTAAGATAAATTCATCCTCGAATTTACCTGAATCAATTAGGTGAGGATATTTCTTCTTCATGACTTCTTCAGATTCCTATGTTTCCTCTTCTACCTTGTGATTTCTCCACAAGACCTTGACAAGAAGAACATTCTTGTTTTGAAGTCTTCTGACTTCTTTGTCAAGTATCTGAATAGGTTCTTCTTCATAAGATAAGTCAGGATTCAATTCTACCTCTTCGGGTTCAAGAACATGAGATGGATCAGACCTATATCTTCTGAGCATAGAGACATGGAAGACATTGTGGATCTTATCGAATTCACTACGAAGTGACAATCGATAAGCCACTGGACCAATCCTTTCAATGATTTCGAATGGTCTGATAAACTGAGGGTTGAGCTTTCCTTTTCTTCCAAATCTGAAAACTTTCTTCCAAGGAAATACTTTAAGGAAGACTTTGTCTCCAACATTGTATTGGATGTCTCTCCTTTTCAAGTAAGCATAAGCTTTTTGCCTATCGAAAGTTGCCTTTAATCGATCATGAATGATCTTCACTTGTTCTTCGGTTTCTTTGAGCAATTGAGGTCCTAAAACCTTTCTTTCTCCCAATTCAGACCAACACAAGGGAGTTCTACATCTTCTTCCATATAGAGCTCCGAAGGGAGCCATCTGAAAAGATGTCTGGTAGCTATTGTTGTAGGCAAACTCTACTAAGGGTAGAGATTTCTCCCAATTCTTTACGAAGTCTATTACACAAGCATGTAACATGTCTTTTAGATTGTCCATCTAATTGAGGATGAAAGGCTGTACTAAGATGCACTTTAGCTCCTAGAGCCTTCTGCAATGAATTCCAGAATCGAGAAGCAAATCTAGGATCACAATCAGAGATTATAGTTGTAGGTACACCGTGTAATCGAATCACTTCACGAATGTATAGCTCGGCTAAGGTTTCCAAGCTCATGTTCATTCGAACAGGGATAAAGTTAGTAGACTTTGTGAATCTATCAACAATAACCCATACAACATCATTCTTTCTTGAAGTGGAAGGAAGACCAGTAATGAAATCTATTGTAATCCGATCCCATTTCCACTGAGGAAATTCAATTGGTTGGAGCAATCCAGCAGGGACTTGATGTTCGGCTTTGACTCTTTGACAAGTTAGGAACTTTGATATGAAATTTTTGATAGCCGATTTCATGCCTGGCCATCAGTATAGTGGCTTTAGATCCTTGTACATCTTAACCGATCCCGGGTGAATTGAGAAAGAGCTTTGATGTGCTTCTTGTAGCATCTCTTGTTTTAGTTCCTCATTGTTAGGAACACATACTCTATCCTTGAAATAGAGAAGTCCATTTGACTTGAGGGAGAAGTCAGAATTAGACTCAGAGTCTAACTTGGATATGATCTTTTGAAGACCTGGATCAGTTTGCTGGAGTTCTTTGATTCTCAAGATCAAGCTAGATTGAACTTGAAGTTTAGACAAGAATTTCCATCCTTTGGATAAACGAAAATGAGCATTGATAGCCAAGGAAGCTACATATGAAAGGACAAGATTATTAAGGAAGATTTTCGAGTAGTTACTTGTAAGACAGGAAAAATCAATTCGAATGGTTGTAATCCAAGTAAGATTAAATTTCAAATGAATTATTCTAGGATTTAGATTTAGGGGTTTACTCGAGTATGGTTTGCGACTAAGGGCATCAACAACCATGTTTGCTTTCCCCGGATGGTAGTCGTTAACCAAATCTAGTCTTTAAGCAATTCTAGCCATCTTCTTTGTCTCAGATTCAGATCTTTCTGAGATAAAAGGTATTTGAGACTCTTGTGGTCTGTGAACAGGTTGCATTTTTCCCCGTACAAGTAATGTTTCCATATTTTGAGAGTAAACACGATAACTGCCAATTCTAGATCGTGTTTAGGGTAGTTTGACTCGTGTGGTTTTAGTTGCCTTGAAGCGTAAGCTACCACTTTTCCATCTTACATTAGGACGCAACCTAGTCCTAAATGAGATGCATCACTATAGATAGTGAATTCTTTGCTCGATTCTGGTTGGATGAGAACCGGTGCATGAGTCAAAGCTTGTTTAAGTTGATCGAAGCTTCGTTGTTGGTTCTCTGACCAAACAAAGGGCGTGTCTTTACGGGTTAGCTTAGTCAAGCTTACGGAAATGGATGAGAATCCCTTAACAAAACACTGATAACACCTGGCTAAACCGAGAAAGCTTTTAACCTCGCCAACATTCCTCAGAGGTCTCCAATCCATGACAAATCAAATTTTGCTCGGGTTTACTTTAGTTTTTTCTGCCAAGATAACATGACCAAGGAACGAGACTTTCGATAGCCATAATTCACACTTAGAGAACTTTGCGAACGATTGACGTTCTCGGAGAGTTTGCAATACAACTCGAAGGTGTTCAGAGTGTTCTTCCTTATTCTGAGAATACACTAGAATGTCATCGATGAAAACGACCACAAACTTGTCAAGATAGGGCTTGAATACACAGTTCATGAGGTCCACAAAAGAATCTGGAGCATTCGTTAACCCGAATGGCATTACAAGAAATTAAAAGTGGCCATATCGAGTACGAAATGATGTCTTGGGTACATCTTCTTCTTTTATCCTCATTTGATAGTAAGCTTGTTCAATTGTCTTAATCAATACAGAGTCTCATAGTCCCATCTTTCTTTTTCACAAACAAGACTGAAGCACCCCAGGGAGATGAGCTAGGCCGAATAAAGCCTTTATCTTGTAGCTCTTGGAGTTGTTTCTTGAGTTCTTTCAATTCAACAGGTGCCATGTAACACCCTAAATCATAGCCTAGAAATATTGAAACCGATTGCTTAAGTTGATAGGTTAATTGAACCTAGAATTTAAGCTAAATTGATTAGTCAATGATCTAATTAAAGAATTAAGAGAAATAAGTGATCAATTACAAATGACCAATTTGAATTAAGTAAGAAATATGAAGCTTTCATGATAAATTCCTTAATTCTCTCAATTGCCCTTGACCAATTATATGATTAATAACTAACTAGGGGTAACATTGTAAACTCATAAATCCACTAATGTGGATATCCACATTGTCATCTTCTTCATTTTCATTCTAGCTGAATGAGAAAGAAAGTTAGTGAGAAAGAGAAACCTTGAGAGAACACCATGGTTAAGGGAGATTTGAGCTTGCATGTGTAGAGATTTTTCATTGAAATTGAGCTAGGAAGCAAAGTAAGTATGATTGTACCTTTGTTCCATTCGAATAGCTTATGTATTAGTCGAGTTTGGTTGTTTGATGTGTTAAGGTAGAATTTGTTATTGTATGAACTTAATTGATTATTGAATTAGTGTTGTATATGGATGAATTGGAAGAAAGAAACATGGGTGTTATGCTAGGATTTGTGAACAATGAATTAGTTCATCTAGTGACATAGTAGAATAGGATAATTGCCTAAATGATGAAATTGATGAACGAATTGAATATGATCATGATTAGATAATATAGTTAAGGTGTTAAACAAGCTAAATTGTTAGCAACCAATGCTGGAAATGAAGGATAAAAGTATGAACATAGTCATATAGCCTAGAAACTATTTTGGTAAGAACCTATTGTGTAAACATGCAGAATTGAGCTTTGTAATCAAGTTACTCTATTTTGGCTGGCTTGAAAAATGGATTAAAATTGACTAAACATGTTTATGATGTCATGTTAAATGAATTATAGGGCCAAAACATTGGTTAAAATGAATTTAAGGAATTAAAATGTGAATAGGTGCAAGCTGCCCAAAATTGCTCTGTTATGGGCAGTAGCTTTGAAAATTCACCAAAATGTGTATAGATCAAATTCAGGGCTGAAATTTTTATGACATGCTATTTAGTATGTCTACTTTCATTAGGTGAAAACATAACTGAAAACTGGGTCATATGTTGGAAACTGAAAACTGGGTCATATGTTAGAAACTGTAAACAGAAATAGTTGGACAGTGCAAATTGTCCAGGCAGTGTAAATGCCCTGTCTTTGAACAGTAAAATGTATTAATTGACTAAGAACTAAAATGCAAGCCTATTGTGGTCTTAAAGAAAATTTTGTTAGCTTTCCAACAGTGTAAATTAATTGAAATTCTGACGTAGGAATTGAAAGATATGCCTGTTTAAGCATGTAGTGTTCAAGCTGCTAGGCAACAGCAGTTAAACTAGTTGGAAACTGTTTTGTACACAGTTTTATTGGACTGTTTTGTAACAGTTTGGGATAACTAGATCCTGTCTAGTCTTGTTTATTGAAATGTTGACAGAATTGTATGTATATGTCTATATGTATTGAAATAACCTTGCTGCCATGTTGAATTGTCTTGTGAATGCATATTGATGAGTGTGTTTAATCATGGATTTGCTAGAGCAAGGAGTGAACTTGGTGGAATGAGAAAAGGGAAATCATCCAAAGGCTAAGAACAAAGGAATAGCTATACAAGACAATTTCTAACTTGCTTGGATTGTATTATGAGTGTAACTAACTATAAGGTTAGGACTAGGTCCTAACCAATCTTGTTTGGCATTTTTAACATGATGCATCATGCATATATATATACATGAGTATGACTTGATAAATTGGGGTAGTATGATGCTAAATTGATTGTGTGATCCATGTTTGAATGTCCTTGATCCATGTTCGAAATGCTAGCATGTAAATTGGTTCATTGAAGCTTGATGATTAATGCATATTGAATGACTTGTTCTTATAAAATTGAGACTTGAAATGCTAGCATACACGAAATTGATAGTGTTGAATGATGAGCTAAGGCTCTAATGGTCTAAGGACCTTAAACATGAAAGAAATTTCCATGATCTTTCTCGAATGAACACTTGAATAAGCCTTGCTTGTCTAGATCTTGAATATGTAAACTTGAATCATGAAATGTAAGCATGGACAACCTTGGTTACTAGTTGTATGGGTAGGAAGGCATGCCTTCGAGTCTAGAGCTCTTGTGTAAGGATGGACTACGATCCAGGGCTAAGGCCCCTAATTGGCGACAGACGGAGGGTACGTATGTGGTCTTTGGCGATAGTAGAAGGGTTGACTAGCACTACGGTGCATATTATGGCGACAGTTGGTTGGAGACTTGAATACCTAGCAAACTAAGAACCAAGGGTTGTGCTAAATTGTTAAACAAGATAAATTGATCATGAATTGTTTGTTACTTGCTACCAAAGACATGAATCTATTGTTTTCTTGTTACTCAAGTATGATAGCTTGGTAACCTACCATGTTAATGCTAGAATTGAAATCCTTGCTTATTGCTTCTTGATGTTCGAATGGAATGCCATGCCTATTGCTTCTTGATTGATCGAATAATGTATCATGTCTATTTGCTTTCTTGTTTGACCGAATGGAAATCTATGCCTATGTTCACTTGTTTGCTTGCTTGATTGACACATAAAATAAGTACTACATGTTCTTATGACTATCTATTGCTCCTACTCTTGTAAGCCTTAGATAAGTTGACTTGTTTAAAGACTATATATACTTGAAACTTGACTAGTTTTAGTAGTTAGCTCACTAAGTACAAGCTTTGTACTTATCACTCTTGTTTTCCATCCTTCCCCCAAAAATAGATTAAAGCTATTGATCATTCTTGTTTTGGAAGCTAGAATCCTTGTCCTTTAAGAAACTTCACAAACAAGAAGCAAAGTATGGTCTCATACATCTTTTGTAGTCTCCTAGGAAGTGGCACTAGTCTTGTAAATAGAAGTAGTCTATCATGCATTTTGTACCTTGAATGATCTTGATGGGCCTATCATGTAAACAAGTATGATACTAAAACCTTAGTATGTAAACATTAAAAGTTTGGTGTGAATGGTAATGGTTGCTGCGCATATCTTGTGTTAAATAGAAATGATTTTTATATGTAATCTATCTTGCTTGACCATTCACCATGAATGTTTGTTTATACAAAAGCTTGAATAAATGGTACATGTCTAGTGAACCTTGTCAATTATCGAATTGAAAGAATGCAATATGCTAGTGTTTTGAGTATGATTTTTTACATGTTTAAGCAATATTGTCAAATATGCTATGTACTACTTGAATGCCGTGTCTACATACTTACCTCTTATCCATGCTTAAGCTGAATAGGATACATGATTCTTGTCTAAGATTTAGTCTTGAATGAAATAAACTATGATGTCTATCATGTCTAATTAAGTTTCAAATTAATCACCATGCCTTGTAGTTGAAGTAAAGGAATCGAACTTGTTCATCTATTATATCTTAAGTCATTCAATTGCTATGAAATGTAAATGGTAATGAAAGTTTAAAATGGGTCACATGCTTGGTTTGTAATGTATTCAAATGGTCTTTCTTGTTAGCTAGCAATGTATATTATGTTGTTTGTTAGTTAAGGAATTCATTAATAGGATGAGCTCTTCTTGCTTGCTTGCCTTGTCTTGTTTTGGTAACACTCATGAACCGAGTTTCTTCTAACACGGGGTAAGGGGTGTTACATGCCATTTGATAAGGTGTGATGGACACCGGAGTTGTTCCAGATTGAACTTCAATCCCGAACTCTACTTCTCTGGTTGGAGGGAGACCAGGGAGTTCCTCGAGAAAAACATCAATGAATTCAGATAAAATTGTCATACTAGGTAAGCTGAATTCAAGTTCATCTTGTATAGTCATGGCAGCAAAGGTTGAGGTCGGTTTTCTATCAATTAGGAGATTGATTCCTTTCCTAAACCCCGGAGATAAAGTCTCCTATTTTGGCAATCTATCCAGGCTTCATGTTTGCTTAGCCAATCTAGTCCTAGCACTAGGTTGAACTCACAAGAAGGCAAGACATAAAGGTCCATGGGAAAATGTACATTTCGAATGCTTATAGGGCATTGCTTGCAAAGGAAGTTAATAGGCATATTTCCTCCTATAGGGTTCGAAACTACAAGGCTAGTTTTAACGAGTTCGGGTTTTAAGTTTAACTTAGCAATCATGGAAGAACAATAAAAGAGTGGATAGATCCCGAATCAATTAAAGCATATGCAGGACTTGAATTTAATTCAACAGTACCTGCAATAACATTGAGTGCTTCTTCTTCCTCTTTCCAACGAATGTGGTAGATTCGAGCAGGGGCTCGGGATTCTTGGTGTGTAGGTGCCGAATGTTGGCCTCTACTTTTTCTTTGATTCCCAGATTGAGCTTGTCTAGGGCCCTTGCATCAATTAGATGGAGCTAAAATAGCATTTGCAGGAGTTCGAGTTGGAACATTGTTAGGATTCTGAGGACAATCCCAGATATAATGATCGGAGGCTCCACATAAGAAACACAAATTCTGTTGAGTTCTGCATTGCCCGGTGTGGTGCTTCTGACAGAACTTGCAAGTAGGATACTGAACAACTTTACCGGAATTCCCCATACTATCAACAGAGATGATTGGGGCTGAAGGCTTGGTTACTGATTGAGGTCTCAGTATGTAATTGCTCTTCTAAACATGAGTGTAATTCGAGGAGTGATCTTTGGATTGGTTAGATTTTTTGACTTCCAATGAGTCTTGTCATCATTTCTGGATCGTTCATCTTTCCAAGAGTTACCACTCTTACATTTCTCAGAGGCCTTCATCTTTGCCTTGGTTGCAATAATCCGATTCACTAAATTCTAGAAGTCAGTGATACCCGGGGAAGTGAATATAGGACTCAGTTCATCATTCAGTCATCAATGAACATCCAACATTTATCAGCTTCGGTCTTGATGTATTTCGACCTGTACTTGCAATACTTGCAGAAGTCACTCATTTATTGTTCAATGGATCAGCCACCTTGCTTGAGATACAAGAAACGTTTTCGATGCTCGGCCAGGTACTGTTCACTTATGTATTTCTTCAGGAATTCCTCGAGGAAGAATTTCCAAGTTATGGCTTCTGCAGGAGCAGTTAGGGTAGTGGTTTCCCACCAACTTAGAGCAACATCTGCCAACAGGGCTATGGCACATTCGAGCTTCTGCTCATCAGGAAAAGGAAGTTGCTTGGTCAAGATTCGAGTAGTGGCCTCTAACCAATACTCAGCTCCTTCGGGGTTGGCTTCATCAGTGCCAGTGAAAGTATAGGCCCGGTGTTGAGACAGCTTGTCAATCGGAGCTCTATTTGGCACAACAACGGGAGGAGCAATAGGATGGTCTTATTTCAAAGCAGTTACTAGATGATTGAACATCTCCTTCATGCTCAGGAGACATTCTTGCTACACAAGATTTATAGCAGGAGCTTCCTGTTGAGCAGTTGCTTGGGCTCGGGGTTTAGTTTGTTGTTATGGAGGATTATGTTCCATCCTCACACTATCTCCTTCATTGAGGAGCCTTCAGGACTTTCATTATCCCGGCCAAGTCTTGTTTCAGACATTTCTAGTTTAGGTAGAACATGAAGAGTTTAGTTTAAGCAAGGACACAAGCAACTTGAAATAGAACTCCTAGGTGGCACAATTAATCATATATGGTGCAAGAGAGCCCGGTTTAGTCCTAGAACCGACTAAAAAGCTCTGATACCAATTAAATGTAACACCCCTACCCCGGGCTAGTAGCAAACCAGCTCGGGAGCGTTACTTAAGCATGCAACATGGACAAGGCAAGCAAAGTAATACAATACAAGAACAAACAAGCAACCAATGATACATACTTAGCAAACAAGTAACCTCACATTTTGATTTCAAGTTATCAAGGCATTTGAACAAGGCATATAGTTGTTTCCTTTTATACTTACATTATAGGTTACTACTTAAACAATACCATTTACTTCATTATATCTCTATCATTTGAATGAAATAAGCTTGTAACATAATTCTATTTCATTTCATTGTTCCTTAGTCTTATACATGTACATCTTATCCCTAATTTACTAACATGATTCTTGAACATTCAAATTTCATGAAACTAGCTCCCATTCAAATCATTCCCTATACCTAACCATTCGGCCATCATTATGTTAATACCTAAACACATACATCATGGTATATACACACACAAGTGACCATATAGTTCCCAAGGCATTCGATTAGAATACAAGCAAGCATGATTCGATCATCCTACTTTCAATTCAAGCAAGACATGTATAATAACAAGGCATTCGAACAACAATGTAAGCTAGATAGTTCACTTGAACATTTCATAAGTTTATTCAATATTTACGCAACAAAACATCATCCATTACATGTTATCTAAGTTCATTACATACTTGTTGCTAAATTCAGAACATAGTAGGCCCATCAAGAACATTATATACAAGTACCAAAATGCATGATGAATCTACACTCTAAACAATCTAGTGCCACCATTCTAGGAGATATACAAAACAAGTATGAAACCATACTTAGGCAAAGCTTGTGTGAGTTGCTTCTAGCTCAAGAAATCAGGCTTCAAGATCAAGCAACACTCGTATCCTTTATCCTATAGTTGGGAAGAATGAAAACAAGAGTGATAAGTACAAAGAATGTACTTAGTGAGGTAGTAACTAGTTCTAACCATTTGTTATGTCAAGTTTTGTGTCATTTAATCAAGTATAGTCCTAGCTAAGGACTTCAAGCATTGAGATAATCCTAGCTAAGGCTTGTCAAGCATCAAGATAATCCTAGCTAAGGATATCATACATTCGGCTATCAAGAAACAAGAACATGGAATCATACTTCATGTTTTCATATCAAGAATCAAGTACAACATGCTTTCAAAACAAGTGATCAAGTTAAGTCATGCTTACATGACAAGTAGCATACAATACATGGCTTTCAAGACAAGTCAAATTCAGTATAAAGCTTTCAAGACAAGCAACATGTGTTATTGGATTGTTATTACAATTGTTATCAATTAAACAACCCCCTTGGTACTTAGTTTGTATAGGCAATCGAGTCTCCAACAAACTGTCGCCACGAGATGCACCGTAGTGCTGGTCAACCCTCCTACTATAGCCAAAGACCACATACGTACCCTCCGTCTGTCGCCAAATAGGGGCCTTAGCCCTGGACCGTAGTTCGCCCTTACACAATGAGCTCTAGACTATAAGGCATGCCCTTCTACCTAGTCCAACTAGCTACCAAGTTTGTTCGATTTACCATTTATTCAAGTGTTTCAAGATCAAGATCATGACAAGCAAGTTCATTTCATACTAGGCCCTTAGGCCATTGAGCCATAGCTCACATATCATGTAGTTTTCATGTTTCATTTCATCAAGATGAGATGTTATCTCAAACAAGTTCTTTAGCATTGATAACAAGCCACATGATGCATACAAGCACTAATGTTACCACTCAACATGCTTATCAATCGAATCAAACATGTATACAAGGATGAGATCAAGTTTCTTGCATTACTTTAATCATTCTTCCCTTATAGATCACGTTCATATTAAATCAATTAGCAATTTAAGAATTTAAACATTTCTTGCTATAGTTAGGACCTAGTCCTAACTCTCAAGTAAACTACACTCACAATACTCCAAGCTTAGTTAGTCTTGGATCCACACTCCTTTGTTCTTGGCTTTAGGATGATCCACTCTATCCTCTTCCACCAAGTTTACTCCTGGTTCTATCACATTACAAGTACAAACATGTCAAAACAAGATCATATGATCATTCAATCAAGGCAACGTTTCAAACACATAACATACACAAATTTGGCAGCACGCTCATATACATTCTCCATTACACTTATCTATATTGTTTACAAAACAGTTTGCAAATTGCCACAAAACAGTGGGCAATTGCCTATACTGCTGCTGCCAGGCAGCTTGCACTCTAGTCACTTAATAATGCATAACTATCATTCCATGCGTTGGAATTTCAATTGGTTTACACCATTGGAAAGCTAAAAAAAATTTCTTTATAACCATATAATGCTTGCATTTTATTTCTTTTCCAATTAATACAGTTTTTAACTTAAATACAGGGTAATTTGTTATACTGGATAGTTTGCAGTGTCCCTAGTGTTTCTTCTCTACATTTCAGTATACAACCCAAAATTCAGTTTTGTTTTCTCCTAATGAATTTATACATATCAAGATGTTTTCCATAAAAAATTTAGCCTTAAATTCATTTTATACAATTTATAGTGATTTTTCAAAGCTACTACCCAGAACAGAGCATTCTGGGCAGATTACACTAGGTTGAATTTCTAGCTTCTAAATTCACCTAAGCAAGGTTCTAACACGGAAATTCAATTCATTTTCATGTTCTTACATGTCTAGGTAATCCTAGTTCACCTAGCCATGTGCTTAAAACAGGGCATTATCATGTTGAGCCCAAATTGATCTATTTGATCAACATTGCACATGCATTTCATCAATTAAGTAGTCCATTACCTAGTTTAACTAGTCCAATTAGGTGTAGTCATTTTCCAGAACATATCTATTCAATTCAATCTTCATTTCATCTAGATTCATGATCAAAACATGATTCTATGTTCAATTGACATGTTTACACATTTTCTCTATCAAAACAGTCCCTAGTCAAGACTATTTTCAACCATACACACATTTCTCAAATTTCCAACAACTATACATATTTCCTTTATCAAATTGGTTACTAGAAATCACAATTTCAAGTTCAAATTGAAGCTAGCATGACCCTAAAATACATGGCAATCATCAAATTCAATTTAAACAACTAAAACGTCATCAAATACTCATTCAAACATTCTATAACAAATTGGAATCAAGCATTATGCCTTCTCCAAGCTAAATTTAATCAAGGTTGAATCAAGAAGCATGAATTTGGAGGTAATCTTGAAGCTTTATTTCTCCTAATGGATGAGAATGGTTCGGCCAATGTGGAGGGAGGTGGAGTGGAGAAGATGATAGCAAGATGGCCACTTGGCCATGCTGTTATCACATGGCTTAGCTATTTGCAACCACTTGGCAAATTATGGCCTAATTGTTTCATAAATCCTTAATTACTCATCCTTATTGCATACGATTCTACATTTATCATTTGTTACTATTTGATCCTTCGTGATTAAGCTACTTCTTTATCAATCCATCTAATTTAGTCACTAGGTTTAATTAATTCTTCACATTTGTAAATTGTTTGTGGAATTAAGTTCTAATTAGTTTATGACATGTTGCTAGGCCATGATTTGGGGTATTACATGGAACCTGCATGTTCAACATTATATCTAATTACTTTAGTTAATAAATACCTTTTCTACTAATGTGTTGCCACCCACAGGTAAAGATGAAAGGTTCGCTAGCCACTTCCAAAGTAAGTGTGCATGGTAAAATGACCACAAAGATGAACGATTCTCTAGCCACTACCAAAGTAAGTCTGCATCGTAAAGCAACCACAAAGATGAAAGGTTCGCTAGACACTTCCAAAGTAAGTGTGCATGGTAAAGCGACCGCAAATATGAAAGGCTCACTAGCCACTTCCAAAGTAAGTGTGCATAGTAAAGTGGCCGCAAAGATGAAAGGTTCGTTTGCCACTACCAAAGTAAGTGTACATGGTAAAGCGACCGCAAAAATGCAAGGTTTTTCTAGCCACTTCCAAAGTAAGTGTGCATAGTAAAGAGACCCCAAAGATGAAATGTTCGCTAGCCATTTCCAAAGTAAGTGTGCTTGGTAAAGTGACCGCAAAGATGACACTTCCAAAGTAAGTGTGCATGGTATAGCAACCACAAAGATGAAAGGTTCGCTAGGCACTTCCAAAGTAAGTGTGCATAGTAAAGCGACCGCAAAGATGAAAGGTTCGCTAGCCACTTCCAAAGTAAGTATGCATAGTAAAGCGACCGCAAAGATGAAAGGTTCGTTAGCCACTTCCAAAGTAAATGTGCATGGTAAAGCGACCGCAAAGACGAAGCTTAAATAATCACCGCTTCTAAGAAAAGCCAAATAGAGTGGTACAAAAAACCCAGGTTTGTAACAATCTCTCATCTATGGACAACTAAGGTCAATTTAGGTATCCAGTTAACTGAAGCCTAGCATAATAATTAGCAAGTTACATTCCCTAACAAGGAATCGTAGTAAAAATCATTAAGTCACTCTACTCCCAAAAGTAAGCGGGCATAAAGAAAAAATGATTGCCTAAGCATTTGCGGCTTCTAAGAAGTTTGCGTAAAGGAATCAGCATAGACGGTCACTAGTCCCAAAGTGAGTGCACATGGTAAGGAAAATGATCCTCTAATTATTTACATGCAAGAAAAGAGTAGGGCATCAATATCCACCACTACCAAATAAATGTGCAATGAATAAATTAATACATGTGTGGGTAAATGTATGCCAATCAAGACTACCTCACACAAGGGGCAAGGATTCTCCTAGCTCAAGATTTTACAAACATACACAATATTACTCACCCTAAGAGATCAATATGAAAAGAAAAACCCCAGCTCGTCCAAAACAACGATCTCATCTAAAGCAAACAATACTAGTAGACACGAGACTATAAACCACACAAACGATTCCCTGTAACACCCCTTACCAGGTTTAGAAGTAAAACTGGTTCAAAAAGTGTTACACACAAACAAGCATTCAAAACATTGCATTAAAGACTTAAAACTGTCTTATGTAAACATGGAATTTTTAGGGTAATTTAAAACTTTTCATCTTATTCACAATTCATGCTTCTAACTTCATTGCATATAATAACAAGAATGCACACATTATGTAGTTCACTTCAGCAGTTAGCTTAAAACATACACCATATTAATACTTTAGTACACAAAGCTATCATATTTACTTCTACAAACTTATAAGATTGTATCCTTATTCATAAACATTATTCTTCTTAAACCAATTACCAAATCCAGTATATTCCTATCCATTTTAAGACATATAGATCAATGCTTAAGATCATTCAAGATATCAGTAACCCCTTATTTAAAGATCTTTAAGTCTACATGTTTGTATCATTTAATCTTCAAATCTTATTATTAAGATTGTTAAGACATTTTGGCAAAACAGTCCACTTATTATAAAAAAAATCCACATTTTTTATTGCAAAATAGTCCACATTTTAGCTTGCAAAATAGTCCACATTTTGGCTTAAAAATCTGCCCACTTTTTCTTTATCAAAATAGTCCACAAATTGTTTATACCAAGCAATGAGACCAAAATTTAAGTTTTAAGCACAAGCTACACAATCAACAATGGTTCGTTCAAGTACTCAATATATCTCCATAATTCAAGCTTGTTTAATGATCCATAAAACAGGACAAATGTCATGGCAAAACTAATTGTCATATCAAAACTAATTGTGTCGACTTAACAATTCTATCTAACACATAAGTAATAGAACTCATGGTTAAGCAACTTAGCATTTTAGATCATATTTCAATTTCACACAAAAGCATCGCAATTTATCAAATGTACTATTCGAATGATTCAATTACTTAACATTAATGCCTTATTTTCTTTACATACACAATTAGCATTTCAAGGATTATACAACAAACAATTTCTTTAATTTCATTATCCTAATTTGTCCCTTACTCATAAGCACACATCTGTCTTTCATATATTTTTTAGGGATCAATCATAACAATCAATACCATATCACGTTTCTTTATAAAACATATTATAACAATCTTTCATATATTAAGAAATAGGTCGGAAATGAAACTTAGTTTAGTCTTACTTGTCATGCAAGCAATCACTCATATTGATGTTTTGGATAGCGTTTCAATCATATTTAATTTGATTTTATAACCTTGGTAGTCATGTAGTCTAGGTACTCGAATCCCCAACCAACTGTCTCCAAATAAGGACTCACAAAATGACAAGGATTCAAACTGTTTCTAATACAAAAACTAAAATTTCTAAGTGTTTTTGTACTCAAATATCCAAATTTGGTCATGGCGTATCGATACACCCTTAGTCGTATCAATACGGATTTTAGCTACTAGAAAATGTTTTTATACTTAATGGCTATTGGGTACCGATGTAGCCGTATCGGTACGCCATTCAACCTGGAAACCATATTGGCCTTTGAGTATCGGTATGGCCTTATGCGTACCGATACGGGGTATTAAGATTTTCAAAATCTTTGTAATAAATTTTTGACCGTTGTCTTTCAATTTATTAGAACCATAAAATTGAAAAGTTGTTATAGCATACTGATACCCTCTTAGGCGTATGTATACAATTTTACATTCTCAAATTTCTCAGATTCCAATGAGCAAAATTGGTGCCGATACGGCTTAGCTCGTACCGATACCCCTTTGTAAAATACACTCTTTGTACCGATTCGCCCTCCCGCGTATCGATACCTCTTTGCACAATGACTCTTTCTTCTTATAGTAGGTACCAATACGGAAAGTCCGCGTGCTGATACCTAGGGTTGGCAGACAATATTTATTGCGAGAAAAATGCAGCCCAATGGCTATATTGATGATCTCAACTACCCAAACGATTAGAAATCAATGAGGGGGTATATAATCAATTCTCCAAAGCTAGAACAACAACCATTGAACAAGTCTTAAGCTTTCAAGCACAAATCAAACAATCTTTGAGCCTATTAGAGTCAAATCTTGTAACTCACTTAAGAGTGCATAGTTGTAATCTTTTGTTTCAAGTTTTGGGTTTGAGTGATCTTTGTAATTGGGGAAACATTTACCTTTGAGAGGATTTCTCAGTTTGCTATTTCTTTTCTTATAAAAGAGTGTTTTATCAAAGCTTTGGGGTAGAAGCTTCGATTGTGTAAAAGTTTCCTCTTGAGACTAGAAAAAGGGAAGAAATTCTTAGTGAATTGAGAAAATCCTTAGTGGGAAGCTAAGGTAGGGGATGTAAACCTTGTTAGAAGGTCGAGCCACTATAAATCTCTTATGTCCCATTTTTCTATCTTTCCAATTTGCTTCCCTTCAATTTTTAAATGGCCAATTCACCCCCTCTTGGCCATACTTCACTGATTAATTATCCTAACAAATTGGTATTGTAACACCCCTACCCCGGTTTAGGATTAAACCAGCTCGAGAGCATTACGGGCACTAGAAACACGAGTCGTTTAAAATTTTTGAGAACTCATCACTAATCGATGAGTTGAGAACTAACAAGTCACTTAATCATTCATATTTAATATTATAAGCATGAGTATGCTTCTTATTCATTATAGGTTATCACTTTGGTTGATCATTTTCAATTACATTCAAGTTTATCAAGTGCTTAATTAAACGACCATGTATAGTATTCGAATGACATACAACAATAATTAGAACATTTTCATTTCAATTCGAGTTAATATCAAAGTATGAACAGCTTAATCCATTTCATGCATATGAAAATGTTGTTATTACACATTTCAAGTATAGCCACTAAGCCTTTCTAACATTTAAGGCCAAACAAGTTCATATATACAATTTTTAAGTAGCAAAATGCATGACCTAGCTTAACTATATACAAGACTATGTGCCACATACTAGGAGTATTACAAGCAAGTATAGATCCATACTCTAGCTTGACTTGTACTTTGCTTCAGGCGCACAAAATAAGCTTCAAAATGAGGAGAATGCTTCGAATCAACTAACCTGTAGTTTGGAAACAGTGGAAACGAGAGTGATAAGTACAAAATGTACTTAGTGAGGTCGTAATATAGTTCTATCCAATTATTGAGGCAATTATCAATTAGTCAAGTTAAACCTAGTCAAGGTTTGTAGCAATCGAACTCAAGCTTTATCCATACTTTTAATTTCAAATTAAGTAACATATTATTTCAAGCAAGGCATTCAAGTACGCATCAATTCAAGTGGGATTATAAGCTATTCAAGTAGCAACTCATCAAGCAAGCAATTCGAGCATTAGTAAATTCAAATATCAAGAAATTCAAGTGTCAAGTAACTCAAGTATCAATTAGTTCAAGTATCAAGTAATTCAAGTTTCAAATAATTCAAGTATCAAGTAAGCCTTTTGCTTTAATTATTTCCTATTTGCTTTCTTTAGTTTATGCCTTTGGTATTTAGTTGTCCAGGTAATCGAGTCACCAACCAGCTATCGCCAAATAACAAGATACTGGTCATTACCCTCATACTGTCGCCAAAGACCGTTCACACATCCCTCCTACTGTCGCCAGTTACGGGCCTTAGCCCTGGACTGTAGTCCACCCAACACAAAAGGAGCTCTAGACTCTATGGCATGCCATTCTACCTATGACCACTAGCAACCAAGGCTTTGTTTCATAGTTTATCACATTTTCAAGTAATTCATGTTCAAGTCAAGATATCATCATTCAAGAATCAATTCAAGCAAGGTATATCAAGATTCAAGCTTAGCCCTTAGGCCAATTAAGCCTTAGTTCTACATTTTGCAATTTAACTTGTCATTGAAGAAAGCAATTAACATATGCCATCTCTAGGCATCAAGAAAGATCTTTATTTCATGATTTATATCATGTTAACAAGTATCTAAATCATAGAGATACAATCGAGCAATTCAATTTAACTTTACATTACCCAGAATAGTTTAATGTTCATTAACATACAAACAATCTTGCTCATAACAATCCCTAATTGTGTAAAATAGCCCTTTCCCTGATTTTAATTTACAAATCACTTTCAAAACAATTTTTTTCTTCTACAAAAAAGTCCACTTTTAAATGCAAGATCAACCCCTCAATTAAGTACACAAAACAACGCACCATTTTTGCAAAAACAGTCCCTATGTATACACACACCTATATAGAACAGTGCCATGTTCTTAATTTAATCAAATCAGCCCTTCATTTCATCAAAATAGTTCCTCTTTAGTTCCAAAATTTATAAAACAGTCTACTTGGTTTCAAGGTACTCAAAATAGTCCATTTAGACTCACATTCCAGAAAAAGCGATTTCCATTGCTTGTACATACAAATTCATATTCAAACAGTCCCATTAGTATTCTCATTTATTCAAAACAATTCTAATGCATTTATATTCGATTTCATACAAGCAAAACAGCCCTTAAATAATCATTTCTTCAAACAAGAAGTGTAATAGCCCTCTAATTCATTCATATGTACCAGTTCAACTTAGTTTCTAAAGAAGTTAACAGCAAACAATGTCACATAAACCAATTCCAAATTTTCCAGCAATCGATTTAGCATTTTTCAAGAAAAACAAGTTGTTAGAATCTCAAAATCAAAGAGAAAATGCATGAACACTAAACATTACCTTATTCTCTTTGAAGGAACGATTAGTTCTACCTCAAATGAGTCCAAAACCAAGCTCTAATCTAAGTTTCCATAGCTGCCCGACTCATCTCTCTTAATGGTGTTTAGTTACGGTAAGGAGAAGGAAAATGAAGAAGATGACTATCCATCTCCCTTCTTTATTTTTTAATCAATTAAACATGTGTTAAAATTCCATATGATTTTCCTTTAACATGCAAACTTCATGTTTAACAAGTCATTCATTTTAGTCACTATAATTTAGTGTTCTTCTTTTTAATTGTCACAATTAGCCCCCTTCTTTCATTTGATTAGGATATAATTTAACTAGCTAATAAGTTTAAATTGTGGTAACAACTTATAGGCTCAGTTTAGTGATATCATAATTCCATAATTTAAATTAAATTACCATTTTTAGAAATATGCTACTAGGCTCGAGTTTGGGGTATCACAATTCCCTCCCCCTTAAAATAAATTCGCCTTCAAATTTTACCTTAATTAAACAAGTGAGGGTATTGTTTCCTCATGATTGCCTCTGAATCCCATGTTGATTCTTCCATCTTGTGGTTTCCCCACAAGACTTTAACAAGAGGTATGGACTTGTTACGAAGCTTTCTGTCTTCACGATCTAGAATATGGACTGGTTCTTCTTTGTATAACAAGTCAGGGTTCAATTCAACTTCTTCAGGCTCTAATACGTGAGATGGATCAGATCGGTATCTTCTTAGCATAGATACGTGAAACATGTTGTGGATCTTATCGGAGCTAAACGATAGGCCATAGGCCCTATCCTTTCAATGATCTCAAAAGGTCTGATAAATCGAGGACTAAGCTTCCCCTTTCTTCCAAACCTGAAGATCTTCTTCCAAGGAGATACTTTAAGGAAGACTTTGTCTCCTACATTGTGCTGAATATCTTTCCTTTTCAAGTCTGCATAGGCCTTCTGCCTATCGAAAGCTGCCTTCAATCGGCTATAAATGATCTGTACTTGTTCTTCAGTTTCTTTGAGCAATTGAGGTCCCAAAACATTGTTTTCTCCCAATTCAGACCAACATAAGGGAGTCCTGCATTTCCTCCCGTATAAGGCTTCAAATGGTGCCATCTGAATGGATGCCTAGTGGCTATTATTGTAAGCAAACTCTACTAGGGGTAGAGACTTTTCCCAATTCTTTCCAAAGTCTATTACACAAGCACACAACATATCTTCGAGTACTTGAATTATCCTTTCTGATTGTCCGTCAGATTGAGGATGAAAAGCTATGGTAAAATGTACTTTAGACCCTAAAGCCTTTTGCAAGGATTTCCAAAAACGAGAAGCAAATTTGGGGTCTCGATCAGAGATTATAGCTGTAGGTATACTGTGCAACTGAATCACTTCACGAATATATAGCTTGGCCAAGACATCCAAGCTCATGTTCATTCGAATAGGGATGAGGTGTGCAGATTTTGAGAATCTATCAACGATCACCCACACATTATCGTTCTTTCTTGGGGTTAAAGGAAGACCAGTAACAAAATTGATAGTTATACGGTCCCATTTCCATTGAGGAAATTCAATAGGTTGAAGCAGTCCTGTAGGGACTCTGTGCTAGACTTTGACCCTTTAACAAGTTAGACACTTTGATACAAAGTCTGTAATAGCTGACTTCATGCCTGCCCACCAATACAGTGGTTTTAGGTCTTTATACATTTTGACTGATCCCGGATGTATCGAGAAAAAACTTTGATGAGCTTCTTATAACATCTCTTTCTTGAGTTCTTCATTTTCGGGAACACATACTTTATCCTTAAAATAGAGAAGTCCATTTGGCTTAATGGAGAATTCAAGATTAGGTTCTGAATCTAGCTTTAACACGATCTTCTTAAGATTTGGATCAGTTTGCTAGATATCTTCGATTCTCGAGATTAAACTAGATTGAACTCGGAGTTCATATATGAATTTACGTCCTTTGTATAAACGGAAATGAGCATTGATTGCCAAGAAAGCCGAGTATGGTCTGCGATTAAGGGCATCAACAACCACATTTGCTTTCCCTAGATGGTAGTCTATGACCAAATCGTAATCTTTAAGCAGTTCTAGCCATCTTCTTTGCCTAAGATTCAAGTCCTTTTGAGTTAGGAGGTACTTGAGACTTTTATGATCCATATACAAGTTGGACTTCTCTCCATACAAGTAATGTCTCTAGATTTTAGTGCATACACGATAGCTGCCAATTCCAGATCGTGTGTAGGGTAGTTTGATTCATGTGGTTTTAATTAACGTGAGGCATAAGCTACCACATTCCCGTTTTGCATTAGGACACAACCTAGCCCCAAATGAGATGCATCACTATAAACGGTGAACTCTTTTCCCGATTTTGGTTAAATAAGAATCAGAGCATAAGTAAGGCTTTGTTTAAGCTGATCAAAGCTTCTTTGTTGGTTCCCCGACCAAACAAATGGTTCATCCTTGCGAAGTAGCTTGGTAAAGGGTGCGGCTATAGAGGAAAAGCCTTTGACAAACTGCCGATAATACCCAACTAAACCGAGAAAGCTTTTGACCTCATCCACATTTCTCAGAGGTCTCCAATCCAAGATAGATTGAATCTTCCTTGGATCTGCTTTGATCCTTTCTGCCAAGATAACATGTCCAAGAAACAACACTTCTGATAGCCAAAATTCGCATTTGGTAAACTTTGTGAACAATTGACGTTCTCGGAGGGTTTGCAACACGATTCGAAGGTGTTCAGCATGTTCTTCCTTGTACCGAGAATACACCAAAATGTCATCGATAAAGACAACCATGAACTTATCGAGGTAAGGTTCGAATACACGATTCGTGAGATCCATGAATGCAGCCAGAGCATTTGTTAACCCAAATGGCATTACAAGGAATTCATATTGTCCATAACGAGTCCGAAAGACTGTCTTGGGTACATCTTCTTCTTTTACCCTTATTTGATAGTATCCCGATCAAAGATTGATCTTTGAAAACACTACAGCATCCTTGAGTTGATCGAAAAGATCTTCAATCCTTGGTAGATGATATCTATTATTGACGGTGAGTTTGTTCAATTGTCTGTAATCAATACAGAGTCTCATAGTCCCATCTTTCTTTTTCACAAACAAGACTGGAGCACCCCAGGGAGATGAATTGGGTCTAATGAAACCCTTGTCTTGTAACTCTTGAAGTTGCTTCTTGAGTTCCTTCAATTCAATTGGTGCCATTCGATAGGTGTGATGGACACCAGATTCGTTCCAGGCTGAACATCAATCTCGAACTCTACTTCTCTGGTTGGAGGGAGACCGGAGAGTTCCTCGGGAAAAACATCGAGAAATTTAGATACAATTGGCATGTTTGATAAACCAAAATCAATTTCATCTTGTATAACCATGGCAGCAAAGATTGAGGTAGGTTTCTTATCGATAAGAATGATGGATTCCTTCCCTAAACCTCGAAGATAAAGTGTCCTATTTTGACAATCTATCCAGGCTTGGTGTTTCCCTAACCAGTCTAGTCCCAATACTAGATCAAATTCACAAGATGGCAAGACATATAGATCAATAGGGAAAGGTATATTTCGAATGGTTATGGGACATTCCTTGCAATGGAAGTTAATGGACGTAATTCCCCCTATAGGGTTCGAAGCTACAAGGCCTTTATCAACAGTTTCGGGTTTCAATCTCAATTTAGCAATCAAGGATGAGCAAACAAAAGAATGGGTAGACTCTGAACCAATTAAATCATAAGCAGGACTTGACTTTCATTCAACAGTACCTGCTATGACATTGGGAGACTCTTCGTCTTCTTTTCCCCGAATGTGATAGATTCGAGCTGGAGCTCGGGACTCCTGATGCGTAAAAGTTGATTGTTGACCTCTACCCTTGCTTTGATTTCCCAATTGAGCTTGTCGCGGGCCTTTGTTACGATTGGAAGGTGAAGCACTAGCATTTACTGGAGCTCAAGTCAAGAGCTTGTTAGGATTTTGGGGACAATCCTTGATGTAGTAATCCGAGCCTCCACATAAGTAACACAAGTTGGATTGAGTTCTGCACTGACCAGAGTGGAGCTTTTGGCAGAACTTGCAAGTAGGAAGTTGAGAAGCTTTACCAGAATTCCCCGTACTATTAACATAAATGATCGGGGCTGAAGGATTGGATTTAGTTTATGCCTTTGGTATTTAGTTGTCCAGGTAATCGAGCTGCCAACCAACTGTCGCCAAATAACAAGATACTGGTCATTACCCTCCTACTATCGCCAAAGATCGTTCACACATCCCTCCTACTGTCACCATTTACAGGCCTTAGCCCTTGACCGTAGTCCACCCAACACAAAAGGAGCTCTAAACTCTATGGCATGTCATTCTACCTATGACCACTAGAAACCAAGGCTTTGTTTCATAATTTATCACATTTTCAAGTAATTCATGTTCAAGTAAAGATATCATCATTCAAAAATCAATTCAAGTAGGTATATCAAGATTCAAGCTTAGCCCTTAGGCCAATTGAGCCTTAGCTCTACATTTTGCAATTTAACTTGTCATTCTAGAAAGCAATTAACATATGCCATCTCTAGGAATCAAGCAAGATCTTTATTTCATGATTTATATCATGTTAACATGTATCTAAATCCTAGAAATACAATCAAGCACTATTCGAATTGATCACAACCAAGGCAACAAGAATCAAGCATTTGTTTTCACTTTTCTTTCTAATTAATTTAACAACATTCATGTTACTATCAATTCTCAAGTTTTAGCTTAAGCCATTCTTCCCCTTTTTCATCACAACCTAGCTTAAATCAAGTACATTAACATGGTATAAAAATAAAAAGAAAGTAGACAAGCATCTTTGGTTAGGACCTAAGTCCTAACCCTATATTAAACTACACTCACATTACTCCAAGCTAGCTTAGTCTCGAAAGACTATCCCCTTTTGTTTAGCTTTCGAATGCTCCTCCTTAGACTCTCCTCCAATGTCCTCTTCTCGTTCTAACATTTCACACAATTAAATCAAGGTCAAGACAAGTACATTCATTCAACTTCAAAACAGGGCAGCAATACACATAATCCATTCATCCAAACTATCCTAGGCTGCCATACAAGCACACACATATGTATATACAAGGTAGCATTCAAACTGCTCAAAACTGTGTACAAAATAGTACACAAAACTACATTTAAAGCTATTTGAAAATGCACACTATGCCATAGAATCAAAATTAGCAACTATTTAATTCATTACATGACTCCATACACTCAAACATTCATTTCAAAACATCAAGGCTGCTGCTGCCAGGCAGCATGTGCATTACTTGCTTAAATGCTCATATCTTTCATTTCGTACGCCGGAATTTCAAACCGTTTACACCGTTAGAAAGCTAGCTTAATTGTCTTTCTAACCATATAGGCCTTGCATTTTTATTATTTACGAATTAATACAGTTTTTTATTTAAAGACAGACCAATTTACGTCACTGGGCAGCAACTACATTTTCAATAGTTTCAAGCAAAACAGGGCAGCTCTTTATACATTTCAATTACACTCTTTTGTGCATCAATATGACTCTCTAACATAGTTACACACGTCCAAGCAATTCAATTTAACTTTACATTACCCATAATAGTTTAATGTTCATTAACATACAAACAATCTTGCTCATAACAGTCCCTAATTGTGTAAAACAGCCCACTCCCTGATTTTAATTTACAAATCAATTTCAAAACAATTTTTTTGTTCTACAAAAAAGTCCACTTTTAAATGCAAAATCAACCCCTCAATTAAGTACATAAAATAGCTCACCATTTTTTGCAAAAACAGTCCCTACATATACACACAACTATATAGAACAATGCCATGTTCTTAATTTAATCAAATCAGCCCTTCATTTCATCAAAATAGTCCCTCTTTAGTTCCAAAATTTATAAAACAGTCTACTTGGTTTCAAGGTACTCAAAACAGTCCATTTAGACTCACATTCCAGAAAAAGCGATTTCCATTGCTTGTACATACAAATTCATATTCAAACAGTCCCATTAGTATTCTCATTTATGCAAAACAGTTCTAATGCATTTATATTCGATTTCATACAAGCAAAACAGCCCTTATATAATCCTTTCTTCAAACAAGAAGTGTAATAGCCCTCTAATTCATTCATATGTACCATTTCAACTTAGTTTCTAAAGAAGTTAACAGCAAACAAAGTCACATAAACCGATTCCAAATTTTCTAGCAATCAATTTAGCATTTTTCAAGCAAAACAAGTTGTTAGAATCTCAAAATCAAAGAGGAAATCCATGAACACTAAACATTACCTTATTCTTTTTGAAGGAATGGTTAGTTCTACCTCAAATGAGTCCAAAACCAAGCTCTAATCTAAGTTTCCATGGTTGCCCAACTCATCTCTCTCAATGGTTTTTAGTTACGGTAAGGAGAAGGAAAATGAAGAAGATGACTATCCATCTCCCTTCTTTATTTTATTATCAATTAAACATGTGTTAAAATCCCATATGATTTTCCTTTAATATGCAAACTTCATGTTTAACAAGCCATTCATTTTAGTCACTATAATTTAGTGTTCTTCTTTTTAATTGTCACAATTAGCTCTCTTCTTTCATTTGATTAGAATATAATTTAACTAGCTAATAAGTTTAAATTATGGTAACAACTTATAGGCTCGGTTTAGGGATATCATAATTCCCTAATTTAAATTAAATTACCACTTTTAGAAATATGCTACTAGGCTCGGGTTTGGGGTATTACAGGTATCAAAACCACACTCATTAGAAGGATTGACATCCTCTTGAGTCGATCCAAAGGAGTTTTGATCAATCAACAAACAAGCCTTGGCCTCTACTTTTGGGAACAACTCCTACGAGTCTTAATCCATCTCCAAACTACCTTATTTCAATGGGGATAACTATCCTTATTGGAAGAATCGTATGAGGCTCTTCATCAAATCAAACGACTACCTCATAAAGAAGATAGATCGGCCATTCCGATGAAGAGAGAATGAGATCAGCTCAGTCACAAGTCCAAGCAAGAGATGGTCAATGAAGATCAGAGGAAGTTGCAAGTAAATGAAAAAGCAATACACATGCTCTTTTGTGCTCTTGGACCAGATGAGTACTCGAAGATGTTTTCTTGCACAAGGGCAAAGGATATATGGGACAAACTCAAAGTTACATACGAGGGCACCAATGATTTCAAGGAGTACAAGATTGGACTCCTCAATTTGAGTTATAAGAACTTCAAAATGGAACCGAATGAGGACATCACCAAGATGTTCGATAGGTTCTTCATAATCATCAATGGGCTTAAGGGTTTTGGAGAAGTCATTCTAGAAGACAAGCTTGTTCGGAAGTTCACCTACTCTTTTCCCGAGTCATGGGATGGAAAGAGGACCGCCATCGTAGAAGCTAAGGATCTCAAGACCCTGAAGCTTGATGTTCTTATAGGGTCTCTTCTCACTCATGAGATAATGAAGGAAGAGAAAAAGAGAAGAAGAGAGAAGAAAAGAAGGTGGAGAAGAAAAAAGTAGAGAAAAAGAAGATAGGAATTGCTCTCAAAGCTTCATAAGAGGAGAGCGATTCTAGTGAGGAGGAAGATAAAGAATTGGCTATGCTAGCCAAAAGGTTCACTTGTTTCATGAAATTCAATCGGGGAAGAAAGTTCCATCGAAGAGGAGATTTCAAGAACAAGAACAAAGAAGAAGAGAAGGATTCAATAGTTTGCTATGAGTGCAAGAAATCAGGACACATCAAGTCTGAGTGTCCCCAACTAAAGAAGAGGAGCTTCTGGAAGAAGAAGAAGCTCAAGGCTCATGTTGCTACTTGGAGTGATGAGGAATTATCCGATGAAGAGGAGCAAGAAGTGGCAAATATTTGTCTCATAGAACTAAAAGAGGATCCTAAGGTAACCTCTAAGTCATCCAATTTTGATTTTACATTTGATGACTGTAAAGAAGCTTGCAATGAGTTGCAAGAGGTATACGATAAGTTGGTGGATAATTATAAGGAATCACTTTTTAAAAACAAGAAAACAATTTCAAATTTGAAAAACCAAAACGATTCCTTATATAAAACCACCTAGAAGCTTGAGAAGAAGGTTCTTGATTTACAAGCAAAACAAAATAATTTTTGAAAAGAAAAATCAAGATTTAAACAACCTTCTTTCTAAAGTTCATATGATCACCAAAAGGAAGTTGGCGATCTCAAAGCTTATTTGAATAAAGTTGGGAAATCTAGTTTTGAAAAGGGAAATTCTTTAAAACCCAACTATGTGAAAAGAAACTTTTGTGGACACAAACAAAGAGGCTTCCAAAGGCCCTTATATGGTAAGAGGATTAAGAGTGTTTGGGTTCCTAAGGAACTTGTCACTTCTAAAGATGTTAGTGCTATTGCTTCTTGGATTCCCAAGCGAACCAAGATTGTGGGAGCTAATACTCATGCACTCAAAATGATTTGGGTACCAAAAATCAGGACGTAATTCTTTGTTTGTAGGAGGAGCATTGCTACAAGGCCAAATCTTCTAGTGCAAATTCGTGGTACCTTGATAGTGGATGCTCGAGACACAAAAAGATTCGATTCTTGGAGCTAAAATCAAATAGTGGAGGAGTAGTGACTTTTGGTGACAACTCCAAAGGCCACATTGAAGGAATTGGTTCCACTGGTAATGACTCTTCTATCCTCATTGATAATGTTTTATATGTCAACGGTCTTAAGCATAAGCCAACTTTGTGATAAAGGTTTCAATGTGCTTTTTTATTTAAATTGTTGCAAAATTATCAACATTAAAACTAACAAAATTGTGCTTATTGGTCATCGTATAGGAAACATTTACATGGCGCATTTAGATGACATTCATATTTCCAATACATGTTTTGTTGCTAAAGATGAGCATGATTCATGGTTATGGCATAGAAAACTAGGGCATGCAAGCATGAGTGTTTAGAAAAATTGATTTCAAATGATCTTGTAAGAGGTTTGCCAAAAATAAAGTTTTCATAATACAAAATTTGTGATGCTTGTGCAAAAGGTAAACATAAAAGAGTTTCTTTCAAACCTATTAATGATGTTTCTTTAAGTAGAGTTTAACAATTGATCCACTTGGAAATTTTTGGCCCTATTAGAACAATGAGTTTTAGTAGAAAATCATATGCATTTGTTTTAGTCGATGACTACTCTAGATTTACTTGGGTTTTCATTTTAAGTACCAAGGATGAGGCTTTAGAAAAATTCATCACATTTTCAAAAGTTAATCAAAACAATGTTGCTCACTCTATTGCTCACATTAGGAGTGATCATGGAATCGAATTCCAAAATCTAGGTTTTGAAGAGTTTTGTAACTCAAATGGTATTAGCCATAATTTTTCCACTCCTCGCACACCTCAACAAAATGGTGTTGTTGAGAGGAAAAAAATCAAACTTTAGAAGAAATGGCTAGAACAATGCTTTGTGAAAATAATTTGCCAAGTATTTTTGGGCAGAAGCCACTAATACAACTTGCTACATTGTCAATAGAGTAATGACTATGCCTACTTTAAAGGAAACACCTTATGATCTTTTCAAAAAGCCTAACATTAGCTATTTTCATCCAATTTGTTGTAAATTTTTGTTTTAAACAATGGAAAATAAAATTTAGGCAAATTTGATACTAAAAGTGATAAAGCTATTTTTCTAGGTTATTCTTTAAACTCTAAAGCCTACCATGTATTTAACTAAAGAACTTTAGTAGTTGAAGAGTCTATACATGTGGTTTTTGATGATAACCTCCTTCTGAGGAAGGAGTCTTGTTATGATGATGATGTAGGGATTTTTGATGCCAATGATGGTAGAGGAAAATCATCCAAGGTAGATGAAATTCCATCAAAAGACGAACCACAAGATCCACCTCTAGAAGCCTTGAAGAATATGACTCTAGGGAAAAAGGAGGTCACCTAACCAAGGGAGTTCAACTATGTCAAAGGTGGTGAGATTTTGGGTAACCCATCCAAAGAGGTAACCACTAGATCTTCTCTTAGAAATATTTGTAATTTTGTTGCATTTATCTCATACATAGAGCCTAAAATATCAAATAAAGCATTAAATGATGATTATTGGATATTGGCTATGCAAGAAGAGTTAAATCAATTTGAGAGAAGTAAAGTATGAACATTAGTTGATAGGCCTAGTAATAAATCTACCATAAGAACTAAATGGGATTCTAGAAACAAACTAGATGAGAATGATAACATAGTGAGAAACAAGGCTAGACTTGTTGCTTAAGGTTACACTCAAGAAGAATGAATCAATTTTGATGAAACCTATGCACCTATAGCTAGAATGGAAGCTATTAGAATGTTGCTTGCATTTGCAAGTTATCATGAATTCAAGCCTTTTCAAATGGATTTGAAAAGTGCTTTCCTAAACGATTTAATAAATGAAGAAGTGTATGTAGAGCAACCACCTGGTTTTGATGATCCAAAATACCCAAACCATGTTTTTAAACTTTCAAAAACTTAATATGGTTTGAAACAAGTTTTGTAACCCCCTCGACCCAGCCTATACGTCAGACCGAACCAAGTGAGCTACATTGGGTTTGCCGAAACAAACCTAAAATGATTAACTAAGATTAGGTCCATTTTTTTCTTTTTATCTTGTCTAGATACAATATTATGGCCTAAGGTCTGCATGCTGGCAGCAGGTGAAATCTCAACTAAATTGGGCATCATTAAGACATCTAATTACGCGTAATTGCAATTTAGGGACCAAATTGTAAATCTTGACAATTACAGAGACTTAATTAAATTTGAAGTTACCAATCCTCAATTAGTTAGGTTACATGCTTACTTTTCGAATTTCGACTCTAAACGATCAACCTAACTCATAAAATTGAAATCACAAGAATTAGGGACCAAAATGAAAGAATTTCAAAACATAAAATCACTTCAACTAAAATTAACGGCCAGACGTATCGGTATGTGGGACACCGTACCGATACGAGGCTTGTATTGTAGGGCTGTACCGATATAGGCCATAGGTGTATCGATACGCGGGTTACATGGCCAAAATCTCAAATTCCAGTAGCTGAAACCCATATCGATATACTTCCCCACGTACCGATACTTAGGCCAATTTTACACATACCCGTACCGATACCGGGCCAGGCGTATCGATACGCCTAGACATGTAATCTCCAAATTTGCTGAGTTTTCATCTGTTTGATAACTCAAACATGCCTTAATTAACCTTACACATATACACCACTAAACCAAGTATTATGACAAGCCTTAAGCTGACAAAAAAGGAACGTTAAACAGAGAATTGCATCGAATCGCAATAGTAGAGGCATGCTTCCAAGAATCGTTCAACTCAACAACCAAAAAGGAAATCAAGGTACGTTTCAACATAAGCATCACATCAATAGACTTAGAACAAACATGCTTGAACAGCAAAAGCATAAGTATAGGCATATCTACCCTATATGCATACTACGAAGTCCTTCAAGCACCAAAGACATATATGCAAGTTGTCATCAATCAAGCCTCAAACAATAACAATCTAATTTAACAAATCACAACATATAAACCATCACGACACCATTAAAAACTAGATTACAAATCCCCCCAAAACATGGTAACACATTGCCTTAATTAGCCGAATTAAAACTAGGTTTTTCATACTCAATCAAATGTCTTGCTCTTGGACCTTCCTGGCCGAGAGAATGCGGCCCCACAACTCTATTGCTCTGCATCAATAAAAAAAGAGAGCGTAAGCACAAATGCTTAGTGAGGTTGCTCTTAATAAACATTGATGCATTACAAAATTCATTTGAAAACCACATGTCATGTGAAGTATAAACCATGCTTAATTAACCAAACCATTTTTCTCGTTTGTTTCCAAAAAAATCATGCATAACATCCATATGCATCAAAACCCTTTTTACATATATCTCGTATATCACATATATTGGCTTTAAAGGTGACCCCATATAAACTTACCTCTATCCTTATATTCAAATACCATAATGTTAATTACCACATCGGATACACGAATTTCTCATGATGGACTTACCTCCACCAAATCTCACTTTGGCCGAGAATAGGCTTACCCCTACCCCTTCATGATAGACTTAACTCTACCATACAATAATAGTCTTACCCCTATTATAAGAAACAGAAGAATACCATCAGCCTAAGTAGCCAAACCGTTATAACTCAAGAACTGCGGAGCGATCAACTTTATATTATAGTTCACATAATCATACGGCTAGCCAACTATGTCTGACACTTTCTCATTCGTCACATAACCAATAGATCACTTTAAAATACATTTACTTATTGTTTTCCAATGCATTTCACAAAACCGTTTCATATGCAAAGCCACATTGCCAAAGGAAACATCACATTCCTTCCAGGAACAAATCTCAATGCTTATAGGCATTCATATACTTTGAAAAACATTGCATATTAATCCAACAGATGCCTTTATAGTAAATAAATCAACCCATGTTTAAAACTAAAACATGAAATCCGCAAGATCATATGAAAGCCGATAACCAAGCAAAATAAGGGAAACTTACGCTTGAGCTTAGTTAAGCTTGTAAGGCTATAACTATCACCCCATGATCAATTGATCAAACCTTTAAAGATATTTGGTGCGTTTATACACTCACCGATACACTTAGCTTCACTCGCCAACGCGAATCGAGCCTCCGAAATGCAACGTACGCAACTAGGCAACCTTGCCTTGATTGTCCCCTATTTTAACCACATAAAACCAAAGGGAAAATGCATCATTATGCATTCTAATCACGACCAAACAACAATCCCCTACATACTTAACAATACCCCTCTAAAAATTAGCCGAAACTACCAAAATAAACACCAAACTTCATTCAACTAACATCTAACCACAAACCAATGATTCTAACATTCAATCCTCATCAAAAAACAAAAAAAAATACTTCCTTAAGCATCCTTATATCTCTAGCAACTTACGAACACTCATAACAGCCCCAAAAACCACTAAAAACTCATCCAAAAATTAACCAATCAAATAGTTTCGGGATTTATTTAAATAATATCATTTCACATTATGATTACCTTATCAAAACATGAATTTACCTAATCAAAAACTCCAGGTTTCATCAACTTAATCAAATCTTTAAGCAAATCATCAAAATCTCCATTAATAAATCAATTCCTTAAATCCATTGCAAAACTAAGTTAAAATCAATCAAATATCAGCCAACTACTAGGGAATATCAATAAAGAACCTTAGTGTAAGAGAGGAAAATGAAATTCACCTTTAAAGAAACTCCCACCAAAATTGATGTAAGATTTTCTTTGAAATCCAACTTGTGAACTTGATGAAATCTTTGAGAAATTCTTGTGAGATTTTATAAGGAATCAAAAGTAGAATCAAATGATGATTTCTCCATAGAATATCAGCAAAGAGTTTTGGAGAAGCATGCTTGGAAATTGAAATAGAAAGTGAGGAAAAATAAGGAGAGAAAATTAGAAAGAATAGGAAAATGATTTGGAAACCAATTAACCATTAATTCCTTACTCAATTAAGGTGGTCATTTTATGATTAAAAACATTTAGAAACAATAGCTCTCTAAGGATTCTTAGTATTGTCTCATTTACAAAATAGTCATTTAAAATAGTTTTGTATTTTTTACAATTTAGTCACTAAATAAAAATCTCACTTAAAACAATTTAATAACTCCCAAATTAATTACCAAAACACTTGATAATATAATTAGACATTTTGGTAAATCAAACCTATTTTTATCTCCTCAATTCATATTTTAAAATATTGATTTTCCTAAAACTCATATAACTGATTAATCTGGTTTTAATGATTCGAACCCAACCCGATCAAACCTCTAAACATCTACCCTATTTTTGGGTGTTAAAATCTCCCCCTCTTAAGAAATTTCTTCCCCAAAATTTACCTGAAGGAAAGAGATGAGAAAATTGTTTATTCATGTTCTTTTTGTCTCCCATGTGTCTTCCTCGACCCCTCGATGTCGCCACAATATCTTGACCAACTCTATGGTCTTCCCATGAAGAACCTTAGTGTTTGAACCCAGCACCTTTACAGGCTCCTCATCATAAGAAAAATCCGAACATAACTCATCTCCTCAACAGGCACAACATGCGACAGATCCGATCTATACTTCCGAAGCATCAACACATGGAAAACATCATGTATCTTTTCATGATCGACAGGTAACCTCAACCTATACGCCACCAGACCAACATGTTCAATCACCTCATAAGGTCCAATGAACCTAGGGCTTAGCTTACCCTTGCGCCCAAATCTCATCACTTTATTCCAAGGAGAAACCTTCAAAAACACTTTATCACCCACTTCATACTCAACCTCTTTCTGCTTCAAATCCGCATAAGACTTTTTCGGACTCGAAGCCGCCTTAAGTCTTTCACAAATGAGTTTCACTTTCTCATTCGTATCCTTAAGCAAATTGGTCCCTGTCACATGCTTTTCGACTGACTCTGCCCAACAAAGAAGCATACAACACCTACGACCATAAAGAACCTCATAGGGAGCCATCTAGATGGTCGAATGATAGCTATTATTCTACGCAAACTCCACCAACGTAGTTTGTTTTCCCAAGTCCCTTAAAACTCAATTATACAACATCTCAACATATCCTCCAAAATCTGAATAACACATTCAGACTGTCCATCTGTATAAGGATGATAAGATGTATTGAGATTAAGCCTTGTACCCAAAGATGTCTGTAAACTTCCCCAAAACCTTGATGTAAAACATGGATCCATATCTTATATAATCGACTTAGGAACTTCGTGCAACCTTATAATCTCAGTAATATACAAATCCACCAACTTATCCAACGTATACATTGTATGCATAGCAAGAAAATATGCACACTTCGTAAAATGATCAATAATCACCCATATTGAATCATTCTTTGACGGTGTCAAGGGCAGACCCGTAAAAAAATCCTTGGTGATTCTTTCCCATTTCTATTATAGAATCTGCATAGGTTGCAACAACCTAGAAGGAAACTAATGTTCAACCTTAACCCGTTGACACACCATACAACGAGAAACAAACTCGGTCACATCCTTCTTCAACCCAATCCAATAATACAAATCCTTGAAATCTCGATACATCTTTGTACCACCAAGATGCATATCAAAAGGACTCGAATAAGCCTCAATAAAAATAGCGAGCTTCAACTCCAAATCCTCTGCACAACTATACGACCTATAAAGTAGAAAACCCCATTATCATCAAAATGAAAATATGTCAAGTTACCATCCGAAATATCCTTATCACAAGGAACCAAAGAATTATCATATGCTTGCCTTGCTTTAATTATTTGAGACCACGTGGGCTTAACTTGCAACTCAGCCAACAAGCCACCTTCTCGTGTTACACTTAACCTTGCGAACATCGCCCTGAGCTCAACAACAACCTTACAACTCAACACATCCGCCACCACGTTAGCTTTTCTGAGATGATACTCAATCTTCAAGTCGTAATCTTTAGGTAACTCAATCCAACTTTGTTACCTAAGGTTCAACTTCTTTTGCGACATCAAATACTTCAAACTCTTATGATTGGTGTAAACAATACACTTCTCACCATATAGATAATGTCTCCAAATTTTCAAACCAAACACAACTGCCACAAAGCTCTATATCGTGAGTTGGGTAGTTGTGCTCATGAACTTTCAATTGTCTTGATGCATAAGCCACAACTTTCCCTTCTTGCATCAACATATAACCCAAACCAACATAAGATGCATCACTGTAGACTACAAACTGCTTACTAGACTCAGGTTGAATTAGGATAGAAGCATGAGTCAAAATCTTCTTGAACTTCTCAAAACCGCGTTGTTGACTCTCCGTCTATACATAAGGAACATTCTTTTGCAACAACTTTGTCAACAGGGCAGCAATACTAGAGAAACCATCCACAAAATGACGATAATACCTGGCCAATCCAAGGAAACAATGAACCTCATATACTGACTTAGGTTGTTTCCTATTAAGTATAGCCTCAATTTTCTATGGATCAACACGAATACCCTCAGCCAAAACCACATGACCAAGAAATATCACCTCTCTAAGCCAAAACTCGCACTTACTCAACTTAGCATACAACTGATGATCCTTCAAAGCTTGCAAAACAATCCGCAAATGCTGATCATGATCCTCCTCAGTACAAGAGTACACAAGAATATCATCGATAAACACCACTACAAACTAATCGAGTTATTCATGGAACACCATATTCATCATATCCATTAAAGCAGCCAAGCATTTGTCAAACCAAACAACATCACCAAAAATTCATAATGCCCATACCTCGTGTGGAAAGTAGTCTTCGACACATCCACATCCTCAACCTTCAATTGATAATACCCCGATCTCAAGTCAATCTTAGAAAACACAACCGCCCTACAGAACTGATCAAACAAGTTATCTATCTTAGGCAACAGATACTTGTTTTTAACCATCAACTTATTCATTTGATGATAATCAATGGACATTCGCATTGTTCCATCCTTCTTTTTCAGAAAAAGAACCGGTGCACCCCAAGGCAAAACACTAGGTTAGAAGAACCCTCAATCTAACAACTCCTGAAGTTGAGCTTTAATTCCTTAAGCTCTTTCAGTGCCATACGATACGGATAATGGACAATGGAGTCATACTTGAGTACGTCTCAATACCGAATTCCACCTCTCTATCTAGTAGTAAACCCGACAACTCTTTAGGAAACACCTTTGAAAAATCACACGTAGTCTGAATATCCTAAAATTGAACCCCTTTGATATCCAGATTCATCACAATTGCTAGATACGCTTGACAATCCCCTTGCAACATCCTTTCATCTTGCGTAGCCGAAACGACGTTAGACAAGAACTTAATGTTCTTGCCAACTACTACAACCTCATAATCTTCAGCAAGCCTCTAAGAAATTATTTTGGATTCACAACCCAAAACCGTTTTATGCTCGCTTAGCCAATCTATACCCAAAATAACATCAAAACCATGAAATGGCAACTCCATCAAATTCGTGGCAAACTCATGACCTTGATCAACCAAATGACATCTCTTATACAACCTTCTAACCATAACCGTTTCACCAAAGGAACTAGTTACTAACATACCAACATTCAAGGTCTCAACAGGTGCGTTTAACAAATTTGTATGCTCACTTAAAATGTATGAATAAGTGGACCCTAAATCAATTAAGGAAAATAATGACAAAATTGCAAGGTGAAAGTACCTATGATCACAGTGGCGTCATTACGACCCTCATGATGAGCATAAATCTGAGCCAACCAACCATTCTCTAGTCGTACAACAAATGTATAAGCCACAGTCCTCTAACCATCCCCACGCCTTTGGAAAGTACCCTTACCACGACCTCGGCTTCTAGCAGGTACAGTAGCTGCCTGTGCCGGTGCATCTCTCATAATACACAAATAATCACGCTTCAAATGATCAGGTAGTCCATACTCCCAACAAGATCTAGGAGTTGCTCCCCAATATACACCTGCATGACGTGTACCACAATGCTTACAATCGATTACAACACGTACACCTTAATTACAGCCACCGTCTCCACCACGCTTATAATCTAGCTTGTATCGCTTATCACGCGACCTCTTCCCTTTCTCTCAGCATAGCCAGATTCTGTGGTTCTCTTTCCCGTGTCCGCATTCACTACTTACGCTGAACCCCCAATGACTGCTTAATATCCTTGACTTTGTTGACCAGCACATCAAAATTTGTGTCATCTGTGGCCAACAAATATATCTTGATGTTCTTAAAAAGTTCGTAATGGAACCTTTCACACCTTTGTTGATCAATTGGAACCAACTCAGGAGCATACTAGCTCAACCGAACAAATTTCACCTTATACTCAAACACTGCATGCCAGCTTGCACTAATGACATTAACTCACACTTTTTGGCATCTTGATATTGCGAACCGAGATACTTCCTCTTGAAAGCTGTTCGGAAGAACTCCTAATTCACATCAATATTAGGAACTCCTGCAATTGTGGTTACGCACCAATGGTATGCATCACGGTTCCATAAGGATACAATATAGCCTAGGTTGCACGTATCTTTACATTCCTTCTAACCCAAAATGCAAATAGTATTCTCCAACCATTCCTCCCCCACCTTAGGATTCAGGCCTCTAAATTCCACTCCTCCCAAGCTACGAAGTCACTCCAATGATAACCCATGGTTAACGACCACAACAGGCACTAGTGCTTGCACATGCACCCCAACTATCGTTGCTTGAAAAGCTCTCATCATCGCTTGAATCAACGGCTTCATATCACCAAAAGTGGCTCTTCTAGAGCCTTAGGTACACCACCAACCCCAACTCCAACACCAACAGAAGGAACAGGTGGAGGAGGAGGTAAAAGATTGCGAGGAACTAATCCATCCCAATATTCAGCCCATCTCTAGCATTACTCGTAGAAGATCGAGTCTCACAACACGAACCCATACTTATAATGGCCTATACCAAACACCACAACACAATAAAGTTAGGCTAGCATTCGATAAAGGATCCAAGACAACCTTAGTAATCATTTTAAAACCACGGTAATAGGCAATGTGTTCCCATTTATACCACAACATAGAAAATATCTTCATCATCACTCACAACATGTATACAATTAACGATACATAAATCAAACAATCAGAAATATCACAAAACAATAGCTAACCTGGCTCTAATGCCACCAAATGTAACCCGCTTGACCCGACCTATACGGCAAACTAAACCAAGTGAGCTACATTAGGTTTGACGAAATAAACCCGAAATGATTAACTAACTTAGGTCCATTTTTTTTTATCTTGTTTAGATGCAATATTATGACCTAAGGTGTGCATGCTGGTAGTGGATGAAATCTCAACAAAATCAGGCATCGATAAGACATCCAATTGCGCGTAATTGTAACTTAGGGACAAAATTGCAAATCTAGATAATTACAGAGAATTAATTAAATTTAAAGTTACCATTCCTCAATTAGTCAGATTACATGCTTACTTGTCAAATTTCGGCTCTAAATGGTTAACCTAACTCATACAATTGCAATCACAAGAATCATGGACCAAAATGAAAGAATTTCAAAATCTAAATCACATCAACTGAAGTTAACAACCAGGCGTATCGGTACATAGGACACCATACTGATACAAGGTTTGTTCCCTAGTGACGTACCGATATGGTCCCTATGTGTATCGATACGCGAGTTACATAGCCAAAATCCCAAATACCAGTAGCTGAAACCCGTATCGATACGCTTCCCCACGTACCGGTACTCAAGCTAATTTTTGTAACATACTCTAACCACCCTAGTAGGATTAGGTAAGTTAGTATATTTACAATGAACAATTCAATCAATTGTAGGTAGTGAATACATTTCATTTAAGGTCTTTCTTACACCTCAAGTTACCATTCGAGTAGGAGAGGATACTTTAGACAAGATAAGAAACATTTACTAGATATATTAGGACCCATAAAGCATCTAATTATCATGTTCAACACCAATTAGGACTTACTTGTACATCAAGTAAGCATTCGGCTATATGAGTAACATGAAAAAGAAATTTCAAGTTTCCTATTAAGCTATTAAGCATACCAATAGGTGATCACATCATTTATTTAAGTTACCATAATCAATCATTCATGCTTCTAATATTATCTACACAATATGACTAGTTCCTTAAGTGATCAATGTGGTTCATGCCTAAACATGTGGTTTACTACATTTACCTAATGTCAACTAACCAATTTCAAGGAATCCATTCAACAATTTCATGCATAATTAATCCATGTAAATCAAACATTAGACTATCAAGCATACAAGTTCATTGTAGTTCATACATGCCCATATATACATACCAAACTTCTTATAGATCATAGATAAAATTAACTTATACAAACCATAATTATGTGACCATATATATATATACATGCCTAAGGTGCCACCATCCTAGGAGAACTAAACAAAATGGAAACATACTCTTTTAAGCAATAAGTGACTTGTATTATCTTAGACTTCAAGATAGTGTCCAAAATCAACCTGTATAGTAGAAATGAGACTAGAATAAGCAAAGCTTATTGAGTGAGTTAAAGTTACAAGGCAACAATACAATAAGTCTCAACTACGAATCATCAAATGGATGGTATGGTTCCCCCATCAATAGGGAACCATTCGAACAAGACATACACTACTAGATGTATTGTCTAATTTTCAATTCAATAACAATACAAGGCTTGAAGTTTAGGCATACTCAAACATCCAATTCGTTTAACAATTCAACTAAAGCAATCTCATATAACAAGGCTCAATCAATGTTTCAGTAACAATAGATCATAGCATCTGAATTTCCTTTACAATTGAGCAAACTCATATAAGCAATGTTCAATCAAGGTTTCAATATCCATAGTTCATGGCATTCAATTTTACCTTTACATTCAATCAATACAATTCAATGTAGAGATAGGTTCAATGTGCATGAGTTATTAATTCATTTTAAGTATAGCCTTGAGAATCGATTACTCAGTCTAGATACTCGAGTCTCCAACCAAACTGTCGTCAATAACAATAATCAATATGGTACCAAGTACCTGGTCAATCCCTCCTACTGTCACCAATGACCAATAACAATACTTCCCTCCTACTGTCGCCAATTAAGGACCAATGTCCCAGACCGTAGCCCACCCCGACAATGAGCTCTATAGACTTTATAGCATGCCAACTATATCTAAGACCGACTCGAGACCAAGGCTTACAATAGTTATCCCTTTCAATCAATTAGAAGCATGTGTTCAATTCAATATGCACAATTTGTGCCAATATTTCCTTTTAGTCAAATAGGGCTCAATCCAATCCAATATCAATATTTCCATGGTTAATGTAGGAGTATCAATCAATATGTCATTCAATAATGAATTGTGTAATTCTATCTATAACATCATGCTTCAATTCAATATAGTTCAATTAGGCAATAAGCATAACAATTCAATCAATGGCAATTCAAGCATACTTCACAATCAAGTATCCACTCAAATGAGTACTTACCTTGCTATTGATTCATAGCAAGCTCATTATGAAATTTATACTTAAGGTTCAATAAAATTTACAAATCAAAACAGAGTTGGAGAGGTTACCACCCTCTCCAAACTTTAAACTACACTCACAGGAATTTTTTCGAGCTATTGTCTATCCCGGATTGTAATCCCTTTTTCTCTACTAGCTTGTTGATCTAAGTGAACCCCTTTATCATCAGTTTTCACTTGATCTAACATTCATACAATACATAAGGTATTAGATACAATCAAGCAATCAATTGAGTCATTATGTGACTCCATACATAAGCATACAATTCAATATAAACATCTAAATTGTTACTGTCTGACAGCATGTGCACTGCCTACTTAAATATTCATATCTTTTATTTCGTACGTCAGAATTTCAATTGGTTTACACCGTTGGAAAGATAACAAAAATTTATTTATAACCATATAATGCTTTCATTTTAGTTCTTATCCAATTAATACAGTTTTTAACTTAAAGACAGGGTAATTTGCTACACTGGACAGTTTGCACTCTCCCTAGTATTTCTTCTCTACATTACATTCTACAGCCCAAAATTCAGTTCTGTTTTCTCCTAATGAATTTATACGTATCAAGGTGTTGTCCATAAAAATTCAGCCTTAAATTAATTTTATACAATTTATAGTGATTTTTCAAAGTTATTGCCCAGAACAGAACATTCTGGGCAGATTACACTAGGTTGAACTTCTAGCTTCTTAATTCACCTAAGCAAGGTTCTAACATGGAAATTTCGTTCATGTTCATATTCTTACATGTCTAGGTCATTCCACTTCACCATCATGTTGAACTCAATTTGATCTATTTGATCACATTGCACATTCAATTTACCAATTGAGGAGTTCATTGACTAATTTAACTAATCCAATTAGGTGCTTTTACATTTCCAGCAAGTTATCTATTCAATTCAATCTTAAATTCATCTACCAACATGATCAAAACAGGGCTTTTGAGCAACATTTTCAATTCAATTCATTAGGACATCAATCCACTAGAATTTCCAGCATCTACCATTACAATTTACATTTCAATCATCCATTCCAATCATCATCCAAATTTTCCAGCATCTAGCATAGCATTTCACCATCAATTTAGCTATTGCCAACCTCAATTTCTCTTATTCATTCGATTGACATGTCAATTTCATGGATTAATCAATCAAATGAACTTTCTAACTAGTTCATGGCATCAATGCACTATCTATTCATCAATTTCATATAATTCAGGCAAGAACCCTAAACCTTCATGCATCATTTGTGTCTATAACACATTAAGGAATAGATTTTACCTTCCCATCAAGATTATATGAATGCTAGCAACTCCAATTTCACCCAATTCAAGCTTGAATCTAAGATTAGAGAGCTTTCTCACTCAACTCCCTTTTCTCTCCTACTCGGCCACAATGAGAAAGATGGTGATAATTCACCAAATAATTCTTCCCTTAAATGACTAATTCACCCTTAATTATCCCCTAATTAATGACATGTGTAAGGGCATTTTAGGAATGTGAAAATTTTGCATGCATTCCTTCAATTTATCAATTGTTTCGGTTTGGTCACTTATACATTAGGTTTCCACTTTTTCAATTATAGCATTCTAGTCCTTATTATCTAAATCTAGTATCTTGCTTTCAATCAATTAGGGATCAAATGAAAGCATTGTAGTAACTTCTTTTATACTAGATTTGGGGATATTACAATTTTACACATACCTGTATCGGTACCAGGCCAGGTGTATTGATACTCTAGACATGTAATGCCTAAATTTGTTGGTTTTTCACCCATTTGATAACTCAAACATGCCTTAATTAATCTTACACATATATACCACTAAACCAAGGATTATGACAAGCCTTAAGCTCACGAAAACGGGAACATTAAGTGGAGAATTACATCAAATCGCAATATTAGAGACATGCTACCTAGAATCGTTCAACTCAACAATCAAAAAGGAAATCAAGGTACGTTTCAACATAGGCATCACATCAATAGACTTGCATCAGCTTTAATTCGTTGACAAGATAAACATTGAGAAACAAATTCAACAATGTCTTTCTTCATTCTCGGCCACCAATACAGGTATTTAAGATCTTTGTACATCTTAACGGACCCCGGGTGAATTGAAAATGGACTTTGGTATGCTTCAATTAACATCTCTTTCCTTAACTCCTCGTTACTAGGGACACAAACTCGGTTCTTAAAGTATAGGATTCCATTCGGCTTCATGGTGAAGTCAGAATGAAATTTGGTTTCCAGGTCTTCCATTAACTTTCGAAGCTCGGGATCAATTTGTTGTAAAGCCTTGATCTTGTTCATTAGTTTAGACGTAACATGTATTTCTGATAGAAGCTTTCGATTCTTCAAGAGCTTAAAATGGGCATTAATAGCCACTGGTACTACAAAAAGTAAGGAAATTGATCAGGATATTTTCTATCAAGAATTTCAACTTGAATCAATTTTATTTTGAAACATGGATTGCAAAAAGGGTTCTAATAATGTCCCTTACCACTAGAATGTTTGCGGCTGAGTGCATCAGCTACAACGTTGGCTTTTCTGAGATGATAGTCTATGACTAAATCATAATCTTTAACAAATCGAGTCATCTTCTTTGTCGGAGATTCAACTCCTTTGTGTCAAGATATACCTGAGACTCTTGTGGTCTGTAAACAAGTGACACTTTTCTCTAAACAAGTAGTGCCTCCAAATTTTTAGGGCAAAACTACTGCAGCCAATTCAAGATCATGAGTTGGATAATTTGATTCATGTGGTTTGAGTTGCCGGGACGCATAGGCCACAACCTTGCCATCCTGCATAAGGACACAACCGAGCCCTAGATGAGAGGCATCATTGTAGATTGTATACTCCTTTCCTGATTCTGGTTGGATCAAAACTGGGGAATGGGTAAGTCCTTGCTTGAGTTGGTTGAAACTCATTTGCTATTTTTCAGTCCAGACAAAGCTTTCTTCCTTTCTAAGTAATTTTGTTAAGTCTAGGGCCAAGGCAGAAAACCCCTTCACAAATCTTCGGTAGTACCCAGCTAAACCGAGGAAGCTCCTAACTTCCCGAACACTTTTAGGAGGTAGCCAATCAACAATTGCTTGTACCTTCTTCAGGTTGACCTTAATACCATCGCTCGAGATCAAATGACCTAAAACGATATTTCTGGTAACCAGAATTCATATTTGCTAAATTTTCCAAATAGTTGATGTTCTTTTAGTCTCTATAACACCACCCGAAGGTGTTCGATATAATCTTTACAATTTTTGGAGTAAACGAGTATATCATCGATGAACACGACAACAAACTTATCCAGGAAGGGTTTGAATACCCGATTCATTAGATCCATGAAGGCAACTGGATCATTCGTCAAGTCAAATGGCACAACAAGGAACTCAAAATGACCATATCGAGTCCTAAATGTTGTTTTAGGTATGTCAGCTTCCTTTACTCTCATTTGATAGTAACTGGATCAGATATCAATCTTTGAGAACATACTTGCATCTTCCAATTGATCAAACAAATCTTTGATTCTTGGTAAGGGATACTTGTTCTTGATTGTGATTTGATTGAGTTGGCAATAATCAACACATAGCCTCATTAACCCATCCTTCTTTTTGACGAACAAAATGAGAGCTCCCCAAGGAGATGAGCTTGGTCGAATGAAGCCTTTGTCTTGAAGTTCTTGTAATTGTTTTTGGAGTTCTTTTAATTTAACCGGTGCCATTATATAGGGAGTAATGGACATAGGGTGAGATCCCAGTTAAACCTTAATCTTGAATTCTACCTCTCGAATTAGTGGTAAGCCCAGGAGTTCCTCAAGAAAAACATTTGGAAAATTTGACACAATTAAAATAGATTCCATACCCGAAGGAGTTTTATTGAATTCGAATATTGAAGCAAAGGTGAGATTTGAATTCCTCAATATTTTGTCTATCAAGATTATGGATTCTTTTCCTAACCCATGCAAATAAAGTTGTTTTCGACTACAATCTACCCAAGCCTGATGTTTGGCTAGCCAATCTAAGCCCAAAATTAGGTCAAATTCATCAAAGGGTAGTACTAGCAAGTATGCAGGGAAAGGAATGCCTTGAATAAACAAGTGACAATCTTTACACATTTGGTTTACAAAAACCCTATCCTCTAAAGGGTTGGTAGCTATTAGATTACAATAAGAAAGTTCGGGTTTCATAAGAAATTTCTCAATCAATTTAGAACATATAAAGGAGTAGGTTGATCCCGAATCAAATAAAGCATATACAGAACGATTGTAAAGTTCAATAGTACCTGCAATTACATTAGGAGAGTCATCTTCTTCACGTCCCTGGGCATGATAAACCCGAGCAGGGGCCCGAGACTCTTGATGAGTTGAAGTTGGAGGTTGATTTCGATTTCTCCCAGTATTTCCAGAGTGAGCTTGCTTTGCTCCCTTGCCCTTGAATGGATGGTTCGAATTGGCCTGAGAAGAGGTTTTAGCAGGGGTTTTGTTCGAACCTTGTGGACAATCTTTAATAAAGTGGTCTAGCCCACCACACTAGAAGCATGTATTATTTTGTTTTCTACAAATTCCTGTGTGATAATTCTGGCAGAACTTGCAAAGCATGGATTTATTTTCTCTACCAGAATTCCCCGAACTATTTATCGAGATGATTGGTACTGAAGTCTTAATCACAGTTTGATGTTTAGACAAATAGTTACTCCTTGGAGGAGAGGACTGACTTGAAAAATTTGCTCCTTGATGTTTTAGTTTTTTAAAAGGCCATGAAGATTTATTGTCATTTCTTTGTCTCTTATCCTTTGTTGAGTAGCTTTCTTTTCTTCTGTCAGAAGCTTTCAACTTCGATTCATTGGCAACCACTTGATTTACCAACTCTTGAAAGTCGGTGATCCCAAGTGCCATAAACATTGGGCACAAATCATCATTTAACCTATCTATGAACATACGGCATTTGTCTTCCTTCTTCTTTATGTATTCCGAGCCATACTTACCATATTTACAAATCTCACTTACATATTGCTCTATAGGCTTGTTCCCTTGCTTGAGATACAAGAAACACCTTTTTCACTCCGCCAAATACTGCTCACTGATGTATTTCTTCCAGAATTCCTTAAGGAAGAATTCCTAGTTGATAGAGTGTGCTAGAGCAGTTAAGATTGTGGTTTCCCACTAGTTCAGGGCTTCATCGGCTAACAAAGCCAAGGCACATTCAAGTTTGTGTTCATCCGAACACTGGAGTTGCTTGGTTAAAATTCTAGTTGTGGTTTCTAGCCAGTACTCGGCTACTTCAAGGTTCTCATCATCAGTTCCCGAGAAGGTCTAGGCTCGATGCGAAGCCAATTTATCAATAGGTGCTTTACTTGGTCCTGTAATTGGTGCAGAAGAGGTGTTATGTTTTAAGAAGGCTACAAACTGATTAAACATTTCAATCTTGCACAAGAAGCATTCTTTTTGGATTGGGTTAATTTGAGGTATTTTGGTTTGAGGTTCAGTAGGTTTTTGAGGATTCTGCTGCTCTTGATTCATTCGTACACTTCCCCCTTCATTTGAGGAAGCTGCAGGACTGTCTTTATCCCTTCCTAGATGTGTTTCTGACATCTGACAATATCAAAGAATTTAAGGGAGGTTTCAATTAAACAAGATCACAAGTAACTTGCAAATGACTCCTAGATGGTACAAATCAACTAAAGATGTAATCAAAACTAGTTTAGTTCTAGGACCGACTAAACCTTAGCTCTGATTACCAATTATAACATCCCTTACCCGGCTTAGTAATAACCCGGCTTAGTAATAAACGGTTAAGAAATCACAAGCAAGCTTGAACCGAACCAACAAAATCTAGATGTTTAGTTTCCTCGAGTATTCGAATAAGCATGTAGGAATATCATAACATGCGATAATCACTAAGTCTAAATGCATTTCAGACCAATCCAAACAAAACACATACAGAAAGGCATGAATTGCTACTTTATGCGATAATACCTGATTCAATTGATTCTAGAAACATTTAACACTAAGAAATTCTATCTGAGTTGTTCAACTATTAGGCCATATATGCTATTCTTATTTCTATTAGACCATTCCATTTTAAAGAAGTCATATATGTTTATATTTTGAATAGAATTAAGCATTTAGTAATTTTACAGATTGTAAATAATAGCAACTTAAGTTTCATTTTTCTTTGACCTAACAATTTAGAATTTAAGTTAGCATGATAATCTTATACCCTTTCAACCAAAATTCAATTAACCATTACATACAAAAGCATGCATCAACTATATCATAATAAGGCCAAAAGTAGTTTTATACATATATGTACATACCTCCACAAAACATAACATCACTATAATTACATACCAAGAGCGCAACCAACGTGCTAGTCAAACAAGTGCCACCATCCTAGGAGTCAAATAAAGTAGACAATACATACACTTAAATCCCTTGTGATCTTGCTTCACTCCACGTATTCAATCTACTAGTATCAAGCTAACCTGGAACATATTCAAAAGATTCAATAAGTTTAAGTATAATGATTTGAATACAACAAATAAACTTATACTAGTTTAATCTCGTGATGTATTCGAACAATTCAGGCTATTTGTCCTCAAAGACATTTAAGTGTTTCAATAATCAATTCCAAACAAGCATTTTCACATAATAATAAGAACCAAAGGCTCAAGCAATTCAATCGAGACATGATAACATTCCAAGAATGTTCATATACTTTACAGGAGTTATATAAACTATAACCAACTCAAGGGATCTATTCAATCCATTCCAAGCAACACAATTTCTTCACGTAGGTTGTAGTAGATAGATATTTGTTTATACTTATTAGATTATCTTGAGCCTTGATCGATGGTTAAAAGGCACTTGAATCCAATATAAAGGTAACATTAACAAGGGTACCTATTGTACCATTTCAAGGACATTCAAGGTGTCAATTTGATATCAACTTTGAGCAAGAGTACCAAAGGTACTAAAAGATCACTTGATATTTACAACAAGGGACCGTAGTCATAATTAACGAGCTCGACGGACTCTATGGCATACCAAATGTGTCTAACTCGAATCAAGGCTTGTTTATTTAAGTTATTTTTGATTAATTCAAGAGGCATTAAATGCCTTATTCTAACTAGCCAATCATTCTACTTATCTATTCTACTAATTCACATTTACTAGTAAAGTGTAACAAGATCAAGTAGTATAACTAGTGTAATTTACCTCAAGTATACTTACCTTGGTTAGCACTCGGTCATATCTCAACCAAGTTGGAACGTCATACATTTTCTTTAACGTATTAGCATAGCATAGTATAACTATAATAAGGTAGTAACTCTCAAACATACATCTAGGTTACACTTACAGTTGTTTCCACGCTATTGATGTCCTCGTATCACAATCCCCTCTTTCTTATCGTTGTTTTGATCTACGAGTGCCCCTTTTTCTTCCGTATCCTCTTGATTTTCTAATATATAACATCATAATTCTTATTAGCCATAAAGCTCGATTGATCACATTTCAATTCTATTCAATTTCATAATTAACAACTAATCTCTATATCTCAAAGACCTTCAAACGCAAGAACAATTAATTCAAGAATCTTACATCAGTTCTTGTTTAACAATTTTCCAACTAACTATACTCTTATTCTTCAAATTTATCATATGTTCTAATTGTCAAAACAGGGCAGCATTACTTTAATCATTTTTACTTGAACTAAAACAGCCCCGAGAGCATTATAGTTCCTATTAATCAATTTAGCAAACAACCACAAAATTCAAAACATCAAACAGTCCCGATTTTGTTTTCACTCTAATAACAGGGCAGTTTCGCCACTCATCTATACAAGATCTTCATTTTCAATTAACAACTCAATTTAAAGACAATAAAGCAGCCCAGTTGAAGGAATTCAAGATTATCAACGAAACAGTTTCATAATTCAATCACACATTTAAGCAAACAATTCGATTTTTATATCTATTACGCCCAATAGATCACACTTTTATTTATACCAGCTTTAGCATATAAAAACAGGACACTCACAGTACATTTTTCCTATATACAATTTCAATAACCAAAGTTATGAATCAAGAGGCAACTAGCAATTCATTCGATTATCCAATTTCAACCAAACTGCATGTCAACGTTTCAAACTTAAATTTCTATTTGTCAACTCTAATTCTCCTAGTCACGAAGCAATTACCTTCAATTTCATCAATAACACACAAATCTTACTCCAAATGAACCGATTCCAATGATCCTAACAACAATCAAATGTGCAATGGGACTAAGAGATAAACATTACCTTGATGGAACAATAAAAATTTTCCTATATGTAAATCCCAAGTTTCTTCCACCGATCACTTGTTCTCACCATAAGGAATTTTCCATGAGCTCCCTCTCTCTCTAACTATTCGGTTCAATAAGGAAAGAAGAAGATAATGGTCCACCGAATTCTTTGACAAATCTTCCTAAGGGACACTTGGCTTAGGTCCCCTAATTGGGTTAGGTTTAGCATGCAAACATGCTAAAAAGAAATGCATACAAAGTGGTCCTTTAAGAATTGGCCATTAGGTTATTTAAGTTTACACTTTAGTCCCCTTAATTCAAAATCAAAACATATGATAGTTCAAAAAATCAAAATTTATTATAGTATCCTTCTAGACCTTATTTTGGGATGTTACAAATTCCTCCCCCTTACCTGAGAGAAACATTGTGAATTTTATCGAATTCACTTGGAAGAGCCAATTTGTAAGCTACAAGACCGACTCTCTCCACAATATCAAATGGTCCGAAGTCCATTCTATCAAGGAGCTCTATAGACTCTATGGCATGCCAATTGTACCTAAGACTGACTCGAAACCAAGGCTTTCCTTTTTAATCTTATCGTAACAATTTTCGGAGTCAAGATTTATCACTTAATCGAGTATTAGATAATCATGCTTTATTCATAACAAATTGAGCATAGCTCAAAGATCATAGAATCATATATATATAGGGTGAATTTCATCATAACTTATCGAGATATGGACTTGTACACATCACATTCAAAGTCTATACAATGCTTTAGCTCAAATATAAGTTATTCTTAAGTACTTACCTTGAAGTACTTACCTCTAGCCCAAGCTAGCATTTGCAAGCACAATATAACCAATCAATCAAAAGTAATAATAGGAATTTTCATATAAAATTACTCGGGATAGCTATAAGCATATATAAGCATATCCCGAGGCTTGAACTACACTCACCTGATATCCCGAAGTTACGAGATATCCTGAACCACTAAATTTCAGCTTGTTCTAACTTTGCCTCCTCATGGTAAATCTTTGTCTAGTAATACCTTAGCATAAAACAATTCAGTACAATCAATTCAATTAATTCTCTAACCATTTAAAACACAACCAGCGTGCATTTCAATTCAAAAGCATCATTCGTTTTATCATTAAAACTACACTTGTCTAGCATACAAAACTGCATACATTTCACATCAAAAACTACTACCAGGCAGCCGTACTGCCCTTACAAAATGAATTCCAGATTTTAATCCGTGCATCGGAAAATTAATGTGTTTGCACCGTTAAAAACTAGACTTACAGACCTTTTTAACCATATATGGCAAGATACCTAATTTATTTTGAGTAAATTTTGTTTTTCTTTTCAAAATACATAAACTGCTGCTGCCAAGCAGACTGTGCCTTACTCGGTTAAAAATTCATATCTTTCATTCCGTACATCAAAATTTCGAACAGTTTACACAGTTAGAAATCTGACTCAATTACCTTTCTAACCATATAAGCCTTGTAATTTTACCCTTTATGAGTTAATACATAATTTAGTCTAAAGATACGTCCAAATCTGTCGCCGAGCAGATTACGCTATCCCTAAAGGATCATCTCTTTAAACTGTTCTATAGCTTGGAATTCAGTGTTGTTTGTTTTAACTTAAACTAGACAGGACAAGCTTTCTAACCATATAAATTATAGCTTTCGATTCAACTCATAAAATTTATAATGGATTTTCAAAATTACTACTAATGCAAATTTTTAAAACAGTCCAATCAAGTGTATACACTTACAAACAGGGCATCCTATTACAAGAGCATTCCTATACATCAAAATCTGTCCAATCTTATGCTCGTATAAACAGAACAAGGCAACTTGTACACACATTTTCACCATATAGTCAATTATACAATCTATGTGTTCAATTATCTAAAATAGAACAGTATATTTTCGTATTTTCATTGTACAATTGAACACATACATTCCTCTACATCTATTTTCACAAATTGAACAGCTTATACATATTCACAACTATCAATTTATACACACATAGCAGCCCCTACTTCTATATTCACACATATTCATGCTTGATCAGCCAACTCATTTTATATTCTCAACGCAGCCATAAATCACATACATATACACATTCCAATCATATAAAAATGTAATCACTAGGTACGAATTTGTTTGGGTGACAAACAGCAAGTTATGCAAAGCATATACATCACTCATATATATATATATAGCCTATAATTCAATTTTTAAAAGAAAAATCGAACTAGACAACACAACAAGTCAAGAGAAGAGTGAGGGGGATTAGTACATCACCCTCTTCTTGAAGTGGAAACAATTAAACTCTCTAAGACTAAGCAAAATCAAGGCTTCTATTAGCTTCCATGGCTGCCCAAGCTTCCTCTCTTTTTCCCTTTCTAGGAATCGGGTTTGGAGGATGAAGAAAAATGAGTGAGTGGATGGTGATTCATGGCTAAACTCCTCCACTCACTTTCTTCTCTCATGAACACATGTCCAAGGCCCTCAAGCTCCTAAATGTTTACATGCAATCTCCATTTTCCTCATTAAATTCGTCTTGGTCATTTATGAAGTGGGCAGCTTTAATTCAATTCTAACATTTTATTCCTAAGGTTTAGATTTAGCTTTCATAAGGTACAATTGATCTAATTACTTAAGAGGGCAAGATGGTAACATTCTTCTAGGCCTAATTTAGGGATGTTACACTAATAGTATGAAACATCAAAATATCCTTTCGCCAAAATCTATTAACCTCATATAGTTCTAAGCTTGGACAATAAAATAGCCATTTTAGAATAAGACAATCGAATTAGCATTCACTTATATACAAGGGTATCCGAATAAGACATTTACATATATACATGGTACTCAGACAAACATATACATATATATATACATATGGTATTCGAACAAGGCATATGCACATATACATGGGTGCTCTAACCAAACATATACAATTACACACATAGTATTTGAACAAAGCATGTGCATTTAAACATTCGAAGTAACCATAGATACGTAAGCATTCTAACAAACCACATCTATTTACTCAAAAGATATTTAATAATCAATAGATTCATATTACTTGTTATGCAAGTCATTACCAAACTCATTGATTTAACTTATATCTTTCATGGTTTCCCTTTAACATAACCTACCAATACATAAGTTACTTGGCATATAAGATATCAACATAGAATATCATAATCAAGGGTTACTTGGCATATAAGATATTAAGATAAGTTCTTAATTTGACTTGCAAATTTCATTTTTGTTCTTTAAAATAGCCTTGAGAATCAAGCAGCCTAGGTACACGAATCCCTAACCAACTCTCGCGAACATAAAGGTACTTAAAGTATCAGTCAATCCCTCATACTGTCGCCAAATGACCATCATACACATCCCTCCTACTGTCGCCTCATAAGGACCATAGTCCACCCCAAAAACGAGCTCTATGGACTTTATGGCATGCCAACTATACCTATCACTGACTCGAAACCAAGGCCTTTCCTTGTATCTTATCATATTGGAATCGGAATTGAGCTTAGCTGCTTAACTTGATATTCGTACAACATATCTTATTTATGTCAGATATGAACAAAGCTTCAAGTTCATAAGATCACATAAGCAAAGCTTATAACTTATCACGTCAGAGGCAGAATGAGTATAGCTCCTTAATCAAAATATCATAAAAACAAAGCTTATTGTCCTTTCATATTAAGCATATATTCAAGTCATGTGAATTTCACAATATATCATTCTTTATCTTATTCGAATAGTAGTCTAACATAAACTACTATCAAGCATACTCAAGTATGGGTAGATTTCAATTTGAGAATACCATTGATTCAAACATAACACATCATATATATATATAATCCTTACCATTTAGGTACTTACGTCAATCCAAGCTCATTTAAGCATAGTTTAGCACAAGAATAGGGTGATAGAATTAAAATGACAAAAGACGCTCGAGAAGGTTTCTAACCTATCCCGAGACTTTAAACTACACTCATAGATTAATCCAAGGCAAATACACTCCTGAATCTCGATTCCTTTTTGCTTATCAACAATGTTACCAGACTTGATCCTTATGTCCTCAACTAGTTCAGGGTCTAATACAAAAAGTATAATATACATTAATATTCATGTTGTTGTGCTATAAACAAATTCATGCATTCCTATATACTTAAACAGCCCCAAATACATGTGTATACAACCATATAACACAAAATAGTCCATGACATTTACAATACTCAAAACAGTCTCTAATTACATGTGTTCACACATATATATGCTCAAAATAGCTCACTAGTGTTCATGTATATGCAAAATAGTCATGTTTTATATTCACATATATATATGCTCAAAACAATCCCTAGCATTTTTACATACATTCACAACAGTCCATTCACTTTGCATACATATTTATACATACCAAAACAGTACACCAATGTTCTTAAAGCATGCAAAATAGTCCATTCACTTAGGTACACAAATACAAAACAGTCTTAAATATGTTCCTATATATTCAGAATAGTCCTATACTTTTTACATACATACTTATTTACACCAAAAACAGCCCACATGCTTATACACAAAACAGTCACATCTTCATATACATACATACACATGCTCAAAACAGTCCACTAATGTGCATTTATATGCAAAACAGTCATGTTTTCTTATACATATATACACGTGCTCTAAACAGTCCCGTATCTCTTCTATATCTCCCAAAACAATCCAATATTCATGTGCATACTTGTGCTTATGTACAAAATAGTTCCAAACAATTTTTTTATACATTCAAAACAGTTTTAAAACAATCTTCTTCTGATTAAAATAGTCCCTAGATTTGTAAAACAACCCCTATGAATTTACAAGAAAACAGTCCCCTGTTTTCACTTAAAAATTCTACCCTTTTTCCATTATTAAATCAGTCCAAAACAATTACTTACAATCATAAAACAGACCTAAAACAGTCCTTATTCCATTTAGAAAAGCCCCCTTTTATTCAAGCTTGTAAAACAGTAACACCTCCTACCCGGTCTAAGAAATAACCCGGCATAGGACGTGTTATAAACAATACATACTTACAGTCTTGACTTATTTTATAAGAACAACTGAGCAAGCCAGCAAAACCAGGGTAACTTAAAACCTTTTATTGAATTATTTCAATGATACAACTTTAACAATCTAGCATGTACGGACATATATCGTCACATTATATACAAAGCACAAGAATCACTGATTCATAACAAAATTTTATGTCCTATGTTCATTCAATTCATAGAGTTTACCTCTATAAACTCACAATCATTACCATTTCCCGAATAATTAACCCGTTGTGAAATTTAACTTGCATGTATAAACTAGCACACTTCTAATTAATTTAGGAGATATCACCTAGTGATTAGGATCATACAAGATAGCCAAGAACTACAAATTAAAGTGTCTTTAACTATCATGAAGCAACAACTAAAATTAAGTCTCTTTGTAGGCTCAAACAATTATCACATAACAAATCAAACAAATTTCTTGAAGGCCTACCATTTATTTAGTTTAACCTTTAAACCAACAAATAGACTTTACTATCTAACATGACTTATCTCATGATAGCCTTCATAAATCATTTTGCACAAGCACAAGACAATAAGGAAGTTAGCAATCCAGGATTCAAATAGTCATATGACAACCTCACAAACATACTAAAGATCATATATCACAAAGTAAGCAATCATAAAAAAATAGATTATGGCCCGTTTACAAAACCTTGAGAAAATAGAAATAAACGTATACACATATGTAACTCAAATGAGAATTTAATGCTTAATGCATTACTAGCTACCATGTGCCACCAACTAGGAGTTGTTGGGGAAAATTATGAACATACACCTTGAACTTGTGATGATGTCCGAGCTCAGAAGGCAACCCTTGAGTTAGGGAACCCTAAAATGTAAGGAAAAAGGGATAGAGTAAGCAACAGCATATTGAGGTAGTTAAGATAACTAGAATCTTAAGGCCAGATTATCCCTTTCATCAAATTCCAATCACAATGTTGGAAATTCTAAGCCTGGACAATGGATTGCTCACTGGAGACAAAACTAATGACCAACATTAGTTTACATAATATAGTACTCATCCAAATTACTTGCATATAAACGTGGTATTTAAACCAACCCTTTTACATACATGAGAGGTACAACAAGCCCAAGCCTATGAGTATATATATTCCAGCATATCATGTATATGTATTCCCATAATATACGATCAACTAGACATGAGCACATATATGAATTCAAACGAAACTTGAGCATAATTGGTATTTGCAATTTCATTTAAACACAACATAGGCATATTTTACATGGAATTCAAATAGTGCATAAGTATATTTATTTTGAATTACTCAACAAGATGTTCACCTTTATTCACATATAACACAACCAAGGCATAGGTATTTATTCATTCAAAGAAACCTTTAAAGTATTTAAACATTTTAATCTAACTTATCTATTCATACCAATTCTTACACCCATTTCCCATGAGCATGAGTTACTTTCCTTGTAAGTTACTTATCACATCCTTGTATTAACATGGATTTCATAAGGAATATGACATTAAACTCCTTGGAAAATATTCTAACCTAATATACTCATTAGACAATCATTCAATTATAGACATCTAAGTTCACCTTGTCAAGGCATCATCTCACTGAGATAACATTTCTATTGTATCATATTCTAGCAGTACTTAGCTCAAGGCATTCATCAAATTTTTCCTTTATCGATTCTATTACTCATGTATAAATATACTCAAGCATGAACTATGTAACATAACAAGGCATTCGACAAGTAGATTACTTATAGACAATATCATTCTACAAGTTAAATACAAGGATGTTTATACATTCATTTGGATTCAAGAAACAAACATATCCTTTTTACTCTACTATGAACTTAATCTATAACCATCAACAAGCATTTCTTGTTTTACTAATAATATTAGTATTTCCTAAACTTTGATATAAAAATCATGATATCTTAACAATCATATCTTTACAAGAATGTACATTTAAACATGTCTTATTTTAATCAAAATTCCTTCATGTACGGCCTTACTTAACATTTAAGTTACCTTATAACACCAATTGCTTATTACATGTGATACACATATACTTCTTTGGTTATTCATTCAATTCACAAGTAATTTAACATTTCAGCAAATCACATATGTAAGCCATTTAGCGTACGATGTCTATTTATACAAGAACCTTCACACAATTTCCCTATATATAGCATACTTGTCATCAAGTCACATTCATGAGATATTAAAAATAGATTATAAACACTTATCTTATATAGTCTTTCAAATCCAACATTACCTGTCAATCAAACAATGCACAACGTAAAGTATGCAAAAATTTTCGTTTAGATAGGAAAGATATTATATTTTAATTCGATTACCAATTTCATTGAATCCTTTCATAATAATCTTTCAGAAGTATATGATACTTATCACAACATATATATATATATATATATATATTTCACAAAGTATCACATTTATCAAGTCATAGCCACCGGATTTCTTAAAAAGAATATTAAGATAGGTTCTCACTTGAGATATATCATATTCACTTGAGATATATCATATCATATAGAAAATAACCAAATGCAATAAGATACACATTTCTAAATAGGTGAGATACCATAATTTATTCTTAATTTAGAAAATTCATTCATATTTAATTATTATCATAGCCTTGTGAATCAAACTCCCAGTCTAGGTACACGAGTCCCCAACCAACTGTCGCCTATAAAATAACATATGGTACTCGTAGTACCGGTCAATCCCTCCTATTGTCGCCAAGTGACCACAAACACTTCCCTCTTACTATCACCAAATAGGGACCACTGTCTCGGACCGTAGTCCACCCTGACACTGAGCTCTATGGACTCTATGGCATGCCAACTATACCTAAGACTGACTCGAAACCAAGGCTTTACCATTAATGTCCTTTAGATCATGTTGTGAGCATAGCTCCATTCAATAATATCGTAACCATTATTCATAACCCCTATTTTCTCATTAAGGGTACAACAATATGTTCACCACATGTGAACTCCATTTTTCCTTTCTTTATTCGAATGACCATTAGCCAAATTTCAACTTTAACAATTCATGTACACATATCAATCTTTGTATTCAAGTTATCACTTTTTCACATAGTATTGAGCTTAATCAAAATTCCACTTATCATTTTACAATATTCACTTCTATACACATGTATCATTCAAAGCCATTAACCATCATATAATACACTGAACATTTCAATCATAGTCAAGACATCATATAAGTACAATTTATTGTTATTCCCTTCAAGGAGAAATATAATCTTATCCATATGCATTTACATGTAGCTTTCAATAATGCCATTCTTATCATAATCAAAGACTACCCATCATAAGTAATTTACGAATTAGTAAGCATTCCTTAGTCTAGTCAAGCATATCCCATTATGTAAATTATGATTGAGATCTTACCTTATAATCCAAGCTTAGTCATTTGAGTTCATTTTCAACTTAGGTGTGCGAATAGAATTAAATAAAGTAAATAAGCTGCTCGGGATAGTTTCAATCTATCTCGAGACTTAAAACTACACTCACAGATTGATCCCAAGCTAATCTCGCTCCGTACCAAAACCCATTTTAGCTTTTTGACATCTTGATCTACTTTGTCTCTCACTTGCTCTAACCTTTATGGTCTAAATAGAACAAGGATGTAATTATACATTAGAATTAATGCCTAATGTTTAATCAATTATAAAACAACCCAACTGTTCATAAACCTTCACCCTTTTACTCAAAACAGCTCACTATTGTGCTTAATAAGGTAAAACAATTCCAATCCTTTCACATACACATATAAATAAGCTCAAAACAAGTCATTGGTATTCTTGCACAATCAAATCTGTTTCAATTCTGTAAATACACTACCAAAAAAGCAAACAATCACACATATTTTTAGACATAAATTAAATAGTCCATAACCTTCACAAGGATGATCCAGATCAGCCCCTAATGGTCCATTTATGCTCACATATACATCAAACATTTCAAACAATTCACCATGTGAATATACTTATAAACAATCCAATCATGCTTTCATTTTACACAAATCAGTCCCATAGCTTTTCCTAATACACCAAAACAGTCCTAATTACTTGCTTTACATAAGTAAATACTTAACAGTCCAATAGTTAAGCAAATCAGTCCATTATTCTTGTCAAACAGTCCTATAATTATTCAAATATTACACAAAACAGTTCATGAATCATGTTTACACATTTAGGCATCCAAAACAGCCCCAATAATTTGTAAAACAGTTCATATATGCATCCGAAAAACGTTTCTCTTGATCAATTATTCATAACAGGACAACATACATGTACATACTTACTAATCTATCCGATTTACATACGCATTTGTCATTTATTCCAAAACAGGAGAGCTTTATAAGCATACATTTTGTTCACTTCAAAATAGTCCCACTACAAACCCATTTACACAATTTTGGGCAGACTCAAACATATATATATTAATTCATTCGAAACAGGGCAGCATGCTTATACTTGTTTACATTACAATCCAACTTACACACAAATATAGCTATACACATAATTTCCGAAAACAGTCCACATGCATTTTTCAATCCTAATTACTAGGTGAAAACAGTTTACTTGAATATACACACATACAAAACAGGGCAATTCGTGTGTTCATACATTTATCTATAACAAAAACAGTCCCGAAACAACTTTTTCATTGATAAATCAGTTCAACAATGTTACCATAATTCACACATATAAACAAGTTTACAAGGCCACCAAATTCCTCCAAGAAACAGGATTCAATTACAAAAATCAATTGTTAATTTCAATCGATTACGAAGAGCATTCAATAATCCAAGGATCATGTGTAAATAAAAAAAAATTTAATCTTTCTTTACTAACCCAAAGATTCAGTGGAACTCTTAATTAAGATTTTCAAACAATTCGTAACAAGTTAACCATACCAATTATGCTTATAAATTCATAAAATCAAAGACAATCATCCAGCACATTACTCGGCATTTGAGAGAAATCATACATATATCAAAATTTCCAACAAATCTTGTTGCATAACACATATAACAACACAGTTTGAACTAACAAACTTATCATAATTGAAAGGGGAAGGTGTAGAGCTTTCACCTTGAGTTAATTCACTTAAGAGATGCTCTAATCGATTGAATCAAGGGTTCCTTGGCTAGTGTAATTCTCTCATTCCCTCTCTCTATATTAAGCTCGGTTGAGGATGAAGAAGATGAAATGGATATCATCCTTCATCACTTCACCGTAAACCTCCCCACATTTCAAACCCAAAAGATTGACATGTGTAAAGACCCTATAATGAATTTGTTTTAGCATGCAAACATGAAGTTTCCACCAACTTTTAATTTGGTCCCTCCCACATTGAGCACATTCCTTTTGTTTTTCTCATTTTGGTCCTAACCTCTTAATTAAGCTATCAAATTTCTCACTATAACAGTTTACTTATAACATTGATAACATAACATCCTTCTGGGCCGGGTTTTGGGTATTACAAAAACAGTCCAAAAGTGTTATAAAATAGTCCAGAATTTTTAATTCATTACTTAGCAAACAATGTGACCATCATACACTCACAATTCCTGCTCATATAACACAAAATTCCAATAATTCAAGGTTGTTTGATGAGCCTTAAAACAGAACACAATCATGGCAATAAGAATCACTTCAATCATTCAAATTAATACATAACAACTACTATAGAGTTCTATGCCAACCACATATCACCTTAATCTAAAATTTTCTCAAGAATTCGATAATGCACCTAGCTAGAATTCTTTAACATTTCACAAGTCAACATGACTGTCAAAGATATAAACAAGACACAAGAACTTGATCACAATGTGGAAGTATTCAACAATTCTCTACACAAGTTTTCCTAAGGGAAAGTTCAATTGAAACATAGGATTCAAGAAAATCTTGAAGAAAGGGGGAAGGATTTCATACCCTTATTCACCAAGTTGGTTGAATAGTTCCAAATCCGCTCCAAAACTTGAAGCTTAGACACTACAATGGATATAAACACTAAGTTTTCTCTCTCTAAATCAAGGGGTTCGGTTTTCTTGAATCAAAATGAGAAGAATATGATGCTTTCTCTCTCCCATAGCTAAAATCCCTTCTACCACATGCCTAAATTATTACATGACATGTGTTTAGTCCCACCATTAAACTTTCTATAGCATACAAACCTCCAAATTATCAAGGTTTTCTTTTTAATCATTCTTTAATTAGCTAACATACTTTCCAAGCTTAATAATCTGGTCCTTAAACTATTTCATTATCCATTCTAAAGATGTCTTTAATCAAATTAAACTGCATTCAATTTAGTAACATACTTCTAGGCTATATATTGGGATATGACACAAGTTCAGTTCGTTCTTGATCTCAAAATTTTGCTCATGGAAAAACATCCTTAAGGCAAAATTTTATTCATGTTTCTTGCGAATTTGTTCATTAAAGAAGATCGTGAAGGGTGTTGACGATGATGCATAGAAACAAGTTGGGGGTTTGAAAGATTTTTGAGAAGAAGAAGAAAAGGCGATTCTTGGTTTTTGCTTGATAGAAAAAATTAGAAGAAAGAGTGCAAAGGTTTTAATTATTGGAACGATTAAGGTTTTAAGTAGATGGAAGCGTAAAAATGTTGAGTGTTTAATTGGGTGTTTAATGCGGCCGATTTAAGAGGGGATAATGATGGCTTTTGGCGTGTTTGGGGAAAAGAAAAAGATGATGTGATGAGGGTTTAAGTGATAAGATAGAGCGGGAAAAGGGTTAAGTGATCAAGTGATTAGGTTAAAATTTTAAATTTCAACTTTCACCTTGGGCGACTAGGGTAAATCTCAACACTTAGCAAAAATTCTCAATCTTCTCTATTAGAGGTGAATTTCATTTCTATCCTCTAAATTTCAAATTTCACTTTTTGATTTTTTCATTTGATCTTGGATTTCTACTTTAAATGTTACTTGATTTCTTGAAGATTTCAATCAAAACATGCCAATTAAGGAAGAAGTCATCTATTAGAGGTGAATTTCATTTCTATCCTCTAATCTAAGGTTCTTTATTGAAATTCTCAAGTTCTTGACTGTAACCACTCATTTTTATCTAACCTCTAAGTATCATATTAACATATAAGTGCATGATTAATAATACAAGGCCCGGTTGGCCCAAGCCCAAGACCCCATTTAACCCTAATTATTTTATCTTTGTGCAGATAACTAGGAGCCGTTGGATCAAAATGTTGATCCAACGGCCACGATCAAGGAAGGGTAAATATCTAGCCAGCCGCGTGAACTACACGTCTGGACGGTTCGAATGCCACGCGCGCGTGCGGTCCACGCGCGGACTCTTCGATATCCCACGCGTGCGTGAGTCCCACGCGCTATAACCCTTGACTGCTGAGCCCCACGTGTCACGATCTGGAGCTGTTTCACCGATCGAGGTTTCATCTGGGCCGTTCATCCTTCAAGCCATCCCGACCGTTAGATCGGATCTAATCCAACGGCCGAGAACGCCTCTGGCCGAAGACAACTCCCCCACACCGCCACCATGCTTCCACCATGTCGGTCTCCAACCACCGCGTTCAGACATATCAGAACAACACAAAAAAAAGAGACTATGTCAGTGTCAGTTCAGATCTAAAAAAATAGATTATATTACTTGTTACCAAACCAAAGAGACAGTGATATATGTATGAAACAAGTAACTGTAAGGCAGTCCAGTTGTAATCGGAAAGAAAAAATAACAAAAAAGGTAACAAGTTTTCAGTGGTAACGCTCTTCTCTTTTCTTACTTCTTTGCATGCATGAAGGAAAAGATACGTAGTGATAACAAAAAAGGGGTTTAGAGTTATTACCTTCGTCGTCTGTGGATCTCCCCTCACCAGTGACAAGCCTCTTCGGCTTTCTGAAGCCGAACATGGTGAACTGAAGGGAGCGGGAGGTCCCTTTTGGTTTCATTTCGGCTAAACATAAACAAAAAACCTTTTTTTCATTTCGTATTTGCTTAGATCTAGGCAAAAGGGTGAGTCCTAGTGTAAATCTAAGTTCAGATTTGGGTTCGGTTTGAAAAGAGGTTGCTTTTGGGTGTTTCTTTTGCTTCGCCGGCACCGGATAGCGGCGGTCGACGGCGGAAGGGACGGCGGAAAGTCGCTGGTTTCTGGGTTCATCATAGGTTCAAGGGAATTGTTTGAGAGAAAACGAAAGAATGAAACGTTTATTATAAAACGGATCGAATGAAAAAGTGAGGAAAATTTGAGTCTGGGCCGAAGAAATGGGTTTTATAGGTGTTTTTATTTTGTGAAATGGCAAAATTCTGTAATAAGTCCCCCGCGTTTTTGATATTTTCATTTTTGTCTCGCCGCAGGGGATATTTACAACTCTGGTCCCCCTCTTATTTCAACATCTTGCAATCCAGTCCCTAACTTAAATCGAATCAGTTTTTAAATGGCAAAATTACCTCACTAGTCCCACCGCGTTTTTGAAATTTTCACTTCGATTCTGCCCCTTGGTCCAATTATAGTTTCAGTCCTTTCAAGTTCGGTCCTGCTTGCATTTTCGTCCCTAAATCGTATATTATTGTCCTTTAATTTCTGTTCCTTATGTTTATTTCTTTTCATTTCAGTCCTGATTCCATGTAAATATTCATGTTCGTTTATTATAATCGTGTATGTTGATTTAGCTTTTTGCCTTTTCATATATCCCTCGTATATGCTTCGTGTTTTCATGTTTACATATATATGTGTGTTAAGTTTATGATGATTATGTATCTTTATGCATTTGTTCGGTTATTCGTATCACGCATATTATATTGATATTTGAGTTGACTCGAACACAACCTGCTTTATATTTCAGTATGTATTGCATGTTTTCTTTGCTTTTAGGCTGTGTGTTGGTATATTTTCTTGGTCATGTATAATGCTATATTTTACGTATGTTACAATGTGTCTTATTGTAATATGTACATTTTTGTTATATGTGTTTGTGTTCCATGCCTTGTAATTGTGACATGTTAGGTTTATTTTTAGTCATGAGTAGGGATAATTTATATGCATGTATGTTTTAGATTAGTATTTTATTTATGTTCTGTTAATAGTTTATTATGTGAATATTTACCGTATTTACTAAGGTTGTATAATGAAATATATAAGTTGTCAATGAGGTACCCTTTTATCCGAGCGTAAACGGGGCCAGTATCAGGCGTAGTGATAGTGGTTGGGCGTTTACCCTCGGATAACGGGGCCTTTAAAATTTATTCGCAATTATAACTGAATTTTAAATTAATCGTCACTCTAATCCGGAAAGTCTAATATTAATAAAGCGGTAATTATTAAAGTACCAATTTTGGGCGGTGTGGGAGTGCTAATCCTTCCCCATCCGTAACCGACTCCCGAACTCAAAGTTTTTTTTGAATCTCTGGTTTTATGGTGTCCGACCTACCTAAGTGGCCGCTGGCGACTCCAATTTTTAAATAAAATGCGATTTTTTAAAAACCCCATGGAATAAACATTTTATATCCGAAAAATCATAAACACTTCGAAAACTCATTTTTTTTAGCGAAAAAAGACATCGCTACAGATGGCGACTCCGCTGGGGACTATTTTTTGTTTTTAACAAAATAAAGAGAGTCAAGCTTTTTCAAATAATTACCGCTTTAATAATATTAGAAGTTCCGGGTTAAAGTGACTATTAAATTAATATTCGGTTGTAATTGCGCGTTTATTTTAATGCATTTAAAATTTGGCATATAAACCCGTTTTTTTAAGTGGGGGGAAAACGCTAATGCTTTCGTGGAGATATCGTTCTCCTGTGTAGGCCTAGCAAGTACCTTCGGGGCTCGAGTACCTTATGCTTTCGTAAGGATATCGTTCCTTCGTGCAGGCATAAGCGAATGGGTCCTCCTGAATTGAACCCGGTTGAAAGGAGCCTATAATGGGTGATGATCGGGGGCCTTGCTACTCTTAGTAGAGGACAGCAAGGACAATTCGAGTACCTCTTAGCACCAACACTGCATGTAGAGAACATATAGAAACCCACCCCTTTAGAGCCATGCGGATAACCTTAGGTGTTTTAGACGGGATAAATAGGTTTTTTTTGTTTTTGTTTGTTTACCTTATTTAATTTATCCTTTTATTTGTGTATTTATTAATTATATCCGGTACTGACTTGTTTCCTTTTTTGCTATTTTTTCATGCATTATTACATTCGCATTACATAAAGGTACTGGATCAAGTGGTTTACCCGATCAGAAAGTCTTTCACCATGGAAAAAAGGTGTCTTAGAAAAGAGGAACTCAACTTGTCTGTTAGACATTGGTCAGAAGTCAACCAGAAGGCCCAAGGGGACAGTTTACCAAGTGAGCGCGTGATAGCCGGGTACACCTATGTGAATCTTCAACAGAACAACTTAGGGGATCTTCAAAGTATCTGGGAAGAATGGGACCAGAGATTACAAGATAGGTTCTGTGATCGTTATGGTGACATTGCACAGTTGATGTACATCGGGGTCAACCAGCCCCTACTCCGAGCCATTTTTCAGTTTTCGAATCTTGCCTTTTGCTGCTTTACCTTCAATGGACAGGACATGATGCCCACAGTAGAAGAATACACCGCTCTTCTTAATCATAAAAATGTTTAGGAAGATTGGATCTACGCAAAACCTCCGAGGAATCAGAATTACACTTTCAAGCTCAAAACCTTTACCGGAATGAGCGACGATTGGGTCAATGGCTTGATCCGACTTCGAGGAGATAGTACAGTATTCGCATTGGAAAACATTTGAGACATCCTACCTGCACATCCGGATGAGGAGAAAAAGTTAGACATGCTTGCCTTGGGAATATATGGATTGGTGATCTTTCCAAGAATCCTGGGAAACATTGATGTGGCCATTCTAGATTTGATTGAGTGGATAAAACGGCGAGCAAACCCAGTACCAGCTATTTTGGCCGAGACCTTTATTTCTTTAAATGCCAGTCAGAAGCACGAAGAAGGGCGTTTTCGAGGATGAGCACAACTGTTACAGGTATGGATTCAGAGCCACACGTGGAAGGCGCCGACGAGGGTTCTACCGGGGATATCCTTCCAAGGTTTTTCGCCTTTACGGGAATACTTAACAAAAGAGTGGCGAGAGGACTTGAAAACAAGAAAATGGGCTAGTTTCTTCAGGAACATCCAAGGCGAGGACATAGTATGGAGGGTCCTGTGGCTCGGTAGAGTTAATTACTTTTTATATAGTTGTGGTGATTTCAATTGGCTGATGATGTTGGGACTGCATGGAGGGATTGCTTGTGTTCTGCTTCTGGTGTCCCAACAATTCGGATCACGACAGTTCATTCCCAACACCGCCGGGTTAAGCCGAACTGAATTTCTTTTCAAAGGGGAGTTCAAAGAGAAAGTTCAGACTATCATGAGGGCTTGGGACCATTGTTACCGGATTAGGGTGGAAGGAGACACCGAGTACATGACCACCCAGACTACGATCTTTGGAGACGTTTGAGGGTAAACGATATGATTCCCGAATCTGATCAAGGACCAGTAGTATCATTCGAGGAGCTTACAAGGGTGGTACCGTCTGAAACTGACATCTTACGGAATGAGCTCGAAGAAATTAAAAGGAAAATGGACATCCAACAGACTCAACATGCGAGCGATCTCTATAAGGCAAGCTTAGAGGTTGACGAGCGGGACGGGATCATTAGGCAGTTGAAGAAATTAAAGGCAGATTTGAGCGACAAGAACGCTCTTTATCAAAAAGATGCCCTTCTACTACAAGCAAAAATACAAAAAGCCGAGCGAAGGCAATTCATAGCTGTGGAAAAAGAAAGAATGAATGGTATCCGTTTGGTGGAAGAAGAGCGAGAAATCAGCAAGAGAGCGATCGAAAAGGAGATAGAAAGCTGTCGGTCGGCTATAGAGGAAGAAAAACGGTCCTCCAAGAAGGTCATTGACCAAGAAAAGGAAAGACTCAGGCAAGAAATCAGCAAGGGAAAACAAGCAGTCAATCATGAGAGGGAAAATGTCGCCGTATAGAAGAGAAAGTCCATGAGTAGCCGGAATAAACTATTAGAAATGCAAAAGTTGTACGATGATACTATTCAAAGTCTGGATCAAAGTCGAAGTCAAAATAAAGAATTGACAGAAAAGGTGGTAGAGGTAGAACACTCCCTTCGAACGTACTGCCAGAGAAATGGCTTCACTGAGCTACAAGAAAGAGAGCGCGAAGTAGGCATGTTAAGAGCCCGAATTAAGTCCCTTGAAGCAACTGTTGAAGATTATAAGGAAAGAATTATTGTATTTGAGGAGGCTACAGCTGGAAGGGACACTATTGGCAAAGGAGATTGCGTGACGCTGCCCGGATGGTACATGATAGAGACCAATATTACGCAAACTTGATGGTGGACATACAGCGAGTCACCAGGCATGTGAATGATTTGGCCGTCGAGGCCGAAACACTCCGACCTTTCATAGTCCCAGAAATGGAAGAAGCACCCAGGTTCATCAAGTTGCTCAGGGCAATTGGAAAATTAGGAGATAGAGCTAGGGCTTATCTATAGGGCTTTGTGCTGAATTTAGCTCTTTTGTATTAGGAATCTTCATTTTGTAATACGAACTATGTTGTAATTTAGACCCTTTAATTCCCGTGGAAGTAGTTCAAAAGGGTGATTACCAGCGGAATCAGTACCTTATCTGCATACATTCTTGCATTGCATCATGACATTCGCATCATTATACATGCATTTATCTTTCTTGCAACCATATTAATGTTGTGAATATTGTTTCAGAGTGTGTGTGTGAAAATAGAAGCTAACCCGCAATCATTCATCATCCATACCTTACCCAATTACAAAGCAAGCTCATGGAAGACAGGATAATCAGTCTAGAAAAGGGACAAAGAGAGCTCGAGGCTAGGCTTGAAGAGGCTCAAAGAAGCCTCAGTGACCAGATTGCTCAGTCGCAAGCATCGATAGTACCCGACATAACCGTATTGTTGGCTAAGAGTCTTGGAAAAAGAGTGGAAGGAGAAACCGTTCAAGACCCAGAGGGTACCCCAGTTCACTACAAGGTTCAACCAACTGCACCAAACCGGCTAGAAAGGTGTATATCGACCCTGCAGGAATGTCATCTAGTTTACAAATAGAGGCACCTGAAACTCAACCCCTCGACGCTGAAGCACTCTATGAAGAGGAGGTGCCAGACCTGAATGTGGTCGAAAGGATCAGGACAGAGGTAGAGAAAAAGTGGGAGGAGAGGTTTCGCCTCATGGAGGAAAAATTTAAAACGTTACAATCTATGGAAGAATCAGGAAATGACGCTAGTGACTTAAGTCTGGTGTCCGATCTTGTCCTACCGCCAAAATTTAAAACACCAGAATTTGACAAATACGATGGAACCACGTGTCCTTCCGCACACATAACAATGTACTGTCGAAAGATGGCGGCCTACCTTAAGGACGAAAAGCTACTGATCCATTGTTTCCAGGATAGCCTAACTGGAGCGGCGTTACGGTGGTACACCAGTTGAGCAAGGCAAATGTTAAGACATGGAAAGATCTGTCAAGAGCATTTACTGAGCAATATAAGCATGTAACAGATATGACCCCCAGTAGAATTATGTTGGAAAATATGGGGCAGAAGTCCAACGAAAGTCTACGGCAATACGCGCAAAGGTGGCGGGAAGTGGCCGCCCAAATGCAGCCACCCCTCCCGGAACATGAAATTACGCCGTTATTTGTTAATATCTTGAAAGGGGCACTCTTTGATCGCCTCATTAATAACACGACACAGTGTTTTGTTGACTTAATCAGGACTGGGGAGTCCCTTGAATTGGCAATTAAGAGTGGTAGAATTGATAGCGGGGAAGGGTCTCGGAAATATAGCAAGAGGAATAAAGTAAACGCCACCAGCACTTACACCACCCCGAAGAACTTTACAGTCTCACAGCCACAAGCACCTGTGGGAAAAACACAAAACTCGAATCAAAGAGAGGAGAGAATCTCCAGAAAAGAGAAAGAGAGGAAAACTTTCACTCCCCTACCTGTTTTGCACTCGGAGCTTTATTCCAGTTGTATGAAGCGGACCTGGTCCGTCCATACATCGTTACTCCTTTCAAGCCGCCATTCCCTTCTTGGTATAATCCGAACGCGCATTGCGACTATCACGGTGGTACCCCTGGACATCCCACTGAAAACTGCCTTGCCTTCAAAAAACTTGTGCAGAATTTAATTGATTCTGGGATACTGAAGTTTGAAGAACCAAGTGTAGCTACTAACCCGCTACCTAATCATGGGAGCAGAGGAGTAAATTTTATTGAAGAATACTTTACCAAGAGGATTAAGGATGATGTGTCAGAAATCAAAGGCATTTTCTCAAATGTATCATGTGAGGAGCAATGGGTAAACCTAGTGGCTCGAGAAAACTACTAAGCTCGTAGGAATCTAAGGCATTTTCTCAAATGTATCATGTGAGGAGCCGAGAGAAGGAGGATGAACCCGATATTATTGTAGGTACTACTGAATTGTACTCTCATTCTTTGTATGCGTTAATCGATCTTGGCTCTACACATTCCTTCATAAGTACTGAGTTAGTTAAGAAGCGCAGGATGTCTAGTGAACCTATAGCATCGAGAATCTCCGTAACAAATCCATTAGGTGACTGTGTCATTATAAGCGTCGTGTGCAAGAATTGTCCTTTGATGATTCAAGGGATTCCATTCTCAGCTGATTTATTGGCCTTATCGATCCACGAGTTTGATATTATACTAGGCTTAGACTGGCTTAGTATGCATCAAGCATGGGTAGATTGTAGTAAGAGAAAAATGTATCTCCGAGGCCTTGGCAAGGAGAGCATCGTGTTGATGAGTTCAAGAAATCCTTCCTTGTATGCTATGACATTGGAAGCCAAGGATGAACCTCGACTATAAGATATTGATACTATGTGTGAATTTCCTGATGTCTTTCCTAATGAACTTCTGAGCTTACCACTGACCTGTGAAGTTAAATTTAGTATCAAAGTACAACCTGGAACTACTCCATTTTCCATTGCACCCTATCGAATGGCAGCCGTTGAGCTGAAGGAATTGAAATACCAGATTCAAGATTTACTTGATAAAGGTTTCATTCAACTGAGTTCCTTGCCCTGAGGAGCTCTAGTTCTCTTTGTGAAGAAGAAGAATGGTTCCATGAGGCTATGCATCGATTACTAGTAGTTGAACAAAGTGACCATTAAGAACAAATATCCATTGCCAAGGATTGATGACCTATTCAATCATCTTAAGGATGCCACTATGTTTTCTAAGATCGATTTGAGGTCTGGATATTATCAAATGAGAGTTAAAGAGTGTGATGTGCCCAAAATTGCATTCCGTACGAGATATGATCCCTATGAATTCTTGGTGATGCCATTTGGGCTAACCAACGCATCGATAGCTTTCATGGACCTAATGAATCTGGTTTTTTGACTCTATCTTGACAAATTTGTAGTGGTGTTCATTGATGATATCCTAATTTATTCCAAGAACCCTACCGAACATCGAGACCACCTTCGTATTGTGCTTCAGATTCCTGGAGAGAAACAATTATATGCCAAGTTTTCTAAGTGTGAGTTCTGGCTTACCGAAGTTACCTTCCTTGGGTATATTCTATCGGCTTCAGGGATCCAGGTGGACCGAAAGAAAATCCAGGCTATTGTTGATTGGCATCCATCGAAGAACATTGATGAGGCAAGAAGTTTCCTTGGTCTTGTTGGCTATTAGAGGAGATTCATCAAAGGATTTTCTATGTTAGCAGCCCCATTGACTAAGTTGCTAAGAAAAGAAGTTCCATTTGTTTGGACCGAGGAACAACAAAGAAGCTTCGATCAATTGAAACAAGTTTTGACTCATGTACCAGTTCTAACCCATCCTGAGTCTGGGAAGGACTACACTATCTATAGTGATGATTCACATCTCGGGTTAGGATGTGTATTGATGCAAGAAGGCAAAGTCATTGCTTATGTTTTAAGATAACTAAAGCCATGTGAGATGAATTATCCCACTCATGACCTGGAGTTGGCTGGCGTTGTCTTTGTATTGAAAATCTAGAGACATTACCTCTACGGAGAGAAATGCTATCTCTTTACTGATCATAAAATTCTCAAGTATCTCTTGACTTAGAAAGAGTTAAATCTTCAGCAACAGAGATGGATGGAACTCCTCAAGGACTACAATCTTGTCATTGATTACCATCCAGGCAAGGCCAACGTTGTAGCTGATACGCTCAGCCGCAAACCTCTGCGAGTAAGCAATATTATTGATCATTGAATTTAATTTGTTGATTAGCGCATCAACTCATTGTAAAGTCCTTGTATTGTAGCTCCTCAAGCTAATAATGCTCACTTCCGTCTTTGGAAGCGTTACTGTCTCGTAGCTAAACTTCAATTTCAGTCTACCATCATATTGAGAATTCAAACATTGCAAAAACAAGATCCTAAACTTCAAGACATCATTTTTATGTTGCAAGATAACTGTAACACCCCCACCCGGTTTAGTAATAAACCGGTTGAGGAGCGTTATGGAGAACATTAGAAACCCGAACAATTTAAAATTTTTCGAACTCATTGCTATTAGACGAGTTGAGTGACTAGCAAGCAAGCACCTTGAGCAATCACATTTGACCATGCAAGCAAGAACATGAATCAACCCTATTAGATGAGTTACTTGACTAGCAAGTAACTTAAGCAAGCATATCTTATCAAACAAGCAAGCACACATTTGTTTCATTAAAGATTACCACTTTAGTTTACCATTACCATTTTCATTAATGTTTATCAAATAACATTCAAATGACATAACAAACAAGCATGTTCATTTCATTCCAAGTTACCTATATATGCAGCTAACATTTCATCATACAATCATGGATATATATTTCGTGTTCATTATATGCCTTCATTCGAGTGGTTACTTTCAAGATTCATTCAAGGTTAGTTACTACTTGATCAAATGATCATACATGAGAGGTATTCGAATAAAAAACGTAAACTACAAGTATTGATATCATCCTTGTTTATCCTAGATGAGTAGAGAACTAGCAAGGCACATAGATATCACATTCAATTACACAAGCATGGACAAGTTCTTATTCATTATAAGTTACCACTTTAATTATTCACTTTTGAATCTAAGTTCATGTGATCATATCGTTCGAATAGCTTACCTAGACTACCATGTGTTCAGTTTAACTCCATTTCATCACGTTTCATTCAAGACATGTAACCAATTCATGTAGGTTTGACTAAGCATAATCATGTGTACATATATTCGAACATCTCTATTCAAGCATGTAAGGATTCATTCCTTACCATTCAGCAATTACAATTCTCAAGCACACCATAAATCGCTTGTATCATTCAATCTTAATTATGCGTAGCTCATATATCTTATAACAATAGTTAACAAGGTTACAATGGTATACTCAATTCACATTAATTGGACATGGTCATGTAGGTTATTATATTCAAGACTTGCAACATTCCATGTAGATTCAACTAAACAAGTTCATTTAGTGTAAACATTCGAATCATAGTCTTACACAACATTAGAGGTCGAATCATATTTATATACCAGCTTCCAAACATACAAAATGCATGAACTAGCCTTAGCTATAAACAAGACTAGGTGCCACCAACAACTAGGAGTAATACAAAACAAGTATGGATTCATACTCAAGCATCACTTGTGTCTTGCTTCAGGCTCAAGAAATCTAACTTCATGATAAAGAAAGTGTTTAGAACACCTAACCTATTGGTTGGGAAGAAAGGAAACAAGAGTGATAAGTACAATTTGTACTTAGTGAGGTAGCATCTATATTTTACCAATTACTTAGATCAGGTTCCATTTAGTCAAGTAGTCCTATTCAAGGTTTATAGCATTTCGAATAACATGACAAGCAAGGACGTGGATCCTAATTCAAGCTTTAACACCTTTCAAACAATTAATAACATATTCAAGTAACTCACAACAATTCCAAGTCAAGTATAGCCACATTTCATTTTAAGATTTTCCTTGTTTTGTAACTATTTCAAGCTTGTCATTCAAGTTATGTTTACAAGTAATGCACATTCAATCAATCAAGGTTATACTTAACAACACGTCATGTTTACATAATTTAATCACCTAAAAATAGTTCCTATTTTCGAGCATTATTTGTTCAATTTGTCCATTATACATGTTTACACTTAATTACAAGTAAAAACAGTCCATAGTAACTTTCAATTCGTTAAATTCTATCCATTATACATGTTCACACTTAATTACAAGTAAAACCAGTCCATAGTAACTTTCAATTCATTCAATTATGTCCATTATACATGTTCACACTTAATTACAAGTAAAAACAGTCCATGGTAACTTTCAATTCGTTCAATTTTGTCCATTATACATGTTTACACTTAATTACAAGTAAAAACAGTCCATAGTAACTTTCAATTCGTTCAATTCTATCCATTATACATGTTTACACTTAATTACAAGTAAAAACAGTCCATGGTAACTTTCAATTCGTTCAATTCTGTCCATTATACATGTTCACACTTAATTACAAGTAAAAACAGTCCATAGTGACTTCTAAATTGTTCAAGTATCGAGTTATTCAAGTAACAAGAAATCCAATTTTCAATCCATTCAAGTATCAAGCATTCAAGGTTACTTATCAACAATTCGAGTAAACTCAACTATACCTGTTCAAACATATATTCAAAATATACAAGGTACGTCAAGGTGTTCATTTCAAGGATTTACATTTTAAATCTCAAGTAAGCAGCATGTAGTAACAAGCAATCCAGGTAAACATAGCCATCATGTTATACAAGTAATTTCAAGTATACAAGTCAAGTGATCCGAGGTGCAAGTTACAAGAATTTCAAAAATCAAGTAGTTCAAGTAGCAAGTATTTCCAAGTAGCAAGCAAGCTTTATGCTTCAATTATTTCTCGTTTTGTTTACTTTAGTTTATGCCTTTGATAATTCTTGTTTACTTTCTTCATTCCGAGCTTTTGGTATTTAGATATCTTTTACTTGTTTGCCTTGGATCACATTGGGCTATGAGTGACATTGGTCGTGTTGACCGTATTGGTTCGTGTTAAACAAGTAGCCCAATGCACAAAGTAGTGGCTATCCTAACTTCTCAACTACCCAATCAACTATCGCCAATCTCCGTACATCTCCCCCGTTACCTCCTACTGTTGCCAAACATGTCATGTAATAAGGGGCGTCCCCCGAGCCGTAGCTCATGGACCGTAGTCCCAAGAATACCAAGCATCATACCGATGTATCCAAGGACTTCCATTTAAGGCAACTTAAGTCTTTTAAATCTTTAAATTTCATTAGAGGATATCTTGTGGCACAAGAATTCTTATTTTACTTTATAGCTTGTTGTTGTTTCTTACTTTTATGCTTTCATGTTCAAGTCAAGATAATTGTGTTCAAGAATCACATTCAAGCAAGTTATAGCAATATCATGCTTAGCCTTTAGGCTAGTTGAGCCTTAGCTCTTCAATTCATTTTTTATCTTGTCATTCAAGTAAGTATTCGAATATATGCCCTTAGGCAACAAGCAATGTCTTTATTTCATGGTTCAATTCGTACTATCGACATATACATCATAGAGCATTATCAAGTCAGCATTCGAATACAAGCTTAGCATACTCAATTCAAGTCATTTAACATGTATAAACATTATACATACTTCATAAGTCAAGTAACATATTCAAGCAAGACATTCAAATATTGACATGTAACAAATCAAGTATACCAACAATGAAACAAGTAGTCCATGCTTACATATTGTCAAGTAAAGTACACATGCTAATTCAAGCAAGCCATTTCGAATACATGTCATCTTTGGCATCAAGCAAGTCAAGTAGATCACAATCAAGGTACAAGGATCAAGCAATGCCTTATAATTCATGAATCACGTCTTGTTAGTAAATGTTACACCATGGAGAACATACAAGCAAGCATTCACATAACCATCTTATTCATCAAGTAAACATTTAGCATACACTACCTTAGGCATCAAGCATGCATTCGAATGAATAGCATTCATGACACAAAGATCACACATCGTATATCATGGAAGTACATATATGCTACTAATCGAATAGCTACTTTCAAGAACAGAATTCACACTTTTGTTTTCACTTTTCTTTTTGATTGTCTAGTCAACTTTCATGCTTTTATTCACTTACAAGTTTAGCTTAGCCAATCTTCCCTTTATATGCATGATTAAGCCTATATTAAGTCCATTTAAACAATACAAGGATGGCAAGTAATGTAAGCATGCATATTTGGTTAGGACCTAAGTCCTAACCCTACAAAACTACACTCACAATACTCCAAGCTTAGCTAGTCTTGGATCCAGACTCCTTTGTTCTTAGCTTTTGGATGTTCCACCCTTTCCTCTTCCACCAAGTTCACTCCTGGTTCTAACACATTACACAAGTAAATACATATGTCAAAACAAGCTCACATATTCATTCAACGATGGCAACATTATTAGTACTTAACATACATGAATCTGAAAACATATTCATTTTCATAGATTAACATACATGACTTCAATTGTTTATATTTCTATTCATGTAAAATAGGGCAGCAACCACTATCCCAAAATTGTTACAAAACAGTCTCAAAGTACCTAGGCTGCTGCTGCCAGGCAGCTTGTACACTACTTACTTAAACATGTATAACCTTTATTCCATACGTTGGAATTTCAAATATTTTATACCGTTAGAAATATTATTTAACCCTATTTACAACAGTTTAGACCTTGCATTTTAATGTCTTGCCAATTAATACAGTTTTTAGTTCAAAGATAGGGAAATTGCATTTCTGGACAGCTTGCACTGTCCAGAGGTTTTCATTTCTAGATTCCAGCTCACAATCCAGAATTCAATTATGTTTTCTCCTAATGGAAATAAACATATTAAGGTTCAATCCATATAAATTTCAGCCATTAATTCGACCTATACAATTTATGGTGATTTTTCAAAGTTGCGGCCCAGAACAAAGTTTTCTAGGCAGATTACACTAGATTAGATTTTAAGCTTCTTAATTCATTAGGACATGATTCTAACATGATAGCTTAGATTATATACATTTTCTTACAAGTTTAGGTCAGTTTAATTCACTTATAAATGTGATCAAAATAGGGCATTAGTGATCAATAGATTTGATCACTCTATCAAGGTAGCATTTCATACAATTTCCAGCAACATGCTTATTCTTTCTAACAACTAGCACATATATATATGAACCATGATTATCATCTACAATTTCCAGCAATGAATTCAACATCTTTACATGCACACTGGTTCGATTCTTGTTACTAATCTCATAATTTAACCAAAATCTCATAGCAACAAGTTCATGTATGTATACATTTTGAATAAAACAATTACAGCATCACCTAATCAGAAATTCAAGCATTTAATCAAATGAAATAACATGTTATTACCTTACTTATGCTGCTAACAAGTTCAATTTGACATATATTCAAGGTTCATCCCATGTATTAAGCTTTGTCTCTCAAAAATTCTCTCATTTCTCACTCTCTCACAACCGGTTAGGTAGCCAAATGAAGGGGATTATATTTACCCTTAGTGGACGGGTAAGCATGGCTAAAGGGACATGTGTAATGTCCATTATAAATTCTCACCTTGCCATGCAATCCTTTAATTTGAATTAATTTTCAATTAAGTCCTTTTAATTTGGCAAGTCTATGTGTTAACTATCACATTTTGGCCTTTTTTAATTCGTCAACTACAAATGCTAATTGTAGCATTCTAGTCCTTAATCAATTGTTATCAACTCCCTTTCTTTTATATCTTCACAATTTACTCCTTTACTTTCATTTGTTAAGACAAAGTTTTAATTAACTATTAGCTTAAATTGTGGTAACATTCCTAGGCCCGGTTTAGGGGTGTTACAATAACCCTGACTTCAGAGTAAATTTTGAAGGACTCTTATGTTTTCGTGATCGGGTTTGTGTACCCAATGATGAATATCTTCACACCGATATCCTCAAGGAAGCTCATTCGAGTTTTTTCTCTGTTCACCCGGGGTCGGTGAAGATGTACAAAGACCTGCGACAACTTTATTGATGGCCGAGCATGAAGCATGCCATAGTTGAATTCGTATCCAAGTGCCTCATGTGTCAGTGTGTTAAAGCTGAGCATCTTGCTCCTATCGGCTTGTTACAACTCATAGATCTACCGCAATGGAAGCGAGATAAGATCACTATATATTTTGTTAGTGTTCTGCCTCTAACCCCAACTAAACACGATGCCATTTGGGTCATTGTGGACCGTTTCACTAAGTCAACACATTTCTTACCAATTCTGATGGACTAGGATCTTCTTAAATTAGCTGATTTATACATCAAGAAAGTTATTCGACTCCACAGAGTGCCTCAATCTATCATTTCAGATCGAGATCCATGATTTGCATCTCGGTTCTAGAAGTCATTGCAAGGAACTTTGGGTACTAGAGTTAGTCTTAGTACTGCTTTCCACCCTCAGTTTGACGGCCAGTCAAAAAGGGTAATTCAAGATTTGGAAGATATGCTTCGAGCATGTATTTTTGATTTTGGAAGTTCTTGGGAGAAATCGCTACCTCTTATCGAGTTTGCCTATAACAACAGTTATTAGCTTCTATTAAGATGGCACCGTATGAAGCTCTGTATGGCAGATGATGTAGAACTCCATTGTGTTGGTCTAAACTCGGTGAAGGCAAGGTGTTGGGCCTTGACTTACTTCGGGAAACTGGGGAACGGGTTACTATCATCCATGATAGGTCGAAAGCTACCTTTGACCGGTAGAAGTCCTATGATGATCTCAAGTGAAGGGATATACAGTATGAAGTTGGTGAGAAAGCTTTTCTTAAAGTTTCACCGTGGAAGAAAGTTCTGAGGTTTGGCAAGAAAGGGAAATTGAGTCCCCAATTCATTGGACCTTTTGAGGTAATTGAAAAACTTGGCCCTGTGGCTTATCGCTTATTGTTACCCTCAGAATTGAGTAAAATCCACGATGTATTTCACGTATCCATGCTTCGAAAGAATCGTTTCAATCCCTCGCATATCATTGAACCTGAATTTGTGGAAATTCAATCCAACTTGTCCTATGAGGAAGAACCAATTCAGATTCTTGCAAGGGAAGCCAAGAGACTTCATAACCAGACTATTCCAATGGTTAAGGTGTTTTGCAAGAGCCACACCACTAAGGAAGCAACATGGGAACTGGAGGAGACAATGCGAAAGCAATATCATCATCTCTTTGATCCAGGTAAAATTTGGGGACATATTTTTGTTAAAGGGGAGTGTTGTAACATCCCAAAATTTGGTCTAGTCGAATTCAGGTTCCGACGATTGGAAACCCTACACTGGAACGATCCAAATATTGTATTGACATTGAACGCAAGGTCAATTGTATCAATATTGGACTCTAATTGAGTCCAATTATTGTTTAAGGACCTTATTCAAAGTATTAAAAACCTTTTTAGTGGCTAAATTATAGAAATTGAAAGTTTGGGGGTACAAGTATAAAAATTTGAGAGTTAAGGGACTAACCTTGTGATTAACCCCTCCTCAATTATAATCACCACATACGTGGGATTATCTGGAGGGATTCCTTCACTTGAAGGAAAGCTCCTAGTTAAGAATAGGAGTAAGGAAATGAAAAGGGACTAGAAACTTACCCGAGAAAGAATTAAGCACACATCTCAATCTCATCTTCATCTTCTTCCAAGAAAGCACCTCATTGTTGAGGGTAGAAAAGCTTGAGTTTTCTTCAGTTTATTGATAACAAAATGTTGCTATCAATAGGGTAAGCTTAATCCCCCCAAGCAATTGTTGAAATCCATGGAGGATTTGGGAGTAACCTCAAGCTAGGTTTTGTTATCCATCGGTAATTCATGGATATTGTTTATATTGAGTTTAAATATTGATTTTGATATCGCCATACTAATTTCAATATCGTAATATTGATTCTAACACGATCCTAATATTTACCTAGCTCAAGAAATTGATTGAGAGCATCCATTGTCTCCATCAAAAGCTAGGAACAAGGGGATTGCTATCTGATAGCCGTAGGAGCTTTGGATTATCGAGGTGAGTGTAGTAGGAGTCTCAAGATTAGGCTAGGTGCCTTTCCTGGTTTCATTGTCGTTGATTATAGTATGACTAACACTATTTTGAAGAAATTTTGCATTGAACCACTTAAGTGGATTCTATTGGTAAGTTAAGGTAAGTCATTGCATTGAATATCGACCATTGGTATTGTTATAGCCACTGCCATCGCTCATTGTCATTGAATTCGCCATCGATATAGTCATTGAATTATTGAAGCATTGAACATTGGACATAGGGTATAGTCATTGCTAATGTCATCGCCATTGTTATTGTCATTGCATAATGATATCAACAAAGTTATTGTCATTGAAACATTGTAAATGAAGCATCGATCATTATTATTGTCATTGATATCATTGGACATTGCTATTGTTATTGATATTGCTATTGAACATAGACATCGGAACATTGATTATTGATAAGAACATTGAACATAGCTATTGTTATTGGACATTGATTATTGATATTGCCATCGGACCTTGGATTCGAAAAGACATTGAATACAACTGGCATGCCATAGAATTCATGAGCTCAGTGTACGGGTGAACTACGGTCTTAGGGCTACGGCCTATTTTGATTTGGCGAGGCGGAGGGACTAGACCATTCATTGATTTGGTGAGGCGTAGGAATTCGTGTATCCATTATTCCTAATCGATCCAAGGGTTATTGTTGAATTATGGACTTATTGCTCTTAAACATGATCATTGCATTGCTACTATTGATTCTTTGCATTGTTATTGTCAAGATATGATTTGGAATGCATTTCATTGATAAAGTGTTTTAGTTGTGACTACCTCACTAGGCAATGAATGCATAATGCATTTCTTTTCATATATTTCAGGTTAAGGATTTCACCGTTGAAGATCAGAGAATCGATGTTGTTGACAAGTCACTACAAACTTCAAGTAATATGTTTTGCCTTAATGAACTCCTAGTTTGGTGGCAAAGTATTTGAACAAGTCATTTGACTCTTTTGATGTGTGTGTAATATGCATAACTTGTGGAAGTGATAAAGGCTCTAAATAACCTTTTGAAATTGTCTAAAAGAGGCTAAATATGCATATTTGGCACTAAAAGTTGAAAATCTAGTAAATGGATTCATAAAACCCTAAAATTTGACATGCAAGTAGATTATAGCATAGAAATATGGCTGGAAAAGTTTCATTGCATTTGGACATTGATTTCTAGGTCAAATGGACTAAAACCCAAATAAAAATTGACATCACATAGCAGGGCGTACCGATACAGGGCAAGATGTATCGATACGTCCTTGCATATTTGGTCTGGTAAAGCATGAGTTAACCATAGCATATCGATACAGGCCTGAAGTGTATCGATACAGGTTTTGGCAGTAAGGTTTGGGCATTTAATTGCATCGATATATTATTAGGGTGTTTCGAAACGAGTCAACTCTAGTCAACCCGTACTGATCAGCCCCAGCTGTATCGAAATGGACATTGGTCAATGAAAGTTAGAAGTGAATCTGTTTATATCCGTATTGATACGACATGATGGTGTATTATACGGCATGACCGTTATTATAGTTATAAGACCATAATTAGCAAGTCAAAGTTGGTCAACCCGTATCGATACAGTCCCAGCTGTATTAAAACGGGACTTGACAGATTCAAATGGGTTATAAACCATGTAAACCCATATCAGTACGGAACCAAGGTGTATCGATACGATGGTAGTTAATTATGTTAAAAGACTTAGACTACAGTTTTGCATTATTTACAAAATGGTCATTGAATGTTGTATGGTCTAATTGGATAGGTAAATGTTATTGGAATAACACGAAAATTTACAAGCTTACGATTGTTAAATTGAATTTCATTATGGTATTCTTAATTACAGAAAATGACCTATAAATTACCAGTTTTACAGTTTAGTCTCTAAAACTTGAAGAAGTTATAAATTAGTCCTAATTGATTAATCATTGTTCCTTGTGGAATAAATTGAGCTAATATGTATATTCGGTAATGTTTGGAATGTATAAAATTGATTAGGTTTTAACCATTAGATGAAAATTCATCGCACCGATCACCGTACAATCATCGGTAGCATGCTTGGACCCGGTTCTTGACTAGGCCGAGAAGGGAGTGTTACAAGAGATTGATTCTTCATCGTTGGGCAAGGTTTCGATAGCTCTGGATGTTTGATTTTGGTACGGCAAGTAGAGCTTTGTGTTTTCGATGAGTGGAAATGAGTTTAAAAGCTTTCCAAGATTTGAAAGTAATGTTTTGGGAGCTTAGATTGAGCTTGAAACGCTAATCTAAGCTTTATTAAACCCATGCTCATGCTTTTGAAGAAAGATTTGTTTACCTACTGTTATATGCATGATTTAGAAATGAGAAATGTTGCAAATGACTATATTTTGATGATACGTGTGTTTAGAAAATGCTATGCAACATATTTTAGAAGAATTGCCTAAATACATGATTTTAATGTATTTGAGAAGCCTTAGTAGAAAATGGTTTGAGTGATGCATATGAAAAATAGTAACGTATCTTTATTTAAAAGTGTATATTGGCAAGTGGCAAATGGTTAAATTGTTATCGGATATAATTGCTCGACCATAAGGTTTAAAGTGCACTATAATAAGTCGTCTCATGTGGGTTAGAGGTAGCTCCCCCATGGGAACCGCAACGGTTGAGGTAGAATAGATAAAATTATCCTGCTTGTAGATCTTTACATCATGACCGTTGAGGTGGTAATTGTTTGATGCTCCAGCATGTATGTATGTAGAGTGTGGTAGAGATGCCACCCGTAAATCTGTGTATCTGATGTGTTTTCGCAAATAGAAATGGTTTTGTTTTGGGTCACTTCAAATTCCAATATATGTTATTTAATGTATCATGATTCATGAATAAAATTTGTATAATATGGTTTATACATGAGATGCTCTTTAAGCTTTGCTATTAGAGGAACAAGCATGTGAAGGCTTAAATTGAGGTTTGCTTTGAAATTGCTAGAGATTCATCATACTTGTGAGAAAGTGGTTTATTCAAATTGTTTTAGAAAGAGCATTGAAGCATGAGTTGTTATTTGGGCATATTTTAGAACATATGTTTTTGAACAAATGGTTTTAATAGAATTGTTGAGAGTTTTCCTTGAGCGTCCCTCAATAGGCATTTATGCTTACTCCCTCTTTTCTCATCAATGTTGATAAATAAGGTTTACAAGGTAGCAAGTGAGAAAGAAAGGAATCCCAAGGCTTGAAACTTTCACAAGTATGGCTTTCAAAAATAGATAAGTAGTAATAATGGCAATGGTGGATTTATGCTGTTTGGGAGTATGTTTTGTTAAACTCCTTGTTGGAGCAAGTTTTATTTGGTGGTGTGAACTTGTAAATGGCCTTTATATGTTTGGTTATGCCTTAGAATGGATTTTAGTTTGTTGATGAATTGTTTGCTTAGGAAGCATGCCTATAGAGATGCACTTCGGTCTTGTTGCTATGATGAAGCATGATTTGAGGATCTATGTTTGTGCTTAAGTCCCTTAAATGGTTGTAAATATGCTAGAGGGTTGCTAGGTTACCTTCAGATGCTTAAATGTATGAAAAACTAAAGGAATTTGTCATTTCAGGCCCAGGCGTACCGAAATGCGAGGTAGCATACCGGTACGGTATGCCCAATCTAGGCCAAGCATTTTAATACGCGAGGGACCATTCCGATACGATAAGGTGTATTTTGGCTAGCGTTTCGATATGCGAGCTTGCGTACCGGTACAGTGCATAGTCACTAGAAATCTGGGAAATGTTGAGATAGACGCGTACCGATACATTTGCCAGCGTACCGATACACTTGGCAGTTTTGTTAGTTAAATGGATTCTGAGGTTTGCTTTTGTTACATTTTGGTCCCTATTTGAATAGCATGAAATTGTTTGAGTTGGAAATGTTTTTCAAGTTATAATTTCAACAGCAAGCATGTAATATGTTTAATTAATGATTGGTAAAGCCAATTTGACTTAAGTCCTCATAATTATCTATTTTTGCAAAATGGTCCTAAAATTCGTCAAACTGATGTCCGTTTGAGCCGTGATTTCACCCACTGCATGTATGATCACCTTAAGTTAATAATTGCAATTAGAAAATATAAAAGAAAAAAATGGTCATTTATCGAGGTGAACTTATCCAGGTTTTCTTCGGTAAACCCTATGTTGCTCACTCAGTTCAGTCTTGCGACTATACCGTGTCAAGGGGGTTACATTTGTTGGTATCAGAGACAAGTTTCCGATAATTGGGAGGTAAATTGTGCATGGGAATATGTGTAATAAGCATGAATTGTGCATAGTATAATATGACTAATTGTATATTTGATTATCATGCATTTCATAATATCAATCATTCATTGTAATTGTTATAACTACCTCACTAGGCTATGTAAGCCTAACATGTGTGTCTCATGCATTTTCAGGACCTTGATCAATTCCGAGCCTTGATCGTGTTGTGCGGTTGCAAGTCACGTCCCAGCCATATATGTATGTTATTTTTTGCTATTAACTCCTAGTAAAGTGGCATATGGTCCAACTTGTTTTGTATAATCATTTCTATGATTGTATGATGACTTGGTAAAATGGTTTTGTTGTATGCTTAGATTTGGATAGGCTATGTAAGCCTAAAATGAGCCTTTCTAGGTGACTAGTTTCACTATTAATTCAATTTCCAGCATCCTAAGCATTATTTCCAGTTAAGCACTAATCCAATTCATTAGTATTCAAGTTAAAAATAATGAATCTAGATGCATGTTCTTTCGAAAGCTCCTTTAATACCATTACAATATCAACAATTTCAGATTGAATCTTAATCTAGCTATTCGAATGGAATGGTGAGAGAAGAGCTTACATTGCTATCAAGGATCCTATCAAGATTACTCCAAGCATGACTTATCAATTTCATAGTTGAATTCTCTTTCCCTCTCTCTAAAATTTCTCTCTTTCTCTCTCTATTTCTCTTGAGTTTGGGTAACAATGGTGAAGGATAAATGAAGAAGATGACAACAAATTGTCATCTTTGGGATTCAAGCTTGCCGAGTGGCAATTTTAAAAGATACATGTTATCTCTAATAATCTAACATGTGGCAAGGTGTTAAATTATCTAGGATTTTACATGCATTACCTTGTACTTATTATTTCATTCACTTTAGTCATCTTAATCGAACCACTAGTTTCCGTTTCCTTCTTATTTAAGTCACTAGCTAACTTAATTAACTTAGGATTATGTCTAAATTGATTTACCAAATTAAGTATCAAGGCTTTAATACTTCTATGGTATAATTTAGGGTATTATAGTGGGTGGATTGTTCAAAGAAGAAATTATATCTCCGTGGACTCAGTAAGGAGAGCATAACCTTGATGAAGTCCGAGCTCGAGCCTAAAAAGAGTCTCATGTATACCATGGAGTCTAAGAAAGATTTAAAAATCGAAAACGTACGTATGGTGAAAGAATTTCCTGATGTGTTTCCTGATGAACTTTCGGGACTCTCTCCCACCAGTGAAGTTGAGTTCAGGATAGAAGTACAACCTATAACTTCTTCGGTCTCCACTACTCCGTATAGAATGGCTCCGGTGGAGTTGAAGGAGTTAAAAGCTCAAATTCAAGACCTTCAAGATAAGGGATTCATCCGACCGAGTTCCTCACCCTAGGGAGCGCCAGTTTTGTTTGTCAAAAAGAAGGATTGATCGATGCGGCTATGCATTGACTATCATCAATTGAATAAAGTGACGATCAAGAACAAGTACCCACTTCCGAGGATAGATGACCTCTTTGATCAGTTAAAGGATGCTTCTGTCTTTTCCAAGATAGATCTTTAATCCAGATACTACTAATTGCTGGTAAAGGAGTATGACGTTCCAAAGACTGTCTTTCGCACCATATATGGTCACTATGAATTTCTGGTGATGCCTTTTGGGCTCACAAATGCACATGCAGCCTTCATGAACCTAATGAATCGTGTATTCCGGCCCTATCTAGATAAGTTTGTAATTGTCTTTATAGACGACATTCTGATCTATTCTAAAGACTCTGCTTTTCATGAAGAACATCTTCGGATCGTGCTTCAAACCCTTCGGGAGAAATAGCTCTGCGCCAAGTTCAGTAAATGTGAATTTTGGTTGTCTGAAGTATCCTTTCTTGGCCATGTGATTTCTTTTGCGGGAATCTAGGTAGACCCAAAGAAGATACAAGCAATCCTTTATTGGACTCCTCCGAAGAATATGGGAGAAATTTGTAGTTTTCTGGGCCTTGCAGGCTATTACCGTAGATTCGTTAAGGGGTTCTCATTGCTTGCAGCACCCTTAACGAAGCTTCTCCGCAAGGATACTCCTTTTGTGTGGACTGTTGATCAGCAAAGGAGTTTGATCAGCTCAAGCAAGTCCTTACTCATGCCCCTGTGTTAGTGCAACCCGAGTCGGGCAAAAACTTCACCGTGTATAGTGATGCATCTCACCTGGGATTAGGTTGTGTTCTGATGCAAGAAGGCAAAGTCATAGCTTATGCCTCACGTCAACTCAAGCCCCATGAGCTAAATTACCCGACTCATGATCTAGAACTTGCCACAGTTGTGTTTTCTTTGAAGATATGGCGGCATTATCTTTATGGTGAGAAGTGTTATCTCTACACTGATCAAAAAAGCTTGAAATATCTCCTAACTCAGAAAGAGTTAACATTGATGGATGGAGCTATTGAAAGATTATGATGTAGTCATTGACTACCATCCCGGTAAAGCCAATGTGGTGGCTGACGCTCTTAGTCGGAAGCCCACTTCTTCTATGAGATGCTTGAATTCTCACTTTCGACTTAGAAAAGCATGGCAAATTGTTAGCTGAGCGAGAGTTCACTCCACCATTGTATCTCGAATTAAGGCACTCCAAGAAACTGATGAGGAGTTGCAACCCCTTATTGCTAAGGTCAAGGATAGCTCAGATCCTAACTTTGCTTTGAAGTCCGAAGGGTTACTGTGTTTTTGCAACCGCATTTATGTTCCCGATGATGATGATCTCCGGAACCAAATCCTAAGTGAATCTCATTCTAGCCCTTTCTCTGTTCACCCTGGCGCTATCAAAATCTACAAAGATCTGAAGGAGATCTATTGGTGGTTCAGTATAAAGAATGAAATCACGGACTACGTAGCTAGGTGTTTGACTTGCCAACGGGTCAAATATGAGCACAAAGTGCCTACTAGCCTTCTTCAGCCTATCGAACTTTCACAATGGAAATGGGAGCGTATCACGATGAACTTCATAAGTGGTCTACCTTTGACTCCGAAGAAAAATGATGCCATATGGGTCATTGTGGACCGATTCACCAAGTTTGCTCACTTCCTTCTAGTGAGAATAGATTTCAGCTTACCTAAGCTCGCGGAGTTGTACATCCGTGAAGTCATTCATTTACACAGAATTTTGATATCTATCATCTCCGATCATGACCCACGATTTATGTCTCAGTTTTGGAGGACCTTACATGAGGCCTTGGGAATGGGGGTGCATTTTAGCATTGCTTTTCATCCTCAAACTGACGGCCAATCTAAAAGAGTTATTCAAGTAACTCTAAACCCTCCTCTAAGTTATGTGAATAAGTGTTTGTACCAATCATGATTCTTCCTTGTAGATCCTGGAATGTATGCTCCGAGCCTGTGTTATTGACTTTGAGAATACATGGGAGAAATCCCTATCCTTGGTCGAGTTTGCTTACAACAATAGTTACCAGACTTCAATTCAAATGGCTCCGTATGAAGCTCTCTATGGAAGGAGGCGTAGAACTCCTCTTTGTTGGACTGAACTCGGTGAAGGCAATATGCTAGGTCCTAACTTACTTCAGGAAACTAAAGAAAAGACTACCATTATTCGTGACCAGCTTAAAGTTGTCTTCGACCGACACAAGTCCTATGTCAATCAGGGTAGGAGAGATATTCAATACAAGGTTGGTGAGAAGGCCTTCCTCAAAGTATCTCCGTGGAAGAAGATTCTTCGTTTTAGAAAGAAAGGAAAGTTAAGTTCCCGCTTCATTGGTCCATTCGAGGTGATTGAAAAGGTTGGACCTGTTGCCTATCGATTAGCTCTCACCGAGGAGTTAAGTTAAATTCACAACGTCTTCCATGTATCTATGCTATGCAAGTACCGGTTAGATCCTTCCCATGTGATTGAACCGGAGTCTGTGGAAATCTAATCTAATCTGACATACGAGGAAGAACATGTTCAGATCCTCACACAAGAGACCAAGAGGCTTCGTAACAAGACTGTAACCTTAATGGAAGTTTTGTGGCAAAGTCATTCCGTTGAAGAGGCACCATGGGAACCCGACGAGACTATGCAGAAACAATATCCTCATCTGTTCGCCTGAAATGAAAATTCAAGGATGAATTTTCTTAAGGGGAGAGTTGTCACACCCTAAAAACTGGTCTAGTAGGGATTAGGTTATGGTGACCGAATATTTTGTACTGGTTATATAATTAAGCTTGATCTTGTACCAAATTTAAAGCAATAAAGGTTATTCGGGTTAACTATATCAGTTACTATTAAAAAAATAATATAGCGTGAGTGAGGGGGCCCATGGCTAATTCCTTCAATTGAAGGAACCGGCCATAAGCTCCCCGCGTTGGGAGAAACGTGGTCCACGGTGGTGTGGATTGCCAACCACGTGGGCAAGCAAGAAGGGGATTATTCCCCAAAACGTGCCACGGCTCCCATGATTCGTGGAGCTTGGAGAATCAATTTGGGGGTCGACCAAATTGAGTATAAAAGGGGGGTATGCGCAAGGAAGAAACAAATAAATTGGTTTAGTGATATGTTGGTAAGCTCTAGTTTTCTAGTTCGATAATTCGGATCCTCGCTATCGATTGTGGGTTGATAAAGAACAACCGTCATCTCTTCTGAAAGCCAAGGATAAAGGCGTTGTTATCCGAGAACCTTAAAAGCATCGGGTTGTCGAGGTGAGTGTAGTTGTGTCAAGGGATAGGCTCGGTGTCATCCCGTTGTATTATTTTGTGATTATGTTTGTATTTGTTTAAGGGCTCACGTAGAGCAACTATGTCGAATTCGATTGGAAAATCCGGTAAGTTCCTTGCATTGCTTTGATATGTGCAAATATGACTATGATATGCTACACGTATGTGATATATGAAAATAATATGAAATGTGACATGATATGGAGCTAAGGCTCGTTTTGATATTTGATATGATATGACTTGAAAAATCTGGACTATGTGAATTTGTGTAATTATGGACATTGGATACAATTGGCATGCCATATGATTATTGAGCTCGGTTAAGTAAGGGATGACTACAATCCAGGTATATGGCCTATATATGGGGGAAATAAGGTCGGCTGTGTAAGGGATATATCTCCGAAGCTACAGCTCAAGGGCTACAGCCTACTCTCTATTATATGTATTGGTGTACAGGGGAATCTGTGTATCCAATGGTACCTAATGTGATATGTGCCTATGAATTGTGCTATGACAATATAATTATGATATGACTATGTGACATGTAATATGTGAATATGAAAGCATGAGAATATGTGTAATAAGCATGAATTGTGCACATTATAATACGACTACTTGTATATTTGATTATCATTCATTTTATAATATCAATCATTCATTGTAATTGTTATAACTACCTCACTAGGCTATGTAAGCCTAACATGTATGTCTCATTCATTTTCAGGACCTTGATCAATTTTGAGCCTTGATCGTGTTGTGCGGTTGCAAGTCACGTCCCAGCCATATATGTATGTTATCTTTTGCTATAAACTCCTAGTAAAGTGGCATATGGTCTAACTTGTTTTGTATAAGCCTTTCTATGATTGTATGATGACTTGGTAATATGGTTTTGTTGTATGCTTAGATTTGGATAGTTTAAAATGATTAAAAGGTGCCTAAAATAAGCCTAAGGTGAAAAGTTGGTAAATGGATTCCGAACACCCTAAAATTTGATGTACCAATAGGAACATGGTTTATAAGTGTACTAGTGAAATTTGGTAAAATTAGTTAAGTCACAAAAACTGATTTTCGTAAAAAGTCTCAAATTGGTTTAATTAGCTTAGTAATTCGATAGGTTCTAATAATGAAACCCTTAGATCATTAATTGGAGAGTTTAATTTCAGTCGGTAATACGAAATCAGAATAAAATCAATAACTGGTAAAAATTTGCAATTTAGTCCCTAAGGTTAAGTAAAGTTTAAAATTGACCCCAACTCCGATTAAGTTTAATAACAAACAAAGTAGATAAGTCTTAAGAATAATCAATATGATACTCATATTAGGTTTTGAACTTTGAATCCTATTTCGAACCTCCGATTAGTCTTCCGATAACACTATCCGACCCGGATCTCTACCAGACCGGGAAGGGGGTGTTATTTAAGTATGCCATGTTAGGGAAATTTGGGGACCCATTACCTTTATTACTACAAATAAAAAATGATTTTGATTTGAAATAGAAAATTCTTGGATTCATGCTCAAGCTGGCCTAATTGTTTTTATTGTTGCATAATCATGTCATAGATTCATACTGTTTTGGAAATAGGATCGAGGAAAGAGTTACGATCTAGCACGGTTTCTACTGTTGTTGGACAGAGAAGTTAGGAGGATGCTATACCTCGGGAGGGTTGCCACCCCCTCCGCTGAATCCACCTGAGAATGTAGAGCAAGCACCACCTGCGCCAACTGGGCAAGTGTGGGGTGATATGACACCTCTGATTCAAGTGATGGTTGGAGCGTTGCAGGTCACTATGGCTAGTATCTTGCACTTGTTAATCCTGGATCCGTTGGAGTGTTTGTGCAGCTTGGGTGGTACTGAGTTTAGAGGTTTGTCTTTAGAAGCGTGTGAGGAGTGGTTCACGAGCACTCAGAAGATTCTTAAGCAGATGGAGTGCTCGAATGCTCGTAAGTTGGATTGCACGGTGTCTTTGCTTCAGGGTGATACTTATAGTTGGTGGTCGACTTCTATCATGGGGATGGCACCTACTGATGTGACGTGGGAGTTCTTTGGTACTACTTTTTGGATGAAGTATCTAGGTACTCGTTACTTGGATGAAAAGAAGTGCGAGTTTATGGTGTTGGTTCAGGGTAACATGACCATAGCAGAGTACGAGGTACAGTTTGTTCGGTTGAGCCAATATGCCCTTAAGTTGGTTCCCGACGAGCACTGACGATGTGATCGCTTCCAATATGGGTTGGTTAAGGAGGTGAAGACTTACATGTTGGCTTCAGACTATGTGGATTTTAATGTTTTGGTTACTCAAGCAAAGGATATAGAGCAGAACCTGGGTTTGTCCTATTGTTCCGGGAATTCTAGTTCTAGAAAGAGAGTTGCAGAATCGGATGCTAGTAGTGGTCAGTATAAGAGAAACTAAGACAAAAGGTATCGCCCTGATCAGATACATGGTAGAGGTAATTTTGGACGAGGACAACAAGGTTAGAACACTTCTAGTCGAGAACCTGATTTTGGCCTTTGTGGAAGGCGACACTCAGGGAGTGTTGGGGAACTCTTGGAACTTGTTGGAATTGTGGTGTGCGAGATCACATGAGGTGTGATTATCCACAATTGGCTAGAGATGGTCAGGTTTCTGCACCTATTGTTGTACCGCAATGAGGCCGTAGGCGTGGCTGAGGTAATTTCCAGCGTAGGGAGGAAGGTCAATGGGTTGTTGCTCATACCGTGGCTATTCAACCTGAAGGAGGAGGGCCTGCGAGAGTGTATGTACAGCGTGAGGGAAGGAATGACACAGATGTAATTGTAGGTAACTTTACTTTGCAATTTATGTCATTACTTTCTTTGATAGATTCTAGTTCCACATATTTATATATTTTGCGTAACCATGCACAACTTCTTGACATACCATTGGAATTGTTGGATGTGGGTATGCATATAATGAGTTCTTTTGGAGAAATGGTTGATGTTAGGAGAATGTTTAGGAGATGTCCTTTAATGATTCAAGGTCTTGTGTTTGCGGTTGATATGATGGAGTTGTCGTTCTATGATTTTGATGTGATTTTGGGTATGGATTGGTTAGCAGAGCATAGAGCTGTGGTTGATTTTGAGACCAAGTGAGTTTCGTTGAGACTTGTCGATGATTATGAAGTTGTCGTGGTGGGTGAGAATGTTAAATTCTTATCTAATGTTGTTTCAGCTTTGGAAGCGTGGAAGTTGTTGGAGTTTGGATGTCAAGCATACCTTGCTTATGTTATGAATCCGAACATGAAAGAAGTATGTCCTCAGGATATCCGTACTATTTGCGATTTCCCTGGGGTGTTCCTAGAGAAGTTGTCTGGTTTGCTGCCAGATAGGGAAATAGAGTTTTGTATCGAATCATATGTTGATACGGCTCTGGTGTCGATTGCTCTGTATTGTATGGCACCAAAAGATTTGAAGGAGTTAAAGAGAGAGCTTCAGGGGTTGTTGTATCGTGGTTTTATTCGACCTAGTGTTTCGCCTTGGGGAGCTCGAGTGTTGTTTGTGAAAAAGAAGGAAGATACTGTGAGAATATGCGTAGATTATCGGTAATTGAACAAGTTGACGATAAAGAACAAGTATCCTTTACCGCGGATTGATGACTTGTTCAATCAGTTCTTAGGTGCTACAGTGTTTTCTAAGATTGATTTAAAATCGGGATACTATTAGTTGAAGGTGAAGGATAAAGATGTGCCGAAGACAGTGTTTTGTACACGCTATGGGCATTATGAATTCTTGGTGATGCCGTTTGGGTTGACAAATGCACCCGCAGCTTTTATGGACATGATGAATTGAGTGTTTCATGAGTTCTTGGATCAATTTGTGGTAGTGTTTATTGATGATATTCTTGTGTACTCACGTATTGAGGAAGATCATGATAGGCATTTACGAATTGTGCTACAAATCTTGTTAAATAATTAGCTTTATGCTAAATTGAGCAAATGCGAGTTTTAGATTAAAGAGGTAGTCTTTCTTGGTCATGTTGTTTCGGTCGAGGGTATTTGTGTGGATCCGCAGAAGATCGAAGCGGCTATGAATTGGAAACAACCTAAGTCGGTGATACAGGTTCATAGTTTCTTGGGTTTGGCAGTTATTATCGTCGCTTTGTGGATAGATTCTCAAAGATTGCTGCTCCTTTGACAAAATTGTTGCAAAAGGATGTTCGCTTTGAGTTGACGGAAGCTAGACAACAAGCTTTTGAGAAGTTGAAGGAAGCATTGATGCAAGCTTCAATCTTGATTCAACCTGAATCGGGGAAAGAGTTTGTGATCTATAGTGATACGTCTTATGTTGGTTTGGGGTGCGTACTGATGCAAGATGAGAAAGTTGTGGCTTATGCATCTAGGAAGTTGAAGGTGCATGAGAGGAATTACCCTGTGCATGATATTGAGCTTGTTGCGGTAGTTTTTGCATTAAAGATTTGGAGGGATTTCCTTTATGGTGAAAAGTATGTTGTGTACATGGATCATAAGAGCTTGAAATATCTGATGTAACAGAAGGAGTTGAATCTTAGGCAACGTAGATGGTTGGAGTTGCTTAAGGATTATGATTTGACGATTGAGTATCATCCAGGGAAGGCTAATGTTGTGGCTGATGCCTTGAGAAGGAAAGTTGCGATGGAGTTAAAGGCCATGTTTGCGCGATTGAGTGTTTCGCAGGATTGAGATTTGTTAGCCGAGTTGCAAGTTAAGCCATCGTTAGTGTAGATAATTAAGGAGAAGCAATTCTTTGATGATTCCTTGGTACCGTATGTTGAGGACATAGCAGACAGTAATCGAGCGGATTTTGGTTTTAATGATGAGGGTGTTTTGTGCTTTAAGGGTCGAATAGTTGTTCTGAAGGATGATGAGTTGAGGTACACTATTTTGACCGAAGCTCATTCTAGTCTTTTTTCCATGCATCCGGGTAGTACAAAGATGTATCGGAATTTGAAGAAAGAATACTTTTGGGTTGGTTTGAAAAATGATGTAGCAGATTTTGTTGCTAAGTGCATAGTGTGTCAGCGCGTTAAGGCTAAGCATCAATTTCCTTCTGGGTTTTGCAATCGTTAAGGATACCATAATGGAAGTGGAAGAGAATTTCCATGGATTTTGTGTCAGGGTTGCCTTTGACGCCATCAAAGAAGAATTCTATTTGGGTAATTATGGATCATTTTACAAAGTGTGCACATTTCCTAGATGTGCATACCGTATACGCTAGATAAGCTAGCGGATTTGTATATTGTAGAAATTGTGAGGATGCATGGGGTGCCTAAGTCTATTGTATCGGATAGGAATCCATGTTTTATAGAAAGGTTTTGCATTAAGCATTGGGTACACAGTTGAACTTTAGTACTTCATATCATCCTCAAACGGATGGCCAGTCTGAACGCGTTATCCAAGTGTTGGAGGATATGTTGCGATGTTGTATCATTTATTTTCAAGGATCGTGGGAGAAGTAATTGTCGTTGGTAGAGTTTTCTTATAATAATATTTATCAAGCAAGTATTCAAATGGCACCGTATGAAGCTTTGTATGGAAGGAAGTGTCGTATGCCTCTTTGTTGGGCTGAGGTGGGGAAAAAGTATGTTTTCTTGCCAGATGTGTTGAAAGACACCATTGAAAAGTAAAGCTTATTAGTCATCGATTGAAAACGGCTCTGGATCGACAGAAATCCTATGCGGATTTTAGGTGTAAGGAAGTGGAATATGTGGTTGGTGACAAAGTGTTTCTAAAGGTATCACCTTGGAAAAAGGTGATGAGATTTGGGCGGAAGGGCAAGTTGAGTCCGAGGTTCATTGGACCCTATGAAGTGTTGGAACGTGTTGGCCCGGTTGCTTATAGATTGAGCTCACCTCCGAAGTTGGAGAAAATACATGAAAATTTTCATGTATCGATGCTTCAGAGATATAGATCGGATCCGTCACATGTGATGCCTATAGAGGAGGTTGAGTTGAATATGTATTTGACCTATGATGAAGAACCGGTGAAAATCTTAGATGCTTGCAGCAAGGTTCTTCGTGGTAAGGCCATTGAATTGGTTAAGGTGTTGTGGTGACACCAAGGTGTTGAGGAAGCCATGTGGGAAAGAAAGGAGGACATGAAGAAGTAGTTTCCTTATCTTTTTCCGCCAGATAAATTTTGAGGATGAAATTTTTTAAGTGGGGGAGAGTTGTAACACCCTGAATTTGGGCCTAGGAGTTAGTCGGGTAGACTAGAGGTTCGGGCAAACCAGATTAAGCGGTTCGGACTAGTTTCAGAAATTAATTCAAATTAAATGGTTTTTGGTCAAAATAAAATATGGAAAAATATTTTAAAATATTATAATGATATATTGGGGATTTTGGTAAAATAAACTGGATTAAGTGACATTTTGAGCTGGTGACTAAAATGTAGGTTTTCAAAACTATTTTGGTGACTAAAATGTAAAAGGGTCAAAACTTAGAATCTTTAAAGAGCTAATATACCAATGTTTTTAATCAGATTTTCCCCTTAATTTGGGCTATTTGAAATGATTTTTAAATGGTTTATTAAATAAAAGTAAAAAGGATTTAATTAAAATAAGTTTTAAGCCTTAAATCATTTTTTTATGTAACTAACTTTTTTCTCAACTTTTCTCTCCACTTTGTCATCAGCCACACTATCTCTTTCACTCAAAGATGATTGGGAACCAAATATTTTGATTTCCTTTTTGAATTTCTCATTTGATCTTGGATTTCTACTTCAAATGTCTTGAAGATTTCAATCAAAACACGACAATTAAGGGGGAAGTCATCCATTAGAGGTGAATTTCATTTCTCTCCTCTAATCTAAGGTTCTTTAGTGAAATTCTCAAGTTCTTGACTCTTTAAATATGTTTCCTAATGTGCTTTGATGATTTAATTATGGAAAATTTGTTTAATCAAGGTTTAATTGATGGAATTTGATGATTTACGAATTTGATCTATTTTGAGAGGTTCTTGATTGGATTTAATCATGATTTAGATGTTTAATAATGTTAAGTTGATGGTTTTGTCAAAGGAATCTTGAAACTATGTGAATGTTTAGTTGTTTAGGCTGCTAGTTTTGGGTTTTTGAGGGTTTGTGGTTGTTTAATGCTTGCTGGAGGTATAAGGTTGATAGTAGAAAGTTTTTGGATGTTGATTGTTGATGATAAATGGTTTAGATTGTTAGGATATGGCTGGGTTAGATTTAGTGAAAGGTTGATGTTGTTTTCGGTTGTTTTCGGATAGCGTTTGATGGAATGTAGTGAGGAGCAGAGGTTGCTGGGATTATAGATGCAAAATGTTGCATTAATCCTCTATTGTTATGTGGATAAAACAAGGGAGATTGATTCTTCATCGTTGGGCGATGTTTCGATAGCTCCGGATGCTTGATTTCAGTTCGGCAAGTAGAGCTTGGTGTTGTTGGTGACTGGAAATGAGTTTAAAAGCTTTCCATGATTTGAATGTAATGTTTTGGGAGCTTAGATTAAGCTTGAAACGCTAATCTAAGCTCGAAAGTAAGTATGGAAGATTTCACTCTCGGTTCTCATTGCTTTATTAAACTCATGCTTTTGAAGATAAATTTGTTTACCTACTGTTATATGCATGATTTAGAAATAAGAAATGTTACAAATGACTCTATTTTGATGATACGTGTGTTTAGAAAATTCTATGCAACATGTTTTAGAAGAATTGCCTAGCAAGATTTTAATGTATTTGAGAAGCCTTGGTAGAAAATGGTTTGAGTGATGCATAAGAAAAACTGTAAGGTATCTTGATTTAAAAGTGTATATTGGCAAGTTGCAAATGGTTAAATTGTTATCGGATATAATTGGTCAACAGCCTCATGTGGGTTAGAGGTAGCTCCCCCATGGGAACCGCATCGGTTGAGGTAGAATAGATAAAATTCTTCTGCTGGTGGATCTTTACATCATGATCGTTGAGGTGGTAATTGTTCAGATGCTCTGGCATGTATGTATGTAGAGTGTGGTAGAGATGCCACCCATAAATCCGTGTATCCATTGTGTTTTCGTAAATAGAAATGGTTTTGTTTTGGGTCACTTCAAATGCCAATATATGAGATTTAATGTATCATGATTCATGAATAAAATTTGTATAATATGGTTTATACATGAGATGCTCTTTAAGCTTTGCTGTTAGAGGAACAAGCATGTGAAGGCATAAATTGAGGTTTGCTTTGAAATTACTAGAGATTCATGATACTTGTGAGAAAGTGGTTTATTCAAATTGTTTCAGAGAGAGCATTGAAGCATGAGTTGTTATTTGGGCATATTTTAGAACATATGTTTTTGAACAAATGGTTTTAATAGCATTGTTAAGAGTTTTCCTTGAGCGTCCCTCACTAAGCATTTATGCTTACGCTCTCTTTTCTCATCAATGCAGATAAATAAGGTTTACAAGGCAGCAAGTGAACAAGAAAGCAATCCCAAGGCTTGAAACTTTCACAAGTATGGCTTTCAAAAATAGATAAGTAGTAATAATGGCAATGGGGCTTTATGTTGTTTGGGAGTATGTTTTGTTAAACTCCCTGTTGGAGAAAGTTTTATTTGGTGGTATGAACTTTTAAATGGCATTTATATGTTTGGTTTTGCCTTAGAATGGATTTTGGTTTGTTAATGAATTGTTTGCTTAGGAAGCGTGCCTATAGAGATGCACTTTGGTCATGTTGCTATGATGAAGCATGATTTGATGATCTATGTTTGTGCCTAAGTCCCTTAAATGGTTGTAAATATGCTAGAGGCTTGCTAGGTTACCTTCAGATGTTTAAATGTATGAAAACCCAAAGGAATTTGTCATTTTAGGCCCATGCGTACCGAAACGCGAGGCAGCGTACCGGTACGATATGCCTAATCCAGGCCAAGCGTTTTGATACGTGAGGGACTATTCTGATAAGGTACGGCATATTTTGGCTAGCGTTTCGATACGCGAGCAGTTGTACCAGTACAGTGCTTAGTCACTAGAAATCTGGGAAATGTTGAGATGGACGTGTACCAATACACCTGCCAGCGTACCGATATACTTGGTAGTTTTCTTAGTTAAATGGAATCTGAGGTTTGCTTTTGTTACATTTTGGTCCCTATTTGAATAGCATGAAATTGTTTGAGTTGGAAATGTTTTTCAAGTTGTAATTTCAATAGCAAGCATGTAATATGTTAAATTAATGATTGGTAAAGCCAATTTGACTTAAGCCCTCATAATTATTTGTTTTTCTAACTGGTCCTAAAATGCGTATTCGTTGAATCGGATGTCAAACCGATGTCCGTTTGAGTCGTGATTTCACCCGCTGCACGTATGATCACCTTAAGTTAATATTTGCAATTAGAAAAGATAAAAGAAAAAATGGTCGTTTATCGAGGTAAACCTGTCCAGGTTTTCTTCTGTAAACCCAGTGTAGCTAGCTCGATTCGGTCTTGCGACTAGACCATGTCAAGACGCAACCTAGTTCTTGAATAAGACCCTAACCTCCTTTAATGGTCCTCCTAATACTACCACAAGGTTTGGAGGCACCAAAGCTACCTGAATAAGATTCGAACAACCTCCTGGAAGCAGACTCGAGATGAAACCAATTCTCTATTTCTAGACACCCATTCCAAGGCTAGAACGCACTCCACAGAGCCAAAGGTTTACAGCCCTTCCAGGAAAAACACCAGTGGATGACAGTATCGAGGAAATCGTCACAACATCTAAAAATGACACAATTCCAACGAGCACAACCACAGAGATCTATCTTTAGCAGAATAATGAACAAGAATAGAATCTGTAGCGGGAGCCCCTACAAAACCCAATAAACAAAACCTTATCACAAACTAAGTAGCAAAACTACCAAACTAAAGGCAACAAACAGCACATTACTTAAAACACCTGAAGGCACACAAACAGTGGGCAGGCTAGCACCCAAGCTGACAGAAGTAGTGGTCTCAACAGCACTAGTTGTAACCACGTAAGAAGAATTGTGAAGTCTAAGCAAAATGGGTGAAACATCATAGTTCAACCCAGTCAAAACTTCGATAACCCCAACATCAAACGTTGGCCTCTTTCCCAGCACCTTTTCTTCAGCACCCAAAGGGTGCCTTTTTTAGCCATAAGCCCTCATTCTCCTTTCCACACTTTCACATGCCACTTCTACAACATCCACTAAGAATCCTACAGGAAATCCCCAAATACAAAGCAGCGGGAGTTACATCTACCAAAGTTATCATTGTAGTAGCTAAAGTTAACGAACATGGCAAACTTAATTCCCCGCTACTAAAAACATCTAAAGGCGTCATTTTTACCAGCACTTGCGAACCTAATGGATCACTATTAGCCAGAAAGAGTGGAATATCCAACACTGCAATCTGATCCCCCATTTTGTTACCAATGACCCGCAAAGGAGAAAGCACTGCTCCTATGAAACACATAACACACAAAAAATCAATGAACCACAACACACATATAAATAGAAAGAGGTCATTCTTCTTCAAGGCGATAGTAAACTATTATCTGTATCCATTCGCCTCTTCGACTTGCGTTCCAAACATAGACAACTTTTTTCATCCTCCGAGCTAGAAACAATAGGTGAACTCGAAACTACCCATTTCTTTCCCCTTACTATGGCTAGAGTCGGATGGGCTCACACTAACACAACCCTTTGGAGCAACGGGAGCAGCTTCCCCACTAACCCCTCTTGGGGAGGCATCTTCTTCATGATATCTCCAGAGGCGAGTACGAACACCAGTATGTTCAAAAAATAAATTACCTGGTTCATCCTCGTTTCCCAAAAGAATCCTCGCAACTCGTTCGTTACCCCATTTACCAAAGGGTGAAGCCTATGCATGAATAGGCACGTTCGCCAAAGAGCCCTTTGGAAACACATTAAAATCTTCTTCATCCCAACCATTGGGACTTTTTCTCTTCAAAAAATGCACCCAAATATTTCTAAGGGTGCACTACCCTTCTCAAAACGACAAGGTAGATCATTTTCTATCCTTTTGAGCAGCTTCAGCTCAACAGGCAACATCTTCCCCACGTTAGGTGGCACTACCCTATCCTTCATTGGTTGATGCCATATAACGGGGAATAGAAACTTTTGAAGTAACATTCCAATTTGATATACTTCGTCCTATCCATGAAAAGATTATTAGTGAGATTACTCATTATTGGCCCTTTCCCTCTATAGCGACAAATGGTCACGAAACCCTTCACATTCTTGTCATGGCCAGCCATCCCATTATAAAAGTAACATAATAAATTGATAGAAGGTTCATCCCCATGAATCTTACAATTCAAACAATACGTCACCAAAGTCCACCAACTAGTTTCGCTTAATTGACTCAGCGCTACGTCAAACCAATTTAACCAATCCACGAGAGAATACAGCAATAAATGGAACCCAGCTTTAAAAGCAAAAAGAGGGACCAAAAACCATAACCTTCCCTCATCAGAACATGCACTCAACTAAAATGTCCCCTATGGCACGCTGAACTGATAACAAAAATGATTAACAGCAAAAAGACCCAGACACTCCAACGTTTTCAACAACTCGTCTGGTTCAGTGGTGCAACGAACCTCATCACTCACTACAACAGATAACTTAGCCATCAGCATAGGAAAAAATGTATTTTCCTTTCCAAAGTTTTCCTTTCCTATTCTTAAAAAACTCAAAAGCAATAAATGAGACAAACAAAGTAAAACCAAAAATGCCAACTAAAGTTTATTTATAACCAAGACCGTGTCTTCCTCAACACGCTTCACTAATGAAGAGGTTTATAATGTGACATTTCATATACATTGATTTATCACCAAAGAAAATCGGTCGATCTATTAATAAATTTCATTACGCGACGTTCCAAAAAATCTTCACGACTCTCATATAAGAAATCTAACCTAAAAATTTCACAAACAATTAATACAAAAATTCATGTTCATCGAGCCCTTTTTCGATTCCTCAAGATAGCCAAGGTCATTTTATAACCTTCCCTCACCAGGAGGCAATTGTTAGCACCCATACACACCTACCGCCACGTGCCGAGACCAAGATAAATAAGACTACAGAATAATGTAACACAAGGGATATCCAGCGATGAGCGTAACAACGCACGCGGACCATAACGCATAGGATCACTCGTGAACTGCGTGATACCCTTTGCAATCTATGGGGAACGGGTAAGATTACAAACAACATCGCATCACATCCAGCAACCACGTGACTGCACATGTGCTCACTACGAATGACAAAGCAAACATAGGACGTCGATAACCCGATCATGACACCTGTCCGAGTAGTATAAAACATGACATGCAATAGGAGGGAAGGGGATCTTCCATTCCAGACCACCGTTGGACCTCTTTATCTGACTCCAGTTCACTTTGGAAATCACGCAAGCTTTTCTTTTTAAAAGGGTAAAATTACCTCATGAAACCTCAAGTTCTTCATCCTTTTACAAAATGGTCACTGCCTAGCCCAAAAAGCTTAGAACCCATCCAATAAGGCCCAAACTTGGCCCAATAGGTCCAACGATCCAACCCAAGACGTATGTCCATAACCCTGGTCAACATCCAACCGTTGACTCAGAAATTTGGGTCGTTACAACAAAAGATAGGATAGAGAATCTGTTGATGAACCTACTTGTCTCTGAGGTATCTATTCTTTTCTTACTATAATACCTTGTTTTGACTGTATCGCACTATGTATCATTTAATAATCGAATATATCCCCTATCTTTGGTTCAAATAGAATTTGAAATGAAGGAATTTCTATTATAATTAGAACTAAATAGATCTCGTCAGCATGATTTCCTATACCCACTTATTTTTTGAGAGTATATTTATGCACCTGCTTATGATTCCAATGGATTAACAGAATCATTTGATTATTTCGTCTAATGATTCCAACCAAAATCCCTTTTTTGGGCACAACAATAATTTGTATTCTCAAACGATATCGGCGGGATTTGCGGTCATTGTGGAAATTCCACTTTTCTTATGATTAGTATCTTACTCACAAGGGGAAGAAGTCATAAAATCTTATAATTTACAATCAATTCATTCAAAATTTCCTTTTTAGAGGAAAATTTATCACATTTAAATTGTGTGTTAAAGGTACTAATACCTCATCCCTTCCATCTCGAAATCTTGGTTCAAGCCCTTCGCTACTGGATAAAAGATGCTTCTTCTTTGCATTTATTACAGTTTCCTCTCTACCAGTATTCTAATTTGAAGATGTTTATAGCTCTAAAGAAATCTATTTCGATTTTTAATCGAAGATTATTCTTGTCCCTGTATAATTCTCATGAATATGAATGTGAATCCATTTTCCTTCCCGTAATCAATCTTCTCATTTATGATCAACATCTTCTAGAGTCGTTCTTGAACGAATATATTTCTAGGGGAAATAGAGTATCTTGTAGAAGTCTTTTATGATGATTTTCATAACAATCTATGGTTGTTCAAGGACCCTTTCATACATTTTATTAGGTATCAAGGAAAGTGAATTATGTCCTCAAATGATATGTCTCTTCTGATGAATACATGGAAATATTACTTTGTCGATTTATGGCAATATTATTTTTACATGTGGTCTCAATCAGGAAGAGTCTGTATAAATCAATTATACAAATATTCTCTCGATTTTCTGGGCTATCATTCAAGTGTGCGATTAAATCCTTCAGTGGTACGGAGTCAAATGCTATAAAAATTCATTTATAATAGATAATGCTATGAAGATGTTGGATACAAAAATTTTAATAATTTTTCTCATCGGATCATGGTCTAAGGCGATATTTGTTAACACATTGGGGCATCCCATCAGTAAGCCGACGTGGGTCGATTCCTCCTATTCTGATATTATTGACTGATTAGTGTGTATATGCATAAATCTTTCTCATTATCATAGTGGATCTTAAAAAAAAATAGTTAATATCGAATAAAATATGTACTTTGCTTTTGTTGTGTTAAAACTTTGGCTCGTAAACACAAAAGTATTGTAGATGCTTTTTTAAAAGATTAGATTCAGAATTTTTGGAAGATTTCTTTACGGAAATGTTTTTCTTTGATCTTCTCAAGAAATTTTTTTACTTTGTGAAAGATCTGTATTGGACGAATTTGGTATTTGGATATTATTTGTATTAATGCTCTGGTCAGTCATGAATGATTTGTTATGAAATTATATAAATTCAATTAAAAAATGAAATTTTTTTGATCCGAAACCATAAAGAGATAACAGACGAATTTATTGATTTCTAGTATTAAATGTTCATGCAGTAAAAATAATAGGGAATTGGCCGAGTATTCCACTTTTATTATACGTGTCCTATTTAGAGAATAAAAAATGTTTTAGATATATACATAGAGAAAGTCGTGTGCAATGAAAAATGCAACCACGTTTTTGAGAGGGATTTTTACTATTTAATAACCTTCAAAAGTTTCAGAAGTTTTTAATAATCCATAATTTTCTAGTAATTTTTTTAAAAAAATGAATAGATTAACAGGATTCAACGATCATGTGGCAAAGATGGAGATAGATCAAAGATGGAAAAAATTTTCTCGGTGGAAATCATGTTACTTTTCATGTCCAGACTAATATTTCACCAGCAAGCTTAAATTGTAAATCAGTACTGTAACCGTAAATGGTAATAAAGACGATTTTACATTAACCATAAAAAAACAGGCCTGCCCCTGAACCAAGACAATAAAAGAACCTGTTTAGGGTTCACCACCGGCCCAGAATTTACTGTCCATAATTAGAAATAAATAAAAAAGTTGTTTAAAATTTAATTATACATTAGTGGAGTCCATCGCTCCTAATTTAATATGAAAAATCCTTCGAAACTTATTTTTTAATATTTATTATTAAAGTCTATTTTTCTCAATATTTGTTAATAAGACCCTAATTTAATACTTGTATTAAGATTTCAAAGTCTAATTTTAAATTTTATGATTATTAAAGTTCAATTTTTTCAATACATATTATTGAGGACCTAATTTTTACTTGTTATTAGAGCCTATTTTTTACTTAATATATGTTATTAGGTACATATTTTTAGAATTTATTTATTTTCTGAAAATTCGTTTATTTCAACACTTGTTATTAGAAGTTTAATTTTTAAGTTTATCTTAAACTATCAAAATCTTATAGATGAACATTCAATTGAAAAAACTACGAGTCAATCAAATAAAAAATACTATTTAATAACTCATTTATTTAAAAAATCATCAAATTTACAAAAATCAAATTGAATCATTTAAGTTTATGTTCAAATTTAATTATAAATATTTATAATATTATAGTATTAATTATTTCTATAAAATACCCACATATATATCAAGTAGATTTAAAAAACTCAACTTAAACTTAAAAATTATTCTATTAATTATTAAAAATATTCGAATTATTCGAATTTCCATTTTTATAATTCGAACTTAATTTTTAATTTTTGAAATCAATATTCAATTTTTTTTCAAATGAGGTTTGCTGGCCCCAGAACTTATAGTCTATTTAAATGCGGAAGACGACGAGTTTAGGAAGGATGGAGCACGAAATGATTAATAACTTAGAACCATGATCCCCCTCATTTTACCATAACCTCTTATGAAAAAATATTCAAACATGTTAAAAGATGAATGTATTTTTAGGTAAAATAAAAGCACCGCTAGGGTGTAAAATGAACCAAACTTGAACGAACAAAACTATGTTCGTATTCATTTATTTATTTTTAAAAGTATTCATTTTCGATTCGTGTTCGTTTAAATTTTTAATATTATATTCATATTCATTTATTTATTTTTAAAAGTGTTCGTGTTCGTGAACGTGTTCGTTTAAGTATTCACGAACGTGTTTGTTTATATGTTCAGAAATATTAACTAAATTAACACAAATAAATAAAACAAAAGTAACAAAATAAAACTTACATTTCAACATAAACTTATATAACATCCTTAGCAACAACAAAAAATAAAATTTAAATACATCCGCATATATTTTTAGCTTATAGACAAACTTATAAACGAGCTTGTTCATAAACATAAACGAATTGACTACACATTTGTTTGTGTTCGTTCATTTATTAAACGAACATAAAAATTTTGTTAATACTAGTTTATTTATCTTAATAAACTAAGATAAACGAACGATTCACGATCAGTTCACCAAATGTTTTGTTCATTTACACCCCTAAACACCGCCCTCAAAAAGTTGCATTTTTGCTTATATTATGACAGTCTAAATGAATAGCAGTCCGTCGTAATATAAAAAACGTTAAAAGAGTACAAATTCAGTACCTTACATTTTGACTGTGCAATAACTCAACCACAGCAGACACCACTCTTTTTCCTTCTACGGAAATATCAAACCCAGGTTCCTCAACCTTTCTGTTCAATAGCTTGTCAAGTTCTCCCCGCAGTTTCTGCACGAAATGATGATGAGAAGCAAAATAAACAGAGATAACCATGTATGTTTAAAAGTGTTTCATGTTCACCAATCGCGTAAATTAGGTCTAAACAATAAACAGAGACAACTATTTTTATAAGTGTTGTGCTCCTTTTTATGCAAAAAAAGAAAACCGAAAACAAAGAGAATACGAGGGATTACCCGTATCAAGTCTAAGACACTCTTTGAAGCAGAAAAATGAAGGTACCCTCCAAGCATCTCAATACCCTCTCCTGTTTTGTTAGGAATAAGATTACCGCCAAATAGAAGCAAAGCATAATCAGAAATGTTGGTCGAGTCGCGAACAAATATGCTTTGTTTTCACTTTTTCACTGTAAATCATGTAAGGCAATGGGAAGAGATGAACCCCCACATTAACAGATGCAGGATGAATGTCAACTTTCCCAACTTCTTTAGTGTAGAATGCAGTTCGCTTTCCTCTTCTTTTGCATTGCACAACATTTGGGTAAAGCCCAGCACAAAGGATTGCACATACCATCTCCAAATCATGGCTGTATCGGTTGTAAGCCTGTACCAAAATACACATGGAAGTTAATTAAAAGAACAATTAGACAGTTACCATTTTCAAGTTAAAAACTAACACCAAAGACTGATAAAACAAGCAGTATACGTACAGTATGAATGAAAACCTGTTTTTATTTATTTTTAATAAAAGAGTGGACAGAATAACGTTTCTGCAAGGCAAAAAAAATAGTTAAGACAGAGAGCTTACACTAGCACCCCGTGATTTGTCTACAAATCCTATGTCTGATAACAGATCAATAAACTGATTTCTCATATCCTGCATCATCTGCAAGGTTACTGGGGATAAAAAAATTTCCCAACAAAATGCTCTCCCACTTCCATTACGTTTTGCATCTTTATATCCTTCAAAGGCTTTAAGAACTGCTATATGGTCACTACATGTAAAGAAGTTAATATTCTGCGGTTAGTAACATGATTATAATCAAGTTTAATTCGCAAATCACACAGCAAGGATAACTCAGCATTGACAAACCTGCAAGAATCACCGGCGAAGGATCTTTTGGCTGCATCAGCTTCCTCTTTCCTATTTATTGGAAGGACAAATGGGTCACGATGAGCAAGAGCAGCCGCAATTGTCAAGGCAGGATTAAGGCATTGAAAAATGGCCCCCATCAGAAGCATCTTTCCTATGTTTGGGTCCAAAGGTAGAGTGCAAAGATGGCAACCTGCAAAATGCCAGTTCGGATAACATTTAATATTTTAGAGCTGACATATGTTGAGAACAATGATTAAAAAGAGAAAAGAAGAGATACCAAGAGGTGTAAGCTCCTCTGTATCATCCAAAGCTCCAACTGTTTTAAGAAGCTCAACTGCATTTTCAACAGAAAGAGGATCCGGCGGCTGAAGTGCCTTCGCCAGAAATGATCCCACAGTTCCAAGACAAAAGCTTTTGATATGAAGGCATAACTCTTGCAATGGTGTTCGGAGAATTTCAGGCAATTGATACTCAAGCATTGCATCGTGAATTAATTTTGGGTACAACCTATAGCAAACTCCAGGTTGCACACGGCCAGCACGGCCTCGTCTCTAAAACGACCCATGTCAAAAAGAAAATCTTGGTAACAGGTGAAACTAGCCAAAACTTGGAATAAATGTAGAGAAATTGCCCATTACCTCCGACTTTGAAAATAAACAAATACCTGATGTGCTGAAGCCTTTGAAATCCATGATGGTAAAAGACAAGTCAGTTTGTTAAGAGCATCATAACTTGTTTCCTTTGCCTTTCCATAGTCTATAACATACACAACATCATCTATGGTAATGCTACTTTCAGCAATATTTGTCGCCACAACAATTTTTCTGAAAGATGGAGCAGCAAATTCAGAATCCAAGACGAGATAAAAGAGAACCAAAACAAAATGATAAAAAAATGTACAACACCACTGGCCATAGTGACCAGTTGGAAATATACAGCAAAGAAACATATATGGGTGCTGCAAAACAGGCAATGAGAACAAGTAGCATAGCAAAAACAACACTTAGGCCATGAACTAATTATTTGCCACTTGACAAAGAAAACCCATCTTTAATGACATGAAATTCCTGAATTTGTATTCTGACAGTAAAAATACACGATAACATATAGATACTTCATACAATATTATCTCAGAAGTTATATGAATTTATAAGAATCCAATCTAAAATATAATGCACCATCCTTGCTCTTCAGTCCATCTAACCAAGAGAAGGTTTAACCTATTCAAAAGTTTCGAACATGACATACAAGTAAATATGGGGAAAAGAAAAAAAATTAAAAGTCAAAACGGAGGCAAAGAATAATTGTTATTGTTCAACAGATGAGAAGAATCTTGGATACCAATCTCAGTGTTATACCATTCAATATCTCCTGCATTGCTTAAGGATATGAATCCTTGGTACAGGTAACAGCATAATAATGGCTTAATGCTAAGTTCTTTACAGGATGATTTGGTCATTGTAGCCATACTTCTATGACCAGAAAATTAGCACAAGAAGAGAGCGTAACTGTCTCATGTTACTTATAAAATATAATTAAAATATAGACCTGGGAAAAAAAAGATGATGCTAGCTGCTAAAGGACAAAGGCACCATACACCTTCAAGATTTTTTTTACTTTATTATTTAAAAAATATCATAGAAATTCTTACTGCTTGTTAGGTGGTGGACGGTCAAATATTTCTCATTGATTAATGGTAGGCATAGAACCATGTAGTGGAAGAACCAGAAACTTGCTAAGGTCCCCAAGGAAGTTGTTCACTTTGATCTTGTCAAGGAGCTTAGAAATGTCATCCCAGCCCGTGAGGAATACAAGAATAGCTCCATCAGCTTCATGACGGCAAATATGTTCAATTGTGGCCTCCACCTAGAAATTCCCAACAATTGTAAATATGATTAGAGACAATATAGAATAATATGGTTTAAAAGTTTTTGCAAATGATATTGTAGCATATGTTCTTTTTTGAGAAAAGGATACTTTGTTTCCCTATAACCATGAAAATGGCAGTCCTAAAAGAAAAACAATAAGAAAACAAATGTCCATCAGAAGATAATTAAAAGGTCACATTACATAAAAGCTGGGGGGAGTTCCGTACTTGGCTGATATCGTAAATTACATACCAGGCCCAAATCGATCTGTGAACCAGACCATGCTTTGAGTGAATGTCTTGTAGCTGCACTGTAATCCTTATATTCGGAATCAATGTCAATATCCTACATAAGGAAATGCCAAAATGTCATCAGTACCTAACAGAATTAAAGAACAAACTTCCAGATGAAAAAAAAAGCTTATCCAGATGAAAGCACTACATCCCTAATTAATAAATGCTAAACTGCTAATAACGGTAGTATGAATTAATATCACTGAAAAAATGGAAAGATTGAGAGATAAAGATAGATACACATACAACAGAGACCGAGCCATCTGAAATGAAACTAAAAGGTGCACTCACAACAAGCACATTTACCACGTAAGTCTGGTAAAGCATAAAACTAGACGAACTCTAAATCTCTAATAAACTTAGAGGACATAAAATGCTTAATATTGTTGCATAGTATGGGGTGAAAAAGGCATTAAGCTGAGAAGCACAAGGGTGAAAGTACTAGATAAGAAACCAGTTAGCTTGACAAACCCCAAAGGAGAAGTAGTTTCAGGCCATTCCTATAAGTAACCTGGTTTGGTTATACCCTTATTATGACCCTTATGGTAAACTTATGGACTACTAGTAAGTTAGTTTATATTTTATAGGGTAGTTATTCCATACACAGGCGGTGGAAACAAAAAGTTTCCACAGGTACTTTAGTTTTAGGGTTTAGATGTTATTAGTTTGAGTTTATGGGGTTTAGAATTTAGGGGTTATAGGTTAATACCTAAATCCCTAATCATATTACTTGTTAGATTATCCGATAGAGTTAGAGTCCTTATGTAAATAGTAGTTTAAATTAAAGTTTAAAGATAAGAGTTAGAGTCCTCATGTAAATAGTAGTTTAAATTAAAGTTTACTTCCTAAAAGATAGAGTTAGATGTCTTGTGTACTTAGGACTCCTAATTGTAACTAAAGTCCAATACTTGAGTCTATAAATTCACTGTAAAGGGATGTAATTTTTTGAAAATATTCAATAACAGAAAATCAATTCTGTTTTCTTCTTCTTTTCTGCAGAAACTTAAATTCTGCTTTATTTTTATGCGTTAATTAGTTTTTCCTAAAGCTAGAAAATTGCTTTTCTACATTACTCTAAACTATAAATCCTAAATTCTAACCACAACCCCTAATTCTAAACCCATAAACCCTAAAACTAAAGCGCTTGTAGAAACTTCTTCCGGTGTATTGATATAAATGCTTTTTTATATTAATTTAAAATTTTAAGGGAAAATGGCAGAACGGTGACACTTATCCACTTCAGTGGCAGCATAACTAGGTAATGACCATTTGGTTTTATTGTAAAATTTAACAATTAAATACACCGCTGATTGAATTTATCATTGAAAATATACCTCAAATAGTGCAGTTAAATTATCTTTCTTCAAATCAAGCTCTTTACTTCTTCTTCGGGAATTGCCCTGATAATTGTCAAACTCGGATTTAATATTATAACAAGTTTTCTCCAGCACATCCTCCATAAATAACTCTGCTACAGGAAAAGTCAACCCCTGCATATACAAAGGTAGATGGTGTGCAAAAAATATAGAAGCAACGAACACGTGTCTAACAATGAAACTTTACCACTGGTTATACCGGTATGTGAATAGTTGGAGCATTTCCAAAATTTTTAGAGAACAAATCAGCATTGATGGTTGCACTCATCAAAATAAGACGCAAGTCCGGACGACGAGGAAGAAGGTCACGCAAAATTATTAACAAAAAGTCCTCATTTATGCCTCTTTCATGAATTTCATCCACTAGCAAATGACTCACACCATTTAAATCTGAGTTTCGAACCTGCAGTTCCATAAAAATATACAACAGATAAATGAAAAAGATGTCATAGAAGGGAAATACAACTAGCTGAGAGAAAATATCACATGAAGCAAAGAAATGCTCTAGTGCTTTTAAGCACCCCAAGAAAATCGCAGAAGCAACCAAGAAATTTTTTTTGTCGTGCCCAGAAAAGTGTGGTTTAATCACATAAAGCAAACAGAAGCTCTAGTTTCAGCTTCCAAAGAATTCACTGGCAAGATGCATTTCACCTGACAATATGATCTTTAGTGACAAGATAGCTTGAGGAAGAAGAAAAAAACCTTTGTTAGTGACAGAATAGCTAAACACAGCCAAGCTATAACAATCAGATTTCTGCCAAAAAAAAACCTTAAAAGTACACTAAAACTTTGGAAGTGAATAAAGTAACACAGAGATAAGAACTTGAATCAGCAGAAAATGAGGATGTGATAGTACCAATTGTCTGAGTAACACTCCAGTAGTACAAAACAAGAGCCGTGTTTGAGCAGACTGCCTTGACTCTAGGCGAATCTGATAACCAACAGTTTCACCAAGACACTCTCCCCTTTCTGAGGATATTCTAGCTGCAACAGATATGGCAGATATACGACGTGGCTGAGTACATATTATGTTACAATCAGCACCCTTCAGAGATGATATCTCCTCTTCTAAAATAAACCGAGGAAGCTGTGTTGTTTTACCACATCCTGTTTCTCCTGAAACCACTATAACCTGTATCGTTGAATAAAATAACAAAAATCAGAATGTCTCTTGAGCACTGCAAACTACAAGGAAATAAATTGAATTATAGAACTATTCTCTTTAACTATCTTTTTTATCATGTGTAGGTCAGTCTCTAAAACCCATCGGTAAATAATCTTCTATTGCATCATTTAACAAATCTTGAAAATGAAGACAACAGAGGATGGCGGATGAAGGAAACGCAAAAAGCAATATCGACCATGAAGGAATCCAAAATCTACAAACTGCGGAGTTCCGAAATCCATCATTGGCTACATTTTGCATGCCCTCTTCTTATAGTTCCTTTGGAGTGTATGCAAGTAAACATGCTTGTGAGCTCATCAGGCCGACTCGTTGAATAATTGAACACGGCTAATTCATCATTGAGATAAACTCAAGCTTGAGTAGTTCAAAGCTTAATCAACAAACAAAGCTTAATCAAATCGCACAAAGTGCCGGCAAGGTTTTTTTTGAGTAATGCTTGAGCACAGCTTGTTTTGAGTTCAATTGAGCATGAACTGAAGCTTTTTACTAGCTCAGCTTGGTTATACAAGAAGTTCCTCTACTCTTATAATGATAATTCAAGTATTCAGCTCTCTTTGAAAAATACATGCAAACTTTTCAGCTTATCCTCCAAGCACACAAGCATGTGTATAAAGAGCCTATGATTTTAGCACAGGAATATAACATACCAAAACAACTAATAGAATAGGCTTTAACATACCAAAACATCTAATAGATAATTTCATAATACCCTAACAGACCTAATAAGAAAGAAAAAAAACTATGAAATGTATATACACTGATCAATTTAGAACATCCAGAGAGTGGAAAGCTCTTCTTTCATACCATTAAAAAAAGAAATGTGCAATTACGTCAGCACCAAATATTTTTACTTGAGGTTCCATGTTTATAGAAGAACTGATAACACTTTTACAATAGCATCTAATTATCAACCTCCTTTTTCCTTGTTTACTGAATAAAACATGCCATCAGCAAGCTTGTAACACCACAGAAAGAAAATGATGCTATCTTATAATTAGGGAGAAACTGTTTAATAAGTATTAGACCTGATTTTCAGCAACAGCTTTTAGAAACTCAGCTTTCACTTTGAATGCAGGTAGCTTTTCTCTGAAAGACCGCATCACTTTCACACTGTTACTTACCTATAAGAGATTAAATACCATGAGAAATATTAAAGCAGAGCAACCAGAACCATAGGGATATATTGATTTAACAAAGATGATATAATATTAATAGCATGTCAAGATTCGAATACATACACTCAAGTTTTCCTGCTTCTTAAGTTCAGCAATGAGTTTTTCCTTCGCAGAATCAGTTTCACTTGTAGCAACTAGACCAGTTCTTTTTGCATCGGGCAATAGCTTTATGGCACCCCTACTAGATGCCACTCCAGAATCATCACCCAACCTCGTGTCCTTTGAGATATCCAAAAGATTTCCAACTCGCCTCTCAGTTTCTGTAGACATTTGGATCTGTAAAAAGGTTAGAAAATAAAAACTTATATGAACATTCTCGGTAAGCATACAATGACATTAAGAATATAGAAAGTACTCAGATTTAACCTGTTTCTGTGTTGATCCGTGACTTTCATCAAGATCTGCACGATAATTTGGCAATGGAACTTTGCTAACCACAAGAACCTTCCCTTTATTATATGCATGACTTCCTTCCCACAAATGCAAAATCAAGGGGGTTGGGGATGTAACAATTAAGTAAAAAAATTAATATATATTGGAAATGAAAAGCAACCATCTTTAATGCGACAAAATGATTGGGAAAAAAATTCAAACTTAAATATAAGATGTTATTGAGAGGTAATTATAGAACACATACAAGTAAAGACCTAATTCGTAGGCCATATCAGACAGAACTTGTTGGTCAGAACCGCTGAAATTTCGTTTAATGATCATCTCTTGCTCCTGTCCTTTTTTCATTTGATTCATCTTATCCCACCACTCAGCCTCATCAAGAACTTCCATCTAAACACTAGCAAAAAGTATATTGAAAAATAATAGTAATAAACTTCCTTTTTCAATTAATTTTATTACTCAAGTTTTGCTTCGTACAAAGATTTACTTCTTCTAACGAAGTTAATATGTTATGATAAAAATGAGAAGAGTAAAAAAATTAAATTTCGACACACTAATATTCAAAAAAAGAATGCTCATGAATTTTGATATTTTAAAAATTATTTATTATAATCATTCAAAATTGCTGGGATTCTATCTATGCATCCAAATACCAATCAGAAAACAGCCAAAACATAGGCTAATTACATAATGAGAACACTTAAATTAGCAGCTTAAACCTGGATTATACAATTTCAAACAGCAAAAAACAAAACTTCACAGCTTTTGGATACCTCGGCTGCCTTTTGACGGAGGCGCTCAGCACGCCAAACCGGGTCCCACCAGCGCTGCTCGCCGCCACGTCCTCCGCGTCCGCCGCCGCCTCCTCCTCCTCGGCGTCCACTGCCGCGGCCTGAGTTGGAACCGCCGCCCCGACGGCCACCTTGGTAGTTAGGGCGATAAGACATAGCAAAGGATGAAATCTGGTGTGGAGAAAAAGGAGAGATGAGCGTAGGCGCGAGAAAGGGAAGATTGTAAAGAAGCAGAGTGGGCTTATTGATAGTGCTAAGCAAGCGCAGGGACATTTATATACGGTCGACCGAAGAAAATGTAAATGGAACTCTACTTTAATTTATATTTTATAAAAAATTACCTAACCGAGCCGAGTACTCGACATAGTAATTTTTTCGAGATACGGGCTAAAAGTTTTCCCGTATCGAGTATCCGACCGGGCCGATAAATTTTAATATATATTTTTTATATTTTAAATTATATTTTTATTTTAAATTTTTTAATATTTTTATTCTAAAATTAAGTTTAAATCCTTAAATTTTTATATATTTGTATTATATACTTTTAAGTTTGAAATTTTTTAAAAATATTTTTGTGTTTAACATGTAATTTTTTAAAAATTTTAAAATTAAAAAAAAATATGAATCGAGTACTCAGTATCTAATTTTTCGAGTTTTACGAGTACTCAAGTAGCGGGTACCTGAATATGATGGGCCGAAACACAGGCCGAATAATGAGATACCCGGATGAACCGATTATCTAGTTTTTTGGTACCCGAAACCTTGGTACCCGACAATCCCCACCCCTAGATCGCACTATTGAAAATGGGCGGCGAGTTGGTTTATTTGTTGAACAGAGTCGAGCTACAATACAACACTTGTCGACGGATGCTTTTTAGGGATGGGCTTTAATAGTAATCCATTTATTTTAGTGAATTTCAGATTTTGGTTGAATGAAAGATATATTATAAACATGTTTTATGATGATTTATTAAATCTTTCAAACAATTTTTGGATTCAAATCCTGATGTATTATTAATGGATGGTGATTAAAAAATTAAATTATAAAATGTGTTGTTCGGATAGTTACATGGTACGAAAAACATGAAAATAAAATAATATTGATAAGGAGGTTCAAACTCATGATCATCGACATGAAGGCTTAAAGTTTTGGCCAACGGAAGAATGTTATTTCGAAATATCTTAAAGTTATTTTTATACTAATAATTTTCGAGTTCTACACAAAAAACAGGGATTACATTTTTAAGAAATTGATTAACAAACAGGTGATAGAGGATAGGGATGGTAGACATGTACAGTTTTGTAGATTCCACGCCGCATCTGTCTTAGTTGGGGTCGGTATGTGATACGTGGAAGAAAATAGTGAAATTTATATCCCTTTATGAAGATTATTGCTTGAACTTAGGCCAATTTTAGTTGCATATTTACATTTTCTTGCATCTATTTAAAGTTTTCCGTTTTATGTGTCTTGTTTTGTGCTTTTTCTGTTTTTGTGAAGAAATATAGTTGTTTTGCTTAATTTTTGCAAGATAATTGCCGACTTAAGGAAAAGAGTTGTCACAACAAGCTTGGGGGAAATTTGCCAAGTCATCCTCACTTTAACCGATTTGGTTACACCAAGGAGTCTTATAGATTCGTGGAGATTTGAATTTGGAAAGTTGTTGCAGTTGAAGATAAAGGGATAAAGCTGCCTTTTTGAAATATGATTTGAATATTCCCCTCTATAAGAAGGTGGTCGCAGATTCAAGGAGAGGACTCACCACGACGCAATAGGGGAAAGAAGCCCTAGCTTCATCTTCTCCATTGAGGAGTAGTCGACATTGTTGGAATTGAGGTTGAGCACTCATCAACTAGACTGTCAACGGAAGCCTACCCCAAGAGAACCGCTCAATTTTGCTGAGAAGACAACGGAGGAGATCCTATCTGATCTTACTTCATCTTCTATTTTCTTTAGTTAATTCAATGATTGGGTTTGTGTTGTTGAATGTTCTACACCCAGTCATGAACTAATTTAATTGGCTTGGGTTATTGGGTTTTGATGTTGTGAATGAATGATTTTATTTGGCTTTAATCTATTTTGATGTTTATCCAATATATTCTTCATCATTGATTACTCAAGTAGCTTAAACATAAATGCTTGATATTCATCCACTTGCTTAGACTCAAAAGAGTTGGGTTCACGAAATATTCTTTATTGGATACATGTTTCCATTATTCGAGAGTTAATGGAGGCTAATTCTCCTTAGACATAAGGAAGAATTTTAAGCGACAAAAAAGAGTGTGCTTAATCGGTGAAAAACATCCCAAGGCTCACGCAGACATGTAAGGGGCATGTTGGCCGTCAGGTCTTCCTGTAACACCCTGAAAACTGGTCCAGTCAGAATTGGGCTCTGGTGATCAGAAACCCTACACCGGAAAGGTCCAAATATTGCATAGACTTTGACCGTATGGTCAATTACATTGATATTGGATTTTATTTGAGTCAATTCATTGACTAAGGGCCTTATTGAATTTATCAAAATATCATCTAGTGACTAAATTGAATAAATCAAAAGTTTGGGGGGAAAGTATAAAGTATAGAAAGTTGAGGGACTAACCTTGCGATTAGCCCCTCCCAAGCCTCATCATCCACTACGTGGATTGCCCAGATTACTTTCCTTCATTTGAAGGAAAGCTTTATACTATCAATTGTTGGAGAGTAAAAAACCAGATTTGAGGCTTACCCGATTAAGAACTAAGCAACCACTTATCTTTGTCTTCAACCTTTCACTTTGAACAAGCAAGCACCTCCATTGTTGAAGCTTTTAAAGCTTAAGTTTTATTTGATCTATCGATTCCATCGTGTAGCTATCGATTGGGTAAGCTTAAGCCCCAAACAATTAAGTGATTCCATGGATAGAATATGTTTAATTCAAAGTCAAAGTTTTGATCATCTATGGTAACTTAGGATTTTCAAAGCTTTAATCCATGTATATCTAAATAGCTAATAGTTATTTTAAGATTGAGTATTTATTTCGATATTGTTATATCGATTTTAATCCTTCCTTTAATTCTTACCTAGCTCAAGAGTTGGAGAAAGAACATCCACCATCTCTATCAAAGGCTAGGAATAAAGGAGTGGTCATCCGGGAGCCGTAGGAGCTTCGGGAATCAAGGTGAGTGTAGTTGAAGTCTCGGGATTAAGTTAGGTGCTTTCCCGATTTCATTGTTATTGAATTTTGCATAGCTAACCGTTTTGTTAAAGGATATTGCATCAAACCTTTTTGGAGGCATCGTTGGACATTGAAATATTGTTCATAGAAACATTCTCATTGCCATTGTCATCACCGAAGCATTGAATTATAGAACATTGACCATTGGATATTGATAGTGTTATTGTCATAGACATTGGAACTTGATTAGGCGTTGTATAGACATTGATATTGATATTGCCATTGCTATTGAACACTGATAATGTCATGCCATAGAATTCATGAGCTCATTGGTATGGGTGGACTACGGTCCTTGGCTACGACCTTTTTTGTGGTGAGGCAGAGGGATGTTGTGATATTGGTCAATTGGCGAGGCGGAGGGACTAGACCATTCATTGATTTGGCGAGGTGTAGGAATTCGCGTATCCACTATCTTGATTCGATCCAAGGATTAATATTGAAATATGTTATAATCGTCATTGAACATGAATCATTGCATTGTTATTGTTAAAACGTGATTTAGAATGCATCTCATTGATTTTGCTATTGTTTATGATTACCTCATTAGGCAAAGTATGCCTAATGCATTTCATCTCATACATTTCAGTTTAAAGGAGTCAATGTTGCGAGGTTAGGAAGTTGAAGGTTTTTGGCAAGTCACTACGAGCATAAAGTAATGTATGTTATCCCTACAAACTCCTAGAATGGTGGCAAAGTAGTTAAACAAGTTACTTTTAGCCCTTTTGGTGTGTGTGTGTTGCCTATGTTATATATATGTGTTTAAGGCCCTAAAAGTGATTTTAGTAAGGGCTAAAAGTGACCAAACTTGCATATTTGACTCATAAAGGTGAAAATCTACTAAATGGATTTGTATGACCACGAAATTTGGCATGTTAGTAGATTATAGCATTTTAGACTTGCCTGCAAAATTTCATTGCATGTTGATATTGTATGATGGGTCAAATTGATTAAAAACCAAATAAAATATGCCACTACAGAACAAGTTGTATCGATACGGGTGATGGCGTATTGATATGAGTATGCATATTTGGGCCAAGTCAACGCTGGTCAACATAGCGTACCGATACAGATATTGGTGTATCGATACGAAAAATCAACACTGGAATTTAGGATTAAAAAATGCATCGGTATGGCTTCAAGGCGTACCAAAACAAGTCTACTCATACCAATACGACTAAAGCTATATCGATACGAGTTTTGGTCACTAGAATCTGATAATTATAAATTGTGCATAGCGTACCAATACGGCCTTTTTGAGTATCGATACCAATACAAGTAAATCAGGTAAAAGTCTTGGTAACAGTTTTGAAAAATTGCATTGTGGTAAGGATAATTTCTGTAAAGGACCTCTAAGTTATTGAATTTACAATTTGATCCCTAAAGCTTGTAAAAGTTTTAAACTGGTCCTAGTTTGAGATTAGTAAGTTATATCGACTCACCATTGCATTGTATGTTTTAAGTATTGTCTTATGACACTGAATCAACTATTTCATAGTTGTTGACTCATTGAATTATAGATTAAATGTTAAAATATTGTTCCGATTATCATATTGTTTATCAATAACACACTCCGACTCGGTTCTCTACTAGGCTAGGAAGGGGATGTTACATTTGTAGTATCAAAGCTAGAGTCTAGTCGATTCTAGGACTAAACCGAAGCCTATTGCATTGCTATTGTATTACTTTGCCACCTAGGAGTTATTTATTGTGTATATAGCTACTTGCCGACTAACATGATCTCTTTATATTATAGATATATCTGAGACTAACGAAGCTCATATTAATGAGCCTGCTACCGGCTCCTCGACGTATGGTGAGAAGATAAGGGGGAGATCCTCCGAATCCACCAAATCCTCCACCTTAAAATGTTGAACAAGGAATGTCGACTACTCAGGCTAAATGTTATCGGAACATGGCTAACATGTTCAAGCATTTTATGACTACTATGAAAGCTGAGCAGGCCGTGCAACCTACTTCGGGTGTTGTCCAATATGCTCGGGCCCTTATTGATAAGCTATCCCATCAACTGAGCTTATACCTTTACTGGCCAGGATGATGACAATACTGAAACTACTGAATACTGGTTGGACAACACATTGAGAGTCTTGAACAATCAACTACGGTGTTCAGATGAACACAGGCTGGAGTGTGCCCTCGCGTTGCTTGCTGATAAGGCACTTCATTGGTGGGAGACTATTATTCTTATGGTCTCCGAGGAAATAATAACTTGGGAGTTCTTTCTTTAAGAGTTCCAAAAAAATATATATCAACAAGTTCTATCTCGCAGAAAGACGTAGTTTCTTCCTCCATCTCAAGCAAGGTGGACGACTTGTTGAGCAGTACATCCATGATTTCTGCAAGTACTGCAGGTATGGTGTCGAATACATTAAAAAGGAGGAAGAGAAGTGTCAAATGTTCATTGTTGGGCTCAATGCGAGCTACGCCCCATGTTCATAGCATTGGGCATCACCAATTTCCAAGACCTTATGAACCGAGTTAAAGCCACTAAAGCAACACAGAAAGCCTAGAGGACTGTTGGGTCGGGCAAATTAGACAAGAGATTTTGAGATGATTCTCGACCTCCCAAGTGGAACAAGAAAGGGAAGTACCAAGGCCCTAAGTAGAATGTGTACCTACAGCCTTCCCATTTAGAGAACATCGAGAAGCCACAAATTATGACTCAGTCCTTTGCCAAAGTGGCCTTAATTGATAGCACTGGAGGCTTGAACTGAATCTCTCAGTATCCAGTTTACAACTATTGTCAGAATCAACATCCAGCGAGTCAATGTCGCAAGCAGTCTGGAGCTTGTTTCTATTGTGGCGAGCAAGTCCATTTCATCCGAGATTGCCCTCTCAATGCAACCAAATCTTCCACTACACCAGCTAACATTGTATCCCCTGCTCAATCCTTTCGAGGCAAGGGATCAAGACAAGGATCATCGACAAATGTAGGGAGACCTAGCAGCTCGAGAAAACCATCGAACATGCAGGAATCAAAGGTCCATGCCCAGATGTACCATGTAAGGAGCAGGGAGGAGGAGGATAAACTAGATGTCATTGCAGGTACCATTGAATTGTATTCACATTCCATATATGCATTGATTGACCCTGGTTCTACTCACTCCTTTATAAGCATCGTGTTAGTTAAAAAGCATAGATTATCTTCTGAACCTATAGTATCGAGAATCTCTGTAACTAATCCATTGGGTGATTGTGTCACCGTGAGTCTTGTGTGTAAGAATTGTCCCTTATTAATTCAATGGATTCCTTTTTCGGTAAATTTATTGGCACTACTAATCCACGAGTTCGATATTATATTGGGTTTAGATTGGCTCAGTGAGCATTAAGCTTGGGTGGATTGTAATTAGAGGAAGTTGTACCTTCGAGGCCTTGGCAAGGAGAGCATCACTTTGATGAATTCTAGAAACCCTTCACCGTATGCTTTGACATTGAAAGCCAATGATGAACCTCGATTGTTAGATATTGACACAATGTGTAAATTCCATGATGTTTTTCTTGATGAGCTTCCAGGTTTACCTCCAACTCGTGAAGTGGAATTTGGCATCAAAGTGCAACCTGAAACTACCCTAGTTTCCATTGCACCTTACCGAATGGCAACCATAAAGCTGAAAAAATTAAAAGCCCAAAATCAACAATTTCTTGATAAATGTTTCATTCGACTGAGTTCTTCACCTTGGAGAGCTCTAGTCCTCTTTGTAAAGAAGAAAGATGGTACCATGCGGCTATGCATCGATTACCGACATTTGAGTAAGGTGACCATCAAGAACAAGTATCTATTGCAATGAATAGACAAACAATTCGATCAACTCAAGGATGCCTCTATGTTTTCAAAGATTGATTTAAGTTCAAGGTATTAACAGATGTGATTCAAAGAATGTGATGTACCCAAAATTGCTTTCCATACGAGATACAGTCACTACGACTTCTTGGTAATGCCCTTTGGGCTAACCAACACACCGACAACCTTTATGGATTTAATGAATCAGGTTTTTAGACCCTATCTTGACAAGTTTGTAGTGGTGTTCATTGATGTCTTCCTAATTTATTCTAAGAATACTGTCAAACATCGAGATCAATTCCATATTGTGTTTCAAACCCTTCAGGAGAAGTAGTTGTTTGCCAAGTTCTCTAAGTGTGAATTTTGGCTCACAGAAGTTACCTTCCTTGGGCATATTGTATCGGCTTCGGGCATCCAGGTGGACCCGAAGAAAATTCAAGCCATTCTTGACTCGCATCCACCGAAGAATATTGGTGAAGTGAGAAGCTTCCTTGGTCTTATTGGTTATTATAGAAGATCTGTCAAGGGATTTTCTATGATATCAGCCCCATTGACTAAGTTATTGAGAAAAGAAGCTCCATTTATTTGGGTCGAGGATCAACAGAGAAGCTTTGATCAATTAAAACAAGTATTGACTCAGGCACCGGTCCTAACCCAACCCGAGTCCTAAAAGGACTATACAGTCTATAGTGATGCATCACATCTCGGGTTAGGATGTATATTGATGCAAGAAGGCAAAGTCATTGCTTATGCTTCGAGACAACTAAAGCTGTATGAGATGAATTACTCCCACTCATGACTTGGAGTTGGATGTAGTTGTCTTTCCATTGAAAATCTATAGACACTATCTCTACAGAGAGAAGTGCTACCTCTTTACCGATCACAAAAGTCTCAAATACTTGTTAACTCAAAAGGAGTTGAACCTTCAGCAACGGAGGTGGATGGAACTCCTCAAAGACTATGATCTTGTTATTGATTACCATCCAGGCAAGGCCAACATTGTTGCTGATGCACTCATCCACAAACCTCTGCTTAGTAAGTATCGCTAATGACTATTGAATCCTATATGGTGTGATCTCGTCTTGAAAGCTACCGAGATGCTTGATTTGCTCGATCGTAAATGAAGTAACTTTGTGTTGTAAGACTTGCAACAGTTTTGGATGGTTTAAAAGGGTGATGGCCAGTAATGATATAGAAAGTGATGAGAATAGAGATTATGGAATTTTGGATGGTTAATGTGTTTGATGGTGGTGATAGAATTGGAAAATGGAAAATGGAAAATGGAAAGTAGTTTAGGACTTGAGAATTGAACCAACACTAAAAAGTGTGACTCGAACCCTATAACGGTCTCTAAACAAAATAAGGATCTTGACCCACTAGTTATGTAGAACTAGGAACCAAAGATATCAAAGGTTTGATTCAACAAGCAGAACTTGAAGGATCAATAAAGTTCTCAAAAGAACAAAGAGATAAAACTCTCAAATTTCTTAATTCAATGTTATGTCTTACAATTGAAAAATCAACCTTTATTTATAGGCTTTACAAAATGAAGTGATCAACCAACATTTCTAAGGAGGTGTGAAAGGATAATGAATTAAAAATAAAAAAACCTTGAAATGTGTGCCTTTGCCTCCCAATGCAATCATAAGCTAGCATGTCAATTTGCAAGTGGATGTAAGCAAGCATGTCAATATGCAAGTGGATGTCAGCAAGCAGCTCAAGCAACCACCTCTCTCTATAATTGTCGTCCATTTGAATGTAAGCAAGCATGTCAATTTCCATGTGAATGCAAGCAAGCATGCCAAGCAAACTCCTCCAAAGCATCTCAAGCAAGCACCTCTCCAATAGTCACAATTCTCTGAATCACCCTAGTGATGTGTCACACCTGTAGATACGAGAAATATGATTAGAAATAAAATAAGGTAATATGATGCATGCTAAATGTAATAAATATATGTTATATGGTTCAACAAACTCTAGTGCTAGTAAAATAAACCCTAAACAACATAATAAAAAATACGTGCACACTAAAACTATAATAATTAAATGGAACATATGCATTGAAAATAAACATGCAACACGTTGCATGGACTCCCTTTCACGTTGCATGAATCTTCCACGTTGCATGGCATTAATTTAACTTTGGCAGCTTCAATAATTTTCCATGCATGATTGCACTTGTTGCTGACCGCATCTCTAAATTTCCTGGCCCTTTCACGAGTAATGGGGCCTAAGGGAAATTCCTCAGGGTCTAATGGTGGTGGTGATACCCTGATCTCATCACTATGCATTGCTTAGTACATCGAGTCATTGCAAAATCATTATATTATAGCTCATCGAGCTATTAATGCTCATTTCTGACTTCGGAAACATCATTACCTTGAAGTTGAACTGTAGGTTTAGTCTACTATTGTTTCAAGAATCAACCCTAAACCATAAAACCTAAACCCTAAATCCTACAAAGTCAAGACCCTAAATTCCAGTCTATTGTTTCTAAGTTGCAAGATAATCCTGACTTCGGAATTAGTTCTGAAGGACTCTTGTGTTTCGTGATCAGGTCTGTGTACCCAATGATGAATCTCTTCACACCGGTATTCTTAAAGAGGCTCACTCTTGTTCTTTTTCAGTTCACCCGAGTTCTGTAAAGATGTACAAGGACCTTTGGGAACACTATTGGTGGCCGGGCATGAAACAAGCCATAATTGACTTTGTGTTAAAATGCCTTACGTCCCAACGTGTTAAAGCCGAGCACCGTGTCCCTACTAGATTATTGCAACCTATCGATTTACCGCAATGGAAGTGAGAGAAGATCACTATGGACTTTGTCAGTGATCTGCCTCTAACTCCTACTAAGCACGATGTTATTTGGGTCATTGTGGACCGTTTCACCAAGTCAGCCCATTTCTTACCAGTTAGAATGGACTATGGTCTTCCTAAGCTGGCTGACTTGTATATCAAGGATGTAATTTAACTCCACGGAGTACCGCAATCCATCATCTTTGATCGAGATCCCTGTTTTGCTTCTCGATTTTGGAGAACATTGCAATGAGCTTTGGGCACTAGAGTTAACCTTAGTACTACTTTCCACCTTCAATATGACGGCCAGTCAAAAAGGGTAATTCAGGTAATCATTGAAAATCCATCCCATTGAATCATTGAAAGTGTATCATTAATGAACCTTTCCATACAGATTCTTGAAGACATGCTACGTGCATGCATTATTGATTTTGGTGGGACTTGGGAGAAATCCCTACCTCTCATTGAATTTGCCTACAAAATAGCTATCAAGCTTCCATTAAGATGGCACCATATGAAGCGTTGTATGACAGACGCTGCAGAACTCCATTGCGTTAGTCTAAACTCAGTGAAGACAAGATGTTGAGCCTTGACCTACTTCGAGAAACTGAAGAACAGGTTACCATCATCCATGATCGCTTGCAAGCTGCCTTTGACTGAAAAAATCTATGCCGATCTAAAGCGAAGGGATATATAGTACGAGGTTGGTGAGAAAGCCTTTCTTAAGGTCTTACCATGGAAGAAGGTTTTGAGATTTGGCAAGAAGGGGAAATGGAGTCCCTGTTTCATTGGACCTTTTGAGGTCATCGAGAAATTTGGCCTTGTAGCTTATCGCTACCCTCAGAACTAAGCAAAATTCACGATGTATTCTATGTATCGATGCTTTGTAAATATCGTTCTAACCCTTCGCATATTATTGAGCCAGAATCTGTAGAAATCTAATCCAATTTGTCCTATGATGAGGAACTGTTCAGATTCTTGCAAAGGAAGTTAAAAGACTTCGTAACAAATCTGTTCCGTTAATTAAAGTACTCTGAAGGAGCTACACTATTGAGGAAGTAACAAGGAAACCAGAGTAAACAATGAAGAAGCAATACACTCATCTCTTTGGTTCAAGTAAAATTTGATGATGGATTTTTTCTTAAAGGGGGAGTTGTAACACCCTAAACACCGGTATGGTTAGAATTTGGCTCCGGTGATCGGAAACCCTACACCAGAATGGTCTAAATATTGCATAGACTTTGATCGTATGGTCAATTACATTGATATTGGACTCTAATTGAATCAATTCATTGACTAAGGACCTTATTGAATTTATCAAAATATTGTCTAGTGACTAAATTGTATAAATCAAAAGTTTGGGAGCAAAAGTATAAAGTATAGAAAATTGAGGGACAACCTTATGATTGGCCCCTACCGAGCCTCATCATCCACTACGTGGATAGCCCAGATTACTTTCCTTTATTTGAAGGAAAGCTTTCGGCTATCAAGATTGTTGGAGAGTAAAAAGCAAGATTTGAGACTTACCTAATTAAGAACTAAGCAACCACCTTTCTTTGTCCTCTACCTTTCACTTTGAACAAACAAGAACCTCCATTATTGAAGTTTTTAAAGCTTAAGTTTTCTTTTATCTATCGATTCCATCGTGTAGCTATCAATTGGGTAAGCTTAAGCCCCAAACAATTAAGTGATTCCATGGATAGAATATGTTTAATTCCAAGTCAAAGTTTTGATCATCTATGGTAACTTAGGATTTTCAAAGCTTTAATCCATGGATATCTAAATCGCTAATAGTTGTTTTAAGATTGAGTATTTATTTCGATATTGTTATATCGATTTTAACCCTTCCTTTAATTCTTACCTAGCTCAAGAGTTTGAGAAAGAACATCCACCATCTCTATCAAAGGCTAGGAATAAAGGAGTGGTCATCCAGGAGCCATAGGAGCTTCGGGAATCAAAGGTGAGTGTAGTCGGAGTCTCAGGATTAAGCTAAGAGCTTTCTCGATTTTATTGTTATTGAATTTTGCATAGCTAACCTTTTTGTTAAAGGATATTGCAGCGAACCTTTTTGGAGGCATCATTGGTAAGCTTTGGTAAGCTATTACATTGAAATATTGTTCATAGAAACATTTTCATTGCCATTGTCATCACCAAAGCATTGAATTATAGAACATTGACCATTGGATATTGATAGTGTTATTTTCATAGACATTGGACATTGATGTAGGCATTATATAGACATTGATATTGATATTGCCATTGCTATTGAACACCGATAATGTTATTGTCATGGTTATAGAAACATTTCCATTGATATTGTCATCACCATTGATATCAACTTTGTTATTGTCACTGATATTACTATTGTTATTGAACCTTGGATTCGAAAGGACATTGGATACAATTGGCATGCCATAGAATTCATGAGTTCATTGGAACAGGTGGACTACGGTCCTATGCTATAACTTTTATTACGACAAGGCAGAGTGATGTTGTGATATTGGTCAATTGGCGAGGCGTAGGGACTAGACCATTCATTGATTTGGTGAGGCATAGGAATTCCCATATCCACTATCTTGATTCAATCCAAGGATTAATATTGAAATATATTATAATTTTGTTAGAACATGAATCATTGCATTGTTATTGTTAAAACATGATTTGGAATGTATCTCATTGATTTTGTTATTGTTTATGACTACCTCACTGGGCAAAGTATGCCTAATGCGTTTCATCTCATACATTTCAGGTTAAAGGAGTCAACGTTGCGAGATCGGGAAGTTGAAGGTTTTTGGCAAGTCACTACGAGCATAAAGTAATGTATATTATCCCTACAAACTTCTAGAATGATGGAAAAGTAGTTAAACTAGTTACTTTTAGCCCTTTTGGTGTGTATGTATTGCCTATGTTATGTATACGTGTTTAAGGCCCCAAAAGTGATTTTAGTAATGGCTAAAAGTGACCAAACTTGCATATTTGGCTCATAAAGGTGAAAATCTACTAAACATATTTGTATGACCACGAAATTTGGCATGTTAGTAGATTATAGCATATTAGACTTGCCTGCAAAATTTCATTGAATTTGGATACTGTATGATGGGTCAAATTGATTAAAAACCAGATAAAACCTGTCATTACATAATAGGGCGTATCGATACGGGTGATGGCATATCGATATGAGTATGCATATTTGGTCCAAGTCAATGCTGGTTAACATAGCGTACCGATACATGCCTTGGTGTATCGGTACGACATGTATTAACTTGTGCATGACTCGAGGGTGATCTGCATGATCATTATATTCACTTGAACTAGAAATTGAACGAGTTTTCTGTAAAAGAAGAAGAAAGCAACGCTCTATGGAAAGAGCTAATCAACCAAACAACAAGAATGACAATCTGAATGTCGCAACATGGAACAATGATACCCCAGTGGAGCAACCTATGCGTGTTTAGAATAGACCAATATGATGATACGAACCCGGTTACATGAGTTTCTAGGTTGTATATGTTTACCTAATCGTTAGTCAAGTAAGTTTCTTAATGGTTGAAAGATGTTCAAAAGGATGAGATTGGATGGATGGAAGGGTATAATAAAAGGTATATGGACATTGTGATGGAGAATGAAATATTGATGGTTGAAAGTTTCAAAGGGCAATGAAATGTAGGTGAAAATGGAATTGATAGAAACGAGTGGTTTCGAAACAAAAGAAGAACCAATAATATAAAGATTGTTGACACGGACCGTATAATGTTGTTAACTGATATGGATCAAGACCCCCTGGTTATATGACAACTAGGAACCTACGATATAATAAAATGGAACATGATTGACGCCACAAGTACGAGACTTGATAAGTCGATAAAGTTCTTGAAGAACTAGAGAGTGAACACCCACAAAAGAGATAGTTTATAAAAATTTGGGTTCTTACAAAAATGAAACTAACCTCTATTTATAGGTTTACCAAGGCAAATGAAGAGCTAAAACAAATTTAATGAGAATATGGAAAGTTGTTTTTCTAGTGGTGTTTACCAATTTTTCTATAACATTTTTGGTTGCAAGATTAGATACCTCTGCTTGTCCATTCGACTGAGGATGATACATTGTGGCCAATCTATGATTTACTCTATAGAATTTCAACGCAGTAGCCACTTGGCTATAGTGGAAATTTTTACCATGATCGTTGATCAATGCTTTTGGTGTTCTAAAATGAGTGAGGATATGTTTGTCAAAGAACTTCAGTATTGTCTTTGCATCATCTTTAGGCACTACGATAGCCTCTATCCATTTTGACACATAATCAACTACAACCAAAATGTATATACTTCCAAAAGAATTAGGAAAAGGACCCATAAAATCCAATCTTCAGACTTCGAATAGCTCAATTTCCATTATTGGCTGTTGTGGTATCTCATTTCTCCTAGATATGGATCCAGTGCGTTGACATCTGTCACAGCATTGAGTGAACTCATGAGCATATTTGAACAATGTCAACCAATAAAATACGGATTGTAGGACTTTTGCAGCCATTCTAATTCCACCAAAATTTCCTCTATAAGAAGGGATATGAAAATGCTGTAGAATAGATTTCATCTCTTCCTCAGAGACACAACGTCGAATTATATTGTCATTACAAACCTTGAACAACTAATATTCGTTCCAATGATATTTCGTAGGATCTCTAAGAAATCTAGCCCTTTTATGTCCAGTTATAGCAACATGAGTGTGTCCACAAACCAAATAATTCACCATATCAACATACCATGGTGTTGCATTCTCAAAGAAAAGCTTTTCGTCAGGAAATGCATCGATAATTTGCAACTTATTGCCATATTCACTTCCAGCTTGATTTTTTGACCCCTTGTGATCTTTAATTTCAATATCAAATTCTTGTAGCAATAAGATCCAGTGGAAAAGTCTAGGTTTTGCATCCTTCTTTGCAAAGAGGTATCTCAAAGCAAAATGATCAGTAAAACCTGTAATTTTTGAACCATCAAGATAAGAACAAAACTTATCAAAAGCAAAAATTACTACTAATAGCTCTTTCTTATTAGTCATGTAATTAATTTGAGCTTCAGTAAGAGTCTTACTAGCATAGTAGATGGCATGAAATACCTTGTCCTTGCATTGTCCCAAAACTACGCCAACGACGAAATCACTGGCGTCGCACATAAGTTCAAACAGTTGCTCCTAATTGGGTGCAACAACGATCAGTGCGTTCACAAGCTGTGTTTTAATTTTATTGAATGCATTCAGACATGCATGGTCAAAAATAAATTTTTTCCTTGCTACAACAGTAAGCATAGAAGCTTGGTGATCTTTGAGAAGTCCCAAATAAGTCTCTTATAGAAACTAGTGTGGCCTAAAAAACTACATATGCCTTTCACATTCGTTGGTGGTGTTAGTTTCTCAATAACATCCACTTTTTCCCTTTCAACCTCAATTTCATCTTTTGAAATTTATGGCCCAACACAATCCCTTTCGTAACCATGAAATGACATTTTCTCAGTTTAGAACCAGATTGGTGTCTTCACATCGCTACAATATTCTCTCTAGATTGTCGAAATAATGGTCAAAATTATTCCTTTAAACTGAAAAAATTGTTCATAAATATTTTAAGGGAATTATCAATCATATATGAGAATATTGCCGTCATGCACCTTTGAAATGTGGTTGGTGCATTGTAAAGACCGGAAGCCATGCGACGAAAAGTAAATGTCCCAAAAGGGCATGTGAAAGTAGTCTTCTCTTGGTCCTCAGTGGCAATAGCAATTTGATTGTAGCCGTAATATCCATCTAAAAAGCAATAATACTCCTTGCTCGCGAGTCGATATAACATTTGATCAATGAAAGGAAGAGGAAAATGATCCTTCCTTGCGGCTACAATTAGGCACATGTAGTCCATACAAATACACCAACCAGTAGGGATACGAGTTGGAATCAACTCGTTAGCATCATTACGAACCACAGTAATGCCACTCTTCTTAGGAACACAATGGACTGGACTCACCCATGCACTATCAGAAAATACATAGATAATACTTGCGTCCAACCCATTTAAGGATTTCCTTCTTTACCACTTCCTTTATTTTTTAATCCAATTGTCTATGTGGCTCAATAGAATGTTTTTTCCCATTATCTAGCTTAATTTTGTGCATGCATAATGATGGACTAATGCCCTTGATGTCAGCAATTGTCCAAGCAATAGCACGGTTGTGTCTTTTCATTATATCTGTCTATTAACTTAGCTTCTTGTATTGCGTCTGGAGTTGCAGAGACAATGATTGAGAGTGTTTTTGCATCTCCAAGGAATACACATTTGAGGTTGGCTGGCAATGGCTTAAGTTCCAGAGTAGGAGCTTCTTTTATAGATGGTTTAAATGTAGGAATTAACCTATGAGTGAGATCTAAGGATACTACAGTAGTGAGAACCTCAATAATGTGGTTACAATGTGGGAAATCATCCTCTACTACTGTCATTGTAGTATCTTCCGCAACGAGAATACCATGATATGGAGGTCTTCTTGAATAATGTGCTCAAGAATATCAATATGGTGGCATTTTTCAGACTTCCTCTAGCAAAAGTAAACATCCCAAATGTGATTGTATCATCATCAACTCTCATTGTAAGCTCTCTTTTTGACACATTGATTACTGCCTTCTCAGTAGCTTCTTCTTCTTGGATAAGATATCCTTTATGAACTTTGCATAGCTTAGAATCTGTATAAGATCATCAATCAACAAAATTTTAACTGTAAGTTGTTGCAAAGTATCATGAAAGAATTCAAATTGATTATCCAACTCAACAATTTCAAACCTTTAAGGAAAAGGTGGAAATGGTTTATCATGTTGTTGCTCAGACATTAGATGCTGTGGCAACAACATAAGTTGTGGATCAATTGAAGCAAGAGTAATAGTATAAGGAGTATTACTCGGCTTGTCTTCATTCTCTCCATCCTTCACTGTGTGTTCAGGTACAAATGACTCTCCTCATTCATGGGTAGATATGGGTACTTTTTGCACTGAGTCATTAGTCTATTTGCCACTACATAGAGTCACAACCTTGCAATGCTTCTTACCCCTGGTCACCGAACTTTTCATGTTGCTAAGTAATGCGTCAGGCTGTCTAGAATTCATATCAGTAGCTAACTGAGCCAACTAAGCTTCCAAATTTTGTATTGATGAAGAGTGACCTTACACTAACACTTCAGTGTGAGATAAGTGATTATGCATCATCTCTTCAAGAAGAGCGAATGGGTCAAAGATACTTGAGGGAGCATAATGAATCATCTAAGATGTGGCTTAAGATGGTACACCATATTGTGATTGCATTCCAAACTGTGATTGTGGAGACTGTGATGCAGTATGTTATGGTTGCATCTGATTATGTTATGGTAGCATTGGAGTCTACAGTGTGAACTATTGCTACGAGTAACTGAAATTTCCTTGGCGTAAACTAGAATTGCCTTGAAATGAGTTATTCCTGGAGCAAAATGCTTCTTGAGGCTGAGTAGAATTAGAATCATTCCAAGGCTACTCATTAGTTGCATTGTAAAATGTACCCAAGTTGTTACCTCGCATGTTGCTAACATACTCACATTTTTTGCATGTTGTGGCAATCCTCAAAACTATGGTTGCCTCCACAAATTTCACAGGGGCTGTAGTTTGTTGATCTTACTGAATAGGAGCAATTACACTTGCCTCTTCCATATTCTTGATTTTGTTATTCAAAGTAAATCTGAGCCTTTAGAGAAGATAAATCATCGATCTCAAACACTCCCGGTGCAGCCTTACATGATGCAGCTCTAGCGATAGGATATTGTGAATCATTCTAAGCAAATTGCTCCAATATACGAACAATAGCAGTGTAGGTACAATCAAGTAGAGGACCATTAGACGACCCGTCGACAAGATGTCTCGTTGCTGAATTCAACCATTATAAAAATTCTTATCTGAGTTTCCGGTTAAATGCCATGGTTGGGACATCGTCGCAACAAAGACTTATACCTCTCACATGTAGTATGAAGGGTCTCATCACTAATAGTAGGTTGTAATGTCGTTCCTCAGGCGCGAATTCATTGTCAATAGATTAAATCGTAGAACAAATTGTGTCACAAGGTCATTCTATGATGTGATAGAACAAGCAGGCAATCCTCTAAACCATGTGCGAGCTCTACACTACAATGAATAATTGCATTCGGAAGGCATCATCAGGAACGCCTTGTTGGCTAAATGAAGCACAAATTAAAAGAAAATATTGAATATGCTTTCGAGCATCTTCATGCAGTAACCCTACATACTTCATATTGGAGTTGAGCCCCTACATACTGCCCATTGGAGTTGAGCATTTGTAACATCAATGGCTCAACTCATAGTTTCCAGCCTGAATAGGAGGTCTAACAATTCTCGATTGCAAATCATCCAACTAGGGAACAACAACCTCACGAATTGTTTGATTCTGGGATGGTGGGTGCAGTGGTGGGTTATCTTCAGCATGAGGAATTCCCTCATTGTTGTTTGGTTGTCTGGTTATTCAACTATTTTCATGAATCTTTCTTCAAAAAGTTCTCCCAATTTCTAGATCTGGTACGTAGAGTGGTGTAGTGGAACTTCTAGTCATACATACATGAACAAAGTAATAAAAAGAAAAGGAAAAACAAAAATAAACATATTAGAAACACTTACAAACTTAAATAAAGAAAACAACATTGGAAGCAATAACATAAGAACATAATAACGACTTCCCCGACAACGACGCCAAAACTTGATCGGTGTGAAAACATCACACTTTTTAGTCCAAGCTACACTATCGATGCAAGAATAGAAACCAGGAAAACTTGTTTGAATATCAATCCCAAGAGGATGGTGAATTACGCTTATACTTATGTGACTACAATACAATACTGTAAAATTGGTAGTTGTGGGATGCAATCGTGGTTGCAATAGTAATATAGAAAGGAGAGTAAATGATTTGATGTGGTAGCAATAACAAGAGTAATAAAAGATAAAGAATAATGAGAATAAAGCCTGGATCTCCTTGGTTAAACTCGGCAGAAAGATCAAGTGCACATCGAGGGTTGTAGGATAGGTTTAATCAATGATACATCAATTAGCTTGAGTGTTAACTTCCATTCAACCTTCAACTCTTGACTCAGGTACAAAGATCGGCTTCAAATCTCGTTGTAATTCAATTATAATGCCCCTTGAGTGAGTGGACAAACTTCCGTTGCATCCAGACAGCTCTCGCTACAAGAACTCGTTAATTTGACTTGTCACTGCATCCGTCGATGTCAGCAACTAGTTTTAACACTCTCATGTAAAATGTAAATTAAATCCAACAATTAAATCTTAAGAAAAAGCTAACACTAAAATATATTAAACTAAGAAATCAGTTTAAATAAGTTCCACAAGCTCCAAAATATTAAATCTTGAATAATATAAGTACGGATACAAGTAAAACTTCATAAAATCATCTAAATAAAGAAAAGTTTATGAAGAGAACAAGATAATTGTAACAACGTTTTTTGGAAAACCTTTTAGAAAAATTATAAGTTCGGCGCTACGGGTTATCCCGAAAATCCTTTCTTTGTAATCTTGGCTTAAAGGGATTTATTTTGAAAAATCTTTTTCTTTGGAAAACTAATTGAAAACTGGGAGTCACCACCGGCCATTTGGATAAGGTAGGCCGAACACCACAAAACTAGAGATTCATTTTGAAAGGGTTCGGGAGTTGGTTACGTGTGGGGAAGGATTAGCACCCCCATCACGCCAAAAAATCGGTACCAAAATTTTTGTTACTTTTAATCGAAGGAAATTATCAGAATTTGGAAAGAATTTAATTTGGTGACCTTAATTGGAAATTAACCTTAATTGAACGGGCTTCGTTAAATTGGTGGGTTCAAATTAATTGGACATTTAATTAATAAGGTTGACGGTACATCAGACCATAGATTAAACCGACATCGAATAAGCCCACTGTCGTGTTAATTTACAGTTCGAATCCCGTATGTCACCTTTATGCATGGTGCAAGTAGTTAGGGAATAATGTAATGACTTTGTCAAGTTTTAATTCTATCTTGAGTCAGTAAGGATTAACTCAAATATTTGGTAAACATCCTTTAAGCTCGGACTGTTGCGACCCAAGTATCAGAACTAATGAATACCTCCCCTTTTTGTGATCCAATTAATTGACGTGCAATCAAAATAGTTACAGTCACATGAATGAAAAAATAGGAGATGTCAAACAAAAGGCATAAAAGATAAGCACACAAGGCCCACCCCAAGACCTAACCTAGAAAGCCTAAATTATTGAAGTTCAATTAGTGACCTAACTGTTAATTAAGTGATGCTAATATTTAATCCTAAATTAATTAGCCCTAAATGACTAAGATCCTAACAAATTACGATAATTAATCAGGCATTTAAGCGTCAACCTAAGTTTGAAATTAGTTTTAACCTAAGCCATTAAGAAACGTTCAATTAATTTAACGAATTTAGCATTTACTCTAATGAGCCAAGAGCAAATTAAAATTCATTAGATTAACCCGAACGTTAATCTAACCAAGGCCTTAAGGAATCTAAATCTAGAATTAACTTAATTAATTTAGGAATCACACCCCTATAAGACGAGCACGCGATTTAAATTAATTGAATTAATTCATTTAACCTAATCTAAACCCCAAAAAAAACTAAGCCCAAAGCCTAAAAGCCCAAAACTTGACTAATTAAACAAACTAGGCCTAAAACACCCAAAGGCCCAAACTAAACTAACTAAGCATACACTAAAACTATGCCAAACCTAAACTATTCCAAACAAAGCCTAAACTAAAAGCCCAAGCCCACACATCACCAAAACTATTGCACCCCTTTTAAATATGTACACATTATGTATAACATATTTATACATATTATAAAATACCTATTATATGTAGAGAAAGAAGGATACATATATATATTATGAATTTCTTTAAATCATATATGTATATAAAAACATTTTTTAGTGTATATTTTTTATAAAACCAATCACTTTCTACAAGAATTATATATCACAAATATTTTAAAAAAACTTGTATTACCATTTTAAAAAACCACACATTCCATACTCTAAACCATATGTCACAAACACCACAAATCCCTATGCTAAAGAAAAATGAACATCCAACACGAATATTTCAACTGATATACAAAAAAAAGATTCAAACACGAATAAAGGCAATAATCAAACGAACAAGATAAACTACAAATAAAATGCATGAAAAAAGAAATTACATACTGAAAAAGGACTAAATCGAAAAGAAATAAAAACTTGAGACTTAAATAAAAGGATCGCCGGGACGAAATTATAAGAACATATAAAACTACAAGGACCCAGACTGTAATTATGAAAGGCGGAATGCCTTCGGAGGGGGTTTCAGGGACACAAAGGGACTATTTGCGTAATTAAAAAAAGGAAGGGCTAAAGCCGAGATTATAATGACACGGAAGCCCTTATTATGCTATTTCCCCCTTTTTAAAACATGAAAACATTACAAAACCCCCTCTATTTTTTTTCTTTTCCTCTTTCGGCAAAAATCGAAACCTCCCCATGTTATAACACCTCCACCAGTGTTCATCTAGGTTCTGGACGAACCCAGATTCTGATGGTCCTCCGCCGTCAAATCTAGAATCCAGCCACCGTACGACAGTGGCCGGTGAAGCCGAAACCCCAAAAAAACCTAAAAAAAGATATAACCCCTCTTTTCCTCAAAAAATGAAAACTAGTCACAGAAAAGGGACCAGAAAGACCACCCCACCGTTCACACCCTTCTGTTTCACCGCACACGACTCAGGGGGGTCGTAGAGTTTATTAACCGCGGCGGGATGCAGAGTGGTGCGAAAGGAAGGGAAAACGACGAGGGTAAGAAAACTCACAAACCCTAAACTTCTATGCTTTTCTTTATATAAATGCTCAAAGTAGAAGAAGAAAAGATTATACCTCTAAAACTTGAGGCCGTTTCTATTTTCTATTTATTCTCTGAATATCCTTTTTTTGCTTGTTAGGGTTTACATTTTCTTGAGTTCGGCTTTTATAGCCGAAATTATATGAAATTCTAAAATACATGGAAATTGCATCGATTAATCCTATTGGCTGATCGTTATTTTTTCCTGATTCATATATATTATTGATTTCTTTGTTGGGTAATTCTATGAAAAATCCTGAATTCGTTGTGCACTCCTCCTCTTTCTGGCATTTCGGTTGGCTTGTTTGTATGTGGCACGGCTACTGAGAGGGACCAAAGGAGGAGACTGGTAGAGAGATGGCTTGGGGCTCAATCGTCTAACATGGCCGCTAGCGTAGAGGTCATTGCTGAGATGGTCGTTGCTGTGACGCCGTCATGGCACTAAAGTTGTCGTAGTTTGAAGGATCGTGGGGATTGAAAGGGCGTTCGTGAAATCCACGCGCGTGTCAAGAAAATGAAGTGGCACGCGTGAGGTGCATTGGGAGCTGGGGAGCCGTTCTCCTTTCCATCAGAGCCGTTCATCCTCACCTTGATCCAGCGGTAGAGATTTGGCTACGCAACCAATAGAGCTAATTAGGGTTTAGGTTTCTTTATTATTGGGCCTGAAACATGCCACTATGTAATACATTTTGGGGCTTTTGTAATGGACTCTTATAATATATATATATATATTTAGGCTATTTTTATTTCATTTAACATCTTTTTATATTTTCAGATTTGTTTTATAATAATAATACAATATAAACGGTAATAACATGTGATAGTAATATAATAACGATTATACTAAGGTAATAAGATAATATATCACTCTAGTAATATCAAAATGGATAATAACATAACAATGAGGAAAAAGAAGCATAATACTAGTAACCTAAGCCCATTAAATCCTTTAGTCCTTTTACACATAACTTAATATGATATAAGATCCCTATTAGTCATGATTCTAATAAACTTAGTGTTTAGTTTCTTTGTTTTTTTTGTTATTTTTATTATATCCAAAATAGGCAAAACAAGTAAAGCCTTTTATTGTTACATAAAAATAAAGAGGTTTTTTCCCCGAACAAAAATTAGTGATTACAACTGCCCCTCTTTGCTTATACTTATGGAACAAGGATAAAGCAGAGACCATAAGCACTAATTTTGTCCTACTTCCTTGTCGGACGATTTTGAGCTACGAGTTATTTCTATATAGAACTTTCGCTCTTTCTCTCTACAGCGCGGAGCTATGAGCATCTGCCTCTTTTGCCCCACAATCACTAAGCTATGAGTATCTGCCTCCTTCGCTCGATAGTTCCAACATGGCGAGCTTGAAGTCCTCCGCCTGAAATCCTTGAGCTTTGAGTATCTGCCTCCTTCGCTCTGAAAACTCTGAAACATGAGTATTTTCCTCCTTCATTCGGTAGTTCTAATATGGCGAGTTTGAAATCCTTCGCCTGAAATCCTTGAGCTCTATGTATCTATCTCCTTTGCTCTTAAATCTCTGAACTATGAGTATTTGCCTCCTCCGTTCGATAGTTCTAGTATGGCGAGTTTGAAATCCTTCGCTTGAAATCCTTGAACTTTATTGCTTGAATATCTATCTACATGATGCATGACTGACGGGATTTAATTGCTTTTCCCCAAAAGCCTTCCTTTCATCGATCAACCCTTTTTCGACTTCTTCTTTACTTCCTTCTTCTTCTTCTTGCTCTTTGCAACGAATGGTGCTTTGTCTCATGCTCGAGTACTACTATTTATGCCCTTCTTTTCGTCCCAACCTTCCGACATCCCCTTATCTCGAAACTCCTCTTTAGTTTCTGTCTTGGATTCATTTTTCCCCAAAGTGCCCTTTCAGGTTTTCACTTTGGTTTTCTTCCTCTCCCTTTTTCTTTTCTTTCTTTTTCTTTTTTCTTTTTTCTTTTATTTTATTTTCTTTTTTTTCTTTTTTTCTTTTTTTCTTTTTCCTTTTTCCTTTTTTCTTTTTTCTTTTTCGGTCCCCTTTCAGGTTCTTTTGTCCAGGGACGGTTTTATACTCAAAATTTCTTTACTTTATTGTGGTAGTCTTGAAACATGATGTGGTCAGGGCTTATTTTCCTTTCTTGGCCTAATAAATGAAGTCTCCTCCTGGTTCGGCCTCAATATACTTCTTTGCACTGTCTGCATTTAAAAAGGTTAGAACATAGTAATACCAATAAACCTTTTGTTTTTCATAAACCTACGTTAACCTACTTGCATGATGCTTATAAAAACATGAAAATGTATGAAATAATACTTTTATTAGTACTTCAAAATTTTATAATGATTTGAAAGTCATGGCAAACATAGAAGCAAAGGAAAGCAAAGCACGATGTTGCGTCCCAATCATTGACTGTATGAATGATGTGAGAGCCCATCAACCGAAATAGATCCCTTGCTAGAAATTCTCTGCTGAGACTCGTTTATTCCCGAGAGGGTTCCTTTTCTTGGTTGTCTAAGCTGCGATGATCATTTGGGCTGCCATATTCGGGTTTTCAGCTCAAATCCTCCTTTGGTTTCAAGATGCCATTTTATGGTTTTCATCTCGAACCCTCATCATTTTTCTTTTTTTTGGGGATACCTGAAGCACATTTTTTTGGGTTTTCACTTTAGGTATTTTCATTTTGCGAAGCGCCCTTCTAGGTTTTCACTCCGCTTTTCTTTATTTTTCCTTTTTTTATATTTTCTCTTTTTCTTTTTTTATATATATTTTTTTCTTTTTCTTTTTTTCTTTTGTTTTTCTCTTTTTTCTCTTTATGCATAGTACTTCTTGACTGAATCTGAATTCACCGGATTGTTCAATACTTTTCCATACATTTTTCTTAGGGTCAAGGCTCCTCCGGAAAAGGTCCTTTTAACAACGTAAGGTCTCTCCCAGTTAGGCATCCATTTCTCGCGGGAATCATTCTAAATCGGTAGAATTCTTTTAAGCACTAGGTCCCCATCTCGAAATTCTCTCAGGTGAACTTTCTTGTCATAAGCTCGTATCATCCTTTTTTGGTACATCTGGCCATGACAAAGGGCTTTCAACCTCTTCTCCTCAATGAGATTCAATTGGTCGAACCGAGCCTGCACCCATTCGGCTTTTTCTATCTTTACCTCATTTAAAATTCGAAGTGATAGAATCTCTACTTCAATAGGTAATACCGCCTCCGTGCCACAAACTAATGAGTATGGTGTTACCCCTGTGGAAGTCCGTACAGATGTGCGGTAGGTAAATAAAGCAAACAATAACTTTTCATGCCAATCTTTGAAGGTGTCTGTAGTCTTTGCTATGATATTTTTGATATTTTTGTTTGCCGCTTCTACCGCTCCATTCATCTTAGGGTGATAGGTGGTGAAGTTATGGTGTGTTATTTTGAATTGCTCCCACACCTCGTCCATCGTTTTATTGTTCAAGTTGGAAGCATTATCGGTAATAATCCTTTTCGGCAAGCCGTAGCGGCAAATGATCTCATTCTTCATAAACTTGCAAACTGTTGCTCTTGTAATACTGGCATAAGATGCTGCTTCTATCCACTTAGTGAAGTAATCGATAACAACCAGAATAAAGTGATGTCCGTTGGATGCCTTGGGATGAATTTGACCAATGACATCCATTCCTCATATAGAGAACAACCATGGTGAGTTCATGGTGTGCAAAGGCAACAGTGGAGAATGGATCTTGCCGACATATATCTGACACTTATGACATTTCTTAGCATAGCTAATACAATCTCCTTCCATGGTTGACAAAAATATTCATACCTCATGATTTTTCAAGCCATCGAGAAACCATTGGCATGGGTCCCACATAGCCCATCATGTACCTCGGCCAATATGCTTATTGCTTCTTGGATATTGACACACCTTAACAGGATTTGGTCCTTACCCTTCTTGTGTAAAATCTCTAGTCTAAAACATACCCTGCCGCCATTCTTCTGATGGTTCTCTTATCATTTTCATTGGCTCATTATGGGTAGGTTTGGAAAATGATGTACTAGAGGATGTCATAGTACCATGGGTTACCATCTACTTCATCTTCTAAACTACAACAATGAGCCAGTATCTCAAAAATCTTCATCTCAATCGGCTTCATTTCGGCCTCAGTACTTTCTTTAAACATTGCAGCTAATGTTGCCAAGGCATCCGTCATTTGATTGTCTTCCCTCGGAAGGTAAGTGAAGTTGATTTTTTCAAAGCTTTTGATCAATTCTTGGATCAGATCGTAATACTTGACCAACTTTGAGTCTCTTGTTTCCCATTCTTTCTGTAATTGATAGATTACCAAGGAGGAATCCCCAAAAACTGAAACACCTTGATTTTTCTCTCAATGGATGCTTTTAAACCCATAGCGCAGGCTTCATACTCAGCTATGTTATTCGTGCAAAAGAATCCCAATCTACTGGTGAAGGGATAGTAGATGTTTTTTGGAGAAATTAACACTGCCCCAATTCCATGGCCTATTGCATTAGACGCCCCATTGAAGTAAAGCTTCCACAACTCGTCCTTCGGAGTAGCTTCTTCCTCGACTGTTATGCACATTAGGTCTTCATCACAGAAACTAAAGTCCAACGATTTGTAATTGTTTGAAGCGCGGCTTGCCAAGAAGTCTGCTATGACGCTCCCTTTTACCGCCTTCTGACTCACATACAATATGTCGAATTCAGACAATAACATTTGCCAATGGGCCAGCCTTCCGTTTAGCGCTGGTGCTTCCATCAGGAACTTCAAAGGGTCTAGCTTGGATATCAACCATGTGGTGTGATACAACATGTATTGTCTGAGCCTTTTGGTAGCCCATACCAGAGCACAACACAACTTCTGGATCGACGGGTACCGTGTTTCATAATCGGTGAATTTCTTGCTCAGATAGTAAATAGCCTTTTCTTTCTTCCCGAACTCATCATGTTGTCCCAAAACATAACCCATTGAGTTTTCAAAAATCGTTAGATACAAGATCAATGGCCTTCCCGGTACCAGTGCTGCTAGAATTGGAGCATTAGTCAAGTATCTCTTGAACTTATCCAGAGCCTCCTAACACTCTTCGTCCCACACTCCCGGATTATTCTTTCAGAGCAATCTAAAGACTGGATCGCATTTGTCGGTCAATTGATAAATAAACTGAGATATATAATTTAATCTTCCCAAGAAACCCTGAACTTCTTTTTGGGTCTGAGGTGGCGGGTGATTTTGAATGGCTTTCACCTTATTCGGGTCAATCTCAATCCCTTTTCAGCTAACCACAAAGCCTAAGAGTTTACCGGACATGACAACAAAAGTGCATTTTGCTGGATTGAGTTTCAACTGGTACTTTCTTAGCCTCTGGAAAAGCTTCCTCAAATTTTGGATATGTTCCTCCTCCGTTCGGGATTTGGCTATCATATCATCTACATATACCTCGATCTCTTTATGCATTATGTCATGGAAAAGGGTTACCATAGCCCTTTGGTAGGTTGCCCCGTCATTCTTCAATCCGAAGGGCACCACTTTATAATAGAATATTCCCTACATGGTCACGAACGTAGTTTTCTCCATGTTGTTAGGATGCATTTTGATTTGGTTGTAACTCGAAAAACCATCCATGAAAGAGAACCACAAATGTCCCATGGTGTTGTCGACCAAAGTATCAATATGAGGTAGAGGAAAATTGTCTTTGGGACTTGCCTTATTAAGGTCTCTATAATCTACACACATACAGACCTTCCCATCTTTTTTGGGAACATGAACTATGTTCGCCACCCACTCTGAGTATTTAAAGACTCCTAAGAAACCGATATCATATTGTTTCTTCACTTCCTCTCGAATCTTCAATAACATTTCTGGTCTCATCCTTCTGAGTTTTTGTTGAACCGGTTTATATTCTGGCTTGATCGGTAGCTTGTGCACTACAATATCCGTGTCCAGACCTGGCATGTCCTGATAGGTCCATGCAAAAACATCGCTGAATTCTAAAAGTAACTCAACCAATTCACGCCGGGTCTCAGCCGAGAGGGCAGTACCAATCTTTACTTCTTTTCATTCCTTTTCTGTCCCGATATTGAGGATCTCTAATTCTTCTTGAAGAGGAAAAATTTGTTTATCTTCACTTTCCATTAGTCGGAGTAGCTCATCTGGGATCTCTGCTTCTATCTCATCATCCCCTTCCTCAACTTCCGCCAAACACGAGGGTCGCTCAAAATCTATCTTAGAGTTAGACTCGGAACCATTCATACAGTCAATGATAGGAACCCTGAAACAATTTGAACGAATATGTATCGGGACAGGAAAAGAATACTTCTTATAGGATTAATGAAACAAATATAGTAATAAAGAATAATGAATGTAATGGATGAATGTAAAACAAAGAAAACAAAATGTTTGCCATTTGAGAAAAAATGGAAAGCATCCTTTTATTGAATTAAAAAGCAAGCAGATTAACATAGGAGCCCTTTACAAAAGATCCCTATTGCTCGTGGGCAAAAGCGAATTGGGTTGGTTCTGAGCATTGCTCTGATCTTGACCTAAAAACTACTCGCAGATCCTTCTGATCTTGACCTAAAAATAACTGGCAGATCCTCAAAAGTGAATAGGGAGGCAAGGACGGATTCCAACCAAGTATTTGCTACTATTTTCCGGCTTGGCTATCATGTTGACATCCATTCCCTCCAATGCCTCGTTGAACCTTTCCTCCTTGGTGAGTTCAGCACTTTCTAGACCAGCTTCGTATATCTTCTCCTCCACATTGATTATTCCCCAGAAATAAAAATATTCTTTAAATGGGGGAAAGTCATTGGATCCCATAGGATGTCCTTTCCTCTGAATCCGGTCTTTCTTTGTTCTTATCTTTTCTTCCATTCTAGCATTTTCTGGTGAAAATTGGGTTTATGGCCGAGCCCGAATTGATCCTTCTGACCGATGACGCTCCTAGCATGCAAGCATCCTTGCAAACTTCTTCCTAGCCCTTTACCCTTCTTGGCTCTTCGTCCCAGGGTCTGCCAGACTGCCATCTTGGTGCAATTTAACAGTCTAGGGCGTGGGATCTTGCTTTCTTCTTCCACGAAGGTAGCATTCACAAACTCCAAGGCCCTAAAGGAGCACTCAACAGCCTCTTCACCAGTTTGGACATAAGGAGCGTCGGTAGTCACGGAAGCAATAATGTCTTACTTAGCTCCCACACTCACCAACTTCCCATCAATGACAAATTTCAATTTTTGGTGCAAGGATGAAGGCACGACTCCGACGAGTGAATCCACGACCTCCCTAGCAGACAGTTATAAGTGGGTTGGATGTCTATTCAGACAAATTTGACAACGTACTTCGTAGGACCAATCAGCAACGGTATCTCTATCTTCCCGATAATATCCCTCTTGGTCCCATCAAATGCCCTACCAGAGTTATGACATGGTTTCATGTGCGAATCGTCCACTGGGAGCCTTTGTAAGGTCGCTATAGGTAAAACATTTAAGGCAGACCCGTTGTCAATGAGCACCCCTGGTAAGACATGCCCCTTGCAGTGGGTGGTGATGTTCAAAGCCTTTGTTGACCCCATGCCTCCATCGGGAATCTCGTCGTCAGTAAAGGTGATGTAGTTATTTGCGGTAATGTGACCCACTATTCTATTTAACTTGTCTACTAAGATATTGTCCGAAACGAACGTATGATTTAGTACTTTCAACAACGTATCACGGTGTTTTTCTGAACATAACAACAACTCAAGTATCAAAATTCGTACTTACTATTTTTAAGCTGTTCAACAATGCTGTATTCCCTGTGCTTTAGGAACCTCAAGAATTCCTAAGCCTGACTCTCTTTCACTAGCTCATGAATTCTAGGGGGAAGTTCCTCTTCGAAAATCCTTTCGGGTTCGACGGTTACCATTTTGCCTTTGTCTCTCGGTTCTTTTGATGTCTTTGCCGTTTCCAGCAAATAACATCTGTCACTTCTAGTAAAATGCCCTACTTCATTTACCACTTTAGCGCTTGGTTCCACTGGGTTCTCCTCCTTTGGGGGTCCTTCATCGGATAGTTTCTCATTCCTTTGTATTTTTGGCTTCCCTGGTATAGAAACATGTGCAACATAGCTCCACGAGACTTTTCGAGCATCCTTAAATAGAAAGGGTGTCGGAGCTGAAATTCGTATTCTTGGAGTTACTTTGGAACTCTCATCTTGGGATGAGCTTTCTGGCTTTGGTCTAAGGGATATGATTAAAGGTCTATCTATCCCATACTTGATCTTGGGGGTATCCGATGTGCATACATTTGATTCATTTCTCTCTTCATCTTTCTCAAATAATTCAATCTCCTTATTATCCATCATTCTCTGAATCATCTGCTTGAACTCCTCGCAACACTGAATGTCATGTTCTTCCTCATGGTGGAACTCACAATACGGTCCACTTCCTTGTTGTATGACCTCCATACCCCGGTTGATGAGGTGAACAATACATAACTGCTGAAACACCTACCTCATAAGGGATTTGACCTCGGACACGCTTGTCTTAGCTCTCATGGTATACTCCTCTTCGATTACATTTACGCCTCGACCTCCGTGATTTGGTAATGGGTTAGTGGCTACATTCGGTTTGTCTAACTGTAACACCTTGGAATTTATCATGTTCTGTACGAACTTATTGAATGCAATGCAATTATCGATTGAATGTCCTAGGACGCCGCCATGATATTCACAGTTCGCCTTTTCATCGTACCACGCAGGGAATGGAGGTTTGAAAGGAGTGACATAATAAGGCCGGACCAAGTCAGCCTCGTGTAGTTGCGAGTATAGTTTAGCATATGATACTGTGAGCGGGGTAAACGACATCTTCTCATTTTCCCTCTTCGGGGCCCTAGTCTCCTTCTTGTTTGGGCCCTGCCCTCCTCCAGCTACTGCTTGTGGTGGTGAAATAGTGAAACTCTTCAGAGCTACGTATGTGCTTGCATTGTTCACCTCGTTATCTATTTTCTTGTAATTCTCATGTGTATTCTCCCCGCTATCAATCCTTCCACTTTTTATTACTACTTTAATCGATTCATTGGTCCTCTCCATATCAACAAAGTTCTGGGTAGTGTTGTTTATCAAACGATCAAACAACGCTCCCTTAAAAGTATTGACAAACATGCGTATGATCTCGTGTTCAGAAATCAGTGGCTGGATTTGAGCGGCCATGTCACGCCATCTCTAGGCATACTAGCATAGATTCTCATTTGTCTTTTGTTCTATCCCTTCTAGCATAATTCGACTGGGGATCATGTCCGTTACATGCTTGTAATGCTCTACGAAGGCCTTTCTTAAGTCCTTTCATGACTTGATATTTGTTCGGCTGAGCATAGTGTACCACTAGGTTGCAGACCCAGTCAAACTCTCCTGGAAGCAATGGATAAGTAACTTCTCATCTTTCACAAAAGCAGCCATCTTTCTGCAGTACATGGTAATATGTGCTGATGGGCAAGTGGTCATATTTGATGAAGTCAGGCACCTTGAATTTGGGTGGGAGAACCAAATCAGCCTTTAAACTCAAATCGCTTGCATCATTCTCATGTTCGTCACCCCCTTGGATAGCTTTCAGCCTTTCTTCGAGCATACGAAACTGCTCCTCATACTTTTTCTCTATATCGGCTCTAATTCTTTTCTCTACTTCATCCATCATGCTCAAGTCTGGCACTTCATTCTTGTATCATACTCCCAAATCAATGGATTGATTCATTGGAGATCCCCCGTGGTGACTCGCTGATGCCCCAACAATAGGGTCAGCGGAAACTCCCGCAAGATTAATGTAAACCCTTTTCCCAGGTTCTGGCATATCCAGTTGCACCTTGGCATGAGATAAAACACCTTACTGCTCGTCAAGACTTGGGCTGTCGATGGATATTCCCTCCTTGCCCTTCATCTTTGCCAATAAACTGGTTATCTGAGTGTTAACAACATCTTGTGACTGAGCTATCTGGTCCCTGATATCTTGGCCAATCCTGTCCAAACGCGTTTCGAGGTCTTTTCGCCCCTGTTATACCTTGGCTAGTCTATCCTCCATGGTTCGGGACCGTAACCGGGTTCCGTATTGGTGCAAAATTATTGAATTTTAAGAATTAAAATACTTTCTAAAATAAAAAGTCTTTTAGTTAATTTTGGCACTTAAATAAAGTATACAAATAAATGTATGATGCATGGATGCAAAGAGCAACACTGAATTCCATAAATATCATCGTTAAACAACTTTCATTGATGGGAACATCGTCCTATTACAATAACTTAGAGGAAGCTAACTACATATATGATTTCAAGGTAGTGTCGAGGTTGATAATCTCCCTCAAAATCCACACAATCCTCCCCCTTTCTCAGAGTCATCATCGACACAATCGTGAAGCTCGATAGCGTCTTTAGCTAGAAATTGTATCTTCTGGGCAACCTCTTGCATCTGGGCTCCCCGCCATGCCAATTCTTGCTTTTGCCTCCAAATTGTGCAATCTGCAAAGTGCAACTGTTCCAAACTCGGAGTCGGGCGTACTTGAATTGACCCTCTCATGCTTGCTACATGGTCCTTGAGTTGTTGAACCTCGGCTTCCAACTCCTCGACACGTGTTATCAAAGCTTGATTTTATGAGTTGTTGGCCTTCAACTTGCTAGTCGAGCCCTTGTGCTTGAAAAATAGACTTTTCTAGACATTTAACTTGATCTCTCAAGGCTCTGCTTTGGTTTTGTTCTTCCTCAATTTGTTTTGAATGGGAGGTTCACATATTCTTCATTTCTTGGGTCAAAGTGAGTAATCGATCCTTGTGCTTGAGAAACATCCTCTTATAGTTCTCAGCTCGTGCTTTCTCTTCCTGAAGCCGAAGCTCCAGTCCCTTGCTCGATCCTCCTTCTGCGGTTCTCTTGCTCCTATTTAACCTCTTGAGCTGCAAGATCTCTTCTTTTTCCAACTTGAGTTCGAGTTCTAGCTCATCTCTCTTTTTTTGTAGGTCTCTGACTACTCCTTCGAACCGTGTCTTTTCTATCTCGAAGTCGAACTTCTCTTGATGGGCTTTCTCTTCGAGCTTGAGGTATTTCTTTCGCTCCTCTTCAAGCTGTTTCCTCATCAAATCAGCTTCGGTGAGGAGTGTGGCCAATCTTTCTTCTAAATATCTTCTGCTATCGGGGGCTAAACATGGAATATTGTCGTTGACAGAGTTGAATCGCCATGCCTCATATTCAGGAGTGACCATATATGGAGCATTCATGATCCAACCCGTCTTACGCTATTCCAGGTTGAAGAAGTGTTGTATACCATTGCCTTATAGCCTTTCTCCTTTGCGTAGTCCACATTGAACTCATTCAGCCCTTTGGTGGCTGGTACGAACTGCTTTGATCCATATTGCCTTAGGACTAACAGGGGTGCATAGGCAGTGTGCCCCAAAGGCCAAGCAACGGTACCCACGAATACTCTCCGCATCTATAGAGAACATTCTTCGCCAACAACCACGGTGCCCTCCAAACTATATCTTCTTCCTTTAGGTTCCAGAGAACGTCCTTCCATACCTCCTCAGATCTACGAGTTGGCCAATCATTATTTCGTAAGAACTCTTCCAAGGGTGAGAACTTACCATCATAAAGGGGTATGGAGAAACTGGGATTGGTCTAAAGGTGACTGTAAAACCAAACTGTCAAAAGTTGCGAACATCACTGGAAGTGTCCTCCTCCATTCTCTTGACAGAATCTCAAGGAATAGAAGGTTTCAGCCAGAATAATAGGTACTGGATTGATCCCACTACTCAAGCGTTCAAAAATATCTAAGACTGACGGGTCAACGAGGCCCAAAGCTCGAGGGAATAGTACCAATCCGTAGATCAATAATGCGAATAGGTTCCGCTGAACTCGACCTATAGGAGCACATAAGCCAAAGCCAAGATTCCCTCCCACTTAAGATACTTCTTACTGTTCCAAGTGGTGACCTTCTGCTCAACCCAAGATAGTAATATATCCGATATTCTGACAAGCTTTCCTCGAAAAGCTTTGTTATTACTCAGCTTAGAATACACTCGATCCATATCAATCTCTTTGTAGTTTATGAGATCCCGATATTCTTCAATTGTAGGAGTGAGATCGAAGTTACCGATTGTGAAACAACTGTAGGCAGAGTTCCAAAAACCCACCAAAGTTTGCAGTAGTGCTTGGTCAACTAGAACCTTCATCAAATATGGGATGTCACCGTACTCTTCTCTGAAAGTGCTCCTTGTTTCGAAATCCCAATTGTTCCATACTAACTTCAAACCAGATACATCATTAAATATGGGGTTCATGAATGCCGTGGCTGATCTAAATTCTTCGGCAATACTATCTCCCTCATGTAATTGTTCCCCTTCTGACCATATCTGAACGTCAGAATTCTTCTCGTCACTGCTGCAAACTAAGTCCCCCATCGATCTAGTTTTTAATTTCAAACTATTCTCAGACTCAGTGTGCTCTTCATGATTATGACATAATATACGAAATAAAGATAAAAAGAACAGGAAACAAGAGAAAAGGTTAGTCATGAGGTGAAAAAAATAAACTTGCAAACAAGAAGATATAAAATTAAATAAATTAAGCGAAAGGCAAGCATATAAAAGAAAACCCTAATCGAAGGAATTCTAATTTGCTATGGTATACATATGATTCTGTTCACATAAGATTTACTCCATAATTTGGTCTATGTGATTTTCTATATATTTTTAAACTCACTGCCCAAAACAGAGTATTATGGACAACTTTTCTTTAGCTAGTTTCTAGCTTCATTAATCACTTAGACAAGGATCCTAACATGGTTGTTCAACATATATACTCATTCATACATGTCTAGGTTAGTCCAATTATGTGTCCAACCTATAAAAACAGGGCAATTGAGCAATATTTTCAATTTGATTCAATAAAACATCAATTCACTAGAATTTCCACCAACCAGAATTTCAATTCACATATCAATCATCCATTCTAATCATCATCCAAAATTTTCCAACAACTAGTATAGCATTTCACCATCAATTTGGTTATTGGCAACATCACTTTCATGGATTGATCAATCAATTGAACTTCTTAACTAGTTCATAGCATCAATTCACTAACTAATCATCCAATTCATGTAATTCAAGCAAGAACTTAGAACCTACATGCATCATTTGAATCTATAACACATTAAGGAAGAGATTTTACCTTCCTATCAAGATTATATGAATGCTAGCAACTCCAATTTCACTAAATTTCAAGCTTGAATCTATGAACATGAAGTTTTCTCACTCAATTCCTTCTCTCCCCAATTTTGTTTATCCATTTGGCTACTAGGGAGGAAGATGATAATAGATCATCAATTAATTCCTCCCTAAAATGACTAAATTATCTTTAATTATCCACTAATTAATGACATGTGTAGGGGCATTTTAGGAATATAAGAATTTTGCATGCATTCCTTCAATTTGTCACTTGTTTTGGTTTGGTCACTTATACATTAGGTTACCACTTTTTCAATTATAGCATTCTAGTCCTTATTAACTAGACCTAGTATCTTGTTTTCAATCAATTAGGGATCAAATGAAGGCATTGTAGTAACTTCTTTTATACTAGTTTTGAGGATATTACAACTTCATTACCATTCCAGCTATATTCACATCATTTATCCTATTCCACAAGGGGGGTTTTATGCTCCATACTGCCGCAAGTTTTTTATTCAGTTTTGCATATCTTCTTCGTTTTAACTACGAGGATGTGTGAAAATGGAATGAAACTTGAAACTTTTGAAGTTTCTAATTTTGGTGATTTGAAGTCTGAAAGATTGCTTTATTTAGTCAAATAAGAGATATAAGGACCGAATAACTAGGTTTATAATTGTTGATGTTCATATCAGTCATGGTGTTTGATAAGAAAGCCTCGCAGGAAAATAAAGATGGTTGTGGGGCATTGGAGTTGAGACTTTGGTACATGCTCTGATGTTCAAATTAGTGATTGTCTGTAAATTAGAGAACAATGTAAAATAAATGCAAAGAAGATTTTCTCATATGAAGACCCTCATCTTCTAACCAAGGCTTATAAGTAGTGTAATTATCAATATACCCTAAAGGTCGCTTATGCATATAGCAATTGCCGCTCAAAGACAGTTATAATGTGACATCTTTTGAGCCTTTTGTAAGAATTAGAATTAATCTCATAAACCAATAACCATAAACTAAATCATAAACCATTGATACTAAACCCTAAACTTTAAGGAATCCAAATTAATCACATAAACTAATAACCCTAAACTAAACACTAAATTAAACCATAAATCTTAAAGAATTAGAATTAATCTCACAAACCAATACCACTAAACTAAACCATAAACTGTTAATGTTAAACCATAAATCATAAAGCTTAAGGAATTATGTTGACAACATTTAGATATTTAATAAATTTTTTAAATATTTTTATATACTATAATTTATAAATATAAAAAGTAAACATATTAATTTAATAATCATAGTTAATCATGTACCTTAAATTGTGAAGATGTATTTTGTCACACTATAATATAATAAAATCATAATCTCACAAATTCATCAATTGTAACTTATTAGTTATTACAAGTCAGATAAATTCCAAGTCAGGTAAATATCAAATTAGTTCAATAACAAGTCAGGTCAGTACAGGTTGAGTCAATTACATATCAGGTTCATAACAGGTCAGGTTAATAATAGGTCAGGTAATATCAGTTATTTACCAGGTTAATCTCGGGTTTAGATTCATATCAGGTCGGATGCAGGTTGGGTTCGGTTATACATTATTAGGTTGAATTTGGGTTCAGGTCGTTCTCAGGTCAGGTGCAGGTCGGGTTCAGATCCAAAAGTTCCATGTCCAACTCGGGTTCAGGTTAACACCAGTTCAAACTCGAATCAATTTCGGATTACCACCACCTCGGGACACAAGTAGTTCTGACTCAAGTCAGTTTCAGTCAGTTTTGCACGTCGGATCAGCTTTTCACATCCCTAACAATTGCAAATGCCGAGCTTTCAGTAGTTTCCATGGCAAGTTCACATGCCGCGACAAGTTCATCCAACAAAGCCGAGCTAGATGAGACGAGAAAGGGAAAAGAAATCAGATTGCCACCTTCATTTCTAGAGAGGCCGAGGAAGCAGAAGAATGAGTATCAATTTAAGAAGTTCCTTGACATCCTCACGCAAGTTCACATTAACTTGCCATTGATTGAGGCAATTGAACAGATGCCCACTTATGCTAAGTTCTTTAAGGAAATTGTATCTAGGCAAACAAGGTTGAATGAGTTTGAAATAGTTGCCTTGACAGAAGGATGTATGGCGATGTTGCATAATTGATTACCACCTAAGCTAAGTGATCTAGGTAGTCTCACGATACCATGTGCTATTGGCAACCATTATGTCAGAAAAGCACTGTCTGAACTTGGAGCAGACATAAATCTTATGCCAAAATCAGTTTTCCAATTATTAGGCATTGGAAAAGCGAAACCCACCACAATCGCGCTGCAACTTGTTGACAGATCTTACTTTCAACTTGAAGGAAATATCGAAGACATTTTGGTAAGATTGGATAAATTTATTTTCCCGTTGACTTTATTTTTGAGGATTATGAAACACATGAGTTTGCTTACATCATTCTTGGGAGATTATTTTTAGCAACGAGAAAGATGTTAATCGATGTCGAGAGAGGACAACTCATAATGCGGGTGAATGATTAGCAAGTCACGTTGAATGTCTTCAAAACACTCAAGTCTATGGATGATCCAGAGGAATGCCAATTCATTAGAACCATTGAGACAAATCTAGGTATCAACATGGAGGAAAATAGCCACGATAATTGTATGACTATCGAATCTGAATCTAAGAAAATCAAGGAGGAAGAGCTAAACAATGAAATTCAACAAGAAGCAAACTTGGTTTTGAATCGACCGGGTAAAAATTTTGAATCTCTTGATTACTAAAGTAAGGAATTTAAACCCCCTAAACCTCCTATTGAACAACCATTGTCTCTTGATTTGAATTCATTGCCAGAGCAATTGAAATATGCTTACTTGGGAAATGATAACACCTTGCCCATGATAATTTCTTCTCAGTTGCAGCTTGAACGAGAAAGAGAGGCAGCAAATCTTAAGCACTATTGGGGTGCTGAGCTCAGTCAAAAGATCACTAGATTTATAGGGAAGAGGTACTTCGATTTAAAGTCACCATGACAAAACATGTTTCCTTGTTGTACAATCGAGAGTTTGGCACACTTAAAGGAAAGAAGTTCTTCAGTTCCCTATTTTGGTTATTTTTGTTAGATTGCAGTTAGTTTTGCATTAGATTGCAGTTAGTTTTGCATTAGTATTTTTAGCAGGAATTACTAAGGGAAAGGAAAATTGCAAAAGAAAAAAAATAAGGCCTCTGAAGGAGCAACGACTTGAAGATCATGCAAGAAGGTCCTCCAAAAGCACCCATGATAACAAAGAAAAGCAATGTTACCAGACCTACCTTGGCAAGTACAATATCGTGACAATTCCCTATGACTGAGATATCGTTTTAGAGAGAGTCTTATTAGAGAGTAATCCGACATGCAGTGTGCCTTTTCCTATGGTTCCTGTCGAGTTACATGCCACGACAATTGAAGTTGGAAATTTTGGACCAGTAGTGAACAACAATGCTGCGACAATGCCTATACCAAACCAAGGTAGGAACAAAACTCTAAACTAGCAATGCACTGACTCTTGTCACAATTTTCATATTTCGATGACACCATTTCTGCACCGTTGAAGTCCCCACCTCCGGCTGCACCATCAAAGTTAAAGTCAAAATGTAAAGCTTTTACATAAGAAGAGGCTGAGAAGGAGGGTGAGCCTTTTGAAGAGGTTGAGGAAACTGTAGTTCGTGACCCTGCACCAGCTTTACGACAGCAACCACCATGAGCTAAAAAACAAACCAAGCTAATGGCTTAAAGGAAACTCCTAATTCAAGGTGACGACCTCTATGATTAATTCATTTTTATTTTTTATTTATTTTTACTTATTTTGTATTGCATGTATTGAGGACAATGCTTCTCTCGAGTTTGGGGGTTTTGTTTTCTTGTCTCATTGTTATTTGCATTCATTTGTTATCTCAATTTAGTTTGCATATGTTACTTGCCATGTCGTTTACCTGATTAAACTGCCTAAACCTGTTGTGATATCCTATGATGAATTTTTGCCACTGCACTTACATGATAAAACCTTAGGTTTTAGGATTACCATGGAGAGTACTTGGAATTTTTATAGGATGCTGCATATTTTGACACTATTGTGACTTGTTGATTGAGTAAGACCTAGTGAACTTTAGGTTATTTAAAAATGGTTAAATTGTGCTAGAGGTGCCTAACTGGCTCTAGCCTAAAATAAAATTTGAATTAAGATAATTTCTTACTAGAGGTGCCTATCCGGCTCTAGTTGATTAAATTTAAAAATAACTTTCTTTGCTAGAGGTGCCTAAAACTGGCTCTAGCGGACTTAATTGCTCCGACAAATAAATCAATAAAACCTATTGTTCGCATGGAATCGTATTAGTTGACTTGTACACAACTCTACACACGCATTTTCACTAGCATTGTAGTTTGATTTTGAGTAATTCTCTATGCTATCCAAAGATCGAAAGGTAATCAACTTTTTTTGCGAGATTATGAGGGTTGAAGTTAGGTAAGAAGCATGTTTTTGGTGGTAAAGGCCTTAGCAGATAATTCTTAATGTTTTACATTGCTTGAGGACAAGAAATAGTTCAAGTTTGGGGGTGTGTGATGCGTGTAAAAGTACTTTATTTTCTACCCTTTTTACTCATATTATTATTAGACTTAAGCTCATTTCAATTACATTTTTAGGCATTCATGCATAGTTTCTAGGTTATCGAGCTTGGTGTCATATTTTGTTGATTTTTATGGATAAATCGCTGCTAATTTTCCTTATTTTGTGTATGATGAATTATCGTGGCAAGAAGGGACAAAAACTGAAGAAATTGCCGAAGCTGATTGTCGTGGCATATCTGGATAAATATAACATTATCTGTAGAATTATCTAGAACACAGAGGATAAATCCCATATTCAAAATTCAAATCTCAAATCAGTTAAAGATCAGATCCTTACGAATTTTATGCGCATTCAAACTATTCCTCTCATCTATTTGAGGGGATCTCATCAACAACAAAGGGAGAATGACTTTTGGAGAGATCAGATCGCAAGGATTTTCTCACGCACTCTTCTTCTTCATTTTTATTTTGTGCGATCCATGCCTGGGATTAATTTCTTTGTAATTTCTTTTTACCCAGCCATGAACTAAATTAAATTGGTTGGGGTTATTGGGTTTTGTGGTGTGATAAACAATTGGATGCTTTTAGGTTTTTGATTTCAATAAATTTTGATGTTTGTTCATTCTTGGGTGTTTAATTTTTATCTTAAGGGAAATAGAAAAGGATCTCGAGACTTATCCATTTATCTAAGCCCATGAGAGCTAGATTAAAGAAACGAGTGAACACGGTTCTCATTTGAACAAATCGTTGGTGGGAAATAATCCACCTTAGGAATAAAGATTGGATTTTAGTGGCTAAGAGAAGTGTAAGATCAGTTGTTGCTCCCCCGAGGTTAACGCAGGGATGTATCACCAAGGCATGTGCAAACTATCAGTTCTTCTATTAAGGATAACACGAAGACATTGAAGAACACTTCGCCAAACTTTAAAGGAGGAAACCCAGTTGCCACAACATTCATCCAGTCCTAGTTGCTGCGGTATATATTGTGACCTAGTTGCCACGACAATTTATCCAAACACATTTGTCACAACAATTGAATTGCCTCAGCAATCAATTGCCACGACAATCCATTCAGCAATTGGAGCACTACTCATAACCCAACCTACTCTCTTAATCGATTACACTACCCATTTATTTTACTTGCTTAGTTATTTTACTTGTTGTTTATCACTTCCAATATTATTCTTTTTCAGTGCAAGAAGCTAGAAATCAGAGTTTCACCAATCCTTGTGGAGACGATCTTTACTATAATATAACTTGCAACATGTTCACTTGCACCAATTGCGAAACACTTAAAACACACAACAAAGGGCATTTTGGTGGAATGAGAACTGCAAAAGTCCTCCAATCAAGATTTGATTGGCCGTCTTTGTTCAAAGATGCTCAAGAGTTTGCTCAATGTTGTAACAGAAGCCAATGAACTAGATCTATATCTAGAAGAAATGAGAAGCCGCACCAGCCAATAATGGAAACTGAGTTATTTGATGTCGGGGATTGGACTTCATGGGTCCTTTTCCTAATTCTTTTGGAAATCTATACATTTTGGTTCTAGTTGATTATGTTTCAAAGTGGATAGAAGCCGGTGCAGTGCCTAAAGATGATGAAAAGACAATCTTGAAGTTTTTTCACAAACATATACTTACTCGCTTTGGAACACCAAATGCATTGATCAGCGATCAGGGTAAACATTTCCACTGCAGCCAAGTGGTTGTTGCGTTGAAACGCTATGGAGTAAATCATAGATTGGCCACAACATATCATCCTTAGTCCAATAGACAGGCAGAGGTATCTAATCGAGCAATTAAAAAGGGTTGCATCGACAGACCTCCTTCGTGCCCATTCTCTTAGTTTTTATTTGTTTAAATGATGATATGGAGAAATGCTGATATTTTGTGGATGGACCCCAACCATGAATTAAACTTTTATAGTTGGTTGGGGGATGTTTGCTTTTAACGCTGGTTTTATGTTTGATTTTTAATAATTCAAATGCCTATCTGGCATGTACTTCAGTTTTCTAAATTTTTTCGTGCGACCATTGACATTGTTTGCTCATTACACCCTAATATCTTAATAGACTTGATGGGTAACGACTAGTTCCCAGATACTAAGGAGAGAAGCTTCGAAAGAAGATGTTCAAGTAGATGAGCTTACTTCTGAAGTGAATCTACCCCTTAGGAGTATATATTGGAACTTAATCAAATTAATTAATGAAAAACTTCACTATAGACGTGTAGGGGTTTAACATGGTTAATTTCGGGCTTTGCCATCGACAGAGGTAATGCCATCCTTCAATTGTAACACCTTTACCAGTATTTAATATCCAATACTAGTTAGAGTGTCACATAATGAATTGCTAGCAATCCATAATAGTCATTTATCTAAAAAAATCACCATTAATCCATTTGTCTATTTATCGCATAAGATCAGTTTTCAAATTTTTAATCGACCAAGAAAATTCTAATTTCAGCCAATAACTTAGCAGTTCATATTTATGAGCTAAAAGCAATATAACTGCCTAAAATTGCCTATATTAAAAATCTATTTGATTACTTTATTAATTCTTTTTCTAATAATTACTCGATTTTTATACTAGTAATTCATCTAACCATTTTCAATTCTAATATAACTACTCATCATTCATTATTAACATAAACTAGATTTTAAGTTATTACAAACCATATTTAATCTATTTTAAAACCAACTAATATTAACATACACATGCCATCTAGTAATATCAAAATACATCAAAAGATGTTATTACTGATACCGTAGTTATACTCTCTGTTGATAAGATGCCAATTGCTCCTTACTCTGATTCCTTCTTTTTACCTACGCGTGAAAATCAACACACGCTAATTATACACTTAGTGAGGCAATAATAAAATCCAGTGCAATACTACATACTTATAAATATAAAGATGTAACCATAATCATGCATCAATATCACTAGATATGTATTACCATCATGTTAATCATATATTAACATAATATAAACCAGATATAACTTTCTTACCAATATTCTTGCCATTTACTTTGAGAGTTCATAAACTCTTTTACCTGTTTATCATTTATTAATCAATAAACCATAGCCCAAATATAAGCCTATGAGGACCCTGGGTACACGAGTCAAATATGCACCGAAGTGCTAATACACATAAGGTCATGCCCACCAAAATAAAGATAAGGTCGTGCCCACCATATGCACTAAGCGTCCTTTATATACACTATAGTGCTAAACCGAGTATGTAGCGTGCTTCTGGACTCTATGGCAAGCCAACTATACCCTGTCCCTCAATGACATACTTGGGCATATATTCCATATTTATTTTATCCATGGCAATGTATATCAACATAATTTAACATTGGGCAGTTCATATTTATTTTATCCATGGCAATGTATATCAACATAATTTAACATTGGGCAGTTCATACCCGAAATAACATTCATAATATAACATCATATATAACTAGTGATCCATGCATTTATATTCAATTTTCGACATATTTAGAACATGTCAAATATATAATTAATGGCATAAGTATCATGCTAATTAAACAAGCTAGACTTATCGCAAGTCTTCCTAATATCCATGTATCATGTTATGTACGCATTTCACTCACCTTAACACTTTATATATGTCAAATTTTAAATCCTAACTAAGCTTTACTTTTGATCCTTTTCCTTTTCTTGGTTGCTAGCTCGATTCTGATTTTGATCACACATGTATATTTTAAGAAAATATATGTTATATCATACTAACATAGGTACGTAATAGGAAAAGAAATTCCTATAAATTCTTTCAAAGTTTATTAGATACTAATTCACTTCATACAATTCATACCAATCTCAAAACTTCAAATTTCTTTTCATATCCAAATAAAAGAATGATTCATAAATCATTCTAACAATTATTCAAGCATGATACCTCAATTTAACGAACTTCCACTTTAAACCCGTTAATTTACATACTATTCGATTTAATCCTTTAACCTTAACAAACTTCCAATTTGGTCCAAACAATATTCTAAAACTTGTAGAATCATCAACTCCACATATCTAACCTTAATAAAATTCTTCCATAATTTTCTCTAATCTCTTCACTTTAACCGAATATGAAAGGTCACTATAGACTTAATTTCCAACTTGATTCAAGCATGAATTAAACTTCAAAACATCATTTATAAGCATAATCAATCATTACCATATCAAAATCTAACATCCTCTTCATCCACTAATTTCAAGAACTCAAGATTTAAGCGTGGAAAGTATGAACAATTAATACCAAATGACAGAGAATTTCATGTAGATTAATTTCATGTTTCATACTTTCATCCAAAATTCTAGTAGATTGACTTGAAAAATAAAAAAAATGTCACATACCTTAGGTAGAGATTTCGGCACTTTGGAGAAACTATGAAGAAAAGTCTTGAATTTTCTCTTTATTCAATTTAGACCATGTCACCTATTTATAAAAATTTCAAATAAAAATCTCCTTAATAGTCAAATGACTATTTTACCCTTGATATCCAATGCCTCTCATATTGCCACATTTTAATTTATTCATCCAACGGTAAAAAATAAACCATCAAGTTAGTAGTTACCAATTTTGCCCTTGTAATTTTATAAAATTGCAATCTTGCCATTTTTATCCAACGGCTCATATTTAGCATGGAAAATCTAATTTAATATAATGGTCCATATTAAATTCTTCTAAAATAAGGCATGGGAAAGATATTTTTAAACTTGCCTTATCTTTTAACAAAATATCTCAATTATTCAATTCGATCTGATTATTTGAATTCTTATCGAACTTTAACTCTTTATAGATTTTAACACAAATTTTGTACAAAAAACATGAGTAATGCGAAAACGTCATTCTTGGGGGTAAACTATTCATTTACGAGACTAAAATACATAAATTTTGAAAATTACAATTTAGTCCCTAAACTTTTCGTAAGTTTATTTTAGTCCTCAAACTTTCATTTTATTCATTTTGGTCACTAACCAAAATTTTGAGGTATTACATGAATCTACTTGGCAATAATTCCAAGGTAAGACGTTATTAAAGGCTGGCATGAATAGCATGAAAACCAGGCATCCCTTGCCGACGTTCATCACTCATTGAAAACTCTTCTTGCCAACGTTGTTTTATTTTCATTGCATTTTTTAAGTCACCTTTTTAAAACAAACTTCAAATCAATCCAAAAATTTCCCTTGACAAGTAAACAGTTAAAACAGACAAACTCTTGGTCAATCTCTATTGATTCGATACTAAGCTTACCGTTGTATTACTTGTTGACCGTGTATACTTGTACGCAAAAGACTCAATCTTGGCACTATTTTAACGTATTTTCACTACAATTTTCATTCTTTTGCCAAGCGTTACCATAGTCGATAAGCTTTTTGCGCCGTTGTCAGGGATTGCGATGGGATTTATTATTTTAATTTTTACTTTTTTTTTTACTTTTTGTTTGTTGTATTTTTTTCTTTGTTTTGATCGGTGTATGACCATAAACCGCCCTATGGTGGAAGATTGGCCATATGATCTAGAAATCGGAAGAAACCTACGAAGGTTAAAGAAAAAAGTTCGAGAGATGGCTCAGTAATGCAATGGTGGAATGATGCAACTGTCCAGAGTTTGGCAACATCTATGAGAAACTTGGAGGTACAGATTGGACACATTGCCACTGCACTCAACAATAGACCCCAAGGAGCTTCGCCAAGTGCTACAGAGGATGCCAAGCAAAACCGCAATGAACAATGCGAAGTTATAACTCTTCGGAGTGGCAAACAATGTGAGGCTAAGACACATGCCAATTAGCCAATAAGTTGCCAGGAGATAGAACCAGTAGATGAACCAAGAGAAGCATAAAAGAAAGAAGAGAAAATAAGCAATGCCAAACCTCAGTCTGATGCTAGACCGCAGTCTCATGTCAGACCTCAGTCGGATGCCAACAAAACCTTGGCAAAGTCGGCGGAGCCAGCATATGCTTATTCACCTCCACCATTTCCACAAAGACTACAAAAGCACATGCAGGACCAACAATTTAAGCGCTTCTTGGAAGTCTTTAAACAATTGTAGATCAACTTAACATTAGTGGAAGATCTCGAGTAGATAACTAATTAAGTTAAATTCATGAAAGATATATTGTCCAAAAAGAGGAAACTAGGTGATACTCAATCGGTTTCTACCAAAGTTGAAAGATCTGAGAAGTTTTACTATTCCCTATACCATTGGCAACAGATTTATGGGTAAGGCACTGTGTGACTTAGGATCCAGCATCAATTTGATGCCAATGTCTATTTTCAAAAAGCTCGGCATTGAAGCAAGGCCTACCATGGTAACACTTCAATTGGCAGATCAATCTTTTGCACATCCTAGGAATAAGATTGAGGATGTGTTGGTAAAGGTAGACAAATTCATATTCCCAGCTGATTTTATAATTTTAGATTATGAGGCAGATGTTAATGTCCTAGTTATATTGGATAGACCATTCCTTGCCACAGGTAGAGCTTTGATTGATGTTCATAAAGGTGAATTATCATTTTAGATCAACATGTTACATTTAATGTGTTTCAAGCTCTTAAATGTGTAGATGAATCTAAGGAATGCCAAGCTGATGAAATGATGGAGTCTATTTTTAAGGTGAACATGGCACAACTGTGCCAAGACTCAGATGATGATGCTAGCAAACGAGACAGTGAAGAAGAGACAAGTGAGGACACTGAAGGAAAAACTTTATAAGAGGTAAGCTATTTCAGACAACTAGAGCCACTAGAGTTGGCTGGTAGAGAGATCGTGCAACCTAAACCATCCATTGACGAGCCACCCAAATTGGAACTAAAATCGTTGCCAGACCACCTCCAGTATTCTTACTTAGGTAAACACTCAACTTTGCCAGTGATCATTGCTGCTGATCTAACTAATGATCAGGAGGAAAGAATACTAGAAATTTTAAGCAATTACAAGCAAGCATTGGGATGGACCTTGGCTGATATCCGAGGAATAAGCCCAACCATTTGCATGCACAAAATAATTATGGAAGAATATCATGGCAAAACAATAGAGGGCCAGAGAAGATTAAACCTGAGCATGAAAGAGGTTGTAAAAAAGAAATAATCAAGTGGCTAGATGTCGTGATAATCTATCCCATTTCTGATAGCTCGTGGGTCAGCCCAGTGCAATGTATTCCAAAGAAAGGTGGTATGAATGTGGTTCAAAATAGCAACAATGAGTTAATTCCTTCCAGGACTGTTACTGGATGGAGAGTGTGCATGGATTATAAGAAGCTGAAAAATGCCACCAAGAAAGATCACTTTCCATTGCCCTTCATTGATCAAATGTTGGACAGACTGGAAGGTTGTAACACCCCCTACCCAGCTTAGGAGTAAACCAGCTCGAGAGCGTTACGGGAAACACTGGAAACACGAATCGTTTAAAATTTTTGAGAACCCATCACTAATCGATGAGTTGAGCAGCAAGCAAGGAACTTAACAATCATATTCAATTATACAAGTATTCAAATAACACTTTTAACTAGAACCTAATCTTTTCAGTCTAATATCACATATGTGTACGCACCTTGACCATTCCATTCACATGAACTTTAATTCGAATTAATAAGCATAGGCATATGTAGATACATTCGAACCATGATTCAAGAAGCATTTAGTGTGTCATTCTATATACACTCGGCAATATGCTAGATCATGTTTATCATAGATTACTCATATCGTTCATGAAGCTAGATTAGGTACATTTCCATTCAGTTTCGTATACATATGCGTAGCAAGATATAACAACCAAGTTAGATAACATTGAAAGCCAAAATATATACATATGTACGAATTTTCAACGTAGCAAGATGCATGATCTAGCCTTAGCTATATACAAACCTAGGTGCCACCAACTAGGAGTATTACAAAACAAGTATAGATCCATACTCTAGCTTGGCTTGTGCTTTGCTTTAGGCTCAAGAAATAAGCTTCAAAATTGGGAGATTGCTTTGAATCCCTTATCCTATAGGTTGGGAAGAATGGAAAACAAGAGTGATAAGTACAAGATGTACTTAGTGAGGTAGCAATCTAAATTTAACCAATTATTAGAACAAGTTTCATTTAGTCAAATAATTTTATTCAAGAACAGTAGCATTCAAATTGAGTATGACATCCTATAGCCAAGTATTTAAATAACATTGAGTAATATACATATCATAATTTGGAAGCCAACAAGCAAGAAATCTAGTAACAACCAAGTTTGATCATGACATACTTCATGGTGTCTTTCGAATAGTATGACAAGCAATAGACATGGATCATAGTTCAAGCTTTAACACACTTCAATTCAATCAATAACATATTCAAGCAATATTCATACTTCTCAAGTCAAGTATAACCACATTTCATTTCAAAGCTTGTCTTTCAAGTAACAATTACAAGTAGTACTTTTATGCAAGATAATTCAAGTGTAAACATTAACCATTTTGAGTTTTGCATTTCAAGCAACAAGTAAATTCCATGGTAACATTCTTAATTGTTATCACTTTTAACTCAATCCTTGGTATATAGTTTTCTAGGTAACAAGTAACCAACCAAACTGTCGCCAAATAACAAGTTACTGGTTATTACCATCTTACTGTCACCAAAGACTGTTCACACGTCCCTCATATTTTCTCCATTTATGGGCCTTAGCCCTAGACCGTAGTCCACCCAACACAAAAGAGCTTTAGACTTTATGGCATGCCATCCTACCTATGACCACTAACAACCAAGGCTTTGTTCAATTATGAATCACTTATTCAAGTATTACATGTTCAAGCCAAGCAATAGCTTATTCAAGGATCAATTCGAGTGATACATTGCAAGATCATGCTTATATATATAGCCCTTAGGCCATTTGAGCCTTAGCTCACCACTTCATGTATTTTCTTATGATATTCATGTAGTATTCTCATGCATTCGATTAAAGCATATAACCATATCACCATATCACATTTACAAGCATTATTGATATCACATAGCACATACTAGTCATTCTTCCCATTCATCAAGATCAAAAATGCTAGCAAGGCAAGAAATTTATACATGTATATTTGGTTAGGACCTAAGTCCTAACCCTAATTTTTTTGCTACACTCATAATACTCCAAGCTAGCATAGTCTCGAAAGACTATCCCATTTTGTTTAGCTTTCGAATGCTCCTCCTTAGACCCTTCTCCAATGTCCTCTTCTCGTTCTAACATTTCATACAATTAAATCAAGGTCAAGACAAGGTACATTCGTTTAACTTCAAAACAGGGCAACAATACACATAATTCATTCATCCAAACTGTCCTAGGCTGTCATACAAGCACACACATATTTATACAAGGTAGCATTCAAACTGCTTGAAACTGTATACAAAACAATACACAAAACTACATTTAGAGCTAATAAAAAATGCACAGTTTTACTCATATTTTTACAAGTCATCACTACCATGCTTCAACATGTTCATAGGTTTAATTTTGGGCAGTTTTCTATGCATTACAACAGCACATAGGTTCATTCGAATTACATTAAAAAAGGGCAGTAGGTGGATTACTTCTAATCCTAATTTATTCATTTAAAGCTAGTAACATGATAACACATATACATATTTTAACATTATCAAAACGCCTAAACTGCTACTGCCTGGTAGACTGTGCATTACTCGCTTAAAATCTCATATCATTCATTTCGTACGTCAGAATTTTGAACCGTTTACACTGTTGGAAAGCTAACTTAATTACCTTTCTAACCATATATGCCTTGCATTTTTATTCCTTATGAATTAATACAGTTTTTAATCTAAAGAAGCGCCAATTTACGCCACTGGGCAGTTTGCACTGTCCTTAGAGATTCATCTCTATAAACTGTTTTACAGTTAGGAATTCAATCCTGTTTGTTTCAAATGAAACTAGACATACACAGAGTTATTCTCATCTAAGACTTTCTCCCTAATTCAACTTATAGAATTTCTTATGATTTTTTTCAAACTTACTACTGTGTACTACTTCCTAGACAGATTTCACTAAGCTAAAATCTAGATTCTTTAATCAACATAAATTCCTAATAGTAATAAGAACCGTACATCCTTTTGATATAAGCAAGAAATCCTTACATATTTCTTTTCTTAAAACGAGCTGGAACATAAAATTGATTTAACCAAGACTGATTGTACTATAAGTTATCCTTGAGGATTCATCCTACAATGACCAATATTTGTGTTCCCTCTAATTCACATATATGCTCACTTCATCATAGTAACAATTCAGATAACTACTAATTCAAGAATGCATTTTAACAATTAATTTAGTTTCCAGTTTACTCTAACTGTCCAGCAACAATCTACATACATTTATCATCAATTAATCTCAAGAATACTTACACATATATATTAGACACAAACCATCCATTTTAACCGAACCATGCATGGTATAGTTATAGTTTAATTTACATTTCCAGCTTAGTACCCCAATTCACATAGCATGAATGGTCATTCAATCTATCTAATATAAGGGAAAAGTAAGAGAGTTAACCCATTGCCTTTCCTTTTTGAAGAAACGGTTGATTCTATCTCAAACGAGTCCAAAACCAAGCTCTAAGCTAAGTTTCCATGGCTGCCTGACTCATCTCTCTCTCTCTACAGTTCGGTAAGCTCTCAAGGGGAAGAGGATGGTGCTTTGGATAATGGAAATCCAAATGACCGACCCCTCTCTACTAGGATACACCAAGAAACGCCATGTGTACTAGCCCCAAACTTCTATTTGTTTAACATGAAATTCTTACATTCTTATAGTTTCCATTTTGGCCCCTTTTTTAATTGGTCACCCGATTAGATAACAATTCAAGTTAGTCACCATAATTCAAGTGTCCTCCTTTTAATTGTCACAGTTAGCTCTCTAAACTTTCATTCGATTAGGGCATGGTTTAAACAGACAATAATTTTAATAGTAGTAACATCTTTTAGACCCAGTTTAGGGGTGGTACAATTCCCTCCCCCTTAAAATAAATTCGTCCTCGAATTTACCTGAATTAAATAGGTGAAGGTATTGTTTCCTCATGACTACCTCTGATTCCCACGTCGCTTCTTCTATCTTATGGTTTCTCCATAACATCTTCACTAGAGGAACGATTTTGTTTCGAAGCTTTCTAACTTCACGATCTAGAATCTGGACTGGCTTTTCTTTGTATGACAAGTTAGGGTTCTATTCAACTTCTTCAGGTTCTAATACGTGAGATGGATCAGATCTGCATCTTCTTAGCATAGATTCGTGAAACACATTATGGATCTTATCAAACTCACTAGGAAGAGCTAAAGGATAGGCCACTGGCCTTATCCTTTCAATGATCTCAAAAGGTCTGATAAACCGGGGGCTGAGCTTCCCCTTTCTTCCAAACCTGAAGACCTTCTTCCATGGAGATACTTTAAGGAAGACCTTGTCTCCTACATTATACTGAATGTCTCTCCTTTTTAAGTCTGCATAGGCTTTCTGCCTATCAAAAGCTGCCTTCAATTAGCTATGAATGACATGCACTTGCTCTTTAGTTTCTATGAGAAATTGAGATCCCAAAACCTTATTTTCTCCCAATTCAGACCAACATAAGGGAGTCCTACATTTCCTCCCATATAAAGCTTCAAATGGTGCCGTCTGAATAGATGCCTGGTAGTTATTATTGTAAGCAAACTCTATTAGGGGTAGAGATGTTTCCCAGTTCTTTCCAAAGTCTATTACACATGCACGCAACATATCTTTGAGTACTTGAATTATCCTTTCTGATTGTCCGTCAGATTGAGGATGAAAAGTTGTGCTAAGATGCACTTTAGACCCTAAAGCCTTTTGCAAGGATTTCCAAAAATGAGAAACAAATCTGAGGTCTCGATTAGAGATTATAGCTATAGGTACACCATGCAACCGAATCATTTCACGAATATATAGCTCGACCAAGGCATCTAAGCTCATGTTCATTCGAACATGGATGAAGTGTGCAGATTTGAGAATCTATCAACGATCACCCACACAACATCGTTCTTTCTTGAGGTTGAAGGAAGACCAGTAACAAAATCCATAGTTATACGATCCCATTTCCATTGAGGAAATTCGTTAGGTTGAAGTAATCCCGTAGGAGCTCTGTGCTCGTCTTTAACCCTTTGACAAGTCAGACACTTTGATACAAAGTTTGTAATAGCTGACTTCATGTCTGGCCACCAATACAATGGTTTTAGGTCTTTATACATTTTGACTGATCCCAGATATATCGAGAAACAACTTTGATGAGCTTCTTGTAATATCTCTTTCTTGAGTTCTTCATTATCGGGAACACATACTCTATCCTTAAAATAGAGAAGTCCATTCGGCTTAATTGAGAATTCAAGATTAGGTTCTGAATCTAGCTTTAACATGATCTTCTAAAGATCTAGATCAGTTTGCTGGAGATCCTTGAGTCTCGAGATTAGACTAGATTGAACTTGGAGTTCATATAGGAATTTTTGTCCTTTGTATAAAAGGAAATGAGCATTGATTGTCAATGAAGCTACGAAAGAATTCACAAGGTTACTTATACGAGTTAGGAATGGATTGTTTCAAGATAACGTCTAATATTTAGAATCGAGGGTTTACCCGAGTATGGTCTGTAACTAAGGGCATCAACAACTACATTTGCTTTCCTCGGATGGTAGTCTATGACCAAACCGTAATCTTTAAGCAATTCTAGCCATCTTCTTTGCCTTAGATTCAAGTCCTTTTGAGTTAGGAGGTACTTGAGACTTTTATGATCCGTATACAAGTTGCATTTCTCTCTATACAATAATGTCTCTAGATTTTGAGTGCAAACACAATGGCTGCCAATTCTAGATCGTGTGTAGGGTAGTTTGATTCATGTAGCTTTAACTGACGTGAGGCATAAGCTACCGCATTCTCGTCTTGCATTAGGACACAACCTAGCCCCAAATAAGATACATCACTATAGACGGTGAACTCTTTTCCCGATTCTGGTTGGATAAGAACCAGAGCATGAGTAAGGGCTTGTTTAAGTTGGTCAAAGCTTCATTTCTGGTTCTCCGACCAAACAAATGGTTCATCTTTGTAAAGTAGCTTGGTCAAGGGTGCGGCTATAGAGGAAAATCCTTTGACAAATCATCGATAGTACCCAGCTAAACCGAGAAAGCTTCTGACCTTACCCACATTTCACAGAGGTCTCCAATCTAGAATAGACTAAATCTTCTTTGGATCTACTTTGATCTCTTCTGCCGAGATAACATATCTAAGAAACGACACTTTCGATAGCCAAAATTCGTATTTGGTAAACTTTGCAAACAATTGATGTTCTCAGAGGGTTTGTAACATGATTCGAAGGTGTTTAGCATGTTCTTTCTTGTTCCGAGAATACACCAATATGTCATCAATAAAAACAACCACGAACTTATCGAGGTAAGGCTTGAATATTCGATTCATGAGATCCATGAATGCAGCCAGAGCATTCGTTAACCCGAATGTCATTACAAGGAATTTGTAATGTCCATAATGAGTATGAAGGCTGTCTTGGGTACATCTTCTTCTTTTACCCTTATTTGATAGTATCCTGATCGAAGATCGATATTTGAAAACACCGTAGTGTCTTTGAGTTGATCGAAAAGATCTTCAATCCTTGGTAGAGGATATCTATTCTTGATGGTAAGTTTGTTCAATTGTCTGTAATCAATACAGAGTCTCATAGTCCCGTCTTTCTTCTTCACAAACAAAACTGGAGCACCCTAGGAAGACGAACTGGGTCTAATGAAACCCTTGTCTTGTAACTCTTGAAGTTGTTTCTTGAGTTCCTTTAAGTTAATTGGTGCCATTCGATAGGGTATGATGGACACCGGATTTGTTCCAGGCTGAACATCAATCATGAACTCTACTTCTCTGGTTGGAGGGAGACCAGGGAGTTCTTTGGGAAAACATCAAGAAATTCATATACAATTGGCATGTTTGGTAGACCAAAATCAGTTTCATCTTGTATAACCATGGCAGCAAAGATTGAGGTAGGTTTCTTATCAATAAGATGGATGGATTCCTTTCCTAAACCTCAGAGATAAAGTCTCATATTTTGGCAATCTACGCAGGCTTTGTGTTTCCCTAACCAGTTTTGTCCCAATACTAGATCAAATTCACAAGATGGTAGTATGTAAAGATCAACAAGAAAGGGTATGTTTCGAATGTACAAGGGACAATCTTTACAAATGAAGTTTATGGTTGTAATTCCCCCTATAGGGTTCAAAACTACTAGACCTTGGTTTACAGTTTCAGGCTTCAAATTTAATTTCACAATCAAGGATGAACAAATAAAGAAGTGTGTAGATCTCGAGTCTATTAAAGAATAAATATGACTTGTATTTAACTCAATGGTACCTACTATGACATCGGGTGATTCTTCATTTTTGCCTCGGTTGCAATAACTCGGTTCACTAAGCTTTGGAAGTTAGTGATACCCAGGGCAGTAAATATGGGACTTAATTCGTCATTGAGTCTGTCAATAAACATTTTACACTTGTCTGCATCTGTCTTGATATACTCCGACTTGTACTTGTAGTATTTGCAAAAGTCGCTCACATACTATTCAATAGGTCAGCCACCTTGCTTCAAGTACAAGAAATGCTTCCGTCGCTCGGCTAAGTACTGTTCACTGATATACTTCTTCTTGAATTCTTCGTGAAAGAATTTCCAAGTAACAGCGTCAGAAGGAGCAGTCAGGGTTGTAGTTTCCCACCAGCTCAAAGCTTCGTCTGCTAATAGGGCTATGGCACATCCAAGTTTATGCTCATCAGAACAAGGTAATTGCTTGGTCAAGAATCGAGTAGTAGCCTCTAGCCAATACTCAGCTACTTCAGGGTTGGCTTTATCAGTACTAGTGAATGTATAAGCTCGGTGTTGAGCCAGCTTATCAATTGGAGCTTGTTTGGCACAGCGGCAGGAGGTGGAACAGGATGATCCCATTTCAAAGTTGTTACTAGCTGATCGAACATCTCCTTCATGCTAAGGAGACATTCTCGTTGCACAAGATTTATAGCAGGGGCTTCCTGTTGAGGAGCAGCTTGTTCTCGAGGTTCAGCCTGTTGTGGAGGATTTTGCTCAATCCTCGCACTATCTCCTTTATTCGAGGAGCCTTCAGGACTTTCGTCATCCCAAGCAAGCCTTGTTTCAGACATTCTATGTTTAGATAGAACAAGAAGGAGTTCAATTGAGCAAGAACACAAGCCTTTACAATACATTGTCTCCTAGGTGGCACAAGTATTCCTATATGATGCAATAAGGCCCAGTTTAGTCCTAGAATCGACTAAAAAGCTCTGATGCCAATAAAATGTAACACCCCCTACCCGGCTTAGGAGTAAACCAACTTGGGAACATTACGGGAAACACGAATCGTTTAAATTTTTTGAGAACTCATCACTAATCGATGAGTTGAGCAGCTAGCAAGGAACTTAACAATCATATTCAATCATACAAGCATTCAAATAGCACTTTTAAGTAGAACCTAATCTTTTCAGTCTAATATCACATATGTGTACGCAGCTTGACCATTCCATTCACATGAACTTTAATTCGAATTACTAAGTATAGGCATATGTGCATACATTCGAACCATGATTCAAGAAGCATTTAATGTGTCATTCTTTATACATTCGGCAATATGCTAGATCATGTTTATCATGGATTACTCATATAGTTCATGAAGCTAGATTAGGTACATTTCCATTCAGTTTCATATACATATGCGCAGCAAGATATAACAACCAAGTTTGATAACATTGAAAGCCAAAATATATACATATGTATGAACTTTCAAAGTAGCAAGATGCATGATCTAGCCTTAGCTATATACAAACCTAGGTGCCGCCAACTAGGATTATTACAAAACAAGTATAGATCCATAATCTATCTTGGCTTGTGCTTTGCTTCAGGCTCAAGAAAGAAGCTTCAAAATTGAGAGATTGCTTCGAATCCCTTATCCTATAGGTTGGGAAGAATGGAAAACAAGAGTGATAAGTACAAGATGTACTTAGTGAGGTAGCAATCTAAATTTAACCAATTATTAGAACAAGTTTTATTTAGTCAAATAATTTTATTCAAGAATAGTAGCATTCGAATTGAGCATGGCATCCTATAGCCAAGTATTTAAATAACATTGAGTAATATACATATCCTAATTCGGAAGCCAACAAGCAAGAAATCTATTAACAACCAAGTTTGATCATGACGTACTTCATGGTGTCTTTCAAATAGTATGACAAGCAATAGACATGGATCATAGTTCAAGCTTTAACACACTTCAATTCAATCAATAACATATTCAAGCAATATTTATACTTCTGAAGTCAAGTATAACCACATTTCATTTCAAAGCTTGTCTTTCAAGTAACAGTTACAAGTAGTACTTTTATGCAAGACAATTCAGGTGTAAACATTAACCATTTCGAGTTTTGCATTTCAAGCAACAAGTAAATTCCTTGGTAACATTCTTAATTGTTATCTCTTTTAACTCAATCCTTGGTATATAGTTGTCTATGTAACGAGTCACCGACCAAACTGTCGCCAAATAAAATGTTATTGGTCATTACCCTCCTACTATTGCCAAAGACCATTCACACGTCCCTCCTACTGTCGCCATTTACGGGCCTTAGCCCTGGACCGTAATCCACCCTGCACAAAAGAGCTCTAGACTCTATGGCATGCCATCCTACCTATAACCACTAACAACCAAGTCCTTGTTCAATTATGAATCACTTATTCAAGTGTTACATGTTCAAGTCAAGCAATAGCTTATTCAAGGATCAGTTCGAGTGATACATTGCAAGATCATGCTTATATATATAGCCCTTAGGCCATTTGAGCCTTAGCTCACCACTTCATGTATTTTCTTATGATATTCATGTAGTATTTTCATGCATTCGATTAAAGCATTTATTCATATTACCATATCACATTTACAAGCATCATTGATATCACATAGCACATACTAGTCATTCTTACCATTCATCAAGATCAAAAATGCTAGCAAGGCAAGAAATTTAGACATGTATATTTGGTTAGGACCTAAGTCCTAACCCTGTTTTTTTGCTACACTCACAATACTTGTAATACCTTAAAATTTTGGTTAGTGACCAAAATGTAAGGCTTGAAAAGTTGGTGACCAAAATGTAAAAAATTAAAAGTTTGGTGCCAAAGTGTAAATTTCAAAAAGTTCAGGGACTAAATTTTAATTTCCAAAAGTTATGTAAGTTAGTCCCGTAAATGAATAGTTCACCCCCAAGAGTGGCATTTTCGTGTTACCCAGATTTTTGATACGGGGTTTATATTAAGAGCTATAAAGTTTTGAAGTTCGGGAAAAATTTGGATAATCAGATTTAATCGAAGAAATAAGAAATCTTTTATGAGTTATTTTAGGAGATATTTTATTAAAAAATGCAAGGATAGAATGGTCATTTCTATGTCTTATTTTAATAAAAATTAATATGGACCATTGGATCAAATGTTACTTTTCCATGTTTAATCTTAGCCATTGGATGAAAAATGGCAAGATGGTAATTTTTGATGATGGCAAGGGCAAAGTTGGTAATCACTAACTCCTTGGATTGTTTTGGGCCCTTGGATTGGTAGGTAGACATGTGGTTTAATATGGATCTTTGGATTGCAATGGTAAAAAGGTCATTAGACTTTAAAAATGAATTTTAATTCATTTTTATATATTAAGTACAAGTGGCTAAATTGGAAAGAAAAGAAATTTCAAGATTTCTCCCCCAATTTCAGCCAAGTTTCGAACACCCCAAGGTAAGGAAGAAAAAATTTTCTTCTTGATTTTCAAGCTTATTTAGTTGGAATTTTGATGAAGGCATGAAACATGAAATTAATCTACATGAAATTCTCTATCTTTTGGTACCAATTGTTCATGTTTTCCTTGCTTAGAACCTTGGTTTTGTGACTTTGAAGGATAAAGGGGATGTTGTTTTAGGATGAAGTAGGGTTAGTTTTTAATGAATATGATGTTGTAGAATCATATTAAAGCTTGTATGATGATTGAAACTACATGGAAATGGCTAAACCCTAAATTGTTCAAAGTTAGGGTTTTAGTAGAAAAGTTGAAGTTGGATTTATTTTGAGTTAGGAATGATTGTGAAGCTTGGAAATGATGTCTAAGTGTTAAGTGGACCAATTTGGAAACTTGGAAAAGTATAAGGGTGATTTCGGCATTTTGATAGAATTAGGGGAAAGTATGGAAAATTTTCCATAAATTGGGAAATGTTGAAATTATGATTTTACAAGCTTGAAAATGTCATTTGGACTATTTTGGAAGTTTGTAAAATATAGGGACCAATTTAGACATTTTGAAAAGATTGGGGACCAATTCAGCAATTTGGAAGAAATTAAGAACTTAAGTGAAAATTTATTTTTATGGAAGCATTATGCTGGAATAAATATTAGAATGAGTTATAAATCATTCTTTGAGTAAAGGTTGGAAGAAATACGAAGTATTGTGGATGGAATGACCTATGTCATGAAACTAATATTTGGAAAATATTAGGGTGTTTATAGGAAAATTATTCCTATATTGTTTATGTGTTAGTAAGATACTAACATATAATTTGGAATGTACTTATGGTATTTTAATACACTTGTAGACTGTGAACAAAATCAAGATCGAGTTAGCAATTGAGAAAAAGGAACGAGATCAAAGTTGAACTTAGTGAGGCTAGTGAATATTGACAGAGCATAATGTGTCAAGGTGAGTGCATTTTTATGCATGGATAATACTATGATTATCATTTGGAAGACTTGTGATAAGTCTACCTTATTAATAATTACTTGATAATTATATGTTTATATCATGAACTTATATTTGACATATTGAAAATTGTCAAAGGAAGAACTATGATGCATTTGATCACTAAATATACCAGGTATGCATGGTTATGTTATATTTAGGGTATGAATTGTCCAGTTTTTAATTATATTTCCATGGATGAATTGAATATGGAATTGGTAAGTATGCCCAAATAATTATTGAGGTATAGAATATAGTTGGCATGCCATAGAGTCCATCGGTTTAGCACTTCGGTGCGGTTTATTAACATTTAGGTGTGGTTCTTTAGCACTTATGTGCGGTCTCTTAGCACTTCGGTGTGGTTTATTAGCACTTTGGTGCGGTTTTGACTCGTGTACTCAAGTCCTCAAAACTATGTTGGGCAATAATTTATTTGATAATAAATGATGAATAAATTAGAGAGTAAGTGAACTCTCAGAAAATGATAATAAATGATGAATAAATTAAGGAGTAAGTGAACTCTCGGAAAATGATAATAAATGGTGAATAAATTAAAGAGTAAATGAACTCTCAGAAAATGATAATAAATGGTGAATAAGTTAGAGAGTAAGTGAACTCTCAGATAATAAATTGTAAATAATTCAGAAAGTAGGTAAATTCTCGGATAATGGCAAGGAAAATAATAGGATTTATGAATCAAGATTATATTATGTTAATATTTGATTAACATAAGGGAAATAAAGGAATAGTGATCAAACTACATGATTATTATATTATTTATATAATTCAAGAATGTTGATTTATATGAAATAATTATAATGCCTCACTAAGTATATACTTAGCGTGTGATGGTTTTTCACGCGTAGGTAGAAAACCCTGTTCGGAGTAAAGAGTTAGGTATCACTATCAAAGGGGATATATGTGGTATCGGTAATTACATATTTGATGTATTTTGATATTTCTATTTGGCATGTATAAATAAAAAGTATCTCCTTTCAAACTAGTCTATATATGGATTGTAATAATAATATCTAGATAAGTGGTTAGTATATGATATTGAGTTTTATTTAAATGATTCTAGTTTAAAGAAATTGCTAGTAACGAAAATCAGGTAAGATTATAATAATGAAATTTTAGAGTAATCAAAATAATTTTTATTTTAGGCAGTTTTGTTAATTGTATAGTATAGTTAAAAAATTCCAAGTTTCTGCCTGAAATCGAGGTCTATCCGATGGATTAAAAATTGGAAATAAATTTTACGCGATTAAAAAGGAAAAATTTTAAATCGTCATTTTTGACTTGTTCGGATAGCATAAAATATGGTTTAACATCATGTGACACTCTATACTAGTATTGGGTAATAAATACTGATAAGGGTGTTACATTTATTGGTATCAGAGCTACAGGTTTAGCTGGTTCTGGATAGTAAATGAGAGTTTGTAGAAAGTCAGAGTTATATACATGCCACTAGAATATCTAAAAATTTCTGATATTGTGTAGGATTATGATGATGCATGATGTTGATTAGATTACTCCTTACTTATTTTAGATAAACGTGACATGAACAGATGTCGGGTTATCGAGAATCTGACAATTTCATTGAGCAAGATGTGCCTGCTCGAAGCGGAAGTAATGAGGTGAATTAGAATCCACCTCAGGTTTAGCAAAATGTAGAGCAACAAGCTCAGGAACAAAGAAATATGACGGTATAAGATCAAGGCTTATTTCTGTAGTCTTTGAAGGCAATCCTAAATCGGCAGGCACCAGTATCAGTCCCAAAGAAATTAAGGAAAATTTGGGCAACAGAATTCTGGGGTGATACTGATGCAGATCCTATTGTTGCCAATTATTGGTTAAATGATGTAAAGATCATATTAAATAGGATTCCTTATGATAATCAAGGAAAATTAGAAGGAGTAGTATCCCTATTGATGGAACAAGCCAGAGTATGGTAGAACGTGATAACTACACAAGTACCTCTAGAACCGATTACTTGGGAATTCTTTCTACAAGAATTGAAGGAAAAATATATTGGAGAAAGTTGACCTTGAGGAAAAAAGTGAGAAGTAGATTCAGACCAAAAAAAGGTCTAGAGGTTCATTTGCTGCATCATCATTTAAACGCAGTAAAGGAATACCACAACAGTATCCTGCAACATCAACCTTTTCAGTTAAGAAGGGGTATGTAGGAGGAAAATCGAAGCAATCCCAGACGAGTACTACGGGTACTTGAGACTCTGGAATTTGCCCTATTACAGAATATAAGCATTGTGGCAAAAGGCATACTGGTCAGTGTTGGTTGACTGGGGCATGTTTCTATTGTAGGCAAGCTGGTCATATCAAGAAGCATTGTCCAGAACTTCACCCAAATCAGCCTATTGCAGCACATCAGGCTGGTAAAGGAAATAATGGTAGTAACCCGAGAACATTTGCATTTACGCCTAATCGAGAGAGCAATGCTACAACTCGGGTATACCACATCAAAACTGTTGAGGATTAGGATGATGTAGAGATCGTAAGGTGTATGATCAAACTTTTTGGTTGACCTATCTTTGCATTGATTGATCTAGGCTTTACTCATTCTTACATTAGTTCTAAAATAATATTCGAAAGAAATATCCCAATAGAACCAAATTCGAATAAAATAGTTACCGTCAATCTAATAGGACAAAGTGCCAAAGTGAGTCGAATATGGAAGAAATGTCCTCTAAAGATTCAAATAGTAGAATTTCTTTCTGGTTTTATGGAAAATATAAAAGGGTTAATCTTGAAGAAGCCAGGCGGTTCAAAGATGGTATTTGTAGGTGAAAGACCGGATAATCTGAACAATGTGATTAGTGCTTAGAAACAAAAATAAATCTGGAAAATGTACCAATGGTATAAGAATTTCTAGATGTTTTTCGGATGAATTATCGGGATTACATCCCGATTGAGAGGAATAATTCGGTATTAATGTGCTTCCTGGAATAGCACAAATATCGATAGCACCTTATAGGATAAATCCTATAGAGCTTAGAGAATTGAAAGCTCAGTTACAAGAATTATTAGGCTGAGGTTTTATACGGCTTAGTATATCACGTTGGGGAGCCTCAGTCCTATTTATATAGAAGAAGGACAGATCAATAAGATAATGCGTAGACTATCGTTAACTTAATGAAGTGACGATCAGGAATAAGTATCTTTTACCGAGGATTGATGATCTCTTTGATCAACTAAAGGGAGCAACGGTGTTCTCTAAGATTGATCTTCGATCGGAGTATCATCAATTAAAAATTAAGGAGAAGAATATCCCAAAGATAACTTTAAGAACCAGATATGGGCATTACGAGTTTGTAGTAATGCCATTTGGACTTAAAATGCACCAACGACATTTATGGATTTAATGAATCGAATTGCGGTAGTATTTATTGATGACATATTGGTTTATTCTAAAACCAAGGAGGAGCACGATACTCATCTTCGAGTAGTTCTCTAGATCTTATGAGAAAAGAAGTTATACGCAAAGCTGTCAAAGTGTGAATTCTAGTTATTATAAGTAAATTTCCTTGGGCATGTAGTTTCAGCAGAGGGAATTCGAGTTGATCCCAAAAAGGTTCAAGCAATCCTTGAGTGGAAAGTTCCTAAGAATATCTCCGAAGTGAGAAGCTTTTTAGGATTAGCTGGTTATTATCGGCAGTTTGTGAAAGATTTTTCAATGATTGCCTCTCCGATAACCAAGTTGTGAAGAAAAGAGGTATTGTTTGTTTAGACGGAGGAATGTCAAGAAAGTTTTGATCAACTAAAGAAGGTTTTGACAAAAGCTCATGTTCTAGTACAACCAGAACCTAGAAAGGAATTAGTAATATATAGCGATGCCTCCCATAATAGTTTGGGATGTGTGTTGATGCAAGAAGGAAAGATGGTAGCTTATGGTTCACGGCAACTCAAAACTCATGAGAGAAACTGTCCTACTCATGATTTAGAGTTGGCTGCAGTGGTGTTTGCTCTAAAAATTTGGCGACACTACTACTTATATGGTGAAAAATGCTATATTTTCATTGATCATAAAAGATTGAAGTACTTGTTATCCCAAAAGGCGCTTAATTTGAGACAGAGAAGATGGATAGAATTAATCAAGGATTATGACGTAATTATTGATTATCATCCGGGAAAGGCTAATGTGGTAGCTGATGCACTTAGCCATAAAACATTTTTCTGCCTTGAGAGCCATGAGTGCCCAGTTGAAAATGCAGGAAAATGGTGCATTAGTGGCGAAATTTCAAATCAAGCCAACTTTTATAGAGAGAATTAAAGAGTTACTATGGATTCTGTAACGGGCTTGTCTTTGACACCAATTAAAAAGGATGCAATCTGGGTGATCGTGGATCGATTGACTAAACTGGCACATTTCATACCAGTTCACACGAATTATTCCTTGAACAAGCTGGCGGAACTATATATTAAGGATATTGTTAGATTGCATGGTATTCCTATGTCTATTATATTGGATAAGGATCCTAGTTTTACATCAAGATTTTGGAGTGCCTTGCACGAGGCATTGGGAACTAAATTACATTTTAGTACTGCTTTTTATCCCCAGACAGACGACCAGTTGAAGAGAACTATCCAAGTATTGGAGGATATGCTTAGAGCGTGTGTAATAAACTTTGCGGGTTCTTGGGAAAAGCATCTCCCCTTGGTAGAATTTACATATAACAATAGTTATCAATCGAGCATAAAAATGGCTCCTTACGAAGCATTATATGGGAGGAAATGCAGAACGCCATTAAATTGGTTCGAGCTTGAGGATCGAAAGGTTATTGGACCAGATCTTGTTCAGAGAATGGAAGACAAGGTAAAAATTATTCAGGACAATCTCAAAGCTGCCTTCGACAAACAAGAATTTTACTGAGATCTTAAAAGAAAAGACATTGAGTTTGAAGTCAGAGATAATGTATTTTTAAAGGTATCACCCTGGAAGAAAGTGTTACGCTTTGGACGAAAAGGCAAACTTAGTCCAAGATTTATCGGCCCTTATGAGATTCTAAAAAGGGTTGGTCCAGTGGCGTATCAATTAGCGTTACTACCCTAGATGAGTAAGATCCATGATGTTTTTCATGTATCCATGCTGAGGGAGTATCGATCAGATCCTTCGCATGTCATTACACCAGATGAAATCGAGATTCAACAAGATCTAATATACGAGGAGGAACCTGTGAGGATATTAGCTCATGGAGAAAAATAGTTAAGAAATAAAAAGATTCCTCTAGTCAAAGTGTTATGGAGAAATCACAAAGTAGAGGAAGCAACTTGGGAACCTGAGGAATCAATGAAAAAACAGTATCCATATTTTTTTTAATCTAGTACTTAGGAAAGTTCGAGGATGAATTTTCTTAAGGGGAAAATTGTAATACCTCAAAATTTTGGTTAGTGACCCAAATGTAAGACTTGAAAAGTTGGTCACCAAAATGTAAAAATTTAAAAGTTTGGTGCCAAAGTGTAAATTTCAAAAAGTTTAGGGACTAAATTGTAATTTTCAAAAGTTATGTAAGTTAGTCCCGTAAATGAATAGTTCACCCCCAAGAGTGGCATTTTCGTGTTACCTAGATTTTTGATACGGGGTTTGTATTAAGAGCTATAAAGTTTTGAAGTTCGGGAAAAATTTGGATAATCAGTTTAATCGAATAAATGAGAAATCTTTTATGAGATATTTTATTAAAAAAGGCAAGGATAAAATGGCCATTTCCATGTGTTATTTTAATAAAAATTAATATGGACCATTGGATCAAAGGTTACGTTTCCATGTTTAATCTTAGCCATTGGATGAAAAATGGCAATATGGTAATTTTTGATGTTGGCAAGGGCAAAGTTGGTAATCACTAACTCCTTGAATTGGTAGGTGGACATGTGGATTAATATGGAGCTTTGGATTGCAATGGTAAAAGGTTATTAGACTTTAAAAATGAATTTTTATTCATTTTTATATATTAAGTACAAGTGGCTAAATTGGAAGGAAAAGAAATTTCAAGATTTCTCCCCATTTCAGCCTAGTTTCAACACCCCAAGGTAAGGAAGAAAAAAATTTTCTTCTTGATTTTCAAGCTTATTTAGTTGGAATTTTGATGAAGGCATAAAACATGAAATTAATCTACATGAAATTCTCTATCTTTTGGTACCAATTGTTCATGCTTTCCTTGCTTAGAACCTTGGTTTTGTGACTTTGAAGGATAAAAAGGATGTTGTTTTAGGATGAAATAGGGTTAGTTTTTGATGAATATGATGTTGTAGAATCATATTAAAGCTTGTATGATGATTGAAACTATATGGAAATGGCTAAACCCTAAATTGTTCAAAGTTAGGGTTTTAGTAGAAAAGTTGAAGTTGGATTGATTTTGAGTTAGGAATGATTGTAAAGCTTGGAAATGATGTCTAAGTGTTAAGGGACTAATTTGGAAACTTGGAAAAGTATAAGGTGATTTCGGCATTTTGATAGAATTATGGAAATTATGGAAAATTTTCCATAAATTTGGAAATGTTGAAATTATGATTTTACAAGCTTGAAAATATCATTTGGACTATTTTGGAAGTTTGTAAAACATAGGGACCAATTTAGAAATTTTGAAAAGATTGGGGACAATTTAGCAATTTGGAAGAAATTAAGAACTTAAGTGAAAATTTATTTTTATGGAAGCATTATGTTGGAATAAATATTAGAATGAGTTATAAATCATTATATGAGTAAAGGTTGGAAGAAATGACCTATGTATTGGGGATTGGAAAATATTAGGGTGTTTATAGGAAAATTATTCCTATATTGTTTATGTGTTAGTAAGATACTAACATATAATTTGGAATGTACTTATGTTATTTTAATACACTTGTAGACTGAACAAAATCAAGATCGAGTTAGCAATTGAGAAAAAGGAACGAGATCAAAGTTGAACTTATTGAGGCTAGTGAATATTGACAAAGCATAAAGTGTCAAGGTGAGTGCATTTTTATGCATGGATAATACTATGATTATCATTTGGAAGACTTGTGATAAGTCTACCTTATTAATAATTACTTGATAATTATATGTTTATATCATGAACTTATATTTGACATGTTGAAATTTGTCAAAGGAAGAACTATGATGCATTTGATCACTAAATCTACCAGGTATGTATGGTTATGTTATATTTAGGGTATGAATTGTCCAGTTTTAATTATTATTTCCATGGATGAATTGAATATGGAATTGGAAAGTATGCCCAAATAATTATTGAGGTATAGAATATAGTTGGCATGCCATAGAGTCCATCGGTTTAGCACTTCCGTGCGGTTTATTAACATTTAGGTGTGGTTCTTTAGCACTTATGTGCGGTCTCTTAGCACTTCGGTGCAGTTTATTAGCACTTTGGTGTGGTTTTGACTCATGTACTCAAGTCCTCAAAACTATGTTGGGCAATAATTTATTTGATAATAAATGATGAATAAATTAGAGAGTAAGTGAACTCTCGAAAAATGATAATAAATGAAATTAAATTAAAATGATGAATAAATTAATAAATGGTGAATAAATTAGAGAGTAAGTGAACTCTCAGGAAAATGATAATAAATGGTGAATAAATTAAAGAGTAAATGAACTCTCGGAAAATGATAATAAATGGTGAATAAATTAGAGAGTAAGTGAACTCTCGAAAATGATAATAAATGGTGAATAAGTTAGAGAGTAATAAACTCTCGGATAATAAATAAATAATTCAAAAAGTAGGTAAATTCTCGGATAATGGCAAGGAAAATAATAGGATTTATGAATCAAGATTATTTTATATTAATATTTGATTAACATAAGGAAATAAAGGAATAATGATCAAACTACATGATTATTATATTATTTATATAATTCAAGAATGTTGATTTATATTAAATAATTATAATGCCTCACTAAGTATATACTTAGCGTGTGATGGTTTTTCACGCGTAGGTAGAAAAAACCCTTAGTAAAGAGTTATATCACTATCAAAGGGGATATATGTGGTATCGGTAATTACATATTTGATGTATTTTGATATTTTCTATTTGGCATGTATAAATAAAAAAGTATCTCCTTTCAAAACTAGTCTATATATGGATTGTAATAATAATATCTAGATAAGTGGTTAGTATATGATATTGAGTTTTATTTAAATGATTCTAGTTTAAAGAAATTGCTAGTAACGAAAATCGGGTAAGATTATAATAATGAAATTTTAGAGTAATCAAAATAATTTTTATTTTAGGCAGTTTTGTTTTTGTTGTATAGTATAGTTAAAAAATTCCAAGTTTCTTTTGAAATCGAGGTCTATCCGATGGATTAAAAATTGGAAATAAATTTTACGCGATTAAAAAGGAAAAATTTTAAATCGTCATTTTGACTTGTTCGGATAGCATAAAATATGGTTTAACATCATGTGACACTCTATACTAGTATTGGGTAATAAATACTGATAAGGGTGTTACATTTATTGGTATCAGAGCTACAGGTTTAGCTGGTTCTGGATAGTAAATGAGAGTTTGTAGAAAGTCAGAGTTATATACATGCCACTAGAATATCTAAAAATTTCTGATATTGTGTAGGATTATGATGATGCATGATGTTGATTAGATTACTCCTTACTTATTTTAGATAAACGTGACATGAACAGATGTCGGGTTATCGAGAATCCTGACAGGCTGTTGAGCAAGATGTGCCTGCTCGAAGCGGAAGTAATGAGGTGAATTAGAATCCACCTCAGGTTTAGCAAAATGTAGAGCAACAAGCTCAGGAACAAAGAAATATGACGGTATAAGATCAAGGCTTATTTCTGTAGTCTTTGAAGGCAATCCTAAATCGGCAGGCACCAGTATCAGTCCCAAAGAAATTAAGGAAAATTTGGGCAACAGAATTCTGGGGTGATACTGATGCAGATCCTATTGTTGCCAATTATTGGTTAAATGATGTAAAGATCATATTAAATAGGATTCCTTATGATAATCAAGGAAAATTAGAAGGAGTAGTATCCCTATTGATGGAACAAGCCAGAGTATGGTAGAACGTGATAACTACACAAGTACCTCTAGAACCGATTACTTGGGAATTCTTTCTACAAGAATTGAAGGAAAAATATATTGGAGAAAGTTGACCTTGAGGAAAAAAGTGAGAAGTAGATTCAGACCAAAAAAAGGTCTAGAGGTTCATTTGCTGCATCATCATTTAAACGCAGTAAAGGAATACCACAACAGTATCCTGCAACATCAACCTTTTCAGTTAAGAAGGGGTATGTAGGAGGAAAATCGAAGCAATCCCAGACGAGTACTACGGGTACTTGAGACTCTGGAATTTGCCCTATTACAGAATATAAGCATTGTGGCAAAAGGCATACTGGTCAGTGTTGGTTGACTGGGGCATGTTTCTATTGTAGGCAAGCTGGTCATATCAAGAAGCATTGTCCAGAACTTCACCCAAATCAGCCTATTGCAGCACATCAGGCTGGTAAAGGAAATAATGGTAGTAACCCGAGAACATTTGCATTTACGCCTAATCGAGAGAGCAATGCTACAACTCGGGTATACCACATCAAAACTGTTGAGGATTAGGATGATGTAGAGATCGTAGCAGGTATGATCAAACTTTTTGGTTGACCTATCTTTGCATTGATTGATCTAGGCTTTACTCATTCTTACATTAGTTCTAAAATAATATTCGAAAGAAATATCCCAATAGAACCAAATTCGAATAAAATAGTTACCGTCAATCTAATAGGACAAAGTGCCAAAGTGAGTCGAATATGGAAGAAATGTCCTCTAAAGATTCAAATAGTAGAATTTCTTTCTGGTTTTATGGAAAATATAAAAGGGTTAATCTTGAAGAAGCCAGGCGGTTCAAAGATGGTATTTGTAGGTGAAAGACCGGATAATCTGAACAATGTGATTAGTGCTTAGAAACAAAAATAAATCTGGAAAATGTACCAATGGTATAAGAATTTCTAGATGTTTTTCGGATGAATTATCGGGATTACATCCCGATTGAGAGGAATAATTCGGTATTAATGTGCTTCCTGGAATAGCACAAATATCGATAGCACCTTATAGGATAAATCCTATAGAGCTTAGAGAATTGAAAGCTCAGTTACAAGAATTATTAGGCTGAGGTTTTATACGGCTTAGTATATCACGTTGGGGAGCCTCAGTCCTATTTATATAGAAGAAGGACAGATCAATAAGATAATGCGTAGACTATCGTTAACTTAATGAAGTGACGATCAGGAATAAGTATCTTTTACCGAGGATTGATGATCTCTTTGATCAACTAAAGGGAGCAACGGTGTTCTCTAAGATTGATCTTCGATCGGAGTATCATCAATTAAAAATTAAGGAGAAGAATATCCCAAAGATAACTTTAAGAACCAGATATGGGCATTACGAGTTTGTAGTAATGCCATTTGGACTTACAAATGCACCAACGACATTTATGGATTTAATGAATCGAATTGCGGTAGTATTTATTGATGACATATTGGTTTATTCTAAAACCAAGGAGGAGCACGATACTCATCTTCGAGTAGTTCTCTAGATCTTATGAGAAAAGAAGTTATACGCAAAGCTGTCAAAGTGTGAATTCTAGTTATTATAAGTAAATTTCCTTGGGCATGTAGTTTCAGCAGAGGGAATTCGAGTTGATCCCAAAAAGGTTCAAGCAATCCTTGAGTGGAAAGTTCCTAAGAATATCTCCGAAGTGAGAAGCTTTTTAGGATTAGCTGGTTATTATCGGCAGTTTGTGAAAGATTTTTCAATGATTGCCTCTCCGATAACCAAGTTGTGAAGAAAAGAGGTATTGTTTGTTTAGACGGAGGAATGTCAAGAAAGTTTTGATCAACTAAAGAAGGTTTTGACAAAAGCTCATGTTCTAGTACAACCAGAACCTAGAAAGGAATTAGTAATATATAGCGATGCCTCCCATAATAGTTTGGGATGTGTGTTGATGCAAGAAGGAAAGATGGTAGCTTATGGTTCACGGCAACTCAAAACTCATGAGAGAAACTGTCCTACTCATGATTTAGGGAGTTGGCTGCGATGGTGTTTGCTCTAAAAATTTGGCGACACTACTACTTATATATATGAAAAAAATGCTATATTTTCATTGATCATAAAAGATTGAAGTACTTGTTATCCCAAAAGGCGCTTAATTTGAGACAGAGAAGATGGATAGAATTAATCAAGGATTATGACGTAATTATTGATTATCATCCGGAAAGGCTAATGTGGTAGCTGATGCACTTAGCCATAAAACATTTTTTCGCCTTGAGAGCCATGAGTGCCCGGTTGAAAATGCAGAAAATGGTGCATTAGTGGCGAAATTTCAAATCAAGCCAACTTTTATAGAGAGAATTAAAGAGTTACTATGGATTCTCAGAACGGGCTTGTCTTTGACACCAATTAAAAAGGATGCAATCTGGGTGATCGTGGATCGATTGACTAAACTGGCACATTTCATACCAGTTCACACGAATTATTCCTTGAACAAGCTGGCGGAACTATATATTAAGGATATTGTTAGATTGCATGGTATTCCTATGTCTATTATATTGGATAAGGATCCTAGTTTTACATCAAGATTTTGGAGTGCCTTGCACGAGGCATTGGGAACTAAATTACATTTTAGTACTGCTTTTTATCCCCAGACAGACGACCAGTTGAAGAGAACTATCCAAGTATTGGAGGATATGCTTAGAGCGTGTGTAATAAACTTTGCGGGTTCTTGGGAAAAGCATCTCCCCTTGGTAGAATTTACATATAACAATAGTTATCAATCGAGCATAAAAATGGCTCCTTACGAAGCATTATATGGGAGGAAATGCAGAACCCATTAAATTGGTTCGAGCTTGAGGATCGAAAGGTTATTGGACCAGATCTTGTTCCAGAGAATGGAAGACAAGGTAAAAATTATTCAGGACAATCTCAAAGCTGCCTTCGACAAACAAGAATTTTACTGAGATCTTAAAAGAAAAGACATTGAGTTTGAAGTCAGAGATAATGTATTTTTAAAGGTATCACCCTGGAAGAAAGTGTTACGCTTTGGACGAAAAGGCAAACTTAGTCCAAGATTTATCGGCCCTTATGAGATTCTAAAAAGGGTTGGTCCAGTGGCGTATCAATTAGCGTTACTACCCTAGATGAGTAAGATCCATGATGTTTTTCATGTATCCATCTTTGAGGAGTATCGATCGGATCCTTCGCATGTCATTACACCGGATGAAATCGAGATTCAACAAGATCTAATATACGAGGAGGAACTCGTGAGGGATATTAGCTCATGGAGAAAAATAGTTAAGAAATAAAAAGATTCCTCTAGTCAAAGTGTTATGGAGAAATCACAAAGTAGAGGAAGCAACTTGGGAACCTGAGGAATCAATGAAAAAACAGTATCCATATTTTTTTTAATCTAGTACTTAGGAAAGTTCGAGGATGAATTTTCTTAAGGGGAAAATTGTAATACCTCAAAATTTTGGTTAGTGACCCAAATGTAAGACTTGAAAAGTTGGTCACCAAAATGTAAAAATTTAAAAGTTTGGTGCCAAAGTGTAAATTTCAAAAAGTTTAGGGACTAAATTGTAATTTTCAAAAGTTATGTAAGTTAGTCCCGTAAATGAATAGTTCACCCCCAAGAGTGGCATTTTCGTGTTACCTAGATTTTTGATACGGGGTTTGTATTAAGAGCTATAAAGTTTTGAAGTTCGGGAAAAATCCGGATAATCGGATTTAATCGAATAAATGAGAAATCTTTTATGAGATATTTTATTAAAAAAAGGCAAGGATAAAATGGCCATTTCCATGTGTTATTTTAATAAAAATTAATATGGACCATTGGATCAAAGGTTACGTTTCCATGTTTAATCTTAGCCATTGGATGAAAAATGGCAATATGGTAATTTTTGATGTTGGCAAGGGCAAAGTTGGTAATCACTAACTCCTTGAATTGGTAGGTGGACATGTGGATTAATATGGAGCTTTGGATTGCAATGGTAAAAAGGTTATTAGACTTTAAAAATGAATTTTTAATTCATTTTTATATATTAAGTACAAGTGGCTAAATTGGAAGGAAAAGAAATTTCAAGATTTCTCCCCCGATTTCAGCCTAGTTTCGAACACCCCAAGGTAAGGAAGAAAAATTTTTCTTCTTGATTTTCAAGCTTATTTAGTTGGAATTTTGATGAAGGCATAAAACATGAAATTAATCTACATGAAATTCTCTATCTTTTGGTACCAATTGTTCATGCTTTCCTTGCTTAGAACCTTGGTTTTGTGACTTTGAAGGATAAAAAGGATGTTGTTTTAGGATGAAATAGGGTTAGTTTTTGATGAATATGATGTTGTAGAATCATATTAAAGCTTGTATGATGATTGAAACTATATGGAAATGGCTAAACCCTAAATTGTTCAAAGTTAGGGTTTTAGTAGAAAAGTTGAAGTTGGATTGATTTTGAGTTAGGAATGATTGTAAAGCTTGGAAATGATGTCTAAGTGTTAAGGGACTAATTTGGAAACTTGGAAAAGTATAAGGGTGATTTCGGCATTTTGATAGAATTATGGGAAATTATGGAAAATTTTCCATAAATTTGGAAATGTTGAAATTATGATTTTACAAGCTTGAAAATATCATTTGGACTATTTTGGAAGTTTGTAAAACATAGGGACCAATTTAGAAATTTTGAAAAGATTGGGGAACAATTTAGCAATTTGGAAGAAATTAAGAACTTAAGTGAAAATTTATTTTTATGGAAGCATTATGTTGGAATAAATATTAGAATGAGTTATAAATCATTATATGAGTAAAGGTTGGAAGAAATACGAAGTATTGGGGATGGAAAATATTAGGGTGTTTATAGGAAAATTATACCTATATTGTTTATGTGTTAGTAAGATACTAACATATAATTTGGAATGTACTTATGTTATTTTAATACACTTGTAGACTGAACAAAATCAAGATCGAGTTAGCAATTGAGAAAAAGGAACGAGATCAAAGTTGAACTTATTGAGGCTAGTGAATATTGACAAAGCATAAAGTGTCAAGGTGAGTGCATTTTTATGCATGGATAATACTATGATTATCATTTGGAAGACTTGTGATAAGTCTACCTTATTAATAATTACTTGATAATTATATGTTTATATCATGAACTTATATTTGACATGTTGAAATTTGTCAAAGGAAGAACTATGATGCATTTGATCACTAAATCTACCAGGTATGTATGGTTATGTTATATTTAGGGTATGAACTGTCCAGTATTTAATTATTATTTCCATGGATGAATTGAATATGGAATTGGAAAGTATGCCCAAATAAGTATTGAGGTATAGAGTATAGTTGGCATGCCATAGAGTCCATCGGTTTAGCACTTCCGTGCGGTTTGTTAACATTTAGGTGTGGTTCTTTAGCACTTATGTGCGGTCTCTTAGCACTTCGGTGCAGTTTATTAGCACTTTGGTGTGGTTTTGACTCATGTACTCAAGTCCTCAAAACTATGTTGGGCAATAATTTATTTGATAATAAATGATGAATAAATTAGAGAGTAAGTGAACTCTCGAAAAATGATAATAAATGATAATTAAATTAAAGAGTAAGTGAACTCTCGGAAAATGATAATAAATGGTGAATAAATTAGAGAGTAAGTGAACTCTCAGAAAATGATATTAAATGGTGAATAAATTAGAGAGTAAGTGAACTCTCGGAAAATGATAATAAATGGTGAATAAATTAGAGAGTAAGTGAACTCTCAGAAAATGATAATAAATGGTGAATAAGTTAGAGAGTAAGTGAACTCTCGGATAATAAATGGTAAATAATTCAAAAAGTAGGTAAATTCTCGGATAATAGCAAGGATAATAATAGGATTTGTGAATCGAGATTATTTTATATTAATATTTGATTAACATAAGGGAAATAAAGGAATAATGATCAAACTGCATGTTTATTATATTATTGATATAATTCAAGGATGTTGATTTATATTAAATAATTATAATGCCTCACTAAGTATATACTTAGCGTGTGATGGTTTTTCACGCGTAGTTAGGTATCACTATCAAAGGGGATATATGTAGCATCGGTAATTACATATTTGATGTATTTTGATATTTTCTAGTTGGCATGTATAAATAAAAAGTAGCTCCTTTGAAACTAGTCTAGATATGGATTGTAGTAATAATATCCAGATAAGTGGTTAGTATATGATATTGAGTTTTATTTAAATGATACTAGTTTAAAGAAATTGCTAGTAACGAAAATTGGGTAAGATTATAATAATGAAATTTTTGAGTAATCAAAATAATTTTTATTTTAGGCAGTGTTTAGGTAGTTTTGTTAATTGTATAGTATAGTTAAAAATTTCCAAGTTGCTGCCTGAAATTGAGGTCTATCTGATGGATTAAAAATTGGAAATAAATTTTACGCGATTAAAAAGGAAAAAATTTAAATCGTCATTTTGACTTGTTCGGATAGCATAAAATATGGCTTAAACATCATGTGACACTTTATACTAGTATTGGGTAATAAAAACTGGTAAGGGTGTTACAATACTCAAAGCTAGGTTAGTCTCGAAAGACTATCCCCTTTTGTTTAACTTTCGAATGCTCCTCCTTAGACCCTTCTAAAATGTCCTCTTCTCGTTCTAATATTTCATATAATTAAATCAAGGTCAAGACAAGCTACGTTCATTTAACTTTAAAACAGGGCAGCAATACACATAATTCATTCATCCAAACTATCCTAGGCTGTCATACAAGCACACACATATATATACAAGGTAGCATTCAAACTGCTCGAAATTGTATACAAAACAGTACGCAAAATTGCATTTAAAGCTATTTGAAAATGCACAGTTTTACTCATATTTTTACAGGCCATCACTACCATGCTTCAACATGTTCATAGGTTTAATTCTGGGCAGTTTTTCTATGCATTACAACAGCACATAGGTTCATTCGAATTACATTCAAAACAGGGCAGTAGGTGTATTACTTCTAATCCTAATTTATTCATTTAAAGCTAGTAACATGATAACACATATACACATTTTAACATTATCAAAACGCCTAAACTGCTGCTGCTAGGCAGACTGTGCATTACTCGCTTAAAAGCTCATATCTTTCATTCCGTACGTAGGAATTTCGAATCGTTTACACTGTTGGAAAGCTAACTTAATTACCTTTCTAACCATATAGGCCTTGAATTTTTATTCATTATGAATTAATACAATTTTTAATCTAAAGATGCGCCAATTTACGCCACTGGGCAGTTTGCATTGTCCTTAGAGATTCATCTCTATAAACTATTTTACAGTTCAGAATTCAATTCCGTTTGTTTCTAATGAAACTAGAAATACAAAAAATTATTCTCATCAAGACTTTCTCCCTAATTCAACTTATAGAATTTATTATGATTTTTTTCAAACTTACTGCTATGTACTAGCTCCTAGACAGATTTCACTAAGCTAAATCTAGCTTCTTTAATCAACATAAATTCCTAATAGTAACAAGAACCTTACATCCTTTCGATATAAGCAAGCAATCCATTACATTTTTCTTTTCTTAAAACGAGCTGGAACATAAAATTGATTTAACCAAGACTAATTGTACTATAAGTTATCCTTGAGGATTCATCCAACAATGACCAATATTTATGTTCCCTCTAATTCACATATATGCTCACATCATCATAGTAACAATTCAGATAACTACTAATTCAAGAATGCATTTTAACAATTCATTTAATTTCTAGTTTACTCTAACTGTCCAACAACAATCTACATACATTTATCATCAATTAATCTCAAGAATACTTACACATAGATATATTAGACACAAATCATCCATTTTAACCGAGCCATGCATGGTATAGTTCTAGTTTAATTTACATTTCCAACTTAGTACCCCAATTCACACAGCATGAATGGTCATTCAATCTATCTAATACAAGGGAGGAGTAAGAGAGTTAACCCATTACCTTTCCTTTTTAAAGAAACGGTTAGTTCTACCTCAAATGAGTCAAAAACCAAGCTCTAAGCTAAGTTTCCATGGCTGCCCGACTCATCTCTCTCTTTCTCTACAATTCGGTAAGCTCTCAAGGGGAAGAGGATGATGCTTTGTATTCCAAATGATCGACCCCTCTCTACTAGGATACACCAAGAAATTCCATGTGTACTAGCCCCAAACTTCTATTTGTTTAACATGCAATTCTTACATTCTTATACTTTCCATTTTGGCCCCCTTTTAATTGGTCACTCGATTAGATAACAATTCAAGTTAGTCACCATAATTCAAGTGTCCTCCTTTTAATTGTCACAATTAGCTCCCTAAACTTTCATTTGATTAGGGCATGGTTTAATTAGACAATAATTTTAATAGTAGTAACATCTTTTAGACCCGGTTTAGGGGTGTTACACAGGTAAGGCATTCTATTGCTTCCTAGACGGTTATTCAGGATATAATCAGATTGCCATAGCTCTGGAAGATCAGGAGAAGACCACATTAACCTATCCATATGAGACATTTGCTATTAGAAGAATACCCTTTGGACTGTGTAATGCTCCGGCAACGTTTCAACATTGCATGATGTCCATTTTTTCTGACATGATAGAAAACAACTTTGAAGTGTTTATGGATGGTTTCTCGGTGTTTGGTAAAAACATTCGATGAATGTCTTTAGAGTCTAGAGCATGTTTTGAGGAGATGTATAGAGAAAAAAAAATCGGTCTAAAACTAGGAAAAATGCCACTTCATGGTGAAGGAGAGCATTGTTCTCGGGCACAAAGTGACCAAGAGAGGATTAGAAGTTGACAAAGTCAAAGTTGAGGTAATCAAGCAATGCCACCGCCTACAAGCGTCAAAGGTATCAGAAGTTTTTCGGGACATGTAGGTTTTTACCGTTATTTCATTAAAGATTTTTCTAAAATTTCTAAACCTTTATGCTTGCTTTTAGACAAAATGTCGCTTTTGCATTTGATGATTCTTGTTTAAAATTGTTTCAAGATCTTAAGGAGAAGTTGATTAATGCCTCTATAGTTGTGGCACCGAATTGGAATGAGCCATTTGAGCTCATATGCAATGCTAGTGACTATGCCGCCGGAGTAGTGTTGGGACAATAGCGTGGCAAAGTTTTTTATACCATTTACTATGCCATTCGGATACTAAATGGAGCTCAGCTGAACTACTCCACAATTGAGAAAGAATTTCTCGCAGTTGTCTTTGCATTTGACAAATTCAGATCTTACTTGGTAGGTAACAAGGTTGTGGTGTACACAGATCATTCAGCATTGAAATATCTCTTGGAAAAGAAGGATGTCAAGCACAAACTGATTCGATGGACGTTTCTGCTACAAGAATTTGATCTCGAGATTCGAGACAAGAAGGGCAGTGAGAACTTAGTACCTAATCACCTATGACGCCTTGTGCATCACCTTGAAAATGGTAAGACCGCTGCTATAAGAGATGAATTCCAAGACGAGTATTTACCTGCAGTCAATGTCGTGCCATGGTACGCTGACATAGTCTACTACCTGGTAAGCAATATTCTGCCACCGGATTTGACATGTAATGCCAGGAAATATTTTATGTGAGATGTTTCTCTTTTTTAGTATTGTTTCCTTTATTTTTATTTTTTTAATTTTTATTTTTCCTTTGCTGAGTTGAAAGGTTTTTCTTTGAGTAAGTGCAGGTTTCATGTGCCAGGCATAATGCCAAGGAAAGGACTTGGTATAGGGATGGGAAGATTGAAAGTATTTTTTAAGTATTGAATTTTACCCTAGCCGCCCAAAGTGATAAGTTGAAATTCAAAATTTCAACCTAATCACCCTATCACTTCCCGCGCCATCCTATCATCATCTCCCCTTATCACATCAATTTTTATTTTCCCCAAACACGCCAAAATCGATCATTATCCCTTCTTAATCAGATACCTTAAACACCCAATTAAACACTCAACCTTTTACCCTTCCATCTACTTAAAATCCTAATCGATCCTTAGCTAAAGACTCTTCAGTTTTCTTTCTATTTTCCTTATCAAGAAAGAACCCAAGAATCACTTCTTCTTCTTCTTCTTCTCAAAATCACTCAAGCCTCCAATTTGTTTCCATGGCATCATCGTCAACACACTTCAAGATTTTCTTTAATGAAGAGATCCGCAAGAAACACGAAGAAAACTTTGCCTTAAGGACGTTTTGCCATGAGAAAACTTTTGAGTTCAAGAATGAACTGAACATGGGATTCACCCCAGAGTTCATGGCGCTAGTGACCAAGCACAAGTGGGAGCTGTTCTGCCAACAAACAGGAGAAGTTTACTCCAACATTGTCTGAGAATTCTATGTCCATCTCACAACCAAATATTTACCCTTTTTGATGATACGAGGTACGTGTGTACGATTTGATGAAAGGTATATTAATGCCATGTTTGAGTTAGATGGTGTCGAGGATGAACATTTGGAGTTTTCTGACTCAATGAACGTTTCCAAGAGGAAAAAGCTTTTGACGAATTTATACAAGCCTGGTGAAACATGAAATGTGTCGTCGAAGGGACACCGAACAGTCAAGCGGCTGTCATTAAAATCACAACTGAAAGGGTGGAATCACTTTTTAAAGGCGAACCTTATTCCAACTATCCACAATCAAACTATCTCGGAAGAAAGGTTGGCACTATTGCACTCAGTCATGGTGGGCCACAAGATCAACATCAGTCGACTTTCATTGAGGAAACCTATAAGTGTGATGGTAAGAGTATTGGCACTTTGTTTTTCCCCTTGTTGATTTCTAATATTTGTATGAAGCATGTGTACTAAAGATAGATTCGGACAAGGTCCAAGAACCCAAGGGAACAATAATCACGCTTTCCCTATGGAGGCAACTCACTGCCACCGAGTCAAAAGACAAGGGCAAGGGAAAGACGATAGTACTGATGTCCAAGACGATGGCAGAGCCTGGCACTCTATACCAGCTAGTTTAGTGTCAATGCTTTCCCCGATCTACTAGCGTCAGGAGATCATTCTCCAAAAGTTAGAGAAAGCTGAGGAGTAGAACACCAAGCTCCATCATTATGCCCATGCCAGGGAAAATGCCATCAAGAATACTCTTGAAGGAATATCCCCAAGTGTCTTGCCAGCCTTCCCTGAGTTCCCCACTGATATCTTGCCAGAGATGGCATGCTATCCAATCCTCATTCAGTTCATACTCTGACACAATCTGATGCCACGTGCTTGTATCTCCTTTTCAAGTTGAGTCTCCCAAGACAGAAACACCGCCAGAATTAGAAGAAGAAATCTAAGAAAAACCTACCGCAATGCCCGTTGCACCTGTCTCGTCTTTTTCCACTGATGCTCCTGCCGCCTCGGAGATAGTCAAGATTGTTAAGGAATTCCTCCGTGACATTGGAGATTCGACTGCCGCCTGAAAGTCCAACATGACAAGAATGAAGCGTAAGGCTCCAAATTATGGGAGCTTTGTCAAGAGAATGACCTGCGTCACATGCGAAGAACCCTCCGAAGGGGAGTCATGTTCCCCTTAAAACCCCTTGAATTCTTTTTTATTCATTTGTTCATGAATTTTATTTTTCATATGTTTGTATCTATCTACATGCATTGAGGATAATGCACACCTTTGGTTTAAGGGGTGTTGCCTCACATGTATTGTCGTACCATGCATTCATGTTTATATTTCTATTTGCATTCTGTTTCCATGCCATGCAGATTAGGTTTCAGCCATGCATACCAAACCACTAAAAAAATTACCTCGGTCAAATTTTGAAAGAATGCTAACATTTTGCTAGTTTAATATTGTTTGTTCTAGAATATTCTATCCAATGATGAAATTTGAAATCCTTAGTTTGCCTATGCCAACAGAGTAGTAATGCCAGGACTGCTTGGCAATTGGTCTCTAGTTTAGGGAATTAAACTTTCACTTAACACGTAGTATGCATCTAGTTCCCAAACAAACTTAGAATTGTTGAAACTAAGCTTAGAAAAAAATTTGATGCCAGGGTAAAAGAAATTAATAAGCCAACATTGTTTTGCCAAGGCAAGAAAAGAAAAAAAATGTAGAACTCTCCCCTACCTTAGGGATAATAAGTAACTTGGGCTTTGTGGTTTGCTCCCTCTTAGTTCTCAAGTCAAAAACTTTAGGGTATGAGTTGAAGAGTAAAAGCCTAGTGATGTATGGATTAACGTGGGGGTTCGTGGTATTCTCCCTCTTATTTCTCACGCCAAACAGTATTACAAAGTAAGCTTCAAATATTGTCAGTAGAAACCCTTGGCAGGAATAAGAGAAAAAATAAAAATTCTGAGTTTAGGTAGTAAATTTGACTAAGGTAGTAGAAGGAAACTTGGTGCATATTGCTTGAACTTCATGCACTCTTCATAACCTCAAACTAGAGTTATATTGACTCCATCCTTACATTAAAAAATAGAATGTTAATTACCACATCGGATACACGAATTTCTCATCATGGACTTACCTCCATCAAATCTCACTTCAGCCAAGAATAGGCTTACCCCTACCCTGTCGTGATAGACTTAAGTTTACCACACGAAAATAGGCTTACCACTATTGTAAGAAACCAAAGAATATCATCAGCCCAAGTAGCCATACGTTATACCTCAAGAGCCGCGGAGCGATCGACTTTATTTTTATAGTACACTTAATCCTATTTCATGCCAACTATATCTGATACTTTCTCATTTGCGTCACATAGCCTATAAATCATTTCAAATACATTTGCTTACTTTTTTCCAATGCATTTCACAAAATTGTTTCATATGCAAAACCATATTGCCAAAGGCAACAACACATTCCTTCTAGGAACAAACCTCAATGCAATTAGGCATTCATATACTTTTTCAAACATTGCATATTAATCCAAAATGATGCATTTATAGTAAGTAAATCAAACCATGCTTAAAACCAAAACATGAAATCCACAAGCTCGTATTAAAGCCAATAACCAAGCGAAATAAGGGAAACTTACAGTTGAGCTTAGTTAAGCTTTTAGGCAATAACTAAACAACCACGATCCATCAATCAAAACTTTTAAGAGCTTTAACGCGTTTATACACTCACCTATACACTTTGCTCGCCAACGCGAATCGAGCCTCCGGAATGCAACATACGTAACTAGGCAACCTTGCCTTGATTGGCCCCTGTTTTAACCACATAAAAACAAAAGGAAAATGCATCATTATGCATTCTAATCACATACAAACAACAATCACTTGCATCCTTAACATTACCCTTCCGAAAATTAGATAAAACTACCGAAATCAACATCAATCTTCGTCCAACCAACACCTAACCACGAACCAACGATTCTAACATTCAATCCACATCATAACACATCCAAAAACACTTTCTAAACATCCTTATATCTCCATCAACTCAAGAACGATCATAATAGCCCCAAAACCACTAAAAACTCATCTAAAAATTAACCAATCAAATAGTATTTTTTTGATTTATTTCAATAATATCATTTCACATTATGATTACCTCAACAAAACATGAATTTACCCAATCAAAATATCCAGGTTTCATCAATTTAAACAAATCTTTAAGCAAATCGTCAAAATCTCCATTAATAACTCAATTCTTGAAATCTATTGCAAAACTAAGTTAAAAACAATCCAATATCAGCCAACTACTACGAAATATCAATAAAGAAAATTAGTTTAAGAGAGGAAAATAAAATTAACCTTTCAAGAAGCTCCCACCAAAATTAACGTAAGGTTTTCCTTGAAACTTGTGAAATCGATGAAATCTTTTAGAAATTCTTGTGAGCTTTTGTTATGAATCAAAAGTAGAATCAAATGATGAACTCTCTATTGAAAATCAACAACCAATTTTGGAGAATCATGTTTGGAAATTGAAATAGAAATTGAGGGAAAATAAGGAGAGAAAATTAGAAAGAATAAGAAAATAATTTAGAAACCAATTAACCGTCAATTTCTTACTCAATTAAGGTGGTCATTTTCTGATTAAAACAGTTTAGTCACTAAATCAAAATGTCACTTAAAAAATTTAATTAACTCCCAAATTAATTACCAAAATACTTGATAATATATTTAAACATTTTTTTGGTAAATTAAACCAATTTTATCTTCCCAATTCATATTTTTAAAATATTAATTTTCCCAGAGACTCATTTAGTCAGTTAATCCAGTTCGACTGGGTTGAACCCAACCCGATCAAGCCTCTAAACAACTAGCCCTATTTTTAGGATGTTACAACTCTCCCCCTGTTAAGAAATTTCGTCCTCAAAATTTACCTGGAGGAAAGAGATGAGAAAATTGTTCCTTCATATCCGTTTTCGCCTCCCAAGTGGCTTCTTCCACACCTCTATGTTGCCACAACACCTTAACCAATTCAATGGTATTGCCACAGAGAACCTTGGTACTAGAATCCAATATCCTTATTGGTTTTTCATCATATGCCAACTCTGGTTGCAACTCAATCTCCTCAACAGGCACAACATGCCAGGGATCCGATCTATACCTCCGAAGCATCGACACATGGAAAACATCATGCATCTTTTCAAGCTCAATCGGTAAATCTCAATCTATACACCACTGGACCAACACGCTCAATTACCTCATAAGGTCCAATGAAGCTAGGACTTAGTTTACCCTTGCGCATAAATCTCATCACCTTCTTCCAATGAGAAACTTTTAAAAACACTTTATTGCCCACTTCATAGTCAAACTCTTTCCGCTTCAAATCTGCATAAGACTTTTGCTAACTCGAAGCCGCCTTAAGCCTTTCACAAGTGAGTTTCACTTTCTCATTCGTATCCTTAAGCAAATCGGGCCCCACAATATGCTTCTTGCCCATTTCTGCCCCAACAAAGAGGTGTACAACACCTACGACCATAAAGAGCCTCATAAGGAGCCATCTGAATGTTCTACTGATAGCTATTATTGTATACAAACAAAACCAATAGTAGTTGCTTTTCCCAAGTCCCTTGAAACTCAATTACACAACCAACATATCCTCTAATATCTGAATAACATGTTTAGGCTGCCCATCCGTTTGAGGATGATAAGACGTATTGAGATTAAGCCTCATACCTAAAGCTGTCTATAGACTTCCCCAAAACCTTGATGTAAAAAGCAGATCCCTATCCGATATAATCGACTTAGGAACTCCATGCAACCTTATAACCTCAGCAATATACATATTCGCCAACCTATCCAATGTATACGTTGTATGTACAGCAATAAAATGCAGACACTTTGTAAAACAATCAACAATCACCCATATCGAATCCTTTTTGGACGATGTCAAAGGCAAACCTGTCACAAAATCCATGGTGATCCTTTCCCATTTCCATTCTGGAATCTTAAAAGGTTGCAACAACCCAGAAGGAAACTAATGTTTAGCCTTAACCCACTAACACACCATCCAATGAGAAACAAACTCGGCCACATCCTTCTTCAAGCCAACCCAATAATACATATCCTTCAAATATCGATACATCTTTATATCACTAGGATGCATAGCAAAAGTACTTGAATGAGCCTCAATAAAAATAGTGCACCTCAACTCTGAATCTTCCGACACAACTATTTAACCTTTAAAGCACAAAACCCCATCATCATCAAAATAAAAATCCGTCTAATTACCATCCGAAATATCCTTAACATGAGGAACCAAAGAATTATCATATGGTTGGCTCGTTTTAATCATTTGAGACAATGTAGGCTTAACTTGCAACTCAGCCAACAAACCACCTTCTCGTGTCACACTCAACCTTGCAAACATCGCCCTAAGCTCAACAACAACTTTACGACTCAACGCGTCCGCTACCACATTAGCTTTTTCGAGATTATACTTAATCGTCAAGTTGTAATCCTTAAGCAACTCAATCCACCTTCGTTGCCAAAGTTTCAACTCCTTTTGCGACATTAAATACTTCAAGCTCTTATGATCGGTGTAAACAATACACTTCTTACCATACAGATAATGTCTCCAAATATTCAAAGCAAACACAACCGCCGCAAGCTCTATATCGTGAGTCGGGTAATTGTGCTCATGAACTTTCAATTGTCTTGATGCATAAGCCACAACCTTACCTTCTTGCATTAACACACAACCCAAACCAATATAAGATGCATAAATGTAGACTGCAAACTCCTTACCAGACTCGGGTTAAATTAACACAGGAGTATGAGTCAAAACCTCTTTCAACTTCTCAAAACCACGCTGCTGACTTTCCGTCCCTACATAAGAAACATTCTTTTCATCAACTTCGTCAACAGAACATGAATACTAGAGAAACCATCCACATACTAAAGATAGTATCCAGCTAATCCAAGGAAACTACGAACCTCAAATACTGACCTAGGTTGTTTCCAATTAAGAATAGCCTCAATCTTCTGTGGATAAATACGAATACCCTCTATTGAAATCACGTGACCAAGAAAATCACTTTCTTCAGCCAAAACTCACACTTACTCAACTTAGCATACAACTAATGATCATTCAAAGCTTGCAAATCAATCCGTAAATTCTGATCATGATCCTCCTTGATACGAAAGTACATGAGAATATCATCAAAAAAGACCACCACAAACTGGTCGAGATATTCATGGAACACCCGATTCATCATATCCATAAAAGCAGCTGGGGTGTTTGTCAAACCAAATGACATTACCAAAAATTCATAATGGCCATATCTCATGCGAAAAGCAGTCTTCGGCACATCTACATCCTTAACCTTCAATTGATAATACCCTGATCTCAAATCAATCTTAAAAAACACAACCGCCCCACGGAATTGATCAAACAAGTCATCTATTTGAGGCAACAAATACTTGTTTTTAACCGTCAACTTATTCAATTGGTGGAAATCAATGCACATTCACATTGTTCCATCCTTCTTTTCCATAAAAAGAACCGGTGCACCCCAAGGCTAAACACTCGGTCGGGTGAACCCTCGATCCCAAAACTCCTGAATTTGAGACTTTAATTTGTTTAGCTCTTTTAGCACCATGCGATACAGAGAAATAGACAATGGAGTCGTACTTGAGTACGTCTCAATACCAAATTCCACCTCTCTATTCGGTGGTAAACTCGACAACTCTTCAAGAAACACCTCTGAAATATCACAGATAGTCTGAATGTCTTGAACTCGAACCCCTTTGATATTTAGATTCATCACAATTTCTAGATAAGCTTGACACCCCCTTGCAACATCCTTTCGGCTTGCGTAGTCGAAACGACGTTAGACAAGAACTGAACACTTTCGCCAAATACTACAACCTCGTAATCGTCGGCAAGCCTCAAAAAAAATTCTTTTGGATTCAAAATCCATAACTGCTTTATGCCCACTTAGCCAATCCATACACAAAATAACATCAAAACCATGAAATGGCAATTCCATCAAATCCACAGCAAACTCATGGCCTTGAACAGCCAAAGGACATCTCCTATACAACCTTCTAACCATAACCATCTCACCAAATGAGCTAGTTACAAACATACCAACATTCAAGATCTCAATAGGTATATCTAACAAATACGCATGCTCGCTTAAAATGTATGAATGAGTGGACCCTGAATCAATTAAGGAAAATAATGATAAAGATTGCAAGGTTAAAGTACCTGCGATCACATTGGTGTCATTACGACCCTTGCAATGAGCATAGATCTGAGCAAGCCCACCATTCTCCTACACATCCTCTTGCAACACGCAAACAATCACGCTTCAAATGATCAGGCAATCCACACTCCCAACAGGATTCAGGCATTGCTCCCTAGCATACCCTCACACGACGTCTACCAAAATGATCACAATTGGTAGCAACACGTACACCCAGATTACGACCACCGCTGCCACCACGCTTATGATCCAGCTTGTATCACTTATCATGCGACCTCTTATTTTTTCTCCTAGCATAGCCAGATTTTGTGGTTCTCTTTCTCGTGTCCGCGTTTGTTGCTTGCACCGAACCACCTAAGGACTGCTCAATATCCTTGGCTCTATTAACCAATACATTAAAGTCTGCGTAATTTGTGGCCAACAAATATATCTTGATGTCCTTAACAAGTCCGTAACGAAACCTGTCGCATCTCTTTCAATTATTCAAAACTAGCTCAAGGGCATACTAGCTCAACTGAACAAATTTGACCTCATACTCAGACACAAACATGCCACCCTACACTAGTGACATAAACTCGTCCTTTTTAGCTTATTGATTTTATGGACCGAGATACATTCTCTTGAAAGTTGTCCAAAAGACCTCCCAATTCACATTAGCATCGAGAACTCCTGCAATCGTGGTTACCCACCAATGATACACACCAACGTGCAACAAGGATACTGAACAACCCAGCTTACGTGCATCATTACATTCCATATGACCTACAATGTGAATAGTACTCTTCAACCACTTCTCAACCTCCTCAAGACTCAATCCTATAAATTCTACACCTCCCAAGCTATGAAGGTGCTTCAATGGAAACCTATGATTAACGGCCACAACAGGCGTTGGTGCTTGCACATGCACCCTAGCCATCGCTGCATGAAAAGCTCTCATCATCGCTTGAATAAATGAAGTCATATCACCAAAAACTGGCCCTTGTGTAGCCTAAGGTACACCACCGACCCCAACTGTAGCACCAACAGGAGGAACATGTGGAGGATAAGGTAAAAGATTACGAGGAAACAATCCATCCCCGACATTATTCGTAGCGGATCGAGTCTCACAATGCGGATCCATACTTACAATGGCCTATACCATACATCACAACACAATAAATTTAAGCTAGCAATCAGTGAAGGATCCAAGACAACCTTAAAAATCATTTTAAAACCACGGTAATAGGCAATGTGTTTCCATTCATACCCCAATGTAGTAATTATCTTTATCATCATTCATAAACATGTATGCAACCAACAAAACATTAAATAAACAATCAACAATAAAAACCAACAATCGATAACCTAGCTCTGATACCACCAAATATAACCCATTCAACCTAGCCTAGACACTAGACCGAACTTAGTGAGCTACATTGGGTTTATCGAAACAAACCCGAAATGATTAACTAAGAATAGGTCCATTTTTATTTTTTTTTATCTTTTCTAGATGCAATATTATGACCTAAAGTGTGCATGCTGACAGCGGGCAAAATCTCAACTGAATCGGGCATCGAATTGACATCCAATTGTGCATTTGTAGTTTAGGGACCAAATTGTAAATCTAGAAAATTACGAGGACTTGATTAAATTCTATGTTGCCAAACCTCAATTATTTAGGTTACATTCTTATTTGTCAAATTTCAGCTCTAAACGATCTACCGAACTTATTCAATTACATATATCAAAATCAGGGACCAAAGTGAAAAAAATCCAAAACCTTAACAACACTTTCACTGAAATAATGCCCATGCGTATTGATACGCAGAACACCATACCGATACCCTGTATTGATACAGTCCCTATGCGTATCAGTTCGCATGCTACATAGCTAAAATTCTAAATTCTAGTAGCTAAAACTTGTACTGATAGACTTCCTCGAGTACCGATACTAAGGCCAATTTTACATATACCTGTACCGATACACTTCCCCGTATACCGATACCCAGGCCAAATTTATGTCTACCCGTATCAATACCAGGCCACATGTATCGATATTCCTGGACCAATAATGTCCAAATTTGCTAGTTTTTCACTCAATTGGCAACTCAAACATGTCTTAATCAACTATGTACATAGACACCACTAAACCAAGGGTGAAGCCATTCAACTCAACATAGGCATCGCATTAATGGACTTAAACCAGCACCTTAAACATGCTTTTTTGAACCGTTCAACTCGACATCCGAAATGGAATTCAAGGTACATTCAGGATAGGCATCACATCAATGGACTTAAACCAACACCTTAAACATGCTTGAACCACAAAAACATAAGCATATGCGTATCAACCCTATATGGATACTATGGAATCCTTCAAGCCTCATACACAATTATGCATGTCATCAATAATCAAACCTAAAACACCATCAAGCTAATCCATCAACCACAACATATAAACCACCACAACACCATTAAAAACCATATTACAAATCCCCCAAAAACATGGTAACACATTGCCTTATTAACCAAATTAAAACTAGATTTTTCATACTCAATCAAATGTCTTGCTCTTGGACCTTCCTTGCCGAGAGAACATTGCCCCACAACTCTATTGCTCTACATCAATGGAAAAAGAGAGAGTAAGCACACATGCTTAGTGAGGTTGCTCTTAATAAACATTGTTGCATTTCAAAATTCATTTGAAAACCACATGTCACTTGAAGTATAAAACATGCTTAAATAAACCAAAGAATTTTCCATTTGTTTCTAAAACAAATCATGCATAACAACCATATGCATCAAAACGTTTTTTGTATATCTCATATATCACATATATTGGCTTAAAGGGTGACCCCGAATAGACTTACCTCCGTCCTTACATTCAAAAACAGAATATTAATTACCACATTGGATACATGGATTTCTCATGATGGACTTAACTCCAGCAAATCTCTCATCGATCGGGAATAGGTTTACCCCTACCCTGTCGTGATAGAGTTACCTCTACCATACAACAATAGGCTTGCCCCTATTGTAAGAAACTGGAGAATACCATCAGCCTGAGTAGCCATACCGCTATACCTCAAGAGCCGCATAGTGATCGACTTTATTTTTACAATGCACTTAATCATAGGGCATGCCAACTATATCTGATACTTTTTCATTTACGTCACATAGATAATATATCATTTCAAATACATTTCACAAAACCATTTCATATGCAAAACCACATTGCCAAAGGCAACAACATATTCCTTCTAGGAACAAACCTCGATGCTCTTAGGCATTCATATACATTTACAGTAAGTAAATCAAACCATGTTTGAAACAAAAACATGAATTTCGCAAGCTCATATCAAAGCCAATAACCAAGCAAAATAATGGAAACTTATGCTTGAGCTTAGTTAAGCTTTTTAGGCTATAACTAAACCACCATGACCCATCGATCAAACCTTTTAAGAGCCTTAACGCATTTATACACACACTGATACACTTCGCTTCACTCGACAACGTTAATCGAGTCTCTAAAATGCAACGTACGCAACTAGGCAACCTTGCCTTGATTGTCCCCTGTTTTAACCACATAAAACCAAAGGGAAAATGCATCATTATGCATTCTAATCAATTCCAATTACCAAACAACAATTAGAGGAAACTACCGAAATCACTATCAATCTTCGTTCAACCAACATCTAACCACAAACCAACAATTCTAACACTCAATGCACATTAAAACATAACCAAAAACACTTCCTAAACATCCTTATATCTCCAACAACTCAAGAACAATCATAACAGCCCCAAAAACCACTAAAAACTCATCTAAAAATTAACCAATCAAATAGTTTCGGGATTCATTTCAATAATCTCATTTCACAGTATAATTACCTTATCCACACATCAATTTACCCAATCAAAATCTCCATTAATAACTCAATTCTTGAAATTCATTGCAAAACTAAGTTAAAAACAATCCAATATCAGCCAACTACTAGGGAATATCAATAAAGAACCTTATTTTAAGAGAGGAAAACAAAATTCACCTTTGAAGAAGCTCCCACCAAAATTGACGTAAGATTTTCCTTTAAATCAAACTTGTGAAATCGATGAAATCTTTGAGAAATTTTTGTGAGGTTTTGTTAAGAATCAAAAGTAGAATCAAATGATGAACTCTCCATTGAAAATCAACAACCAATTTTGGATAATCATGTTTGGAAATTGAAATAGAAAGTGAGGGAAAATAATGAGAGAAAATTAGAAAGAATATGAAAAGATTTAGAAACCAATTAACGCCAATTCCTTACTCAATTAAGGTGGTCATTTTCTAATTAAAACATTTAGAAATAATAGCTCTCTAAGGATTCTTAGTATTGCCCATTTACAAAATAGTCATTTAAAACTATTTTGCAATCATTATAATTTAGTCAATAAATCAAAATGTCACTTAAAATAATTTAATTAACACCCAAATTAATTACCAAAACACCTGATAATATATTTAAATATTTTTTGTAAATCAAACCATTTTTTATCTCCCTAATTTATATTTTAAAAATATTAATTTTTTGCGAGACTCATTTAATCGGTTAATCTAGTTCGACCGGGTCAAACCTAACCCGGTCAAACCTCTAAACAACTAGCCCTATTTTTGGGGTGTTACACGAACTCCTTAATGTTTTACAACTTGGAAAATTCATCCACAACACCAGTGCACTCCACAAATAGGGCAGATTATGCACTCATCTGGGTAGCTACAGCGTTGCCATGGTAAGAGAACTCTATGCAAATGTGTACGGGCCCTCTTTAAAACTTGTTTTTGTGTGAGAACACTATATTCCTTGGAGTGCTTCTTCTATTAACACAATGTTTAATATTACTGTGAATGTGGATGAACATGCAGTGTTTGTGGATGAGATAATTGATGAAAAGCTTGAGCTTTTAGTTAAAGCGTTATGCGTAATAGGATCTTTACGGTCGGGGACTAATGTTGGAAATTATACTATGTTCAAAAATTTATAACTTTTACTGCTAAGATATAGTTTCAGTTCATCAACTCTAGGTTGCTGCCTTCTACCCATAGCACAAATGTTTCTTTGGGTAGAATGTGTGTGATACATTCTACCATCAAGGGGAGGAAAATTGATGTGGGTACAATTATACACAAAGAGATTAGGGGTTTTGCTAAAAAGAATATTTGTATATTGGCTTTTCCATCTCTAATCATACAGCTCTGTGAATCAAAGGGGTTAAAACCCCCAAAAAGGGAATATAGGACAATCAATAAGGGGCCCATCAAAAAGGTTACCATAGAAAGGATGATTCGTTCTTCTAAAGTTCATACACCGAGAGAGGACAGGGGTAAGGCTAAGGTGGATGCTGCACTAGAAAATGTCCCATCAAGTGATGAATCTGGAAAAAAGTTTTGAAGAAAGAAGACATGCTCGATATAGTGATTTGTAAACTGGTTGTTATTGCAGCCACTGTGCTAACCGTGGATTCTATGCCTATGTGAAGATGTGGCAGAAGTCTGCACTTGTTTCCCTAAGCTGATTCAATCCAGTTGACCCACCAAAATTTCCTGTTTTCCCTCCTATCATATGAGATTGTGATTTTTCCTCTGATGTTGCCACTAAATATGTACCAGCAAAGTCAGTGAATTTCCCTAACAATTTTAATGAAGCTAGTGACCCACCACGAGAAGAGGCATCGAGAAAAATCATCAGGGATTGTTTGTTTGATTTGAACATCCCTATAGATGTCGATGTTATACCCACTGCTAATGAGCATGATGAAGTCTTTGTTAAGGATGTCAAGGAAGAAAAAGAGGATGATTTTGATGCTGAGATGGCAACTATTAGGAACATTATTGAGAAAGATTCGGTTGCGTTAGTGTGGATGCAACCACAGAAGAACCTGAGATGAAGCTAGTAGCGGCAAGACCAGCGGAAATTACGCACACAAAGGATAAAGTAGAGGAAATTCCTTTTGCAATGGTGCTCTACAAGACACCACAACAATTCATCATATTTGAGGATGTATCGATGATGTCGATGAGGAAGACAAGCCAAGAAAAGAAGATAAAGCTAAGCGTGATGAAGAAGAGACTCCTCTGCCCAAGAAGGAAAAGAAAAGAAAGCTCTCCAAGTCCAAGAGGAAAAGCAAAAAGAATAGAAAAGAAGAGAAGAGGAGCAAGAAGGAGAAGAGATGCTCCACCTCCTCCTTTCATGAGCAAAAAACTAAGTTATAGTTGTTTTTAGTTTTTGTAGGCATGCATTTCTTGCAATGTAACTTCATTTTATATTCATATCTTGTTATTGCAATTACATTATCATTGTAACAACGTATAGTTGTAAGTGCATTGCATTCATCGTTGTAACTGTATTCTGTTATTGCATTTTGTCATTACATTCTGTCATTGCAATCCTTCATTCCATTTTGTTTTCTTCTGCATTGGAGACAATGCAACCTTTAAGTTTGGGGGTATACGCCTAAAAGTTGAAATGCACCCCCATTTCAAAAAAAATCAAGAATTTTTTATACAAATGCAAGGTTCTTTGTTTTTAATCTGTTGCTTGCATTCGATGTGTAAATCCTGACTTGTTCTAATAATTGATAAGTTTGTTGGATATGCATGATGGATAATTACATTTCTTAACATTGCATTGATATATATCTATATATATGTTGGTTTGATTAGAGTATATCTCGCATCATTCCTTTGATTTTTATGAATTTCTCCTGTTGTAGCATGTGTGTTATATATCTATATATGTATATTTTATTAGGTATAAATAAAAGGCATTCCAATGTGAGTGTGATGAAATAAATAAAGTAGCTTTAAGGAGGAACACTTCTCTGCATGCGTTAGGAAAATGAATATGGCCAAATATTGTCATTGCATGAGTGTGTGTCATTACAATGAAGTACTTCTTAGGAGTTTTCTGCACAACATCTTACTTCTTAGGGTTTAGGGTGCATTCATTGTCCGATATCTCTCGCTACATAAAAAAGAAAAAAAAAGAAAAAGAAGAAAAATTATGAAAAATATATATATGATATTTATATTTTATTATGTGTGGTGTTAAATAAATGCTGATAGGAGGACTGAATCTGAGATGTTAGGGATGAAGTTAGGTATTCTTGAATTGCTTGCTTATATATTGATGTGGAGTTGATTATGCAAATATCTTTCTCGTCGATGCATTAGATTTATTGATTAATTAGAATGATTTGTATCAAGAATGCCTTTGATCTTTTGTTGGACCTTGTTGTTTTGCTCTTTACTTGAGGAAAAGTAAAAACTCAAGTTTGGGAGTGTATAGCTCTTTAAAAAGTATATATTTTCCCTCAATTTATAGGTCTTATTGTCCCCACATTGTTATCCATTGCATCTATTTCTGCATTTTCATGTCTATTTCTGCATATTTTATAACTTAGTTCCAGTGGCTCGTGTTTTGTATATTTCTGCCTATTTTTGCCATGTTGTCGCTACATTGATAATGTCCTTACATAGGTGGTTTTCACTACTATAGCTAGTTCGACACTATATCTGCAACTGTCTAGCCTGCTTGAGGATAAGGATGAATATGCCAGTCAGCCAGTCTATTATAAAAAAATTGTATGACGTTGGGCATGCAAATAACCTGTAGGACAGGTGTCCTTCCTTGGGTGGCCTAAAAAATTACTATTTCGGAGGAGAGAGAGTCAAGTTATTTTCATTTTTTCACATCATCTTCAACCTCGAGCTTTCTTCATCCTTACATGGCGGCTTAAGCTTATTTTTGGAAATTCAAGGTGAAGTGAGGCAGATCTATCCAAGGAAATGAGGAGTCAAGTGCTGAATCGAGAAAATATATTGTAATCTTCTTAAGATCTTTTCTACTTTGATGTTTTTGGAGGTTTACTTTGTATTTTGAACTTATTTTGATGTTGGCTTAATTTTCTGAAGCTCCGTGAATTTATTTAAACTGCTTCTCCAGTTTAATATATATTAGTATTAGCCTTTTTTCTTAAGATTTAATTGTTGGATTTGATTTACATTTTGCATGAGAGTTTTAAACCAGCCACTAACATCGATAGATGCAGTGACGAGTCAGATTAACGAGTTTTTACAACAAAAGTTGATTGGGTTCAATAAAAGTTGGTCCACATGTTCGAAGGGGTATAGACTCGAGTTACGACAAAAGTTGAACCAATCTTTCCCCTCGAAGTGCATTTGATCTTTTTCTCCAGCTGAACCAAGGAGATACAATCTTTATTCTCATATTTCTCTATCTTTTATTACACTATGTCATTGCTACCACATTGAATCATTTATTCACTAGTTTATCCTATTATTGCAACCACAATTGCACCTACAACTACCACTCTTACAATATTGTATTGTAGTCACATAATTATAAGCGTAATACACCATCCTTGTGGGATCGATATTCAAACAAGATTTCCTTGTTTCTATTCTTACATCGATAGTGTAGCTTGCACTAAAAATGTTTGATGTTTTCACATCAATTAGAGCTCTAATTATATACATTGTATATCAAAATAATATTTCAAAATGATGTTATAGACACGGCCACGTAAGGTCATATGAATACTAACCCACTAAATAAAAGTATCATATTCTGGAAATCACCGCTTGCTAGAATCCCAAATTGATAGTGCTCCTCGAGCTCCCGATCAATCTACTGACCTACACACGAAAATAATGATTCTGAGCGTTGAGCTTACATAGCTCAGTGATACTCATCTACTCTACTATACTTCAAGCTAATAATAAACATAAGCATGCAAGTTAGATGGTATTCTAGGAGAGTGGATATCATAGACACTAGAGTCGATTCCATCATCATACTTGACACCTTCAGGGAATACTAACACGAGCTTCTCATCTGAACGTGATTTCTAGATGGTGATGACATCCGCATCCATGTCGATAATTGAGTGGATGATAATTGAAATCATTGAAGTTAGAGTAGCACATATGGGTGTAGATCAACAATCATAGAGATTATGTGAAAACGAATGTTTCAATAGATGAGTGAATTTATATACGAACCTGGGTGGATCCTTGACACCTCAATTGATGATCCTAAAGGGGTGGATAGATATCCCATTTCATGGTGATCCTTAAGGAGTGGACAACTCTATTTATGAAAGAATGGTCATGTCATTCTTTGAGATCCTGAAAGGGATGGAAACTAAGAGCAATAGTTAAAATAATGGTCATCTTGATATCCAGCAAATTTTCTAGATTAACTTACTTGTTAGCCTTGTATTCACGACCAACTCTCTTGAGTTCCACAGTTTGAGGGAAGGGAGGATTGGTAGGTTAAGCTTTTTCTATTGTAAGCACTGATATTTGTTGCACGATGGTGATCGAAGCCCTTCAAAACAGCAGCTTGGAAATACATGCGCCGTAAGATAATATAAGAGAAGACGGAGTTTCATGGAAAAAGATATTATTCTAGAGCAATACAAGAATATAAAAATTATCACAAGGATTTTTGTATTGATTAATAACATGTATATAAAGATTACTATTATCAAACAATAATAAATGTTTGGGACCCAAATTATCGCAATGAACTACTTCACCATGTGTTGAGATATTAATTTTGATATAACTTAAAATGAAAAATGTTTTTGGACTTAATATAATTTGCAAAAATATTTCAAAAGTCTATTAACTTAAAATATATTTTTGAAAGGTTTTCAAAGGGTTCTGCTTTGTTTAAATGCTTTCAAGTTAACCTAAAAGTCAAAATTTACTGCCCATATCGATACGGCTAAGAAGTGTACCGATACACCACTTTAATCCCCGAGTTTTAGTTTTTCCAATGAGCAACCTTCGCACTGGTACTAGTTAGGCCGTACCGATACGCTAGGTATCGTACCAATATGCTAGTATCGTGTATCGATACGTTCTATTTAAATTTACCTAATGACTCTTTCTATTTAAAGTAGGTACCGATACGTTGACTTGTGTATCAATATGCCTTGCATCAGAAGTGCATTCAATGGTGGAAATTAAGTACCCAATGACTCTAATCAACCCATAATGACTAGTAACGATCAATAACTCCTTAAAGGGTGTAAAAGCAAGGTTCTAGCAGCCATGGAATAACAAGAAACATATTGCCAACATTCTTTGTATAGAGAAATTGTTTTAGTGCTTAAATTGTCAAATTCCTTGTAGAAAACACTATTGAACCAAATTTTCACATTTTCTCAAGTGTTAGGATTTTGGTTGAGAGCTAATTTGTGCAAACTCTTTGCCTTTGAGGTTTTCCTAGTATGCTAAATTTGTATTCTCTTAGTAAGAGTGTTCTCAAAGTTTTGGGGTATAAGCATTGAGGTTGTGTAAAGGTTATCTCCTTGAGCCTAGAAAAAGGAAAGACAAATTAGTGATTTTGTGGAAAATCCTTAGTATGGATAGCTAAGGTAGTAGATGTAGACTAGGTTTAGAAGTCGAACCACTATAATTTATCGTGTAAATTTTTATTTTCCAATTGCTTCCACCACCATCACTCAAAGGCCAATTCACCCACCTCTTAGCTAATTTGCTTGATTATTTGAGCCCATCAATTAGTATAAAAAATTTGTCTCTATGTTGGATTAACATCCTAGAGTCGATCCTTGAAGTGCTAAACCTTTCTACATCCACCAAAGCTTATGGCACAATCCATCTCCAAGCCTCCTTACTTCAATGGTGCCAACTATTCTTATTAGAAGAATATGATGAGATTATTAATCAAATCAAATAACCACCTCCATTGGGATGTAGTGATGGAAGGGCCATCTATTCCAATGAAGAGAGTAGGAGACCAACTTGTCAAGAAAGAAAGACAATAATGGACCGATGATGGTCGGAGAAAGTTGCAACTCAATGAAAAAGCCATGCACATCTTGTTTTGTACTCTTAGACCCGACGAGTATGCCAAAACGTCTTCTTGCTCAAGTTCCAATGAGATTTGGGATAAGCTAGAAGTTACTCATGATGGTACAAACAAAGTGAATGAGAACTCAATCTAAGCTATAAGAACTTCAAGATGTAACTGAAAAAGACATCAAAGCTATGTTCGACCGGTTATCCATCACAGTCAATAAACTTAAAGGATTCTAGAGGACAATCTTGTGAGGAAGTTGATCTATTCACTTTGTAATTCATGAGACTCCAAGAAGACTGCAATCATAGGAGCAAAGAACTTTAAGATGCTCAAGCTTCACGAGCTTATGGGATCTTTGCTAACCCATGAAATAATAATGTCAAAGGGGAAGAAGAAAGAATAAGAGGACAACAAAGAAGTGAATGTTGCTCTTAAATCCTCTACAAGCCGACAATAAAATTCTAGTGGAGAGGATAGTGAAGATGAAGAGATCGACAAACTCTTAAAGAAGCTCAAATGATTCATAAAGTGCCAGAAGGAAGAATCAAGGCATGAATCTAGAATGAAAAGGGATCCCATCACATGTTTCCAATGCAAGAAGCCAGGACACGTCAAGCACAATTTTCCAAAGAATAAGTGATCAAGCCATAAGAAGAAGGCATTTGTGGCTACATAGAGTGATGGAGAGGACACCACCGATGATGAGGTAGCCAACCTTTGTTCATGGCCATCAAAGAAGATTCAATGGTAACTTCTAATTCATCACCTTAAATTTCATATACTTTTGATGAATTACAAGATGCTTATGATAATTTGGTTTTAGAGTTTGAAGCCCATATTTTGAAAAACAAAAAAATGGTTTCAAAATTAAAAGTTCAAAATAATTTGATTTCTAAACCCAAAGATGAACTTGAAGCAAAACTTAATGAGTTCGAGAAAAAGAATGTTTATTTACAAAATTTGCTTCAAAAAGTTCAAGAAGATCATCAAATAGAAATTGATGATCTTAAAAAGAATTTATTTAACAAAAATTTTCAAAGATGTGAAAATTGAGGTAACTCCAAAACAAATTTTTAAAGAAGACAATCTAGTTCCCCTAGATTTTTTAAAGGAAAATGGTTAAAAACATTTGGATCCCTAAGGGATTTATTTCTTCAAAGAAAAAGGAAGACATTGAAAGATGGATTCCAAATAGAACTAATTTTTTTAACTAATTCCAATGGATCCAAAGCAATTTGGATACCAAAATACAAAAAATTGTCTTTTGTAGGTGTGTTAAGCATTGGTGAGTAAAGTCACATTTTGGGAGCTCTTGAAACACAAGGGAGAATGACACTTGAAGAAGGAGAGTCTTAACATCCCACCTTGGTTCAAGTCGTAAATTTAAGTTTCATGCAATTGCTTGATCATCATTTCATGTCTAATTTTCATAATGATCTAAGCATGTTTGTATGACTTCATGTTGTGCCTAATTGAATATAGTTAGGGAGAGTCTCTGTTGCATGAGTTACATGTTTATGGCCTTTTATGCTCATAAATATGCTTTTGGCCTTAAACTTGTAATGTTTGGTTGCATCTTGGTGAAACCATGCTTTCTATGTTTTAAATGTCATGTTTTGAGAAGTATGTTGTTAATTTGTAGTAAAAATGATCAAATGTGCATCTATGACCTCTTGAGCCTTTGTATGAAATTAAGACTAAGTTGTAAGGTTATTTGAGTTGATTTTGCTGTATTTTTTCACCAATTCATGCTTTCGGTATGGATACCACCCATACGGTACCGATAGGACGTCTCTGTGCCAGTACACACAATTAAAAAGGGACACTTTTGTCACCTTTTTTACATGCCTTGCATGATTATTGTTTTTCTTTCACAAATGGCATGCCTATTGAATTTCTTGTGTTTAATTATTTTATTTATTTAATTAATTTGAAATTCAATATTTCTCTTGAATGCCTGGACTAACATTCTTTTGTTGCTTGATCAAGGGGAGCCATTTTTAAAATTCTTTCATGTTAAATCTTAATTTTGTTTTTTTCTCCATTGTTATCTTGTTCCAACAAGTAAGTTCAAACTTAGTTTTGAATTATTTTTGATATAACAAAAAAAGGGATGGATAAGTTTGAAAAATTAAATTTCAAAGAGAAAAAAGGGGAGCTTTAATATTTTTCTAAAATGTTCTCTTTGTTTAGAATTATTTTTCTAATGGGGAATTTTCAAAAACAATTTTCCAAGTAGTTTCATTTTATCAAAAAAAGGGAGATTATTGAGATATTATTTCAAAAGTCCATTAATTCAAAAAATATGATTAAATGGTTTTCAAAGGTTTTTTTACTTGTTTAAATTCTTTCAAATTAACCTAAAAGTTAAAAACTGTCTGCCTGTACCGGTACGACTAAGATGTGTACCGATATGCCCGTTTGATCCCCGAATTTTAGTTTTTTCAACGAGCAACCTTCGTACTAGTACTGGCTAGGCCATACCGATACGCTAGTATCATGTAGTGGTACGCTTTGTTTAAATGTACCCAACGAATTTTTCTATTTAAAGCAGGTACTAAAACGCTAACTCGTGTACCTATACGCCTTGCATCAAAAGTGCATTTAATGCTTAAAATTAAGTCTTCAATAGCTCTAATAAACCCCTAACGGCTAGTAACGGTCAAAAACTCCTTAGAGGGTTTAAAACCAAGCTTCAAGCAGCCATGGAATAACAAGAAACATATTGCCAACATTCTTTGTATAAAGAAATTGTTTTAGTCCCTAAATTGTCAAATTCCTTGTAGAAAACACTAGTGAGTTAAATTGTCAGATCTACTCAATTATTAGGATTTTGGGTGACAACTAAGTTCTGCAAACTCTTTGCCTTCTGAGGTTTTCCTAGTTTGCTAAATTTTTATTCTCTTAGTGAGAGTGATCTCAAAGCTATGGGGTATAAACTTTGAGGTTTTGTAAAGGTTATCTCCTTGAGCCTAGAAAAAGGAAAGACAAATTAGTGAATTTGTGGAAAATCCTTAGTCTGAATAGCTAAGGTAGTGGAGGTAGAATTTGTTTAGAAGTCGAACCACTATAATTCATCGTGCAATTTTTTTTCCAATTGCTTCTACCACAATCACTCAAAAGCCAATTCACCCCCCTCTTAACTAATTCGGTTTATCATTCGAGCCCATCACCATGTGTCATTAAATCATTCTCTAGTAACATTACTTCAAACTGCTTAATTAAATCATTTGTATGGGAACGTGGAGATGGGACCACTGCCCAAAGTTCAAACAGTGTTACAGACATCGATGGTGCATGAGTTGGAGCCGAAGGTTTGATTGGTGTTATAGACACAAAATGTATTCATAATGCAACGGCTGGAGTTAAAGGTTGAATTAATGATCTTGACATTGAAGGGTTGTAAGAATGATACGCTCCAACTCTCCAATTTATGTTGTTCAGAGAAGCTTGATTGTTCCCGATCGTGAATGCAAGTAAGCCTTGTTCCTTTGAATGCTTTACAAAGGGAATGAAGAAAATGATGAAAGTAAATGATGGAAATAGGTTGTGGAAGTGTATATGCATGGTGTAAGAAAGAATGAATGAAAGGGAAAGGTTAGGTGTTTTAGGGGTAGGTTCAGATATGTGAAGGAATGGAAGAAAGGATAGGAAGGTATTCAATTAATTCAAAGGAAAACCTATGCTATATAAGCTTAAACCCAATCCTTAAAAGAATTGCTATGAGGACGGTTGATAGGACTTGGACCCGTTGGTTATATGAACCAAGAACCCGAAGTATCAAATGAAAGGAAAGGTGACGCCACAAGTAAAGCTTGATAAGTCGATAAAGTTCTGAAAATAACAAGTTTGAGAGAAAACCTCACAAAGTGAATTATATTGATATGAAAGTTGTGTGTTTACAAATGCAAAATGAAAAAGGGTGGATAGGTGGTCGAATAGTTTGAGCTTGAGTTGAGCTAAACGAGCTAAGGTGAGCTGCCTTTCAATCCTTCCCCTTGCTTTTGTGGTTGATATGTCCTACAAAAAAGAAGAAAACACATAATGAATACATATATAATAAAGTAAATTAAACTTAATGTAAAGATGTGGTTTGTATTAGCTAAGGCATGCATGTTATTACTTTATATGTCAAGTATAAGGGCTGATATATGGAAATGCATTGTAGTACCCGAATTCATAGCACATGAAGTTAAACATAATCATAGCATAGGCATAAATAATATGACTAAGTATAGTGATGCACGCATGCTTAACTAACAACAATGTAAACATGTAACTAAGATAAGTATAAGGAAGGTAAGTAAAAACTCATTCATCTCTCATTCTTGTGAAACAAAGATGAAAGTATAGTAAATATGAGTAGCTGGTGGAATAGGATCACATCATCCTCCTTCTTTAAGGCGATTTTCCTCAAATCAAAGCCTTTTGTTTTTTGACGTTCCTTTGTTATTGGGACAATCGAATCCTTGCATCCCTTATCCAACGGATTGCTCTCCTTTGCTTTTTCAACCTAGACAACAAAGGAAGACAAAAATTTTGGTAGTTTCTCAGAAAAATCAAATTTTATCATAGGGCGTGTTAAAAGACATTCCCTAATCATCTCATAGCTGGTATAGGCACTTGTCTTCTTTGGCTACTCCTTTTTAGGCTTTGTTTTGACCGGTTCTTTCTTCCAAGCTTCTATGCTTTTCTTCATCAAAATCTGGTCGTTTTACACTTGTTTTGGAGTTAATAGTGCAAGAACGATCTCCTTTCCATTATGCTTGAAATAGTAGTGGTTGGTGAAGAAATCATGTATGGTTCTCTTATCATATTTCCACGGCCTTCCAAGGAGAATATGATTCACATGCATTGGCACAACATCACACAAAGCCTCATCTTTTTAATTACCAATGGAGAATAGAATTTGAACCTGTTTGGTGACCTTCAATTCTCCTCCACCATTGAAGTTTATATGGTGTAAGGGTGTTTTAAAGTCTTTAAACCCAATTTCTCTACTAGGATAGTGCAGGCAACGCTGGTGCAACTCCTACCATCGATTATCATGAAGCACACTTTGTCGTTAACATGGCACTGTGTATGGAATATATTTTCCCTTTGCTGCTCCTCTTCGGCCATTTGTGCATTAAGAAGCTGTTTAACCACTAGAAGTTCTCCATCAACAGTAGGTTCGACTTCTTCTTCCTCTTGCTCGAATTCTTCTTTAACTTCATCCTCATGGTCAGAAGTAATCTCACCATTGTCCATAAGCAACACGGTGTTCCGGTTTGGACACTGATTGGCAATGTGACTCCACTCTAATCACTTGATCTCACTCAATCACTCTTTGCCAACTACTTACTTGCCTCGCCTAGTTTCCACCATGGCTGGTTTTGGCTTAGATGACTCGGCTTGCTCCTTAATGTAAAAAGGTGTTGGCTTTCTGAGTGTTGCTTTGGTTCCACTTAGGGGCAGTGGTGTTGTTAGACCATGATGTGGTCCTTCTCCTTTGTTTCCGCTCAACAATCATAGCCATGTGAACAATCTCGTTAAGCTCAGCATAGTGTTGTAATTCCACCACATCGGTAATATCCCTATTAAGTCTGGCTAAGAATCTTGACATAGTTGCTTCACGATCCTCCTCAATGTTTGCTTGTATCATGGCGATCTCCATATCTTTGTAGTAATCCTCAATGCTCATATTTTTTGTCTTGAGATTCTGCAATCTTTAAAACAAGTCACAGTGATAATGAACAAGTATGAGTCTCCGTCTCATGATACCTTTCATCTCGTACCAAGTGTTGATTGATCTTTCACCATTTCTCCTTCTAGTGCTTGTTAATTGATCCCACCACACTAGAGTGTAGTCAATGAACTCCATGGCTGCCAAACAAACCTTCTTCTGTTCTAAAAAGTTATGGCATTCAAAGATATGATCAACTTTACTTTCCCAATCCATGTAAGCCTCCAGATTAATTTTCCCTTAAAATGGTGGTATGTTGACTCGGATGCTACCAAGGTTTTCATCAATTTGGGGATGCCCTCCTTGATATCTCAGAGCATTTCTTTGAGAAGCTTGCTCGACTTCTTCATCATCATTGTCGTCCACATATTTTGCTTGAAGTTGTTGTTGGTTTTGCCTTCCAAGGCCTTGGTTATTGCCTTGGGATCCTTCTAGCCGATCCATCCTCTCATGTAAGGGTTCAAGCTCTTCCCTTAATAGTCTTTGCATTTCCCATATCATGGCTTGCATTTGGAGATTCGGTGGTCATCCTCCCTCCGAACATGTGTTTCTAGAATTCTGAGACATGGTTAGTGAAATAAGGAATTTAAACTAAAATAGGACCTTACCACGATTCAGTCACAAAAGCCTCACAAGATCACTCCAAGAACATTAGATGTCACTCAGCACTCGTGTTTACTCTCTGGGAGTACAGGCTTTTACTTCCCCTTATGTGCTCACAACTTTCGTGCCTTTTACCACCCAATTCTCTGATCACAAGTCCTTAAGAGAACTTACACAAAACTTGTTCAAACTTTAGCTCTATGGCATTTTGGCTGCAAAATAAGGTTAGGGTAGGAAATAGAACGAAAATAAAAGGAAAATGAAAGAAAGATGGGCTTAGAAGAATGAAAATGAAAGAAAGAAAGGAAATAAGAAGAAAGAAAGATTTGTTACCACAAAACTTATTTACAACTCGATCGAGAAACAATCAATCTTGATGTACTTCTTCGAGCTTGGTTGCTTGTTTGTTTTGTTTTGCCTTTACCACCTTTGTGTTTCACTATTTTTCTTTTGTTTTTCTTTTTGTTTTGTACTATTTCGAATTCCTTAGATAGATGAAGACGGAATTCTGATTTTGATTTCATTTTTGTACTTTTTTATCACGAAATGAAATCACAAAAGATATGGGCTTACTTGATTCTTCCAAATGCTCTGATTACCAAATGATACGCTCCAACTCTCCAATTGATGTTGTTGAGAGAAGCTTGTTTGTTCCCGATCGTGAATGCAAGTAAGCCTTGTTCCTCCGAATACTTTGTAACACCCATTTCCCGTGATCGTTCCTGAACACGAGTCGGTGATGTTACAAAACAATTTCAAAAATTTTACCTATAAAAAATCTTTGAATTAGTAGCCTGCACTATCTTTAAATATAAATATATATCGATTATTACAAGCTTCAAAAATTTATTCTGTAAATTTTAAATTAAACTAGACCTAATAAGATTTTCAACCATATATATTAAGAACCCAAATTCATTACACAAAAATTCAAAGAAATTCCCAAACTCACGTCACAATGTAGAATTTTAAGAAAAGAGGTTGCCCTATTTTTTTACCTTCCCTCGGTTAAATATTCATAACTTTTAGTACCGACCTCAAAATTAGTCATCGCTTTTTTTAAAAAGAAAATAGGCTCAATTTCCAATTCATACATATAAGATTCATCTTCTAATTCAATTTGTGGACTGTTTTTACCTATTTCAATTATAAGCCCTATAACTACTCATAAATCATTCCAAATCACATATTAGTTACAAACATTGCAAACCATAAGATGATTAAAGTTCGATTCACACAAAATATGCGGGATTAACATTATACATGCCACTAATCAAAACATCAAATAGGATGTCAAAATATTACTATGATAACCTAAAGTATGTGCTCGTCTAGGAGGTGATCAAAAGACTGCTTCTTACAACCGGTATTGTATCAACCTACGTGTGCACAGGCAAAACACACCCTAAGTATAAACATAGTGAGGCATTATATGTAATCATAAAATAAATAATTAAATTAGTGAAAACATGGTTAGGCAATTATTGCTCGATTTTCTTATAATTCAAAATCATTATATACAATATAAGTAATTAATGGTAAACATCATATAATTCATTTTTATGAATAGCACAATATATGTGTAAAGAGAAAACTAAGTATGTGAATCCTGTAGTCCCAGACTACTAAGTACCCAATGGATACTGAAAATAACGATAATGAGCTCATGGTACTCCCAGAGTACTAAGCACCTAAGTGCTAGTAGTCCCAGACTAGTAGGCCATAAAGACCGGTGAACTCCCAGAGTTCTAGACACATAAAAGTGTAGGCGCAGCTGCTAGATTCTATGGCATGCCACTATACTGTGACTCTCTATAAAATACTTGAGCAGTAAAACAATATCATTATATTTGCAAAATATCATTATGAAAATGGCATAAATTATCATCGGTAAAACAAAATAATAGAGCAATTCGTACTCTATTATGCCATAAATCATTTGGAAACATGTCATTCATATATGATAATAAAATAACCATAAACAAAACATAATAGGGCAGTTCATACCCCATCATGTGCCAACCTTTTTGCTTTTGCCCGTAAAGTAACATATAGATTATACGAAAACCATGTTATCAACTTATTAAAATCAAGTAGGTCGACCTCTTAAAAGTCTACAAAAATACATTTCAAAACATATAAAAGCACTCACCTTATTTGCCTCTTTAATTACTTCCACCAAAATGTGAGTTCTACTCTCAAACTTTTCCTTTTTCCTTCGACTTGTTTCGATCTCGTGCTTGCTCACTTGCTTTATATCCACCCAATACATAACACGTACAATCAAATGTATATGTTAGGTTACCAATACAAGCAGTACATTATAAGGAGAAAATTCATAAAAGTTCCTTTTTAAAACACTAATGACATATCATTGCTTCCTATAATTCAATCTAATTCTCAATTTCATTAACTCATCAAAATTTCCAATTCATTCACTTAGAATCAATAACCCAACTTTTGAATTTTCACAATTCAATCCCATTTCCAATAATATTTTCTTTAATTGCCAAACTGGTTCCCAATATTCCAACATGGGATTTTTGCTTCAAACAACATTTTAAAGCATGTAGAATACTTAATCCTTCATGACCAACTTCAAAATATTTTTTACACTTCAACCCCTAAATTTCCATAGTTGACCAAATGGTCCTTCATTCAAGAATTCAACATTTTCACTTCAAATAAGCATGAAAAACATCATTCTAATCATTTCCACCATCAAAATAATTTTTACAAATTTCCCCCTAATTTTTCCATCATAGTCGAATAGTCACTATACCTCAAGTCTTAAGATTTTCATCACTTTAAGCATAGAAAAAACACCACAACAACATTTCCCACGTATTTGAACCATAAAACATGAAATTTCATCATGCCCTTCATAAACCCTAATCACCAACTTCAACTTAGAATTCCATGAAACCATGTAAAAATGGTACCAAATGAAAGAGAATTTAATGGAGATCAATTTCTTATTTCATATTCTAACTCCAAAAACCAACCAAATAAGCTTGAAAATTTAAAACAAAACTTTCTTACCTAGTTGTGGAAGCTCACAGAAAAGAGGAAAAAGTTGAACAAGTTTCTCAAACTTTTTTTTCTTTTTTTAATTTCATGCTAAATGTCTTCAAGTATCCAATATATAAAAAATCTCTTAATAGTCAAATGACCATTTTACCCTTGAATTATAACCAATCACAAGCCACCACTTATGCTTTATCATCTTACATTATCATTATTAATAATAAATTCTAGATGAAATGACTATTTTGCCATTAATGAAATAATATATCTTCAAAAATGCCATTCCATCAACTATACAAAATACTGGATAGAATCAAATCTAAATTAATTAAAAATGATTCCAAACCACAATGTCATGTTTCTCGGGTCTTCTTAGGACTTCTACCAAATTTATATAGTTTCAAGATCAATCAGTCATCCGAATTGAATACCGAAACTTATTCTTCTTATAGCTTTTCATACAAATCCCGTACCAAAAATATGATTCCCACCAAAATTCTTATACCAGGTTAAATTATTCATTTATGGAATATCAGATAATAATTGGAAAATTTCCATTTTCATCCCTGAAGTTTTCTCAACTTTTCACTTTAGCTACCAAAAATTAAAAGTTTGCATTTTAGTCACTTAACTAAAACCACCAACTTTTAATTCTTTACATTTTAGTCACTAACCAAATATTAGGGTATTACAATTCTCTCCTTGTAATACCCCTTTCCTGTATTCATAGCTGAATACGAGTCAGAGATATCACAAAACATTTGTAAAACCCTCTACATTTGTAACTCAGTAAAAATTTTGATTCTTCTAAAAATATTACAATATATTTAGTTTCTATTTACAAATGTAGTTAATTGCGTATAGTTTAAATACAATATTTTAATCTTCAAATCGAGTTTAATTTTAGGCAGCAAGTTATTAATTTAATTTAACTTTATATAATTAATAAAACTGCCTAAAAACTTCCTAATTTAAAATTCATCCAGATACAAAATAAAATACAAATTCTATCAGAGCAGACATATCCTTTTAATATACACGCCAACTAGTAAATATCAAAGAGCATCAAAAGTTATTTTACTGATACTGATGTACCTGTTAATAATTGATAATGTCTGTATATGCTCCTTACTCCAACCATTTCTTCTTTCCTACGTGTAAAACAATTACACGCTAAGTATTTACATAGTGAGGCAATAATTCAAATTCAAGTGCAATAGTCATAATATCATTATTAATGATTAACAATGCATATGATCACTTTACCATTACATGCTTGTTAACATAAATAAAATATGTATATCAAAGTGATAAGATTAGATCTTACCAATACGATTGCCATTTCCATCCGTAAGATTTCAATGCTTACCAATACCTTTTTCCATTTCTATCTGCAAGCTTGCAAGCTTTATTTTCCTGTTTCTTTTTAATTCTTTTCAATTTATTTAGCCCAAGGTATCGAATTAAGAGATTCTATGTACACGAGTCATCCCCCATACCCAACCTTTCTTGAGTATGTATATTATTTGCACTCTACCGGGAGTGCTTAGCACCGAAGTGCTTCTGTATACTTATCGGAGTATACAATATATCCCTTATTGAGTTTTTATGAAATTACACTGAAGTGTTTAGCACCTGTAGTAAGTTCGTATACTCAAACCAAGCATGAGTATACTCCTCAATGAGTATTTATAATATTTTCACTTTACCTGAAGTGCTTAGAATATTTATACAGCTGTTTATGACCCTATGGATATCCAACTATACTATCGAACCTCTATATCATACATTGGGCTTTATTTCATCATTTAAGTCATCAATGGCAACATATATCAGTATATATCGACATTTAACAGTTCATAGCCGAAATAACATTCATATTATACCATCATCAATAACTAGTGATCAATGCATTTATTTTCAACCTTTGACATATTTAAAATATGTCAAATATATGATCAACGACATAAATATCATGACAATATATAAACCAGGTAGACTCATCGCAAGTCCTACTGGTGATGTATGAAACATCCATGTATAATGTTATGTATGCATTGCACTCACTTGGGCCATGTATTAGTATGCCTCACTAAGTCCTCTTTGATCCTTTCCTTCATTGTACCTCGAACCTCACTTGATTCGAACTGAAAACCGAGTTTCAGGGCTTGAATCGAGCTTGGGAATTTTTTCTCTTTCTTTCCCTAGACCTCACGTTTGTTGCTGGAAAAGATGAACATCTTGTTCATCTTTTTACCATTACTTTACACATATATCTATTAAATGAATATTAAATTCATTTAATCATGAAATTACAATTTTTCCCTTTTATCCAATGGTTGAGATTGATTTTATCATCAATCAAGGGCTAAGATTTAATCTTTCATTTTCTCTTTCCAAAATTGCCCTTATAACTTTTTAAATATTTCAAAATTACATTAGGGCCAAATGACCAATTTGCCCTCCAATAAGTCTTTATTTACTAGTTTGTTTCCAAATTACCATTCCATTAAAATCTAACTAAATCTAGTTAGAATTCAACCAACCATAATAAAATATTCATAAAATAACATTTTATGACTTTTCCATAGCTTTTGGATCAGTCTCCAAAATTCCCATTCGATCCAATATACCGATAAATAATCCTTTACTCAAAAATAAACTGTAGGGTTCATCTTGAATCAAACTAAAAATATTTCCAACACTTGGAAATGACTTTTATAACCTTTCTCTATCATATGGCAAAATTTCAAAATTTTCTAGTTCGATCCAGGTATATGAATTCCACTTAAACTTTAACTACAATTTTCCCAATAATCGAAGTATCAGATCAAACCAATAATTCTGAATTCGATTCACACCCTTAGGATTTATGAAATAAAAACCCTCCACTTTTGGGAAATTACAACTTTAGTCCCCAAACTTTTCCAAAGTTTATACTTTAGCCATAAAATTTTTAAAATTTACATTTTGGTCATTACCTTTTTAAACTTCAATTCCCATTCCAATTTTCCTTGGAATTCAACCAAACTTTAAGAATACCTTATTCAATTCACTATCTATCACATGAGACCTTTAAACCTTAGAAATTTCCTTTCCAAAACCCATAATTAAAGAAATCCCAACTTTCTCATTTTTGTCATTTTAGTCACTAAGTTAGATTTTAAGCTATTATCTTAGTGCTAAATGACCCTTAATCAACTTAGTAAATTTTGGGGTATTACAATTCTCTCCCCCTTAAGAAAATTCATCCTCGAATTTTCAACACGTACCTGATTCAAAAAGATGAGGGTATTATTTTTCCATTGACTCATTTGTTTTCGAGGTGGCCTCCTCCACTTTATGGTTTCGCCAGAGTACTTTCACCAACAGAATGGTCTTGTTTCTCAATTCTTTAACTCCATGAGAAAGAATCTTCACTGGTTCCTCCTCATAAGTCAAATATGGCTGAATTTTAATCTATACCGGTGATATCACATGAGAAGGGTCTAATCGATACCTTCTGAGCATCGAGACATGAAACACATTGTGAATCTTGCTCAAATACGGAGGCAATGCTAATCGATAAGCCACTGGACCAACTTTCTTCAAAATTTCATAAGGGTCGATAAACCTCGGACTCAACTTTCCTTACATCCGAAGTGTAACACCATTTTCCAGGGTGAAACTTTCAAGAATAATTTTCACCAACCTCATACTCTATATCTTTCCTCTTTAAATCTGCATATGATTTCTGTTAATCCAAAGCTTTTTTAAGGTTCTCCTGTATTATCTTAACCTTGTCTTCCACATCCCGAACCAAATTAGGCCCAATCACTTTGCGATCTTTGAGCTCGAACCAATTAAACGGTGTCCTGCATCGCCTTCCATATAAGGCTTCATAAGGAGCCATCTTTATACTTTCTTGGTAATTGTTATTATAGGCAAATTGGGCAAGCAGCAAATACTTTTCCCATGAGCCTTCAAACTCAAGTACACAAGCTCTAAGCATATCTTCAAAAATCTGAATAATCCTTTCAGACTGACCATCTGTCTAAGGATGAAAAGCAGTGCTGAAGTTTAGTCGAGTCCCCAACACCTCATGCAAAGAACTCCAAAATCTCAATGTAAACATCATATCTCGATCCAATACAATAGATAGAAGCACACCATGTAACCGTACAAACTCTTTAACATACAACTTTGCATATCTATCCAGTGTAAAATCTGTCTGAACTAGAATAAAATTAGCAGACTTTGTCAATCTATCCTCTACCACCCATATAGAATCCTTTTTACTCAGAGTCATCGGTAAACCTATCACAAAATCCATCGTTACGTTCTCATAATTCCATTGTGGAATAGAAACCGGCTGTAACAATCCAGATGGCACTTGGTGTTAAGCTTTCACTTGTTGGCATGTCAGGCATTTAGCTACAAATTCTGTCATTGTTCTTTTCATGCCTGGCCACCAATACCTATTCTTCAGATCTTGATACATTTTATTACCTCCTGGATGCATTATCAGAGGACTATAGTGGGCTTCATGTAGAAGTTCCCGTCTCAACTCCTCATCATCAAGAACATATACTTTGTCTTGATAATAAAGACATCCATCAGTCTTAGCTGTATAATCTTTAGTCTCACCACTTTCAATTTGCTTCAATATAGTTAAGCATTTTTTATCTTTATTTTGGGACTTTTTAATCTGATCTAACAAAGTAGTCTTTAGTTGTAACTCTACAATCAAAGCACCATCGTCCTTTAGTGCTAACTGAGCATCCAATGTCCTCAAAGCAGCAAATGCCTTCCGACTCAAAGCATCAGCCACAACGTTTGCCTTTCCAGGGTGATAATTAATTACAAGATCATAATCTTTGATCAGCTCTAGCCACATTCTCTGCCTCAGATTTAAATCTTTCAATGTCATCAAATACTTTAAACTTTTGTGATATGTGAAAACATAGCATCACTCACCATACAAATAATGACGCCAAATCTTCAAAGCAAAAACCACTGCGACTATTTCCAAATCACGAGTCAGATAATTTCTATCATGCATCTTTAGTTGTCTGGAGGCATATGTTGTTACCTTCCCTTCTTGAATCAATACACATCATAACCCATCATGAGATGCATCGATGTACAATGTAAAATCCTTTCCTAATTCTAGTTGTACAAGCACTGGAGCTTCAATTAAAATTCGCTTCAACTGATCAAAGCTCTCCTGACATTTATCAGTACAGACAAAAGGTACATCCTTTCTTAATAGCTTAGTGATTGATGCTGTAATCATCGAGAAACCCTTTACAAAATGGCGATAATATCCTTCCAATCCCAAGAAACTACAAACTTCTGTAATATTCTTGGGAGGTTTCCATTCAACAGTGGCTTGAACATTTTTAGAATCAACTCGAATTCCTTTAGCAGAAACAATATGGCCTAAGAATGCCACCTTTAATAGCCAAAACTCACATTTGGAGAGTTTAGCATACATGTTCTTGTCTCTCAAAATCTACAATACTACTCGTTGATGGGTATCATGCTCTTCCCCGGTCTTCAAATAAACAGTATATCATCAATAAACACAACAATGAACTGATCCAAATACGACTGGAACACTCTGTTCATCAAATCCATAAATGCTGCGGGAGCATTTGTGAGACCAATAGGCATCACCACAAACTCATAGTGACCATATCGTGTCCGATATGTTGTCTTTAAAATATCCTCTTCTTTGACCGTTAATTGATAGTAGCCCGACCAAAGATCAATCTTAGAAAATATAGCTGCTCCTTTCAACTGGTCAAATAAATCATCAATCCTTGGCAAGGGATACTTGTTCTTAATTTTCACCATGTTCAACTACCGATAATCAATGCACAGCCGCATCGATCCATCTTTCTTTTTAACAAAAAAAATCGGTGCTCCCCAGGGTGATACACTAGGTCGTATAAAACCCCGGTCCAATAACTCCTACAATTGAGCCTTTAACTCTCTCAATTCTGTCGGAGACATCCAATAAGGTGTCATCATAATCGATTCAATATCGGGTAGAACATTTATTCCCAACTGCACCATCGATTCGGAGGCAACCCTAGCAACTCCTCTGGAAACACATCAGGGAAATCCCAAACTGTCGAAATACTATTGATATCTATCTTTGATGATTGAGTATCCACAACATGGGCTAGATAAGCCTGTCGAAATACTATTGATATCAAGTTGTTTGCCTTCATTACTGAGATCACATTACTCAAGCAATTTGATCCTTCGCTGACCACTACTATTTCTGCATCTTTCTTGCTTTTCAGCAATAGTTGTTTCAAACAACAATCCACTATTGCATGGTAAGCATGCAAGCAATCCATACACAAGATAATCTCAAACTCATGAAAAGTCAATTCTATCAAATCAGCTGGGAATTCAATCCCATGTATCACTATCAGGCACTGCTTGCAAATTCTATTCACCCGAGCATTATGATCGATAAGGTTTGTTGCAAAGACACCACTATATATAGGTTCTAAGTTAATCTCTCTATCTTGGACTAACTTAGAACTAACATATAAATGAGTAGATCCCAGATCTATCAATGCAAATACAAGTTTATTAAAATTTTGGAATGTACCAGTAACAATATCGAGTACATCCCTATTATCATCAGTGCGAATATGGTAGACCTTCGCTGGAGTCTTGAATTCCTTGTTGGAAGCAGCTTTAGATACTCTTGGGCGGTTAACTCCATAAGATTTTTGATTGCCCTGATATCTTCCTTTTTGATTCCGAGCTACCGATCTCTCTGATCTATCTAGTTACTGTCAATCCTTGGACAGTCTCGAATAAAATGATCAGTAGCACCAAAACTGAAACAAGCTCCTATAATTGCTCGGCACCTTCCAAAATGATATTTTCCACAATGGTCACAAAGAGCTGGGCTTTGAAATTTCCTCGAACCTCTTGTCCTCGTAGTAGAAGCCTGTGAATCTTTGGACTTCCCAGATCCAAATCTCTGTCTGAAGGATGTGGTATATCTTGCTCGGTTTTCCTGGTATGAGCCCTTGCATCGCTTGAAAGATAATGAACCAAAGGATCCTCTATGGATCCTTTTTTGGAGTTAAGCATTCTGAGCTGGTAGCTTTTCTGCCCGAGCTTTTTCCATTCCTTTTGCCCGATTGACTGCCTCTTGAAATTCAGTAATATTCATAGCAATCATCACCTCTTTATATTCTGGATCCAAGCCTTCAATGAAGCAAACTACGATCCCTTTTATTAGGAATCAACTTTAAGGCGAAATGGCTCAACTTGTTAAATTCACATTCATATTCATACACTATCAGATCGCCCTGCTTGAGATTTAGAAATTCACTTCTCATTTCTCGGATGAACATGTCACCAATATGCTTGTTACGAAATGTAATACCCCAAAACAAGTCTTGGAAGGATGTTACCAAATTATTTGTAACTTAAATTGTTCTAAATACCCTAGAATTAGAATGGAACGAAATAAACTAAGGACTAAAATTGAAAAGCTCAAAAAGAAAGTTAGCTAATCTAGAAAAGTTAAATTGAATACTTTGAATATTAGAGTTTTGCATGCAAAGATTATAATTATATTAGGGCCATTACACATGTCATCTAGAGGATGATTTTGAAAGTTGGAATCGGCCATGTGGAGAACAATTGTGTAATTGTTCTCATCTTTCTCACTTGGTCGAAAACACCATTGTTGAAGGAAGAAAGAAAATTTGGTTCCTAGCTATAGTAATTGGTGAAGGAGTCTTTAAAATTCTTGTTCAAATTCTTGCGAATTTAACTTGATTAGCTCAAGAAAGAAGGTGATTGTTCTCTTCTTCACTTTTAATTCTATTTAAATTTAGAATTCAACCTAAATTCATGCATTGTTAGCTTAGATTGAATATTCAAAATAGATAAAAAGATTTTTAGAGTTGTTCGAGTATATTGATTGATAAATTTGCCCATGTTTGCATGATTGAAGGCTCTACGGGATTGTTTTGATCACAATGTGAATGTATATGGGTGTGATGATTTGTTTTGTGTATAAATAGATATGTATAGATAAAAAAAGAGAAGAATGGATTGGTTTGGCTTCTTAAAAATTACATGATGGTCTGTTGTGTTTGGAAATTAGATTTGTATTTTGATTGTAGGGTGTTTCGATCATCTATTTAAGTATAAAGAAGGAATGGGACAATATTACAATAACTTGAACATCTTTTTAGACTAAATTGATCATGAAATTTAAGTACATTTGAAAAGATAGCAGAGTAGGTATTCGTATGAACTTCAGAAACTGTTTTTAACATAAATATGTATATATATGAAAGAGGGATTGTTTTATACTTATGAAGACAATTTTGGACTGCCTTGTTGTTTGTAGTGGTGCAAACATGCATCTTGGGACTGTTCTGAAAATTTGTGTAATTGAAACCTAGATTGTTTCAGTTGTATGAGTATGAGAATATGTACATTGGGCTGATTTGTTATATATATATATACACATAAATATATACGTACGTGTACACATAAATACTTTTTGAAACCAATTAGGCACCAATTTTTGGGTATTGTGGGGGTGCTAACCCTTCCCCGCACGTAACCGACCCCCAAACTTGTTTTTCTTATTTTCGTGGACCAAAATGTTATTTTGATAAATAAATTTTTTTATTAAAATAACCCTTGTTTTAAAAGTGATCCAATCACACTTTTTCAAAAAGATTAGTGGTGACTCCGTATTTTCTTAAGTTTTTCAAATAACGTCAAAACCCCCCAAAAGGGTTGCGACACAAAGGAGACAAGCACTTAAAGCCCCTTTATCATGTTTAACGGAAGATGAATGACAACTTAATCAGCTTGGCAGATCAAGGGATTCTTATAAACAACCATTTTCCTTGTAAAACAACTTTTGGTATATTATAAACTGGAGAGTGTTCTCTTTCATAGTTTTTCTTGAACTTTATCGTCTTACAAGATTGTTCTTGTAGCATTCAACCCAATCATCTTTTTATATTGTTGGTTCCCAGTTGCTTATAACTGGTGGGTCACAATCCATTTTCCTTTCACCCAATACACAGTTAAGAACTCTTAAGGAACGAGTCTTCACTTTTTAGTGTTGGTTCCTCCTTTGTATACACCGCACTTTGGTTACAATTCTATTCCTCCACGCCCACTGTCCATACATCCATATCTTCCATCATCTTTCAATACTTCATCCTGACACAGTGGCCATCTTAACATTATCCCATTTCACCAAACACATGTCTATCAATTCCATATCATTTTTTACAAGTTGTTCAATTTCAATCACTTACTAGAATCACGATCGGGCAATCACAAATATAAATTCAACCACAACACAAACGAAATTGTTTGGTATCAGAGCGTGGCGATTTAGTAAGTTGTTTGATTTATCTCCCTGAATATTACAATAAAATTGAAAAAATAAAAAAATAGAAATCTCAAGAAGAAATGTTCAAAGAGGGAGGGATCAATCTCATCTTAAAGTCAAAAAAAGAAAGAGATTTGGTTGTGATTTTTGTTATCACATATTTCATATTGCTATTTCATCTTTTAACCACCTTTTTTGCTACATATTCCTTTTGTTTCATATTCTAACCATTTTGTTTCAGCCGAATTCCACAAGAATACTTGTTGAACCTTTAGTAAGTTCTCTAAGGACTTAGAAAATAGAACAAGACTGGTAAAAGGCAAGAGTGTGCATCAAGGGAAAAGCCTAACCTGAGTGAAACACAAACGTGCGTGCACTTTCTTGGAGTGGAAAGGTGAGAATTTGTGCTGGTGAGGTTTAAATTTTATTTGATTTTAATTAATCATGTCTCAAGGCTCAGGTAATGGTGGAGAAGGAGGACACTCAAATTTGCAAAACCAAGCCTTGCTACAAGCAATGGCAAAGGTGATTCAACAACAATTTCAGCCCATAACAAAGAAGTTGAGCAGCATAGATGAAGTTTCTCGTCGAAAACAATCACCTCAATTGAAGGAACAAAGACAAATAAAATGGAGAGACAACCCTAAATCCGTCTCTAGTTCTACATCAAAATGGAGTCAAAATCTTGTGAGAAGAATTTTATCTCCCAATCAAGAGGCGATGTTCAAAGTTCCAAGTCTAGCAAGCCTAGCACATCTTTTTTGAATTCCAGAGGTTCAACACGAAGCAAGGCAAGCACTCTAGTTCTTTCAGTCCCCAAAAGCCTGGCGCGATTTCAAAAGTGTTTCGACAATTTTTTCAAGGAAACACAATTGCAAGAATCGCTAGAAAATGAAAATGTTTGTAAAAAAGAAAAGGAAATTTTGGAAGAAGAGAGAAAACAAATTGAGGGAGAAGAAAAAAAGATTTGTGAAAAAGAAATTGAAATTGAGAGAGAAAAATAAAGTTTTGAAAAAAGAGAGATTAAGGAAGAAAAGGAAACAACGAGTGAAAAGAATGAGTTTTATGTAAAATCAAGTGAATGTTAGAGGCAATAAAAGAGTGGTCTTGAAAAAGAAATTGTTTTTGCAAAAAAAGAGAAGAAACGAAATTGTTTTGCACTAACAATAATTTACCTACTTTTCTTTTAACATCTTCTCAGGATTCCATGGGAGAATTCTTCAAGGACAATCCAAAAAAGTTAACACTCTTCGAAGACATTCCAATGGGAGACATTGAAGAATCCAATGCGAAAGAAGAGACACCATTTTTCTTTTGCACTAATGAAATTCACAAATTTTCTTCTTTGTCATTGTTTCAGAATTTCCATGAAGAATATTCAAAAAATTCTCCAAGGAAGTTTCCCCTCAACATGGACACCGAACATCAACCACCCATTTGGAACATTCAACATATGTGGTTTGATTTTTCTTGTGATTTTGTGTTAGTATTTCCAAAAACTCATTTAGGTTTATTTTTTAGAGAAATAAATAAATTATTTAGCGGATTGGATTCAAACCAGGATGATTAGTTTCAAAAGAGTTTTGGAGAGCAACAAACACCAAGCGGATAGCATACCATCCACCATTCAAAGAATTCGATAGGTTGCATTGAACATCAGATTGACTTTATTCTAGGAGCCACCATTCTGAATCAACCAGCATGTAGAAGTAACCCTGAAGAGACGAAGGAACTTCAAAAGCAAATCAATGAGTTAATGGAGAAGGGTTACATCTGAGAAAGCTTAAGTCCTTGTGCCATACCAATCTTGTTGGTGCCTAAAAAGGATGGAACTTGGAGAATGTGCATGGATTGTCGAGCAGTGAATCAGAACACTATCAAGTACCGACATCATATTCCTCTCCTCTATGACATGTTGGATGAGTTGTGTGATGCGAGTATTTTCCCTAAGATTGACTTAAAGAGTGGTTATCATCAGATCCATATAAAGGAAGGAGATGAGTGGAAGACAACATTCAAAACCAAACAAGGTTTGTACGAATGGTTGGTAATGCCTTTTGGCTTAACCAATGCTCCTAGTACATTCATGAGGTTGATGAATCATGTGCTCTGAACCTACATCGGTAAGTATTGTGTGGTTTATTTTGCTGATATTTTAATTTACAGCAAGACATTGGGAGAACATGAACAACATCTGAGAAATGTTCTTAACACTCTGAGAAGGGAATGATTGTTCGATAATCTTCAAAAATGTGTCTTTTGTACTAACAAGCTTACTTTTTTAGGCTTTATTGTTAGTTCACAAGGTGTGGAGGTTGATCCTGAGAAGATAAAGGCAATTCAAGAATGGCCAAGACCGACATCAGTAAGCCAAGTGAGAAGTTTCCTTGGGCTTGCAAGTTTCTATCAACGGTTTGTGTCAAATTTTAGTTCCATTACCGCCCCCCTAAATCGGGATTATTAAGAAGAATTCCATCTTCAATTGGGGTAAGGAACAAGAAGATGCATTTCTCGCGATTAAGGAATGTTTGATCAAAGCACCGGTGTTAGCCTTGCCAAATTTTGACAAGATGTTCGATATTGAGTGTGATGCTTTAGGCATTGGAATTGGGGTTGTGTTAACACAAAAAAAGGGACCAATTGCATACTTTAGTGAAAAGTTAAGTGGTGCTACATCGAATTACCCGACATACGACAAAGAGATGTATGCACTTATTCGAGACCTTGAGACATGGCAACACTACCTCTTGCCAAAGGAATTTGTAATCCACATTGACCATGAAGCACTAAAACACATCACTGGTCAGCACAAGTTGAATAGGCGACATGCCAAGTGGGTCGAGTTTCGGGAATCCTTTCCTTATGTGATATGTTACAAGAAAGGCAAGGATAATTTCATGGCTGGTGCTTTGTCTCGAAGGTATGTACTTCTTAATTCTTTGAATTCTTAATTAATAGGGTTTTCTTTTATCAAAGACCTTTATGCAACTGACCTTGACTTTGGAGAAAAGTTTAGTTTGTGAGAAAAAAGGTGCAGATGAAAAGTACTACCGACATGAGGGATACTTTTTCAAGGAAGGAAGATTCCTCGAGGATCTATCCAGGAAATTCTAGTTAGAGAGGCACACGAAGGTGGACTTATTGGACATTTTGGAGTCACCAAGACCTTGCATATTTTGAATAAACATCTCTTTTGGCCTAAGATGAGAAGAGACGTTGAACGGATATGTGAGCGTTGTGTCACGTGCAAGAAATCTAAGTCCAAAGTTATGTCGCATGGTATGTATATGCCTTTACCTATTCCTAGTGCACCTTGGGTAGTTATTTCTATCAATTTTGTGCTAGGTCTTCCGCGGACAAAGACAAGATGAGATAGCATATTTGTTGTTGTGGATAGATTTTCCAAGATGGAACATTTCATAGCTTGCCACAAGATAGATGATGCAACAAATGTGGCTAATTTGTTTTTCAAATAAGTGGTTCGACTACATGGAGTTTCGAGGACGATTGTTTCTAAGCCACTTTTGGAGGACATTTTGGGGCAAGATAAGAACGAAGCTGATGCTTTCTACAACTTGCCACCCTCAAATTGATGGTCAAATAGAGGTTGTGAACTGTATTTTTTCTACATTACTGAGATCTATTATCTGCAAGAACATCAAGTGTAACCCCCTTAACCCGGTCTAATCGCAAGACTGAATCGAGCGAGTCACAAGGGGAATATTGGAGTAAACCCGAAAGTTTCACTTCAATAAACAACCCTTTTTTTATTTTTATCTTTTCTAAATTCAACATAGTTAACCTAAGCACGAGAGAAAGTAGCAGACAAAATCTCAACTCGATCGGGTGTCAAATCAACATTCGATTACCCCAAATAGCATTTAGGGACCATTTTGTAAAACATTAAACAGGGACTTAACCCGAAATTGAAGTTACCATCTTTTAATTAGTCAGGTTTCGATCAGCCACATAAATTTTCAACTCGATCTAATCATCCAAACTCACTCTGTTGCATTCACAAACATTTAGGGACTAAAACACAAAGATTCAAAACATCAGAAGATGCCAATTAACCACTTTAACTAACAAGGTATATATACACCCAAGCACAGTATCAATACGGTCCTTTTTAATTTCAAAACTCAAATTCTAGTAGCTCAAAACTACATCGATACGGTCCCGAGTATCGATACACTTAGCCAATTTCTTCTTTCACCGTACCGATATGGTACATACTATATCGGTACGCCAAGCCTTTTTCAGCTTAACAATATCGATACGGTAGCCCATGTATCGATACGCCTGGGCAAAAATGTCACTTTTTGCTCGATGAATAATCCGTAAACTAATTATAAACCCCTAAGCATGCTTCTAACACATAGGCAACATATTAAAGGATCGATCCTCAGCCATTAGCAACAAAAACATCATCATACCATGATCACATGCTCAAAAGGGAAATCTATAGGCAGCTTCCTAAAACCACCTCAAACCAAAAACCACAAACCATAGCAAAGCATAAACCAAACATAATAGGCCATTTACAATCTCAATAAGGCAAAACAAACTTGCCAAACCAGGGTGTTCATCAAACATACACTCCCAAAACATCAAGGTATCCACCCATTGCCAATCTCATTACTATTGAAATGTTAAAACCATACTTGAGCTTAGAGCGTCGAATGAACCACTTCCCTTGCTTCCTTGCGGCCCAAACAAACTATTTTTTTGCATTATTAAGAAAAGAGAGCGTAAGCTATATGCTTAGTGAGGGATGCTCAAAAACAAAACCATAACAATGCACTATTGAAACCCATTTTCTTATCAAACCATTTCCTCATCATGCTCATAACAAATCTCATACTTTAAAACCCATTGAAGCAAAACCATTAAACTCTTTACACATGTATCATGAAATTTCATGCTTTAACCAAAGCAAATCTCAATGCAAGCTTCACATGCTTAGGCATTCAAAACATATCTCAAGATATAGTCTCATGTATAAATCTCATATACAATTTCATTTCAAAACCATGTGTAATCACTCATTTTTATCTGGTCTGTAAATACATATTAGTATAATTATTAGTATATTAGGGTTGCATGTATACATTGTATTATATTATATGTTTATTATGTGCATGAGTGTTACTAATATATATATAATGTGTGGTGTGTGCATGTATATTATAAACTACGTATGTATACGTATTAACGGTATGTGTGTCACGCATGTATCTATAGTTAGTACGAGCGTATTTGTTTTTACGGATAATGTGTGTAGATGTTATGTTAATTATGTGTATGATTATATATGTATGTATACTGGTATGTTATAATTAATGTTTGCATAGCTATATATGTATGTATTGTTGTATGTGCATTGCTGTTATAATTATAACTAATGTTATTATTATTGGGCTAATATAAGATGAAAATCCAAAAAAATATATTAAACCCAAATAAATAAATTGCCAGTCCAAGTCCAATTACAAGTCTAATATTATTACAAGGCCTGGTTGGCCCAAACCCAAACTTTATTTAATTATAATTATTTTGTATGCAGATAACTATGGGCCGTTGTATCAAGATCTGATCCAACGGCCACGATCAAGCCAAGATAAAATATCTGCCAGCCGCGTGCACTACACGTCTGGACCGTTCGAGTGCCACGCGCGCATGCAGTCCACGCGCGGACTCTTCGATATCCTACGCGTGCGTGAGCCCCACGCGCTCTGACCCCTCGACTGCTGAGCCACACGTGTCACGATCTGGAGCCGTTTCACCAATCGAGGCTTCATCTGGGCCGTTCATCCTTCAAGCCAGCCCAACCGTTAGATCAGATCTGATCTAATGACCGAGAACACATCTGGCCGAAGATAGAGCCCCTCACCGCCACCATGCCGATCTTCAACCACCGTGCTCAGACATGTCAAAAAGCAAGAAAAGAAATGTTATGTCAGTTAGCAGTCCAGATCTGAAAGAAAATAATATATTACTTGTACCAAACCAAAAGACAGGCATATATGTATGAAACAAACATTTTGTAAGTAACAAGGAGTTGTAATCGAAAGAGCCCAGTTGTAATCGAAAAAAAAATAGAAAAAAGGTCTTCAGTGGTAATACTCTTCTCTTTTTTTCACTTTTGTTGCATGCATACAAAATATACGTAGTAAATATAAAAAAAAAGAAAGGTTGAGAGTCGTTACCATCTTCGTCTGTGGATCTCCCCTCACCAGTGATAAGCCTTTTCGGCTTTCCCAAGTCAAACGTGGTGAACTGAAAGGAGTGGGAGACCCCTTTTTGGTTTCGTTTTGGGTTGAAATAAAAAAGAGGGGTTTTTTTTTTCGTATTTCTTAGATCTAGGACGGACGAAAGCTTTTTCTCTGAATCCAAGTTCGGATTCGTGTCGAGGGTGAAGAAGGGTTCATTTTGGTGTGTTTTTGGGGCTCGCCGGTGCCGGTTAGCGGCGGCTGGCGGCGGAGAAGTCGGCGGCTGGCCACCGGATTCTGGGTTCATCAGGGAAAGTTGATAGAAAAATAAGAACGAAGGTTTGTTATAAAACTGAAAAAATGAAAGAAATGGTGAAAATTTGGTCCGAGCCAAAAAAAGGGGGATTTATAGGCGTTATTATTTCGTGAAATGGGGAAATTATGTAATAAATCCCCCCGCGCTTTCAACATTTTCATTTTTGTCTTGCCGCAGGGTATATTTACAATTCCAGTCCCCCTTATATTTCAAAATCTTGCAATCCAGTCCCTAAATTACACCGAATCAGTTTTTAAATGGTAAAATTACCCCTTTAACCATCCAATGTTTTTGAATATTTCATTTCGGGTCTGCCCCTTGGTCCAATTACAGTTTCAGTCCTTTCAAGTTCGGTCTTGTTTGCACTTTCGTCCTTAAATTGCATATTATTGTCCTTTAATTTCTGCCACTAATATTTATTTCTTTTCATTTCAGTCCTGTTTCCATGTAAATATTCATGTTTGTATTATAATCGTATATGTTGATGTAGTCTTTTGCCTTATTATATATCCCTCGTATATGCCTTGTATTTTCATGTTTACATGTATTTGTGTGTTAAGTTTATGATGGTTATGTATCTTTTTGTCGGTTATTCGTATTACGCATATTATGTTCTAGTTGACTCGTATACAACATGTTTTGTATTTTTGTACGTACTGTATGTTTTCTTGGCTTTTAGGTTATGTGCTAGTATATCTTCTTTTTATGTATAATATATTGCTTTATATGTGTTGAAATGTGTTTTATTTCTAATATGTATGTCCTCTTGAAATATATGTTTTTGTCTATACATGTATTATTCATGCCTTGTTATTGTAACATGTTAAATTTGTTTTTATCTACTATTAAGCTTGACATGTATATGTGCGTTTTAATTACGTATTTTATTTATGTTAGATTAGTATTCTGTCATGTTGATATTTATTGCATTTAAATTATTTGCCATATTTTATATTTTGCCTCTAAGATTGCATATCGAGATATAAATTGTCAATGTGGTGCCCTTTTATCCGAGCGTAAACGGGGCCAGTATCAGGCGTAGTGATAGTGGTTGGGCGTTTACTCTCGGATAACGGGGCCCTTAAAATTTATTCGCAACTATAACCGAATTTTAAAATAATGTCACCTTAACCCGAAAAATCTAATATTAATAAAGCGGTAATTATTAAAGTACCAATTTTGGGCGGTGTGGGGGTGCTAATCCTTCCCCATCCGTAACCGACTCCCGAATCCATTAATTTTTAAATCTCTGGTTTTATGGTGTCCGGCCTACCTAAGTGGCCGGTGGCGACTCCATTTTTTAAATATGCGGTTTTTTTAAAACCCAACGGAATAAACGTTTTATATCCGAAAAATTACAAACACCTTCGAAAACCCACATTTTTAGCGAAAAAGGACATCGTTACAGATGGCGACTCCGCTGGGGACAATTTTTTGTTTTTCAAAAACAAATGAGAGTCAAGCTTTTAAAATAATTACCGCTTTATTAATATTAGAAATTCCGGGTTAAAGTGACTATTAAATTAACATTCGGTTATAATTGCGCGTTTATTTTAACGCATTTAAAATTTGGCATATAAACCCGTTTTTTTTAAGTGGAGGGAAAACGATAATGCTTTCGTGGAGATATCGTTCTCCCGTGTAGGTCTAGCAAGTACCTTCGGGGCTCAGGTACCTTATGCTTTCATAAGGATATCGTTCTTTCGTGCAGGCATAGCCGAATGGGTCCCCCTGAATTGAACCCGGTTGAAAGGAGCCTATAATGGGTGATGATCGGGGGCCTAGCTACTCTTAGTAGAGGACAGCAAGGACAATTCGGGTACCTCTTAGCACCAACACTGCATGTAGAGAACATATAGAAACCCACCCCTTTAGAGCCATGCGGATAACCTTAGGTGTTTTAGACGGGATAAATAGGTTTCTTTGTTTTTGTTTGTTTACCTTATTTAATTTGTCCTTTTATTTGTGTATTTATTAATTCTATCCGATACTGACTTGTTTCCTTTTTTTGGCTATTTTTTTCATACATTATTACATTCGCATTACATAAAGGTACTGGATCAAGTGGTTTACCCGATCAGAAAGTCTTTCACCATGGAAAAAAGGTGTCTTAGAAAAGAGGAACTCAACTTGTCTGTTAGACATTGGTCAGAAGTCAGCCAGAAGGCCCAAGGGGACAGTTTACCAAGTGAACGCGTGATAGCCGGGTACACTTATGTGAGTCTTCAACAGAATAACTTAGGGGATCTTCAAAGTATCTGGGAAGAATGGGACCAGAGATTACAAGATAGATTCCGTGATAGTTATGGTGACATTGCACAGTTGATGTACATCAGGGTCAACCAGCCCCTACTCCGAGCCATTTTTCAGTTCTGGAATCCTGCCTTTTGCTGCTTCACCTTCAATGGACAGGACATGATGCCCACAGTAGAAGAATACACCGCTCTTCTTAATCATAAAAATGTCCCAAGAATTCTGGGAAACATTGATGTGGCCATTTTAGATTTGTTTGAGCGAATAAAATGGCGAGCAAACCTAGTACCAGCTATTTTGGCCGAAACCTTTATTTCTCTAAATGCCAGTCGGAAGCACGAAGAAGGGCGTTTTTGAGGATGCGCACAACTGTTACAGGTATAGATTAAGAGCCACATGTGGAAGACACCGACGAGGGTTCTGTCGGGAATATCCTTCCGAGATTTTTCGCCTTTACAGGAATACTTAACAAAAGAGTGGCGAGAGGACTTGAAAACAAGAAAATGGGCCGGTTTCTTCAGGAATATCCAAGGCGGGGACATAGTATGGAGGGTCTCGTGGCTCGGTAGAGTTAATTACTTTTTATATAGTTGTGGTGATTTCAATTGGCTGATGATGTTAGGACTACATGGAGGAATTGCTTGTGCCCCACTTCTGGTGTCCTGACAATTCGGATCGCGACAGTTTATTCCCAACACCGTCGGGTTAAGCCGAACTGAATTTCTTTTTAAAGGGGAGTTCAAAGAGAAAGTTTAGACTATCATGAGGGCTTGGGATCATTGTTATCGGATTAGGGTGGAAGGAGACACCGAGTACATGACCACCCCAGACTATGATCTTTGGAGACGTTTGAGGGTAAATGATATGATTCCCGAATCTGATCAAGGACCAGCAGTGTCACTCGAAGAGCTTACAAGGGTGGTACCGTCTGAAGCTGATATCTTATGGAATGAACTCGAAGAAATTAAAAAGAAAATGGACATCCAACAGACTCAACATGCGAGCGAGATCTATAAGGCAATCTTAGAGGTTGACGAGCGGGACGGGATCATTAGGCAGTTGAAGAAATTAAATGCAGATTTGAGCGACAAGAACACTCTTTATCAAAAAGATGCCCTTCTATTACAAGCAAAAATACAGAAGGCGGGCCGGAGTCAATTCATAGCTATGGAAAGAGAAAGAATGAATGGCATCTGTTTGGTGGAAGAAGAACGAGAAATCAACAAGAGAGCGATCGAGAAAGAGATAGAAAGCTGTCGTTTAGCTATGGAGGAAGAAAAACGGTCCGCTAAGAAGGCCATTGATCAAGAAAAAGAAAGGTTCAGGCAAGAAATCAGCAAGGGAAAACAAGTTGTCCATCATGAGAGAGAAAGTGTCGCCGTATGGAAAAGAAAGTCCATGAGTAGCTGAAATAGACTGTTAGAGATGCAAAAACTGTACGATGACACTATTCAAAGTCTAGAGCAAAGCCAAAGTCAGAATGGCGAATTAAAAGGAAAGGTGGCGGAAGTTGAACACTCCCTTCGAATGTACTGCCAGAGAAATAGCTTCGCTGAGCTGCAAGAAAGAGAGCGCAAAGTGGGCGTGTTACGAGCACGAATTAAGTCCCTCGAAGCAACTGTTGAGGATTACAAGGAAAGAATTAGTGTGTTCGAGGAGGCTGCAGCCGGAGGGGACACCTATTGGCAAAAGAGATTGCGTGACGCTGCCCGGATGGTACAGGATAGGGACCAATATTACGCAAACCTGATGGTGGACATACAGCGAGTCGCCAGGCATGTGAATGATTTGGCTGTTGAGGCTGAAGCTCATAGTTTCATACCTTAGACATTTAAAATTACCTCATTAAGCTTTTGCTTATCCATTTCTTTTAATTCATTTCAGGGTATGAAGCCTATGGTCTTTCTTGAGCTTGACGTGATCACAAGGAATTAAAAATGATTTGAAATTATCACTTTTAAAACTCAAATGATTTGAAATTATCACTTTTAAAACTCTTTGCTGGTGGCACATAGCAATTAAGTTATTCTTTCATATGTATGGCGCCCGATCCGTGTTTTTCAAGTTTATAATTCCTTATTTTTTTTGAATCGAAATGCAAATAAAATAAATGAAAATAAATGTAATAGAAATATATAAATAATAATAAATAATATAAAAAATAATATTAAATATTAATTTAAATAAAATTTTCTTTTTGAGAAATCAATGTCTTACTTCATTACTTTTGAAAGAACAAAACAAGAGAACAATAGCCTGACAAATGGTTCGGTCCGATTCGGGTGCCGATTAGTTTAGGCAGGATCCGAAGCGAACCCATCGTTGATTTGAGATATTGATAGGGTGAATACCCAGTCTATTCAATGCTAGGCATAATGAGTATAAGGACCTCAAAAATGCTCTTTTCGTCCTATGAATCTTAAGGTGTATGAAGTTTCATGTTTGATTTTTTAATTAGGATGATAGAGACTCCATTTAACTTAGGTTGATCTAGGCCAGAAGCAGACCTACGTCAAGATAACCCTTCCTTTCTTTGAAACACTTTTGGAGTGCTCCTGTATCAGTAATGAATCAGAGCACATGGAACCATCTTCTTTTTTTCTCTTAGAAAAAATATATATTATATGGTAGACTAGCTGATCTTTCTATCAGTTAATGAAAGAGCCCAATGCAAAAAAAATGCATGTTGGGTCTTTGAAATAGGCCGAATCATTTTGATAATAATCAGCTCGATCTGTTTTACCGAGAAGGTATACGGTTCGAGTCCGTATAGCCCTATATTTTCTATTTTCTCTTTTATTAATTTGCAATATTCAGTAAATTAATAAAAATGAAAATAATATTCTTAAAACTAAAGCAAATTAAAACAATAAAGAATATCCAAATACAACTAAAAAATTTGTATAGTTTTTTTGCTAATTATTGTATTCTTTGTTGATTGGAACTGGTATCTTCCAATTGCTTGGTCCCATTAATACAACACCAACATTATTTGATTCCAAATTCAAGGCAATGCCTATCGTACCCTCTTCAAATTATACTAATTCACCTGCCATTACTTCATCAAGACCATGAATACGAGCAATGCCGTCGCCCACTTGAAGTACGGTACCAGTATTTACAATCTTTACTTCTCTATTATATTGGTCAATACGTTCACGGATAATATTACTAATTTCGTCGGCTCTAATAGTTACCATGAGTATTTCCTAATTTTTTTTTGAAGAAAAAAATAATGCCTACAATAAAGTAAAAGGTAAAAAAAGGGCTAATCAGTTATTTCTTTCATCACCCCAAACAAGCCAATATTGGCGCTAATGGTACGTAAATGTAACTCGTTGTTTAAAGAACTATTCAGAATTCCTAGAGCTCCTTGTAAAGCTTGTTGTAAAACACGTTGTCGGACTTGATTAATCGCTCTTTGTTGTTCAAAATAAATGGTTTCATTTTTGTAATTTTCTAATTGTTCCAAAATCTTATAAGTTGAATTAATCAAATTCAATTTTTCTCGTTCTGTCTCAGAGTATCAATTCACTTGAAACTGATCCGCCTCCATTTCTACTTTTCGTAAGCGGGCCCGGGCCTTTTCCAGCCGTTCAATAGCCCCCTCGCGTAGTTCTTCTGAATTTTGAATAGTATTCAAGATCCTCTCTTTTCGATTATCTAATAAATCACTTAATGAAAGTAGATTATCTTTACATTCATTTTTTTATTTCAAAAATTCCATGATCCCTTCCCGAACCAAACATGAATTTTTCAATTCATTTGGCTCTCACGCTCAATTATTTCTTATTTATTGGGAATTAATTCCCATATCTTTTTTTTTCTAATGGAATGAGCTTACCCTCTCCCTCTCTTCTGTAGTCATATTCCAAAATATCGAAACCGATTACTAATCCAAGACCAGAATATTCGGAGAATTCTTCTAAACAAAATAGAAAATATATCAAAAAACTAAAAAGTATAATAAATAAATAATAAATAAAAAATTTACATATAATTTAGAATTTCTAATTGTACTTAGAATTGTATAATGTCTAATTGTAATTTGTCAGCAAAGTTGTTTCTTTTTTTTCTTCAAAT